>OY776277.1:6693407-9114553 GCA_963675445.1 Linnaemya vulpina
AGTTTTCCATTCCATTGTGCTGATATTACACAAGATATCAATTATTATACATCTTATTCCAGACTTAAATGGAAATAGTTCAGACGCCTCTTTCAGTACTATACATTGTTCGATAGTGTTTGTGATATATGTAAGTGTAAACAATTTTTGCTAAAAACCGGCGAAAAATTCAGGACGGGATATGTTCTATTGACATATGTAAAAGGCATAACGCGTTATACATATTGACAGTCTCGAGTAGAGAGAAAGGCCCAACACGTATTTTTTACAAAATCGATATATTTAGTGATTCCAGTACACATCACACATACACGTATTGTTAGATATAAGGAATAAGGTGCAGAAATAAGGATTTTACAAACATCTGATAAGTAAAATTTCTATGTGCGATTATTATGTGAATTAGTGCAATATGTAAAAAATTAACGCGAATATTAGAAATTCGTTAATCGTACTAATAAAAAAAAACATCAGTAGTGAGTAGGATGTTATCACTTTACATATTACCTTATTTTCGATAATACAAAATATTAGGAAGATTTATAATCGGGCTTTAAGATTTGGTCAATAAGATTTTCTTTAAAATATGCAATTATTTGTTTCCCAATATATTGTACCAAATTGCGTATTTTTCTCATAGTTTTTAGCACAATTAGCACCTTTTAAATATTTTTTAATGTCACAAAAATGCTTCGGCTATTCACCACAACTTATTTTCGTACCCGTGTTGTATATTAAACATATGGTTTGAACCCAAACTAACACAGTGTCGGCTAGGCAGGTTCAATTTTAACAGCCTATTCACCATTCTTTATTTTTCTTACCACCACCACAAATGAACCACTTGGTTGGAACCCATACTAATGCAGTGCCGGCTATACAGTACTCTTTTTACCGGTTCGGATTAAAACATTGTGTCTTGGCTATTCAGCTGACCAGTGTTGGTAAATGGCTAGAAGATTGTAAGACATTTATTGCATTCAAGCCCGCCATCTATGTTATGTAAGCATAAACTATTATATATATTCATCAATTAAAGCAAATAAAACTACCACTGGGGTTTTTCTTTTGTTTTTTTTTTTGTTTATTAAAATTTTACAGAAGAACATTTTTATCCTCTTATTAAATACTCATACTATTTTCCCATTATTAATCATTCAAAAAAATTACTGTTATATATAATATAGTTTTCAATGTATCGTGTATGTTTTGCAAAAATCTAAATTTTATTAGGTATTTAATATAATACATTGAGAAAAGAACATAATATTTGTTTAAATTACTGTATTTTTAGAAGAAGAAATTGTTTTCAGAATTAAAAATTAAATTAAAATCGTAGAGATTGAATAAAAAGAAGAATAGTACAAATATATTGTGCAATTTTGAACAATTTCTTTTTCAATATTAACAGAAAACTTTAAAGTTGTAAAATTTTGGGTTTCTTTTATAAAAATCTACAACCTTTTGCTTCTTGTTTGTGGAAAGTTGGTGATATGGGAAAGAAGGAATTAAGTAAATAAATCAGTATTTTGAAATTTTTAACAGAGGATTCCATAGTTTGCTTGCATATTATTTATATTATTTGTTTTTTAAATAGAGGAGGATTGTATGACTTTTTAACGTAAAAAGGTGTTGTTTTTAATGATCTTAAAAAACACATTCACTCCTTTCTAAAGTATTAAATAGACTTAAGTTTAGGATTGTTTTCTTTAGTTTTTTACAGTTAAAATTTTACATAAACTTTTTATGGGATTTTTTTTTAAATTGGCTTAATTTTAAAAACATTTATTATTTGTTATTTAATACATTCACATTTTCTTTTATTATTATTTTTATTGCATAATAATGTTTGCAAATAATTAAGTTAATAATAGAGACAACATATAATTATAATTTTATTTAATTTATTTTTATTTTATGATAATTTTTTTTATTAATTTAATGTTAAATATTCGTATGTATAGGGATTTTGCAAATAACTGAAATATGTTTAATATATATTTGCTTTGGTTTTCTTCAAATTTATATATGAATGTAAGTAAGTAAACAATTTTTTAACATTTAAAATTAACAGTTTTTAATAATGGAAGGCAGTTCGTAAACAGAGAAAGTTTAATAGCTTTTCACTTTAATCTTAAACTTTATTTTTTCACAAAGCTTAAACATTTTCGTTTTGATTTAGGAAAGGAAAATTATATATCATGTAGTTAAAAGCACGCACAACCGATGTAGTATCACACTCCAATTCACTGCTGAATTTTTTCAAGTATTATCAGTTTTTTTTTTGTTTATATGTTTTGATTTTTGTGATATATATGTATAGAAAATAAATACAAGTGATAAAATCATTGATTTTAGGAAAAAATTATAAACTTGTCTGCGAGTTTTTTCTTTCAATTAAAAACTTTTATATAAGGCTATTTTATTTTGATTCAATATATGTACCAAATATCAAACCAGCAAAGATTCATTTCACTAACGACCAAGAAAATATTGTAGGGTTTGGATTGTCTGAGAGCTGCTAAAATGTTTCCATCTATTATTGCATAGACCATAACAACACAAAGAGTAACACGGAGGTATTTTTGGTGTATTTTGAATTCATCCTTAAACTATGTTGACTTTTTTTCACACTAACAGTACATACCGCGCGCTTGCGCCGCATTCAATTGGAAAATATGTAAACGTTTGTATTGAAATCATGACTGCAACTATATTATTTTGAAATAAAAAAAAAAACTTTGATACAAATTAATATTTATAACGAAAAATGTGTGGAAATTTCGCACTATTTTTATTCTGCATGGCAGGCAGAGCAAGCCCAATTTTTTGTTTATGAAATAATTTTTTGTGTGTGAAATAATACGCAAAAATTTTTTTGTCGCTGTCAAAATTTATTTATCTGTTTGTTGTTCCCTTTGATTCATATATAATTTTTGCTGTTACCCAAAGCCGGTACTCTTGATCATTATACTGGAACTATGGAAGGGAGTGGAAAGAATAAAGAGGTCAAATAGGATGCTTTTTAGTACATAAATGAGACAATCGATGTCAGTAATCTTCAATGGCCTTCGTGATTTGCAAAGACGAACAACGAGAAGGACAATCTCAAACAAACTCCTCTCAGAAGGGAAAATCTAGATTTCGGGGTCGCGCCCCCAACCTCCAATCAGCAGCGCCTACAAATATTCCAAGAACAGGATAACTCTCGCATTAATATCGAAAAGCGGCAACTTCTTTTATTCACATTTCAAGTGAAAACTGTGAGACATATAAAAGCCCGATGTCTGGGGCATAGAAATACGTCCTTAATTGAAAATCCACAAATTGTTCACAATTTTTTCCAAATGTGTAAATAAAAAAATTATATATGAAATTCAGAAACGAGATTTGAAAAATGAAATCGTGTTGAAAAGTAATTATTATTATATTGTTTAAGAGTTTTCGTTTAATTATATTTTATTAAGAAATTGACACGACTTTTGACTTATAATATTTATGTACTCGTATATAAAGAGATTATGTTTTTCTTGAATCTTACTAATACTCTTAATTATATATCATTTGTTGAATGTTTTCCATTCTGATTTGAATACGTTGAATGCAAGAACTCATTGTTTTAAGAACATTTAATTAAACAGTTAACATGCTAAGAATGTTTTAATTATACAATGACGTTTTTATTTCAGTTGATTGGTTAATTATTTCGTTTTTAGTTTCATTTTTTAAGATGTATAATAATTTTAAAAATTATGTTTGTTTTCATATATTCTTATATTGGAGGGAATATTTATGATTTCGTGTGAGTATTTTTTTTTTTTTTTAATAAATTATTAAGTTTCTTATTTGATAGGGAAAATACGGAAAGAAAATGTTTGAAACAATATCAAATAATCTTTTGCTGTACACTGTTGTATGTACTAGTTGGAGTTTTAGTTTATAAAAATTTGTTTTTTTATTAACTATTTATTTATGTATTTTTTTTCATTTTTTTCAAAGAAAACTATTTTCTTTTAAGGTTTCGTTGAATGAAACTACGCAACACGAAAGGAAGGAACAAATAGAGATGACTTGAGCTTTAAAAAAGGAGCATAATTCTTTCGTCTGATAGGAGAAAAAGAAGACACGTTGTTGTTATATAACTTTTGAGTCAGTTTTCTTACACCCTCCAACAGATATTATTTCTTGCTTGAGATATCTTTAACCCTTTGAAAACCATGAGTTATTTCATAATTTTCGGAATATTCGGTCCCTATATAATATGAAAATATTCTCAGTGCTTAGGCTTTACCATTTTGGCATCCTTTAAGTTTTTTCTAGACATCCAATTCAGGATGCACTTCGTTTGAAATATGCCCGCTTAGTACTTTTGCGGTTCATTTAGACAAAACTGAGGTGTTACGAATGAATTTCGAAATAATTCAAGCAGAATGATGTGAGAAACAAATGAAGAAAAACATTCTGCGGAAAGTCTCTTTAGGACATATTGTTTGTTGGACCGTTGCTCAGAGTATTAGCTCTATTCATGCCGGAGCTATGAAAAGAGTGAATAGCGTTGAAAGGACAAAGATGGAGGAGGAAGAAGGGGCATAGCACATAATAGTGCCAATCGCCGTCGCGAATGCTCAGCGAAGAGTGATATGCCTTCGTCAATGAAACGAGCCAACAAAAACTAATCTGATCTACACTAGTGTAGATCAGAAAAATTCGATTTAAATGTACATATTTTTTTTTTTTTGTCGACAGAACGATATCGGGTGACATCGCGGGCTAGACAGCTTGTGTTCCATGAATTGCCTACTGCCTTCGTATTCTGTATGTTACACAATACTGAGCCTTTATGTTCATTGGATGAACATACACTTTCTCGTTTCCTTGGTGTTTAAGAGGAAGGCGGCCAATCCACAATACAGTGTTGTCAACGCCAACAGTAAAGAGGTTAGGCAAATTTGTGGTCCATGAAACATATATCGCGAGGAGGGCGTGAAAACCGATTTAGTCTGATGCAACACTTTTATAATATTTTATTTCTACATTTCACTACTTTATTTAATAAAGACAGAACAATTAAAATCTAAGCTCCTTTGGGGTCGGAATATCACTAGACTACGGTTGTTTGTTTGAATTTCTTAGATTTAATTAAAAACATTTATCAATATTATATTTATAGTTAAAGTTCTTTTTTTAATTTTGTTTTTTGATCATCAGTTTACAACCATAAAGATTTTTATATTTCATATAATATTTTCCTTTTTTGTTTTAACAAGTGTTTTTATAACATTTGACAAAAACGTTATAAAATAACAGATTTTTATATGACACTTTCATTCTCGTATTTATGTGTTTATAAATTTTTTCAAGGTTTTCATATAATATATATAAAAGATTTATGTATGTATGTGTGGTAATTTGTCTTGTTAATATTTAAAAATCTTATATAGTAAAATACTGTTTAATTTCTTAATTTATT
This sequence comes from Linnaemya vulpina, assembly GCA_963675445.1. Lineage (NCBI taxonomy): Eukaryota > Metazoa > Arthropoda > Insecta > Diptera > Tachinidae > Linnaemya > Linnaemya vulpina. The sequence goes on from OY776277.1 coordinate 6,698,878, forward strand.
TGTTATTAATTTGAGAGAGTTTAGTATTTTCATTTAAAATCATTTAATTTAGTTTAGAGATACATGCTCGTATTACTATTTTAAAATTAAATTAAATTAGCTTTTGAGTTCTTGAATTAGTGATCGATCGATCTTTCCTATAAATAGTATATGAATGTACTCGTATGAATATATTTAGTTTCCTAATTATCTCTGTTTTTTCAAATTATATATATATATATATATATATATATATATATATGTATATATATATATATATATATATATATATATGTATATATATATATACTATATACTATATATGTATATAATATACTATTATATGTATATATTTTTATAAATAACTTTATTTAAAATCAAAATGCATATTTATTTATTTGTTTTTTTATAATATTTAGTAATACATTTTTTATTCTTGCTGATATGTCTAAGAACTATTATCATTCGTTTTCAAATTAGTTGATTAAAGAGTTTGTCTTCTTCATAAATAGTTTTTAATATTAATAATATTTTTTTTACACTCTTTCTTTCAAGGTTTCTTAAAATTAAGTTCATTAACTTACGTATAAGGAGTTTTCTTTTTCTTTTTCATAACTTTATTATAATCGTATGTATTTTGTTTGTTAAAGTAAAGAGTTTTTATTAGTTTTAAATTTATTATTTTACACTCATATTTTACACACTTATTACACAATCACAACGCAGAGTATCGAGATAAGGTATGTTATGATTAGGTATTCATTATTATATATATACTTTCTGTTAAAATTTAATAGTTTAATATATACATACATTTCATTCCGAGGAAACAAAATTTTGCTATATATATAAAAAAAGATTGTCGTGGTAAAAGGTTAATATAAAAACAGAAGGAATAAAAAACTAATAACGTAAGGAAATAATATTCTTTACTTAAGACGTGGTTGTTCACAAAATTTTATAAATCAGTGAGAAACATATTTTTCTATAGCCTTAATCGAGATCAAGTCGCGATTTACACTGTGAAAGTTTGCATTTAGAAGTTGTCATTTTGTGTGAGAAGAAGGAAAGAAAACATTTGCCAACCCTGTCAGAAATCCTTCGCAAAGTATACCGAAACTTACTTTTTCGATTCCAATGGCATTCTGTTTCAAATGGTATTTACACCATGCAACGAAAATTTTTATTAGAGCCAAACTTTAATACTTATTTCCACTTTACATGCTTCGAATTTACTTTTGGTGGCATTTAGCAAACAAACTGTCACTTTTCATCTACAAGGCGTGTGAGTATTTGCTTTAAGCATGCACTAAATTCAACATGACATATGAATTTTCATAGAAGTATATCATAATCGAGGAGCTAATGCAAAGGGTGCTTATCAACCGTTTTACTAATAAGAAGTGTTTAAAATTCTTTATTATAGTTTTCCAAATCACTAATCAAGGACTCACACCAGGATAAGGTTTACAAATCGTAGAACCATACTTGGGAAACTTTTGAAGAAAAATCTTGGCCTACATCCACACAAAATCCAACGGAAGTCGGATCAATTGCGTAATATGTTCCGTGAATAAGTTGAGAATCTAGGCGTTACTAAAGCAGATAGTAATCCTAAGTTATGAGTCTATACATTCTAGAAGCTTTGTTCCATAGCTTGTCACATACAATAACCAGTATTCAACTTCTTGAGAAATATGTAGGAATGACAGGGACTTTCAGCTTTGTCCTGAATTTCTTTTCGCACATGAGGCTCACTTCCGGGTGTTTAAACAAGTATTGGCTGAGTCAAGTCTCTTGCCTATGATGATATACCGACAACTATTAATCATTTAGATCATTGTCGTCGTAGTAAGACCAGACTTGGCCTATATATTGGAGCAAAACTAGACTGGCAGAAGGGCGTTCACATGGTGCAGTGGTAAAGGTCTTATCCTAGAAATTTGTTTAAAGATTAACTGTCTAACTCATAAAAAATATTTTATGTTTGATAAAAGTTCCATATAAATTTTCCAAATAAACAGTATATATATATATATATATATATAAATATATATATATATATATATATATATATATATATATATGTAACATAGCTATAATATTTTTAACTCTGAATTACTGCTACTTGCATTGAATCTCGATGGATATTAAATCCCATAGCTAACGAGCTGATAATTGAACAAACTCTTTTGGAGATTTTTGCTAGAAGGAGTTTAAATAATTAAAAAACTTCACAATATTCATCACATTCGGCCCAACAGAATACTTTCTAAAGTAAACAAACAACAATCTATAAATAAACTTTAGCAAAATCAAAACTTTAAATATTATAATTTTTGTTTATTTTTAAAAAGGCTTTTATAATAAATATAATAAATTTAAACTATAAAACAATCAAATAACACAAAAACAAATAACTTAAAACTTAGATACAACATTTAAATAAACATTAATTCTTACCAATTTCCGTTGATAGTTTTGTATGATACTCATAAGAATTGCCTGTTATTTGGCATAAAAAGGTTTTCTAATTTGTTTAGATTTTTTTTTAATTTCTTGAATGAAATAATAATTGTGTGTGAGTATGTGTGTATCGATGTACGAGCATAGTTATATCGTATTTGTATGGAGAAGTAGAAAATTAACAACACTGTTACACTTAAAGATACGCTGAGGGAGCGGGAGAAAGAAAGTGAGAGAATGCACTTTCTTAAGCGCCCACTCATCTATTCACTTAATAAATAAACAACAAAGATTTTATTTGATACTTAATTAATAATTTCTGTGTTTTTCTTTTGCTTATTTGGCTATTACAAATAAAATAAAAATATATTGTTTAGATTCTACTAACATGAATTTATGTTTAATTGTTTCTTTTATATATTTTGTTGTGTTTGTTGTTTTATAGAAATAAATAAATATTTCTAAAGGTGGTTTTAATTTATTTTTAATATATAATACTTAATAATTTTATTTATTTCTTCAATATGATGTTTGCTTAATGACTAAAGAATTTTTTGTTTTCCTTGCAATTATTTTTGTAATTTTTTTTATTAATTATTTTTCATAATATTTTAATAAAGAAGGCATTGATGGAAAATTATGTAAGAAGTAAAATTAAGAAAGTAAATAATATTTGCTTATGTTTTAATAAAGAAATAGAAAATAAATACTTAGAGATTTAATTTTAATTTTTGATAGATTATTAATTTTTAAGGAATTTCACTTTAATTTGTTTACAATTTCATTGTTGTTTTCCTTTGCTTAGGTGTTTTGTTAATTCATTTAAATAAATTATTATTTAATTTTGCTAAATAAGAGCATCATGTGTACGTGTGTGTTCGTGTTTTACAATACAACCATAGGAAATTGCTAATAGTTATTTTTTGTTTTATTTTTTATTTATAGATGAACTATCATTATTTTTTGTATCTACATATATTGAAGTATTACGAGAGTTAGGGAGAGTTAGAGAGAGAGAGAGAGATAGGAAAATTTAACTAAGTTTCTTAGGTGAGAGCTAAAATTATTGTTAAATTTGTAGGTGAGTGTGAGTAATTATTTTTATATAATATTTTCAAGGATATTTTTCAAAGGATTTGGCAGAATTCTTACAGGTTTCAGTTGTTTTTTCTTACATATAAAACGTTTTACTCAGAAAAGCATAAGCGACTTTTTGAAATTTCCCTCTTTAGAACACTTTGGAGCACTGATATTGCTTAGTAGTTTGTCTCGTAATGCTAATCTCTTATTCTGTAAGACATTTGCTTTTCAAAGCCAAGACATCCAGACATGGAACAAATTTAGCAACTACACTCATTTATTCTATATTATATAGCTAGATAATATTAAATATTAATAGAAGAGTCTTTGGAACTATAAACAATTCTGTTTTAGTGGTATCAATAATAATCTGATCTTTGATCATAACATCTTGATGGGTGCTACAAAAATCAGAGCAACACATTTGACTAGGCCGCACTGCTCATATATTATATAACGCTGTTAGGAGGACAATGGATGAAAAAATAACTACGAATTTTTTGACTAACGTGGTAAAAGCTAATTTTCCACAACTATTTGGAGATTGCGAATACCAAAGATTGCGTGATTTTACCGACTTTTTTTATATATATTTTTCCTATTTTATTATTTTTTTTTTTAACTTTTGCTGATAAATTTCGTCCAAAATCATGGCTCGTTTTAAAATAAATTATATAATATTTGTAAATGTTTTTCTTTTTGTAAGATCTATCAAGCAGCAATAATTCAACCCGCAAGTTTTTAATCATGTTTAAAATTTTAAACATATAATAGTTCTATATCTAAGATCTTTCTAGGGAAGTTAGAATATCTTTCGAAAGCTGGAATATTGATTATAATTCAATTTAATATAATGAAAGAAATTTCGATATTAACTTCTAAAAAATAGAAAGTTGTTTAACTTTTGTGTAGTTTTTGCTACTCTCTGATATGCTAATAAAATTTTTTCGTCAATTTGCATCTGAGTGATTATCAATGATTTCCCTTGATTCGCTAGTTGGATGTCGACGGATAATCAGTTTGCTAAAATATATTTTTGAGTCTAGTTGAAAGGTTTTAGTAACATGGAAATAAATTTATCAATCAGAGATATACATAAATTTTGACAGTTATATCTGTTGGGCAATTTGGCGCGATGAAGGCCTAGACGTTTTACAAAGTATGTAACTGTATTAGATTTATTCAATTGTTGTGGGGCAAATTTTTATACAAATGATATTGTATTATAGCGCTTTGCTGACTTTTGCTTCTCTTTTTCACAAGTCCTGAGTAAAACTAACAAACAAAAATATATACAAAGAATTGTTAGTTTTCGATCGATAGGAAATTGAATATAATAAATAGCGTTTGCTGGGCTATTTAATTTAAAATGTTTTGCATATCGGATATATGTAAGTAAATAAAAAATGTTCGTTCGCCGATGTTGGAAACTATCGTTCCTACAAACAATGTTTAACCGTCTGTTCAACGATGTCGCGTTAATAACATTTAACATAAAGACTATTTTTAGAATTTGTTCTTGTTTTAAATTCTATTTCTACCATCGAATGCCACCGATGGTGTGACATCGTTGAACAAACAGTAATATTAAATATTATTTGTGCGAGCGACTGTTAGTTTGCAATATCATTGAACAGGCAGGTAGAACTCAAATGATTTTCATATTATATTATAGTATTCTTTGGCATAAGATGATGAAGTAGATATATATTATTAAATTTATCACTTAAAAACAAAAAATATGTTTTCTTTATATATTTCTTTGTGAAGACTTATTCAAAAATATAATATGTTGTCTTTTTGGCGTATTTAGTGTTTATTTGGACTTAGAAAGTAAATATAAAAATGATATTTTTACAACTCTTAGACAAAGGTTTCAAAATGATTTCTTAAGCTTAAAAATAAATACAAACATTAACAACATTAATTAGTAATTAGTTAGTTTGACTGCTGCACGACTTAATTAAAAATTATTTGGCACACACATTTATTATTAAAATCTTATGTATCCTTATTAGTGTTTTTGTATAACTGTGCGTGTGTGTCTTTGAGATATTTGTTTATTTACTTCCTAAGGATTTTTTAATCTCACTCTTTATCACTTGTGTGTTAAAAGAAAACTATAGTTAAAATTTATATCATTAAATAATAAAATTTCTTTTTGTTGGCAACAATGACTAGAATTAAGTAAATTTTCTTAGATATACGAGTAACACAGGTGAACAGAAATTTTTTTGCGACTTTATATTAAGCAATCACAGTTTTCAGGATGAACTGTGTTCTGAGTAGTGATTACCAAAGATATGTTCCCTTTTATGGAAAACACGACAAGGGAAATTTCTTCGCTGTATAAGTGGTTTTGTCCCTCATTTTTTAAATTGTTAATTTATCAGGAGAATACTCTGTCGTACAAATAATCAATTGATTGTTTGATTTAGTTCAATCCAACTTTAAGCATGAGAATAAAAGTGTCTATTACCCAGAATCATGCATTTTTTGTAGACAACATGTGGAATTGTAAGTAAAAAATGCAGTTTGTGGGTCATTTCGTAAACATCATTTGGTGTCCAAAAGTTTTCTTTTCGAGAACTGATATCTATTTGGCCACTTAGCATTAACAATTAAAGTAAACTTCATCACAAGTTGATGTGTATATAAATACATGTTAGCGGTTCAAGGTAGGACGCTGATGAAAATGTAATTTTATGTATGTATTTATGTAAACCGCTTGTCGCATTTATAGTGTTGACCTGTGTAATACACAAAATAAAAGCAAAAATCTTGTATTAACAATTTGAATTTAAAATCTAATTTATCTGACGTTAAAAATTATTATGCTGACGACTAAAATTCTTGACGAATCCTCAGAAATTTTGTGTAAAATTAATTTTGTATCATTTAGAATGATTGAAAGTTAAGAAGACTTTAGGTAAAGTAAAAAGATTTAATTGATTTTGTTTTTCTTTTGTCGGGCGATTGTCATTTTTTAAAATAATTTTTTTGTTTTTTCTTCTTACAAGTGCTAAATAAGGATTTTTTACTATAAGGAATTATAAATGAATGACATTTTTAATATTTTTTATATGCATTTCTTTTATAGTTGTTGTGCTTGTTGTTGTTGCTGCTGCTGTTGTTGTTGTATTATTTGGTTTTGATTATTAATAGTTTGTACAGTTGTTTCATTATCTGTTGCACGATGGGTCTTCATATGGGCACTACGGCTCTTAATTTTATTGAATACTCTGAAATATATTTATTGATTTTGTAAGAAAAGTAAGAAGACGAACAACTAAATAAAACACAAAATAAATATTTTAAAGCAGTGATATGTTATATTTTCTATTGGCATAAATAAAAAGAGGATTATATTTAATAGACATTTAATATCATGTTACATGCACACTTTTCGATGACAGAACAGAAAAGCGAAAGCGGGGTTTCAGTTGCATGCGCAGCTAATTTATTTTTTGCAATTTATAGTTTTTTACTTATCTTTTAGTACTTGTTTATATTTGTGGTATTATGAAGACAGACAGAAAGACTGAGTGATATTTTAAGGAAATAAAGTAAAATTTAATACTGGAATAGAACTAAAATTGTAAGTGATTTCAAATAATTAAAATACAATAGAAAGAAAATTAACATAGAAATTTATTTGCAACGTGTAGAGATTCGTAAACGCTATGCTTTATTCATAAGGAGTGGCTAAACCAAGCTTATTATAAAACCAAACAATGGCTATAAGACCGGGAGCAGATGTTTAGTACTCCTTATTTAAACAAGCAACAACAAGCATTTTTTGGACCTGACACTGTCAAACTCCCTATATAATATAATGTGAGCAAATATATATAAAATCTTTTGCAGTGATTTATATATAAAACAGATAGAGAGAAAAAGGAAAGATCTTAAAGGGAGGTTTTGGAGCTTTTTTATATATGTATATATGTATATATATATATATATATATATATATATATATATATATATATGTGTATATATATATATATATATATATATATATATATATATATATATACATACATATATACATATATATGTATACATATATACATTTTTTTTGTTATAATAACAATTAATTTCTTTCTTAAACAGAACTTTTTCACACATATTTTTCTTGGCGATATCCTAGTTGCGTTAAGTTAGGTTAGGTCGAAAAGAGGGGCATGAGTTATCCCAATCCGATCAGGCCTCATAGGCCTGTTGTGCGCTCTATTGTAAGGAGTTCCCATTCTACCATAGGACTAGTTGCGTTAAATTCCAATAACGTCTTTTCAAAGGAGTAATTAGATTCTTTCATTACTGATGAAAATTAATTAGGACTCATTAAAGGGATATTTTTCCAGCAATTACACATGCAATTCATTTTTAATTGTTAAATAAATAAGAGAGCTTGAAATACATTACCAGTCCACTGAAAAATAAATTGTCGAAAAAGTAAATATAATGGCGAACTTGAGACCCGATCGTACGTATAATTCCTAATGATTTTTATGTGAGCTTGTCATTGATATCCGCTATTACGATTTCAAAAAAAAAGGGTTTTACTAATAAAATCATGCTGGGAAGATGAAGACTTGCGGAAGCAGATAAAAAGTTTACCGAAAATATCTTCATTGAGCGAATTGTTAACGTTTACGGAAAGAGAAATTTTCAATATTCTAAAATGTTTATATATATTAAAATGTCTTTGCATTTAAACGTATTATTCAGCACTACATTGAAAATTCCTTATAAGAATATGAAAGAGGAAATTTAATCTTGAGTAAGAAATATATTAAGCAGTAGAAATAATCCTGACTTTCCACACCAGTGATCGTATTTACATGATATAAAGTGTAAAATGACATTTCGAAAAAGAGTTTTCAATAGTGGAAACATAGTAAATTACAAAAGTATATTTATGTACATAAAATATGTTGGCAGAGTTTGTTTTAAAAATATTTGTATAATTGAAAAATTAAGAAAGATTAGGGGATTTAAAAAATAAGTCTTATTATTTTAGGAAAATATATTAAATCATATAAAAAATTAATGAAAAAAAAAGAAATTGCCGTAACACTTACAATTATTCCAAGTTGATGATGAGTTTCTAATATATTTTTCTATTGTTTAAATTTAAGTCATCGATCGATTAAATAGTTATGGACTGACAAAATCTTTTTGGTCATACTTTTATGTGATTATATTTTGGAGGCTGAACGAAGTTTCAAATTGTTGAGGATATTCAACGAGTTTGATTAAAAACTTCTATAAGCAGTGAATCTTCGCTTTATTTTGAGAATTTGAATGATTTTCGTACGTAATATTTGATTAGAAAAATTTATATATATATAATAATAAATATTTGAAAAATACAACAACAAATAAATAAAAAGAAAGAAACAACAATTAATATATGCTGAATTGCTTACTAAAAGAGTATTAAAATAATATTTAACTTAAACGAACATCTGCAACTTCTTATACAACACATTAAATACATGATACAAGGGGTTTTTGTGGATGGATGAGTTTCTGAAAGGGAATTGTTAACAACCAATCTTGCAATTGGCACTTTAACATAGGAGCATGATATTAATTGTATGAAGATACTCAGCTACAGGCAAATAAATTTAATGAAATTAATTAATTGAAATAAACAAAACTCAAGAGCAACAAAAAATCAATTTAAACGTGCTTTCTTTACGCAGTATTTTTTGCTTAACTTTTAATTATTATTAATGTTATTATTTCTTATTAACAAAACATATTCCTATTCTATATATTTCACATGATTTCAAAACATTCGTAATTATTTATTTGTATATTACAAATAAATAATAATTTCGAATGTCTTGATATCATGTAAAACACTCGTATAGAACAAGTGTGATAAAAAATTAAATTTTTAACAGAAATCAAATGAAAAAGTAAGCGCTCAAAAATAATTCTCATTAACAAATAGAATAAAAACTCAAGTTTTGGCTTTTATTTTAGAAAAGCGTAATGAAGGACTATATTTAGTACGAGTAGTAATTTGAAATGGGGGAATCTTACTTGCCGCACACCTTGCAGGGGAATTCGGTATTGTCTTTATTGGCATTTGTATCTTTTTGAATTGGATTCGCCGGGTTGTTATGACTAGATTGGGGGTTAATATGCATTGGATGTATGTTACTACTGGCGGTAGAGCCTTGAGAGGAATTTGCATTATTGTTAGTGGCTGTTGCAGTTGTATGATTATTGCTGTGTTGATTATTGTGCGTATTGCGGCCATAAGTATGAATGCGAGTATGTCCATGCAGAGCAGCCTTAGAAGAAAAGCTCTACAAAGTTTGCATTGATATTAATATTATCATAAGATACATTGATATTAATTGTTAGACAAAGCAGTTTAATCCGGGGCCTAACTTTGTAAAGCACAAAGCCAAGAATTCATAAATCTTTAATGCGTTTTGATTTGTAATTCAAATGTTTTCCATACAAAATTTATAAACATTATGCTTTGCGTTTTACGCAAAAAGGACCCAAACGTTTTACGTTTCAATCAAAAGATTCATAAAATTTATTACTTACCGCTGAACAATCTGGTACTTCGCATACATAAGGTTTCGGCTCATTGGCATGATTTTGTGGTGGTATTTCGGTTTTAAGATGGGTAACCTTGTAGTCCACACACAGTTTTTTCCAGAAATAGTACATTTGCACGCATTCGCCAGTTGTTTTTGAGCCCAGCTAAGCAGAAAAATAAAAATATTATTAAACGTAAATGCATTTGATATGATATGTGACCCTTTCCCTAAATTTACAAAAAAAAAAAAATTTTTTGGATTTTTAATTATTTTTTTTAAATCTTCTTACATTCACTAAGAACTGAAAGAGAGAAAAGTTGTTCGATAGCCATTTTGTAGTGTCCGAATAAATTTGAATTGAATTGTGTTCTAGACGAGTGTAACAGCGTTGCAAAAATAAATTATAATCGAATGTATGTAGACAGAGAAATTTTGAAATTTGCCTTGGCTTTTGAACAGACCTCAATTTTTCCAAAATGGATTTTTTAAATAAATGGAGAAGCGCAATTCGTAAGTCATTATCAAATTACCTACCTCTTTTGAAATTTTACAAAACTCTTTCCCGTGCCTTTCCAAGCCCTTCAGGAACATTTCCAGCTCTGAGGATGACCACTTAATTTGGAATGAATTCGATTGAGTTTGTAATAAACTTAAAACAGCGGTAGCCGTATTTCCCTGAGCTTTCAACAAGGCCTGCAGGGCCACCTCTTCGGAATGGCTGCCTAGAGGTACGGCCGAAGATTTACTTAAATCTATAAATCTCATCAAAATCTTTTCATCCTTTTGAATTTCTGGATCCCACATGAGATCACAACCAACTGTTTCCTCTAAAAGCGAACTAGCGCCAGGAGTTTCATTAAATGCAGGTATAGCAGCTTGGTAAGCAGAGCCCAGGTTGACTTTAGAGTCATCGGAAAAATCGACCAGGCCTACGGGATCATCAAAATCGTCATCAAAGTTATCGAAGGTCAATAGCGAACAGCCCAGTTGTTTGAAAACATTGCAGTACAATCCATGACCTTTGCGTTCTGGATTTAGTATAGGAGCTGGTGTATAGTGGGTACGCGAAGGCTTGCGCAGTTTTGATTTGTAGGGCGAGAGCGCTTGATATTTGGAATAAGAATGCGATGAGGAGGCATCTAAAAAGCAATGGCCTTTCAAACGTCTCTTTAATATGGAGTTGGTTTGATTTGACAGCGGCTGTAAGGTGTTGGTGGAAATAGTCGAAGTTGAGGATAACATTATTTGGCTTGTTGGTGTATTCTTCACAATTTCTACAGGTTTGTTGAGATTAATAATATTTTGTATTTGTGGGCTTGTAGAGTTGGGGTTGTTGTCTAATTTTAGTTCGATTTTATCGGTGGTACCACTGGTGTAGATAATAGGCTGCATTAAGGCCTCATTGAGTGAGTTTATGTTAGTGGATGTTTGAAATTGGGATTGTTGTTGTTGTTGGTGTTGCTGCTGTTGCAGCTGCGATTGCTGCTGTTGTAACATTGACTGATTTTGTACTTGTGGAAAATTGTCTACATTGTAGTGTATGGTAGCAGCAGTTGTTGAGGAAGAATTGACGGAGGAAGAGTTGCAAGAGCTCTGTACTATATTTGAAGGAATATTCAAAATTAGTTGGTTAATTTCTGAGGAGGAGGATGAAGTTTGAGCATTTGGATCTAAAGATATTTTAACTGTTTGAGATTGCAACTGCTGGTGCTGTTGTTGCTGCTGCTGATTACTGTATTGTATGTGTTGCTGTTGTTGTTGTTGGTGCTGTTGAGGAATGTGTTGGAGTTGTTGTTGTTGAAGGTGCTGTTGCGTTTGTTGAGCATTTTGTATTTGCTGGTGCTGCTGGGGTTGCATGGGTATTTGCATTTTCTGTTGCTGCCCAAAATCTCGAGGGGATGAAGATAAAAGAGGATCTTCAGAGTTGGGCATCATTTGTGACTGCAAGCTTAGGCCGGGCAAATAATACAAATCAATAATATTTTCTCCTTGATTTTCACAATTCAAGTTCAGCTGATCTTCTGTTAAAACTTCCCTTAAAACTTCTTTAACCTCCTCCGCTGTCCCGATGCCGCTGGTGAAAAACGATTCTGAGAGCGGTGATGTGGCATTCCGTGAATCATTTAGAAACTCCTGATCTTCATCAAGGAAAGATAGACTTGCCTCAGCGAATTCACGCAAGTCACATTCTGCATCTGTATCTGTCCCATTTAGCAAGTCTTCAACTTTTATATTCGAATCAAATGAATTGTCTTCAAGAACGCTTTTCAATTTCATTATTTTCTCATTCTCAGATTCCCTGGTGTTATTGGTGGACATCAAAGATTCATTGAAGAATATGTTTTGCGTATCATTGAACTGGTGATTGTCTTCTATATAAGGTGATGTTTGTGTAACATTTTCATGACTCGAAGGAGGTGTGGGATAAGCTAATGGAGAATGTAGAGGTGAATTGAGAGTAGAGGCGAACTGGTTTTTAAGATCCTGAGGCAAGGACAAGCTATTGCTTCTTATATGCTGCTGCTGGTGGATTAAAGGTGGATTTTGAATGATTAATTCTTTGGAATGAAAATGTTGAAAGTTTGGTAAAGTCTGTGTGGTTTGACACTGATTGGCGTTTTGTTGCAGTGATTGTTGGTGTTGCTGCTGTTGCGTATGTTGATCCACACAATTTTGCTGTTCAATTTCCAGTTTAATTTTGTTATCCACTATCTCAAATTGATCGGAATGTTCAGATTTTAAATTGTCTCCAGCACCACTCAACAAGTGCATGGTATCAACTGTTTGCAATAACATCTCGGCTTCACTGACATTGTAAACTTCATTTTCGCTGAAAAGGGAAGAACCATCACTGGTGTAGGTGACCGTGTAAACTTCACTGTTGCTATCGGCTCCTTGGGCTATAGTCAGGGACAAGGGAGTGCCATCTGGCAGAGTGACATTTGTGGAATTCGACATCTGCATATTATCATCTTTTTTGGGTTTCGTCTTTGTCGATACGACCTGGACTTCTGAAGGTATTATGACACTACAATTATTTTTATTCGTTATTATTTGACGGGTGACTCCACCCAAGGGCGTATTGCTGTTTGACTGTTTTTGGGTGACTGCAATGCGTGTGCCCCGTTTTAATAATTCGATCAAAGTCGAATCTTTTGGATCGGTTGATGTGCTTCGTGTTGTCGTTGTATTAATCGTTGCTGCTGTCGATGTAGTTGTTTTCGTTGCACTACGTTCGGCACTTAAGGAGACGGTAGAGGTACCTACTCCAATATTATTCATTGTCTTTTGTTGCTGGTGATGATGCTGTTGCTGCTGTTTGCTGCTGTAGATTTCAATACTTTGCGGCAAATTCATTTCCTGCACATTTATATTAGACTTTTGATTAGTTTTAATAGTGGTTATCGCTGGTAATTGTTGTTGCTGTTGTATGGAATTTTGTTGATTAACTGCTGTTGTACTGTTCGATGGCGTCTTGGGGTTGAGGAAACCATCCAAATCACTAATGGATCTACGAATGTTTGTCGTATTATTTTGGCTACTGTTTGGAGGCGGTGCGGGGACTACAAAAGCACCCTAAGGGAGAAGGAGAAACAATTAATATTTATTACTATTTATTCGACACGATATTCATAACTGAGTGTGGAGTGGAACTGGGGATCTAAGGCATCTTAGTTCACTACTTCACCACTCTTCAATAACGTGTGGAGCTGAAAATCGGGAGAGTTATTGATTTTTCCTTAACGCATAAGCACTTTTAAGCAATGCGAAGCTTAACAAAACTAAAAGAGGTTTAGATGCAATTGTAGGATATTCAATAGGTTAGCCGATTAAGTACTCTCGATTCACAGGGATACCGGTTAATTTCGGCCAATTAACCGTTTAAGCAAATTTTAGCGTTTTACTAGAATTTTAACATGTTTTGTATTTCATCTCATACAGAAGATGTATGTGATATGAAAACATGAACGAGATTGAGGGAATAATTGAATTCTTGATCAATAATTTGGTAAATGCTCATACTACTATGGACAGTGATGTATTTAATAATAGAAAAATGTTTTAAATGAGAAACATGTTTTCTCTTGTATATTGAGTGGAATTAACCAGTTACTTACCTTATTTAAGTCTTTACTTCGTTTACTAATTATCTTTTCTTCAATCAAGGCTCTTACACCGATACTCGCCGTCTGCAAGGGAGGTCCGCTATTTTCTTTCTTTTCGCTTTTTTTCGTTTCCGGATCCTTTTTGAAATAGCCGCCATGTAAACGCATATGACCATTGAGGGCAGGTACATTTTTGAATTTGCGATGACATAAATTGCACTCGACAGGTTTCTGATCAATTTTTACTAAATTGAAAAGGTTGGAATTGATGGCATTCGATAAATCGATTTCGATTTCCTCCTCTTTGGCATTTGGCTGGGACTTAGTTGTGGATTCGTTTGTATTATCGCCAGCGATCTCGTCAACGGTAATGGCGACATTTTGAGAGGAGTTGAGCTAAATGAAATATTTCGATTGAATTATATTATACAATTTTTTATGTCGCCTTTGAAGCTTCCCACAACTCACCAATTGCATATTCCAGGTTCTGGGTCGGGAAGTTTGCGTTTGTGTTTGAGCTGTAGCTTGGGGATTTGTGTCTATTTTATACGACTGACTACTGGTTGGTGAAGAGACTGTCACTTGGGCTGTGGTTTGTTTAGTTTGTCTCATTATTTTGCTAATCAAATCCAACTGTTCGCGCGTCAAACCTTCTCCGTCTAGATTGCCACTATTATCGGTCAGTGTTATGGTTGCTCCGGTACCGTTAGACATACTGTTCGTCGAAGACATGGAAGATGTCGTCGAGGTGGGTGATAATAAAGTAACACCTGTTTTCAGGGGCACATTTAAAGCTTTCAATTCTTCTTCAGTTAATGCTAAGCCTGTTGCTGCATCGACTACTGTACCGCCGTTGGAGAGATATGCTCCCAAACAAGTGGCACCATCAGGTGAACTGGCGTCTCCTGTTTATGTACAGCATGCATTATATATTAATTACATTACATTTACATATAAATATTTAATTAATAAAGTGATGGCATTTCTTTCGATACCTACCGTTCGCTGTTGCTGGGGATAAACTTAAATTTGAATTGGAATTGTTATTGGATATTGAGAGTTGCTGATTGTGTGGCGCTATAATACCAGCGTGATGATTTTCAGTGTGTCTCCTTAATGAACGAGCATCACAATACGATTTTCCACAACCATCAGCTTTACATTCATATGGTTTTTTATTTCTATGTGTCATCATATGCCCATTTCTGTCGAAGGTGTTAAGGAAATGTTTTAAAAATTGCTTTCAAAATACAACTTGCATATCAGTGAGAAAACACAAGTAATTGTTTTAGACATTTTCAATAAGAACTATTATTAAAGCGTAATACTTATTTAGTTCATATTATAATTAGAGTATAATGTTTTTAAATAATTTGGATCAGTGAAAGCAAAAAGAGAAAATCTAGGTCTTATTACTTAACCACACAGACTGTGAATTCGGGCCTCAATGTGTCATAAAATTTTAAGCCTTTCGAAAAACCTATACGTTTATTAGGGTTAATATTTCAAATAGAAAACTTACAAATGATCTTGTCGCTTAAATGCCTTTGAGCACATAACACACACATACTTCCGTTCATCACTATGCGTCAGTTTATGTTTGGCCAAAGCTGATGCATTTCCAAAAATTTTGTTACAAATCTGAAAGTAAAGAGAATCAAATGAGACGTTAGAAGATATTATTAACTAACAATATAAAACAAACATAAAAATGAAACGTAGCAACTAAATAAAAATACGAAATTAAAAATGTGAACATAAAAAAGTGCAAAGAACGTGTATATTTTAATTAGATATGCTTCCAACCCTTTCTATGCTTCGCCACCACCACCCATCAAATCATATTTACATGCACACACACATGCAGAGTAGTGTGAGTTGCAGATGCCCACCCAGACAACATATAGTTATGAGTACTCGAATGTCCGAATAGTTTTAATACATTTTATATTGTTTTATTTTATTCACCTTACACAACATTAAAAAAGAAATCTTAGTTGTAATCGTTGTTGTTGTTTAGTTAGCTATACACGAAAATCTTTTAACATAATATTGAAACTAATTGGCAAAATTTTGTAATATCTCTTTGGATTTCTTTTAAGAGTCTTTTTGTGTATTATTTGCTTAAAGAAAAACAATTCATCGCTTAATATTTTATATTTTCTTGAAGCGTCTCAACACTTCTCGCCGACAAAATAAAAAGACACAGTGTGAAATGGCGCCAAGTATACAAAGTTTAAACTAAATCTGTCCATTCAAATTGGGTCGAAATCGAGTTGGTTACAAACACACAGGTGAAGCTAAAAAAATATGCTATAAAAGTTTGGCGGTATGTGACTTTGTAAGCCTTCTTGGTTACTGGTGCCCCACGTTGTCGCTAGTTTTCTCACTCTATTTTTTACAATATTTAAGTGATTTCTGCATGAAAATGTGATAAAATAATATGATTTGAAAAACGTTTATCTTTTTTTCCTGTCTGTAAATTTCAGTGGAAATACTATTATTATTGCTTCTTACCTGACACTGTTGCGGACCGTGTCGGCTGGGTGATGAAATTTTCGAACGGCTCTTTTTTAATATTTTCGGTGGATTTGTTGTTAATGGACCAGGAACTTTGCGACTACCGTGACTCAACGATGTTATACTACGTGCAGCAGAATTGCCACTACTGCTATTGCTGCTATAGCTAAAGCAACTGTCGTTGCTGCTAGAACTGAAATTGCTATTGCAGCTATTGTTGCTGCTACTGGTTGTCTGATTGTTGCTTATTTGGCTCAAATTATTATTAACGTTGTTATTATTGTTGATGCCGTTACAATTGGCGGCTGACCTACTGTTATTATTATTGGTTGGATCAGTGTTATTGCTATTGCTGTGGGCGTTAGTGTTGCTACTGTTGCTCGTGTTGTTACTATTGCTCATTATCTGAGCCAAAGATGTTATGTTTGTAGTATTGCTGCAACTGCTACTTCTTATTAGGCAATTCTTTATATAACTGTTTGTTTTATTTACAGCGGTTGCAGTATTCGTTGATGTCGATACTGTTTGTACCGCTGATGTGGTTGTCGTTTTGGTAATGTCTCGTATACAATTGATGTTGTTGTTATTATGGCAGTTGGTATTGTTGATGATGTTATTATTGCTGCTGGTATTTTGCGAATTATTATTGGTTATATTCGAGGATCTTTTACTAATTGTTATACGATTCTTAATCGTACCATTTAAATTGGCATTGGAAATATCGCTGGTATTTGTTAGTTTGGAGGAATTTTGCTTTGTACTCTCACCACTGGGATTCGTATTTTTTAGAGCTGAAAAAATAGATATAATTTTTTTTAAATAACTATAGTTAAGAAAGATTATATTTTAAAAATTATTTAAATGGTTATATTATCAAAAACTTTTATTTTACACCGTTTACATTAATTCGCTTTTTGTCTGGCATTTCATTCTAAAACCATTTTTTTATAATTTCGAGAATTTTTATTAGGTCAGGCATTACGTTTATGCGGGAGTAAAACCTCGCGATTTAAATAATAGACCCGGCATGGAGCATTAAAAGTGGGAGGGGTGTGTTATAGCTCCGTTTCTTTATGAATTTATCTCGCGTTAACTTTAAATTCAATACTAAGAGCTTATTTATCAAAAATATCACTGTGCCATTTGTACCATTTCTACTTAACTAATTCAAAAAAAAATGTCCGCGCAAATTGGTTTCGTTAGCAGATATAACTTGAGTATACCAAAACTGGGTATCATCTTTTATTTAACCGATTCCTAGTAAACTCGTTCTAAAATATAATAATTATGTACAATGAAGTTTCGACAAAACGAAGATACAGGATATCGCAAAGTACTTCGTTATAGCTATTGTTTCGTTGCACAAATGTAACGGTCAAACTTTAGTATAACGATATACATATGTAGCCAAACAAAAAGCATTCGTTATAGTTATACTATTTTTATTTGAATAGAGGCTTTTGAATAAACGCTTCGTTATATAGAGGCGTTGTGCATTAGAACTTTTTCTTTTAATTATGGTGTACTTTTGTATTACAACTTTGCAATAAAGGAGTTATTTCAGAGCACTCAGAAAGAAATCCGATATATTGAGGGTTTTCGTAATACCGAAGTTCGTTAAATCAAAGATACAATGTATTTGTGTTGATTAATTACATGCAAAAAAAAAAGAAAAAAAATTGTTTTGAGACAAAGTCAAATATGTAAATAGTTTTCGTAAGACTTCACGTAGAGTTTTTAATTAAAAATGTTGATCCTATTGATTGTTAAAGCTCTTCAACTTACATGCTGTTTGTAAAGTACCCAAAACATCAGCCAACATATCTGGATCGGGATAACCAATGGTTAATGCATTGTCCAATGTTGTTGTTGTAGCCGTAGTTGTGGGCGTTGTTGCTGAACCGGCTGTATGATGGATATTTGTGGATGTTGATGTAATAATTGTTGCTGCACCGATTGCTTCTGGTGATGATTGATTCGAGTGTATGGAATCATTGGAATTAACATCGCGCAAATGTAATGTTACCGAAGCTTCTGTACCCACCGACGCACTACACATAAGCACACGAGGAGCCGACGATAGACTTGTTGTCAATGGCAAGTGAATACTATTGGGAACCTACAAATACACACCCATCAAAGACAGAAATGAGAAGAAACACATTATTATAACTATTGTTGTTGTTACGTGTACTATAAATCATTGTTTATTTCATCTTTTTTATTTAACATGAAATTTTAATTGTTCTACATACATACATTAAATAATTTGTCATTTTCAATATATATTTACGAAATGTATAAAAATAAACAATAAAATTATGTTGAAACAATAAAGGAAAGCTGCTGTTGAAAATTGCATTTTATAATTAATTAGATGCAACGGAATTGGCTTCAAGACATTTTGGCATTTTTGCTGTTTTTATGCCATTTCCACTACAATGACGAATTATATATTTCCCTATTTTAATTTAAGGATAGGCAAGAGTAATATAGCGGAAACATGAAATGAAATTTTGCAGTCTATATACAAGTATATATATATATATATATATATATATATATATATATAAATATATATATATATATATATATATAACTACATATATGTATATATATTTAAACTGCAATACATGTTGTATAGTTCACATTTTACTTAAAATATATTTATGAAAAGAATTACTAGTCTCAAATTAAATCAAAATTGACTTCAGTGATAGTTTAATAATATTTTTTTATATTTATGTTTTTGTAGTCTTCATTTCTTGTTTGATACTATTGATATAAGCAAACAACTTTGAAAAGTTTAATTAGCATCACTAACAATTATTTTTGAAACATTTATTATTATTATTATTATTATTATTATTATTATTATTATTATTATTATTATTATTATTATTATTATTATTATTATTATTATTATTATTATTATTATTATTATTACTATTATTACTATTATAATTATTATTATTTTTATTATAATTGTACAAACATATATTTTGAAATCGTCAAAAGAATCAATAAAAATCTTTCTCTTTCAACACTTTTATCCAATTTTCATTCTCAATCAACTAAAAATTTAGCAAAAATTTATTTATTGAGGTTTAACGCTCTAACAAAATAGCAATCAATTCGACTCAGTTCTTTCTTCTTCATTATAAACATACAACAATAAACCGATTAAAAGAAATAATTACAACACGAAAATTACTTGTTGATAACTTAATGATTCTAATTGAATTCTCTGGTTTTAAAAATAAAAATGTGTCAAAGTATGAACATAAATTTTATTTAATAAAAGTAGTTTTTTGCTGTAGTTGCTTTTTAGATTTTCATTACATTTCTTAATATAAAATTAAATATGTATAAGATAGAATTATAGTATAGTATAGTTCACATGAAGGTCAATATGTCGAGTTATAGAATTTTGAGGAATTACAAATGCGAATGAAGAATTTGTCGATTTGGATGTCTGCTTATTATTCCGATCATGTTACTACAAAAGGAACTTACGAGCTACAACCTGAGTAAAAGCATACCTATCTGCCTCAAGCATGCCTGAACTATTCGTCTTGCTGTTATTATTATTTCTGATAATTATTAATGTTCTTCGGTCTCCTTATTAAATTTTTGAGCAAAAGATTCCCTTTGTTTTTTATATAAAAAACTAATAGTTAATGTTATCTTTTTTTAACATTTTGCTACAAAGAATGTGTTACAGTTTTTCAAAAATACAAAAAGTCGTATGGTTTTGAAAAGTTTCACTAGTGCAATAGTGCCCAAAATGTCTAACATCGAATGACGATGGAAGGCAATCGCAGGTTTCTATGAATGCGCTCTCATGGTGGATTGTATTAACACTAAGCCAATAGTCAATTTAATTAAAATTGACAATTCGCAATATGTTTTATTCAAAAAGACTTAATACGTATTCCAAGCCACCAGGGATTGTTATTTTTGATTTTATTTAAAAGTTTCTTTTTGCATTTTAGGAATGTAAAAATATATTTTAAATATTTTATTATTTTAATGGCTTGATCATGTTCATAAACGTTGTAAAGCAGTCTGTTACTATAAATATTATACAAAATAAGACATCTTGTGCATATACTTCTAGTATTTTAAATTACATATTTTTCTGCACTTACGAATATACACCAACAAAATTTAAATTAACTAAATAATAATTTAAACAAAAAAAAATAAATAAATAAATAAATAAAATGCAAAAATATGTGAGTAGATAAAAATAAAATTACAAAAAATAAAATACAATTGCAAGCATGCATTTGCCTGTGCATTGTATATGATGCATCGAGACAAAAATAAAATGTTTCTTTATTATATGAAACCGAATAAAAATGGCATTACTTAGGATATACACTCATATGCAAGTAAAACTAACTTTTGCGAATTTCTTTCAAAGTGGTTTGAACTGCGAAAATTATAACTGACCAATAAGGCTGCATATAATATTGGCTTTATCGAAAAGGGGTTTTGTCTAAACTAAGAGATCAAATGAGATCGACACAAGTCCAGAAAAATTTTAGTTTTTTCTCGTGAAGAAATGAGTCCGATGGAATCTCTCAGCTACGATAGAAGATACTGACTTTCTGCAAAAATAATTTTCAAAAGGTAAGTCAAATCAAGTCAAAGAAGCCTAAAGAGATCAAATGTGATTTCTTGTGACACATTCTCTTCCCACTCGGATCTTATATGTTTTTAACACAACAAATACTCGCAGAGATTACATGGAATC
The DNA here is from genome assembly GCA_963675445.1 of Linnaemya vulpina. Classification (NCBI taxonomy): domain Eukaryota; kingdom Metazoa; phylum Arthropoda; class Insecta; order Diptera; family Tachinidae; genus Linnaemya; species Linnaemya vulpina. The sequence goes on from OY776277.1 coordinate 6,720,366, forward strand.
GAATCTACGACCTATAGATTAACGCCTCGTACCGCTAGCAATCACACACAGCGGTAATTAGTACTTTCGTTTTAATTAAGTCCTACAGATCATTATAAAGATCGGCTAATACATGCCCTGCAACTACATATATAACTTTGTATCTCAGAAACTAGAAGTAAAATAGCAAGAATATCAATGTTACAGTTAAAGAACAGCTTGCCAAAATTTTTAAAATAATTTAATTAAATGAACTGATTTTTTACGAACTCAAGGCTATCTTAACCGCACAAACATTCGCTGTCTTAATGGAAGTTGATTAACACAATTAAAGTTACTTATCACATGTAGCAAATATTAAGGCGAGTTAACAAAAATATGCGTCTCCAGTAAAATTGACTACCAGTTGTTTAAGGTTTTTGGCGGGACGATATTATCTAAATTATATTTCACATTTTTTTTTCTCGAGGATATCATGCCGTAATTCCTTGCCTGACCAGACGAATTCAACTTTCTTTCAATATCTGTAGGTAAACTTGAAGTCGGCTTTTATGCACACATTGCAACAACCCTTATAACTATGAGTACCAGACATTTTTATGTTTTTTGCTTAATTGTATAAAAACATTATTGTAATGCAAAATTATTTGGCTGCTCATCTTCATCATGTGTTCCTGTATGTTTAAAATGGATTTAGGGCACAACGGACGGATTCATTTTGTTGGCATAATAGTCTGCTGGCAATTTCTAAATACTTTGTCTATTTTTAAAGTGTAATATTATTAAATACGTTTCTATGAGCATACACACACATACATACATATATATACATACATTTATAAAACAGAGCTCATTAAAATATTAATATAACAAGATTTTTATTTAACTTAATTTCGAATTTTCGTTTTCAAACTATCAATCAATAAGTTCCAAAATCTTTAGTCATTGTATTGTTGTAGTTAAGAAACAAATACTCGTGTTTACGTCTATAGGTAGAATATATTGAATTTTCCATTTATTTTAATATCTTAAAAATACAATTCTTAAAAAAGTATTTATGACAAAAAAATTTGTTAATATTTATTTATAATAGATTGTGAGAGATGAAAAATGTATTTAAAAAAACTGATTTGATAACAAATACATAATACGAAATATAATTGTACACGTATCCTTTATGTGTCAATCAAAAATGTTAATGGCAGTTTGATCACCGAAAATATATTAACGTCATGGAATTCTATCTATTGAATTCAGACACTGAAAGAATAGAAGTCGTCGTTTTGAGGACTGCGTCAAATTTAATAATAACGCATGTTACCCAGCGTAAAAAATATTAATGAAACTCATGCAAATATATACGATATTTTCCAAATTATACTCGCTTGTTCAAAAACAAATTATACTTTTTTGCCAAAAATTGTATTAGAATGTTATTAACCCCACAGAATCCCAAGGTTTCAATATATGACACGATTGGGATTAGGATTCGATAAGAAAATGTTCGAAGTAAAAAAATGGGCAGAAATAGCAAAGTTATGAGCCATAAAAACGTGATGACAAAAAACTTTGTGTTAGCCTTCTTCTAATTAATAGGCAACATCCACATATTCGGGCTCCATATGATAAATTAGATTAATTTCCCATGAAATTGGTCTAAATTAAATATATGGTAATAAATTTTCTGGGCGTAGAGTAGTCCTAGAACATATTTTTCCTTTATTTTTGTTGCATTCTTACGTAGAGAAAATATGTTTCACGTCATCAACGACTTTGAACTCGAATTGAAGAGGTTGAAGTTTGAAAATAATGTTGTATTAAAAATTTTTAATATGCGAAATGTGTGATATCCTGTTCTTATATAGTATATCCTTTTCTTATATATATCCTTTTCTTATATATAAAACAGTCCATCATAATTTTAGCACGTCTAATAGTTTCGCATAATTCCTTTAAGAGACTGTTTTCATCACTTTCAAGGAGCTCAAAAGCACATAACAGCACTACAGATCATATTACAATAGCTTTTTCGGCTGAAATTAGCGGGAAGTTACAGTGATGGGCTTTAGTGTCAACAGTTTTTGAACAGAACTTTTAAACATGTCAATTGAGCATTTCTTGGAACATGTCCCACTGTTAATTCTGTATTTATTTAACCCACTTTAATTCTCAATTTGTAGTCTTTGTTTTGTATTCGTTTAGTGCAAAATTATATAAAAATATTAGAATTCATGTACACATACATACACGCAGTATTTATATGTACATATATAATATGTTTATTTGCTGCAAAACTGTCTTAACTCAAAAACCTCTGATTTCGCAAAATATGTTCTTATTTTTTAAGAGCTTAAGTAAATCATGGTCCATAAGTAAATGTTTTTTGTTTTAGTAATTAAAACGTTTACTTACAAAGTTTGTGAACTGTATATAGTGCTGCTTTTTAACCTCTGAATTTTATACACAAGATTTTAACTTTGCGTATTAAAAAAAAACAATATCTTTTGAGTTATGACGAAGATGTTACTATTATATTTTTGAAAATATGAAATTTCATTTCTTTTAAAACTAAAAATTTCTTTAGTTTTCAAGCAAAATATAGTTTTTTTTTACAAAATTTGCCACATGGCCTGCGTCGTTGATGTTTTTCGAAAGAAAATTTTTGGCTGAAAGGGTGGGTGGGTGGTTGGCATTTTAATGACAATTGCACCAGAAGCCGGAAATTCTATACAAAGAAACAACAATTTAATATTATAAAATATTTAAATTTCATTATTTTGACAACCACAAAATTTTGTCATTCAACAAAAGATTTTTCATCTTAAGCACTTTATATTGTTTAAAGATTTTTATTTCATTTTTATTTTATTATTAATAAGCGTATTGTTTATTGCTGCTAATATTCAAATTGATCTCGAACACATGTTCTTTGGAAATATTTAGTACATTGAGACGTATGGATGTGTGTATTGTATGTGTGGATGTAAGTGTCTCATATTTTCATTAATTTTTGTTTGCTGTGTTTATATTTTTGATGCACGTGCAAATAAAATATTGTATAAGACTAGATTATATATTTTTTTTTTTTGGATTTACTATGGAGGCATTTAAATTTATTCCTCTTTATTACAATAATCAGGAATCCTTTAGTAAGGACTTAAAAATAATCTACGCAAAATAAAAATTTATTACAAAATTCCAGTGAGTTTTCATTATGATGGGAGGTATATTTGGCCGCAGATTTTTGGTTTATATCTTGGCCCAGGTATCAGATAAAACAAATATAGCAGTAACTATTAAATAGAAATAGATTCAAATAACAAAAACATAGTGGCATGCTATTCTCTATACCTTCGCGGTTGTTCTCCACATGGTCCCAAATAAATATTAATGATAAGTTACAGTAAAGCGCGTTTTTATAGTGGTGATCAAATATGGAGCTCCTCTTCTGAACAAGCCTTAATCTCTCTATAAAATGGAAAAGAGTGAACCTCATTCATAAAGAAGTTCAATGGAAACGTTTCACAGCAGATTATTATTTGCTATCAACCTACTATAGGCGCACTTTATTTGCCAAAAGAAATCCCGCAAAGAAGTTTTTAAGTGTTCTGGTGCTGAGAGGTCTTAGGCAGTGTTACCAAGTCAGTATATTTTCTGCTACAACTGCTCTTAAGCACATTTTCATAATCTTATTTTTACTGCTTCTTCATTTGTCACATAACTTATCTAATGACTTTTGCTCACTGTTAAAAATAGTGGATAAAGTTTTCTGTATATTTCACACTTTATGTCAATTTCAAGTTCGAAATATGTTTTTAGATAAAATTGTTTATGATATATTCACACGCATACATACATATTAAAATTCTATTTTATTTAGCAAAATTTATCATATTTTTTTTTAATTTGGCTGAATTTTAGCAAATTTAGTGTATTAACAATTTTTATGTTTTGATGTTGGCAGATTTTTAGTGAATTTTCTTAATTTAAGATTTAGCAGTTTTGTAGCATGTTGTCATCAAACATTTATGGCACCACTATCTCATATAAAATATTAAACTAAATCTAATAATTTAATATTTGCATTTAAAACACGATTTAATTGAAGGTATTGAAGTATTCAATTTAATATTACCATCATCAAAATATTATCTAAATATGTGAGATTGAGAGGTTATTGAACAGTTTGAATGTTTAAGGATTTTTCCCAACAGCAAATAACAGTTGTTTAACATAAATTTTATTTCTAGCCAACGTCAGTTTGAAAATTTGCTGACAGCCATTAACTGCTAAAATAAAAATAATTCGATTTCCAGCATATTTTCAAAGACATTAAGACAACAATTGTTAGTTTCTAGTTTTGTAGGGTCTCTGACAATTTCCTACAATTATTAAATATATATTTTATCAGGATATTGTTACCAGGATACAAGACATAACATACTATTATTGATTTTAACTATGAAAGAATCAATAATATATAATATTATTGATATTAACTGTTGTGTTAATGTCTCAGTTAGGTCATTAACTGCATTTCATGTTGTTAGTGACAAATTATTAAAAATCAAAATTCCTACTCCCACAACTCAAGAGAATCGCACTACACCAAATAAAAAATAAACAAAAACCAAAAAAAAAAAAAAAATTACCGAACTTAATGTCAGAAAAACAAATTAAAAATGATGAATATGCAGGTGATGCGAACCACACAATTTTGAATACAATAAAGAAAATTATTAATAAATAAATAAATAGATATACAGAAGTTATGTAGCAACTACAGATATTTACTCGCACAAAAATAAATATTTAAAAGACTAAAATTCATATTTAAAAGCCAACAAACATTAATGAATGACTTCATATATTTAATTTTTTTTTTTTTTGCTCTTCCTACTTTTCTACTCGTAATTGTAGTGAATCATTCTTCATTTAAATTCATTGTGCCTACATATAAAATCCTAAATAATTCAGTATAGAATTTTTAAACGGTTTAATACGACTCAAAGACACCTTACGCTTGGCATGTAATTCCTTTGTCTATAATAGCCACCAGCAGAAGTCCACTTAAAATTACTGTAGTTGATAAATCAGGTAGTTTTTCTATGAGATGCATACGACTAATAAAATTATAAGGGTAAAGGTTCCCTGATGATCTGCATTAGCCCCCTCAACTGATCACTTTGAATTCTTTAATAAGATTGTGGGAAAAAAGAGCTTGCACATAATTAAATTTAAAGAGTTTAAAAATATATGTATTTGACTTCATTTACCAGAATATATAGAATTTTTAATTACAATTACTATTGTGATAAATGAAGTTTCTTTGTTTTTACCTTCTCTTGTAAAGTTACAATTATTTGAATTACGATTTGAGTATGTGGCGTTATCAGCCAATTTGAAAATATATAAAAAAAATATTTTGCAAAGTTTGTATTTAATTAATATATTATATTTATTTAAGCGAATGGTCAATTATTTGATATAAAAAACTGTGTTTATTTTCCAGTATATAAGATTATATAAAATTATATATAAAATTATAATAAAATTATAAAAAATATAAAATTCTGTGATTTGAAATAAAATGTTTTTCTTCTTTTCAATTTTTTTTTTAATTTTTAAAATCTTCAAACTGAATTAAACTTTAATTAAGTATAAATTGTGCTATAATTAAGCATAAATCACTTTTATTTATATGTATGTCTTTCAAATACAAGTTATATATTTCAGAAATTACAGAAAAAGTAGTTTTATTTGTTGCAAAAATATTAGAAGAGATTATTTTTATCAAAGTTTAAAAGCAGTGAGAGTTTTCCAGCTTCAGTTACATTTTTGTGAACAAAACATTTACTAGAGATGTAGTTTCCAAGTGATTTTGAACTATTGTTTTATTCAAAAAACTCCTCCCATATTTCCTAATAAAAATCGTAAAAAGACAATAAAAGTGATTATTTTATACTGCACCATTTCGTTCTATCCGAATCTCCTTAAAGGAAATTTATGGACTGTGACCCATGACCCAACTATCAGGTTATTGCATTAGTACAGCAATATAAGAAACAGCAGACGTTTTGTTTATGCAATTTAATTTAATTTAATTTTTGTTTTCATTTTGTCAAAGACATCTGACTATAACAAGAAAAGTGCTTGTGGTTTTCCACCAAACATCTGAAGGGGTGCATTGACCTCTTTATTGGACATGGTACAATGATATACTAGGTAGACTCGCAGCGCAGCCTTTTTGTTATTCTTATGTCTTGTTAAATGTTATTTATGTTATGCAAACATTCACACATTTATTTAGTAATAACATGGCAGATTTCTTTACAAGTAAAGGTGCACGGACTACGGAAAAATATCAAAATTATTTGAATTTTTTCTGTTGCTTGTCAAAAACGAAAACACCGCCGTATACTATGCAATGTGCTTGAACAAAAATAGATATCCGTCTTGCGAAACAACTTGTGTTATTTATTTGGTTCTTTACTTTCCCTGAGCTCATATAAAAGAGACAGCAAACAATTCCCTTTCTAAGACATTCTACTTCATTTTCTCAGACAACATGTGTGGTATTCGTATTTAAAATTGACTTGGGAAGCCGTTCTTGCTAGTTCCATAGAATCTTGCATATTCTGCGTATTTTACGTAAATTCGTATTACGCATTTCTTGGAACTTTTTATATGTACAACTAAATTTTGCAAAGTTTTGAAAAAGAATATTGAAAAAAATTATCGTCCATAACAAATTGCTTGTTGTGTAAGATATTTACAAATATTTATCAGCATTTCATGTATGTATTTGCATTTAAAACAAACAGAATAATAATAAAATATTTATAAATAATAGATAATAGAAAATAAATCTACTTACCGAATTGATGGTGGCCATGATGAAAGTTGATCTGATGAATTTGAAGTACAACTACAAAATTATTGATGATGATGGTTTTGGTGGTGGAGATGATTTTCAAAATAAAAAAGCTTTTGTTGGTAGTGGAGCCTTGACTTGTTTTCAAATATATTTTGAGGTTGGAATATATTTTGGGTGTTCGATGAATATGATATAAAAATGATGAATTAAATTTTTCCTATTGATTGTGTCAATTATTTTCATTTCATACTTGGTGATCTTGGTGAATAAATTTCTTTTCTTTTTTGGTGGTGAATTTATATTTTTTAAATATTTTTTGGTGGTGGTTGTGGTGATCGTGGTGGAGGTGGTGGCTGAGAGGACTGACAACAACAACATAAATCAAAATATCTGTAAATTAACAATGAAAAGAAAGAAAAAAATTAAAAATAAAATAATTGAATAAATTTATATAAATTTTTTATTTATTTTCTATTTAATTTTTTTATTTAATATGAATTTAAAATATATTTAACGTGAAAACTATACAACTAAATTTAGATGCATCTATTTTTTATATAAATTTGCTTTTGTATTAATATTTTTGATAAATAATTTGATTGTAAAGCAAAACATTTATTCTTTTATATATATAAAGCAACAAACAACAACAATGTGGTAAAATTTATGGTTTTTTAAATATTATATACATTATTTATATGTATACTTAAAAAGTAAATAACGATAGAGATTTATTCGTATGATGAAATACAAGATTATGACTAAATACATCTAATGCCGCACGGTAATTAATTTTAAAACGTTTTTCTTTCCTAAAAAAAGCTCTAAGCCAATTTTTATTTTATTAACATTTCGAAATTATGGTTCATTTCCAAAAATATTTTCATTTTATAGGTCAAGTACAGCGAACAAAGACATTCGTTTTCACCCACATATTTCATACGTAACGTTACCACTGACGACACGAGTATAAAGAGAAGACGTAATTGTGTGATGATAAAAATTCGTATGTCCGTATTTCTGATTTTATAAACACTTATAATTTAGAAGAAAATACAAAAGCAGGCATATATAAATGAATGGCAAATATGTATTATCAAATGGACATATTAGCTGCTTTATTATGAAATATAAAATGTTATTTATTATAAAAATAATTTTGAATGGGAAATAATATTTCATAAATGCGGCAACGGTAGATGTACGATTACCTAGAATACATATTGGCAACACTTAAAACGCGTACGTATTCCAAAAGTACATTCACGAAAATATTTACTTTGCAATATGTGAGTGGTTTTGCTTTAAACTTTAATTTTTTTTGCATTTTTTCTCGTTAAAAATAACATTCCAGAAACTCTTTTTTTTAATTCCAAAGTACTTCTTGGAATATAATTTTATTTCTATTAATTCCTTATTTTAAAATTATTTCAATCTGTTTTCTGTAAAAGTCATCAAATAATATATCAAGCTGTCTTACTAAGAACTTGCTTTGTGAGTCCCAATTCACCCTGTCCAATTCTTATTAATAAGCTTATCACTTTCTCTTCTATTCAGTTTCATTGGAAAGACTTATTGCTTAAGCTGATTTCCTTTTGATGTCAACGTATTGATGAATATGTGTTATTGGTTAAAGTTACACACATGAAAACAAAACGTATTTAAAAAGTACTCTGCAGGATGTGTCAATGATGACAATTCTATTTCCTGTAGACATTTAATATGTGCGTGTCATTGAAATCCACTACTGACATTAGCAGTATAGAACAGGTAATTCTTTTGGGATCATACGAAGACATTGGATTTCGTGATTCAGTAGTAAATTTCAGTTAAGAAATCCTTCATCAAAAAAAATTTTTTGAAAAGGGTACTTTTCCAAAGCAATAAAAAGGTACTTCTTGGAAAGATACTTTTTTATATTGTATGTACTTTTAAAAAAAACCTGCACTTTAAGAAGGTATTTTTTTAAAAGATTATATTCTTGATAATATAATTCTCTTAAATATATATTTTACATTTATTAGATCCATTTTAAGTAAGAAACTTTCAGAAAGGTGTTTTTTAAATACACCTTTTTATAACGTATTTACTTTTTTAAAAGGAGCTATATCTCAAAAATTCCTTAAAATATATAAAAACATTTAGTTGGTTTCAAATTCTTTACCTTCTTCTCTCTTGCATTTAAGAATGAATAAAAATTTTCGGAAAATTTTATACATAATTTTCTTAACAGCGTTATGAAAACCATCAGCACCGTAAATTTGAAAAACAAATTGTTTGCTGCGTATGATAAACAACGTTTATTAGCGTCGCCTTGGGTTCCCATAAAGCTTTTCTTTTCCAGCTTTTAACAACGTTTTTGAACATTAAATTTGAGAGCGATAATAACGTTATTGCAAAGTGATGAATTTTGTATTGCATTTCGTTATTCGAAAAATAAGAATCAATATTATAAATTATATATAATAATATTTAAAATTATTTTTTAAACACTAGCACACATAAAACTGTTGCGAATATCGTTTTTGATTTTATTGAATCGATACAGCGTCAGACGTAAACACTCATGTCAGAAAATATTAAATCAGATAAATGTGTTTGTCATTTGGAACAAATTAAAAAAATATTGGCACTTTATAAATCAAATGTCAAACGAAAGACGCCGAAATATATTGCAGCAATACTGTCGACAGCAATAAATCAATCTTGAAAGAAATAAAAGTTTTAAACAAAAGTAATAAGATGCTGCGAATTATACAAACACACACACACACACACACACACACAGAAACACACATGGAAACATTGTAATGCATTTCTGCAGAAAATAAAAGATATTTGAAATTCTTAAGGATCGGTCAATTGTTATAAGTTGCTTTTTAGAATACCCACATTCCCAAGCACATTCGAATGACCTGAAAACAATTGTTCAGTATTTTCGTATTAATGTGTTACACGTTAATTAATCGTTGAATTATAAAGTATTTTATCTTTGATCGGGAAATATTCTATTTGCTACATGAATTTCTAAAACGTGAAATGAGTTCTTCATAATTGAATTCTTTTCATTTAATTTTGAAACTATGAATCGAAATCCTTTGCCGCGAAACACACACGATCTGACATTAAATTGAAATTTCCATTACTAAATACATTGAATTGATTCATATTTTGAATTTCAGATATTAAAAGAGGACAGTAATAAACTTCAAACACTGGCAAACTTTGTATAATCAGCAGGGATTCTTGTAACAGCCGCTTCAGCAGTTACGATTTGCCACTGTTGAGTGATATTTTCGTAATGCCAAACTATTTCTTATATAACATCCTTGTCGAAAATTGAAGTGCCTTTTCATTTCAACTCGTTCTAAAAATCGTATTAAAATTTTATTTTCTTTTTTTTTTAATTTTGAAATCTTTTTGAAATTTTTTGATATTTCTGTAATTTTATTTTTAGCTAATTTACTCATAAAATTTATTTTATTTACACAAGATAAAATATGCAGACATTTAGTAAAATTTAAATTATTGTACACGCAAACTTTTACATATATTTCTAGACAGTTACACACTTTTCAACTAATACACACGTATTGTCTGTCTATTTTATTGCTTTGGCATTTTCTGGCCCAGAGGTTCCTACCCATTTTTAGTTCTGAAGGACTTTATTGATTAGTTTACTCCATGCTGGCATAATCATATCTCAAAACATTAAACAATAAATAAATTATTTGGTTGTTTATTTTTCGGAACTCCTGGAGTATCTTCTCATATGCACCATTAATGGCATGGATACAGAACAATAAAAGTCATGTGATCCCAGCTTATGGACAACAAAAAATTACTTATACAATTCATATCAGTCAAGTGTCGTGTTAACATGAAATCGTTGTCTAACTTTACCTCAATGGCGAGTCATATAACTATAGGGTGTTTTTTATAGAGTGATACAACTTTGAGTGGAAATCACTGCTTTATTTGGCCATCCATTTAACAGCTGATAGTTGCTTTTTGTCTAGTTTGCTTTGACATTTTATTATGTATCAACTTACACCAGAGCAACGCGTGCAAATTGTGGAAATTTTTAATCAAAATAATGGTTCTGTTCGTCAAACATATTGGGCACTTCGTCCATTCAAAATTTTAATTTCCGATGAAGCCCATTTTTGGTTGAATGGGTACGTAAATAAACAGAACTGTCGCACAAGCTTTTGTCGAAACAACACTACATCCACAGAAAATTACAATTTGGTGCGCTTTATGGGCTGGCGGAGTCATTGGTTCATATGTCTTCAATAACGATGATGGTCAGAATGTTACTGTTTGTGAAAATTGGTGTTCCAGATTGCGCCTCGTACGCGCCAGCCGTAGCGGCCACATGGTCGAAATCATATTTAAGCATTAATGTCATAAAATTTTCATAAAAATCGTTTCATTGATATCAACAATATATTACTATATTTTATTATGATTTAAACTTGTATCACTCTATGAAAAGACATCCTTTATTGTATCCAATAGCAACTTGTTAATACAAGATCAAAACTTTTATATACTATATTTTTGTAGATAAATATTACATTACGAATACATACTTCTTCATTGGCTAATTCGTATGCTACCTAAAAGGGACTTACAAAAAACCAGAAACAGGCAAACCTAAAATATATATATATATATATATATATATATATATATATATATCCAAAATATATATGAAAAGCTGATTGATTTTAAATGTTTGCAATTCCTATATATATTCGTACATCCTTCACTACGAACCGCGCATGCAAACATATACTTAAAATATATATTAATTTTCTCTATATCGAACAGATGCAAATAATATTTTATATTTGTTCAAATCTTGCAAATATTTAAACAAATAAATTTACAAACACTCTTACAGCAACAGGAACAGCATTAGCACTAGACAAAGAGTCAAAAAGGCTGTCATGCAGCCATTATTTTTATGTTTTATTTATTTTTCATTTTCATATAATTTTATTGTTGTTATAAATGATATTATTGCATGTGTTAATCTTTTTACATTTATTGGCGTCTAATACGTACTTGTTGTAGTTTTATATCTTTAAACAACATCAGACATACAGACACATATTAATGCATGTTCGCATGTATGGAAGCATGTTAGGTGTGCTCGAGGGAAGTTATCCCAAGAGTTAAAGGCCAATTTTATCTACACTATCAATCAATTCGATAGAAAGTAACTAAGGTTCACCCATCTCATAATTTTTTTTAATAATCGGTAGACAGGAGTACACTAGAAATAAATGGCATTATGTGACAAAACCATGCAAACGTAGAGAAATATCCATTTTATCCCAACTGTTTGTTACTGAGCATGTTATCTGTTTAAGATTTGTGAACGTCAGGAACTAAATGTGCTCAAATTGTTTAGAGATGGGCCAATATACGGGGCATATTTATTTTGTTAGTTATATCAAAATCGAAAAAACTTTTGCCACAATCGGAACTAAGTGCTTCTGTACCTGCTTGAAAATATTTGCTGTTTGCATAATTTTAATATGCGACAATAATCAGCATAAAACATCTCACATACGGGCCCAGACGTGGGCACATTAAGAAGGGTCCTTTTGCAGGACGTTGATTCTGGGCCTTCACGAAGTAATGCAGAAAGCGGTTCCGTGAAGACAAACACCAGAAAAGGAGGGCAGATTGTTTTAGTGGAAACACCACTCGACGCAGCTGTAGACGGCCACTATAAGTGCGAAGGCATTTTAAACCCTCGCTACGCGCCAAAAAAAATTAATAAATAAACAACTTGGTTAGCAATAAAAATATACCACGTGTTCAATGTGCGATTGCTACACTGAAGCGCATTCCTGGATGCTGTTGTTGGAAACCACAAATGATATATAAGTATTTTTTTTAAATACATGTTATTTTCTCTCTCGCATTTCGAGGATGTAATTATAATATGGAGTGACATTTTTCCAAGAGAAGGTGGAACATTGTGAATTAAAATCATGCGATACTAAAGCAGGTTGATAAGCGACAGTTTTCAATCTGTCACTTAGAAACTGCTTCCCGGTGCACTGCTATTTTTGCCAGCTTTGATTCTGACACCACTTTGTGTCTCTCTCACCAAACATCTTTCAACAACAGTTCTCCCTACACCCTACACCAATCACTCATCATTTTTATGTTTTGCTTATGGTATTTTAGCATCCAATGCTCAACAATGATGGTCATGTCCAAAAAAATATAGTCGAGCGCGACAACAATTTGTTTTAAAACATTACAACAACAAATTTAGTAGAAAAAAAATATATGCTTTGGCAAGTTGCCCACTAAAACACCGAGTAGCTAAACCAACAGCAAACAACAGAAAACACAACCAAAGCGATATAACATTTAGAGTCTAAAAGCAGTATTTTAGTGTTTAAGATTTAGACACTAAAATTAACAAACAAAATCTCAAATACAACAAAAATAAAATATTGTAACGTCAGCTAATGGAAGTACAAATACAACATAAAACTAAATAAATGCATAAATTATTTGGAAGCGATATGCACGAGTACAGCAAAAGCTTAGAAAATATAAAAAAATAAATGGAAATTCATTCCAAGAAATAACCCTCCACCTTTTGCATACTTTTCGAGATACTCTGATAACATTTTGTTTGTGGCTTTTCTTTTACTACATTTTTGATGAGCTTCTGTTTTATTTGGTTGTTCAAAAGGACAGAAATATTCTAAAATTGAGACGCAAAATCTCTTGGTAGACAAAGTGACTATTTTGTATCTGCCAATTTATTACAGTTTTAGTTGTTTAATAATTTTACCTTCGACTATTGCGCCGTTAGCTTCGAATACACACAAACGATGATGCTTTGCTGTACTATTAAATTTTATGAGATAAATTCATGATTCTGTTGACAAAATTTTTAATACATACACAATTAATTTCATCGTGTTATTGGTAATGAGCTTTAAAACGAAAACGAGCAATATCAAGAGTCTGATAAAACTTTACTTGCAATCACCTCAACTGTCGTCGCCGATGCTGACTATTTTGCTAATTCATATTAAGAACGAAAACAATTACTTCAGCATTGAAAGTCGTCCAAACCAAAAAAGTAAAGTTTGAGTTCATTTTCTCATACATTGAATTTTACAAACAACAGTTTGCTTAAAACTTATCAAAACTCCTGTATTAGCGGAAGTCTTAATATTATAAATTGAATTTTGGAAAGGAAATGACATTAAACATCGATCTATAAACTATAGCCACCAATACATCACAATTTCTCTTATTATGCAAAACGACATCAGTATCACGTCAATACGACAGCGAAAAATCATTCTTCATCTCGTCTTTGTCGACAACAATCGACAGACTACTGGTAACCTGTTCTATTAAATAAACATGCCTTAGAGAATACCAAGAACTGTCGACAGTAATTAACTGTTCTCGGCCAGTGACATCTATGCCGTCAACCGTAATAAGGGATGATTAATATACATATGTTTTTCACCTCGTTTTTAGTCACCACATATAAGGCCTTCAAATTTTAATAAAAAACTTATAAAATTTTCAACATTCCCATACGAAAGAGTACAATAACAAAATATGCGACGGATATTATGAAATATTAAAGACTAAAATTTATATCAAATGAATATGTTGTTGTTGTTATTTTATTCACAGTCGTACAATTAATTGCTCTTTTAATGCGAGTATTTAACAACAAACTATTTTATTTTCTACAATAAAATTCTTTTGCAAAGAAAACATACAAATAAAAACACTTTCAATTGAATAGTTTTTCTTCCTCTTCCCAAATTTGAAAACTTGTCTGATTTAATTTTTTTTATGTTAATTTATTTCTGTATATTATTTCAACAACAAATCGAGCATTTCAATAAACATCATAAAAAATGATTTAAAGTGGACATGATGAACAGGCTAAACATGGCTAAGAAGCAGTTGATGGTTCACTGAAATGCAATAAAACTGGCCAAAAAGCCAATAATACGAGAGTACTTCATTTAATCGACCATTTCGGCCGCTAAATTAAAGACACACAAAAAGAACATGTTATAGATTTTATGGTTCTATTGTATTTTAAGTATGTTTTTCTATTATAAAAATAAACAAACAAGAAATATTTTAATAACAAAACAGCAAAATCGTTTATAAAATATTTCAATTGTGGATTGGTGCGACGTAAGTATGTATACCTTTTCGCCATCCATTACATATTTATTTTGAACAATAAAACAAGAACATTCATCCTACAACATCTGGAGATGAAAGAAAACACTTCAATACAGTTGCAAAAATTTGAAAAATACTGCGTCTGGCTCTAGCAACAGGTTAATAAATTGTTTGTTTCATTTGCAAAGCCAAAATGAAACACAGAAAATTATGAATAGATTTGCAATAAGGACACAACAATTTCGTAAATAGTGCTCATGCACATACATACATACATCAAGTTTGGCTCATCAAGTACGATTAAGGGCCTGTTTCTTGTAAAGGTTGGCCCAATCATAAATTCAAACCACGATGTCACGGGGATTTGATGGTGGGGTCCTACATCTGTGTAGTATTGAAGCGGCTCTTCAATCTGCTCATAAAATTTTTATAAAGGAGAACTGCAAACATTCAAATAAGCCACCGAACACGTGATAACAAGCAAATAGACGTCAGAATGACTGAGGGAAGGCTAGGGGCGTTTGAAAATAACGCTGTTCTACTCTGGTGTGTGAATTGAAAACTAAAATTGAAGTCGGATGTCTTCTTGTATTATTAATCATGTCTTACGAACACGAGACTATCAACAATAATTTCTTTGAAGGAGATACTAACGCGTTCTAAAATATGTCTATATTTATTTGCAATTCATCAAAACTTGGAAATAGTTTTTTCACATGCAGAAATTACTAGAAGACACTTCAAATAGTTGTATGTTTTATAATTTTATTATCCCCAACCAGGCATTACGAAGATATGTTTTGTTTTTCTTTCCGTTTTTTCTCTAGTGGAACCAAAGAACTATTTCGTATATAATTTTAAATGATGGATAAACAAATGGCTTTCAGTGTTTCCTTTTTATTTTGTGTGCCATTTTAGGCAACGCTTGCATGTGTCTGAGTGGTTGTCTTTATTTGTATCTGTTAAAGATGTTTGAATTCAAACTGTCGCCGATTTACGCTTGAGGTACTTGAGGCGTCACACACTTTGCTCATTTATGTGGTCATCATGTACAAGGAATATTTACATATTTCCCCCCCTCTTATTCATCAGCTGCATTCAAATTATTTTCAAATTTCAAAATTTACTTTTGGCGTACTCACTGAATAGATGGATGGATACATGTAACTAAAATTGCAAGTACCACATTTTTTCATTTGTTCTGTTGGCAAGTGAGTCACTTATATGATTGTATGTATGTAAATGCATTTGCATTCAGATAAAATGTGAAATACTAAAATCATATTATTTTTCTCAACGCAGCCAATATACGCTTGTGGCAAATAATATATAAATATATACTCCTATACAATAGAATTGCAAACAATATTTTATTCAAAGCAATCACAATCAACTAGTTGCAAATAAATTTGATTAAAACACTTTATTAATTTAGAAAATGCAGTATAACAAAATGATCGTACTCGTCGCACGTCTGTCTGTCATGTAACAATTGAATTTTATTTCTGTACTTGTTTGTATCTTGAAACATATAATAATAATAATAATAGTAAAAATAGAAGACGACAGCCATCATCATCGCATGTAACACAACTGTCATTTTGAATTTTTTTGGGCATACTGTGACCTCTCGGTAATGTGAACTTCCAATATAATGAACTATCCAGCAATGTGAGCACCCATATTTTTTATATGGACGCTCTATATGACCAAAGTTTAATGCTTCTTTTAGAAGCAGCAAGGAATAGAGTGGGAAATCAAACTTTGGCTAAATGCTGGAAAAATGTACTGGATATGGTTAATGATGATGATGATGCTGACATTCTTTTTAAGTGTTTTAAGAGAAATTAAAGTTTTGTCTTTTTCAGACATTGTTTCCTCAGGAGCCATGTACTGCGACAAACATCGAGAACTGGATTAATAACCCATGTGACGATATAAATAGCTCTATTTAATGAAAATGAAGTAGACGAAATACCCGATGATAATGACGAATTTTTACAATCGAAGATGTGAACAAATTCGATAATGTGAACTACCTTGGATTTTATTAGTTCACATTATCGCGATATATATATATATATATATATATATATATTTATATATATATATATATATATATATATATATATATATTAATATATATATATATATATATATATATATATATATATAAATATATATATATATATATATATATATATATATATATATATTTATATATGTACATAAAATATATACACATATATACTTCAAGTAAATTTTATATAATGGAGCTTCCACAAAAATATATTGTTAAATTGCTTTTTATAAAAAAAACGGATAAAAAATTTATTTTTTTGCGAGCTCCTTTTTATAAAATGCGAAGTATTATATGCATGTATATTATGTAAATGTAGGTATATATAGTATGCCCAAGAAACAATTCAAAATGTGGAAACACAATTTTCAAAAAATACTTTTTAGGAAAAATATATATCTGTATTTATGGAAGATTATATTCCATTTAATGGAAAATACTCTTTGCAAAAAAAAACTTTTTATGGAAAGTGTTTTATAGAATTTATTGAAGATACTTTGTATTAAAAGTAACATTTTTATTATAAGTAGACTTATCAGATCCAAAAATTCCGTTATGAAAAGTCCATTTTACCAATTGTAACTAAAATCACAAGTGGTTTATATAAAAAGTACTCCTAATCCAATATACCATTAATAAAAACACACGTTTTATTAAAATTTCCTAAAATTGAATCATCCTTTACTAAAATCAGATTTTATGAAACTCCTACTGTCACACGTGTCTGCCTTTTATCTCAAATATTAAAAGTTTCTATTGATCGAAAGTACTTTTAAGAAAAGTATATTTTTGCAAAGCTAAATTTTATCAAAAGAAACTTTATCAAAAGTATCTATCACCAAAAGTATCTATCACCAAAAGTATCTATCACCAAAAGTATCTATCACCTAAAGTATCTATCACCTAAAGTATCTATCACCTAAAGTACCTCTATCGCGAATAAAATTTATCACAATTACCTTTTATTGCAAGAACTTTTTATCAAACATTCCTTTATAAAAAGTAACTTTCAGCAGAAAAAAGTACCTTTAGTTAGAAGTACCTGTAATCAAAATCTCCTTTCTCAAAAATACCCTTATCAAAATTATCTTTTATCAACATTAAAAAATACTTTATTGGCAGCAGTATCTTTAGCCTAAAGTTCGTTTCATCAAAAGCACTTTTTATCAATATTTTAATTCATCAAGAATTATCAAAGTACAGTTTTATCCAAAGATCTTTTTATAGCAAAAGTACTCCTATCAAAAGTACTCCTATTATTGTCAAAATTATCTATTATCGCAACTACATATTATTAACACTATTTTTAACCAAATTTCCAACCATAAATTTTTGTACTAACAAATCGTAATAATAGTATTGAACAGTTTTGATAGTTAACAATTTAATGGGCCTAAAATAATATATTACCAAAAATTTTTCAATTTGTGATTTTGTGAGCGATATGTATGTATATTTTTTTTTAAGATGTTAAGGTGAAACAATATGTTGCATGGTGTATGTTACATGTTGCATATTTCAATTCAATACCATTTCAAAATGTGTGACAACGAATCAAAATATATTAGAAACTAAAATTTTATTAAATTTCGTACAACAAAACAATGAAAACATAAGAAAATTTAAAAAATATAATGAAACCAACGTGATTTATATGAAATGGTTTGTATTCGTTAAGAACACAAATTTTTTTCTCGTTCTTGACAAAGAGGATGATGATTCGCTTGTTGTTATCATGCTCTTAGCAAAATAGTAATAGAATTTTTTTCTAAATTAATTTTTGTTTTGTCTTCGAAATTAAATTTCTAATTAATGTAACATTTTTATTCTGTATGCTGAGTATAATAATATTTTACAGAATGGATGGATTTGCCTGTGCAAATACCAACGTATAGAAACGAAATTATTTCATTTGCTAGATACGGATTAATTTATTTCATTAAATTTTGTGTAAAAATGCCTTTGTTTCGTTATGTATTTTTTTTATGTTTATGTATTTTATTTTTAATTTCTGCATTGTTAAAAATTTATTTATACATTTGATATGGCAAAATAATTCACAGAATAAAATTCGTTTGATTCGTTTGTACTAAGTGACTAATAAGCAACAAATCGTATGTAAAATAATGTATTTGTTAAATTTATTCTCTTTTCTATTAAAAAAAAATATATATAATTCTTTTAATAATTATGTTTTATTTATGATTTGAGCAAATTAAAGTCATTTATAAAAAACATATTTTTATATCGTAGTGTTTTATTTTTATTTCAATTATAAATTGAAAGTACAAATGAATCTGTATTATTCATTAACACGAAAAAGCTAAATATGTTGTTGTTCATATTTTGTTATTCACAGAGCTAAAAATCATATCCGTAAATATTGCCAAAGAACTTCATCTGTCTCATCTAACAACTGCTGATAGACACGCGAAATAGTTATGCAATTGTAGTGGCTGCCGAAAACAATGTTGTTTTACTTGGCAATTTTTTCAAATTTATATTTTTTTCCTTCACATAAAATAATTTTACCGTTCAATTTGCTTAGAAGAATAACACTCCATGCGGAATTTTTTTTATATAAACGGCATGTTCAGTTTTTATATTTTCGGAACATCTACTAACTTAAATAAATTAGTTTATTTTTTTAGATTTAAGAAGTTTTCTCTCCGTGCAGTTAATATATTAAAGTTTTTTCATGAAATAACATAATATAGGGTGTTTTTTATAGAGTAATACAACTTTGAGTTGGCATCACTGCTTTATTTGACCACCCATTTAACAGCTGAGAGTTGCTTTTTGTTTAATTTGCTTTGACATTTCATTATGGATCGACTTACACCAGAGCAACGCGTGCAAATTGTGGAAATTTTTAATCAAAATAATCGTTCTGTTCGTCAAACTTATCATGCACTTCGTCCATTCAAAATTTTATTTTCCGATGAAGCCCATTTTTGGTTGAATGGGTACGTAAATAAACAGAACTGTCGCATTTGGAGTGAGGAGAAACATAAGCTTTTCATTCTCAGAAAATTACTGTTTGGTGCGCTTTATGGGCTGGCGGAGTCATTAGCCCATATGTCTTCAAAAACGATGATGGTCAGAATGTTGCTGTTTGTGAAAATTGGTGTTCCAGATTGCGCCTTGTACGCGCCAGCCGTGGCGTCCACATGGACGAAATCATATTTAAACATTAATGTCATCAAAGTTTCTATCCAACAAAGACCATTTCATTGATATCAAAAATATGTTACCGTATTTTATTATGATTTAAACTTGTATCACTCTACAAAAAACATCCTATATATGAAAAATTATTTTTTAAATTATCTCATATTTTTTATGCTGAAACCTTTTTTCTGTGCTAAAATATGAAATGACATACTGAATAGAGATTTCGCACTGACATCCTCGCTGGTCAACAATTTGTGGTATTAAGCACTGAATTATCTGTCGAATGATTTGGAAGATGAGCTTCAAATATCTTCAAGAAAAACAGGGTTCATGGAGTAGTACTTGAGCCCATTATTACACGCGCTCCCACAGACAACAAATGATATGTAACGAAGGCTTGATTAATTTAAACTAATCAGCTGTCGCCGAAGTACGTTTCTAATTTTATTTTCATTGAAATAAAACATTAACTCCCTAAACAATTGTTGAATGAAATAAGAACGCAAGAAAATTAAAAAGGCAAGGTGATCAGTGAGTTCTTGTTATGACTCTGGTGTTTGTTTTAAAGCTTCCCATTTATTAATGTGAAAGTTTGAAATAAATATCTCTAGTTATTCTAAGAAATGTTGGGTAAAGGTTCCCTGATGATCTGCACTAGCCCCAGTGAAATGCGCATAGCAACTAGCTAAAACCTCTCAATTGGTCACTTTGAATTTTAATATATAACTTTTGGGAAAAAAGAATCAGTACGAAAATAAAAATTAAAGGGTTCTCGGATGTTTCCAAATTTCAATCAATAAGTAACTTTCATGTACACATACAACACATAAATCAAATTGCTTTTCAGTTGTCTTCTTGATATCACAATTAATTCCAAATTATTTTTTTCATGTTTTGCTATTAAGACGCATGTATGATTTTATGTCACTTTGTCAACTATAAATGTTTCTACAGTTTATTTGTAAACCAATTTTTTTTTCTTCCTCTAATTGCTTCCAAATTTTCATTTGATTTCATGATTTATTATATCACTTTTTTTATTTCAGCTCACGATGTCTCTACACTAAGAAATATTCTCTTGACCAATTGACCAATCAACAAGGAGAGGAATGGAGTTTTGTAATTTCAAAAAAGTTTAAGAAAGTTAAAAGAACAAGGATTTTTAAGATTACAGTACACATATAAGAGGTCTGTTAAAAATTTTTTGGTGAATCTTAAAATTGTGCGATAACTTTCAACATCAATATTCCGATAATTTTTTTAATTCAAGCAAGCATTTTAAGTTCTTGAGCCATTATCAAATTATTTTGTGTCAAAATAGCGATCATCCATTTATTTTCGAATGTCAGGTCATGTGGGCTACAAGATAAACATTTATGATTGTGTGTACAGGTTTGCAACTAATTTGCGTATGAAAAACAAACAAAACTAAACAAACTACTAAATCCAAAGACAAAAACAAATAAATTAATAAATGATTAGAGTGTATTAGTGCGAAGTATATAAATAGAATGAATAAATAGCGAGATATACAGCATAAACTATTCATCATTGATTATGACCACCTGTCGTTGTCTGTCTGTCTGTCTGTCCGTCCGTCTGTCTGTCGCTGTTTTAATTTTTCTTCTTCTTCTTCCTTATATCTTGGTCAAAATTACGAAAAGCGCACATTTCGGACCAAACAGCAGAAACATTTATACGCATACACACACATGCATACATGCGCCCGAATATAAATCGTGCTGCTGAAGGGGAACACGGTTAGCAGCCAGCCAGTGCAATGATGTATTATTCTCAAGAGGAATTTTTTACAAATTGAATTTATAAGCGTAATTAAAATCTCAAGAAATTTTTACAAAAATAACTCACTGTTAGAAATGTTAAGGCTGGCAAGAAAGTGAAGCAAAACAAGCGACAAGCAAACGGCCAATTAAAAGCACACTTTTTCAATTAATACTCGTACAAGTATTTCTTTAAATAATAATATTAATTTTAAACTAATTTATAAATTTTGCTGAAATTTTTGTACCAAGAAATAACGCAAGACCCCAAGAAAACAATTTCGATAGTTAACAGTTTAGAAAGAATTCAAAATTACAACTTCGCTTATACACTCCTCTTGTGAAGTCAATGTATTTAACATGGAATCAGGGCTGGACTGAATGCAACAAGGTTTTTGAATCCTGTATTATTTTAAAACTGACAGTTTTCTTCTGCACGATATATTGATAGAAATTATCAATATTGTTCCTATAATAATATAAATCCTATGGTAAACTTTTCTTGGCAATAAAGAATATTGGGGCTTATTTTATGAAATTCGGAATATCTCTACTTCCGAAACGTCATGGTAATTCGGTAGTCGGTGTTTCTCAAATATGTAAAAAGATAAATATCTGATTATAGAAAGTTTTGTAAATTGGTACATATATCGCTACTTTGCTTTATGTAAAATATTACCGTTCCATAAAACCCAATTTAGTTTTGGCAGTGACTGACTGTTCTTAAAGTCGTACATGGCTGCATACATTTATGTATATATACGTGTGTAGGTATATGGAGCTTACTGACACAATAAAAATTTCAAACGAATAAATCATATTGAAAAAAAACTTAAGAGGAAATGGTTGTACGGGTTAAATAAAAAAATTGTCATTGAAAGGCTGAAACAATAATCGTAAAAATATATGATATACAGTGAGACTAAACATATTTGGCACAAATTTCGAAAATCACACCCTTGGAATTCCATACTAAAGAAAACTAGTCAGAATAGTCGGCACAATATTTCATTGATAAGAAAAAATTAAATAAATATATCAACGGCTTAAAACCACCAGGAGCTGATACAAGGCAAGAGAAAAAGATATAGTTCCCCTTCGAAGTGTAATAAAATTATTTTTATAACCTGCAATTAGCTGAACTACTTACGAAGATATTCGAGACAGTTGCACACTAAAAGAATTTTGTTTCTTATATTCAACGAAACAATTTCATTGTATTCTTCAGTATGTTTTTAACACAACTAAGTTTTGTGGTAAATTCTTCAAAACTGAAAATGTTAATCAGTTATTTGAATATATAAATATCAAAGTAAATAAATGCAGACTTATGCTGACATATTTGATCAGTTGTCAACCAAAATGAAGTTAAATCAAAAATTAACTTCAGTGCGTCAATGAAATAATTTCATTGAATAAACGGAAATGTTTCATTCTCTTGATGAAAGTACTTGCTTACATCATTAAAATTGTGTCGATGTGCCAACAATATTAGTTCGTAGCATCAACGCAAGTATTTCATTAATTAATTTAACTTCAGCGAATTTGTTTCATTATTCCAACGAAGCGTGCCGTTGGTTGAATTTGAATTTGAATTAATTTTTTCATTGATATAATATCAAAATCCATAGAATATAAAAAGAAATTTCTTGCAGTGTACCAACATGAGCAAAAAACTTTAATCGAATGTACGTAGCAGAGAACGAAATAGTTTACATTTTTATCCTGTCTGTAGACAAGTTTACATCAACAACATTGAAAAAAAAAGACATTGAAAAATGTATACACTTTGTACATAAATACATGTTGTAGGGTACAGGAGTGTGCATTGAAGACACTGAAACATTGAAAACATTGAATTCACTTTATGGTCGTGTACTTTTTTTTGCGTCTTCATAAAATTAGTGTGTGTGTGCGCAGTAGAGAGAAATAACCATGCGCCATTCATGTGTTTGTTTGCAAAAGCAAATACAAGAGATGTACACAAGTACAGCCAGAAGGTGTACACAACGAAAAGGGTACACAACGAAAGAAAGGCAATGTATTGAGAGTGTACATTGTACTGAAAGTGTACATTAAGTTTTCTTGTACACTATTTCGTTTTCTGGTACGTAGTCGTCGAAGTTTTAATATAAGGACTATTTTGTACAAAAGTTATCAAAATTGCATACTTTTAGGGGCGGGCAAAAGTTATTTACTTTTAAACTTAACATCAGTCTCCTTTAGCCTGTCTTGCCTTAAGGACTTTTTTTATAAGGACCCTAGTTCAAGGCAAATATTCATGTTATGAATTTTAATCATGCAATTCTATGATATAAACACAGCAGATATTTTGTGGTGAGCTTTTAAGCATCTTATCGGATAAGAATAGTGACGAAACATATATCATTCAAGAAGTGAGCTTGCGTAACTGTGCACAATATAATTGTTATTATTATTATCCTATAAATTTAATTTTAAAAAATTGTGATTCTTAGCGATGTATTATCTTCAAAAGCATCGTCAGATATATTTCATTTTCGTGCTTAAGGCCTACAGCATTTGGTAGTACAGATATATGGAAAAAGGGAATATTGAAATTTGGCTATTATTTTTTGTTTTTGATTGACAACCGTAATTTTTTTAAAACATAATTTTTATTAAAAAAAATCTCTTTAAAAAATTTTAATTTCGAATTATAAAAAAAACATATTTTCAAGATTAGGGTATTCAGGTAGTATGTATGTTTTTTATTTCCAATATTTCCTTAAACTTTGGCTAACTTCTTCTGGAATTTTTATATGGTTCATTACACAAAAAAGAAGTTGAAAAACAGGAAAAAAAATTTTTCATATTATCTCTCGTGAATACGGCAACTGGTTTGTAGCAAAAATTATCAATCATATTGTAACGTTTTAGAAGTAAAAGGGTTTATGGTTTTTATTTATGTTTACATAAAAAAAAAACTTTTTAAGTGATGCTGCAGTGAAGCAAAATGTTAAGAATGTGCATATAAATTGCCAGAAAAAAATATACAATAACTTTTGATGCATGTTTAATTCGTAAGGAAATTTTTTTCGCTTCTGCCAGGAAAATTTTAAATTTTCAAAGATCGGGAAAATATTGGTTTTACTTCGTTTTGTAAATAACGAGTTTTTATTAGATCTCAACGTTTTAGGGTCCTATTAAGCTTTCCTAACTAATTCTGAGAGCCCGTCCCTGTGTGTGTGTGCGTGTGTGTGACCCGCTTTGAAGGACTGACCTGCATCATACGAAACTGGTAGCGTTCTAAAGGAATGCCTGAACTTATATTTCCTTGGAACCTATTCAAACCAGTAGATTTCAAGATACCTAAAAATAAAATTTTTCATATATACAACATATATATTATATATTCAATACATAGATATCTCCCACTGTTTAAACACCCTTTAGACCGACTGTAAGTACGTAACCTTTAAGACCATAAATGTTTATGAGCAGATAAAAAAGATATAACTCATTTTTCACACGTTTTTCCTTTTATTTGTTTTATAATTTATGTAAAAAACAAACTAAAATATGAAAAAAAATTTTGAATGCTGAAAATGCAAAATGAAAGAAAGCGAAACACACAAAAGCCACAATTTTCGCAATACGCACGTGCTGAACAGTTTTTATATATTTTTATTATTATTATTTTTTTTTGCCAATGACAACGTTATACAGGCCTACATATACATACACATATATGTATATACTAATATAAAAATACATATGTAGGCGTATGTATATATCTCCATGTGTGTACATAAAGTTAAAGAGGTATAACAGAGCCCAATTCTATATGAAAATACCATCGCAAATATGTAAAGTTGTTTGTGTTTTAAACGGAGATGGGCTGATGAGTAAATGTGCCTTCACTAGTTCACACGCTGTAGAGAAATACTCACGTATGACCACAAATAGTCAAGCTTTATGTTCATAATTGAATATTAATTTCTCATTTCCATTTCAGGCGCCCGCTTCAATAACGATAAGTACGATTCGCCAAGTTTTAACGATTTCATTCGAGTTTACATATTCCATAAGCAAAAACAAGAGCTTTTCGCAAAGACTAAGCAATAGTAACGTGAACGATAAAATGATCGTTAAACTTTTTCCATTATTAAAACTGCCTGGTTTAATAAAATATAAAATTTACATATTGTGGCGGTACTGCAGTCTATACCGACACTCTACTTCTAAGCACTACTTCAGTGCAGTTTCACTACAAAACTCTACAGGGGAAAACCATATATCCGTGCTTGTGAAATTATGCCATAATATTTCAAATGGCTTCTATCGTTGTGTCTTTCTGCCAACTTCGTTGATATAATTCTCACGATCCATTATAAGTAAAATATTTTCGCCTTTATCTCGTCGTTCACTTTATAGTAAATTAAAATTAAAGTTCTAATAATGAAACTGTTTATCCGTCTGATAAAATTCTACTTTTAACTAACATGAACTTGTAATAATGACCCTTAGAAGCCCAAATCCAAGAATTACAAGCAGTTCCATTAGCATATATCATTGAATGGAATGTATCGCCCAAAAGAAACACCATTTTCGCGCATTTTATGGTAGAGATGAGTGTTTTTCATAGAGTGATACAAGTTTAAATCATAATAAAACATAGTAATACATCTTTGATATCAATGAAACGGACTTTATTGGATAGAAACTTTGATGACATTAATGTTTAAATATGATTTCGTCTATGTGGCCGCCACGGCTGCCGCGTACAAGGCACAATCTGGAACGCCAATTTACAAACAGTAACATTCTAACCATCATCGTTTTTGAAGACATATGAGCCAATGACTCCGCCAGCCCATAAAGCGCACCAAACAGTAATTTTCTGAGAATGAAAAGCTTGTGGACTGTCATCACTCCGAATGCGATAATTCTGTTTATTTACGTACCCATTCAACCAAAAATGGGCTTCATCGGAAAATAAAATTTTGAACGGACGAAGTGCGCGATAAGTTTGACGAACAGAACCATTATTTTGGTTACAAATTTCCACAATTTACACGCGTTACTCTGGTGTAAGTCGATCTATAATAAAATGTCAAAGCAAACTAAGCAAAAAACAATTATCAGCTGTTAAATGGGTGGTCAAATAAAGCAGTGATACCAACTCAAAGTTGTATCACTCTATAAAAAACACTCTATATGTGGTCATTGTAGGATAATGGTGACGGCAACACATTGGCCACTTATATGCAAACGGTGGCCCAAGGATCCCTTTTCATATCAATAAAGTCATATTCCTAACTTAGATACATGATATCAGATTTTAAGGAAAATTTTAAAGGGAGATCTAAAATACAGACTTCTTTTTTATTTTTCTTTTTTATTCGTTTAATTTGCAGAGTTCATGTGTTCTCTACAATGTTCGCCGTTTGATTCAGACTGTTGAAAAACCAATAGAAAATCAATTCGTTATAGAAATTAAATACAGCGGGGTGAAAAGTTTAGACCTCCAACTCTTACATTGAATTTACCTACATTCTCATCAGTTAATCGTTGCCCATGTCTAGTTCTGACATACACATCCATTCAAATAAGCGTAATTTTTTTTAACCAATCAAACGTTGCATGTATTTTAATTAATTAAACTTACATGTATTTTCTGTTTATTAATTATTAAAATTACATCGGCATTATGAATTGATTAAAATCCATCAATTTTATTGGAAACACCCAGAAAATAAACGATTTTATTTTCGTGCATTTGTGTAGATATATTTAGAATTGAAAATTTATAAACAGAATCTATTGGCATGTAAAATTGTTGAATCTCTAAAATTTTATTTATGTATATTAATTATAAACAGAATTAAAATTTTTGAAATTTCGTTTCATAATTTTACGGCCAATTTAGCGATTGAGTGATTGTGTAAAAGCCATCGTAGAATATTTAGATATTTTATTAAAGTAATTTTTTTAATTAACATGTTTTGAAAATTAAATTTGAAAAAGTATAAGATATATATGTGTGTGTGTTTGTATGCGTGAGTGTGTGTATTCATTTACAAAATACAAATTAATTTTACTTATAAAGACTTCTATAGGAATGTGATTAAAACAATTGACAAATACGCTTAATGATGTTTTCTTTTCTAAAAAACAATGCAGCATTTTTTACACTTTTTAATAGAAAATGGCAACATTCTGTTATTTGAAAATAAGAAATTTATTAGATTTTAAGCCAACATCCGCCAGGAAAAATTATTTCTATCTTAAAACTCCTCCAAACTGGAAATTTTTAGAAAACAAGTGATAGAATTTTGCATATTTTCCAGAAAAGAAAACTTTGGAGAGCACTAAGCGGATATGGTCACCTAAAAGGCAAAACTCTCTTTCTAACAAATAATTCTGAAAGGACTTTATTAAAAATTGCGTGGTAGGCTTATATCAACTACTGTAAAACACTGATGCCGCAAATATAATCACTGGTAAATCAAACTCTATAACAAACACTCGCGGAAGTTTGTTGAAATAAAATGGAAATGGAAACTGAGAGGAAGAACGGGCCGGAGTTCCATTATAGAAGAGTTGGATACCGAAATTTGTTTACGCTTGTGTAACCACAATATATTCTTTCAGGCGGAAGCTCATGATATCTAGAAGGGCTTAAAGCAAGTCAGTGTGATTTTTTTTAATAAAAATTCAGTGACCAGAAAAGAACCAATTTTGGGTTGCAAGAATATGATTGAAGGTCACGCAGAGCAGGCAGACTTCGTGTAGTTTGGGGAGAGATGAATTGAAAGCGTTTAAAGTGGTCGGAGAGCTACAAGAAAATTAATATATAAAAATCATTCAGGTGACCAGCTTAATTCATAATTTCAGTTGAGAGAGGGAAACATGCACTTCATTTGGTGGTATGAAGGTGAAGGATCTTCCAATAGGGACCTTCGAATTTCGACAGTTCTGCCACATTAATTGTTATTTCTTCAGTATCATTTCGCAATCATAAAATTTTTATAAAAACAATAAAATTGCTTTATAAAAACGGGAGTTCTGTATGAGTATTAAGACAAGTATATTGAAAATTCAAATATTAAACTTCATTAACGTCATTTTAAATCGCGCTACTCAAAGTTGATTTCGGTCTCAAATTTATATTATTTCATTGCAAAATATTTTAGAACACTCTAGTCGGACATGAACGAAAATATGTGTTGTAAAACAGACTAATTTTTATAATCAAATTTATTACAAATTCATTTGAATGTAAAAACCTTTGCAAAGTCTTTGAAAGTTTATCAAAGTGAAATTTACATTTTGAAATTAAAAACAAAACAATTTATTTCTTTCTTTTGAATTTCTAATTTAATTGTCTGCTATACGTCTGACATTGTTACATTTTTATAAACAATAGAAAAAAGACGCAAATACTCAAAATTAATAGAAAATATTTTTCACACAATATTTCCTTCCATATAAGTGAGTTCAAAAGATTTTGTTATTGTTTTTAATATCAATTAACGACACTTAATCACTTAGCAGCTCCTAAGTTAATCTAATTGCAGCCAACTATTTGAGTATATTTAAATAATGATCTAATAAAAAACTAATTCTGCTGTCACAAACAAAATCAAAATTGCCTTAAACTAGTATATAACTGCACCGTGGGGCAAAAGTTATTTATGCTTATTAAGTGTTTTAACCAAATTGGCATAGCGCTTGTCAAGCCTATTTCATGTTTGCCTTCCATTCCACTGCGTCTTGTGCTGTTTTAAAAATATTTCATTTAAATGTAATAATTTGTTGTTTTCTTGTTCTTACATTATAGCATCATTTTATTTGACCTTGATTTTTTTTAAATACCAAAAAAAAATTATATCAGATATTCTGCTTAAAGAATGTGTTTATTTTGTCATTGTTTTACTAAAATATATTTAAAATATTTTAGAGAAAAAAAATATATATATTTTAAGCAACTGCAACAACAAAAACAATATATTCATATTCTAATGCCAGTCATAAATTTTCCGCAAAAGATATTTAAAAAAAGAAATGAAATGAAAGAGATCAACACACTAAATGGAATAAAAATATCATCATAAAAAACAATAATAAAAAAGACGGTGACAAACACACTGACACACAAACACCCAAAAACAGTTTAATTTACACATGAGAAAACCACAACGTTAACAAGGTCACAAGTTTGATATATGATGGCTCTATCATTCGATATCAAACTATTCGCCATAAGCGTTTAATTTAAATTGTTGTTTATTTCGGTATAAAAATGTTTGACGTAACATGCGAGTATTATTCAGACGGTTGATTTGGGAAATTTTAATACCAAACTTTTTTTTTTTCTTTCAAGTACGATCGGTTCTCAGGGGACTAACAATAGTATACTTAATGATCAGTGATTAGCAGATTCTATATACCAATGGGTTGTTGATGCGCTGGGCGTTCAGCTGGTGTAACTGATTCACATATACTCCACCGTCTTTGAAAAGCTTGAACCACTTGTAAACATTTTGCCGATTCAGAGAACAATCACCACATCTCAATGTCACAAAATTCAAATTTTGATATTATAGGCTGATTGTTTGTAAAATGTTTTTAATTCAGAGAGAAAGACAACATCAGTTTTCGTATATTAAACTTACACAGCAGAGCAGAACGGCTGTTTTCGAAAGCCGCTGCCCTCTAATCATCATTGTCAAGTGCCTAATTTAAAAGTTATAACAGTATTTTATTGGGAAATTGTATACGGGAACTGTATCAATAATAAATTGATGTCAGCCCATATTAAATCCCGGTGCCCATTTGGTATCCGATTTTTAAAATTTTTATAGGTTTGCACTGTTGATCAACAGTGATATTTTTCATGTGAAGAATTTAACATGCATATAGTGTAGCCTATCCCGCAATTTCGTACATCTAACAGCGTCTGTTACTTTAACAAATGCAACACTGTTTTATGTGTACGATAGAACACCTGCGCTCTTCTGCGAAAGCAGGTTGACAGCATTTCGCACGAAATCTTGAACGGAGTACCAGCCTGAAGATTTAAGCTTGTGGCATTTTGATATTAAAACAAAATTTGTGATCAAATAGTTTGTAGTAAATTTACTAAATTACACCCAATCCTGTTTTTACGCAAATTTGATTTAACGCGTTTCCAAATAAATATTTCACTCTGTTTTTTCCCGACTCACTGTATCCATAGTTAAAGAGGGATTCCAAATAGTTGTTAAGCTGGGCGATAATTTTCGCCAGCATGATCCTAATGAGAGAGCGGCGAACGGGTAACCGAAATTATTAATGGGTAGTCATCGTGAATTACATAACTCTCTTATAAAAATCAACGATATTCAACGATTGATATCGCAATTTGTGACCAAAGTCACTGAACCATCACCGTAAACTAATCATGATTTCGAAAATACATATTTTTAGCGATGAAAGTGATAATGCTATTATCAGAGGCGGACTGATTAAAAATAACATTATATATTTATATAACAAAAATATTTTTTAAATAAAATATGTTTGTGTATAAAACAAAATGAGTTTGAATTATTTTATTTTTCCTGATAATTCACACGTGGAACCAATTCCCTCATATAATATGGATACCCTATCTTTTTTAGGTGTATATTGCAAATTTTTATTGAAAATTGCAGCATATGGAGAATTTTTTTAGAAAAAAACACGCTATTAATTTTTGGTGCAGATATATTTTCTATAATTAAATCGATATTGATTTTTCCTTTCGCCTTAAAATATTTATTAGGTCTTTTGGAATTTTACTTTATGAATCTGAGCCTGTAAATCTAAATTGAAATTAAAAAATAATCAAAAAGCAGTCGAAAAATGAATGTTCTTTTCATATTTTGAATGCGACAAAATCTTCAGAATTATAGGGTTATTTGAATTTTCTCATACGCGTTATTTGGTTTCGGGTTCCACACACTTTGTTTTCATGCATCATCAAATAAAAACGATAAATTTAAATTTTGAAGAATTCGTATGATTTGTATGTTTTTTTTTTTAGATGACAATACTTTTAAGTGTTTCTACACATATTATTATTATTATTAAGTGTGTATGTGTGTATAAGTATTTAGATATTTAGATGTGGATACATCTGTGTGTGTTTTTAGTTTGTGGTTGCATTTTTTCATGCTGAATTTCATTTTTTATTAATACACATGACAAGAGCATTGTTCTGCTTTTTTTTGCAGAATATTTTCAATTTTTTTTTTCAAAATTAGAACTGTAGTTAAAATATGCAAATAAATGTTTTATATATATTTGTTGTTGTTGTTGTTGTAATTCAGCACAGTGAATCCTTAAATTATACGTGTATGAAGAAAAACCCAACATGAATGTACGAGTAAATAGAGAATTAGACATACACAAGGCCGAAAATGTATAACTAAAAATGTTTTGTCATGCAAAAAAAATATTTAGAAAATATTTCTGAATGCCATACAATTGATTATTTAAGCTTGAAGTTTGATCCAAATTCCGATTCGCAAACAAAATATATTTTAACTGCCTGTTTTTGTTAACAGATAAACATTTCAGTTAGTTATTTTTTAAGTACTGACAGAATAATAATAACCACATATGAAATTTGCTTTTGTTTTCTATATAAAAATACGAAAATTGCAGTGAACGCTACCGGTTACAGGAAAATTTTAAAGGCGGTCTCGCCACCACTACAAGTGGTTTAGCAATACGGCGACAGCTGCCACATCGCCCAGAAAACTGACTTATTGCAGTAACGATTTCCAGACCATTTTCTCTCTCGAGAAATCCACTAGGCACCAAGATTGTGCGATCTAACGCCGCATGATATTTTCCTTTAGTGTCTCGTGAAATCTAGAGTTTATTCGTATAAAACAGAAAGAATTCCTGAATTCAAACAGAAGATCCTACGCGTCAGCGGAGACATACAAGCACATCCCTGCGAAACAGTCATGGAAAGTTTCGTGAAAAGAGTCACAAGCCGTAGTAGCCATTTCACAATTATTTTATTCCACACTTAATCGGAACACATGCATTCTTTGTGAACCAATAAAAATCGCATCTACTTGAAAATATACGCGCTTTTATTTTCACATCATTTTTATTATTTTTATAAAAAATAACCTCTTACTGGATATATAATTTGACGTTTAATTACAACTACTTTGCTCGCCATTAAATGCTGTTTACACAATCCAAACAGTCAGTTGAGTGTTCAGTTTTCCATTCAAAGAGATTGTTTGGCTTCTGTAAACAGGCACTTTAAATTGGCTTTTCCCAAATTGTAAAAAAGCAAAGAGAAAATATGAAATTACCTTTTTGCATTATTATGGATGCCGACCGGTCTCTACGGTTTGTATAGCCGAAGCTGCAGACGAGGCAGTAGCATGCTGTGCCTCAAAGAACCGTTACGTTAAACAACGTAAGCAATCCGACGATGATCAATCGTTCAAACTAGACAAATAGCGGGTTGTTGAGGTTCCTGGTTGTGTGAGCAATGCGGTTGGTGGGGAATGAACTTAAATGGCAACAGCAACTTTAAAGAAAACATGCAGCACAAAACTTTATATATATTTTTGTGTTTTTTTCTTTCTTTTGCTGATCTTGCGGGCGGTGGAAAACAACTTTTTCCCCCCCGTATGTTTATTTGAAAATAACAATTTTAAAGACCGGCTGTTGGTTTGTGGGATCAAACATTATGACAAAGACGTATACATTTTTGTTTAAATCGTGTTGTGGGATAAAAGAAACTAAATCGAGCAAAAAAAAAAATTATATATTTAAAATTTTTTAATGAAAAATTAGCTCTTTCTTTGTTGTAAATTTGTATGTGGCGGATTAATTTGTTTTCTTTTTTTATTTTGCTGTTTGTTATTTCCTTGATTGAGGGGGCGCTATAGTTGCTGTTGAAAATTTGTTTTTGGCCATTAACACTATTTTGCTGCGTTTTCGTCTACTGCTGCTGCCTCGGCTGCTGATAATTTCTTTCATCTATTCCCACCAAACACACACTGGTAACGTACATTTTACAAGATACACTTGAATTCATTATTAAACATCTTTTTATTTTTATTTCTTATTTATTAATATATTTCTTTTAATATTTCTAGTTCATGTTTCATTTATTCCGCTTGTCTCTTTGTTGTTATTTTTACTCAATGGATTTCTTTAGTTAAATTGTTGCTGTTGTACATTTGTGTTGTTGTGACTGGAAGAAAATAAAAATAGAAAAAATTAACATTGAAATAGTATTTTAGATTATTTTAAAGATACTGTGCAAACACAAACAACTGCATTGATTGACAGGACTTTCCAACAGACCTGCCTGCTGCATAGAATTCGTTGCTTAAATTCGTCTCTACAAATGTTTACGGTCTCAAGGATATAAAATAAAAATTCAGTTCTATCGTAAAAATATGAAGAACTGGGATTGTTTTTTGTTTTGAACAATTTTGTTTGAAATTGCCTTTCATACAATGCAATTTTGAGCGCTTGTGAATTGCGCAAGTTTTAATAACCTTTAATTATTATTATACATTCTTAGCATTTCTTCAATTCCTGCTGCATAAAATGTACCGAACTTAAGCTTAACAAAAATCACTTTAAAAAATAAACCTCAATTTGTTTTCTTTTTATTAAGAATTCCTTAACGGATAATCTCTAGTAGTAAAATATAATAAAATATCA
Organism: Linnaemya vulpina; assembly: GCA_963675445.1. Lineage (NCBI taxonomy): Eukaryota > Metazoa > Arthropoda > Insecta > Diptera > Tachinidae > Linnaemya > Linnaemya vulpina. The sequence goes on from OY776277.1 coordinate 6,755,161, forward strand.
TAACAATTGCAATCGTTATAGTTGATTTTGTTAGCACTTGCAACTGATAATAAAATATGTGATAAGCACTAACGAAAAAAAGAAATCCATCATTTTAAAAGTTTAAATAAAATTGTCTGCAATTGAGAAATATTTATTAAACTGATATAACAACAAGAGGTATTCAATTCGATTCGATTTAAAGCGAAGACAAATCAATTAAAAATAGAAAACTTGCTACACATTCATTTTTATAATAAATTTTCTTATATTCATTCATCAGTCATACCTACAGAAGTCCAAAAATAGTTTTTAATTTAAAATTGCTTGAGTTGCATTTAATTACAAAACCCAAAAATATTTAAAGACTCATGTTTATTAAACAAGCAAACATCTTGAATGCTGTAATTGAAAACATGTGATTATTGAAAGCTTTTGCAATCAATTTGTTCCATATTTATAATGTAATAGTTTTTCTAATTTATATATTTAGTAAGCAAATCTGCATGTATAAAAACATAATTGAGGGAAGAGAAAGAAATAGGATGAGGACAAATCTGATGAAGACAGAAGTTGTGGCACGATAGCAGCGTTGTTTTTGGCCAAAAATTTAGGAGCATGCAATAAAGAAATTCTCTTCTTTCTTTGGTGAGACCATCACCCAAGGAATGGCCCCTACATATGTAGTCCCCTATACCAGAACTTCTAACTCCTCTGACTCTCGCCAACAGCCTAAATATGCAATAAAGGGTTGCGAAAGTTGGTACAATTCCAGATTTTAAATTACAATTTGCTCAAATCACTCCTTTGGTATAGGGTGTTTTTTATAGAGTGATACAACTTTGAGTTGGCATCACTGCTTTATTTGGCCACCCATTTAACAGCTGATAATGGCTTTTTATTTAGTTTGCTTTGACATTTCATTATGGATCGACTTGCACCAGAGCAACGCGTGCAAATTGTGGAAATTTTTAATCAAAATAATGATTCTGTTCGTCAAACTTTTCGTGCACTTCGTCCATTTTATGGCGTACATAATCGTCCTTCAGAGCTGCTAATTCGAAGAACAATAGATCGTTTCCGGACCACATTTACTGTTACTGATAATGTGCATCCCGTGAGACGCCGAACAGTGCGCACTGAAGAATCTATAGCCGCTGTACAGGAAAGCATTGAAGATGATCCTAATCAATCAATTCGTCGCTGTTGTCAGCAACTGGGGTTGTGTCCTTCCACTTTATGGAAGATTTTATGCAATGATCTTGACTTAAGAGCTTCCAAGACTCAACTTGTGCAGGAATTAAAGCCAAACGAGTATCGTATGCGCCGCCAATTCGGCGAATGGGCTGAAACACAAATTGATATTGATTTTAAATATCCATTCAAAATTTTATTTTCCAATGAAGCCCATTTTTTGTTGAATGGGTACGTAAATAAACAGAATTGTCGCACAAGCCTTTGTCGAAGCACTCTTTGGTGCGCTTTATGGGCTGGCGAAGTCATTGATCCACATGTCTTCAAAAACAATGATGGTCAGAATGTTACTGTTTGTGAAAATTGGTGTTCCACAGTGTTGGCCACATGGCCGAGATCATATTTAAACATTAATGTCATAAAATTTTCTATCCAATAAAGACCGTTTCATTGATATCAACAATATATTATTATGTTTTATTATGATTTAAACTTGCAGCACTCTATAAAAAAAACACCCTTTATATATTAAGAGCTTTCCCAGATTAAATTTTTTTGGAATTTGCCTAGTTTATCGTTCTGACTTACGGTGGCAACTCCTCTTTGCCATTATTTCTTTGTGATTTATGGCATTTTCTTTTCTGGAAAAATGTAACATTTTTTCGTTTCTTTTTTAAAACGTGACAGTTTGGAGGTGTTTTAAAACAGATATTTTTTTTCGTAGTGGATAGTGGATTAATTTATAATAAAGTCCTTATTTTGAATTTACAGATTGTTGCCATTTTCTATTAAAAAGTGTGAAAAATGTTGCATTATTTTTTAGAAAAGAAATCAACGTTAGTTTGTTGTTTTTCTGTTTATTTTCAAACGAGTGCAACTAACTTCAGTTTGACGAATTGACTCAACAATTACACCAAAATTATTTATTTGCGAAATTCGAATATATATTCGAATATTCGAAATAGCACAATTTTATAACTTTTTTGGTGCAATTTCATCGTTCTTGTTTTGCAAACCTGATGCAATAGCTGACATTATGAATACATGAATGGACCTCGTATAAGACTCTATATTTCAATAATACAAAAAGCTATTAAATATATTGTAAACTCATCCTTTTGTTTTCTATAATCATAAATTCTTTATAAACGGATTTAATTAAATTTTAGTAAGTTTCTCACAAACAAACAAAAACAAATTACGGACTTGGGCGAGTGTATGTGTGTGTGTTTGTGTGTGGCGGTATGAAGCACGTTTCATTAACATTTTCTTTAACTTTAAAATAAAATAAAGTGTTTATTTATTCTTATGATTCTTTACTTGCACATACACGCAAAGAAACATAAGCAGAAGAAGCAGAAAACAAATCAATATTCTATACTAAAAACCATGGAAAACAATTTGGATTTGTATGTCTGCAAATACACGCTCTTTTCCTTACAATTGGCATCTGTCGTACAGTCGTCCAGTCATCCAGTCGTCGTGCATCATGTTGAAGTGTTAAATGGGAAACCGTAAAATACACAGAGAAAATAATATGATATGTTTATCAGAGATGATTCACTAAAATTTTCTCAGAGCAGGTTTGTTCAGGAATGGTTTCCTACATTTTTATGTGAAAATTAAAAAGGTCAAGTTAAATGTCATTTATTCAGTATGTTTATAGCAACCAACAACCTGCGCAAATAATAAAGTTCTTATAACGAAATGGGTACTCTGGTCGGGTAACGTACCATGTACATTCTACAAATTTGAGTCCACTAGTTCAGTAAGCGATCGACCACCACCCGAACGCAAGATCTGCCGAAAACTATGCCGCTGTCTGTAAGAGAAGCCTTTGAGAAGAGTCTAAGGAGGTTGGTCAGCCCATCACTATCAACTGAGACCGTTAAAGATCCATGATCGCCAACTACTTTTGCCCAGGGTTGAATAATCTACAACGAGCAACGTTCCATACAGCTCATGACGCTCTAAATATTCTGCATCAGTGCTTTGAATACATGGTGATCTCATGTGGAATTATCCACCAAGATCGGGCGGTCCAAGTACGAATGAGTTAATTGTTATATTTTTTATCTTCTTAATTTATTTACATTCTTATTCATTTGACATTCTGCCATTTTTGTAAACATTTTCCACAACGTCAATTAGTACAGATTAAAGTTTAGGGTCTGTTGAGATTTTTTGCTTTTGTTTTTTATTTGAAAACAAAAACATATTAAATTGTTCTATTAGAAATAATTTGTTTTGTTTAATGCTAGTGAAATTAAAGAGTTTAGCTGGTTAATGTGAACGCCTACACTTTTTGTCAAGGCATTAAACCGAAACTTTGATTCCATACAATTGTTATGTGAAAAAAAATATTAATAAAAATTTAATTTTTTTTTCTTTTACCAAAATTATACGTCTATATATTCATTAATGTGTTGTTACGAAAGCTGTTGAAAATTGTTATTTATATTCTGACAGACACGGTGATATTGTTTTATTTTTGTTTGACACGCAATTATTACATACGAAAATAAAATTGGCACGCAACTTAAGGCATGAGTAATAAAAAGATACCGAAGCATTTTCATAGAAATTGGCTGTTACGTCAGTTGGCCATGCCAAGCAACGATGAGTAGTAAAATCTGACGCTTTCCTAAATCCTTCAGCCTTGAATGTTTCCAAAATCTATGCAAATGTTTTCGTGGGCCACACAATAAAAATACCATGTTTACGCGACCAAATGAAGATCTCCTAATTACGATTGATAATCATATTGTCACACGAAAGAATCTTGTTTCATATTGACAATTCAGTTTGATTTCAATATAAATTTAAGATACTATTTTAATATAAATTTTGTTGTTTACACAATTTTTGTTTTGACAGCACTGCCTCGTTTCTGTAACTGAAGTGAGAACTTCTCGCATCGAAAAAATTGTCGTCACTCTGTGAAACACGGAATGAGTCAGTATATATTTCTTAATGCATTTACAATTTTGTTAGGTTTTCAGACTAATCAACATATTATTCTATGGATAATCCTACAATAAAGAGCATGACAACCATAATTATTTAGTTTTTCGATGCGAGAAATTCTCACTTCAGTTACAGAAACGAGGCACTGGCTCGGTTAAGCTGACGATAAATTTCGACAAAAATCAGAAAAGATAGAAATTTTTTTACGCTTCGTATGTGGCTTTAAGACGAAGAATTTCAAAACAACGTGCTTCGTTCTAAGAGTTGTATATGGCAAAGCATGTTACTTGAAACATGATTTAAGGGCGACGCTTGAATAAGACATCGAAGCACGAATTCGTATGATCGTGGCAAACCCTGTTTGCCAACCATGCGAAAACAAATTGTAATGCAATTTCATGAAGAAAAATTTATATATTTAAATACACTTGAGCACTGATGATGAATTTGCTCTGCGGTGTAAGTTGAATAATCAACTCGTTGGTGGCTTTCCCTTACGTCTTGGAATATTTGTCATGTCCTTCTGAATAAAAGACACCTTACGAAGGATTAGACTTTTTAACTTTTTCCATGAAGCGTGTAGAGGTTCTGTTACTGAGTACACATACGAATCATTAAGCAACACTGCTCTAAAGGGTGTTTTTTATAGAGTGATACAAGTTTAAATCATAATAAAACATAATAATATATTGTTGATATCAATAAAACGGTCTTTATTGGATGGAAAATTTAATGACATTAATGTTTAAATATGATTTCGGCCATGTGGCCGCCACGGCAGGCGCCTACAAAGCGCAATCTGGAACACCGATTTTCAGAAACAGTGACATTCTGACCATCATCGTTTTTGAAGACATATGAGCCAATGACTCCGCCTGCCCATAAAGCACACCAAAGAGTGCTTCGACAAAAGCTTGCGCGACAATTCTGTTTATTTACGTACCCATTCAACCAAAAATGGGCTTCATAATGGGCTTCATTGGAAAATAAAATTTTGAATGGATATTTAAAATCCATATCACGAACAGAACCATTATTTTGACTAAAAATTTTCACAATTTGCACGCGTTGCTCTAGTGTAAGCCGATCCGTAATGAAATGTCAAAGCAAACTAAACAAAGAGCAACTGTAAGCTGTTAAATGGGTGGTCAGATAAAGCAGTGGTGCCAACTCAAAGTTGTATCACTCTATAAAAAACACCCTATGTATATATAGAATAATAGTTTCAAACATGTAATCTTTTTGTACAAATATATTTATTAATAAATTGTATCACTCTATAAAAAACACCCTATCCATATATAGAACGTGTTGTTTGCTCACGATAATTAATCCTTATAATAGTAGTTTCAAACATGTGATCTTTTTGTACAAAAAATTTATTAATAAATGTTTCTTTATAAAATGACCTGATATCAATAATAATGGATAATTAATTGTAAATTCTTTGTTAAAAAGAAGATTCGGTACTGATTTTAGCCAAAATCTAAGTTGGAAATATGTCTGTATATCCAATTTCCATAATATACAACGTCCTTTTGGTATTTCAAACACTCATATACAAGTACGTATTTACATACAAACTTACCCACATACTATGTATGTATGGAAGTACCATAGAACTAACTTGAACACTAAACAGCACACACAGCCAGCAGCAAAAAAATTTTATGGCAAAAACAAGAACAACTCCATTAAACTTCGTAGCCGTTATGAGAGAAACAGCATCATAACAACTACTTTTTCCAATAGCAACTTGTATATATACACATATTTGTGTGTGTGTGTGTGTGTGTATGTGTGTACGCCTTTAAAAGTCTCTGAGGGAGTTTGGAACAGGGATAGTAAGTGATGAGATTGGTAGCGAAATGTACCAAATGTATATTCAATTATACAATAAGCTCCATACCTGGCTTAATGACCAGAGATGGTTATGACAACTTTAAAATTGCACCAACAGCTTTCAATTATTGTACTTATTTCACCAAAATTTCCGAGTTGCCACATGCAGAAATATATATTAACACTAAATTGAAAACAGTAATTACTACTGGGACACCTTATTTTTTTATTTTAAAGGCTCCAAAAAGCTGTATTAAATTCTATTTAGTCTATACGAGTGTTACAATAAAATAATCTAAAGGGGCCGTAACAATTATGACTTTTATAATAAAAATCGATATATAATTTCTATTTTATGATATTGAGTAGTTTTTTTTAGAAATTTTTGACTTTTATTTTTGCTACATCAACGAATAAAAAATCTTGGATAATCCTAATTTATGTAAATAATATTTATATACGGAATGTTATACCTGGAAAAGAGATAGAAGTCAGGTTATGACAAATATTTGAGACAAAACAATATATAAATCAGATAATAACATCTAATAAAAAAAATTATAAATAAAAAAACTAGATTATGGCATATGCTTGTGACAGATTTATTTCTGAAAATATGCTAAAAATTCAGATTTGATCAAATGTCAAATATTTCTGGCAAAAATTTTTATATGTATGTATATAAGAAATATATTTTACAAATAAATAAAAACCTGATAATAACAATTATTTGTAAAAAAATATAATATAAATAAAAATCAGTACATGGCAAATATTTGTAACAAACGAATAGTAACAATTATTTCTGACAAAAATACAATATATATAGGGTGTTTTTTACAGAGTGATACAAGCTTAAATCATAATAAAACCTAGTAATATATTTATGATATCAATGAAGCGGTCTTTATTGGATAGCAAATTTTATGACATTAATGTTTAAATATGATTTCGTCCATGTGGCCGCCACGGCTGGCGCGTACAAGGCGCAATCTGGAACGCCAATTTACAAACAGTAACATTCTAACCATCATCGTTTTTGAAGACATGTGGATCAATGACTCCGCCAGCCCATAAAGCGAACCAAAGAGTGCTTCGACAAAAGCTTGTGCGACAATTCTGTTTATTTACGTATCCATTCAACTAAAAATGGGTTTTATCTTAAAATAAAATTTTGAATGGGCGAAGTTTACGATAAGTTTGACGAACAGAACCATTATTTTGATTAAAAATTCCCACAATTTGCACGCGTTGCTCTGGTGTAAGTCGATCCATAATGAAAATTCATCGTAAACTAAACAAAAAACAACTATCAGCTGTTAAATGGGTGATCAATTAAAGTAGTGATGCCAACTCAAAGTTGTATCACTCTATAAGAAACACCCGATATAGAAATCATAATTATTTCTGCAAAAAAGGAAATTAAAATTTAAAAGCATGTGGTTTCCTGAAAATTAACTCTCCGATTTTGCTTTTTTAATATATTTCTCTCTTTTTGGCACATAAAATTTGGAGGAAAATATAATCTTCCAAAAATTTGTGACAGTTGTGAAAACAGTTATTCATTTGACTTATTCAACTTCAATTTCGAAACTTTCTACAGGAATGACTGATACTTAAATTTTAGTTGCCACATGGAAGTACTAAAACTAGGAGGAGATCGGTAAATAGTACTTTCCTAGCCGTTACAGTAACTCGGGTACTTTTCGAACTTAAATCGCACCAAAAACAAATAAGGATGTAACAATTTTGCCATCTCTACTTCCTCTGTATACAATTCGCCTCGTACATCTTTTTAATGTTAATGTGTTTTCTTCTTTTACTTTTGTTAACTTTGTGTGCCTTCGATTCTTTTATGTTTTTGTGTTTTATGTTTTGTTATTGTTCCATTCCATTATATTTTTGTTCGCTTGTTTGGATCCTTTAAAAGTTTTATTGTTATTGCTTTTTATCAAGTACAGGCCCTTATTGCTTCCAATTTGTAACAACATTAAATAAATTTAAGAAATTTGTTTATTAAATGCTTCTTTTATTTATTTTTATCGTTTTCATACCCTTCACCACAAATGGAAAGATTTATTTAGTCAAATTTGTTCTTGGGTTTGCAATTCGTGTTGAGAAATTCAATTGCTGTATTAACTGTTTGTTTCATGTTATTTTAAATCGATTCAGATAAAATAAAATTTTCAAAAATTTCTTCATAAAAGAGAAACGTTTCTTAAGTGCCCAGGAGACGTGCAAAATAAACCATCAATCACATAGTTGTGTGCGTGCAGTCGTTTTTTCTTTTCGGCTACTAGCACATGTTGTCGGCTCTGATTGATGAGAATCAAATCGTCTCCAAATCTGATTGATGAAAAAATCATTATTTCCTTTATTTTATTTGTTGTGCGCTGATGACAAAAAATTTATTTTGTAGGCTGCGAAGACAAAATACAAATGCTGATTGACGATTTTATTTGTACGTCTCCGAAAAATCATCAATTAAACGATACTAACACATTCATACCGATTAATGGTTTTTTACGTCTCCTGGGCACTTTAAAACTACAAGTTGCTCTTTTACATAAATAATTTATTTTTGTTTCGTGTAGTTTCGTAACTGGTAAAGGATATTTTACTAAGCACTTCGTATTTTAAAATTTAAATTAATAAAATGAGTGTGAAATGTATCGGAATTAAGCATTGGTTTGAAGGGCCTATTTACGACACCATGAGTGGAATATAACATCGTTCAAATGTCCGCCATCGCATGGTAGAGTGCATCGGGAATGTAAGATTTTGCATAACCGCTGTAATCTTGGGCATGGGACGTTCTTGGATCTCATAAGGATTAGTATCGTTCCGAATTCGACAATTTGTGTTTGTTCACGTACTCGTTCCTCCAAAAATGTCACGCATCGCTGAAGAGGGTTTTTCATTGATTATTAGGCTGAGCTGCCAACTACTCCAGAGGTCATTAAGCAAACTCAAGTCGTTTTCTATGGTAGTTACCATCAACTCTTGGGTCACATAAATTTTGTACGAGTGCAGGGCCAGGTCACGATGCCAAAATCATCAAGTTGTTGTATGCGAACTTCCGAGTTCTTGTGAGTGACACGAAATCAATTGCATTGGGTTCTCCCACACACTTCCACGGGCACAGGCGATGGATCTTGCCTTTCTACCTTCAAAATTACCTGTTGGGAATACCTTTTGTTTTTTTTATTTTTTTGTTTTTGTCTTGGACTACCACATAGGGAATGACCCCTACATATGCGATGCATTGTATCGGAATGGGAAAGAAGGAGGCAGTGTAAGGAGAACAGGTGTAGGCAAATTAGAAGGTAACAATATCTTGAATGCGCTTAAGGGAAAATATCAAAAAAACCAACACGGAAAACAGGAACTGTTTTTTCCCTATCCCGATTGCTTGATTCTCTACACCGATCTCCTCCTCGGTAGAATTGGATTCCTAGACACATACATATCTCTATGTACGAGCATGTACATTTACCCTTATGGATGTTTGTTTGAATGTGTATGTATGTGGGTGTATTTATATGTATTTGTTTATGGATGAAGGGTATATAAAGTTCGACTGGACGGCATGTAGAATTCTTACATATATTTTTTTTTTGTGGGCTGAATTGAACGAACAGGAAATGGGGATGAAGAACAGACGCAGCATTCATTTGCTCATAGAATTTTATTGATTTTGCTAATTAAATTTCATGTTATTTGTTTATTTTTATTTTGGTTTTGCTTTTCGCCTTCATCTGCTCGAACATGCCAACATTAAATTTTTTACATTTCCTTCGTCACCTTAACGTATCACCCTCCTCTAGCACTTCTTCGTTCTAACTCGTCGATATTTTTGTTTACCATACTTTTTGTTGTTGCTGTTGTTGTTATTTTATTCTCGTCTCGTTTTTAACTTAAAGGTGGGTGTGTTGTAATTTGTCATTTATTGAATTTGTGTGTGTGTGTGTTCTTATATTTTCGTTCGGTAGTTTTTATGATTTATTGGCAACTTACAACATTTTTATTGAGTTGTTTATTGAAATTTCAGCAAACGCATGGCTACTTGTGCCATTAAAAATTGTGTCTTAAAATAATAAGTAAGTAAATGACACTGTGCAACAATAAATATGTCATTCGATATCGTTTAAAGTTGTTATTTCAAATTTTTAAATTTCATTGACATATAATTTTCAATTTTTTTAATCTATTTTTGTGGATTTTATCAATATTTGACAAAACAATTTGTTCAATTTCGGTTTCTAATGAATCAATTGATATATATTTTGTAGGGTTTATATAAGAATGAAATTCAATATTTTAAGACTCTGTGTATTAAATATCAATATTATTGATGACGAATTGTTTATAAACAGTAACAAATGGTTCATTAATTTCATATATTCTTTAACAGGAAAAGTCGCACTCAGGCACAAATGAGCCCATCAATCAATCACTTTTTTACTTTCATTGGAAAAGCGACCGGCTGCATGCAGGAATGATAATGAATGGAAAAGTTTTTATTAACTTTTTTATACAATATAAATATTATGATTTGTGGTAATATGTAAGAGCTTTTACTGTACAGCAGTTTAACTGATATAGATATCACTATCCTAGTATATGAGCCAACAAAAGGCAGACATTAAGAGTTGCCATGTCACGTGATTGGAATATATATATGAGCCGTAAAGATTATTATCAAACGAAGAAGAAAAAATTATTTGTGTTAAATTGATTTCATACAAGTATCAAGTGATTTTAGTTACGTGAGAAGTATCGAAATCAATAACTGTGGCTTAACAGCTGCGTAAGTCAAACAGTGTTGACATCTCTATTCATGAAGTCATAATTAAACGTTGAACGCCAGAACAAGGTTTTCAGATTGTAAAAATATACTTTAATAAAAATAAACCTATTCGCGATATTTATACAGCAGTTCGTCCCATGGTGAAATCATATAAAGGGTGTTTATTATAGAGTGATACAAGTTTAAATCAGAATAAAACATAATATATTTTTGATATAAATTTTGATATCTTTATTGGATAGGAAATTTTATGACATTAATGTTTGAATATGATTTCGGCCATATGGCTGCCACGACTGGCGTGGTCAAGGCACAATCTGGAACACCAATTTTCACAAACATTAACATTCTGACCATCATCGTTTTTGAAGACATATGGGCCAATGACTCCGCCAGTCCATAAAGCGCACCAAACAATAATTTTCTGTAGATGTAATGGTGTTTCGACAAAAGCTTGTAAGACAATTCTGTTTATTTACGTAGTCATTCACCCAAAAATGAGCTTCATCGGAAAATAAAATTTTGAATGGACGAAGGGCACGATAAGTTTGACAAACAGAACCATTATTTTGACTAAAAATTTCCACGCATTGATCTGGTACAAGTCCATCCATAATGATGTGTCAACGTAAACTAAACAAAAAGCAGCTATCAGCTGTTAAATGGGTGGTTAAATAAAGCAGTGATGCCAACTCAAAGTTGTATCACTCTATAAGAAACACCCTATATTAGGTGGCATCACTACGCCAGATCACAGTTTTTGTTCTACTATTTTTTTTAGCGACATTCACGTAAATCTTTTTTCTACAAGAAATTCTAATTGTGTTTGCTGTATATGTTTGTTGTATATGTTGTTTGTAATTGTGCATGTGTGTAGAATTTCAAAGTGTTCTGTTGCTTAAATTTTCAAAGTGGACCGTGACTTCACGCAAACTACAATTCCTTTGCTTGTTGCATTTTTTGTTGTACCGACATCACCTCACATATAATTCCACCATGCTTCCGTTCATTTTGTGGTCAATATAATCGGCCTAGTAGACAATATTGCCACATGTTACAATAAGCCTTGGATTTTGGGACGTTTTTGCATTGAAGATTTATAATAAAAATCGTTATATTTATTGCGAGGAAATATATATAAGAAATATAATTTTAAAAAAATTCATTCAAATAGTTGCAGTGTCTCATATTATCAGTCGAATAATATTCCTTATGAGCCTAGTGCAGCTGTGTATTTTTTTATTTTTTTTTTTATTTAAAAAATTCGATAATAATTTATGTCAATAAAATATTTTTTATGACTAATTGATCAAATTATATTAAAACAAGGTTAGATACTAATTTTTCGACCTTTAGTTTTTAAAAAATTTCAATAATATTGAGCTTGAGATCTTTTTAATAACATAATAACGTTGAAATATTTATAATATGAAATTTATTTGTTGGGTGGTTAAGCAATGTCTATATGCATTTCATTGGCGCTTCTTACCAAATCGTCAGTAGACTTCAACCACAGTTTTGCAAAGTTTCAAACTTCTCAACTTATTAAAAGACTTCCAAAAACCATCTGAGAGTTATGTTAAATAAATTAACTACAAAAATTCACAAACGATTTCAAAAAATCACATTATAATAAGTGTAGCAGGCTATGAAACTTATACAAACCAAACCCTATTTTATTTTTCTATACCTTTATACAAATAAATTTCATATTATAATAGTACAATGACAATATGTCAAAAAATTAGTTTATTAACAGTTGAAATATTTATTTTATTGTATTTAAAATTTTTTCGGATAACAATTAATTTGCTAATAATTAACAATATTGAAAATTTTATTATTGCATCTGTTTTTTTTTTTAATTTTTCATTTAACATAATTTAGGCGGAGTTTCTCAGATCTCAGTTAACCAGGTTTAGTTAAACCAACAACAGATTTGTGAAGCCGTTTTCTATACAACATTCTTGATATGTCAGCTTAGTCTTGCTTAGTCCGCTGGTTGGCAAAATAATTATAATTAATATAATAAAAAAACTATATTTGCCCGGAAAAATGAGTTACGTTAAACCAAGTTTAAAATTAATGCACACCTTAGAAACATGAACTTATAATTTTGCTTGAGTTTTAAGGTCCATATATTTTTATTATTTGCTTTCGAAAATATTTATAAAAACCTTAAGGCTGAAGTGAAACTATGAATTGTAATATTTAATATTTACAATTTTATTCAAATTTTTCCAAAATCACAATCTAAAGATAATCCTATTCATAGAAATATATTTTATGTTTACAAACTGCCCGTATAAGAAATTTTGTACAGAAATTTGTCAAACCAGCCGGTCGTAAACATAAAATATTTCTTTTATGAATATATTTTATGGATTATTCGACTGACTTTGCAGTCGAATAGTTTGCTACTCTAATAAAATTTGATTTACACACGAGCATAGTATATTGATCTGCCAGCAATCTCAAGAATACTCATACTTTTTTTTATTGTATTTATTTTAATTAATGATTGTTTGTTTATTTGTTTTTGGCAATAAACTTGCAACGTGCTTATTTGTTTTCCTTTTGACTTTATTGTTTTATTTGACGTTATTTTTAGGAATACACATGATTGTTATTATTCAGCGCCATTCTGTAAATCGAGCACTTCAACTGTTTATCCAACATTCTGTAACTAGTTAATGCTATTCATTTGGCTACTGAAGACTTGTTAAGGATATTTTTTATAGAACCAGCTACTTATGGTGGTCTATTAAGTAGAGAAGATATTGGGTAACCAGTCATTTCTTTGAATATCAGCTACTCATTTCTAAATATTCAGTACCAACTGAAACAATCTTCCTACCAAGTCCTCTATTTAGCTGGATGGTGTTGAAAGTAAATAACTTTGCTGCAGTCAGCCAATAAATCATCTTTATCAAAAGCAAAAATTTAATTAACACAACACCGTTTTAACGACTTCTTACTTTTTTACTATTATTTTTTTTTTGTTTGTTTTCAATTTAATTTGATCGCTGCCATTGACATTAAACGTGTTCACATGTAGGAGTTGGGCTAATAAATTTTTTTTTATATTCCTATTTCTTATTTTGCTTGAATTAGTTGCTATTATTTATTTATCTAATCGTAAAAAAAGCTATTAGCCATTAGAAAATTTCAATATCAGCTTATACTTTATTTTATGTTTATTCGATATTGAGAAAATTCACTTGTTTGAAGAGTAAATACATTAAAAATACATACCGGTGTAGGCGTATTTTTATATAGAAAATTTCAATGTGATATATTTTTAATAAAAGTTTTGTAAAATATTAAGATTGTGATGATTATAATTGAATGCTTTCATTTTGGAAACTATTTATAAAGTTACCCCACTGGAGCTAAAATAATAATTTACACAAGACAGCTTTAATAAACGGTTTTATTATAATACTTTTGATAGAAATTGTTTTTGGCAGAATGTTCCTTTTTTTAATAGTCAGCTTGTACAATACAATTCTCGGAGTGTAGATATTTCATAATGAAATTTATCTAAATACAGTGAAAACTTTCATAACCGGACACTCACCGTGGCGGCATTTTAGTCCGGTTATAAGAGGTGTCCGCTTAAAAGAGGTACACACTTACTATTTTAAATGTGTATTTTATTTTAGAATGCTACACTTTATTAAAGCACTCCATTGCGGTTGGAAAAATTGATTCAGGTTTGACTGCTTTAATTAAGACCGGTTCAATGCGAACTGTTGAGTTTCAAAATAACTTTCAATGTGTTTTACCTGTTGGAACGCGATAAAGTCGTTTCTTTAAACGAACAATTTGTTTTAGTGCTTCACTTTAAGAATCAGGTATTTCTACATTTACCTCATCTTCCGAGCCTTCAGACTGACTTATTTCCACAAAAGCGCTTGAGTTTAATATTTCAATACAGTCATAAAGCAAATACGCTTTCGTCTCTTTTATAAAATTCGTCAAATCCGTTTGATTGAGGGAACAGTTCTGCTAAATTTGTGTAAGTTGCAAGTGGGATATCATCCTCAACATCAAAATCCGGAAGGTCATCAATAGTTTCTTTAAGTGATAAAATTTTTTAAATTGATGTCATATTTTGCTCTAAAGCAGTCAACACGAGCTAAGCAAACAACTTCTTACAAAAAAAAAACAACAATTTCTTTGCCATCCTATAAATTCTTCTTAGCAGGGGAATCACAAATTTGAGTAGCATTCACACCAATATGACACAGAGTTGACAAAAAATATACCAGTTAAAAATTCGCTTTGAATTCAACGCTTCTGTGCGCTTATGAGGGATGTTTAGAGCATAATTTTGAAAATTTAGTGTCCTCGTCCGGTTATAAGAGTGTCCGGTTATGGGAATACATTTTGTATGAAAAAAGTATTGAAAATCACGGTTCTGCAAAGTTTGTCCGGTTATTGGAGGTGTCCGTTAGTAGAGGTTTAACTGTAAATACATTCAATTAAACCATCCATGTGGTGATAAGCAAAACCATATATGAGTACTGATGATGAAAGTGATGTGGCTTTTGAAAACAGCTATTCTGCTTACAGATTTTAATCATTTGGACTTCTTTTTATTGAAAATCTCTCACAAGCAGAAGAAAGTTTGTACAATATTCCATTAACGCTTGACTGAAGTCGACCCTGCTCTCATTTACTTGCATTAAAACCGAAGTTTTAATAACAAAAATTTTAAAAAAGAAGAAGAAGAAGATTAGAAGGTAGAAAAATCACAAAACAAGAGTGTCCTGCACAAGCAAATATTGCACTTCATTTTAAAAGTGTCAACTGCCAGAGTAAATTATCACTGACCAGTTTACATTTATTTATGTACTTCCGTACACACTCACATCTATTTGTATGTATGTGTGCAGGGATAAATGTTAATCAGTCAAAGTGATGGTCGAGGTTTTTCCTTATTCATTTTTTACATCTAAACAAATAATAAGAACGAAAGCTTTTTGTCCAAACACGAGTAATAAACATGTATTTAGTACAACCAAAGAGCATAATCTGAATCCATAAAAAGTATAATAACAAGTTGTTTTATTTCTTTCAAGCAATAAAAACAATACTTTTACAAGTGAATGAGTCTCAAAACTAAATATTTTATTAAAATAATGGCTGAACATGATAGTGATAGAGAAAGCTGGAGAGCATTCAGGAGAATACAGCGTTCAAAGAATGTAAGACAGAAAGAGAAAGAGGAAATAAAACTCGACATTTGATGAATTGATATTACGAGCAGTAGGAACAACAACTAACAACTATTTATTTATGTGTTGGTGTGCATAGAGGAGAAGACAAGTTGGCTAAAAGAAGAATACGAAAACGAGTTTATGCGGGTGTGTTACTGCCATTAACTTGCATTGGTTTCAAATGTGTGTGTGTGTGTTCATATATTTGTGTATGTATGTATATGTATTCACGTTTATATATGTATGATTCCGTATAGTATTTGCTTCAAGTGTGTGCGAATACGCCAGTATCCATTATAAAAAAGCAACAACGCACAAGTTTGTTTACGAGTTGGGACAACTTTTCACCCATTTTGTTCATAATATTAATGGAGATGGAGCTGATGCTGTGGTGCTGTGATGGTGCTACAATAGTTTTTTTTTTTGTTTGTTATTTTAATGCTGTTGTTGCATTACATACAATCACGCATACATACACAAGAACCTCCGAGACGACATTAATATTGTATATTGTATGCGACCTTCACCTATTTTCCCCATTTTTTTTACCAATGACTTTTATACAACACGAAACGAAACTGCAAAAACAAACTCTTCATTAACAAACAACAAAATCATCATCAGCATCAGCATCATCATCATCAGCAGCATCGTCATCGCTAAACTAACAGCCCAAACACCCACATTTCTGCACTCATCTTGTGCATTTTTATGCGATAGTGTTTGTATGTTTGCTTTTTAACTTAACAAAGAGAACCTTTTAACTCTGCTTATTGCACTTACACTAGAATTTGTATAACCATTGCAGGCAGTCTGTTAAAGAGTGAACTCTTTTGTCAACACACTTTCTTTGTTATTCATATATTAAGAAGATATAAAATAGGCGTATTCACTTTTAACTGTTGGCTTTGAGCTATCGAGTTTGTTACTTATTAATTTTAGATGTTTAAAAGAAAATTATATATTTATCAGTGTTTAAATGATTCTCCGTCTGTTTTATAAATGACATAAGCATTTTCGATAGGGGATTTACATATTTAGAAGAAGAAGGAATAAAAATACAAAATGAATATAGTTATTTTATTTATAAGCTCCCACAGCAAGTCTGGTTTTGAAGAATATATTCACTTTTTATACATCAAAATCATATTTTTTATAAATTTTAAATTTAATTGTTTAGATGGCCTGTTATCAGCTGTTAAGAAACAGAAATACACAAGAGTATTAATGAAGAGAGAATATTTCGGTTTGGATTAATGAAATTAAACTTTCAGATTTATAACAAATTAGATTGGAAAAGATTTCGGAGCTCTGAATATATTATATTTGCTGGAAATACTTATTTTAAACGCATTGTATAGGCTGTTTTTTATAGAGTGATACAAGTTTAAATCATAATAAACCATAGTAATATATTCTCGATATCAATAAAGCGGTCTTTATTGGATAGAAAATTTTATGGCATTAATGTTTAAATATGATTTCGGCCATGTGACCGCCACGGCTGGCGCGTACAAGGCTCAATCTGGAACACCAATTTTCACAAACAGTAACATTCTGACCATCATCGTTTTTGAAGACATATGGGCCAATGACTCTGACAGCCCATAAAGCGCACCACTCCACTCGTGAATTCTCCTCACTCCAAATACGACAATTCTGTTTATTCAACAAAAAATGGGCTTCATCGGAAAATAAAAATTTGAATGGACGAAGTGCACGATAAGTTTGACGTTGGTCTGGTGTATGTCGATCCATAAAGAAATGTCAAAGCAAACTAAACAAAAAGCAAATATCAGCTGTTAAATGGGTGATCAAATAAAGCAGTGATGCCAACTCAAAGTTGTATCACTCTATAAAAAACACCCTATAATATATACTTAAGCAACAAAAAGTAAACTTTACAGCAGAAGTATTTCTTAATTACACTTGGCTTATTTCGAAATAAAGCCACATTGAATTGTATTGGCCTTTAATTTGGAATTAATGTTTGGAATTTACTACAACATTTAAACAATTCCAAACTCAAAGAGAAAAAATGCACTAAAACTAAAATTTCTCTTATTGGATTTCCCCAACGGTGCTTGAAACAACTTTGGTCCTTGGACAGATGGCCCAAATGATCGTAACTACTCGATTTCCGTTAAATACATGTCAATTTCGATGAGCATGTCAATTAAGCTTTTTTTAAGGGACCTGACATCTACGAACAATGCGAGTCGTAGCCAACAAAAAAACAATATTATACAGTAAATTAATTTTTTTAATTAACTTTGCAATAAATCACATCGTATTAAAAAAAAAACATTTCAAATTTTTGTGGCCTGTGACAAATAGTCACGGGAAAACTTCATCTGCAACAGTCAATTTATTTACAAGTGATTCTAGTTTATAATAAGAATATTAATAGGTCACAATCATTAAATGTCGTAACAGCCCACTGTTCTAATGTTCCATGAAATAAAGAAATCATACATGAAATACTTTGCAATCCCTGGCTTGATTATTGGCCCCACCGGCAGGCACCACCCACTTAACCAGTTTTATTTTATATTCTATGTACGACATAAGAAAAAAGAAATAATAACAAGAATCCGACAATAACAACAAAAAAGCAACAAGAAAAATCTCATTCGTGCAACATTCTTCAAAAGTTGTATGTTAAGTGAGACATTATCCATGCACATTTAGCCACCAGCCATGACACTTTTCTTGTAGATTTTCCTTTTTAACTTTTCTACACAAGTGTTATTTATTATTTATTTAAATGCAGACACACAACTGCATATTTATGTCAGCGCTACAACAACGCCAGCAACAAATATATATTTTGTTTTACATCTGTTGGCATGTGTGTGTCATTGTGTACATGTAGAAAAAAAATTATGTTGCTTGTACACACATACAAAAGCATTTTCATAATGCACACGTTCCCTGCGAACATTTTGTTGGGAATTAATTTTTTAATAACCCCGCCAAAAATAGAATTTTTTAAGTTTCAAGTCTGCGGTTCTGTGTCTGTTTGTCTGTCTATGGCAGCATATTTTGTTTGCTCCAGACTGTTAAACCGATTTTTATTGAGTTTCTTTTCTTTCAAAGTGCCTAATTTGATCGGCATTATTTCTACACACAGTGAAACTATTGAAGTGTTCTGTGATGTCGGCGTTTGTGTATTTTGAAAACTTTTATGCGTGTTTATTAAAAATATGTTTGTTTTCTTTTTAGTATTTTTTATTTAATTTTATAGTTTATATTTGTAAAATTTGAATCAAATAGTGGACTGATTGAGTTTATTTTGTTTAAAAAAATGGGCTTTTATCTATAATGCTGCCGTACAAGTTAGTTTATCTTTTGTACCAAGAGGTTTGCTGGAATTTTATTATTATTTTTTTTTTTTAGTAGGACCAGCACTCAGGAGACCACCCCTGCATATGCAGTGCATTGCGCTGGAACTGGAAAGGAGGGGATAGTATTAGGTGGACAGATTGGAAGATAGAAAGGTTTTTGTAGCTGTTTTTACTTTTATTATTTCGTCGATGAATTTTTTGCTACAGATACCGACGAAGGAGGGTGCTGCTGTATCCTGCTCTTTTTTTTAGTACATGAAATCGCTGTCGGTAATGTTCAGCGACCAGTGCTATGCCTTCGTCATTGAGACAAGCCGACAACAATTAACACAACAATCCTGCACTAATGCAGATCACAAATATCCGACACCATATGGATGACTGAGTGCGGAGTCGAGCTCGGGACCTCAGGCATCGCAGTCTTGTGTCTTACTATGTCAGCCAACAGCGCCCTCACTGGAATTTAGAACGGTTTTCTTCTATCACACGACGAATTTGTTTTGTAAATAGAACCTAATTATGGCCCGGAATGTATTTGTAATTAATTAAAGACAAAAAGCTAAATTGTTGTTTAATCTATTACAACATACAACATCAAACACGTTGAAGATAATTAAACGCTGTAAACAGAGGCAGTGCCAAGACATGCTTCGCAGAACATGTATTAATTCTACAATTTTTCCTTTCCCGCATATTTTTTTCGAATCACACGAACACGGGAATAATTTTTCGATATCCTGGAATCACGGAAATTTTCGGAAAATATAAATAACACTGTGCGACAAAAGAATAACTTTTGTTCGGATTCGATTCTACTATCAAATTGTAGTAAAACCCTATACTCAGTTTGGCCAATTTGGTGACCGTTTTCTTTTTATGGGCCTCCAAGGTTTCCCAATATCAGCAGCATGCTCAAAAAAAGGTGTCATCAGTTTTTGCCAAATAGCTAATCAGCACTTAAAAATATCGCTTAATTATGTTGGACAAAAATGTAGCCAAGAGTACGTTGAATATTTCTTGCTAAAATTTTATGACAGAAATGTATTTTATCTCAGAGATTTTTTAAGAAAGTTAGAGAGCAAAAAATTTTTTGCAGTTTTTTGATCATAACTTTTAGGAAATCCTGATTTTTCATGCACTATATTTGGCAAAGTTGTAGCCACGCTAAAGTTGAACAACGTTTGTGAACAAACGAATTGAATATGAACGTGTCTAGATACCAAAAAGAGGTCATGTTATAATTTTGTATAAATTTTTTGGGGAATAATTTAATAAAGTATTTGTTTTGGTATTTATTTGTTATATATTAATTTTAAACGATTTTCTTTCTAAGTTAAAATATTTTTGGTTACAAATACATATTTTATCCGTTTTTTCCCGCCATATTTAATATCAAAGCGTTACTACAAAACATCGTTTCCTATTTCACATTTATTTTTTGCCCATTGATAATAAATTTCATAATAAATTTAAACAAAGACGTATAATTTTCGCGATAATTGAAATTTTTAATTAATGACAAGACTAATTTTATTTTTGAACTCCACCATCTATTTATCTTCCAGTGGAGACAGCAGCAGCAACAACACCATGCCATGTGTTTACAGGGATTTCATAATTATGTTAAAAGTCGCTCTGTACACTTACATTTCAGTGCACGAATGTGTGTATGTGTGTGTGTGTGTGTGTGTGTGTATGTTAATGGCTGAGTTTTATTTTTAATTTCCTTTCGTACTGTTATTTATGTACGCAAGCTGTTGTTGCTGTAGTCATATTATTTGAGCATATTTTATTCAAGTGCTATTTTATTAATTTTGACAGATGCATACACACACACACTCAAACACACACACACACACACACACACACAGATAAAAGCACATGACTATGTTGTGTTTGTTAATTTTTGTATGTAAACGTCGGTATGAATGCAGCATATTTTCATTTTCTTTTCTGTTTTAATCAAGTAAACATAAAATTGATATTATTAATTAATTAAAAATTGATTTAGCATGAATATACAAATAAGTTGGCTGCAGTAAAGCGATCTGTGGGTTAAAAGGAAGGAGAGAAAATCTGTGTGCAAATATTTAATAAATGAGATAAGGGGCTTGAAAAATAATTTCAAATATGAATTCCTCTCAAAGCGAAAACTGCTGTAGTCAAACGTATCTGGAATTGTCGTCCGCTTATGGCGAATTTTATAAATTTTTTGGGATTCTTTTAGATGTTTTTGCCGTTCTTTATTATATAAGTGAAGTTTAAATAACAGTGTTACGCATTTGTGGGTCAAGTCCAGAAGATTTTGAAGAGGCATTCTTAAGTTAGTCTATTTTTCTACATTGAGCGCCGAAAAACTAACCATATTTTGGTTACATTCGAATGGTTTTACTTAGCACCAAGTGCAGGAGGGCAGGAAGAGGTTATTGCCAAAATAAAAATCCCTTTTTTAACTTTTTTATTTCATATGTGATAGCTTATAGTTGCTAGCGCTTTTTTCCTCTTCAGCTTGTTGTAATTTTAATTATAATAAGTTTAAAACAAATAATATTTCGTACTTGTACTCTACTTATTTCCGAATCAATGTTTTTCATTAAAAAATAACGACATGAAGCTTGTTATTGCAAAAAAGTCGATATGCTAGCAGGAAGGAAAAAAAATTAAAGAAAATCATTCTTAATCGCTTCAGGACTGGCAATTTTGTGCCTAAAAATTTCAAAAAAAAAACCTTGTTATGAAACTTTAGCGTTGCAACTTTTTTAGTGCCATTGAACCAGATACTGCTCTGAAAATGTCTGTTTAGTTTTCGTTAAATTGTTGTTGTTTTTATAAAACTAAAAACATAAAATAGATGATCGAACTAACAAGTGAGAAATTTCAAAGCAAATAGGAATTATTGAGGATATGAAATTCTGAATCTCTCGGGATCCTGATACCGATGACGATACCGGAAAATACCAGTTTTTTTTATATCGGGTGTTTTTTATACAGTGATACAAGCTTAAATCATAATAAAGCATAAAAGTATATTTTTGATATCAATGAAACGGCCTTTATTGGATAGAACATTTTATGACATTAAGTTTAAATATGATTTCGGCCATCTGGCAGCCACGGCTGGCGCGTACAAGGCGCAATCTGGAACAGCAATTTTCACCAACTTTTCGCAGCATTCTCTTCTCGTCGATAACTCTTCGGCTGTTGATTTCCAGGTGTTCAATTGCATAACCCCAAAGAAAATAATCCAATTGAGTTAAAGCACACGATCTTGGGGGCCAATTAATTGGGCCATTTCGTGAAATTATTTTTTCGTCAAAAGTTTTCTTGAGTAAATCAATTGTAGTGCCCGCTGTGTGGCATGTGGCTCCGTCCTGTTGGAACCACATATCAGCAAGATTAATGCCAGCTAATTGAAGTACGATAAAACTTCGAATCATGTTCCTATACCGTTTACCATTGATATTCTGACCATCATCGTTTTTGAAGACATATGGGCCAATGACTCCGCCAGCCCATAAAGCGCACCAAACAGTAATTTTCTGAAAATATAATAAAGTTTTGACAAAAGCTTGTGGATTCTCCTCACTCCAAGTGCGACAGTTTGGCTTATTTACGTACCCATTTAACCAGAAATGGGCTTCATCGGCAAGTAAAACGAAGTGCACGATAAGTTTGACGAACAGAACTATTATTTTGATTAAAAATTTCAACACTTCGATCCATAACAAAATGTCAAAGCAAACTAAACAAAAAGCAACTATCAGCTGTTAAATGGATGGTCAAATAAAGCAGTGATGTCAACTCCAAGTTGTATCACTCTATAAAAAAACACCCATTATATCGATATCAGGAATATATACCGCCGATATTTTAATATATGCTTACTTTTTGCACAATTAACTCGATTTTCAATGCTGGCTGTTTTTTATAACAACTAAGAGAAATAAAACACAAGCACCAGGGCTTAAAATCACAAAACAAGACGAAGTAGAGGACTAAATTATTTTTAGTATTTCTAGAAACTCGGATGCGCTTTTCGTTGGCACATTAACATTTTACAATTAAACTTAAAGAAAATCTAATAGAGATACTTAAACTTTCAAATGAGTTCTGTCGCATCTGAGAGTGTATTTTCTGCTGCCGAACTGGTATCAAAAATTGTCTATCAACGGGTATCGTTGCATCCCTGGTTTCAAGTATAAGTCCCCTCTTATTTTTATGTTTCTTAAGTCTATTAATTACATAAACAGACTATTCAGCCGCCACCTAATAATTTTTATTAACGACACTGTCGATATACAACAACACAACGATACTGCTTCGTTATCTAATTCTAAGTTGTATAACATCTGTTACACTGAAGTGATAACACACCGAAAACGTATACGTTATGCAAACCTCTCTGTAATTGAATATAAAGTATACGCCCAGTGAGTTGCTTCCAATTGCGTGAATCCAGCGTAAGTAAACAATACGTTTCACTACAATTCACGTGTTATATCAGCTGCCATTTTCCGGGCCAGATTCAAATGAAAATATTCTTTAAAACAAAAGAAAACTTAAATAAAATTAATATAAATAAAAATATTTGCTAAAAATAAAGCTTTTGCTTGTTTGGCTGTTGGTGATACTCATTTATAAAAGATAAAAATCTTAAAGCACTCTCATGCCCCCCATAAAAAAGTTACATCTCAACAGAAAATAAAATTCTATCTTTTTTATACTTTTCGAATTTGTCTTGTCGTTATCTTTTTAGACTCCCCTTGGAAATAAAATACAAACAAATATTTACACATGTTAATAGCGACATGCAAATATGTAAGGGAATTGTTTCAAACAACATATCGTGCATATCGTCAGATGAAATGACAAAT
Organism: Linnaemya vulpina; assembly: GCA_963675445.1. Lineage (NCBI taxonomy): Eukaryota > Metazoa > Arthropoda > Insecta > Diptera > Tachinidae > Linnaemya > Linnaemya vulpina. The sequence continues at coordinate 6,779,399 of OY776277.1, forward strand.
GATTTCAACAAATCTATTCAACTAAGTAGGTGGCAGTGGTGATAAACACAATATACACATGAGCACTGAAGATGAAAGTCTTGCGACTTTTGAAACAGCTGCTGTGTAAGTTGAATAAAAACTGATGTTGACTTTCCTGTGTACCTAGGAATATTTATCATCATGTCTTTCTGAGATTTTAGCTAAGTCAGAACAATTAGCCTATATAAATATTAATATCAACAAATCCTTTTAGCAAAAGATGCAACTAAAACCACACTGTTGTCTGTCAACAATTATATTTCCTATATCCTAAAATTGTTGTACATTTTCTTATTTGTTAATAGACGAAAATATATTGTTTAGAATTTAGAACAAGTAATATTTAATATTTACAATTGAATTAATTTTGCTGTATGTCACAGGCAAAGCTCTAAAAATTTTTACTTTTTGGAAAGCCTCTGCAGGCTAGTACAAGGGTATTCAGACGATTAATCGTTAATGTATTAACCGATTAACTTTGAGCGATAAATTGTTTAAATAATTTAAAATTATTTATTAAATTCTTATTATCGATTATCAAATAATTCGTATAACTTATTTCGTCAGATTATTAAAAGCCTGCAACAAATTATTAAACGTGTTAACAAATCAAAAACAGATTCAATTTGTATAAAAAAATATTGTAAGCTTTCAGAAAAGCCAACAACAAGAACGGATTGTAAATGCTTCACATTGTTTTGCTTTCAAGCCATCCAACGTCAAGAGTAAGTGAAAGAATCTTTCCCAAAACAAGTTTCATCAAAACAAAAGAAAGAAATCGTTTGATATACAAACAACTCAAGTGTAGAGTCTTTTTAAAAAATTATTTTGCTTATTAATTGTTTGTTCATTCTATTACTTATTCACCTCAAATAATTAATCGTGGGAATAACTTTTCTACATTTCAGCTGACGCTACATTGCACATTTTACATGTGGTGATTGCGGTTAAGGGAGGGAAAACAAACTTAAAGTACATTTAAAAAACGTATTTAAATTTGTATAATAATAATATTTTTGGAAATTAATTGTACTCGCAACAATATGATTGCACAGTGTTACTGCGAATGTTTACGTTATACTCTTAATGAAAATATAGTGACAGCACAGACGGAGAACTTGTGACTGCGTACAGCGCCAAAGATCGCGTTTAATACGTTTTACTTATTGTTAAAAAAGTTCCGTGTCTTAATAACTTTAAATAACAGTGAAAGTTACGAAACATATTTTATTAATAGCTAACAGAATATTTAAGATTGCACAGTGGTCCGACAACAGCAGGTAAAACTAAGTTTTGATCTTCTATATTTCAATTCATGCGGAGATTATTGCTTTAAAATCATGTAGAAAATAATTATTTGCGACTTGCATGAGATTCTTAAAGCAAACGAAAGCGGGAAATTAATATAAGCACAAATGAAAAGGCAACAAACCCAGGTTTCGGAGGTTATTACGCCCTATACGAAACAATAGACCTCTTAATATGACAATACGGTACTCATATCACGAATATTCCGCAATCGGTAGCACTGTGCGCTGTTATATTTAATTTAAATGCCTCATATATTTTAAAAGTATACACACACATCCATACAAACTCGTATATGTATTTGGGTTACAACTCCTCTTTAATGAGGATACGAGTAGTAATTTCGCCAAACAGTAATTTGTGTATGTATACGTGTACACTATGCAGGTATGAATGTGTGATTGTATTGTTTGATGTTGCTGGTGAAGCGTGTGTACTATTGTAAATTCAGGCATATGGCGCCCTACTCCTTTTTTCACAATCATAAACATTAAAATACGAGTAGTGTTAGGAGCCATGACTGTAGCAGCAGCAGCCAAAACAACAACAAGAGCAAATAGTACATAAAACGGCACCAATAACAAATACGCAGATACATAATTCTGTGTGTAGAGCAATAAGAGTATGAATGTTATGTACGAGTTTATTTTTGTAAGTGTAATTATTTTGTTTTGTTTTTATTCTTTCTTTTGGCACCACAATGGCCATAGCTCGGGTAAGGGTAAAATATTTAACAGTTGTATCAATGGTTATTAAATTCATGGCAAAGATAGTGTTTGTATTTTGATTGTGTGTGTGTATGACATATTTTCTTAACGGTAACAATTGTATTTTTGTTGAGATTTTACTTCTCACTCTTCTTGATACATTTACACACTCACACATTCTCACTTGTTCTCATTATATTTTCCCACTCACTTTTTATTATCCTTTTCCACTGGCTGTTACGGTTTGCTCAGTGAAATATTCTCATATTTTTTACAAACGTTTCACTACCACACTCTCATTTTCTCTCTGTGTTATTTTGTTTGGTTTGTAACAAGAGTAGATGTTTATGCTCATATATCAAGTTATTGCTTACAACACGAAGAGCTGCCACCTGGTTTACTATTAGTTTACCAGACTGCTTTAAAGCAACAGAGAATGTGTTACAAAATTGTCATGAGCACATTTTTTAAATATTTACTATATCTATTCCGTTAGTTTTCAGTGTTACTTTCAGCGATATTTATTTATTTCCTTGTCATGTCTATTTAGTTGTATTAAAAAGGACTTCAAAATTGTATTTTATGCGAAATTAATATACTTACAATATATAACGAAAGTTGTCAGCACTCTAAATTGTTTTTATATTAAAACAATTCTAAATTGTTGTCGTTTTCTTTACCTTTTAATGCAATTACACTTAAAGAAAACAGTCAAAGTAGCATAATAATGTACGAAAATGATAAGAAAAATTGCCAATGAGTTCTTCTCATGACTTTTATATATATTTAAAATTTGTAGTCATTTGAGGGGAAGTTTGAGAGATTTTGGGTAAAGGTTCGCTAATGATCTGTATTAGTCCTAGTGAAATATTCAAAGGAACTATAAAAAAGGAAATTCTCAGTTATACTTATTATAATCACTTCGTTTAAAAAAATATTTCAATACCATATGTGAAATCAACGGATTTGCAATGAAGTTTGTTCTGAATATAATTCAGAAGAAATAAATTTTAGAAGCAGGAATTTCCCTTATTTTCTTAAATAGCCTGAATCAAAACTCCGAGCTTCAAGTGAAAATTTCCAGTCTCTTTTCTGCAAATTCCCCTAATTTTAAACCAAAACGCGCTACTGTGACCAGCCCTGACGGGTGGTACATTTAATTGCAACATCCACAAGCTAGATGATGGCAATATTTTCTCAAATTTAATCAATAAAAACACTTTCAGTTTCTTCACAGAGGCGTTTTTCCCAAGGCTCCTGAAACAAACGATATATCACGGAGTAAATCTCAGCTCATTCCTTCCAAATCTGAAAATCTCCGAATCTAAAAATCTGATCATATTTACCGAAGCTATTGAGCTTTAAACGCATTGATATTTTAAAATCAGATTCTTATTGTACTAGTGCTGGGATACTATCGATATCTACTGATAGATTGTTGGTGGTGTGTTTCAATAACGAAAGGATATCACGGGCTGCTGAATAATGACCTGTAACGATGTAAGCTATCATGTACTAAAAAGAAGACTGCAGCACCCTCCTTCGTCGGCACCCTAAAAACAAATTCCGGCGAAGTAAGAAATAATAAATGATAACAAGAAATAACACATCGTTCTCTCAGTGAAAAAGCATACAGAAACGACAAAAAAAATGTAAGTAGTTTCTGCACATAGAAACAATTGACCAAGCAGACTTATATCGATAGCATTATATTTTCCTATCAACATCTTCGATATATTTAAACTATCGATGGCATCCCAGCACTATGTTGTTCAAGACAATATCCACGAGAAAAATAGGTTCATCTCCTGAGTATCCGATTTGGTGGCAGGATAAAATCATTCAAGAACATTTACATCTAATTTGCCCATACACAAGATCATGATTGTTCACGTTGTTCAAGTAAAAACTTATTCGTAGTCATATTTGATCACTGTAATCGTGAAGTTGAAACCCATCTGTAGCTGTTATTGCCAGACTACTGCTGCAGACACAAACGTTCGAAAAAAATTATTTCCACATTTAAATATCGAAATCGCCGCTTTATTGCACTATCTATGATGGCGGTTTTTTCCACATTTTATGTACAGAATTTTATGCACTTTCATTAAAAATATATTTATTTGTTAATCTGCTATTTCGAATATTGATAACGTGTTTGAATCAAACAAACAGTTTTGTCGAGCTTTTAAAAATTTGTTTCTTTATTTGTTTCTGTGTATATGCGTTTACTGCGAGTTGCAGGCACACTCCGCATGTTTGTCCAACTCGTGAGCTAAACAAAACAATGGTTTTATTGATTAAAGTAAACAAACGTTAGTCGATTTTTAATTTTTATTGGAATTTATATTTTTTTCTCTCGCCTTATTTACACTTTTAACATGTTTGTTAAGAAAATGTTTAACTTAAAGTATATATTTTTATAAAAAAAACAAAGAACTTGTTTTTCAAATAAACGCACAATTTCCCAGCAACTATAGCGTGTTTTTTATAGAGTGATACAACTTTGAGTCGGCATCACTGCTTTATTTGATCACCCATTTAACAGGTGATAGATGCTTTTTGCTTAGTTTGATTTGACATTTCATTATAGATCGACTTATACCAAAGCAACGCGTGCAAATTATGGAAATTTTTAATCAAAATAATAGTTCTGCTCATGATATTGATTTTGAATTTCCATTCAAAATGTTATTTTCCGATGAAATCCATTTTTGGTTGAATGGGTATCCACAAGCTTTTATCGAAACACCACTACATCCACAGAAAATTACTGTTTGGTGCGCTTTATGGGCTGGCGGAGTCATTGGCCTATATGTCTTCAAAAACGATGATGATCAGAATGTTACTGTTTGTGAAAATTGGTGTTCCAGATTGGGTCTTGTACGCGCCAGCCATGGCGGCCACATGGCCGAAAGACCGTTTCATTGATATCAAAAATATATTACTATGTCTTATTATGATTTAAACTTGTATCACTCAATAAAAAACACCCATTATAAATCACAATACAATTCATTAATAATCAGAAACAACAAAAAATATTTTACTCGAATCATTTATTTGCAAAATATCTCCAATATTTTTCTACTGACAAGCTTCACTGGATATTCTGGTTAAAGTTTCACGCAAGTTTCTCAGGAATAGAAAATTTTTATGGGCAAAACCTTTAATTAAGATCAAAATATCATATGTATTTATGTATTTCCTAGTATATTTTTAAAGAAATAATTGCAAAACATTATTGACTCGCCGTCACAACGCAGCTTTTCCCACCATATATACCATTTAAAAGTGTGTATTTACAGTGTTTATTATGTAACTCATTAATTTAATATGCCCCGTCTAAATTAACTCTCCTGCTGTATGATCTTAAAGTGTGACAACCTTTAAACAATAACTTCCATCAAGTTAAATCCAACCAGCCAAACTGTCATTTATGTGTGCATGTGCGTTATTAAACAACAGCTATGTTTATGCATGTAGTAGATATGTATGCCTGTGTGTGTGTGTACATAAGCAGCAGCCCATACTCGTGCACAGCACCCCCACTCATGTACAGAGCAGGCAAGGATAATGTTAATAAACAAACAATTCGAACAGCAACATAAAAACCCAAAAGCATCTCCAGCCCCAAACCAAAGTAGACTTACGGTTGTATGTATGTGTGCATGGGTACGAGTGTTTTGATTTGTATGTATGTTAGTAAGCCTAAGAACAATTCTTGTTGAGATTTGCCATCAGACAGACAAACAGTCAGATATAAAAATTAAAAAAACACTAACAACAACATCAATAACAATAGAAAGCAACACCAATTCACTTTAATATTTTTTATGTTTAAATGTGTGTATTCGTGTATTTGTTTTTGGGATTTAACTCAAAACAGATAAACAACAAAAACAACAACAACAACAACAATATACAACAACAACAAAATAACAAAAACAGCATACAAAACAATCGAGAAAAATGAAAGAGAAAAGGCCAAAAAGGACAATGTTGAGTAAGGGAGTTGAAGAAGGTGGCCATTAAAAGGAGAAGAAGGACTTTAAAAAAGCCAATAACAAAACGAAAGAAAAACAGACTGTAACAAAAGAGGATTCAAAGTTAAAGTGTTTTTATTAAAGGATTCTAAATGGAGTTATTATTGGCTCTAATTCATGTTATTCTTTGTTTTGTCATTTTTGTTTTTTTCTTCTTTTTTTTTCTCTTGTATTCATTTTATTCAGATATTCTCTTTTCATATAAAATAAAACACACACACTCATACAACAACAATATTAAATAAAATTTTCAGTTATACACACCTATTGACAGGCGACAGAGGTGTACATTTTGGTAGTAAATATCAAGCTTTTTTCAACACTAATCAAACTGGATTTTATTACTGTTTTTTTATTTATTTGTTGGAAGGCTATTCTTATTATGCAAAATAGTCAATAAAACATTTTGATTTGCTACAAATAAATAATTCCATAGATTTTAACTCAGGCTTGACTAATTATATACTCTCACAACACTGCTGACGAGTGTTAATCAAGGATTAACACTGTGCAGCAAAGTTACGGAAATGAATATATAATCTTTTTTCTTTTTTCTTATTAATCTCTTTAGTTGTTTTTATTGTACAAACCAGGAATCGCATATAACGACTATTTTTCTAAATTTAATAGAAGAAAATCCGAACTACAGGAGAAGTGCTACCTGCACAAGCAATACCCCCAAGTTAGTCGTTATTACCTGGACTACCTTTAGATGCATTAATTTTTATTTCTTTGAATTTTCTTAATTTCAGAATTTCATTTATTCCTCAGGAAATAAATTTAATAGTTCAAGTTTTATTTTTTTCTAACAATATAACAATTATTTTTTGACTTTTATTTTTTCATTAGAAAATAAAAGTTGTTTCCTTAACATTTATGTTGCTACGAGAAAATAAAAGTTATTTTTTAAGTTTTATTTATTCCTCACAAAAAAAGTTATTCATTAAACTTTTATGTTGCTGAAATCAATATTCAACGATGTCAGATCGAATTTATAGTCATATTCCGTATTTGATATATTAAATTAATATCTCTATATTTTTTCAGTTTGAAATCAAATACTAATCAAGAATTAACTTTTGTTTTATCACGAATAAATAATATATAGAAAATAACTTATATTTTCAAAGCGATATATAAAAGTTCAGGTACTTTTTGCAATTCATTTTATCTGGAAACAAAAATAAAACCGATTACTAAATAACTGGTTTTTCTATTCGAGGTCAAAACCCATCATAGAGAATACTTCTTATTATATGTTTCGTAATAAAGAATACTACTTTTCATTGGAAACTGTTCTTGAAAAGGTCACATGCTTGCCATGTTCTAGGCAAAATATTAATGTCAAATAGGCAACGGTGCCTTTGAAATTAAGCCTTGATGTCTGTTTTGTAAATCAAGTCGATTTAAAGCTACCCGATTTAGAAAAGTTAAAAATTGTTGCAGTTTTAAATGTTTTTAAATTAAATTTAAAAAACCAGAATTCTATTCAAATTCGTTTTACAGAACAGTATGGTGAGAAAGAACTGACGAAATATGGCAGAAGAAATCTAACTCCCCTGAAGTTATTTTGAAAAACTTCAGCTACTTATTAAAGCTGGAATTTTGAGAGTTTGGAGAAAAAATATTGTAACTAATTTACATTCTCAAATGGTTTATAGAAGTCTTTTGATAGGTTGAGAAGTTTGAAACTTTTCAAAACTGTGGTTAAAGTCGACTGACGATTTGGTATAAAGCGTCAATGAAATGCATATAGAAATTGCTTAACCACCCAACAAATAAATTTCCTTTCGTTTTTGCCATTTATATTGTGTATATCTACACAACAATACCTTTCAAATTATATACATTTTGATAATATCAGTAGACGATTAGCTGCATGAAATTGTACCACAAAATATATGTGGTACTATTATATATAAGATGTTTTGCTTAAATTTGCACAACAGAATTATTTGTGGAAGCTCCTTTGCTTTAAATGTTTATAAAGGAAACGCAAAAACAAATTTTTTTCCGGTAAAAAGTGAACAAAGATATTAATTAGACTGAATTAAGTAGAGGTTCTAAATTTTCTTTTAAGAGTTATACAAATGAGCCTTTATTAATAAAAATATTATGATTACTTTGGTATGAGAGTTGTAGGTATTCACATTCTATACTTCGTTTTTTATAACATTTTGGGTTTATAACTCTGAAGCACAATGTTTGACCGATATTCTCCATCCCTCTCATACAAGAACTTGAGTTAATTTGAGCGATCTTTGGCACAAACACGCCCGTCTTTGAAACAGAAAAGTTTTTCATTCTTTTCAACTCAAATACACACTCGAAAGCACTCCTCATGAGGGTCTTCATAACTAAATCTTGTGCATAATTTTGGGTACCTCATCCTCCATTAATATTAATCAATCAATTATGATCTGAAAGGTATTTTCATGTAGATGTGCTCCACATAAAAACTTTGGTCTTTAATCTACAAAATCGGCTAAAACAGCATCTATGGCTAATAGAGCAATAGCCATATAGTGGACAAAGATCGGTGAAAAATTAAAACAGACATTTTTTCGTGGAGCATATCTCACTGTTTGAAGGCTTAAGGGAAATGAAATCGATTCAAAGAGAACAAATTTGTTTGTTGGTTACAATTTTAATTATCTCTTTTGTAATTCTCAATTGATGCTTAAGAGTTCGTGTACAAACTTAGACTTTGATTCTTGAATTTTCATCAAAGTGATCATTTTTATCAAAGTGATCATATTTAGACACCCGCCAAAACGTATTAACGCTACATCCGTAGACATTTTTCTCTTGATATGTGAGTTTCAGACCCAGCAGCGCATGTTAAAATAATTGAACCAGCTTAAATAATAATTGTTTTTTAACTTTCCGCTAAGAGGCTTCAAAATTGTATAACATCGGGAAGTTATTGATTTTGCCCTGTTTAGCAACATAAAGTTCTTATCAGATCTTAAGTTCTTAAAGAGCTTTGAAAACTACTCCTGAGAGGGTGTCGTTATGTCTGTATGTGCGTGCAAGTGTAAGTATATCCACCGCTTGTAACTATTGAACGGACTGACCGCATGGATCCAAAATAGCCGTTGTGTTGCGTTCTTTAGTGCATGAGGTTAAGCAACCAGTACTATTCCTTCGTCACTGAATCAGACCGAGAATATGGAGATCGGAAAATTTGGAAAAATGTAATTCTCGGAGAGAGTCTGACTAGATTCCAGTTTGAGTCCACAAAATTTGTTATTTTTATTTCATCTAGAAGCAGGAAATTACTCCTACAGATGCGATACTTTGTGCCTGAGCTATTAAGATTGATTGTGGGAGGATGATTCAAGGGAGAAGTACTCCTAGCTCTCAGATATCATCAGCTTTAGGACTTACTTAATTCAAATAAAGATAAAATACTTCGCAGACATTTCAGACTGCCTCCGCATATAAATCATGACCGACGGTAGCAGTTTGGCAAGTGTTATCAAATATAAAAGCCCATTTTTTACTCGGCCTAAGAGCAAGAAATTTTCCCCAGCAAATGAAAGACTTGTTGTTGCATGCAAAACAAAAACGCTTTGATTTTCCTTTGCCAAGTACACTTTCCATAAATCCCATTGTCCTTTCAATATAAATTTCCGTTTTCAATAGTGGATTTAAACAAGACAGCGTAGATGTTAAATATATCATTTATATATAAAGAACTTGTGTGAGTATGTGTGCGCGCGTGTGCATTTTCCTTTTCTTTTACGCAGAAAGTTTTTAACAAAGTTTTACTAAGAAAACACTCTGTGTGCTGTTGTTACGGATAGATTTTCTATTTTCATTGGGAGAAACATAAAATATTTAAATTAATATTTTTCATTGCCATAAACTTTATGAATTTGTTGTTGTTGCGGATGTTTTATTTCACTTTAATGAAATATTTGATAGATAAATATTATAATTTGCTCTCTTTTTGTTGCCTTTTAATCTTTTTATTAACTTTTCAAATTCGATTTTATGTTGTATTCGATTTTATGTTTTCTGTTAAAAATCAATTATTTGATTTGCGTTTTTTTTTTTTGCTTTTGTTCTTTTTGTTATTTAAGAAGAAAGTTAAACATTCCTTTTTCACTTATTTATGTACCATCATGTACGAGTGGAATAAGTGAAAATCTATGTACATACACATAATTTTGTCATATCTTTTCTCATAATTTTTCTATATATAAAATATTATTACCATTTTTTGTATAAGTACACACTACAAGCATATTTATTTATGTGTGCTTGTGTGTATGTATTTGTATATATGCATTATTTAAGACTTGAAAAGACACATACATTCTTTTTTTAACAAATTTTCACTGCTTTTTCAAGGGGTTTTTTGCTTCTAAACAACATTAATAATTCTATTAAAAAAATTACTTTGTTTTTTAAATATTTTATATTTTGTTTTGTTTTATTTAATCGTATAGAAAAGTTTCTTAACTTGAATGTTTTCTTTTGTTTTTTTTTTTTTTTGCTTGATAGTGTATATCTATTTGTATGTAAAGTGTAGAAAAAAAATATATATTATGATTTAAAAAAAACGCGCGCCCCGTTTTATTTAAGTAGAATAGTATTTGAACGTTTAGCGTTTGTAAGCGAACTATTTTGGCCAATATCATACAGATGCTGGGGATGCTGTTAATGGTTGTAAAAAAAGAATAACATAATTTTCTGCTCACAAAGGAAAAATCTTTGCTCTCATTTTCAATTTCTCGTCTCGTGTATCTCTGTCAGTTAATTCATGTGTCTATTTATTTGTTTGCATTCAAACACTTTGCTTTCGTATCGTTTATTATGGGTGGCTCTATGCTAGTGCATGTGTATCTGTGTGTGGTTATTGGGGGGGGGGAATTGTTTCTTTTTTTTCTTTTGACTTTTCCACATGGGGCTGTCAAATATTTGTTGACGTTTGCCTTGCTCTGTTGTTATTAGCGTTGTTGCTGCTACATCCACCTTAAAAGCCAAGAGACAGAGAGCAACTTTTTGATTGTTAACGAGTAAAACTCAACAGTTGCTAAAAAGGTAGCATTTTCGCTACCAAAATTATTATTCAAATGCACTTGTAGTAAATTTGGTCTTCTATTAAAATGATGCAGGTTTCTCTGCCTATTGAGTAGGCTGTTCAAACAATTAATCGTTGTTTGATTAATCGATTAATTTGGGCCCACTAACTTATGGAATAATCAAAATTTTCGATTGAGGAATAATTCAAACTATTAATTTTTCTAATTCTTATAATTTGTTTTTTGTTTTCTTTTGTGTAAAAACAAGTACTTCAAACAATTAATCATTGTTCGATTAATCGATTCGAATAATTTAAAATTTCTTATTTTCGATTGAGAAATAATTCAAACGATTAATTATTTCTTAATTCTTATAATTTGTTTTTTGTTTTCTTTTATGTAAAAATAAGTACTTCAAACAATTAATCGTTGTTTGATTAATCGATTAATTTAAGCCGACTAACTGATCGAATAATTCTAAATTGCTTATTTTCGATTGAGGAATAATTCATATAAATAATTTTTTTCCTAATTCCTTGTTTTTTGTTTTCCTTTATGTAAAAACAAGTACTTCGTATTATTAAAAAAATCAAAAGACGATTCAAGTGTTATAATAGATCATAATCAATTTTTAGTAATACGAGACGAACAGAAAAATTGGATATACTTCGAAACGTCAACAATAACCGAAAGAATCTTTTTTAAATCAAGTTTCATTAAAAGAAAAGATATAAAAATTTTTAATCATAAACTGTAAAATATTTTTGAAAGATTATTGTAGAAGATTAATTTAAACTTTATTTAATAATATATGCCTTTATGACTTTATTAAAGTTTTGAAAGAAAACGGGTTTGATAATTTCAGAATCTTTAATAATAAAAAAATTTAAAACAAACAAATTTCTTTGATTAAATACATTTTATAGAGTTCAAAATTAAGGAGATATTAAATTTTAGCAAAAAATAAAAATTGTTTTCTAACAGCCCTAAATATATCTTTTAAAATTGTATAAGAAACATATTTTTGTAAGAGATGATTTTTGAGATATTGAAAAAATAAAATTATGAAATTTTGCGTATGACAAAAGTTTGAAAAAAAGTATTTGATTTTCTTTCGTTGGTTTAAGTACCAAATAGAATGAATGACTGCATAAAATATTTAAAAAATAGGCTTTAAAAATTTGGTCTTTAATCTACAAAATCGGATAACACTTGTTTGCCCTATTAGCCGAAGAGTGGACGAAGATCGGTAAAACATTAAAACAGAAATTTTTTTTGTAGAACATATCCCACAGGCAGCCCATAAAAATAGCTTTTGGATAAAAAAAATCAGCCTGCAAATAATCGTCGAGTTTAGAAACTGCTGAATTATTAAAAAATGTTTTCCGAAATTCCCCATTGTGCAACGTCAATTAATTGATCTGATAAAGACAAATAATCGTCGAGTTTAGAAACTGCTGAATTGTTAAAATTTTTTTCCTAAATTCCTCATTGTGCAACGTCAATTAATTGATCTGATAAAGACAAATAATCGTCGAGTTTAGAAACTGCTGAATTATTAAAAAAAAAATTTCCGATATTCTCCATTGTGCAACGTCAATTAATTGATCTGATAAAGACAAATAATCGTCGAGTTTAGAAACTGCTGAATTATTAAAATTTTTTTCCGAAATTCCCCATTGTGCAACGTCAGTTAATTGATCTGATAAAGCAAGAAGTTTAGAAACTGCTGAATTGTTAAAAATTTTTTCCAAATTCCCCATTAATTGATCTGATAAAGACAAATAATCGTCGAGTTTAGAAACTGCTGAATTGTTAAAAATTTTTTTCCTAAATTCCTTATTGTGCAACGTCAGTTAATTGATCTGATAACGACACATAATCGTCAAGTTTAGAAACTGCTGAATTATTAAAAAATGTTTTCCGAAATTTCCCATTGTGCAACGTCAGTTAATTGATCTGATAAAGACAAATAATCGTCGAGTTTAGAAACTGCTGAATTATTAGAAAAAAAATTTCCGATATTCCCCATTGTGCAACGTCAATTAATTAATCTAATAAAGACAAAAACAAAAGACACAAAAATCTATTTATATTTAATATAAAAAAGACGATTATCTAAAGCAACACTTGAGTTGAGCATTTTGAATCGATTTACTTTTGACTCAAAAGCGATTTATTTGGGAACACGGGAAATATATAAATAACATGCCTTAATTTATTATTATTAATATTTTAATCAATTGATTAAACGCCCAATAAAATATGATTTCTTTTGATTTCGTAATACATTTTTGGAATCCATTCAACTCGGAGTTAAAAACCTAAACATTTCTGATATTTTTGAAATATTTTGTACGAATAAAAACAAGTTTTTCTTATCTACATAAAAGACCCCGTCTGAAGTTTGTTGACTTTAATAACAAAAATAATAATAACAATAACAAAAATCAAATAACAATTTAGATGCTGTTAACATACTACAAACATTCTCGTGCATAACAACTACAGATCAGCGTTGCCACTAGGAAGTTTTTTAGCCGGCGAAACTTGACCAAAAAATTTACCAACACGTGCCATAAAGTCGACAAAATTAAGCTGGATTTAGGTTTCGTTCACCATTATTTTTAAAAAAAGACTGCAGTTATTTGCACTTTTATCTGAATGTGAAGCCTACGCTGTGGGTTCGATTCCATACTCAGGCCATAAATATCCGATGGATGTTTGCTGATCTGTATTAATCTGATCAATTGTTTGTGCTAATTGCTGTGATGGCCTGTTTTAAGGACGGAGGTCCTTAAACTGAATATCAGGTAATGCAATACATTATCATAATGAATAACATTATCAGGTAATGCAATTAAACTAACATGTTTATATACCTGCATGAGGTAATTAAAAAAATATGTGAATATATATTGATATTAATTGGAAAAACATTGTTATTCAATCAACCCAACATATTTATTTTCGAAAATAAAAGGAAAAATTTCACTTAAAAGAGGTAAATGTGGAAGATAAAATTAATAAGAAATTGCGTTAATTGCCGTCTTGTTGTCGAATAGTGTCAGGCAATTAAACTAATAAAATTCACAGGCAACTTCCTTTTAGCAGTAAAATTTTCAAGGCAATTCCAGGAATTGTATAGTCAAAAGCCTACCAGATTAACGTGCCGTTTTCTGTGAAAAATGAAGGGAAACAAGCGGAGATTTTTAAACGGAAAAATTCCTTAAAGCTGGAGTTAAACGGGTTGTACTGAAATTGCAGTTAAATATTTTTAAGCTTCTGTTAAAAAAATTGATAATAAAAAAATCAAAAATTGGTTTTGCCGCTTATAACTTTTGAATGGCATGACTGGATGGAACCAATGAATTCTATCACATTTAAATTTCCTGTGAGTTGGAACCGTCGTTCAGAAGCGGTAGAATTCAAGAAATCACAAAATAAAACGTACTTTGAAAAAGCTTTTAATTGTATGATTTTTATTTTAAAAATAGCATTTCTAGTTCCTGGTAAAATAAAAATTGTTTCGGGATTTTTTATTATTTTTCAAAATATTGAAGTCATTTCTTGATCTCTATTTTTTGTTTAACAAATAAAAATTATTTCGAACCGCTCAGAACCGGTACAATTCAAGAAATCACAAAATGAGCTTTAAAAAAGCTTTTATTTGGGTGATTTTTTTGAATAACTTTTAACATTTTATTTTAAAAATTACATTTAAATTATTTTTGCTGAGAAAATAAGATTTTTTTTAGATTCTTAATTATTCTTGAAAATATTCAAATTTTTTGTTTGACAAATAAAAATTATTTCGAACCGCTCAGAACCGGTAGAATTTAAGAAATCACAAAATTAACTTTAAGAAAGCTTTTACTTGGGTGATTTTTTTGAATAACTCAAAGGTTTTGTTTTGAAAATCACATTTTAATTATCATTTCCTGAGTTTTATTTTTGCTGAGAAAATTAACATTTTTTTTGTGATTTTTAATTAATTTTCAAAATATTGAAGTCATTTCTTGATTCTTATTTTTTGTTTAACAAATAAAAGTTATTTCGAAAGTTTCATTTATTCCTAAGGAAATTATTTTTTGAATTCAAGTTTCTTGTTTCAAAAACAGATCATTTCTAAATTGAAAAAAAAAATATTATTTAATTTATCAAATGAGCGTTTTAGCACGGAATATAGCGATAAGTTCGATCTTAAATCGGTCAATATTAATTTTAGAAAAACAACTCAAGAAGTAACTTTTTTTTTTGAGAAATATATAAAAAACAGAATATTATGTCGATTTCTTTTCTAGAAAATAATGCAACATTTTTCACACTTTTTAGCAGAAAATGAAATGGCAACATTTTGCCACTTCAAAATAAGGAATTTATAACAAACGATTCTTACATCCCGCACGAAAAATATTGTAATTTCTGTTTGAAAACTTTTTCAAACCGCCACTTTTTAGAAAATAAGTGAAAAAATGTTACATGTTTTGTACAAAAGAAAACGCCATAACTTTTATTTTTTTTATCGAATAATAAAAGTCAAGAAAATATGCAGTCGTATTTTCTGAGGAATAAATAAAAATTTAAATAATATGAAATTATTTTATTAAAAATTATATTATATTAAAAAATTAGTTTATTAAAAATTTAAATATATAACTTTTGGTTTCAAATCGAAAAGTACAAGTGAAGAGATAATCCTGAGGAATATATAATAAGTGGAATGTAATCGATAGTTTTATTTAATTTATTTGGGGAATAAATAGATCTTGGAAAATTGTTAAAATTTAATTTGAAAAAAAGCTTTAATAAATAAAAATAAGGGGTCATCTAAGAGTTACACTATCATCAAGACTTGCATTGAGCTGTTCATATGTTTATGACCCAGAGCACAATTGTGAGATGTTTTGTTTCCAAATGATTTGCTGGCAGTGCTTTAAAAGAACACCAACAATAACTTCAATACGCACAGGTATTGAATTTAGGCCTTGATTTAGTAAATCACTTTGCGTTCGTAGCATTTATTTGAATACAAAAACAAAAAGCCAAACATGTTTGCTCTCTTGGCTCTGTTTTAATCCATTAAATTTTGTTTTTCATTAGAATTTCAACCCATTCTTAGGCAAAGCAAGACATGCATTTCTGTACGTTTTTTTTTCGGTGAACAAAAAAGCAACATTTTGAATATGTTTGAAATGTGTTTCTGCTTTCCTATAAACTCACTAACGCAAAGTGATTTACAAAACTAGCAGGTATTCAAATATGCAGGTATTTCTTTTGGAAATGAGCACATACGAAACACATTTCTGTGTCCCTTATCAACAATTAAGAAAACTAATATGTATTCTTTTGGGCATAGTGTGTGTGTGTGTGTGCACGCTTACACGAGATTTTATGGTTGCTACTTAGTTTTGTTTTTCTTAATCTGTGGATTTAAATTTTACAATCACGTGAATAATAACAACACGCTCATAAAATTAAGGTTCGATTTTTACACAGCCGTTATGGAATTCACGTGAACACAATTCTATTCTAAAAATACAAATTTGTGTGTGAGGGAGTGTGTGTGTGTGTGTGTGTATGTGATGGTTTCATAAGTGTCGAGACTAAGCGGGCTGGCTGGTTTGCTCGGCAGACTGTACAAATGCTAGAATATGTGTGTGTATGTGCTTCCTCCTTATCAACAGCTTAACACTAGTTTACTGTGCGCTCAATAAACCCTTGTTTTCATTTGCGGTATCGGGTAATTAATGAAGATTCCCAAACACTACAGATTTTGGTATAAATAACAGTGATAAAGAAACTGTTTAGTCAGTCTTAAACCGGACACCGGCAAAAGTGTAGTTAATTTGAAAAAAGTATTCAGAATTTGAAAACAGTATTATATAATTTAATTTTTTGTTGTTGTAATTTCTTTAAAATGCATTTTATTTTAAAAATATTTGGTATATACGCGTTTATTATATTATTTAAACGAGAACATCCGTCCGTTTATGCAAGAGGTAAGTCTGAAAATATTGTTTTCTTTTGTAAAACGGGGTGTTTCTTTTGTAAAACGTTTTGTCTAAATAATGTCTTTATGGAAATAATTACATTAACTGTTTGTATACTTTTTTTTTAACAGTTATTGGCCACACAGCTAATGATGATCATCGCATGCATCCCTCGTTAAATTTCCCCCGGGATCGTCTTCAGAAAAGAGCCATGCCCATGCTACGCTTTGAAACAACCAAGCCCGAAGAGGGTTTCTCGGATTATTGGAATGGAGTGGCACAAGATATTTTAGGCAAACAATTGGAGACCAAAAGCAATTTGAATACGAATTTGGCGAAAAATGTGATTATGTTTTTGGGCGATGGCTTGTCAATACCAACAATAACGGCTGGGCGTGTTTATTTGGGTGGCGAAGAGAAACAATTTTCTTTCGAAAAGTTTCCCTACGTCGGCTTGAGTAAGGTGAGTTACACTATTTGCGAATATACTGCGCATCCAAACTACCGACTAATTGATTACACGCGATTCGGGTAATTAATTTTTTTTTCTTTTAAAATATTGATTTGTGAAAGAGCAGAAGCATAAGAATTTTCTTTAAGAATTTACTAAAAACTTTTCCAAGTTTCTTAATAAATTCTTTCTTCATAAAAAACAAATGCGAATCTATAATTTCGGTGTTGTTGCTCTAAAACTTTTTAACTAAGAAACTATCAACGATGATTACTTTGAAATTTTTAAATATTTGAGGAGAAAATAGTCAACAAAATTAAAATTGAAAGGGCAGATATAGGAAATATATCAACATTCTATTAAAAAATTATTACTGAAGCACTGCAGCACTCTTAGAGCGCATGTTATACTGAAAAAAAAAAGTGTAATTGTGGTGAATTTATCATTCCCGATGAGGGACAAAACTTTCATAATCATCAAGTAAATGTTTAGATTTAAAATATTTCCATCTTTTAATTACAGACTTACTGCGCCAATACACAAGTTGCCGATTCAGCCTGCTCAGCCACGGCTTATTTGGGTGGTGTCAAAGCCAACTACGGTACCTTGGGCTTGACCGCCTCCATCGATTTGAATGATTGCGAGAGTCAAAATATCACCGAACATCATGTGAAGTCTATTGCAGCTTGGGCCCAGGAACAAGGCATGTTAACCGGCTTAGTAACAACCACATCTGTGACTCATGCCTCACCAGCCGGCGTTTATGCTCATGCAGCGAATCGTGATTGGGAAAATGATGCTGAAATATTAAAAACTCAAAATGATCCAAATGTTTGCGACGATATTGCCACACAGTTGGTGCACGGTGAAGTGGGACAAAAATTGTCGGTTATTTTGGGCGGTGGTCTGGAAAATTTTCTACCCACACACTTGGAGCCGGGCAAACGTTTAGATGGCCATAATCTTATAGAAGAATGGCAAAACAAAAATGGTCCCAGCGCCCATTTTGTAACGAATAAAAATGATCTTCTTAATTTACCCAACAACACTGAGAAAGTCATGGGCTTATTTGCTCCCTATCACAATCCCTTTCATTTGGATGCAGATGCTTCGGAAATCCCTACTCTAGAGGAAATGGTTCAAGTTGCCCTAAACATTTTGGAGAAACAAAGTCAAGGAAAGGGATACTTTCTGTTCGTAGAAGGTGGTAGAATTGATCATGCCCATCATGATACTTTGGCCATGAAGGCTTTAGATGAAACAGTTGAATTCGGTAAGGCCATAGAGTGGGCACGAGAAAAGACCAACATGGAGGATACTCTAATTGTGGTGACTTCAGATCATTCGCATACCATGTCCTTAGCTGGTTATTCGAGCCGTAAGAACGATATATTTGGTGTTAGTAATGCGCAATTGGCTTTGGATCAGATGCCTTATGCTACTCTCAGCTATGCCAACGGTCCAGGTTTTGAAAATAATATAATACACTACAGCGTTGGGGTAAAGCGTAGAAATCTATTGTTCGCTAATATGAAACGTAAAGACTATATGTATCCTTCGACTGTTCCTTTGGAATCGGAAACTCATGGTGGTGACGATGTGGCTGTATTTGCTAGTGGACCGTTCGCACATCTGTTTACTGGCGCTTATGAGCAAAACTTTATACCACATGCCATGGGCTATGCGTCATGTTTGGGTAAACGGAAAACGGCCTGCACTGATGGTTTGCATCCGGCGCGAAACTAGTTTTAAGATCAGATAAAGTATTTTAAAAAGTTTTTGGGGGGAGGGTATTTATAATTTTTAATAAGTTCATAAATAAATAAAAATTTTTTTCTTTTGAAAAACGATACAAAATAACTTTGGTGGTACACGTTTAAATTAAAACGAATCTACTTTCACTATCTCTTTTATATTTATATATCAGATTTCGTTCCAGAAATCAGCATTTTAGCACAATTAGAACTTAATATGTCAATAAAAATGAGTTAGTAAAATTTATTTGGAAGTAAAAGCAAGTACGTAAAAAGTTTGTTCAACAAATAAGTGCAATCGACATTTTTATGAAAAATAGAGCAAACAGAGGAATATTATATATGTCTCTCTCCCTAAACTATGTCGACACGTCATAATCACGATTATATATAAAAATATATATTCATAATATAATACAATCGAAAGTATATGTAAAAATATGTTACGTGTAAACATGTGTATTTACTATTTTTTGTAACAAACCTCAGCACAGTTTTTAGCTTGATTTAAATTACACATATATATATATATGTGTGTATATATACATATATATATATATATATATATATATATATATTGATATATATATATATATATATATATATATATATATATGTATATATATATATATATATATATATATATATATATATATATATATGTATATATATATATATATATATATATATATATATATTCATACTAAAAAAGCTCGGAAGTACACTATAACCCTCTTAATTTAACTATTTTATCAAAAGGAATATATAAACATATTATATTAATGAATTTTAAAATAACAGCACTTACATTTTAAACCATACACGATTTTGAATTTATGAGTACGTTAAACGCAAACGTTGTAATAGATTAACAGCTTTGATAAAACAAGTATAGATATATAACTACAAATCGGAAGCTATGCACACGGTTGCATTTCGTATGTCATAAAACTACAACTGTAACCGCCATTTTTGCACTTTTCTATACATGAACACATATTTTTGCAAAAAGCTCCATTATTTCACTTCTAAACATATTTCAAGGAATTTTTTTCATTAATACATTCTGAACAATGTTCTGAATGATGGGTATATGCTTTCAGCACTTTATATATCTGTTTGTACATAACAAACAACTTTGGCCACAAAATCTAAACTGCATGTGGCCACTAGCATGATTTACACAATTTCACATTCTCACTTAACCCATATGGAATATTTTTACTAAAATAGTAGCACAAATCATATTGCCGGTATATAATCACAATTTTGTTACATTTTATAACCATTTTCATTATTTATAACGCAAAAAACTTGCACTATGTTAAAAAACTACTGACTAAAGTAAAATAAGCAACATAGAAAATTTAGGTAGTAGGTAATGGTTATTTGGCATAGTTGTATAAAAAAGTACTAAGAGAGCAAATTTAAAAAACACATATACGAATAATATAAGATATTGGAATTCTTTAAATGGCTATCTTACTAATAGATAATACCACAATTATTTAATAAACGTTTGATATCCGTGCTTTTTCAAATATTTCTAACCAATTTATTACACCATCTCTGTGCTAATGCTGCCATCCACATAACTCTGCTGCTATATATTCCACATAGACAACCATTTAGCTCCTCTATTAAGCAACTGTGTACAAAAACAAGAATAATACTGAAAAAAAACTTTGGTGTGGGATATAGCAAAAAAAAGAAATATATCAAGAAAATATAAGAATTCCCTAATAAATTGCAGTAATTTACTACTTTTTTTACTTTTTATTTCGTCGCAAAAGCTTTAAAAGAACAATCAAGTAAGTCAAAGTAAAATAAATAATAATAAGGTCCACATAACATTTGCATGCAAGAGTACAAATCAAAAGTTTTTAATTAAAAAAAAATATTTTGTCAAGAAAGGGGCCAGGATTGGCATTGTAATTTGGAAGCTGTGTACATATAACAATATGGTGTACACAAAATGTTTTTATTAATAAAATAGTTTTTTTTTTGTTAAAAGTTCATTAATAAACGTGATAAACAAAATTATCTACGTAGTATGTTTCAAAAAATATATTGTCCACATGCCTGGCAGTCTGTTATTGTCTGTATCATCTTCCAAAAGTTTGGTTGTGAAAAACGAATTGTTGTGTGTTTGTTTTGATGATATTTTTAGCATCAAATATTAGTGTTTTTGGCAAACTATTTTAGTTGCTGTTAACCCCCGGCCATCCAGAATGCAGGCTTTGTTTCTTATGCTGATAAGGATTTTTGTACTTAATCATTACGTTATTACAAATAGAGTATATCTATGTACTTGTTTTTTCTTTTCTAAAAAAGAAACACACTTTTTAATAAAAAAAATGTGACATCATGTCACTCGAAAATACATAGTTTATTAGAAATTAATCCAAGAAAATTAAATAATTACACTAATAAAAATTGATTGGATGTTCTATAGTCTTAAGGACTCAAAATTGCAGATTTGATACAACTACTTAGCTTCATTGTACTAGAGCAGCTTATTGATGATTTTGGCTGTCTTTTTCTTTCTGAATGACAAAAGAAGATCTGAGACCTAGTTCTTAGAAAGTATTGTGTCATTAAGTACAAGATAAGGTGGTTATGCTGTTGATATCCAGCCTTAAAATATTAAACGTGCATCTTTGCTTTAAATAATATCAAACCAATCTATGACATTCAACTTTTCGATATACTTACCACAAAATTACTTAAATTAAAAGGTTGGATGGACTTGCTTTCAATTTGCTGGTCAATAAAATACCATTTTAGACTAACATGAAGTTCCTTTGTTTTGTATTAACTTCGTAAAACTTTTGTAAAACACTTGGGAAAACATATTTATTGAGTTAGTAAATTCGCTAAAAATATTTGTCAAGGGAAACATTTACGATAACATATCTGAAACTTTGGGAGATATGCTTGATATTTTAAATTAAATTCTATTCCTCCAATTTAACAAGTATTACTATTCATATGTATGCATTTCCTAACCTTTTCTTTAACCTAATATTCCTTATTTTCAAAGTTAGTGACCTTTCTTTGCAATCCCCTATATAATAATAATATATAACGGTAATGCTGTTTTGTGTGGCAAGTCTGGTTCTCTTATTATACATATATTACAGTTATTAATGACCTTTAAACCTATTAATATTTCGTTACCTATTACGATTTAAAATTTTGCGTTCACTGCTGTCTCTCTTTTGATCATTTTATTATTTAGCTCTTTTAGTACTTTGCGCTCTCTTATTTTTATCTCGGCTGCATTTGCAGTTTTGCTAGTCACAGTATTTGCTTTTTGGCAATGCAACTTTAAGAAAATATATACTATAACGTACTATGAAATATGGAATAGCTTGACTTATATATATTTTAATGCAATTATATAAATTGTTGTATTATTTAAATAATTGGAAAATTTAAATTATTTCACTTTAGTTGCACTTTATCGATCATGCAACAGAAATAATTTTTCATGGGCCAATAAAATATGACACTTTTTAATTAAAATGTAATAATAATTTGGTCTCTCAACTTCATACATAATGTCTAATGGAATCTTATTTTTTCCCCCATATTATTAACTAAAATTCATATAAGAAAACTGTTATATATCGCCATTCTTAATTAAAATAGAAGAAAAAGAGGAACAAAAATTAGATTATTTCTGTAAGCGTTCAATGTCTTCATGAAAGTTGATTTCACATGTATTACTCTGATATTTCAGACCACATTGGATGCTAATCAAAAACAGAGACACCTCTAATGAATGGTGTCTAATGAAACACCTCTAATAAAATTTTATTAAAATATATTTATATGAGGTTGAATTTATTTCTTTCTCTTTTTATACTTCGAAATCATTAAACAGTTTGCTAAACGCTTAGTTGCCAGTGTATCGAGGTATTATGAAGACTTCTTTCGAACTCAAACAATTGTTTTAGTTGAATATTTTCTGTTTTTCTATATATATTTTTGTTGTTAAATTCATATATATATAGAGTTAAAATATTTGTACGGTCGCCGCGATTTCTTTGTTTAATTATTGTGCTAATCGATGATTAGAATTAAAAAAAAAAAAATTTTATAAATTCATGTCGCCTCTACTTCTATCCGTACTATAATTGAAATCCCAGAGTAAAATACGAAATAAGTGCATATTAAAAATAAGATTATCAATTAACAACAACACCCTATATAAGAAAAAAGGTGCAAAGTTTTTTCTTTAATAATAATTAAAATTGACCTTAATTCGCAAATAGAAAACAATTTCAAAGTGAAGTTTGCATTTGAATTAATTTTATAAGTTTATTTTAAAATATTTTAAAATTTTCTAACACAAATAAAATTCAGTGTTTTCTTTACATGTAATATGTGCACATCAACGTAGGTCTATATATATATATGCATGTGTAGTATATAGTATAAAAAAAGCAAATTAACAAATTGAATCATTTATATATGATATTTTCATGTATGTATAAAAAATTATAATAATTTCAAAGTGTATGTATATACATCCGACAATAAATATAAATAATTATATATACATAGTTTCTGCTTAATCATTATCATTCATTAATTTAATACATAAGTTTTGTGCAATGTTTGGCTCATTTCAGTTTTGCAAATATGTAAACACAAAAATTTGTATTTATATTGTCTGAGGAAATCTGTTGTTGTTAAATTTAAAACAATTTCTTTTAAATCTCTTAAAACTATTAATTGAATTTTTCCTCTTATTTTTTAATATTTTTGAATCTATATATATGTATCTATAATGAAAAAATTACATAAATCAGTAGTTATTTTGCTCAATTAAAATATGAAAATAATATGTTAAGTTTATTAAAGAACCATTTGACATATTTGAAAATTTTCCAATGTGTTGAACTATCTTCACACTTTTATTTTATGTGTTAAAATGTTTTGAATTAATCCAAAATAATTAAACGTTTTTTTGTTTATCACACAATATGCCACACTTTTACAAACGTGCTCTTTATATCATGGTTCAAAGTTTATTTATATATCAGGTTGCTAGATATGAATTTGATTTTTTAATATATTCTAGTTGAACCCACTGATTAAGACGTGTGAATAACTTGTTATTGTGCATTGTTTTATTGCAGTAGACATTTGATAAAGTTTGTGAGGATTTATTATCAGCTTTATAAAAAAGAAACGTTTTAAGAATAAGTTTAATAGTGCTCCAAAATAAAAAATTTTGTCCAAGACTGTTTAATAACATCTATACGCTACAGTCTAAACTTACATCCGAGTCGCACGATCATTTATATGAACGTCATAACGATTTTTTATAAATGAACTCTTTGGAGAAGAAAAAGAAGTAGAGAAAATATCACTATTGCTATATTCCAAAAAAAATTAAACGATTCTGCAAAAAAAAAAAATATAAATGCAATTGTATTTTCGAAGATGCTTTTCAAAATGAATTGTAAAACATCAAGGTTTTAACATCATGGTGTGAAACTTAACAACAATAATCATGAAATTTTAATACAACTGTATTTTAATGCTCCTTTAAAAAATCAAAGAAATAAATAAAATTAGTTTCTTTCAAAAAACCTATATTGTCAAACTTCTTGCAAGTATTGGAATTATGAACTCTAAAACGATTTTAATAGTCCAGTTGCTTGTTTTAAATGGGATTCTTTGATCATTCTTATTTATTTTGATTAAAACACATGAAATCAAAACAATAATTCAAATATTTCATATTATTTACATAAGTTGCACTTATTCTATTTCTACAGATCTAGATTCGAAAATTATTAAAATTAAAGCTTATCGGAAAAATTATTTCTTCTTTCAGAAATATTTTTGCATTTAATATGAACAGTTTATATAACAATTAATTTTCAATTTCCAACATGGGCAAATAGAAGGGTAAAGAGTTGAGCACATCATTGGCAGCTTGTTCTTTTGGGGAATCAAAATTTAAGGCATGACGTGGTGACGTCATTAACTGACGAACATTAAAAGCAATATCTTCAAAGTTGATACGTTCGCTGGGTTCTAAAGTCCAACAGTTCAATAGCATTTGGTAAAGATCTTCGTAAACAAAAGCTGGCTGTGCTGGCCTCGAGCCACTTTTGAGAGCATCTAGAACTTTATTTGAATTATTTACTTGAGCATATGGTGTTCCGCCTAGCGAACAACACTCCCAAGCCACCACAGCAAAAGACCAAACATCAGATTTGGAAGAATAATGCTGATATCTTAGCACTTCTGGTGCCATCCATCTAGTAAGATCAATTTTTCTTTGATTATTTACATATGGAGTGGGACCAAAAACGGATAATTTCAATTTCATTTCGGCAGTAACATAAATACAATGCGATGATAAATGCTTATGAATAACTTTTGATTTTGCCAAATAATCCATGGCACTGGCTATTTCATAAATCCATTGTAGTACTAATTGCTCAGACAAAGTAGTAATTCGTTGCATAGTGGCTGAACTAGGCGCCCTTCTACTTTCTATAAGCCTGCGTTTCAGTGTAACAATTTCATGTTCAAAAACCAAATAAAACCAATCAGTGCTGGACGATACGCCATAAAAGTCCAAAACGTTTGAATGCTGTTGTAATTTGGTTAAATTACGAAATTCCTGCAGCAACTTTCCTTGATCCGTACTGGTCAGTTCATCCAAAGACAATACATGTAGCTGACATTCGGCACTTGATTCAGGCAAATTATTTGTCAATAATTTTCCCGTGATTACTTCCCCATAATTTCCCTCAGCTATAATATCATTAACGTTCATGCGCAAATTATTGCGCGGCAGTTTTTTGTTGACATCTAATTTATCTATTAAGGCATTTAACTGTTCCTTGAAACTTTCAGCAGTCGGTGGCATTTCATCTTCCACAATAAAACCATTATTTTCTCTTTCTATTATGGGCTGTTGCATAGTCATTTCATGGGAATTTCCACGCATCGAACGAATTTGGCATTGTTTATAGCGTAGATAGAAATATGTGATGACAGAGAGTATAAAACATATTCCGAAAATAGAACATGTTACAATCAAAGCTATTACCGAACTCTGGCCTGTTTCAAATGTGGAATAGGTAAAATTGTCCATAGAGGAGGCATGTTGGTTATGGTCACTGCGTGTATACAAAGTCTTGGTGATGCCATTAAAAGTGCTGACCTGTAAAAGAAAGGCATGATTTCTTTGATACTTGCGAAAATACTTAAAATAAAAACTTAAAAGAGAGTTTATTAAATCGATTATTTCGTTATACGCCGTTGCCGAATAGGTTTATAAAATAAGTTTGTTTTTATTCCGAAAATTTCTCAAGAGAAGTACCTCAAAAATTATAAATTTTTAGATTTCTGAAATTAGCTCTTAGCTCCGTCTACAATTTTTTCTTAAGATTTTAGCAGTAAAAGGTATTTTGTTAGCATTTAGTCAATTTCTTGCGATTGTAAAACCTTTTCTCGAAATTCCAAAACCTGTTTCAGAATTGAATTATAATTAAGATTTCTTATTATATTTTTTATATTATTATATTTATTATATTATTCTTGATAATTGTGTCTTTTATTTGGTAGTTATTAAAACATTCCGTTACGGAAGAAGATTCAAATTTGTGATTGTTTCTAATGATTGTGTAAATTTAAAATTGTATGCAAGATATCGAAGTTTCGTCGGCTTAGATAAATTTATTATTGGATAATTTTTAAATTTATCATGTTAATGGATTCATCAATTTTTCACAGTTCTGGTCAAATAGGCGTATAACATTTTGTTGTTGTATAATTAAGACCGAATCAATTCAGATTGGTTAATATAAAGGGCCTTATTGGAGTTTTCGTAGGCGCAACACACGTTACAGTACTCCAACAATTTCATGTCACCAATTTCGACACAAATGCGCGAATGATAAGGCTGCTATTTATTTATTTTTATTTTTACTAAATCACAGTTGACGCAAATAAATTCTTCAAATAAGTTAACTACTCACCACTCCCAAACTGATATGAAAATCAAATTTTTTATTATTTAGAGGAGGATTAGTATAACGTCCATAACGCTTTCCATCTCCCACCGTAAACTTTCTAGTTTTATTATCTCCTACACGATCATAATCCAACTCAGCAGCTATATAATAAGGTAAACCATCTTCATCGGCCTTCTTCCAACTGCCCAAAAGATTGTTATCAAACGGTTGGGAGAGCGATTCGTCCACTCTCTCCACTATAACTAAAACTTTAGTAACCGGACCGTTATCATTTCGTACTGGTTTAATTTCAATTGTCATGGTGGTGTCAGTTGTCTGTAATACTCTCGGTTGTACTGGCGTGGGACTAGGCTCAGCGACTAATGTCGTAGCAACTATAGACGAAGTACCACAATTCTCTGGTGTTCCCAATAAACCTTCACAAATAGCACGCACAGTTATATTATAATCAGTAGCCGGCAGTAGATCAGTAATTTCCAATTTATTTTCAGTTCCCTGCACAACAAATTCCGGTTGGGCAAAAAAGGCTCGCGAAGAGTATGTATGCAAACGTTGTATTTGTATTAAATAATTGATTATTTTAAATACTGGTGGGGGTTCAGATGCAACTACAAACATTTTCTGTGGCTCATACGGTTTCCAAATAATGCTCAAACTGTTTTCTGTACTATTTTGTAACCGTAAATTTTTCGGTGAGGCATCTGTATAAAATGTATAATAACTATGCACTCCTACACCACCGCAATATTCCGATTTTATGGCCACACATGGCGTATTACACAAAAGATCTTCTTGCCTATGTTCGATCACAATATCGTTGCTGCAATAGCACTTTTCGGCCAATAGAACGGCATAAGTATTGTTTTTTGATTCGCAAATTTCCACGCACGTTTGGGGCATTTTGGCATACACGGATTGAGTTAGAATTTCCGTACGTTGCGTAAAACAACCCACATAAAAATAGGAAGAAAATTTGTTCCCTGAAGATTCTGGGCTTTGAGACTGTACTGCTCTCCATTGGAGCAACAAGATTAGAAGACATGCTTCTGCTATTCCAAATATTGGGCGGTGGCCATGCGTTATTACTGTTGTCCGCTTTGTGTAATCTTTTATATATTTCAAACATTCTTGAATGAGTTGTTGCGCCATACCCGTGTTTTAATCTGCAATTATTTTGAAAAAATGTGAATTAAACTACTGCTGTTCGTTTTCATTCATGATTTTTTTTGCAGCGAAATTTCAAATTACCTTGTATTGTAATTTTGTTGGTTTTGGTTTTGTAGTTATGTTTTCCTGTATTTGTTTGTTGTGGTGGTCAGTTGGTTTTTTTCTTATTATATTTGTGTTATTTACTAGTAGTAAATGTTTTGTTTAATTGAAATTTGCATTAATTTTCCTCTTTTCATATTGTTTTAAGCACAAAGGGGTTTTATTAGTTCATGTAGTCTTCAATATTTTCTTTTTTCTTTAATTAATTCCATTAAACCTCTATAAATGCGATCGCTAAAGAACTAGCAATAGTAGAAACAACTGCAGTAGTAGAAAAATACATATTTACTTTCAAACCCACCAATTCACAATGAGTTTTACTCTTCCGCAGTTTGCTTTGTTAAGCCATCATAGTTAACAAACGTTCTTAAACCACTCAGAGGCGCAAGAAAACAATATGAATTATAATTTTTAATATTAAAAGACACTCACGAATAACAAAACCAATTCACAATCGCTATCACTCTTAGATCTGAACATCAAATCATTATTTTATATCACAAAAATAAGTAAAAATTAATTAGCCCGCAACGGAAAAAATATATAAAAGTGAAAAATGTTGCTTGTGAGTATTGGAATATTTTGCCATTCCAAACTCAATGGGTTAACTCTGACTAAGCTAAGTTTGTATCTCTTGTTTTCTTTTACCTCTCTGTTTAGTTTAAAATATCATTATTTGAGTGACCGACATACTGCTGCTGCTGGCTGGTTATTGAATACAAAAGTTTTATTTTTTTTCTTCATATTTTTCCACCTTTCAATAATTTCAATAAGCCAAAAAGAAACAAACATTGTATTACCTGTATTTTCTTAACCCTATAGTTTAAGTCTCTCACTCATTACTCTCTTTAGTCTCATTTTGTGTTAACATATATTTTGGGTTTTCTACCTGTTTGTTTCACCTTAAAGTAAACATTCAACGTGTGTATGGTTTTAATTTTGCTTGTGGATTAAAAAATCATTAAGTGCTGTGTAACGTTTGAAATAAGGCTCAATAAAATATCTTGAAAATTTTATGATTTAAAATACTTATTCAGTTAATGTTAAATGTCTTTTTTTCCTTTTTTATGCATTGAAAGGGTATTCACAAATGTGCTCCTAAGGGGTGGGCAACGAAAATATTCTTTCAAAACCATGTAAAGTAATAATTGTTTTATTAATAATGTCTGTCCAAAAATATAGACGACACTGGCAGAGCTAGACCGGTAACCATCATACAAATAAATTATAAATTTTCTTATGAATACTATTTTTATTTTATTGAAACCGGAACAGCGAACTGACGCTAGTATGAAAGATACATTATGTTTTTCGAAATTAAGCCAATTGTACTGGGAATATTTTTTATGAATCCCATGCCATGAGTCATATTATTGCTATATTTTCTACTCAGGCTTTAGTTCAAAACTCTGCATTTTTTCGTAAAATACTTTTTATATAAGAAATTTGATTTTTATAAGAATGGAATATATATGTATTTAGATTTCTTTTGTATAATCATCAAACTGGCAAAAGATGTCAGTACTGATTTCGATACCGATACGCCATCTCAACAGCGTTCGTTATTCAAATGCTACAATTTTCAAAGAAAACTTCATAAAAATATTTGCAATAAAAATTGTTATTATAATTTCATGTGCAAAAAATTCTGATTTTTATTATTTTACAACAATAAAACTGGCCTTTAAAGGCCGCAATGACGTGATCATAAAAAAGCATCCGCAAGTGATCACATCGACTTACACGTTACATTTTGTATTAGTTTATATAAACATGTACTCTTTCTTACACACAGTAATTTTCTTTGTTAATAGCGATGGGCAACTCACATGTAATTTTTGTAAATCAGGCAGGTGAGTGTTCGTCAATAATTTCTGCTAATCAAAACATATTTGAAATATACTTTAATGTATATGTGTATAAATCGGTACTTTATATTGCAGTTACTTGATTATTATTTTATTTTAGATGTGATTTTCTGTAAAATATAAAAATAATGGATTAAAATTATTCGGCTGAAATTTTTCATGGAAGCCACAGCCAAACACACCTGAGCTTTTCAATTGTAAGAGAAAAATCAATCAGTAAAGCCATTTAAAATTTATTTCAACAAACACTTAAAAAAGTATTTTATTGTCATAAATTTAATAAATAAGCCAGAAATAGAGTTAACTTCTCAGAAGTAAAAATATCCATGATGTAAGCAAGACCTTTGGAGTATAACAGTGTAAGACAATAAGTCTATTCTAGATATGTAATAAAATAGTCCGGGCTAATGAGGATAAAAAGAAAATTACCCTCTGAATGTGCCAAAGTTACCCAAAATTGGTGTAACGGAAAAGCTCATAATGCCTTATTTTGAGATACTAATGCCGCTTACTTTATAAATTTTATTTTGGTGATCTTAGATGATCAAAATATATAAAATCATAAAATTATAAATATTTACAACAGCTATAAAAAGTCATGATAAAATAAACGGACAAAAAGTAAAAGAACTGTGGGCACTTTTTTTATTAAAAAAAAAAAAAGGAAGAGAATTCATAAACGTATTTACAAGGTCAAGTTTTTGTTTTAAATGTAAAATTCCTTCCATTATTTGAAAATTTTCTCATTAATTTTTTATATAGAAATTTAAACAAAATAAACAGATGACAGTGTAATTCTTGTCCGAACATACCAAAATAAAAATATTACTGTTTTATTTTCTCTCAAAACTGTATACAAATTGTTATCTGGTACGCTTTTGGGTAAACTGTTTCTTTATGCGTCTGGAACAGACCTAATAGCTATTGGTCTTATTATTATATAAAAAGAGTGAATAAAACTTTAATTGAATTAAATTAGTCATGAAAGAACTATAGTTCGCTAGTTTGATCTGTGCACGAACGTTAAGATAACACAAATTGTTTAAAAATTAATTCACTATTCCATCTCCAGTTGGTGGTACCTTTAAATTAATTATACTTTAACTTTGCTGTTGTTTTGTTTTTCTCTTGAGTTTTATTTACGAGAGCATGTTTTTAGCTTTTAGATGAGATTAAATTATAATTCACGATCGAGCATCTATCTATATACGTACGTATGCACGTTAGTTGGTCTGACTGTCCGTTCATTTATACCACTTCCATCCGTTTTTCTGTCTACTATATGCATACATCTATCTGTACATCCAAATACATTGGATTTGTATGTAGTATATGTATATGAAATACACAAACACATATGTATATGGAATACTCATACAGAAATCCATATGTGTCTATCATCATGTTGTGTGCTCATATGAACACAACACTCAAGTCAAAGGCACAAATTTTATAAATACCAATTTCATTGTTCATTGACAAGCTTTATTGGTGGGTTACAATTCTAAAATTACAGTCGTATTAATTTTGAAAAAAGAAGTGCTAAATTTAAATTAATTCCATTACATTCTTAATTGATTAATGATGAATAATTTTAATTAAAAAATTATGAAAATCAAATCATAATACTTTTGATTATTTTAACGTATCAAGTGTGTTTGTGTATCTACGCATATTTCGAACGATCTTTGGCTGTTTAGTTTTGATTTTATTCTACGTACATACGTAGAATGTGCATACTTACGTATGTATGTGTAAATGTTATTGAAATTAAAATAATAAAAAAAAATGATTAGTAAAAAACGTGAACGTCATCAAAAGCCAATCTTGCTTGCATGTATGTACATACAGACTTCTGGGAATAAAATTAATTAATTCTTTAAGTTTTAAAGTTGTGTTTTAATATGAATTCCGTTTGTTAGCAATATAAATGTATAGTACAAGTTTTCAAAGTACAATGCTATTGTTTAGGTCTGCTACGTCGCATGCTCATATTGTTTAATAATACATTGTAGTTGTTTATTTCGCTCGTAAGTAGTTGTCTTAAATTTATTTTTTCCTTTGTCATCCAAGTTGTGTTTTAACTGCATCTTTAAGTGAAGCACGTTAATTGAATGCCACTTTTTGCAAACCAGTTCTCTGATGAAAGAACAAAGAACATTGCACCCAGTAGTTTAGAATACGTACTTGAATCTAAATTACATTAATTGTTGCCATCTATACACGGTTTTAGCTTAATTTAATAACGCAACAGTTCAGAAGTTAAGTTTTTCAATGTTTTAGAAAAATTCGTTTTCAACACGAATTTCAAAAAAATCGACATCTGCCAAAAATAATTGTTAAACAATTTTTATATAAAATTTAAAAAAAAATATCTACTTTACGAAAATAAAAATTACAACAAATAAAGAAAGTTTTAATATAATATTGTAATAATTTGCATGTGAAAAGATGACTTAAATGTTTTCTTGGGTACGTAATGTGCACATACACACATGATAAATTTCTGCTGAACAGCGTTCCCGTTGGTTTTATTTTAATTCACTTTTTTATCACTTTTTTTGTCCCCATTTTTAAACCGACTTGAAAAAAGGAGGAGATTACCATTTACGTGTATTTATATATTTCCATATCTTTGCCGATACTCAAAAAAAAAATACCGACGATATCCAAACCGATACGTATATTGAATTTAAATTTAAGCTAGAAATAAAAAAAACCTTAAGTGGAGTAAATATTTTATTATTCAAAATCACAGTGTAAGATATTATTAATATATAAAAGCGATATCATTAAGATATAAAAATAATAAGTTGATTTTAAATCCGTAAAAGTAAAAAAATTAGTAATTTTTTTAATAACACCAAAACATACCAAATTTCAAAACAGCATAAGTACATGTTTATGTACATACCCACTATTGTCTTAACGTGACGTTCGCATATAGTTGCAGAATAAGAGTATTATTCTGCTTTGATTTTATGCTCTGGTTTTCAATGTATTTTAGCATTAAAAATATGGTTATATTCGCAAAAAAAATATGGTGGTAAAATATTGGTGCAAATGTCATCGATATTGATATATCGGGATATCCTTAATATAAATTTAAAAAAATTTTAAACGTCTGATGCAAATTTAAGTATTTTTAGATTAAACGAGCTGCTTTTATTTTTAGTAATTATTTATAGAAAATAATTTTAGTTTTATGTTTGCCAATTCTCCAATTTATTTGTTTAAAAGATAGCATAATAGTTTATTTACCAATTTCTTCAATAAATTTTATGTAATTTGTTATGGATGCAGCAGAAGCAATATCTTGCTGTTATAAATTGGTGATAATCAATAATTTAGTTTGTGGCCATTAAATAAATATTAATACAAATGATTTAAAAAAGTATTTAGTAACAAATGATTTAAAAAAGTATTTAGTATTTTAGTATGAGCCTTAGAAATTATTTTATAAATAACCAATATATATATATATATATATATATATATATATATATATATGTATGTATGTATTTATATATTTATATACTTACAAGCATGCAATTATATTTATTAAAAAATGTATAGCATAAAATTGCAGTATAAATGTATCTACATCGAAATTTCAAATTGAAATACCTCATTATTCATCTTGTATATACAAAAAAAAATACGTAAGAATACATTTTTGCAATTATATATATATATATATATATATATATATATATATATATATATCATGTACTGATGCAAAAAGTTTTCCAGACAAAATAAATGTAATATATTTTTTTTTCTCTTTTACAGAAGAAGGCATTGATATTTGAAGATCTTTAAGGTTTTCCGGTTATAAAGCTGAACTACACACAGACTCATACACACATACACTCATACAAAACTAAGCCATAACAATTGTGTCACAAAACCACCGTTGATAAAAGCCAATATTAATCTTTAATAAAATAAGAAGCCGTTGCCAGCATGCCGGGAGAGGCGGTACAAGTAATCTCCACTTCGGAGGAGCACACATTCTTACTAAACGAAGATAATTTAAGTGAGGTGCTGATGAGAGAAGAAGTAAAAGATCGTTTCGTGTGCGTGGTATCTGTGGCCGGTGCATTCCGCAAAGGAAAAAGCTTTCTGTTAGATTTCTTTCTGCGTTATATGTATTCCAAGGTAAAATGAAAAAGGACAGTTTCTCCTCTTAAGTTAATTAATATTCTCTTGTTATTAAACAGTATGTGCGGCACGATGTCAGCGATTGGTTGGGGGATGAAGACTCACCGTTGACTGGTTTCTCTTGGCGTGGTGGTTCCGAACGCGATACAACGGGCATTCTTATGTGGTCAGATATATTTTTGCACGATTATCCTAATGGTGATAAAATAGCCATCATATTATTGGATACACAAGGAGCTTTCGATAGTCAAAGTACTGTACGTGACTGTGCCACGGTATTTGCTTTGAGCACCATGTTATCATCTGTTCAAATCTACAATTTGTCACAAAACATCCAAGAAGATGATTTACAACATTTACAATTATTTACCGAATACGGCCGCTTGGCTTTAGCTGACTCTGGTAAAAAACCTTTCCAGCGCTTACAATTTCTGGTTCGTGACTGGAGTTTCCCATATGAGGCAGAATATGGCGCTTTGGGTGGTGATCAGATTTTGAAAAAACGCTTAGAAATATCGGACAAACAGCATCCCGAATTACAATCACTGAGACGTCATATATCTTCATGTTTTCAAGAAGTTGCTTGTTTTCTTATGCCACATCCTGGTCTAAATGTAGCAACAAATCCCAAATTTGATGGTCGTCTAAAGGATATAACACCCGAATTTAAACAAACCTTACGAACTTTAGTCCCAATGTTGTTGTCACCCGATAATTTGGTATACAAAGAAATTAGTGGCCAACGCATTAGAGCAAGAGATCTTATACAATATTTCCAATCATATATGACAATTTATAAGGGTGATGAATTACCCGAACCTAAAAGTATGTTAGTAGCTACGGCCGAAGCTAATCATTTGACAGCTGTAGCAGCTGCTAAGGAATTATACAATCAGTTGATGGAAGATGTTTGTGGCGGCACTAGACCGTACTTAAGCACTGGTCATTTGGAGGCTGAACATTTGAGAGTGAAAGATAAAGCTGTATTTCAGGTTGGTAATTATGGGTTTTATTTTATTCATATCTACATTACAGTGTTTCAGGTATGCAAAAATGTGCCGTATGTTTGAGAGTTAAATATTAAGCAGATTATCAAAATTGGATATTTTATGAAATATTTGGAAAATTACAGAACCAATTTTGCCCTTTTCAAGTTAATCAATAAATTGAAATAATTGTCAACCCGAAAGTAGATTTTTATGGCCAACTTTAATTTATAAATAAATATATGTAATTTGAAATTATAGTTTAAATGGAATATTTAAATTTATCTTTACAGTTCCTTACGAAACGTAAAATGGGCGGCGAAGAATTCACCGAAAAGTTCCGCCAACAATTGGACACTGATCTAGACGAAATCTTTAATTCGTATAAAGCGCACAATGAAAGTAAAAATATATTCAAAGCCGCTCGTACGCCAGCTGTCTACTTTTCCCTCGCTGTCTGTTTCTACATTTTAAGAGGTATATTTGAAGTGTTGGGAATGTATACCTTTGCCAATTTTAGTAATGTAATAATTGGCGTTAATATGCTGACTCTCGCACTTTGGGCTTATATTAGGTAAGTTGATAAAGCCATTCGAACTGTTTATCATATTTAATAATTTTTCAATTGCACAAATATCCAAAATGTATTAAAATTTTTAGTTGGCAAGCTTAAGTAAAGCTTGTTTAAAATCGTTGAAATATCTTGAATAGTAGTTTATGAATATGGATCACTATATCGTACTACTGAAGTTTGCATAATAAACTAAAATTCAAACATATTTTTTATTAAAAATAATTTCAAGAAAAGTTAATAAAACAAAGATTTGATTTAAACATTTAAAGCCTAATTCATAAAAAATATTTTATATTTGCAAGCTGCTTATTTAAAAAATTTTATAAATTATAATCAGAAAATAGTAGGCCATAAAATAATTGGTTTTTTTTTTTTTTTTTTTTCAAACAAAACTAGATTTGAAAACAAATTAAAGGGCACAAAATTTATACCAGTTTCCATCTTTTTAACGAACCTTGCCCTTAAAACAAATTTTGCAAATTAGGATTCAAAATATATATAATTAACTACTTACATGCCCTGTTCGAGTGAGTTTTTCGCGATTGCGAATTCAAAGAAAAAGGACAAGGTTCGATTGAGGTGATTTTATTTTTCGCAACTTGGTCTTTTTAAATATCGTACTTCCCCTCGTAGAAGAGATTATTTTCGAATAAAATATAGCTTTGGTCTGGCCTGTAGTTGCCAACTATGTTATCAGATTCTATGCAAATGGGTTTGTTTATTAAAGTTTTTAAAATATTTTTGTTATTCATTATAAACCGAATCTGACTAGAGTGAAAATATTAATGCCATTCGGAACAAAAGTAGGCAATATCACCAATCCTCTAAATTTGTTAAATATCACGATTTTTATACTGTTATAAATTAATAATTCTATCAACCTTTTTATTTCACATACATTATAGAACAGAATATTTGCAAATTAACTTGTGAATAAAATGTATGTTATATTGCACACATTTGGCCTACATACATATATAGAAAACTAACCTAGTAACTCAAAAATAAAAATATTTTAAATATATGTAACAATTTGCTTAGAAAAACACTTTAAAAAAACACATAGATTATGGTTGCTTGCACTCAATTTCGTAAAATAAATTAATTGATTTACTTTTATGTGTTGCAGGTACAGCGGCGAATTAGGCGATTTTGGGGTAAAAATAGACGACTGCGCGACGTTAATATGGGAAACCGTAAGACACTTTTTTGTGCAATTTTCACAAGTTCAAATAAGAAACTATATTTGTATTTTAGTTTATGAAGCCGATTTATCAGGGCTGCATGGAAAGAGGCATACAGCATGTTGCAACGCATGCTGCTGAAGCAGCAGTTAGTGGTGCTGGCAATCGCCCATCTGCGAATGGCAAAGTGAAAAGCTCATGAGAATACGCCATTATACAAACAAATCATAATGATTCTTCAAGTGGCTATAAAAAGCCAAAGGCAACAAATGATAAAGAGTCGTCGTCATCTTTATCAACATCGGCAACAATACAAAAGCAAAAAATGGTAGTTAATAACAGTAAACAGTTAGGAAAGCAATCTACAATACAAACAAAAGAAGCCACATCAACGAATAATAACTATTCAAAACATAAACCTAATCCACAGCATTCAGAAACCACATCATCAAATGCTGCCAGTACTACATTATTTGCTTCCATTTGGAGTAAATTCTCTGCCACTTGCAATGAAGCCAAACAACAACAAAAATTACAAAAACAAGCTGCAACACCATCAACATCATCGTCGTTATCAACAGCAACTGTAAATTCAAATGGCAATGCAAATGTTAATAATGTTACCAATCGTAAAAAAAGAAAATCGAAGAAGAATTCTAATTCAACTTCGAACATCGCAAAATAAATTATATAAATTTTTTTTATAAAAAAGCTTCTCTATCTACTATCTTAAAACTCTTCCCCCAAAACTATTCAGTTCATGAAATATTTTTTTTATTCCCTTAAAAATGTTTATTGATGCAAACATATATTTTTGTGTATGTTGCTTTTTTTAATAAAGAAAAAGAGAAAATCTTAGCCACGTAAATTTATATTAAATTAAAAAAAATTAATATTTCTAGTTTAAAACATTAATTATGCTTAAAATAAAAATAATTATTAAATCAAACCAACAAACAGATAAACAAGAATATAAATAAAGTCATAAATAGAAAATCTTAAAAAGCAGCAAAGCGCAGGCGTTTTTAGGGATCGTTACAAAATTAATAAAGTTTTGAAAAATAACTTATAGAGGGCTTTTACTGGGCAGTTTCATATTGTTCAAGGCTTTTTTTACGAATACAGCTCTACCATTTTCCATTTAATATTATTTTATTCAAAAGTTTTGAACTTTGTTTTAGTTTTATTAGTTGCCTTTAAAAAATTTGTTTGCCCGATTTTGCTTTAAAATCTTTTTAATGTGTCATTAAGTGTATTTTATATTTTAGTTTGTTTTAATAAGAGTTTTATTTTGTATAATTTTTGTTCATTTTTCTGTTAATTTAATGCATAATTACTTTTTTTTACAATTATATAGTTTTTTTATACATATCCTCTCATGGTTAAGGTATGAAACATTTTCCGTAAGAAAATTTAAAAAAATAAAAGAAAGCAGTAAAATAGAAGTTGATTGCAATAGCAACTGATGCAATGGATGAATTTAATATTGTTTTTATTGAATTATAGTTATAACAAATATAAATTAATAAAGATTAACAATTAAAGAAAGATAAATATTTGGTTTGATTGAAAGCAACTCGGTAAAAAAATCTATTGAAGCAACAAATTAAGACATAAAAACTAAAACCCGAGTACGGTGAAAAAGTTCACTAGTGGTGCAAACTACTCGTCACGTTAGAATGAAATTTGTTTGTGCTCGTTTACAGATACTGTCTTTAATTTAATTCCGACTTCTGTCTAATTTTCGTATTCCTTCCGGTAGGTCTTGTGCATAAAAGGAGATTTATGGAATTAATTTTTAAATCCAACAAAACGAAAGAACTGCAACAAATCAAAACGTACATCCCTTTGTTCTTTACACCTTTCCCTTATAACAAATATTCGGATTATAAGAATAACTAAATATGTAGAAAAAGTTATCACGATCAGGGTATTTTTTTTACACTAAAATTTTTCACGGAAAATTTATTAATGATTGAAAATTTAGGGGGAAAAATATTCATGATAATCACTACTATGTACATAGTAAAGACATTTTAGGATAAAGCGCAGGTAGAAGATTTCGTGAAAGCCCTAATTTTGTAAATCACTATGCGTTAATGAACTTTGTAGGAAAACTAACGAACTTAAAACAGTTGTTATTGCTTTATACAGCATTTTTCATCGAACAATCGTAAATTGGAAATTTGAATGAAAAGTAAATAGAAATAGATTAAAAGAGATTAAATATATTTGAAAAACAATTTACAAACACTGTACACATAATTTGTGGTGCACTTTCAAGTGTCTTATCGTCCACCAATACTAATTAAACACATATATAGTCGAAATTATATTTTATGTTTTTTCTAAAATCTTGATATGTATGTTGCAAAATTTAATATATAGGGAAACTTGCAAACAATGTATTCTTATATATACATTCAGATGTGAACGTTTGCAAGAGTCTGTATTTTTATTTACTACCTGTTCAGCGATTTAGGGAGCTGTCTTTCGATCACAGAAATTCGTTAGGAATCCTAACATGAAGAATGATTGTAACTGTAAATGTCAGTTGGTCCAATATTGAGTGCCGGGATATTCTAAGACATATAAACATGTGTAACCATACAAATACATTTTGTTTTGGGAGAATTAAAATTTATTTTACCGTACGCGTAGTCCCTTAATATATTGTTGAAAATTCGCAATTAACCTTCATTCTCATTTGCCTCACCCAGGCGATGGCTTTCAAATTCCAGCTGCAAATCAATATTTTATGTTCACAAAATGTAAATCAATCTTTATTTCTATATTCTAGCAACATGTCTTAGACAATTTCGTTCAAATTGTAAAATACAAATTTAGTTAGTCACTTTTGGTTTGCTTGCTGCAACATGATTTGCCACTCGCCTCTGCATTCTTTTGGTCCAGCATACAATTGCATTTATTGCCCTGAGCACACTTGCAACGTTCGTCGCATTTAGTACTGGTGCATTTGCAGTCTTAAAAAAATAATTATCATGTCAAATATAAAATATTTAGAAATAAATTATATAAACCCAACAATCTTTACCTTTTTCACATCCTTTGCAAGGCATTTTCGTTTTGTCTATGTAAATCCCTCGAATGAATCAGCTAAATGAAAATTGTGTATATTTAAACGATTAAACTTGTATGTATTTGCGGATGTGCATTCATATGTAAGTATGTATACTGCGCATGGCTCTAAAAATTGTTATCGATAAATAACGACTATAATACTGAAGAGCAACGTCAACAGGTGGGTTTTTATATTATCCTTGACCACAATACCGGACTATATGAAACGCATATATTCCCAGAATATATGTATCCTAAAATTACGATTTCATGGAGAATAACAATTTGTTAGGTTTTTTATGTTAATTCTGCCATCAAATTACTTTGTGATAGGATCTACCGCCCGGTGGTAAAAACTTCACATTTACATTTACAACAAAAGGCGTTAGCGGTGGAGATTTAGCTTTGGCGAATTACAAAAGGCTGCTAGAGGCTATGAACAGTAACGATAATTCACTGCCATGGACAACACTGATGGATGCACCAGTGTTATTTTCTTCTGACCACGCTCTACGTACGCATGTTGGTGATTTAATGTTTATTAATGTAAATTTGGTATGAAATTTTGTCGTAAGATTCCCAAGGTACGAACTGACTGCCGAAACGGTTTTGTCTATGGGGACTAAAAAGTTCGAAAATTACTTCAAGTAAGATATGGTAAACATAATAGATATAATTAAGAAATTCACAATAGGAGTTTGTTAAATTTCAGACTCTGATATGAATCAATCCTTACAGGAATAATCTTGTCTTTGCCGGCGCTGAATTCGCTCCACAAGAGCAATTAAAAATTCACGTACATATTTTATATATTTAAAATTAATTTATTAAAAATATAAATGTAAATAATGTGATAATTATGCAGCATTCGTTATAATAAAAAACTAAAAAAAATAATAAATAAAAAATATATCTATTAAATAACTACACATATAAAAATGTATCATAATAAAAACAGGCCTTCATAAAACTCAACCAATAAAAATCCTTTTATCATTTTCTTCAAGTCTCGTTAATAGAATGTGCAAAATTTATTAAAAAAAAGTTAACGAAATATCATAAAAAAATAATAAAAATAAAAGAATGTTTTAAACCCGCTAATCCCAGTAGTTCATGTTTTAAATAATACAATTTGTTTCTCTCTCTCTCTCTCTCTTTAGTTTGACAATTTCGTAAAATACTTGAAATATTTTCTGACAGCATTTGAGAGTGATGCTTTTTATTATCAAATTCCTTTCTTTTTTTTAATTTTTAATATTATTTATAAAATCCTGGTTTATTTTAACTACGTTGAAACTTATCGAGTTCATTGTGAATTATAGGAGATGTGTTTTCTTTTTAAATTTTTTATGAATGAATGATGGGGTGCAGAACAAGAGTGTTTATTTAATTTTAATTTATAATATATCGATAATTAGTTTTTATTTCGTTATTACATTTAGAAAGTATATTTTTATTTTATTTTTTTTTAGCCTAATTTTAAACATTTTTAAAAATATGTTATAGCAGATAATAATTAAATTGTTTAAGTTGATTTTCAATTTCTTTGTTGTTTTAAAATATTTGTTTTTTCTTTTCTTTTATTAATTTGTATATGTTATATTTTATAAATTTTTTTATATTATTGTTAATGATACTTTTTTAAGAAAAACACCTTTCGTAATGATTATTTTTTTACTTATTTAACTTTTGAAAAATATAAGTTTAAATAATATGTGTATACGCTTGAGTAAAAACAACCTCAGGTTGCTTTATGAATTCACAAAATATATTATTTCCATGTTAATTTTTTATGCTAATTTTCTTTTCTTTAGTTTTCTTCTACTGCATTTCTTTAGATTCACATTATCTTCCGGCCTAAGGCCTTAAAATAAAATCTAAGAATAATAAATAAATTTGATTACTGCAAAGTTTTAAAAAATATATGTATATATTTGCTTTTAGTTAGGATAAGAGAAAAAACTATTAACATTGAAAGCTTTAAGAAACAAATATACAATTTTGTGTTTAATGGAATAAGTTTTGATATACGATGTCGTTGTAAAATATATCAACTGGATAATATTACTAAGGGGTTACGCTGTAATTCGCTTCGAAAACGAACCTGCGTTTTTATAAATTCTTAGAACTTTATTTTGGTTTAAACTAATTAAAAACTTTTTAAAATTTACCGATCCTGGTTCTGTATGAAAAAACATGTTCAGTCGGATACAAGTCATTAGTAAAGTTTCTCTAAAAGAAAAACAGAAAAGTTTACCGCTCAAATAAAAAGCTTGACGTTTGTGTTAAAGTTTTGCATAAGCGTATA
Organism: Linnaemya vulpina; assembly: GCA_963675445.1. Classification (NCBI taxonomy): domain Eukaryota; kingdom Metazoa; phylum Arthropoda; class Insecta; order Diptera; family Tachinidae; genus Linnaemya; species Linnaemya vulpina. Next base: position 6,822,158 of record OY776277.1, read on the forward strand.
ATTTTGCATTTCATTTGTTTTGGTTTCTCAGAAAATTAAATAAAATTTTCGGAATTAAATGATAGTTTACTCTCATTTTACAGCACTTTGCTCAAAAAGTAAACAAACAGACCTATTTAAAGATCTTCTAAGATGAAAACATGTTGTGCTGATTCGATAGTGACCCACAATGTGACGGATCATTTTTGTATAAGTCGATGGTCTCAAGTATTTTTTACGAAATTTACTTTTTGGTGATTCCAATACAATTCACATATATAAACCTCGATACAAAACTATCAAACTTAACGATTTTACAAGCAATTGATAATTACTACTTCTACTATGATCTCTTGTAAAGTTACAATTATTGGAGTTAGGGAATTTCTACTTGAGACCAATGATGTATATGTGATGTTATTCCAATCACTTTTCAATTCTTTCCATTATTTACAAATTTATTATTAAAAAATCTAACCTACTTAGAATAACAGTCAATTCTACAATTTAGCATATGATTCAGTCTGAACTGCATGCAGCATCATACAAATCATTGCAATAAATCTTCTTCCAATGTGAAATTTCATAAGAACTTTTCTGCTCTTTAAGACAAAAAGCCAAGTATACGATAAATCGAAAATAGAACACTTGAAGTAGTATTGTCTTCAGCAATGGATTAGTCTTAAGAGCCTCTTGCTATTTTCTAGACCTAGAGGCTGTCAGCCGTAGCCAATTGTTGTCCACATAAGTACATAAGTGTACTATTTTTTAAATTAACAATTTGATTTCATCACGTTCCATATCAGTCATAGATTGATTCCAATAGTTATTGTATCATTATTTTGGTATGTGATTGAAATTGCACGATATGATATCTCCCGATTTGTCAAATTTAATAATAAAAAAGACACGAATAAGTCTACGGCAAATTTCAAAATATGTACAATGAAGTTCGGAAAACAAATATCCAATATTTCGTTGGATTTCTTTTTTTTAAATCGCGACATTTGAAATCGATGGATTTCCATCACATTGCTTCAATTGGTATAAAAGGAAAATTCAGGGTCACTGCTTATTTCGAATTGTGTTGTTTATTTTTACAAATTCATATAAATGTTTTGTGATGCTGGCTATCAAATTTAAACAAATATATTTATAAATACATAATGAAAACAGCTGAATTTAAATTAATTATTATGCATGTAAGTGTGTGTTTGTATTGAACTTTTGCACGTATGTTCTTATATATTTATATAGGTATGTGTATGTATGTGTATGTATGTATGCATATATCTATACATGTACGTATATATGTACATATCTACTTATTTACTGCAGCTTATGCTGTTGTATATAAGCGAGCTGATGGTAAAGTATGAATTAATTAATGCATATTGTTATTTTAGTATTGAAAATTATTATTTCGAACTATATTTACATTATTAGAAATTCTCAAGCATTTGTAAGACAATCTAAAATTCACTGTATCTGAATAAATTTTGCTTCTGAAGTAGAGCATAAATTTCTTTTAGACGATTACTTTACCGACAAGCATAACTTGTCAATATTTAACACGTGAATTTGTTTTCACATCAATTTTTCTCAAACATTTTAAAGAAAACCCACTACTTGATATTTCAAACAACATCGTTATAATCAATGATTATCAAAGATTAAACATAAAAGCTATCTTAATCAATTATATTCTTTAAAACATTTGCATGTACATACAACAAAACTTAATAAAAAGATTGAATTCTCAACGCTTAAAGAAATAGCTTAAATCATATAGGAAAAAGAATTAAACAAGATAGGAATAGGTCAGGGGATAAATGTAATAAAATATATAAAAGAGAAGATCTTAAAACTATATGTCGTTTTTAATTATCATTATAAATAATTAAAAGGTGCTTAGCACTGCTAATCTATCATTTTACCAAAAAATAATATATTTAACAAATCATTAAACGATAACTAAATTTGCGGCGCATTGGCAACCGAGGACGTTGAGGCCATGTTAGTAGCAGCAGAAATAGAATTAATATCATCACTATTAGCTTTTTGCTTTTGAGTTTGTGGGTTACCGCTTTTTATATCATCAATTTTAGTTTCTTCTTTGCAGTCTTCAGTTGGAACTGTTTCAGTTCGCTTCGACAAGACAGGATCGATTTGTGCTAGAGAAGATTTCCTTATATCGTCTGCATCAGCACAAGCCTTTTCCAATAGTTCTACCTTCCTCTGTTCCTCTTGTTGTTTCTGCCGATCAGGTGATGATGATGAACAATTTATATTAAAAGCACTGTTTTGTGAAGTATTATTACCCCCACAACCGCCTTCATCACTACTTTCTGGTACTGGAGTTGTATTTTGCTCTCTATCCATATTATCTTCCATATTGGGCTGGGCGCTATTTGTTGTATTAGGGGAACTACCTTCATCTTTTTGCATTAAAGCCAATATACTTTTAATATACGTTTCCATGGTAAGCAAGAGTTTAATCCGTTTCTCATGCTCCTCTAGCAAACGATCTTCGGCAGTTTTTTTATGTATATTTTTCGGTGTTGCAGCAGTGGTGGTGACATTGACAGCAGCTGCTGCCGCAGATGTGGAGGGGATTTCAACTTTATTTACAGTCAATTTATCGTTTGCAGGTGATTTCAAAGCGTCTGTTTTCGAAACGTCTTCTTTATTTTCTAACTTACTACTTTCATTCTCCGTTTCTGGTTTCGTAGAAGAATTTTTAATTTCTACATCTTCGTTTTTCGAGTTAGTTTTTTCAATATCTACATGCGTTGTTTCCGTCTGTTCTAATTTTTTCGAATCCGGTGCCTGTCTGTCTGTTTCATCGTTGTTTTCACATTTTTTACTATCTATATCTTCTACTGCATTAGTTGTGTCCATGGTTTGTTCTAACACCTTTCCTCTTTCCGCCTGTTTTATTGTTGTTGCTGCAGTTGACACATCTTTGGATGCTGAATTATCACACTTTTCTATTGATTCATTGTTGTCCAATTTAATTTTTTTATTTGGAAAAAGTTCTGTAAAATAATTAATACACAAACAAAAATATGGATTAGATCGCTGGCTAAAGTATATACAATATAATAATAATAGTAATAATAATAATAGTAATAATAATAATAATAATAATAATAATAATAATAATAATAATAATAATAATAATAATAATAATAATAATAATAATAATAATAATAATTTTTTGTAATAATAATAATAATAATTTTTTGTAATAATAATAATAATTTTTTGTAATAATAATAATACATAGTAATAATAATAATGATAATACATAATAATAATAATAATAATAATAATAATAATAATAATAATAATAATAATAATAATAATAATAATAATATTAAAAATAATAATAATAATATCAATATAATGCGAAAGTAAATAAAATCCTTCTATTATAGAAATACATAGAAAAGGCGATGAGATTTCGAAGACCAATTTATTCACCATAGGGGTAATTATGTAAATTCATTAGGGTGTCAATTGTAATTACCCAATTCACCGATTTTTTTTTTATCAAATTGTTACGAATTTTCGAACTAAGTAATATTATTTTTTAATTTCCAAATAATATTCCGGAAGTAAGATACAATTAGCCTTGGATTTTATGTTTAAAAGATTTATCAGATAGAAAAAGCAATTTTTTCGATATCTTCAACATTTTAAGAACACAAGTACTGTAAGATCGACTCAACCATTTAAAAATTATTACACATACGGCAACCACCGTAAAAATATTCAAAATTATTCTTAGCAAAATTAAACAGAAATACTTTTTACCATTTTCAGCGATTTCCTGATATCGTGCGCTCTTATAGAGCAAAGCTTTCAGAGATCCTCTCAATTGTTTTCGCACTGATGTCGGTATACCTGTGCATTGAGCAATTACACGTATGGCAAACAAATCGCCACATAATTCATCGAGATCCTCCTTCGAATGCATGGAATAACTTATGGAATACAACAAGCGGGCAATGGGTAATTGCGAAGATATCTAGTGAATTATATGTAAGAAAATAACAAAATTAACAAATTCAGCAGATTAAGTAATTTATTAAATTTTTTCTTAATTGAAATTGTTTTAGCTCACCACCTTAGGGTAATATATTTCCAAAAATGCTCTTATATATTGATCACTTAAAGAAACTCTACAACCGCGTAGTATAATGTGTATGTATTCAACTAAATATTGATTGTTTACCAACAATTCAGCATACCTGAAAGAATGTATTTTTTTAAGTTAACAATTAAATAATTTAAAATTTTTTTAGTGAAACATACTTGTTGGTACTTTTGTTATTATAAATGCCCACCCAAAACTTTGGGAATAAATTAAAATGCAAAGGTGCTGCTTCTATAGCTACCAAACATGACAACTTCACCAATGTGTCATTTAATTGATTAGTATTTACAGCCATGCGCATCATAACATCCAAAAAGTCATGATAAGGTCTATAGAAAGCATCGATTTGAGCATCGTACTCTGGATCTACACCACGCTGAACTTCCAAAAATTCACTGTGAGGTATACACATCTGAACCATGGGTCTCGGCGGTCTTGGCATATTTTTTGCCATTGTTGGCCAATTACTTTTACCTCTTCGTGGAAAATAAGAGCCAATGGTTCCAATAGCAGTAGGAGCATTGGCGACAGATAAATGACAATTTATTAAGATCGGTGCCAAGATGGTGGTAACGTCCAAATTAGGATTGCGCACTAATTCCTTAAGTACCTCCAATGAAAGCCTACATATTTCGGGAGGATTGTAAGTATTTAAGAATGTGGCTAGCCTTTTGACAGCATCTGGTAGACCTTTGAGTAAAGCCGTCTGCTGTTGATGTTGCCTCAGAAAATGTTGCTGTTGCAGCTGCTGTTGCATTTGTTGCAATTGTATATGTTGCATTTGTTGCTGCAGTTGTTTTTCTTTTTGTTGTTGTGCAGTTTGTTGTGGAGTTTGTGGAGATTGCTGTTGTTGTTTCAATTGCTCTTGTTGCTTGTGTAACAATTGTTGATGTTGTTGCTGCAATTGTTGTACCTGCTGCTCCAATTGTTGCTGCTGTTTTTTATTAGTAGGACTATCTAATCGTGTACTTAAGCGTAAAGTACTTAAGAGTAGAACCATTTCACTAAGTAATTCCTGTAAATCTCCTGATACATGACAGGCGGTAGCTTCGTGATGCATGGAATGTAGGGTGTGCAAAGCTTCGAAACACATTTCAATGCCGCCGTTGTAAATAACGAGGAGACGATCTTCGTCATTATCGACTAAAATTTTAAATGATAAATCTTAATAAAATGGCATCCTTGAAATTAATTTTTATTGAATTGAATGATTTGAAATGAATTCTTATTAAACCTATTTGACATCACAACAAAAGTATGATGTGCACAAAAATGTTCCAAAATAGAACCTTTGAAAAAAAATTGGTGTAATTTACATTATATTACTAAGTAGTTCCAGCGCCATTTTAGAGAGTTCTGATGTTGTTTCTTATTTACACTTTTAGTAATTTCTATTCAGCTTTTTCAGAATGTTTACAATTTCAATAAATTTACATAGTTTAGATCATCTGCTAGGCCCACTACGTCGAAAGAAAATTTCGTTTATTCAATTGATGTTAAAAAACGAATATTTCGTTTTGAGGCAAATTACGGCATTGGATACCAATCGAAATTTGTATTTAAATTTGATCGAGTCTTGCATTTTATTTATATAGTAATTTCATCAATTGCTCTCTATCTTATGCCATTTTATTTTTATTAAAAAATTACTTAGCAAATCTATCTTTAATCGATGTATAATATTTTACAACATGATTCATAAAATTATCGAATCAAACAGCTCTGTAAAAAGCCCGCTCCTCATTTTTAGGTATACGCGATTCGGATGTCCTTATTAACAATGGATCTCTCAGGATTATGTGCGCTCGCATAATCAAGTACTTTAAGCACGACGGTAACAATTTCGCACAATCACGCGTACTCACAAAAAAGTAGAAACTTATCATGATAAAAAACTTAATTCTTACGTATCTACATATGCGTGTATATGGTATATTTTTATATAAGCATGTATGTATGTACTACAAAAACTCAAAAGAAAAGAACGAGTTTTGAGTGTGTAAATCACACAAGATCACGTACAATATTATATTTTTGTATCAGTTCACGGGATCCACGCGTGACTCAAAATAACATTTGCACATCTCTAACTTTAATATCTCTAAATTGAATGAAAACTGTAAAATTTATTTATTTCAACCACTTACCCAGTATTCTGAAAGCATTTATTAGTGTTCCCCACGATACTCTGGCATCTAGACCAGTTAAATAGGCCGATAATGTTGTACGACGGAATGTGGTGACTTCATGTTTCTCTTGATCACTAGCATCAGGATGGCGGGTAGCAAACAAAGTCATTAGCTTAAATAATTCATCAACAGCTGCGGCATATTGTGTGGGATGTGGTGTAATATTCTTAAAGGCCCACTGTAGATTTTGGTGAGCGGCCAGTTGACGAGTTAAGCTACGACTTTTTTCGCAACACAAACGTAATAATCCATAATAGGCGGGTAGCATGGCACGATTATAAGCCACTATTTCAGAATCATCATGATCAGCCCTAGACAGGTCAATTCAAAATAAATATTTAAAAGAAAAGAAATGGGAAAAACCATTTGATTAACAATAAAAAGTTGATAATGTTTTTGGAACCTACAGTATATAATTAAATGCAATATTTCTTGTTATTTCCGGACAGTTGGCAACAATTAATGCATTCTCTGGACAATCAAGAATGGTATGATGCCAAAATGCTAATAAAGCATGCTTATTATGATGAGCTGGTACGCTAGGCTCTGATAGCCGAGGATGAAACAGATCCCATAAAGCGCGCATATAAGGTCCCATCTGATATTATAAGATTATGTTATATGTATAGTTTGGCGCTCAGAATATATATATATATATATATATATATATATATATATACATTTATATATATAAAAAAAACTTACCATAACTTTTTCAGTCTTTGAAACCATGCAATAGCCCAAAAGGCTAAAATATGATGTTAACTTTGTGGTGCCATGAACACCGATATCGGCATACGCTCGAGCAGCACGTAATAAACGTAGTAATAGATTAATAATTGTGTGTAGTATAATTTGTGCATCATTGCTAAGTTCTCTGCATGGATAATAGAATATTCATTTTTTTCATAATTAATAAAGTATTCTCTTGAATACTGTTAACTACTCACCGAAAAACATAAGACGAAACAGAGGACAATTTATGCAATGAATGTGTTCGAAAATTGGCCCTAAATGGTTGCGAAGGTACCAAGGAAACTAATAAATATGCGGCAGCTAAATATATAATGCAACGACGGTGTCATAAAATTATATTGTTATCTTTATTGCAAAATATTACTCACCATTACGAACTCTAGAATTATGATGAGCCAATAAGTACTGTTCAACCCAAGTATCCGCAGACTGTAGAATCCACGCATGTGCGATTTTGTTTTTAGGCGCTTGAAAAGCCAACCAATCTAAAGCTGATTGTGGACAATATTCCGCTGCATCCCAGACGCGTTGCAAAACTAATTGTGAAAAACAGGGTAAGCCGGATGGACCACCTTGAGTTTCGGTTAGAAGCGTCAATAGCTTAAAGAAAGGGCCGCACAATTCCGTATGTTTCGTAACGGAAGCAAACAACATTGTAATAATTTGATTAGCTAAACGTTCATCCCAGCGACATAGAGCATGAATTAAGTGTTTTGTTTGATGGGGATTAATATTATCTTTAATTTGTTGATAGAGGAATGGAAAACCCTGACATAAGGAATTTATTTTATATTATTTAAACTGTTCGAGTAATAATAAAAGGTATTTTTTGGAATTTTACCTTTCCGCCTGCAATAGCATTATAGTCTTTCGTAGATAGTTTTAATCTTAAATCTTGTCCTCTTGATCTTTCCACTAAATTGGCTACTAAAGCGATCATTTTGTCCAGCGATGCTGGTCGTGTTTTATCAACCGACAGAGCTTCATCCGAAGAGTTGTCATCGTTATCAGAACCAACTTCAAGCTGTTTATTAATAAATATAAATTTTAATATTAAACAATTAACTATTAGAATATAAACGATTTTTCTGTTGCGAATATGAAAAGATATTCGGCCTTGTCACAGAATTCGATTCCGATCGGAAACGGAATTGAGTCCAAATTTTGATAATAATCACCCTTATCTTTAACAAATCTAGAATGTGTAGATTAAATATCAAAAGCTAAAATGCATAAAATGGAAAATTTTACATGACAACAAAAATTTGTTGTACAAATTAAAAATGTTACCTAATTTCAATTCAAACAAATGATATCACATGAATACAACATACGCTTTTTTGATTTTTGCTAAACGATTTTCGAAGAGATTGTCCCTTAAGATTTTTTGTGGTTAATTTTGAACAAATTTTTTAAAGAAGAAACGAATCGATACTCTTTGTATTTTAAAATTTTAAAAACCGATTCACCATTTTCTTCGCTTTCTAAAATAAGAAAGTGATAATCGAAAAACAGCATTTTAATAATCATTCTAACATTGTGTGGCATCATTGAAATCTATAATTACATTGAAATTATTGGTAAACAATGCATTGCAGCGAAGTTAGTTGTACCGTTGTGACAGTCTCATGATGATTGTCTTTTTTTCTGCTTGAGTAGTTTCATAATTAATTATTTTCCTAATATAAATGTTATTCAGGAGATTTACCGATCGTTCCACTTTGTCATTAGATATCCTTTTGTCTCACAATTACATTTAAAACGAAATCAATTCTCTTAACGAAAACACACCCGTACGCTAATGCAGATCAGAAAAGTTAGAAACCATAATCATGACTGAGTGTGAAGTCGTACTCGCTATCTAAATGCTTCGAAGTCTCGTGTTAACTAATTCTAAAATGTAATTTTTTTTAAATGTAATTTTACGCCAAAACGAGGTCTAGTGACACCGTTGCGAAAAACAGATATAGTTACTAAAATGATTGTGTATACAAAAAAGTAGATGTTTCTTGAAAAAACATCTTTCTTAGGTTAAATCTTTGTACATTATTTTTGTGCGATCTCGTAAAGAAAAATTTTACTTAAAACAAACTCTTACATTATCATGTGTTTTATTTCCCAAATAAAAATCAGCCACACTTTTTATAACTCCTATACGAAGCAAAAATACCGTCTCTTCATCACCCATCCGTGAAAATTCAAACAGCAAGCCAAAAAATTCGGATAAATGCCTTAAATGAGCCTTAGCACCATGTTCCATTAAAAGTATTAAGGAACTTATAAATCGAGTAACACAAGAGGCATTACCAATTATCTCTTTATCATCGTTATCTGTTTCCGTTTTCAAATACAGGTGCGAATGCGACGAACTGCAAGAGAAAGAGATTAAAATTAAAAAAAGAACTTTTATGTATATTTACGATTAAGAATTAGTTTTTTTTTTTGGGTTCAGCATGTATACATGCCTCGATTTCATCAGTTATTACACCAAATCATTCCAAAAAAAAGAGTTCCAAAACTTTCAAGAACTATTTGAAAATTACATAAGAAAAAACATAATAGGCTTTGAAAATTTATCAAAATCATAACAAATTCATTTTATTCGACATTAATTTGTTATTTTACGAATACGAACAGCTTCATATTTCGGACATTTTTTATTTTAATATGCTTTCTCGTTATAACATCTCAAACAGGTCATATTACAGGCCTTTTTATGCCAGCAAGCTGACAAGCTTCTGCTTCTAATAACGCTCAACATCAAATACAGAAGTGATTTCGAAAACATGATACATACGCATATCTATGTCCTCTAGCTATTGAAATTCGTGATGCAATAAACACCGTTATATGCAAGAATCCTTAAGGGTTGGATAATATTTCTAGTAAACTATTTTTATCAGATTCCACTGCTCTATTATTTTCTGCTAGAGCTACTCTTTCTTAAGGCCTCTATTAAGTATTAAGGCTATTAAGTATGGTTAACAAGGTATTAACACACATACTAGTCAAGAGTATAACAGGATTCATTCTCTCTACTCTCCCCAAGGACCAGACAGACTTCAGCGCTCCCAAAAAATTTTCTAAATACGTTAAGTCACATGATATATACGGCTAGACTAATTGAGCTGAGCGGCCCAACGTGAAATAAACTGTTCACCAAACTAACCTCTCAATTAGACCATTTTGTCGCGTGCTATGTGGCATGTGGCATGCGACAATATGTCAGCCTGGTCCAGGTCTTTCATTTTGACTAAAACAATTTATAATCAATGCACGGCAGTGCTCACCATTCACAGTAACGTTACTGCCTTCGTCATCTTAGATAAAGTACGATTCAATAATACTACCGACCCATTATCCACACCCAATAGTGCATTTTTATGATACACTTTCTTAAGAGAGCATGAAATTTGATAGTATAATTCAATTATTTGCAAGCGTTGTAATGGTTTAGAATCCGATATTTCATTTCGACCGATTTTGTTTTGCCTTCTTCAGAATTTGATCGAGTTTCTCAATTCCGATATATATTAATTTTGTTATTTTTACTGTTCACGTGTTTTTTATTAAATTTTCTGAAGATCTATATAAATTCCTGTGACAGGCTTGAAAATTTCAAAATACTGAAAATTTTTGCGGTAAAACATTTGCACTTTTTATGTTCCCATTTTACTGAGAGCAATTTTTATTTTATTTTCATTTTAAAGAACTTCAATCAAAAGTTCTGGATCATACCTCTTGTGTTTACAAATTCTCATAGAGAAAACATACATATAAAAAACCACAATAATATAAAATAACGATTTTTAAAAATATGATAGACTACGACAACGATTGTAAATGAGAAGATAACTATAATACGAAGTTAGTCATCCAATATGTACCACGTTTGCAATAATCGCATAGCCTTGGACTGCCCGCGTTCATTAAAGTCCCATTGAGTACTTGTCTACAAAGTTCGAAAAAAGATTTCTGCCATTCCATAAAAAATGTCAACTGAATAAAATTATACATATAAAAGAAATAAGAATTTTTATTAATTTTCTATATTTTTTTAAAGACAATTAATTGTTCACTTGAAAGTCTACAGTGAAAGTGAATGGCGTTATTTTTGATAAAAGAACACATCCATAGCAGACATTTCGCCGCAACCTACGAATTTCTCGCCAACGGATATCCATCTTCGCTGCCAAAGAAAACCAACAAATTTTAAAACTTTTTAAGCTTAAAATTTTCAGTTTCTTTTCTCCTTTTAAAATAAGTATTTTTAAGTACTTATTTCATATGATAGTTTTCTCTTGCCTACAACGTAACGTTTTATTTTGAAAGTTACTTCTTCTTAAAAGGTCGTTTTCCTCAAAACGTACTTTTTCTTAAAAAAGTTTCTTAAAAGATATATATATACATATATATATATATATATATATATATATATATATATATATATATATATTTTTTTTTTTTTTTTTTCTTGAAAGCCACTATTTCTTAAGAAAATATTTATAGTATATGAAAATGTACTTCTTCTTATGTATTTTTTTCTTATAAAGGTACTTTTTCTTAAAACGCAGTTTCTTTTCTTCAAAGTATTTGCTTATATTATATTTTTTCATTTATTATTCGTGTATTTTTTAATGGTTTTATTCCATAATATTTAATAAGTACTTACCGCAGTCTCTGTATAACATGGATAACTAAACGCTGAAACATTTGTCGGACCATTTGATTTGGACATTGTATTAAAACTTGAACCGGCCACCAAGGTTCGATGGACATGTGTGTGAGAAACCATTCACATGCCTCTTGGCTGGCATTGAATTGTTTTGTTAACAATTCCACCCATGGAACCATTGTCGGCTAAACGTAGAAAGAATAGAATTACTAACTTTAATAACAATGCTTTATATTAGATAGGCTTATACGGCCATGTCACAGAACCCAATTCCGTTCGGAAACGTCGAGTCATTAGAAAACGAGAAACTAACACATATTTTCGTGTTTTGTATTTGTTCTGCATTTCGTTCACTACATTGAGCAGAGAATTCATAATTTTCGAGATTAAACAAAATCTTTGGGAATGAAGAAAACTAAATCAAGATCGAGGGAAATTGTGAACCACTCCGGGCGGAATTGATGACATGCCTAAATATATAAAAATTTTTATACATTTACAAAAGTAGAAAACTTACTTTTTCTTTGGCGTGTATAAACGTCTCTATGAAAAATGAAACTGATAACTTGGCAGCCATGCAAGTAACATCCTGCTGTGATATTAAGGTTTGCGGTATATGACCGCAAATTTGCCACATAAAACTGTAATAATAGTAATAAATAAAACATAAAGTAAAAACTCAAATGGAGAAAATGGATATTATAGAAAAAAGCACGTGTATTTTTTTAATAATATTCAATCTCACTCATGATTAGGTAAAGCAAATCAAAATCTATTTAAACAATTTAATTTATATACCAATTTCGATCGATGTCAAATGCCGTAATTTGCCACCATTAGCGAAATATCGAGTCATAACTTTAGAATTTGTAAAAGTTAAAGTTTAAATGACACAAGTCAAACGTATACTAACTTGAAATATGTATGTTCGAATATGTTTCGATCCTGTAAAAACTGTCTATTATCTTGCCAAATCCAATCTTCCAACTCTTTGCTTAATTGTGGCCTCGATGGATTTTCCACTTGTTTAGCTGTTGATATTAAGGTGGTAAGTGAAGTGCCTGCTGAGGTCGACGCTGTTTCAGTTTCTTCTTCTATCTTTTTAATTTTGTCATGATCGTTTTCCTTCAGCTTCCCCTTTTCATCTTTTTCTAACTCCATTTTATTATTCAGTTCTTTTTCATTTCCTATTTCTGGTTCGAATTCCATTTCTGTTTCGTGTTTATTTGTTTTATTATCACAATTGGCTATATTGATTTTATTAACGTCATCATTATTATCTTTAAGATCTACATCAATTTTCATACACGTTTCATTTTTCGAAGGATTTTTATTATTCTTCTCGCAACATTTTCTGTTCTCAGTATCATTTAAATGTTTCTCTACATCTGTCATAACAATATTGTTGATTGGAGAAGCTAGAAGATGAGCATGTTTTTCTTTTAAGTGCTCTGGCAAACGTCTTTCATAAAATAGCATGTAAGCGGAGTTGGTTTTTTCAAAACTGAAGTCCAAATATTTCTCTGTCACAGAATCATAGGTTTTGCTCTACAAAAAAACGAAGAAAACTTTATATAATGACAAGATAATATTTAATCTCTTTGTCTTCTTTTTATGTACCGTCATTTCACCACCAAAACATTCCGCTGCTATTTGTGAGGGATCAAACGGTTTAACCTCTGCATCATTAAATAAAAACCATCTATCATGTTGCATAGCAGATTTATTACGTTCTTTTATAAAACTATAATAATGGCCACCGTCTGCTGTGCCTGTGTGAACTGTTACACCTACCAATTCATACCTAATATATAAAATTAGATTATTACTGTAAACTAGTTTTCATATTTTCTATGGCAGATGTGTACTTACTCCAAACACTCTTCTAAATCATGTTCTAAGTCATCAATATTTTTATCACGTTCCCTTTTACGTTTTTCGCGATCCTCTACAATTATAAATTGGTTATATCAACTTAAAGAAATAGTAAATGAATTTTTAACCTTATAACTTACCTTTGTATTGATGTGGCATTAAAGTCTTTTCCACATAATCTGACATGTTTAAACGCATTGGAAAGGAAAAATGTGTATTCACTTTCTCTTTAAGCATAGTTACCATGTTAAATGTGTAACGCATTGTATTGAAGCATAAAATCTGTGGTAACTTTTTAAAACAAGCTCTCTTTTCAGCTCTAACTTTTTTGCCACATTGTGAACATGTGTACATATTATCACCCTCCAAGGTATCCTTGACGGTTACTTCGTCCAAAGATTCTTGCAAATTGCGCATATCAGCCACTTGACAACGAACTGTATAAAATTCTTCAGCAGTTCGAGAAACATGATCACAGTCCAAAGATACCACATTATTGCTTAGTGTACCACAGAAAAGACGTTTAACCAAATCTTTAAGATCTGGAGTCATTTCTTCCAGCTTTGATACCAGATCTATAAAAAATTCAGCCATATCTTTTTGCTCACCCGTATTGAGAGGTTGATGGTCCATTTGATAAACTCTACAAAATGAACGGGGATTATAAGCTTTACGTTCAGACTCCAAAAGATAAGCAAACATGCGTTGTAATTCCAATAGTGTTGGTGCATGTTTTTGAGCTTTATTAGGTGGCACACGTAAAACAGCAGCCCTGGCTTGAGGCATCATGTACAGATGTTGTATGCACGAAGCCATATAACATGTAGCCCCCAAATTCGTTAGACCCACGTAACCACATTCAGATCGGCCCTCATCTCTCGGCCAGTAATCCCATGGATAGGGTGGCTTTGGTCCCGGGGTATGTTGTGCCAGAAGTTTGGTATGCAGAAATATATAATTCTTGGCACAATTTTTGCACAATTCCACTAGGAGATCATAGGCAGCTGCTCTTGATGTTGCCGACTTGCACTTTGGTTTTTGACGATTGTGTGGCGACGGCATATCAAATAAGAACTCAAAAATTTGTTCTATAAACTGTAAAGCCTTTGAACTAAATTTGAATGTGGGATCATACTTCACCAAATTCGACATAAGATTTATTAAACCGACTAAGCCATCATCCTGCATGCCGTAACGGGTCTCATAAAAGTCTCTAGTTAATATACTTTGAGCTACCGACTGACATAGCTTTTCAATATCTATGGCCTCTTCATTAAAAGATGAAGACTCCAGAGACGACTTGATCATTTCTGGAGACAATGTATCAACTAATCTAGCCAAGAGCCAAAAATAATCACGACAAGCTGGCCCATACGGTTCTTTGCCATCATCACTTAACATGTACGGATTGTGATGACTGTACGAAGTCATTTTCTCTGCTACAGAGAGAAAAGAAATCAATTTCCTCAAGAGAGGAGCCAGTAGCAGCTGATATGATTGAGAGTTGCCCAAGCAAATGCGATATAAACCAGCACATATTTCGCGCCGTACAGATGGTTCAGGATCTTCTAAGATGAATTTCTGCACCCAGTTGCAATATTCTGGATGAGCCCACAAAGAACAGCGAGCATCTGAAGAGGCATGAACAAAACTTACCATAATATTCATTGCAAATTGTACCACTTGGGCCCTTCCCCAAAACCCAGTTCTTATATGATGGTATTGATAGGACGAGGTGGTGGCCAAATAATTCGAATAGGCCTCATCGTTTAATATGGCTGATAAACGCTTTAAACAGGGATCTACCGACATCATTTTAAGCATAAAATCTTTAGGTTTCGATATTGATACCAACATATCCTCATGAAAGTCCTCTTCAAAGCCCAAGAGCCAAAGAATACGCAACAGGCTGGCCAAACAATCATGGCGCCATTCATTGAGCAGCTCTTTGGGGTAGGAACTTTGTTGCAATTTCCCCGATATAAATATATCATAGAGATGTTTAAGACCTCCACATTTTATGAAGGTTTCGCTCCACTTAGTATCAAACATCGAAGTATTAAATAAGTCCATTTGATTTACCGATGATTGCGATGACACGCTGCTGGATTCAGACTTTTTATGTTTTTTACCTATTTTAACCGGATTATTTTCTTTGTCATTTGCACTGCCACCCACATGGTCGGTGTGTTGATCATTATCAGTAGTTCGTACAGAAACCATAGAAGTATTGATATCTTTTTGAGTAATTGAATCAAAGACATCCTTGTCCTTTTGAAGTTCACTAACACTATTTGCGAATTTTTTTGAATCCTCTTTACAAGTCGAGTCTACGCTCAGGCGCCTCTTACTACTGCCGCTGCTACCGCAAACGCCACTACCACCGCTACCACTACCAGATCCTGACCCACTTCCACCACATCCTCCACCACTGCTACCACTTCCACTTCCCCTTTTATTTTTGCCTGTAGAAGAGCTTTTGCCATGTTGCTGATCCATGACCATAATATTACCATTAGAACCACCACAACAGGACGAACCACGTTGTTGGAAAACACTGTTCAATGCCAAACTCTCCACTATGTGCAAAGAATACATGAATTTCTGCAAATTAGATGAGTCCAACAGTTCACACAACTTCTGTTTGATCTCTTTACTTTTATTAATTTTCTCTTCTCCTGTTTGCATTTGTTCACTTATAGCCAAATCATTTGTCAATGATTTAAAGACATCTAAAATCATGGGATTTGTTGGTAAAATAGCCAAAATATCCCATACTCTTCTGGACAATAATTGAGCTTTGGTGTGTAATTGTAAATTACTTGGCTGTGGCTTCATATCACCCAAAGTTTGCATAAGGCAAAAAAGTTTTTCGAAATACTTGGGCTGAAGCAATAATACCGTGGGTAGGCATTCTTTTGGCGGTGGCGGTTGCATTGAGGGATGGTCAACATTTGTTTCTTTTCGACGTGCTCCACGACCACCCAAAGATACGTAAACAATCTTAGAAATAAATATATATTAAAATAATTATGTTATTCCGAAATTATGTTTAATTAATTACTTGATTGTCCTTAAACCCAGCATCACCCAAACTTCTTTCATCATATTCCGATGTTAACTCCTGGCCTTGTGTTATTATACGCAATGGACCCTCACTTAATAAAAGACCCAAAACTGGTGCTGATACTCCCGAATTTGAATTGCCTTGCAAATTCTCCCACCTTAAAAACCAAATCAATTATACGCACTTGTTTTATATTACACATTTTTAATATTAGATGCACCGTTTTTGCAATCAATTACCATTTCGAAATTTCTGCTTTTAAATCTGCTATTAAGTCACATGCATGCATGTGCAAAATAGATTTCTCTGACAGACCAGCTGGTTGCAAAATAATACGTATAGCTGGACCCGAACCTTCATTCTTTAAATTGCTATGGGATCCAATTCCCTGACCTTCAATAGCCCAACGACGCAAATGAAAAGCATAGCGACGACGAAAAGTTTCCAAATGAGTATTTAAGAGCATCAAACCACGTTGCACACACATTAGAGCATTATCGTCTTCATTGTTGCTAAAAAAAAAAATTGGCGAATAAATACGCCATCTGCTAAAACCTATTTTTAATTTTTTTAATCTTTACCATTCCAGTGCATTTGCTGCCTGCACAAGATTCTCCATACATTGTGATACAAATTCTTTTTCCAAACGCAATTGTTGACCCATATAATACATATTTATATATTGTATGGCTGCCAATGAAACTTCGGTGTTGTGAGCTCTCAAAGCAATTTTCCATAAATGAAACATTCCTACAATATTCGATGAATTTGTCGATATAGAATCAGTTTGTTTCTCATAATGTGCTATGGCCATGCGAGCCATACTGCATAGTTGTTGAAATAGACCTAAACCAACCATAGTAAACTCTTCGGGTCGCAGTTCTGGCAATTTCTTTAAATATAAATGTTGTAGAGCTTCCAGACCTAACGCATGTTGGTCACCTCCCTTTGCTTGAGATTGCAACCACGAAAAATAACAATCGGCACATTCGGGGTCATGGGCTAGCCACTCCCACAGAGAATCAACCTGTTCCAAACTTAAACTGCAAAAGAAAAATTATGGTACCATTTTAATTCAAACTTCAAAATGACTAAAGAGCCTTTACTTCTATACTGACCGAAAATTTTTCGGCGACCCCATCGATGAAAATATGGAAGATAAAAATTGTAAACGCACCGACACCTGGGTCTTGTGTGAATAGAGGGATAAATCGGTTTGCTGGTATTCATTTCCTCTCCCCGACAATATTTCCATGTGTCGCTTTGCATAATATTTAATATTGTTGAAGAAATGATACATCATCCGGTGCTGGCGCTCAGCCCACATAGTAACTTGATGCGTATCAGAAGGACGAAACTGTTGAAAAGAAGCAAATAATTTTGGCAGTAGACGCAACGACACAATAACACTTTTATTGCTGGCCAAGTTTTGCAAACAACCTTCAATAAATTTCGTGCGTAACTGACGATCGTTACTGAAACACAAAAGAGTGGCTAAAGCCTTCTCCGTCTCCATCGCTAAGCTTTCACCAAGTTGAGTCTGAAACCAAATTAAAATAGTGTAAAACATGCAGTTGTATAAAATTTCAAATTTTTACAATAAAAGTACAATCTAGTTAGTGCTCTAACTTTAAAATAATTGGTATTTTTAATGATCTGGAAACGAAAAGACAATATGCTTTATTTTATGTCATGTTTCCGTAGTTGTGTACAACAGTCAAAGTCAATTACAAATTATTTTACGGTATGTTATTCTGGTTCAAAGGCCTACTTGAATAAAGTTTCATTTATTTTGAAAAAGGTATCGTTTAATTTAAAAGAAGTTTCATTCACTTTGGAAAATGTTACAATGTTAATAAATAGTTATAATACCGTTACCGTTATCTGTTTCGGTTCCCAATTTTGTAAAAATTTTATTATAAAATTAAGACAAAACTTGGATAATTTCAATACTCACAATTTTATCATCCTGTAGCAAGTCCCACAGAAGAGTATTTCCCGGTTGACAAACATTATTGATTTTATATGTCGGCTGTTGAGGAGACGATGACGGAATACTTTTATTAACCTCCTTTACACCAACATTACTAATGTCCACAATTTCCCCGTCATTATTATGTTTAACATATCCAGAGATTATTCCAGCTGCAATGGCTTTTGCAACCATTTTATTAGCATTTTCTTGAAACTCCTCTAAAGTTTGAAACTTAGATTGACCAGCTATTGTGGCATTCGCACGTCCCTGATAATCCAATAACGTTTGTTGAGCATTATCCGTTGCCACAGCAGCGGCGGCCAATGCAGCTGCAGCAGCTGCTACATTGGCTTCGGTTTTTTGCATAGACATTGCTGTGTGCGCAGCAGCCATGGCGGCAGCAGCAGCTGCAAATGCTGGTGGCATAGTGTTTTGTGCCACACGCTGATTATGTACGTTTACCAATGAAGCTATTTCTTGCGTTTGCGTGTCGAGGTCATCCAAATTAACAAATGTAGTAATTTTGTCGTTGTGAACACGCATTGCGTTTTGAGAAACGCGCTGATTTTGGAAATTTACTAAGGAAGTAATTTCTTGGTTATGCGTGTCCAGATGTTCGTCCATATCAGCGAATGTAGACATTTTCTCATTGTTTTGCACACGCTGATTCTGTTGAGCAATACATAGTTGAGCAATTTCATCAGCATATATATCATCTACATCAAAGCCATCCAAATTTTCAGATTTATTACTTATAGGCGATGAATAGCTGCCCTCGTTCTCAGCACCGCTTAAAAGTTCACTTATGTTTGTTTCGGCTATAGCACGGATATAAGGACCTTCGCCTTGCAAGTGTTTAAGTACAGCACTAGGCACTTGACCGGAATCACTACACTCGTCACTGTCATTAAGAAGTTCACATTCACCATCACCCTCATCGGCATCGTCAGCATCATCGCTGGTAGCATCGTCTTCACCTCCATCACATATAGCTTCGACGATTTCATATGCTAAACGTGTCAGCGGAAGATTGTTATTATTCTTGCGTCGCTTGCGAGACTTTTTGCGATGCATTTGTATATTAACAGAATCTTTCTGAGAATCTTCACTGCTCGAGTTGTCAATTATGTTGACAATACGATGGTTTTTTATCCTATAATTTAAAAGAAAAAAATTATATAAATACAAAATTAATGAATTTGGAAATGCCAATTCACTATGAAATAGACATGAATTTGTTATCAGAAGTTTTCCACATAAACGACGGAGCATTTGCTCAACAATAATGATTTAGTAACTATTTGTGGAACATCGTCGCAATTCCATGGTAATATAACATACAATTTAGGGTAAGTTCAAAAAATAGAAAACCTTCAGATATTATTTTTGTCTCTACAAGGAATTGAAAGATATTACGCAGCAACTTACAATTGCTGTTCAGATTTGAAGTTAAGAACTTCGCTTTTAGAACATTTTGGGCAAATTCTTAAAATATTACAATTATATTTAGTTTTTTTACGATATATTACAATTGAAAAACAAGTACAAGCCCATTTATTAAAAATAAAATTGTTTTATTACTTACTTCATATCAACTTTCGTATTGATCATATTAACTTCCTCCTCCGATATTTGTTTAACCTTCTCTGCTGTAGTATCACATACATGACGCCTACGCCTCGCCTGCTTACATGGAGTTACCCCTGTATCGGATGAGCAAACGTTTTCAATATCTATGGGACTTTTACGGGCACTTGCTAGGCTACTGTCATCACCATTTCCTTCATCCGAATTGCTACCATCCATACTTCCACTGTCCGAACTAGTAGCAGCCATTATTTCACTCTCTAAACTTATTTGAGAACGAGTCTTATCGCGTGACCATATAAGTTTTGTTAAAGCCGAAGCTATATAAATACTCTGTTCAGTATGTTCTTTAGGATCCATACGGCATAAAAGAGTATACAAATACATCGCTGGTTTTGGAGCTAAATTTTTAACTAATGATGGCAGAATGTCGAATATAGTTTTCGAGCAGTGTTTTAATTGTTGCGTTGCTTGCCAAATCAACTTGATATGTTCTTCAGTTATTTGATTTTCCATAGCCAAAAAATTTAAAACAACATGAGCTTGTTTAAGAACTTCGACATGAAGATTGGGACCAAATAAATGTTGTATAATCTGATTTTCCGTTAGCCAATCGCCTATTTTATTAGCTACTATTTCGACTTCGCCCACCACAGAATCAATTTCACCAAATATATTAATGTGGGCATTTATTTGAGTAATACCTTATATAAAAAAAGAGTTGAATAAAATATATGTTATATATGTTATAATTAAAACACAAAATTTACCAGCCAATCTCATTGTCAAAGTAGTCGACGTAAAGTATTTAAAAGCTAATGCTAAACCTTCTACGTCAAAGGTTATTGATGCATCTAGAGGATCCCGAACAGCAGACCATACAAAATCAGCCATTGCCCGCGTGGCAGCAGTTCGCAAATTTTGATCGGATAACTTACACATATATTGTAAAATTTTACTACGCAATGGTACAAACAATTGGACAACACAGCCATAATGTAACCAAATTTTTATATTCGAGACTGTTGCGGTTATAGCGTGAGCAGTGGTTACTGGTAAATCTGGTTGATCAAAACACAACATTACAGCTGCAAATCCATTTGAATTGCAAAAGAGACTGGTGTTCCTCAACAAATAAACCGGTATTTCATTATCATGAAGATCACAAAATATGGCTAAATGTTGTGCTTCCTCTGCAGATATATCATCCAAACGTGCATGAGTTCCATGTTTATAAGCTACATATAGTGGAAAATTAAGTAAAAAAGCTTTAGATACGAGTAACAAAAGTTTTTCGACTTCGGGTAATATCCAAGGCTCTTCAGTATGTTGTGATGTCGACGACGACGAAGTTGATGATGGTGCAGTCAATGAAGATGATGAAGATGATGTTGACGCTGAACTTTGTGAACTCTGAATTGATGGTGACAATGTAGCAGCACTATTATTTGCATTATCATTTTCTGGCGGTGAAGCATCGCTACAAGTCTTATCGGTACATTTTTGTGATTTTATCTCATCTTTTGTTTTATTATTTTCTACTTTTGTTTCCTTTACTTCATTTTTAGCATTATTTTCGGTAGTAGCCGTCGTGGCATTCGTAACTGGGACACCTTTTGGTTCATCAGATTTTTCGATTTGTGTTGAGCCTTGTGTTTGCGCCACAGATTGTGCGCCAGCTGTTATCTTTTTGTAGTCTTCAATTAACTTTTTGATGTGTTTTAAATGGTAGACAGCCAAATAAATCATAGACTGAATGACTAAATTAAAGCGTTCAAAATTCTTAATATCTCTATACAAACACATGCACTGTCTTTGAGGCCAGGCTTGTATATATCCAAACGCCGTTTCAATTTCACTTTTATAAAGAATCGCATGTTTGGCATCTTGATTGATAATACGAGCCTCATCTGCAAATATAACAGAGCTTTTTCTTTAAAGTTTATAAATCAAATTAAGTAATTAAATACTAGAATAGTTGACGCGAGTTTATATATGATTAGTTCAAGAATTAATTGTGGGATTAAACAAAGGAATAATAATAAAAATATCATTAAAAAATTGTCATTTATTTATAATAATGCACACTAACAATGAGTAAAGAAATAAACTTAATATTATATGTTGTTGCCAAAACAGTTAAACCTTTCGAATATAAAACAAAATGTAAAGTTATTTATCCATAATAAGAACAATTTGTTACTTAGAGGTGTATAATTCTTAAAATAAGATTTTATGACGAACAACTTTTACAGGTAATGTTATTTATTCTAAAGTAGCATTTTTAAATTTGTGTACCAAGTTTTGTGCAATTTAATTCCAAATACGAAAATCTTAAAATTGTCTAATATACGAAAATTAGATCTAGATATAGATTGAATGTTAATAAAAATTGGCTTATTAAAAACTGATTATTTTATATAAAAATTAGTACAGCCAGGATATTACATATTTTTTAAGAAGTTTGTATTTCATCTTAAAGTTATTTTCAGAATTCCATTTAAAATTCCCATCGACACACGGTTCAAAAAGTCGTCTTATTTGCAATTGCAGGAAATTTCGATTTGAACAAAAGTTCAAAAACTTAAGCGTTTTTAAAACTAAGTCGAAATGGATTTCATTAAAACAATATATGAACATATACATTGTAGATATATACATTCATAAGTGTAGTATATAAAATAGTTTTACCAAGGCTATATTCCTGATATTTAATTTTTTGTATTCCTGTGGAAGATATATATCTTTCAGATTATCTTGAAACATTACCGGCGTTTCTAATGCAGAACAAACAAGTAATAACAATTTAAACTACTCTCTTTTCCATACCGCCCACTAATAAAACAATAGTTGTACACACTTTTGTTTCTACTTCATAACGAACCATTGATGCAACTTCAGTCAACAGAGACTTGCAATTACTTACAAGATTCCAATAATTGTTGAAAATCTGAACATATATCACACATGTTTCTTTGGAATATTGAATTCCTTTTAGAAATAGCTGATTTTCTTAAAGTGCCAAATTGAGGCTCCTTGATTTTTTTTGCTTAAAGACTTCTGGCGTTTCAGGTCTCGTTTTCTTCTTTTTACTTCGCTGCTGTCGTCGTTGTCTATGTCGTCTCGCTGTCTTCTATACTTCTTCGTCGGTAACTGCATAGAGGTTTTTCTCCTTTTCCATTCGAAGTTTTAGGGATTTTTGGCGAAAACCATTTCTGAATTTTAATAAATTCTACATCAATGTACTTTATATTTGCAGTTTAACACAATTTTAATGAATTAAATTTACTATTTTTCCTATATCTATGTTTTTTCAAAAAAAAATTTTCTCTCACAGATTTTTTCTTCTAACAAACAGTGCAATAGTGGTACAAAAGTATTAGAGGTACTAAGCACTCAGTACCCACCTTTTATTGAGTACTTTGTACTCAATTATTGCAATGTTGCATTTAATTAAAATGAAATGAATGTGTGCATCATATTGTGAAATCTTGCCCCGCCCTTACATCGGAAACACATTTTTGACACTAGCATACCATGAAAACCTGTTCAAATGCATGAGTTCGATAGAGACACAATGGTTTTATATATACTCAAACCAGTTGAAGTTTGTATTAAGAAGGACGCAGATAAAAAGGAATATACATAAGGCTCTATTTGGTTAGATCGTCCTTTATACCAGAGAAAGCTTCTATATCTGGAGAAGAGCGCATACTGCTATATGACATATATTTCAGTGTATATTGTTGTATTTATTGACAGTCTGTCCTGCCCTATGAAAATCTCTATAACCGCTGCACATTCTATGTGATTGAGATATCCGTCATATATTCAAAATTTTTCGCAATGGATTGTGTGGGCTAATGTGTTTTTTCAGCAATATATGCTCGGCAGTGTATACCAAATATATCATGTGTGTTGACAATTCTGTTCAATTGACATTTGGGATATAAACAGTAGTGGCGAGAAAAATCAGTTTGAAAAATTGTTGCAATATGCAAACAAAATACAAAAGATTGTTTAAAAGTTTTGTATTTTTAATAACTTTTGTTTCAATTTTGGTTGAAAGTGCTGGTAAAGTTTTAATGAAACATAAATTAATATTAAACCACAAAATATCCTGCAAATATATCGCTTAGATCTTATATATTTCTTGTTGTTTCAAGTGTCCCTCCATAACACACTAGCCCATTTTGAGATAATCCACAAAGACGAAGTGGAACATCGAGTTGTGAAGCGCGGTGCTAAACCCAGTAGTAACCCATACAACACAATAAAAGAGGTAGAATTCAAAACTTTGGGTAAGCATTTTCGTTTAATATTGCATCCACATCGTGATGTACTTCACAGTAAGTTCAAAGCATACACTGTGGATGGTGATGGCAATGAAACAATAGTACATCTTGGTAAGTAAATTATAGTTGTCAAAAAACTACATGTATGTATTAAATTCTAATATTTTTTGCAGATCACGATAATTTTTATGCTGGCCGCGTTTTTGGAGAAATCGATTCGAGTGTTAGGGCTCACATAGAGGATGGTTTAATGACTATTTCTATCAGTTTACCAGATGAAACATACCATTTAGAGGTAAAGGAATAATGTCTTATTAGAAATTGAACTCTTATATGTGTGTGTTTTCAGCCATCTTGGCGACACTTTCCCAACGGGAAAGAAAATACAATGGTGGCCTATCGTTTATCTGATGTAATATTAAAACATCCTGAATACGATGGAAAAGGTGAATCTCCTTTAACATGTGGGTATATAAAGGAAGGCTTAGGTAGCTATTTTTCAATTAATAAAAAAAGCTAAGTAATTGTATAGATATGTATCTTAGAACTTGAAATGGAGGAAGAGGAAGAAGAGACCTATCAACATTTCGATGAAGAAGGAAAACATCGGCATGTTAATATAAGTATATCTCAGAATGAATCTCATAAAAGAACAAAACGTCAAGCAGATCAGTATGAATATACGCCTACAAAAACTCGTTGTCCTTTGCTTTTGGTGGCTGATTATAGATTCTTCCAAGAAATGGGTGGTGGCAACACAAAGACGACTATTAATTATTTGGTTAGTTTTAATATTATTTCTATCTGTTATTATATTGTCCATGGAAATTTGACTTCTGATTTTACAGATAAGCCTTATAGACCGTGTTCATAAAATATATAATGACACTGTTTGGCAAGATCGTTCAGATCAGGAGGGCTTCAAGGGCATGGGATTTGTTATAAAGAAAATTGTGGTTCACTCTGAACCCACCCGTTTAAGAGGTGGTGAAGCCCATTATAATATGATCAGAGAAAAATGGGACGTACGCAATCTTTTAGAGGTACGTGGTTTTTTATTTGTTTCAGAAGCACATAAGTAAAAAATTTTAATATTATGTATATATTATGAAGCCAATTTCTTACATATTCCTTCTTATTCAATTCTTTTGTATGCTATATTAAAAATTTAGGTCTTTTCACGTGAATACAGTCATAAAGATTTTTGTTTAGCTCATCTTTTTACGGATTTAAAATTTGAAGGCGGTATTTTAGGTTTGGCTTATGTTGGTTCACCTAGACGTAATTCCGTAGGAGGCATTTGTACACCAGGTTAAAAACTAAAGTTTAATGGAACATTTTGTTTATTTTTTCATATTGGTTTTGTTGCGTCACATTATAATTTGAAGTACCTGTTTTATTTGTAATAATTTCTTAAGTTTTGACTTACGTTTTTTAAACTTTACCATGTCTGCTTTTCTTTGTTAAATGGTAGTATGAATATACCTATTTTCGAATTATAAGAAAAAGCTTAAAATTTCCAATATCATAAAGATTATACATACACACATAGTAGTTTTCTTAATTAAACATGTTGATATAGTCCGAATATCCAAAATACCACATTTCTAATGACTTTAAAAATCCGTTCAAATAAGTAATACCAAACAGTATTTATGGTACATGGAAAACGAAAATGTTTTGAATATTGCGCAATGGCTGTATACGTAACATAATACGTTTCAAATAATGTATTATGTTTACATATTCATTTATAAACAATAAATTCGTTTATAAGAAGCTTATGAAATAAATTTTTTTACGAAAATTTGTTTTATTAACCTGTTATAAACAGAGACTATTTTTATAAATTATGCATTTAGTCTTTATAGAAAAATCGAAAAAAAGAATATTCAAAAGAAAAACAAAAATTTTCTGTTTACAAAAAGAACCCTTTAAAGACACCACTTAGCTCATGAACATTCGTTACTACATACTCAAAATGTTTCGGTAGTTGTCATAAAACAACAGCACGTTAATCTGTGGTTCTTCTTAAAGTGAAAAATGCTATAGATTGTATGTTATTTACATTTGAATTTGAAAACTTTTTTGTTGACTTGGAATTTATGGGTGCCACCGATGATATTGATTTCAATGATGTGTGAATTCACTCTAACTCTTTCGTGCCTGGTCTGTTGATATTGCTTCTGAAGAATATGTGTGTTTAATTGGATTTTGATTTTTTTGTGAAAAATCTAATTCCGCGTTGGAGCTGAAATAATTTTTTTTAGTTTTTATTTTAAGAATATGCAATGTAGAAGTTTGTTTATTCATTAAATTATATTAGCACGAACTTAAAACAATATTATTTATTCTAATGTTCGATATATATTTCGAAACGATTATTTGAGTAAAGAACAGGCTGTTAAATATTTTACTCATTTGCTGTTTACACTACTAAGAAATTTTTTTCTTTTCCTGTTTAGAGTACTTTAAAAATGGATACACTTTATATTTAAATTCGGGTTTAAGTAGTTCTCGCAATCATTATGGTCAACGTGTAATCACTCGTGAAGCCGACTTAGTAACTGCCCATGAATTCGGTCACAATTGGGGTTCGGAACATGATCCTGATATACCAGAGTGTTCACCAAGTGCTTCTCAGGGAGGTAGTTTTCTAATGTATACATATTCCGTTAGTGGCTATGATGTTAATAATAAGGTAAACGAGCCACATACAGAATAATTTTATATTAGTTTAACTTTCAATTGTCCATCTAGAAATTCTCTCCGTGTTCTTTACGTTCTATACGAAAAGTTTTACAAGCGAAATCAGGCCGCTGTTTCTCAGAACCGGAAGAGTCATTTTGTGGCAATTTGCGTGTGGAGGGTGATGAACAGTGTGATGCTGGCCTTTTGGGCACAGAAGATAACGATGGATGTTGTGATAAAAATTGTAAACTACGACGTAATCAGGGTGCTGTTTGCAGTGATAAGAACTCGCCATGTTGTCAGAATTGTCAGTTTATGCCAGCTGGTGTTAAGTGTCGTGAGCAGGTTTACGCTACTTGCGAACGTGAGGCAAGATGTACCGGTAATCATGCAGAATGTCCAAAATCGCCGGCAATGGATGACGGTACTATTTGTCAGGAAAGAGGACAATGTCGCAATGGCAAATGCAGTGAGTGCTCTTTTTATTAAAGATATTTTGTATAAAGCACATTATAAATCTCGTTCTCATAACCTTTTTATAAGTACCGTATTGTGAAACCCAGGGTCTTCAGAGTTGCATGTGCGATATTATTCAGGATGCTTGTAAGAGGTAACAATTTTGTAATATTTTATTTCCCATAATACGTTCTATTATTCCGTTACATTTTAGATGCTGTCGCATGAGCATAAACGAAACCTGTTTTCCTGTTGAACCGCCAGATGTTTTACCAGACGGTACACCATGTATTCAAGGATTTTGCAATAAGGTAATTTTAAAATATAATATATACATTTCAAATACTTAAAATTTCTTTTCTTTATAAGGGTGTTTGCGAAAAGACCATACAAGATGTTGTTGAACGTTTCTGGGATATAATCGAGGAAATAAATATCAATCGAGTTTTAAGATTCTTGAAGGACAACATTGTTGGTAAGCTCATAAAATTCAAATAAACCATTATCACAAAGACAAACTTTTCAATATTAATTATTTATATTAAAGTTGCCGTGGTTCTATTCACTTCCATATTTTGGATTCCTGCTAGTTGTGTTATTTCTTATTTTGATCGCAAAAAATTAAGACATGAATTAAAACAGATTGATTGGAGCCAAAAATTTGATTTAATACATCCCAGCGACAGACGTAGAGTTATACATATAAGGTAAATAAAAGCAAAAACTTTTAATAACTTGAAATCTATTAAATTACTTAAATTAAAATTATTCCTTTGTTCCAGAGTACCAAGACAAAAAATCTCTGTAGCTCGTATGTAAATGACGTTACTTCATACAATTGTATTTTTAAATCTCAGTATTTGGCTTGAAATTACGTATTAAATAAAAGATAAAACAATATCTGATAAAATAACGTTTAACCGTTTTGAATTTTCTTTAACTCCCTGCAAGTACTAATGAGGATCGAAAATCGAATTATCATTATTTTCTTATACATATGTAGCTGTTTAAAAAAAATTTGTGACAATTTTGTTTTGTGGCGTTACTGCTCATTTTAACTGTGTAATACTTATATTCGAAGGAACATTTTTCCATTTAAAATAAAGTGATCTTACATCACCATTGTAAAACGTTTGATGCGCATGGTTATCGTAAAATCAGCCCTTCACCCGGGTGTTATAAAAGAATTCCAATATGTCAAACTAAGGCAAAAATTTCCTTTTTTATTACATTTATTTTTCTTGGTTTAAGTAATTTTTTTAATATTACATACTTATAAACTTAAAATATACACATTAGACCATATGTATAACGAAAACTTGACCTAAAGTCAAGTCAAATGGTTTTAATAGTTTTTCCCAGAAAACCTGACATTACAAGACACGCTAAGATGCAGTGAGCTAAGTGTAAAACGCGGCAGCTCTATATGATATTGTTAGGAAGAGCTCGTTAAGCCCATATTCTATTTATACAAAATTTTTTGCCAATTTTTTATTATACATATGGTCGTTAGAATTTGTGGTTGAGTTTGTTAGGGAGGAGAGTTTTGTTTTAAGGGGGACTTACTAATTTGTATATAAAATCTTAGAAGAAATGATATTCAAAATAAGTAGAATAAGAAATTTCTTCAAAACTTCGGCTGTTGTGGTAAGCTGATTAGAGCCATTACTTCTTTTTGCTATTTTTACCATTTTGTTGTGGTGGTGGTTGTTCATCATCATCATCGTCATCCTCTACATCATCATCATCCTCATTATGCCACTCTTCTTCAACCATTTCATGGACCAAATGCTGTCCACATATATACACAGGGCCGGTACCTTGTATAAGTTTGAATGTAACTGAATCACTGGGGAATTCTAGATTGGGACATAATGTACGAGTTTCGCCAGCTTTCAAAACAGCAATTGGAATTTTTATAGTTTCTTTTTCATAGCCCTTAACTTCAGCCTAAAAATTAATAAATGCATTAGAATGAATATTTAAACAAGCACATATACACAAATGCATCACGGTGCATACATATGTACACATCCTAAATATCATTCGTTTTTTTGTTTTTATACTTTGGCTTACCTGTACCACATTGAATTCGCCGCTTTTGGCGTCAGCACCCAGACTTATTTGTTTGATTATCAACTTTTGATCTTGAACATCTTTGTCAGTTTCAGCAACTTCAAATTGAGCCAGGGGATCCTTTTCACTTAATTCAACACCTTTCAAGAAAATAATTTATTGCTACTTCAAAATTCGTAATCAAGGTTACTTGTTTATCACGCTGCCGGCAGACATTTTTGATTGCTAATTCGCCGCCGCATTGTGAAAAACATTTATTAGGATTTCTTTTACTTACCGTAAAAAGATTCTGTTTCCATTTTTAGGGAAGATAAATGTTTGATATATATTTAGTTAAAACAGTATTTAAACTCGCGTTGGTATTTTATATACAACTGTACAAATTTCTTTGCTGTAATTTTCCTACACGTGCCGTTCGAGAAAGACGAGGCATTAACTACTTGCACCTAGAGTTGTAAAAGTACTGAGTAGTCGTGCGAAAAACAATAATTGTCTCTTTTTTGCAGGGCTGTAGTTGTCTGAGAATCCGCAAAATGTCCTAATCAAGGCAATCCTATCCATATATATCAGAGATGTACACGACTACGCCTCTTGCAAAAACAAACTCCGTCTATGAATTCACATGGAGGTTCTGGCATGTTGAAGAAAAGCTTGTAAGCCTGATATTTTTTACCTTAGACTTTGGTACCATAGAATGCGAGAGCTGAGTACACAGCTTATTTTCAATTCTATTTCTCCTTGACGCCCCATGTATGAAGATGATATGAGGCTAATATATTTGGTATCCCACAACAAAAGGTTCAAGCATTTTGACGACTGTGACACACTCAATATGGTGCATAAGATATCTAAGCTCTACTACAACTTATACGACTTATAGTGATGTTCAAAAGCAACTAAAAACCAAGTTTTTTAGAGGACAGTTTTCCTTGATGAAATTGTAATAATATTAGAGAAAGTTATAGGTCAAAGCAAAATAGAGGGTTACCAACTGACTTATACCTCTTTCAATATGGCGTTGTATTGTCTTTTAGGGAAAAGATTTTACACAAACTGTCTGAATGTAAGGAAACAAGCAATTTAAAATAGAATTGCTATAGAAAATAGTCTTGTCTAAAACATGAATAATTTTGATGCCACATTTTCGCTACCATATATACAACAAATTTTGCAAATCTGGTAGCCCGTTCCTCAGGTACCTGGCAACTCTGTTTGAAGAATGATGAATAAAAAGGCATTGGCAAACATTTTCAGTTGTCTACTTTTACCCCCGCTTTACCGGCTTTGAAAGCACAATTTTTTTTCTTCTTCGTCTCTGTAGTAGAATATCATTTTGTGTGCAAATAACACGAGTATCGTGAAGAATTTAATATACAAGTTCAATCCAAAAGAATCCATAAAATCACAATGTCTGACGAATCCTTCTATGGTAAATATTAATTGTGTAAAGTTTCACAATAAAATAATGGTATTATTTCACAAGTTGCAAAAGACCTCGTCTGTGAAATATTAATAAAAATGGCGGCTAGAAAAATGTACTTCTGAAGTTGCATAAATATAAACCGAATCCTTTGCTTTTCAATTAACCATGGATATGCGAAGATTATTAATAATGTGTTTGTGCTCTTAGGTGTTACATTAAGCGGCGAAAATAGCTCCGTTGAATGGGAAGTATTATCCAATGATGAGGACTATCCCCGCGGTCAAAAATTAATCATCAGACAAATTCTTTTGGGAGCAGAAGCGAAGGAGGATGAGTTCAATGTTGTGGAGGTAATTTTTATATACTGTATATATTTCATTTAAAAAGTCTTTAGATATGTAGGAATTAAAAATATAAAATTTATGGTTAGTATCTATAATGTGTATCCATATAACCCTTTTGTTTTTAACACACGAAAAATTCATATACGTACATATATATGATGATTTATTTCAAAGGTTAAATTCACTTTGATGTATTGTCATATTTTTTGTGTTATTCTTTCGTATTGTACTATTTTGTATGTACAATATACATGTTATACACATGTATTGCACTTGGAAAGTAAGCGTCGTTAATAAGTCTTCTCTTAAATTGGGTTTATTCATTAATGCAACCTCTAACACTTATACTAGCTTTCCTTTAAATTTTTTGGCCGGTAAATATGTGTATCCAAATTCGCGCTATATATGTATGGATGTATATATATGAGTATATAACGTATATTAAGCTTAAAGTTCTGTAGGTTTTCGTCACTCTGCTTGTATACTTATATCACTCTTGGCGAGAAGCTTAGCTCATTGAAAATCTATGCAAATGAATATGAAAAAGGCGGGAAAATTAAAGATTTTGGTAAACATGACTAAAACTGAAACATTTCAAACACCTTCAGAAGCTGTACAATAATATACTCACATGTATTTATATATGGATGTAATACTGCAAGTTATAGAAAATAATACAAATTTATCTGTACATATAAAATCATGTTCCCTGATAGTTTTTATTATCAAAAATTCAATCAATAAATGTCGTTAGATAATTACGAACGTATTGTATCAGATAGTAACCTATTGCTGGTCCTAATTTATCATTTATTTTTCAAATTACTTGGATATATAATACATTTTATTTAAAATTTATTTGGAATACGCTAAAAGTTGAAATTATATTAGTTAGTCTGTTTATACTTTTTATCATACTAACAAAATAATTAATTTTGGTATTACGATTTGTATTGTTCTGGAATACCTAACATGTACTCCTTTCTAGCAAACTAAACAAAAAAGTGTATATCTACTATTGATATAAGTATATGTTTAATGTTGAAAAGTTGTTTCGTGATTTATGAATCATTTATAATTGGATACAACCCTCATAGAATGCTGCTTGTTATAATTTAAGGGTTCATAAATAAATTTTTATGTTAAAATAGAATTGTTTTCGTAATATGGAAAGATTTTTTGTAATTCATGAAATGAACAATCAAATACTGCATAGTTGTGGTTATATTTAAACAGAAATATGTTAAAAATTGCTTAATTATTCTTTTGGGATCGGAAGAGGAATAAAAGCTGTATTAGTTAAGTTTTTTCTCCTTTATACATCATTGCAGATCAAAAATTTTAAATTTGTCGGCGATCGAGTCAAAAGTATCGGTAATAAGTTAAATTATATATATATATATATATATATATATATATATTTTTTTTTTACCCGTCTACATTGCGACGGGTCTGTACGATATTAATTAATTTTAATAATTAAGATTTTGAGAGCTTTATCGTTATAACAACCATTTCCTTTAGTATCATCCATAATAATACAAATCATTTGTTTCTTATTCATATGTTTTGATTATTCATAAAATTTAACTGTTTGCACATGTTAACGACTATAAGGAACTGCATCTCAGCTTAGAGTATTATTTTCAATTCTAGAACTTTGTCTTGGATTAGTTTCTTTTACAATTTCTATTACAGATTTTCCTATCGTAAACATTTTTCGTTCTTTATGATGTAATCTGCATATAACACCGGCAGCATCAGTGTTCCAGTTCCAGCACATTAAATCACACGAGTAAAAAAGTAAATCTTCTTTTAACGATAAAATATTCTGGAAATTCAAATGTTCTTATCTTATTAAGAAAAACATAAGTAATAAGTTTTGCACATACCAGTGCTACAGTGGAGTCAATGCTAGTTATATCTCTACCATTGATCACAATCAATTTAATTTCACTATTGTTGGCTACAAACTTAATTACTTTAGATTTCAAATACTCGGCAGATGAATAACATAGATTTTCTTTTACATCTACAATTCCTACATGTACCGTCTCAATTTGTTCAATTCGAATAACAATTTTCGGTCTGACGCTTTTGTATAAAATAAAAAGCATGTTTGCCAAAATACCACAAACCATTCCATATTCTAGACCCCAGAATAGACATGTAATGACTGTGATGGAAAAGGGAAATAAATCCAATTCTGAAAAGAAAATGTTATAAACATTTAGATAACGTTTTTGAAGATTTTGCAATAAAAATCAGCTTTTTTACTTTTTGATCTCCATATTTCTCCAATACGATCATAGTCAATCATGAATATCATTGCCGATATAATTATGGCTGATAGAGTCGACTTAGGTATGTAGTAAAATGTTGACGTTAAAAAAGCCAAAGTCAGTAAAACTACCACACCTGTCACAGCTCCTCCTAATGTTGTTTTTACACCACTTGAATTATTGATAGCAGATCGCGTAAATGATCCAGTGATTGGCATAGAGGAAAAAAAGCTGCTTAAAACATTACAAAATCCAACTGCTATCATTTCTTGCGATGCGTCGACTATTTTCCCTTTGGCTAACGAAATGAGAAAATATAAAATTAGATTTTTTCTTACAAAATAATTTTGCTTACAAAATGCTTTTGCTATCGCAATGGTTTCCAGAATAGAAATCAAAGGTATTGTAATCAATGATGCACCCAAAAGCGTTACCATGTCTTGGAAACTATGAGTTGTACCATTGCTTGATGTGGAAAATGGAGGCAGTTTAAAAGGTGGTATCCCCGATACTATCTTTCCACTAACATCGAATGGCAACCAATTATCGTGGCTTAAGAGATAACATAATAAAATACCCACTACTACTGCAAGAGCATTACGTGATAGGGATAAGTATTTGGTTAGATTCCTGTAGCGACAAGGAATATCTTTAAATTTCTATTAGAAAAGTATATATGCCTTTTTATAAACTTTTCCATAAAATAAATCACTACCAGCTACTTACACGTATTATCAGCAACGCCAATAAAGTACAAACACCCAAAACAGCATCATTTGTTTTAGTCTCTGCTATATGGGAAAAGAAGTTTATCCAAGACTCTAAAAACTCATTTGAAGCACCTTTTAAATGATAGTTAGAAAACAAATATGTACATATGAATGTATATGCTAAATACTTACTTTTTATGCCAAATAAATTATTAACTTGACCGCTACCTATGGTGACGGCAGCGGCAAGTGTAAAACCTGTTGTTACTGGCACTGATATAAATCTCACCAATACTCCCAAGTTTAAAAACCCCAGAAGAAGTGTAACACATCCCGATAAAAAACACGAAAGCACTGCATAATCGGGACTAACGGCAATATGTGTTTGTATCATCAAGGACATAATGGCAGTTGGCCCTTTATATATATAATAATCGATGTTATTTAAAACTTTAATAAATAAACTGTGCTTAACTTGCCTACGGTTATATCTTTACAAGTACCAAAGAATATATACACGAAACATCCCATAAATGCTGAATATAAACCATATTGGGTTGGTAAACCAGCTATTGTTGCATATGCTATGGCCTGTGGTATGGCTGTAAGACCAACTGTTAAACCGGCAACGAAATCAGATAGTAGAAAACGTGTTTCGTATTTTGGCATCCAATCCAAAATAGGTAGAAATTTCTTAAAAGTGGCCGTTGAGCAACAGCTTTTCGAACGTTTTTTTATAATTCGAACTACATGGGGAAGCTTTTCATGGTATAAACACTCTGTAAAATATCATATGTCAGATTTGATTCTTGAATGCGATTAAACAAAAAACTTATTTTCTTCGCTTATGAATTGCACTGTCTCACGATTGAAACATTTCGTTAAGTATATACAAAATTAATTTATTTTGAACTAAAAAATACCTTAGACCTGATAAAAATGCAATGTTAAACTATTAGTTTAGTTCCAATCGAACCACCATTTACTTAATTGCATTTACTTAATATAATACAGCACATCACTAATGTAAAATTATAAGTATGTATGCATATAAACTCGTGTATGTTGCACAATATTTGTTCCATTCGAAAAAGTTACGAATTTTTTAAATACGGAACAGGGTTTCAATATTCTGCATGTGCCGATAAAATCATTAAACAAACATTAATTATTTAGTACTTGAAATTCGTAGACTTGCATAAAAACAAATGTGTCTATCATTGGGCTATGTTATTTTGTGAATAAATAAAGCAAAAACTTGTTTGAATAAATGATCTGCTATTTAGATAAAATATATTTAATAGTTTAATACTTGAGTAGCAATTACTTATCAATTTAATTATAATTATCACCTTTGAAAAGAGAGCCACACTTATAGAATTTCATTGGAAATTTGATAGCAGATAAATAATATTTATCACGTGGCAGTTAGGGCTACATTAATAACTCAAGTTTGTTTATTAATGCCAGGATTCTGTAAATTGAGAGATAATCCTGCACACACAAAATCTCTATATTGACTCCCTGAATCATAGGAAAAAAAAAGATGGAAATCGTGATTAATTCAATTTCCTTTTGTTATATTTTGCGGGTTTGTTTGGAATAATTTTCTTAAATGATAAAAATTTTTTTAAACAATTTAAATTAAAAAAACGGAACGTTAGAAGGCATCTAATAAAATTATAACTTTATTTTCGCATGAGAAATTTTATATCAAAGAAAAATTAAATTTTTCACAATCATGTTCAACTAGGAGACATGAGATTGTTTAAAACAATATAGAAATGTTTACATGTAGGTGCATCTCAGCACAATATGTTAATGATACATATGTACCACAAAAATTAGTTCATATACATACGTACATGATCTTAATAATTTGTTTAATTCAAAAACTTAAGTCAAAGTTTATCAAAAAAAATTAATAATTAATATAAAGTTGAATAATAGCGTCGATGGCAAGTAAAACAAAAAATTATTTCTATCATTAGCTTAGTATGACTTAAAAAATATTTTATTCAGCGGTCGTTATATAATTTGCTCACGTTTTATAGGCTTTACTTAAATTGGCAATCATGTTTTATATCATTGCAATGGAAATATTTTAAATTAAACGAAAAACTACTATAATTAAGAACTTGCTTTACTAATGTATGTAAAAAAGGAAAGATATATTCACAATTGAAATGTTTTAAATATTTCGTACCTTCTAAATCTGTCATGATATTTTATTATTTGTATATATGTTTATATACATATATGTGCTTAATTTTGATATAAGGAATTGCACTATTAGAATTACTTTAATTAAGTAAATTTAAATAAGTTGCGAATTTTTTTAATATGAGCGATTTGTGTGTTTATAATTCCGCGTCCACTTCACGTAACTTTGAAATATAGAATGAACATTATTTATTATTTTGTTTATAATATATTAATTTCTATTTAAAGTTGGCGGTGTGTTTATTTTAGTGCGTATATAAGTATGTATATATGTATAATGAAATGCAGTTAAGTGGATGGTGCAATTATCAAACATTTGATTACGTTTGACAGAACCATTAAGTTGACAATGTTATCAGTTTTAAAAGTTGATAATTTGTATTTTGGAATATGCGAAGATTTTATCAATAAAATTAAAAATTGTGAATTGATTTAATATTAAATCATTGGAATATTTTAAATTAGACTATTAATAATATATTCCGTATTGTATTGTTTGTAAATTATTATAAATTATTTTAATGGTTTTTAGGATTTGTCACAACACAAATCCGGACGACTTTGATTCCGAAAGATGGGTCTACAAAAGGAATACTTCGGAATGACACTATTTTCAAATTAGAATTGCTCTTTTGGTAATAAAATGTTAGCCATATTTAATTACTACATTCGTTTTTTATACACAACCGGTTCAATTTCCCAAATTTGATCAAAGAAACAAAACGAACTAATGCATTTTTCAAATGTGATATTGTCGTATTGTGGTCTAAACTAAATTTATGAAGTATATCGAATTTATGCAGTGACACCGCAAGCGTTGCGCAACACGAAATACAAAAAATTTTGTCATTTTTATAAATACATTTTGTACTGATGCGATAATTGAGTTTCTTGTCATTTTTTCACACAATTTTTGTTATTAACGTCTTTTTTTTTTATTCGCTAAAAGTTTTTTGTCATACCCCATTTGGAACAAAAGTATTTTTTTAACACATTTTCTTGTAAAATCTGATTTCATCCTCATTGCAATTACCAACAAAAATTTATAGGGCAGTGATTGAAATACTTCTAAATGTAAGGTCAGTATTTTAATTTTGTTTTGGAACTTTTATCAAACAAAAAAAAAAAAACAAATTGGTTTAGTACGTATATGGATAAATGCAGACGACGTCTACACATGTGTCTAGTTCTGATTCGAAAATGTCTGCTTCTATTACACTTTAATTTTAAAGCAAAGTTTAACCATACAAGGGGGAAGAGGAGTGTACTTATGACAGAGCCATACTAAAGAATGACATACTGCGGTACACGTACTTACATTTATTTTTATAAGAGTAGTAGTAGTATTAAAGAAATAATAAAAGAGTAATATTTGGAGCGGAATCGCTGTTACCAAATTACATATTTTTAATAATGCTTTCTTTTTTTTTCTAAAGGTTCACACTGTTAAAGACAACTTGAAGATCCCAATTGCTGTTTTAAAGGCCGGTGAAACACGTGCCGTTAATCCCGACATTGAATTCTATGAAACATCAGCTACATTCAAATTGATTAGAGGTAATGGACCAGTTTATATTCATGGACAAAATATCAAAGACGAAGTTGAGGTAGTCGATATGGATGATGATGAAACCGACGAAGAAGATGACGGTGAAGAGGAGGAAGATGAGGCACAACCTAAAAAGAAACAAAAATTGGAAAACAATGCCGAAGGCAAAAATGCCAAAAATAAGAAGAAATAAATTTTTTGACAAAATCTAGTACTACCTCTCTCTTATTAATTATATATAATATACATATATAAAGCAAAAACTTTAACAACAAAAAAAATTTAAAAGAAAGAAAAGATCTGTTAAATTTTCGAAATCTCCCATACGTTTCTGAATATGCAATGTTCGACGCTTTTCCTATCAATTATTTTCCTAAACATATTTATAAATTCCACTGAGTACAATTGCAGAATAGGAGAATGTTAGGAGGAGCTAAAGTTCCTTGGTTCTTGGTTTTAATTGTATGATTATTCTCTCCAACTTTTATCATCTTTTACAAACTTTTTCTACAAATTATTTAATATATATATGGTCAAGAACAGTTAGCAAATGAATGCAATTAAAGGTTTTTAACAAATGCCAAACGGCAAAAAAATTTAAGTTTACTCAATTAATTTCAAATGGAACGCAAATTATAAATTAATTAAATTAAAAAGAAACATAGTAACTCAAATTGATGCATGTGCTAACGGTTGCATAATTTATAAGCAAAAAGCTAAAATTCCAATATCAAGAAAAACTACATTTTTATAAAATGATACGAAAGAAAAAATCAGTTTTTCATTCTTAAAAAACTTACCAGTATAAGCTTAAATAGTATAACAAACAAAGGAAACAAAACAAAAACACATGGAAAATTCCACTAAAAAATAAGAACTCCGAAATAAATTCTAAAAATTATAAAAAAAAAGAATTCAACATGTTATATTTTATTAAAGAAAAATGGTCTTAATATTAAAAAGAAGATATACTATGGAGATGCTATGCAATTTGCGACTGTACGTTGTTACCATTTCACAGATAGCTATACTAACAGCTGAATTTATGCCTATCGTTTCTATGCATTGATGTAGATACGTTTGTATTTGTTGCTATCCACACTTTGTGCCTGGTCCTCCATGATACTCGATATCGTTCTGACATTGTGGTCCAGGCAGTTGCTGTCACACGGTCTTGAGTAATCTTGTAAATTCTTGTTACTTTTTCAGGAAAGTTCCATTTCCGTTATGTCAAATTATGGTTGTAGGACAGTACTCGCAAAAGATCGAGTGTAAATGAAAATTCTTATTGGTTTTGGGTGTATTGTCTCATATATCTTTGGTTACCAAAGCATACTTGCACCCAAAGTATACAAACTTTTATACGTGTAGTGGTGTTTTTACGTCGACATGGCTGTAGTAAATTTAGTTTTTAACATTAGAACTAATTTTTAGAAATGACGTTTCATATCGGGAGTCTTCGAAAATTTTTACGAAAATCTGTGACTTTGTATACGACTTTTATTTTCGTTTGGAAATTTTATTCTGCATTTCGATTTTTTTCGCCCACGAACTTTATAAAATATCTAATTAAAAATGTGAAACAATGTGAAAAGTAGAATTCGTTTAAGGGAAACAATTCGACTATTCATCGTACTCTGGTAGAAAGCAAGCGCCTGAGAATCTTGAGAAATAAATTTTTGGGAGAGAATGAAATAACTGAAGGACCCTGGACAAAATATACATATTCAGCTTAAAGGCGCCTATGCAGAGAAAATACAAATTGGGCCGCAATTTTAGAAGAAATTACATAGTTTAAAAAATTTTATGTTCTGGTTAGGTTCTCTGATATATATTTTATACATGTTTTGTTTACACTACTTACCACAAAGATATTTTGTTTTGTATCTAGATTAGGTAAAAAAGTTTTTGATGAAATAAATTTATTTTTGTCAAATAGGAATGGTTTTATTATTTGATTCTTTTTAGATATTTGGTATCCTTAATAAAAGCAATATAATTTTTTATTCTAATTTATAAAACATGTATAATTATGATGTGTCATTACAATCTACAAGAAAATCACTTGTTATCCATTTTCAATACCTTACATAAATTAATATAAACAAGCATCTACCAGATTGCCTTTCATCGGCTGGTCATCGATATTCGATGTTGAATAATAGAGACCAAATTATTAATATACTGTGTTAATTAGATATTGTGTATTGTAGAACGGGCAAGTTATGGATATACATATATATGTATTTCGATTAAAAAAATTTTTTCGAAAATGTTTTCTTTCGAAGCCAAATACATAATGCTTGTAGTCTTGTGTTGGCATCAAATACATTAAATGTTTTCAATCAAAGCTTAAGATGAGTGAGTATACAATTACTTTTAATCGAACTTCATCTGCAAATTAATATTAATGCAATACGGTACAAAATGTGTGTGTGTGCTGAAGAGAACGAGAACATAACAGCAGGGTTTTTAACATTTTGAAGGCATAACCTTCAAACGTTCGAAGGCAGCCTTTTCCAAAGATTCGCGGTGCTTGGGTTCAGCAATTTGTATAAGTTCATAAGAGCGTTGGCGCATATTTTTGCCAAACAAGGAGGCAATGCCATGTTCAGTAACCACATAGTGGACGTGAGCACGTGAGGTAACAACACCAGCACCTAATAAATATAGAAAAAAATTTCTTAGCACAATATGTCTTTGACAGTCAGTATAACAATTGTTTTACCATGTTTAAGATATGGTACAATTTTACTTTCCCCCTTGTTGGTAACGGAAGGCATAGCGATGATTGGTACACCTTTTCCGTCTAAACATTCAGCGGCACCTCTAATAAAATCTACTTGGCCGCCGAAGCCAGAGAAGAAACGTGTACCGATGGAGTCCGAGCATACCTGGCCAGTCAAATCGACTTCAATGCAAGAGTTGATGGCGGTCATGCGGGGTTGCTGTTTAATAATACTTGTACTATTGACATAGTCAACAGCATACATTTCTGTATTAAAAATTAGAATCATAATAACTCAGTTAATATAGAAATAATTTTTTTCCTTACCAATAAAAGGATTATCGTTAACAAAGTCATACAAGGCTTGGTTGCCAATTAAGAATGAACCAACAATCCGACCTTTGTGCATCGTTTTCAGGCGGTTAGTGACGGCACCAGCCTTTACTAAATCCACAACACCATTGGCAAACATTTCCGAATGGATACCCAAATCCTTGTGGTTATGAAGTTGGGACAATACAGCATCAGGAATACTACCGATACCCATTTGTAATGTGGCACCATCATGAACTAAGTTCTCTGCAATTAATTTACCAATTTTGGCTTCAACTTCGCTAGGTTTTTCGCCACCATGTTGCGGTAGAGGAGTATCAATTTCAGTCATGGCATCAAAATGAGACATATGAATAGCAGCATCACCGAAGGTACGAGGCATTTGCTTATTAACTTGAGCTAGAATTATAGTTTAGAATTATATTCTATTGTACATCATTTCCATATGTATGTATATACATACATGCACACATACGTACGTATGTACTTACCAATAATTTTTTTCGAATGTATTAGAGCAGCTCTAACACAGTCTACACTAGTGCCCAACGAACAATAGCCGTGACGATCAGCTGGAGAGACATGTACCAATGCAACATCTGGTTGCACGATCTTACGATAAAACAACTGAGGAATTTCGTGCAAGAAAATTGAAAAATTGTCTCCACGACCTTCTTCCACCGCTTTACGCACGTTACCTCCCATAAAAAAGGAATTAGAACGGAAATGTTTTGCGTTTTCGGGCAAAGTGTATGGAGCTGGGCCTTCAGTGTGCATATGGCAAACGGTTACGTCTTTTAAATTACTTTTTTTCCCATGCTCCACCATGGCAGTGATGAGAGTGATCGGTGTGGCAGCAGCACCAGAACAGAAAACAGTATCACCTGTGTGTAAAATGCAAAATGAAAACGTGAGCTAAAATTTATGTTTGAATTATTATTTAATTATATTTTTATCAATTTGCTTTTTTATTTTTTTATATCGAACAGATTTTAAGTCAATTCATAAATATACCCCTACTTGTTTAAATATATATACATTACTTGTCCTATAATTGAGTAATACCTTTCTTTAATCTTTTAAAATGATATATTTATTTATTATCTTAACGCCTATTAGTAATGCAATAGGTTAGCAAATACATAAACCGTTGAAAAGTGTGGTTATTGCCCTCTGGCGACAGATAGTAACGTAAAAGCAAAATCCAAAGCCATCGATTGTGGTCGTCATACTATATACTCGGCCGTTTCTACACTTTTGACAAAACATAACCAGCTGATAGCTGCCAATCGGCATTTGCGCGTGCAGTCTGCATCAATACAAGTTTCTTTCGACATTTGCGAAATTTCATGGTTAATTAAAAATATGAGTTCACTATTGTTTAAGCACATTAAACTTAATCAAGTAAGTTTGGCCAACGCAAAATTAAATCAAATATTCCAGCTTATTTGCATTTTAGGTAAGACCAGTGGTCATCAGCAAGCTGAGCAAGGGCGAATGCCGGCTTTATGCCAGTGAGCCACCACCAGCACGTACCGAAAAAAG
Source organism: Linnaemya vulpina (assembly GCA_963675445.1). Taxonomy (NCBI): domain Eukaryota; kingdom Metazoa; phylum Arthropoda; class Insecta; order Diptera; family Tachinidae; genus Linnaemya; species Linnaemya vulpina. The sequence goes on from OY776277.1 coordinate 6,865,078, forward strand.
TAAGTTGAGATTTTAAAATATTGTAATAAGAACTCAAACATAAATATGTAAATTAAACAATCAAGCCATCAACACTGTTTCTCTTTTGGGACGTGTGGGAGCTGATCCACAATCACGTGGTAGTGCGGATCATCCAGTTGTTACATTTTCGTTAGCAACACATACTAATTACAAGTGGGTTGAATAATTTAAGAATTCTTAAAAAATAATAACTTCTGTTTATCAGATATGAAAATGGCGATTGGGCCCAGCGTACCGACTGGCATCGTATTGCAGTCTTTAAGCCAAGTTTACGTGACACAGTAATGGAGTATTTAAAGAAAGGACAGCGTGCAATGATACAAGGCAAAATTACTTATGGCGAAATAACTGATCAACAGGGTAATCAGAAACCAAGTACAAGCATTATTGCTGATGATGTTATATTCTTCCGTGATTCATAAATGTTATTGTAGCTGTCTATTGTTAAACTTATGTTTAAGTTCAATCTTTTGCTACACTAAAGTTTCATACTATCATTAATTTCATTAATTACTCAACATTAAAAACACATGTATTTTACGTATTAAATATGCAAGTATTTTCAACTTGAAATAATTTTAATTGAATAAATGCTTACTTACATACGTATAAAATTAAGCAAATGTATATTCATTGCAAGAATTACTAAAAATTTAAGAAACTCGTATAAACTGTGGCTAGGAGTCGAGGAAAGGAAAAATAGCTTAGACACAAAGAAACTACAAGAATTCTGGAAAATAATGTTTGAAAATTTTGAGGAATCGAAAAATTGCCAAAATTTTTGCAATATTAGTAAAAAAAAAAAACGAACAAATTTATTTCTGCTGATGGAAAAATAGGTATTTTGAAAAACTACACTTGATAAATGAAATATAATACGCAACACGACAGCGAAAAATTAAATTGACAACTGTATTCTTTGTCGACAGATATTGACTTCTGGTAACATATTCTATTAATATTATATGCCTTAGAGAATACCAGTATTTTTGTAATACACATTAAAATAAATAATCACAATATTAACCTTCAACTTGTCCGAGAGATAGAAGCGATATTTATAATTCAATTCGAAATTCAACGTTCATTGAACGCTCGATGTTGATGTCATTAACTGAAATATATGACATGTTTATTCACACATTTTATGATTATTTAGTGAAAGTGTCAACTGAAGGCCTTCGTAAAATATAATGTAGAATGTTTAAAAAAAAAATAAACATTTTAGATACAAATTACAAAGTTAGATATAAAAACATGTAGATGCCCTAAAATCAGCCAACATTTTTTGTTGTGAGGTTTGTTTGTAGAAGGAGAACTAAACTGTGGCTGCTAATTTTTTATTCTTGCTACATTTTAAAATTTGTTTGAGTGTATTATTTTCTTCTCAAATATGATTTTTAGTTATTATCATACCACATATATACAAATGTACGTAAATGTATACTAATTGGCGCTAAACAAGATACATATGATTGTAAATATATTTGACAAATTTAAAGATGATTGCTTTTAACAAATATACATTTCTCGCGATTATTTTTTAAAAGCGTAAATTATTACAATTACGTATAAATATACATATATTTTGATTTTATAAAAGCATCGTACAAAACAGCAATTTTGGTCGTTATTTACAATGCAAAATAATGTCAAATCAATAAAAATTTGGCTTTTGAATTTTTTTGCAACGAAGCTTTAAACTTTGAATAATCAAATTACAAATCGTATCGGAGACTTAAACATAAGACGTCATTTAAATGATTTATTGTTCCTAATGATATACATATGTATGTATATCAAATCGAACAAATACTGTTTTCATGGTGATTTTAAAATTCTTAGAAAATAATAATAAGACTTTAACTTTATGAAATAAAACGAAACCAAAATAAATGCTTTAGTAGTGTGCACAATCTTATGGATTCAAAATGAGAAAAACAACTTTCACGCGTATTTAAATAATTTCAAAAACGGAATTACATATTAAAAGATTTTTTTATTTTTTGTTTTTCATTTAAAAGACTAATTCTTATTTATAGAATGCCATGCATTCCAATGCAAATAAATTCTATAAACATACAAATGTACGTATGAACATGTTATAATGGAAATTAATCCAAATTATTCAAAACAAATTTATGTTTATGTACATATAATGCACTAAATCATATCAAATGATTTGTTTGAAATTATATCTACATATGTATATCAAGTACATGCAAGAGCTCTGCTCCTCTTTTTTGCATAAATTTAATTTCTTTTACATTTTGAGCGCCAGATATGGTGTAATAATGAAAGGCGGCAAAGCAAGGGCAATACATACTACATTATAACAAATAAAGGAGTTTTTGTTGCTGCAAAAGAAATAACAAGCATTGCAATAAAAAGAAAATTTCGATTAATCGACATAAATTATTTGAATTATTCTGTCATCGAATATGAGCAATTTTAAATTATGTGTTCGAGCAATTAATCGCCCAAAATTAAACGAACAACGGTTTATCTTTTGAGTGCCCTAGTAAATACTGAGTACCTAATAAAAAGACATTGCTCCCAATGAAATCATTTGCAAATAAAAAAGTACGCGAATAGGAAAATTGTAGAATTCACTTACATATATATATGCAACAGCTGATTGCAAATATTTGTAGTGCAACAAATTATATAAATAAAATACAGTTGATGCCAAGAACTTGTAAATTAAAAAAACAAAATTTAGAACTCATTGCTATGAAATCAAGTAGAGAATATTGGACGTAAAGTGTCAATAGAAAGTATAATTTTTCATAAATTTCTAGAGGTCAAAACGACTTTCAAACTTCTATTAATCTCTGGCATCCAATACGGTAAAATTATAAATTTTTTTTAAAAACTTTTGAGTTTCGAACGCACCTCATATCATCATTAGACACAAGCTGCTTAGATTTATTAAAATTTTATATGTTTTGTCCCATATTAACTCTTTGTATAGATTATTTTGTTGTTGTTTAAGAGTCTTTGTCTTTAGATGTTGGTGTGTTTGTGATTGCAAGTACAAAGATCAGATTTAAGTGTTTATTTTGCTTTAAATACACAGTAAGTCCCACAATTCTTCGGTTTCGTAAGAAGTAAAAAAACACAAAACTTATATCTGGTGATCACTAGCCCACTGATAATCCCAAGGAAATCTCATTATTTATTATTTATTTTTTAATACCATGTGACTTGGTATGTAATGTGTTCTAAAACCGTACGGGAATGGATGAAACTTTTTTAAAATTGGGAGAATATCTTAAATAAGTTTTTTCATATAAAAAGCGTGCGATAATTTGAATAAGATGTAGAAATAATTCTATTAATTGGTTTAAAGGAAAAAGTTTTTTATTTTGCATCAATCTAAATGATTTACGATATCAGAAACTATTCCATGCATTCAAATACACATACATATATATGCACATCCGCGGTTTTAAAATTTAATGGTTTGAGATTTTAATATTTTCATGCTTATTGTCTTACGTCACGTCAAAACAATATCCAAAGCAGCACAGAAATAGTCGTTTGTTGTACACAATGATATTTTTGATATCGTCTTGAGGGGACGTTCACAAATTGCTATAGAATGGAAGAAGGTTACAATTTAAAAAATTTTATATTTTCGATATTAGGGAAATTTCTTCTAGCTTCACCAAGTTTCGCACTGCAATATTTTAATATTATATTTTGTTTTTAAAAAAATTTTATGCAGCACGTTTAAATTTAAAAATACTTGAAACACAATTACTATAAATTATATTTATTATTATTGCAATTTACTGTTCACAAATGACATAATAATTTTTAAACGCCTACAGCAATTACAGGTTATTTAGAAAATAGTAAATAATTAACAAATGTAGTAGCAAACTAAATTCTTTTCATATCAGAAACTAAAGTAATTCTTAGATAACCTAAAAGTTTAGCAATTTGAATTCAAAGAAAGTGAAGAAATAACAGTATGTTTTTATTTTTTGTTTCCGCCGAGTGATTATTGAAATCTGTTTCCTCATTCGCAATTTAAAATTCAATTACAATTACTTCTATATTTTTTTATAAGATTTTATCTTTTGTGAACTTAGAAAGCAAAATAACACAGAATTTTCGAGTTGGGTTTTTGCTTTAATTGCTATTTGTGCGATCGAACGACAGCTCGCGATATCGACGAACATACTATTTGCTTTACTTTTATAGCTATCATATAAAATACAATTGTCATTTTCATCTCCCTTTTGTTTCCTCTCCAAATTGCAAATGCACTACACACAACGAATGATGACAACGTAATAAGACATAAAATCAAACAGGAGTTTATTGAAGCTTTCGAATTTAAACAGAAACGAATAAAATTCCCGATGGGAATACTTTATTGGCTCACATAACCTAGAAATGTATTTTCTTTGGCTTAAAAAGTTCTCGAGGTAAAACACAAACGACTAATATTGTTCCAATAGGAATTTGAGACAGTCCAAATATTTCTTTTAAGAAATATCGTAATAAAATTCAAAAACAAACTTCGATCTACGTTGTATATCGAATGCTGTTCCTTAAAAATGCACACTATGCGAGAAATTGGTTTTTTTATTACTTCAGATTTATAATGGTTTTCATTCCCCTCTATAACTTAAACATACACACTACGCTATATATTTACATATTTCATATGTACATACATACAAGCTCACAAATAAGCTCGATGTTTTTGAAAAAACATATTCAAAAATATACATATATTGATATATTTAAGTAATTGTATGTTGCTGTTTTTATTATCGCTCGTTATCACACGCACACTTTAGCGTGCAGACCTAAATACATATCGTTGGTTCCCTTTAGAAAGGCCCCAACTCGTATTTACAATCGAGTTTTTTAAAATTTTCAACTCAATATGTCCGAGCACATGTTTCACATAAATACAGCTCGTCACAAAACTATAATGCAATGAAAAGAATATATAACGGCTTAAGGAGCGATTTATAATTATAGTTTCTATTAGATTTTTAATGTTAAAATTATGTGATTTAAGGCCTTCCACGTCAGACCAACGATTTTGAAATAAATATACAAACGAATGTACATATGTAGTTACACACATACACAAATATGTATATTCACATACACAAGGATGTATATGCACTACTGCTTGAATAAATTATACACAAATAGAATTGCATTGGCATGTCTGGATTAAAAAAATTTTATTTTATTGAAAAACAAGAAAGAAAAAAATTTGCCAAATGAAATGTTTACAACTGTCATATGCACGCATATTGTTTTTGTATTTTGATTTTCCCCTTTAAAATTTATTAACGTTCACTATAGTCTTACACAATACCTCTAAACAAATTTCATTTTATTACAACGCACATCAGTAGGGTAGGCTTATAAGCGAATTGATGCAACAAAGTAAATTTTTTATATTATGTAATATGTAAGTAACATAGGGAAAAAAATAATCAGTTTATATTGACATTTGACAAAATTCAATATAACGTCTGCCCATAACATGGCTCGTTGGTTGCATGGACTTTATTATTCGGCCTTTAATAATTAAAACAAGTGAATCAGAGATTCATTCGATGCTAAAAAATTAAGCAAATGCCATACTACCTGTAAATTTCCCTTCATTTATGTTAAAATGATTTCATATCACCACTGACTGATTCCCAGAAAACAAGCAAAAAATTTTGTAAACATTTATCATAAAATTTTTGGAGGACATTTACAATTGGGTAAGAAATAGTTATGGACCACCATCTAAAGTTAAATGAACACTCACCAGATTGTATACTTTGTACTGCTTCCTCGGGTGTAACATTTTTTGGCTTCAGTTTCAATGGATGTGAAATTTCCTTGGAATAAGTAAAGAAATTATTAATGCCGACGACCATAGGCCGGCCTCTGCAACCAACGATGAGTCTTAGATTATTAGACAACATTGATGAAAAACTTCTTTACGCCTAAATACTTTTATTTTAAATTTACGTTAATACGATTTTATCAAAGTTATAGATTGAAAACGAAATCAATTTTCATGACTTAATGTGGCTTTCAATACATATTTGTGAAAGTGGTCACTTTCTTTTTATAGAAACAGCCAATAATATCTTAATTAAGGAAGGTCATATTCATACATATTTACATGCATGCGTCCATACGTATGTAGTTATATACATATGCACGCATGTATTTATGTATGTAAGTGAAAATTTATTCTCATTGATAAAATGTTTGAATTTATATATTATTTATGCCCACTCTCTACGGACCGTTTCGTTTGTACAATTGATATCCCTTTGTTTAATGCATCTACCTTCTACAAAGACAAATGAGAACTGAATCATTGAATTTTTACTCAAATCCCTACTGTGTGAATGTCGGCGTTGCCACTGAAAAATTTTCGATTTTTACAAACACGTCTATAAGACCTACTAATATTCTTTAAAACAGACCTATTTTCTCAATATTTAAAAAACAAGGCATGCACAAATTTGTTGTATAAATAAGCTACAAACATGTCTATGAAACCTACTAAAATTCTTTAAAACCGACCTATTTTCCCCATATTTATATATAAATATATGCATAGATTTGTGATGATAAATATGTTATTTATTTGATAAAATTTTGAAATTCATACAATAAACACAATTCCAAATATTTTTATACAGTAGGATTTTAAGGTCAAAATCTTATATTTAGGCGCTCATTTTGCAAAAAATTTATAGGAAATGCCATAGGAAAATACCAGCAATGGCAACGTTGGTACATATTTATTTTCATTTCTTTTATGCTCAAACTAAATTTGCATTTATTTTTTGATGCTGAATGCATTAATAACAGAATTTCTACAAAACGTTCAAGAACAATAACCGGGCGATTCAGGCAATATTATTTACTTAAAATTCTCAGAGGATTTCTAAACGCATATTTTTATGGGAGATGAGAAGATCAATGATGAGTTTTTGTTATTATGGGACTTATTTTTCATTTAGAAATCATACTTTAGTATCTCTATGATCAATTCACAGTTTTATTTTTCAATGAATATGCAGAAAAAAACACAGACTGCTCGAAATGTTAACACCATTATAATAATTTATAATTTAAACTTATTCAAAATCTGATTTCTACAAGAGAAACCATCAACTGACATCCAATAACTCGCTATGGAAATGTTTTGCATTCTAAAAAGTATTCAATATTTCAACGCAGTTCGCTATAAGCGATTTCACTGTAGAAGCGTTCTTTTAAAATTCACTTATGTCAAGTCGTATAAAAGTAAGAAACTATGTTAAGATTCGTATAAAAAAAGTTATTTGTTTTTTGGAACAAAGAACTTTTTCGCGTTTAAGCTAGATTGAACTGGCAGAAATCGGTACATAACGAATAAGTTTTAATGTTGCACGTACGAAAGTCTTGAGATTTAACATTAATAATATCAATTAAAATTGACATATTCGGCTACTAAATAAATTTATTTCGAGTACGAAAAAGCAATTTGACCAATAAGTAGCTATTATTGTTTTAAGTATTATTTTTTGTTGAGCAAAATTTGCAAACTGTGGTATTTTTTAAAAATCGAAAACGGCAAAAAATGTAAATTCTCATTACTGAGGCTTCGTAATTATATTCAAATGAAATAATTTATATTTCATGAAAACCAATCTATGTATGTATAATGAATTAAACAAATTCACTAAAAGTAAAATATATTGCTGTATATGTGAATGATTAATTTGGAGACACAAACAACACGGCTGCAGCTTGTTGCCCATGCAGCTTTTGGCGTTGTAGTCAAGTTAAACTTATTTGTGTATGTTGATTTTATTCAAATTAATGTCAAGTTGCTGTTTTTTTGTGAAAATATACTTTTGAAATGTCTGATTTATTGATTTTATCATAGCTTGATTCGTTATATTTTTAAAATTTTTATTACTCATTTATAAAGATGCGTACACTGAAAGTAAAGTGAACATATACATATGTGCTATCGAAATTTAAAAGTAAATCTAGTTTCATTTTAATTTTTATTTGCGCTTAGATAATTGAACCATTTAAAGTAGAGCTGTAGAGATTAGCCATGCTTGACAGCAGAATTAAGGAATGAAAAATTGCATACTTTATAAAAATATGTTCGAAAGCGGTTATTATAACAATAATTTATGTACTGTTATCCAAATTACTGTTTGTAATTTACACTTTCAGAAACGAGACCGTATCTTGAGTGTGTAATAATGTGTTATATATTTTCTTTATAGAGTTTCATGGCTTTTCAAATGTTTTATTTATATAGTAAACAAATATTCAAACAGATGTTAATAAATAATTAATTCTGCTGTAAAGTATTGTTGCTATTTATTTTATTCCACAAAACATTTCAAATAAATTTCTGTTTATACTAGTAATTAAAAATTATTTGTTAAAATATAACAAGCTTATTTTATTTTATATAATAATAATGCTTGCTTCAAAATAATTTTTTTTAATTTATGATTTTTTTCGTCTTGGACTAGAACTTAGGGAATGATACCTGAGAAGTCTCTTCCATTATAAATGTTTGTATTATATGAAATCAAACTGAGTGCTTGAAAAAATAACGTTTTTAAATTTCTATGTAAGTCTGCATGTCACATTATTTATTTAATGTTCGTAAAAGCGGATTCTATGTCTGTCAAGGCAATTCTGTAACCGAATATTTGAAAAAAATTTTGTAGCACCATAAAACAATAAATATTAATAATATTGAATCAGAATATGTTGAAAAAAGGTCACAAGGTAGTTTTAAATGAATCTGTGAATTGTGTTCAAAATAAATGTCCCTTTTGTCATCAAATTATCCATAAACAACATATTCTAGACATTTTCTGAATAACATTTTATGGCATAATTCATTAGAGCTTTCAGTTTTTTACTGTTATTACATTTCTTGCTATTCGTCAACGAAAATTTATATTTATTTATATAGTTGTATATAAAAATTAATGAGAAAATATATGTATGCACATACCTATGTCTACGTAGATATGTACATATAGATATGGACAGGATAGAAAAATTTGTTTAGAATATATTAGATTGTAAGACAAAATACATAGAAAAAGAGGGTAGCGATATATTGACAATATATTTTATTACGTTAATCCTTTTTTATAAATAAACAAAGATTTTCCTGTTAAAAATATTAACTGGACCGCACGATGCATTTTTGTTAGCATTATCAAATGATTTTGAACATATATACTACACAGATATGTACATAGGAATGTATATCACACAATAAGTTGGATATACAATATATGTGTCATTCAGCGCTAGGCGAAACCAGTTCATTCGTATGTTTCAATACTTTAATCTCTTGTTAAATGTTTAATATATTATTTAATTTATTCTCTCTTAAAATTTTAAATAAGTCAGCGGTAATCATGACAACGATATCGCCTGCAAATGAAGTCCAATGTGCAGTGTTCTCAGGGATTAAAATGAAAGTATAGATCTTTTTTTTATTCTTTTTGAAAAATAAAACACTAAAAACAAATATAGAGTCCAAAAAATTTCCAGATAATTTATACAATACAATTAATATTGTCCTCACGATTTGCAACAAAGATTTATGTTAAAATTATTGTGAACAAAATGGTTGAGATTTTGGCACAGGCTAAGTATTTCCCTTTATTTCGTTTGAAGTAAAAATATGCTCATTGGAGGAAGCTATGGCTTCGGAAATAAAAAATTATTGGCATAAATTTTGCGGTAGTAAGCATCAATTCCACAAATAAATTTTCAAGTTATTATAACATGGTTACATAACTTCCCAATTAGCGAAAATATTATCTATATGCAGAAATTTATACAATTATTATTTCCATAGAACTACAAAACAATAAAATGCAAAAATTTACATACTGGATAAAAATAAGAAAAAATATTGATGGTACCATGGCAACCTCATATTTTTTGGTATTTTATTGTATTACCAATTATAAATTTCTTGCAACAAATTTCAATTTAAACTAAGTTTATAGAGAACACTCACCGGATTTTATACATTTTACTGCTTCCTCGGGTGTAACATTTGGTGGCTTCCGATTCAATGGATGTGAGATTTCATTGGCATAAGAGAAGTAATTATTAACGCCAACGACCATAGGTTGTCTTACGCTTCCAATGACAACACGTCTTAAATTTTTAGTCAACATTGATGCCATGCTTTCACGCTTCCAAATGTTTTTATTTACAATTTAATATATTCTATAGTAGGTATATGCCTGCTTTCCTAAAAATAATCTTTCACTATCTTGTATTGAATGTAAATATTTTTTTTCATTTATTTTTTATTCTCAATACGTATTTATGAAAGACATAAATTCAATTTTTATAATCAGAAATCGCTTATTGAAAATTTTAGCAGATGTTTAATTTATTGTTTATTTCCATTCCCAAAAAATTTTTTTTCGTTTTTTCTTTGTTTAGTGCGCCTGTCTTTCGAAAAGTAAAATTTAGACTGATTGGTTTAATTTTCCGCAAATACCTAATTATTTAATTTTTTTATCTGTTCTCAACGTTAATTTGTGTTAATTTTTGACGTTGGACACAAGTGGATTGTAGCCATAAAATAAGAATCTATCAAAACGTAAGAGGCGAATAACAGGGCGACTCAGGTCTTATTTATTTCTGTAAGTGCTGTCATATAACTTACTTGAATATTTAAACGTTTTTCTGTGGTATGGGCGGTCACCTATGCACATATTCAAGTCTCAACATCTTTCGTGGTACAATCGTAATCCATCTGACAAAATTCGATTTAAGCTAACGTCTACTTGTAATAAAGGCCTTAAAAGATTTAATAGTGCAAGTACAGTGGTATAAAGCATATAGCAGTTTTATACTCGTGAACCTCCCTGATAAGCTTTATGCTGCTATTGGCTGGTTGTTTGGCTAGCACACAAATCGTAAAGTGAATGAATATAGTAGTAGTTTTGTTTTGGTCATTTTACAATGTTCCATTTCAGGCTGCATTATTTTGACATGTATCGCTGGAACAGTTCTTGTTGTAAGTGAGCTTCTAATGTATATACAATGTGCATGTACATGGTATGTACACAAATGCATAAGGGGCTTTTAAAAATCAAAAAATTAAGAAACGGAAAGCTATATCAATTTTTATTTTATTTCAATTTATTTCAATGTAGTTAAATTTTATATATATTAAATGCCTATTCAATAATTAATCGATTTCGTTTTATTTTAAAAGCGATACTAAGATTTCATGTACATACATATTACTTTAATCTAATAAGTTATGAGTTAAAAAATTTAAGTACACTTATAAACTAATAACAATATTTTTAAAAAACAGTTCTTAACAAAATAACTACAACGCAAATTTTTCTACAAATGTTTAAGTATTTAATTCATTTTTACATTAAGGATAGCAAATCAATAAACATTAAAACCCTAGCTGTGTAAATAATTTTGCGTTAGTGAAATTTACATATGTACATATATGTTCTTTGAGCATTTTGTGTACAAAAAGTTTTCATATATGATTTTGTATATATTTCACTAACTGGAAGTGATTTCAAAAAACAGACCGAAGTATTTCCTTTGAAATTTAAGATTCAGAATAAAAATTTCAAACGTATTTTATTACTGTAATTATTTTCTTTTTTTTTGTGGGTTTCCTCCTTGCGTTATAAAATTGGATTATTAAGTTGATTTCGTATATTTTCAGTTCGGGTTCGTTGTTTCTGTTGTGTGTGTATACTATAAGTGTTTAGGATTTTTTGGTAATTCAAAGTCCGTTTGACAATATCTTAAGGAAAAATAATACATATAAAAACTATGAACATATTCAAAATTTCAAAAAGTGTGCTTCACCCTTTATGTTGTAAAAGTTTGTAGTTGCAGGAGCTTTAACGTAAAAAACCTTCGCTTTATATTTTATCATAGACAATTCATAGTTGTGTTTCTAGTGGTGAAAAATAAAGCTTTTGTCAAGTACTTAAACTGCAGTTTAATTTTTAAACTATACAAATACGGTTATTTTCAAAATATTTGTATACTGATATGCAGATTATTGAAGACTAAAATAAGATTAAGCATGATAAATGAAAAAAAAATGTGAAAACTATATTTAATGGAAACAGAAATATTGCTAGCTAATAAAGTGAACGAACTATGGCTAAAAACAATACATACAAAATGTGAGTAAAGGCCTGTGATTTAAGCCGACAAGATCAATAGTCGATCAAACCAGGAATTCTTGCGACAAGATTTAATATCGTATAAGGTGTATAATTATAAAAAATTTATGGGGTTGATTCAGTTTACAGTTTATTACTACAGCTTTTACCGGAATTTCTCCTTTCGAGAAAGTGGATCCGATCAGTTATGCAAAAGTTGGTATGATTATTCTTTTCTTAGTACAGTTCCACTAGCAAAAGTACAGTGGTACAGCAAGTACACATTTGGTGCAATTTACAAAACTTTCATACGTTATATATTTTTATGGATTTTATCATGTTTGTCGTTCAGATTGATTTACAATAGTAATTGATCTTAACTATTATTTGTTAGTGATTTAGTTTTTGCATTCACAACTAACACTGTTTTCACTTTGTTTTATATCACAACAATTCCAACATATGTAATTTGATAAAATAATGACACAAAACCTGATATATAATGCATAAAACAATTGTATGCTGGGTATGTTTGTTTGAAATGACCTTGGTCAACAAATTTTTTTAAATATTTTAGCAATTTTTTTTTGTATAATTGGAGTTGGAAAAGAACAATACCATGAGCTTGTTGGTACAATTTTCATATTGTTATCTTAGAACCCTGGATAATTTTCGTCGCTTTCGTATCTTGGCTGTACAAAACGCCATATAAAGGCTTTCTATGTCTTCAAAATCTGTATGTATACTTTTCTTCACAATAGAAAGTATTACTCCCATATAATCAATTAAAATTTAAGTTATTATTTGTTATCTAGCGTTTTATTAAGAAACTAGTTAACAAAATAAATACACAATCAAACAAATGACAAGAACATGTTAGAAAAATTCAAATACAAAAAACTTAAACTTAATATATTTTTTTAAATTTATATATTCAAAATACATACATACTTACATATGTACATGCTTACAAATGTAATTTAAGAAAAGAATATACAAATTTAATTTGACGTATTGAAAATTTTCGCACGCTAACTAATTTACTTTAGTATTATTAATTATTAATAAAACTGGCCTAAAAAAAAGTTTGACTAACAAATTTTTCTTAATCATTATCATTTTGGAAACAGCTGATTTTCGTTATAACGATTGTTTATTTGCTGGAAACTTTTATACAGTGTGGTCCCTTTGATAGGATTTTATTTTCTTTTAGTTTTTTTTAAATTATAGCGGTTTTTTTTTGTAGTTATTACGTTTGCTCGTTATAATAATCTATGTTTTACTGTTTTTTCTTTCCGATTAACTTAAAAAAATAATAATAACAATAATAATAATAATAATAGAACTAATTTTCCTATAGTTATTGGCCTTTTTAATGCATGTGTTTGTTGTCCTTTTGTTACTATTTTAGTTTTTACTTAAACAAATACTTAAAATCTAATTCAGTTGTAATTTTTTGGTATTTTGAAATTTTTATTTTTAGAATTTATGTTTATTTAAAGTACATTTTAGGAAAAAGAGAATATTAAAAGGGCTGTTTTGATTTTTTTTATAAAATTTATAATTGTGCTTAGATTCTATATTATTGAATTTAGTTTTAACATATTTTAAACATTCTAAATATCTTAAGCTGAAAGTTTACAATCGGAACGTTAAGTAATAAAACGACAAGTAAAAACAAATGCCTCATTTAATCAGGCAAAACTTATGAAATTGTTCTCCATTACCGGCTCTGAGGGGATGCACTCTACTGCTGTAATGCATTGTGCCAGAATTATGGAAAGAAGGGGATACTGTTGAAAAGACAGATATATAATGAAAGTTTAGAAGAGAGAAATTTTAGTTTATTTTGGTTATTGTTAATGTTGTTACATTTTGTAAAAAATTGCTCAAAATTTAAATTTAGGAGTTGAATTCATAGCTTATACGTATCTTTATTACTTTACGCTACCTTTACATTTTTTTTTCTTGCAATGACCCTTTTCATTACATTTTTTTTTGTTTTCTGTCACCTTGTAAAGTATTTTTGTTTTAGTTGATTTTTAATATTAAATGAAACTATTTTCTTTAAAGTATTTACTAGTTATGTTTAAGTTTTTAGGTTATTCAATATTAATATATATATTTATTTCGATATTTCGCTAGCCTTCGGTTAGCTTCTTCAGGAAGAAGCTTCCTGAAGAAGGCTAGCGAAATATCGAAATAAATATATATATTAATATTGAATAACCTAAAAACTTAAACAAATCTATTGGTTATTTACTAGTTATACAATTAAATTTATCTACTAATTAAAGTCATATTAATACAAAGCTCATGATCGCGACGATCACCCCATCCGCCATTGCCTTTACGCAATTTTGTTTTTTTAATCAGACTGGCTACGGTGAGGGTCAATGATTTAGGAAATATCTGACCAGATTTTCGCGCAATACGTAAGACTTGCTGAACTTTAGAAATCACTTGATTTGATTCACAGTTTTTCTTTTTATGATGGACACCGCTGTAAAATATATAAAATTTATTTAATTACTGTAGCAAATTTCATATTTCATCCATTTTATCTATTTCATAATCCATCTAAAATCATCTCAGTGATTTTGATAAAAATAGAGAAAAACACATCATAATTAATCAAATATATATAAATCATGTGATTACAATTAAGACAATTGCAAGCTTTTACAGCTCTGCTAAATATAACATGAAACTATAGTATCGCGATATATCACATATTTCTCAGCTGAAACTCACCATTCTCCAATATGAAAAACTCTCGGTCCCTTTACAATCATTGCATGCAATTTATGTTGCAAGCACTGTTGCGACACATGTTGCAGCGACCAATCCCAATTATAATCATCGTACGAACAGAAATGCTGTCGACATTTACGAATACTATTCCAGGTGCTGCGATTGAATGCAAAACCCATGTTATGTTTACTACTTATCCAGGGCATAACTTCTACCTAGAGATATAAAGACAACAAAACAAGCCAGTTAATTGTTAATGTTTATTAATTTTAAAACTATTTATAATTTAACTTGATAAAATTTAATTTTTTTAACATTATAATTTTGTTAAATTAATTAATTGACTATTCGACAAGCAGTGCGAATAAATGATGATTCTGCAGGAAAAGCATGCAATATATAATAACTTAATATAATTAGTTTCTTAAATGATTTTACAATTCATTTTACATAAAACTTTTTCAACTCGAGAACTTTTTTAACTAGAAAATGTTCTCAACTTTAGGAACACAAAAAATTAGAGTAGATTTGAGATATATACAAGATACAGAAACATGTTGCAACAACCTGTACTTAATATATATTAGAATAGAGCAAATTTTTTGAACTTGTCTTGACATTTCAGTTCAGAAGGGTTTGCAAGACATCAGAAATCGCTTAACGCTAGAATAACGGTTCCGAATTGTGGAAATTTACTTACAAATAAATAACTCAGTTCGAACGAAATTTGTATGTGAATTGTATTAAGAAATTTTTTAAAAACCTGGACTGATCGCATTGGCCGCAAATCATATTTAAAAAAACATATGCCATGAAAGTTTTTACCACATCATTTCAAGTTTAAATATACTTTTATACATGCAAATTATTTATCATTTTGTAAGTTCTGTCCTCTATTGTAGTTTGGATTTTAGGTAACGCTATGACATTTACTAAGTGAGTTAAGATATACTTTTACTATATGATTGTGTGTTTGACCAGTTTAAAATGGTTTGTCAGCTAATCTGAAGTTTTTCTTGGTTTTTGCTACAGATTGAGTGTAAAATATTCTACGATTTTTTAACTCACAAGACAGGTAGTAAAAATAAAATAAGTCCATGGCAAGAAATCACAGATCAGAGCCTTTATTTTTTATGTATTTTTATTAGGGCCTGTATGCAGGAAATGACTGCAACAAGAATGAAAGCTTTATTCCATTTTCGGTCAGAGGAGATCGGATGGAGTGAATTATTTTTGAACCGAGTTAAAAAGGATCTAAATGAATTTTGTTGCTACATGTATGTCTACAGATAGGCGGGAAGGAGGGAAAAAGTATAGTTCTAAACAACCGCTGAAGCCGCGGTTGAATAAATATATACTACATACATAAGCTAGCCTCTAGAGTACAAACAGTTTTTTTTTTTAATTTTATCTTAATTTTTAATAATTAATGCACGACCTTTATCCTAGTCGTCTAGGGAAGTACATATTTAGCCATGCATGTTGCATACGTAAATATTATGTATGCATGTGTGTGTGAATATAATATGGAATTTGTATTGAGTTGAATTATTAATATTTTATATGAGGAATTATCTATTCTATTCATATCATGATTCGATAGATAAACGGATAATCCGTTCAATTAGAAAATCTAATTTACAAACAATACACATATAAATACCTCAAAGAACTTGTTAATGCCCAACGGTCGTTTTGGCATTTTTGACATGCGATATTTAATCTGCATACAAAAATATAGTACATCAAATACATATGAACTATAGATACGCTCACACTTGCCAAATCATTTTGTTATTTGCCTAAAATATGCAACCCCTAAATCCTAACACGCTTATTCATAAAGGAAGGATAAAGTTAATGTATGCTTTAAATGCAATTTTACTATACAAAACCCATACTTTAAAGCAACTTTAAATTTAGTAATTGTTTGTAAATAGCAGCTTAAAGAAAAATGTTTGGATTCAGATAGTTTTTTATTAAGTAAAAGAGTTTCATACAAAAGATATCACGAAATCTTTTATTATTATTATTATTGTTATTATTATTATTATTATTATTATTATTATTATTATTATTATTATTATTATTATTGTAGGAATAAACATTTGTCTGAAGTAAAAGCCTTTGCATTAGGGGTCACGCTTTTTGGCCAAATAGGTATTTGACAAGTGTGAACGTGCCTTAACAGATACACAAACAGTTTAATACGAGTACATTCAAAACAAATTGAAACACAAAATCGTTTAATAGATATATGAATGTGAATATGTATATACTACACACAGATATTATTCCCAGCGAACATTTTTTGCTATCGCACGAGTAGGTATATATATATATATATATATATATATATATATATATATAATAAAACTTTATGACACAAAGAACAGGGCTATAGAAGAGATTGTCCTAAAAATTGTTTGTGAAGATTGAAGAATAACTCGAAGTCTACAAATAAATACTGCAACTAAAGTGAGGGTATATTAAGAAGTTAATTAAATATTAAAACTTTTTGAATTTATTTATTTATTATATATGTTTTTTTTGGTGAGCGCAAAAGAATAATAAAAGTATATATAAAATAAAATTATATCCTTGGCTTTTAAAGGCCTTTTTTTTGCTCTCTTGAAAAATATTAATTTTTTCTCTTACAACGTTATTTACGGCGAACCTTTGATTGTATAACAACGAATACATCAGACAGATTTTATATAATAAAAAAAATTCACTTTATGGCTTCACCTGTTTCATAGTGGATTACGGCCAATACTGCCGATTTACAGAAAATATAATTTAAAATATATTATAATACAATAACTTAATTGATTAACATTTTCCTTGAAGAAGTCACACAAAGAAGGGACGAAAAATATTTGAAATTTTGTCAGTTATTTTGCGAACCCTTTGTTCATTACACCTTTAAAAATCTCTTAGTAATTTCATCGCATGTATCTTAAGAGCTTTTTGCCGTTCATCTAACAACGATGTCAGATATTTTGTCAACTACTCATACGTTTTCTTTATATTTGTGGATAATGTTCGCTGTGCTTTTTTTACTTGGTTTTGATGATAGGAAATTTGGTATAATTAAATTATAAAGTTCAAGCAATATAGAATATGTAGCACATAAAACTATTATAGACATTCAGACATACAGACATACAAACGCTTGATAAATCAGAGCTATAAAAAAACGACAACTGTTTAAAAAGACAAACGAAGCTATTAAAATGCAATTACTGTACAAAGTTGGGAAAATGAGTAGTTGGGGGATTGGACAGGGTGCTTGCAAAAGAAATGTTATTTAAGCAGTAGCGCCTAGAAGTTTTCATTTACAGCCTTTTATAACGATAATACGCCTGAAAGTTTATAAAATCAGTAACTTAAGCATTTAGAACGACTTTCTAATATCTCACATCAAATTCAATTTGTAAGAAGACCGGATTCCCAAAGCGAAAATTTATAAAGTTTGCACTCGGTCGGAATTTCAAACATGATTTTTTATATATTTCGTTTGAGTGCATTTTATATGTCTTAATTATCGGAATATCAGTTTTTTTTTTTTGGTTTTTTACAAACAGATTTGAAATTTTTTATATTTACTTTGAACTTGTTTTGATTTACATAAAATGTTTACTATATGATTCTTGTATCAATTTTTTAAAATCTTTTGTGTTTACAACAATTATATTAAAAATTCTATTTGGAACTTTCTTTAAGTAAAGGGCTTTTAAATTTTGTGTGACGCTATACATATTTAACTTAAATAACATTTCTTTCTGCTCTATCCTGTTGTAATGACTAGTATAATTTTTTTGAACTTTATGATTTAGATAAATATCCAAATAAACAAAATAAAATTAATTGAAACATTTCAAATGATGAATGGCTTGTTCGTTGCAGTTAATCTTACATTTTACAACAAATTAGAATATGACATGATATTTAAACTATAAATTAAGTTGAATGTGTAAAAGTGTTAAATGATAATCCGCATGATCAAAGATCATGCAATTTAACTCAAAATTTATAAAATCTAATAATCACAACAATTAAACACATATACATAATTATAAAATCACAATTAATTATGAAACATATTCTGGGATGGACTTTGAACTCAATAAAGAGATATGGAACTGTTTATTTCCAGTTTTCCTCTTATATAGTCAAAGTTAATCAATAGCAATTGGATGAACTAATTGAAATGTGTATAATGAAAGAAGTTTAAACAGTGAGCTTCCAAGGAGATAATGCTGAAATTGCAATAAACATAAATATTTCTGAGGTTTTTAGTCAAGAAAACTTCGTATTTTTGAAACTTATGCTGGATTTTATACTAAAGACCGATACAAAATCTTATTTAATAGAAAATAGAATATGAATTATGAAAAATGTTCAATTAGACGAGAGGTAAAAACACTGACCCAGTGTTAAAACCAGCACAGGGCGCGAATTAATTTATATGACCATCGAAATTTTTATTAAAATTACATTGAAATTTCGTTCAATATCGAATGCGGTAGTTGAGCCCCAGGTCCAAGAAATTTTTAAGTGGACGTACTGAATATTAATTCACATACTAATAAAAAATTTACCAAATGAAGGACGGTCGCAGAGCCCTTCGAACCTAGTCGGGTGAAGGCAACAATAACTGATTTAGTTAATGAATTGGTGAAAGTGTGGCGTGGCTTACGTAGCGTGCGTCACAAAGGGTTAATGTTTTTGTTTTATATGTTATTTTTGCTAATGAACGATAAGTTGCAACATCTGCGAATCGGCCGTAATTATTTAAAAACGAAATACTACAAATCCAATTCAAAAAAATTTGCAGCGAAAAATTTGTTTTAGTCGATCAGTGTATATTATTTGGAACAAGTTGCCCTGGGGCTCTTAAAAGCTGAAATAACCTACATTTGCCAACACTTTTGCATTCTTCACATCGCATAACTTATTAAACCAATTAAATTGATGTAAACCTTAATTTCATCTCTAAGTTACAACAGCAAATAACCATAAAAAGAAAACTTAAGAAAAGAAGGCAGAAATAAAATTAAAAAAAAGAAAAAAAAGAAAATCTGTAGCAAATGGATGTGAAAAGCAAACAAAGAGCAAAACGTTAGAAAATAAGAAATTTGTTAATGAACATACATATCCATACATACATGCATATGTACATAGATATCTATGTATATGTGTGCATGTATATGATTAATTTTTCTTAATGAATTCTACACAAGATTTCAGTTTTAATGATTATACTTTTTCTTATACATATGTATGTATTGTATGTTTAGTAATTTGTTTGCTATTTGGTGTGGATACCTTCTGATAGACAGAATATAATGATGGTAAGACATGATAACTCCATGTCTGTTGTGCACCTGATTGCGAAGTGCTCTTAGTTGTAGTGCTCGCTGCTGAGGTGATGGAAGATGTGCCATGTGAATTTGTATTTGTATCACCCACATATGATTTTAATTTACTATCATTGTTATTTTTAATTTTATTATTGTTATTATGATTATTTATTATATTATTATCTTCTTTATTATTATCATAATATCTATTTTTATTGCTATAATAATGCTTACTATGGTTATTATTAATGTTATTGTTATTATTATTATTATTATTGTTTTTGTTATTATTGTTATTAGAAGAAGATGATGTTAAAGCTGATTGCGATGATAATTGTAGTGATTTTCTATTCCTATGGTACGAATATCCTAATAAATTGTTAGTAGATATCAGCGAAGAAGAAGCATATTGATTGCTAAATGATTTTTGTTTTGACTGCAGCACACGCACACACACAAAAATATATAAATAAACAATAAAGAAAAGTATGTTGTACAATATAAATAATATTAAAAGTATGTAGATGATGATTGTTTTCTTTTATAAATTTAAGAATAAGAATATTAGACACACATTTTCAAAATTAATTATAAATTGCAATTAAATCGATAAACTTTGGAAATAACTGGGGGTCTATTACTCTGCAATACGATACGAAAGGAAATTTATGAGTATTTGTATGATATTAACAGAGTAAAATCTTTATTAACGAATTAAGAATCAAATTCAGGTTCTTTAGTCAACTACAACAATCTCCTGGTTATTGATATTTCATCATCAAAATTTTACTTAAAGTTCTTAGATTTGGAAATAAATCTATTCCTATTTGCAAAAATATTCCGTATACATTCCTCAAAGAAGTTTAGTAATAGACGAGAGTGGATGAATATCATTGTGTAGTTAGTAAATTTTGAATGTTAAATGCCATGTGTTAATAGCAGATCCGTTTTTGCAATAAACGTATGGCCAGGCTCCGCAAAATTCAATAGATATTATTGCACATTTTCACCACTGCATGCAATTAAATGACAAAGTTATAACGAATTGTGTTGTGGCAGGACTAAATGAAATCCTTTTGCATTTTAATATTGTAATAAATTTAAAATGATTTTCATTTTAGTAAATTTTTTACATTTTTTAGTTCATCGATTTAGTTGCTATTTATTGATGATCGAATTTCGTTTGTTGGTTATTATTATTTTTTCATAATTACAGAATGAGGAAAAAGGAAAATCTTAAACACAATTTTGAAAAATATTAAAGCAAAATTTGAAAGACGTAAACCTTTTAATGCAAATAGTAAATGTAATATTTCTAAGGAATTTGGTGAGAAAACTTAAATCGATAGTAAAACAAAAACATTTTCTTTTATAGATTTAGAATTCAATAATTATTTAGATATAGAGACATTTCAAAAAGTATGCAACTCACCTTGCTATTGTATGTGTAATAATTAAATGTTTTTAAATAGGTGCCTAATGATAAAATATTACATTGTGGACATAAATCTTTTGTACGTCTTTGCATCATTTCCAATAGATATAAAAAGTCTTCAGCCACATAATGATCTTCCTCCAGGAATAAGACTAGACCTGAAATTGTTTGTTGTATAAAATATTTATTAAGTTTAAAGAATAAGAAAAGCGACCAATCAATGAATAGAAAAATGTATTTTGTGAAAAAGTATAAAACTATTCATAAAGCCATTTTTAAATCGTTGCTGCTTACCTGTATGATATCTTGTGACTTCCAGTTGATCGAATACCCGATTTGCTTTCCACCACCAATGATGTTTAGTTTGAGTAAATTTCGCCTCTCTATAATGCCCATAAAGATCAGGATATAGAGCGTTATTACATTTTCTTATAATGGCTCTGCAAGTGATTTAAAGATTTTGAAAATCTAAAATTTTAGCTCAACTCGTCTTTACTTACTGATCTTTTTTAATATCACGTGGACAATCATCCGGATCAACACCGGGAAATTCATGCGGATGTGTTTGTATTGAATGCGGATAAAATATCTAAAATTAAATATAAGAAAATGTGTTATGTTTTTTGGGTTAAATCAATTTAATTTACATTTACAATCTGTTGTAAAAGTAAGAATAGGGATAATGTTAATGACCGTAAGCTCCACTGATGGATGCTTACACATCGACACATGCCTGGTCACAATTATCTTATTTTGATTTTGAAAACAATTTTTAATAAAATAAATAAAATTTATTTCCTAAATTGTTGAGCCACGAGGCGAGATTTTTTATAACAAATATTTTATTTACAATATTTTGCAGCGCTTTGTGTAACTTATTCAGAGAAATAATTTCTAAAGATTCACTTTCTTTTGCCTTTCCTTTTTTTCATTACTCACCTGCATAACTTTACAAAAGTCTATACTCTGCACTAAATCATTAATATCTTCATCATAAAAATCATGCGAAAATATTAAAAGAACTTTAGAAATATCACGAGCTTGGGCCAGACTCACGATCAAATGGCGTAGGTATGTAATACGAGTATGAACCTGTAAGGGCAAGTTATATATTAGAAAATTATTTGCAAAGAGCGGTTTCCATAACCCACATTATGAAAAATCATATAATATATAATTCTTCGTTCATACGATGATTTTAGAATCACGATATATTTTTAATTCACTTTAAAAACTGCTCCAATATTTCGAAGATGATCTCTTTGTTAACTCCTGCCATTTTGTTTTCTTCTTTTATACAACATTCAGAATATCCAAAAATATATACTTTTGTAATACAAAACAGAATATTAAGCATTCTAACAAGGCGAATTACCAGGTAGCCGCAATAGCTTAAACGATCACCAGCGTGTCGAGATTATTCAGAATTGTACTGTCAAAAATTGTTTTGACAGCCTTTTAAAATTTTATTTTAAATCAGCAGCTTATTTTGCGATTAGATGCATGTCAAATTACTCGAAATGGTTTTGCCTCAATGAATTTTTTTTTAATTATCAATTAATTAATATTTTTATAAGGTTATTAAATGTACACAATTTTCTTAATTAAAACAAAATTATTAATTAAGAACATTTAATGGCCTCTAAATTAAAATTTTTGACAAATTGTTAAAGTTGTGAATTGTGGTGAAGATACTTGGAATTAATTAATTCGTATTGAAAGAGAAAATACTATTTCTATATCTTACATCTTTCGCATTCAATAAAAAAAATCGTCATGTGAATTGCGTGTACGTTTTCACGGATAAGGAAACCGCAGTAACATTTTATTTATTTAAGATAATAATTGCAGGCAGCAACTGTACTTACTTGTACTACAATTATCACAGAATCATTTAGCAAGGGGCCAAATGTATATTCATTTAAAACTAATTGCATCCCATTATATTTGGCGATTTGTCGTTTTATTTCCGTTATATTTGGAGGATGATATAAGTCGACAAAACTAACAGAACCTCCAGCACCATTTAATAAAGAACCATTGTGTTGTACTAAAATAATGAAATTGAAACTTGATTAGTTCTGATATGAAATTGCAGTTGTAATTTAATTTTAAAATTAATAAACAATAAAGATATATCGCGAAAATTGTTTCGAGAGTTTTAATGTGAATTTTTTATTGTAAATTTTTAAAACACACTTTTGGCATAAGGATTAATTCCTGGTTTGAAATTATTTGAAAGTTAAATCACAATGACACCCATGGACTACATGCATTGTTGTCATATCATCCGATTCATCTGTTTTTATAGGCAAAAGTTTTTTTTTATATTTTTTTCAAATGAAAACAATTTGTGAAATTTGATTATTTTGATAAGTTTGACTACAATTTGTTTACAATAAAGCTCCCCTAAATTTTGGTTGTTAATAAATTATGTTTAATTTAAGTCAATGTTTCCATTTTGAATACTGTAGGCGATTTCGTTTATTTTAGTGATTTTACTCTACAATTGGGGTATTCACACTTTGTGCTATTTAGCCATATTGTCATAAAATCTTAAACTTTAGACTAGTTTAAAAGAGTTGTTATTGTGCTGCATATAAAAAAGTCATAAAATAATAGCACTTTATCAGGTATGTTTTTGTGTTGTCATAAAATGCTCTCGAGACTGCAATAGTATGTTTGCCGCTGTTACTTCTATATGATTCACGACTAAGAACCGGTTAAAAAATTGTTCATAACTATATGTCTGTAGATTAAATCATATTTTTATAACATTAAATATATTAAAAGAGCACTAAATCGCAAAAACTATATATATACAAGTGAAAAATTTTTCTTGTTTAATATACGTAGCTGGCAGCCACTGAACGTTTTTCCGTATGCCGCCGCAAATAAAAAAATTTATAACAAGGTAGCAGCTGTTAGAGTTTATATATACAAATTTATTTAGCAGACCAAGTTATGACGGGTTGTTCACACTTGTCATATATTTCGTGCTATTATTTTATGACTTGTGACTCTATGACTACAGTGATCATCCGCCAAATGATTCCTAAAAATAGTTATTCAATTAATTACATGTAGTTCTTAAATATATTTGAAAACAACACTTATTACATGTCCCTTCCTCTTTCTTTTTATCATAAATTGTTATGAATCTGAAATAAATATCTTATTTTAATAGAACACTTACGACTAGCTGCTAGTGTTTGATTACGAGTTTTTGGCGTTAGAAACTTATGCAATACCGATGGCACCATTGACAGTATGGCATCCACTGAATCATTTGTGGGTTCTGTCAACAAGGGGTCGCGGGATTCAGCTAGAATTTTTTAAATAAAAAAACAGTCAAATATATGAAAAAATTATATGTTGGAATATATAAAAGATACTTACGAAAATTAAAAGCATGTAATTGTAGGAATAAAAATATTACTAAAGTTATCACAATTATGCCTCGTATATAATAAGTATTACGTTTACGATGCATTGTCCCCGTGTTAGGCAGAGGCAACGGTATACGTCGACCTTTAGAAGAATATATATTATATATTAACATTTTATAATACTGTCCTTCATAAAATACTTGTTAACATTTTAGTTAGTATTTTCCTTGGAAGTCTTACCTCTCATGCTGGTTGATGTTGGAGCTTGTTTTTCGGCTGGAGGTGTTTTTGACTATTAGCGCGTCATTTTGTCTACAAATAGGAGAAGGTACGAATAATTAGTTAACATGAGATTGAAATTTTCAGAAAGTGATAAAAAGTTTGTACATAAATTTTAAAGACGTGAACGTCCTCGTTTATTAAAGTAAAAATAATGCTTAAATTCTAAACTTAAATTATTGTTTTAAATTCTAATTGAATCAATCTTTGGTTGCAGTTATGCCATCAACGATTACTCACGATCTGAAATAATTTCTCTTAAAACTACGAATCACCGAATGTTGAAAATAATGTTCTTTCTCTTAAATCAATTATGAAAGATTCAGATTACATGAGTTGAAATGGTAAGTTTGATAAGATTCATATTACAGGTGTTTATTATAAGATTCATATTGCGTGAACCGAATTGAATTAGTAACTTCAATTATATATGAAAGATTCACGTTACAATAGTTTATTATAAGATTCATATAACAATGGGACACTTGGTCACCATAACACTGTTGGGTAAAGCTCATACACGTGTATTTATGTATGTAAATACGTGTGGCGTAACGCTTTGACGTACAAAAATTAAAGAAACAACAACTTTTGCCGACACATGTTTATTATTTTTACTTAAGGCGTTTTCTTTTGTGGAAAAAATGTAACATCTTATCACATCTTTTCCAAAATGTGGCAGTTTAAAGGAGTTTTAAAACAGAAATAATTTTTCCTAAAGAATGTTGAATTAATTTCTTATAAATTCTTTATTTTCAAATGACAGCATGTTGCCATTTTCTGTTAAAAAGTGTAAAAAATATTGCACTCTTTTCTAGAAAAAAAAATCAATATTATTAAATAAAACTGGCTTCACAACGCATTGAATTTTTTTTGTCTTTAAAAAATTTCAAAACTTATTTTCTAATATAATCATCAATTTAAGTTTGTGCTTAAAGGCGGCTTAACATGTTCTAAAGAAATTTATTTTCCAGAGAATAATACTTTTAATGCGAGTTTTCTTTTTAAACATTCAATCACTCATTTCGAAAAATTCGTTAAATATTTTGTGAAGTTGTAGAAAAACAGCGAAAGATTATACGAGTATTTTGCTTTCTTCTCTTGCTATGCAACTGTTCTATATATTTTAAATAACTAAGGTTGTATGTTAACAATGAATCAAAAAGAAATCGTTTGTACTGACTCTGATACGCATAACGCTTTATTATCTGTAAGTTACATATCATACTGTCAGCTGAATATCGAAATCAAAAAAGCTTCCATATATTTTGGAAAACCGTTGACACTAAAGCCCGTGACTGCACTTCGAGCTATACTATAGTAACCTGAATTTTAATTTTTAATTCCTCCCGATGTAGTTTTCGATTAACTTTTTTCGACATTTTTTCGTTCATGTCCCGGATTGCAGTGACGTGGTTTCTAAATGTCAGAAGCTGCTTCGTTTTTGAAGTCGACCCGTTAAACCGTTTTAAAACTATGATATAAAAATTTTATCACTAAGTTCTTTTTGAGATATCTTGATATCCATCGCTTCGAGTTGGTTCAAATTCATAATCTAGCCGTTCTCTCAGAATTAGTCTGGGAAGCTTCATACGACCTCAAAGCGTGAAGGTCTGAACACGATTTTTTTCAAAATGGGGTAAAACCCATAACTACTCGAATTCTTAAAATTTTATTGACAAATTATAATTGGAGCAACTAAAAATTTGTTGTTAGATAAAACTTTTATGGGGATAGGAAATTGTTCTTTATTTATTGAAAACGAATTTCACCCACAATTAATTATAACAAACAAAGTTAAGTGAGTACAAAAATATTGTAAAATATTGTATTCATCTGTAGGTTACCACTTTCGACATCTGAGATTACATTTGGTTATTTTACCTTTCAAGCTGATTCGCAAGAGATTCGATTATGATAAAATGTAGATGGAGATGACACAAATAAGTTGCACCAATTATCAGATTTTGTGTGCACAAATGTTTATATATATATATATATATATATATATATATATATATATATATAAGTGTATGTGTGCTTTAGTACTTTCTGTAAATTGTAATGCAATTGTAAATAGAATGAATATCAATAAATCTACTGAATGAAGCTCGCCTGCTCAATTTTCTATAATTTTCAAAAGAATAGCTTTGAAGGTTTTCTTCTATGAAAGTTGAAGACAAATAATCCATTTAATGCAAATCCTATTATTTTTGCAAGAATATATGATGCTCATACACATATCCAGATACACATTAATCCATGCATAAGAAAGTAAATGTGTATGTGTAGTAGTTATTGTACATATTCACAGAATAATTATGTGAATAGTAAATTTAGAAACTTATTATTTAATCAAAAATTCAATTTGCTTCAAATTAATATGGCAAAATATGTATGTCTTGGGAATCGTTACAGCAATTTCTTTTCATATTTTAGTTATTTCGTTTTGCATTCGTGCCTTTCATTCCGTAGGTGAAAATGAGAACGAACAAGTAAGTATGAGTACTAACGTATGGATGAATGGATGGACTTGTAATCCATGTCAAAATATCTTGCAATGTGTGTGTTTGTATGTATGTGCATGTGTAATCTTACTTGTAGGTCACACAAAAATAAAGAAATAATAAAAGATGTGGGTGGGTGACTTGAAATGTTTTTTGTTGTTGTTGTTGTTGTCACATATTATAAGAAGTAAAAATATGTATTTTTCTTTTATTTATTTTCCCATTAGAGAAAATGTTTGGAAATACTTTTTGCTAATGTGCAGATAGAGTCTTTTAAGACCACTAGAACTTTGAATTTTAAAAATTAACATGCATAATTGTATTGTAAGAATAAAACAGCTAAAATAAAACTTCAATACATGACATAAATATTTAAACATGATTGATACTTATTAAGAATTGTGTATTTGAAATTTTGCGGTTTTAAACTGGACCCTAAAAATAATTTTTAGTTTATTAATTTTAATTGCTTGTTTTAGCCTGTAATTGTATTTATATTTAGAAATTATATTTATGCCAAATTTAAAGAAGCAAATAGTTTCCAAACTCTTTGTGTCAAAGTATTATTTATAGAGAATAATGTGATTATTAATCACAGCAATTTTAAATGTTATTTTGTTGAAACGAATCCATTAAATATTTGACAAAATAGGCGTAACTTTGAACCAACCAAATCTGAATAGTTCTCAATGTTAACAAGAGTTTAAGGATTATTTGTAATGATACATATTTATTTTGCAGCACTAGAATTATTAGCTATTTCTACTACACTTTCCAAAGTAGTTTTAAAACATTTTACAAAAATTATGGTCACCGCAATGGGCATAAAACATTTGAAATTTATGTGTCAATTTGTATTCGGTTTCATTGTTTGCCAAAACTTTAGCACTCTACTAACAAACCATTTTTATGTAAATTGGTAGTAAGTATGTGACAGTTGTTTTATCAAACATGAACATGCGATGGTATGAGTGAATTATTTGCACATACATACATTCACACATATAAACACACTTATATCAAAGACTATAGATTTATATTTTTTGCTTATATACTCTTGTAAGTTGTTGAAGCTCATTTCAGTTTTTATAAGGTCAATGTTTGTTATTTTTTTTTTTCATTTTCTTTTAACCATTTTACAACACAAAAACACACAACCTTAGCCTCCAATATGAAAACTATAGGTTTCTATATGCATACATGCACACGTATTTATATGAAAATATATCGTTGGTCCTACAAGAACTGCCATAACTCCCATATTCTCCAAAATTTATCTTTAGTGATTCTAAAACAGATCGCACAAATAATAATTGATAGTTTCATAAGCACACAATTTCTATTATATTTTTACCCTCTCTTGTGACGTTGCAATTGTGTGAGTTTAGGCCTTTCGAGATGATACCAACGATATTTTTATACAACGATGGTTGGAAGTTCTGCATACGAATTCGCAATTCCAAACTAATAAGACTTACAAGAACAAAATTTTACATAATTGAAACGCATTTTGTTTGCTCAAATGTTTTGCTTAAAAATTATTTTGCCATAAAAATTATTAGTGTTACTTCTTTTGTTTTTACTGTTTATTTAACAAATGCGAGAAGGAAAATAGATTTTTTCTAAGTTTAAGTGGCAAACCCCTTCGGTCATTATAGGTTACCCTGTACAAACTCACATGAATATGTAAATGTGTGTGTGCACATGTAACTTATGTTTTATAATATTGACAAGTTTGCAAAACAACCTAGAAAACAAAGAAACTGTTAACGAGTAAAACACTTGTGAATGCTAAGAAGCGTTTAATAGACATTTTATTGTTTCAGGCACGTTACATGACGTTGGATGCCATTTGTGTTTGCTTGTTATGATGACTTCATCGCTGTTTAAAGGCAATCTTCAGGCATTTCTTTAATTAGACCAAAGTCATTGGGGTGTAAGTAAATCTCTTATACGTGTGGTAGCACTAAAAGATGCCGCTTTCAGTGGGATAAAAGCACGTGGCTGTTGAGAGAGTTTTCAGTACTGAGATTCAGATAAGCATATAATTAGAATTACTTAAAATCCATGAGTTATGTTGAAGCTTAAACGTCATAGAATTGCCTGATTACAGCTGGCGTATGCGTTAAATCAATTTGTATTTTATTTACAAAACAGACGGGTAAAATAATAATTCTATTTCAACTGAGTTTTCTAGCAAAAATGAGACTTGATGTAACAACTTTTCCTGCTCAGCACACCTTTAATATTATACGTAACATCCATTAAAATAAATAAACAATTTAACAAGTTTAATTAATAGTTGTGAAATACACAAAACAGACCTGTTAAATTGTACTAAATTGCCCAGCACAAATTTGCATATTTACATATGCAAATTGCTCTTGAATAAATATCGATCTAAACGATTGAAATGGAATCGACTATTAAATGAAATTTTCTCTTTATGATATCATATCGGCAGGTTACTTGTTTTGGTGTGTTTAAGGAGAGGAACACTGTTTTGTGTGACAGCCGATTCCAAAGTTTTCTATTATTTTGAGATTAATATAATTTAGGAAATTAATCATAATTTAGTTATGCTGCACAGTAGTTTGAAAGTCCTGCAAATATCTTAATACAATATCCAGAGAGTCAATAAATGTGTTTTTTATTTTTTAATCTCCACCAATTGTGGAGTTGCTGAAAAGAACACTGCAGCTTCTAGTGTAGCATTAACATGATGATGTAACGTATGAGCGTATTATTGAAGTTTTTTGCACAATTTGTAGTGAATCTCCAAGAAACCGCTTTCCCAGATTTATTATTTTAGATTCCATTAATAAATAAAAATGGCGTAGGGTATAATTAGCACCATATATCGCATTTACTATGTAGGTTAAAGACGAATTGCACAAAAGAGGGAAAATATGTTCCAAAATTTGCAGTCGCAAAGCAGCTCTGATTCCGTCAACATCAAGGCCCGTTGGCAATTATATTTTAAGTGCAACCAGACCACTGATCGTTTACTCTCTTTCTAGAGTTTTGCGTCTCACTCGCACTAGTTAATTTCGACGCCTCAGATAACTGTATTGATTTACGGTTCCTCTGAGGAATTTTTCATGGTGAACTACGTTGCTACTTCCTATTTGAAAGCATAGGTCGTGAGCAGTCAGTCACAGAAACGGATAGAATAAGATTTAACAACATCGCCGGTATATGGTCTCAGTCACCAAATTGCAAATGTTCCAAAATTTGTTTTCACAAACACGATCACCATCTCTTTTGAACTCTTTTGTAAATCTCTTTTGAACCGTATGCAGTTGTTAGTACAAAGGAAGAAATGTGTTTGTTGTCAAAATTACATTTTCCATCTCTGCAAGACACAAGTTTTCTAAATACAAGTGGTAGCGTACATATTTAAAGTTGGTTTAAAATTTAAACCAACGCATGTTGATTGTGTCACACTTCGGCCCATTATTCAGCGGAGGGTGAATAAGAAGTGCGTCAGCTGAAAATTTGAAAAGCATTCAGCAAAAGAGTAATTAATAAATGGTATGGGAATTACAAGCAACAAATAAAATAATTTTAATGATTGGGAATTGTCCACCCCTAAATTTTGTTTGTAATATTGATAACATTTCACACCATGAAATTTACAACACTATTTCATATATGTATGGATATGTATGTATGTATCCATATATATATATATACATATACATATCCATATATATATACATATATATATGAGAGCATGCCTGAAAACAGTTCTAAAGCCTCTGGGGACTTTAATATTCTAAATAAATAATTTCAATCGTCATGGGACTCATTCAGTCCGCTGCTTTGTGCGCCATTGTGTGTTTATTGTATTTGTAGAATGAAAACGTCTTAATATGATATGCTTTAGGAAAATTAATTTATTATTACCTTTTTGCGTATTTGGAAATTGGGTTTGACTGCATTAAAATTTGTGTGAGCTCAACAAAAATAATTTATTGTTATTGTTTTTTATTTTACTTTTGAATATATATTTATTTATAAGCCTGTTTAAAGAGTATTTATAGCCCTAGACCTTTAATGTTATGTTTGTTTCTCCTAATTTACTATTTACAACGCCATAATATGTTACATTTTACCTGGGTTCGTGCATGAGTAAATATTTATTTGAAATTATTGTGTCAGAAGCGAAAATAGAGATACGCTTATATGCGTGAGTGTACGTGTAAAGCGTTATGTCATTCATTTGTTATGAAAATTTTCTTTTTTTTAACTTCTTTTCGCTTTGAAATCCTTTACGGACTGTAAACTATCACACGCATTTGTTTGTATTAGAGATTATTTTAGATTTGTTTCTACAGTAAAATCTGACTAATTTAATTTGAATTACATATTTATGCCTCTCTCTATATGTGGTCCTAAACCTGGATGGTTAAACCCCCTCCCCACAGAGTGAAACTTTGTTTTTAATAAGAAAGAAGGAGAGAGAATTACAGTGAGTATATATTTCCATTTCATCACTCTCACTCAATACAAAAACTAATGAAACAAAATATTCACCGTGTGGATATAATTTTAAAAGAGAAAAAAGTTTTTATGTTATATTTAATTGTTTTTAAATTGAATTAATATTCATAGGCTAATTGTTCGAAATTAATTTAAAATCTCAGAAAGACATGATGATAATATTCCAAGGCACAAAGGAAAGTCAATATCAGTTTTATTCAACTTACACAGCAGAGCACAACAGCTGTTTTCGAAAGTCGCAACACTTTCATCTTCAGAGCTCATGTGTATATTGTGTTTATCACCACTGTTTAGCTGGCTTATTTGAATGTGATAACAGTTTTCTATTTACACAAATTTTATTGTGAAAAAGAATCCGAGAACTGTATCAACCTGAGGTTAACACGTTTTTGTTTTAATACCCGTGTTACCGTTTGATTATTTTCTTCATGTCCCATTTTTCTGAATTTTTTGTTCCATCATACCTAAATCAATTGTTTTTTTAATTCCTACTTCTTATGAAACGTCCGCATGATTTCGGGGAAACTTAAAGCATCGATAGATCTTTGAAAAGATCATAAAAATTCTGTCCTCTCAACAATATCCATTCCTTTCATCTACTGATTGCTGGTCCGACTAAAAAGCTTTAAAACAGTTTAAGTGCAGCAACCCAACCAACGAAGCCATAGTGCACAATACAATTTTGTAAAACATGTTTTGTTAAGGTTATTGAATTTCGTCTAATCTTTGCATTTTTTTTACTCGTTTTCATTTTCAATTGCTTTTATAAAAATCAATACAAATCTTTTCTTTAATGGACATTAAATTTATATGTATATAATAAAGCAAAACGTTGACAAGTGTCTGAAAATTTATAGCCAGTGGGTTGTGACGTAATTGTAATATATTTTTAAATTTATTTTGGACATTAAATTGAAGTACGTACAAGCAAATGAGGTGTATGAAAGCCAAAAGCAACTTTGCGCAAAAATAAAAGAGGCTCTTTATACGGCACACACACACGCATGTAAATGCACACATACTCCGTTATATATAATTTTTTATGAATTTGAACAGTGTGTTCAGCTATTCCAATTTTTTTATTCAAATTGGGCACTGTACGCCCAAACTGGTGGATTCTGTTGAATTTGCGTTAACGACGTTTCTTGTTGTTATCAAATTTTCTCATATCTTTTATACGTATTTTATTTGATTTAAATTTCAAAATAGAAACATTAATTTCTAGTTTACATCCATGTAACGGGTTATCCATTTAGTTGTTTGAACGTCGCCAGTCTGGCAAGGTTGTCAGCTGTTAGATATCTGTCATTTTAAGTAGCATTTGTTTAGCGAAAAGTTTTCTGTTTACGAATATGAATTATTTAACAGCCGAAGATCACTTACAAAAAGTTAAAACTTATTTAAAAACGTGGTGGTTACTTTTCGGGAATTTTGGGGTGATTATAGTTTTCATAATAGAAGAAAATTTCAAGTAGCTCAATATATAATTTCAGTTAGTGAAATTATAAACGGGGTTAATATATTTCACGACCTTTTCACCAATTGAGCCTATCTTACGGCTCATTATAACGTATTCCATCGATTTAAAGTCTCGCTCTCGCATTTATTAAAGCCGCCCAACTATTCAGAACGCCGCACAATAAGTGTGTTACCATCGATTTGAAAGAGTTCCGTACGCTTTATCATAATAAAACTAGTACAAATAAGCCAACTAGCAAGTGGTAACAAATAAAAATACACACGAGTTCTGACGATGAGAGTGTAGCGACTTTCGAAAACAGCCGTTCTGCTCTGCTGTGCAAGGTGAATATATAAAACTGATATAAATCCATCCTTTCGAAATACAAAAAATATTTCGAAACGATGGTCAGCTGCAACCAGTCAGAGTGTGGGCGGCCATTGAAATGACCATACTTCATATCAACCTTGTGACCAAACAGGAGATTAATCGATATTATAGTTTTATGTGTCATTTATCTAACTTTAGTTATTCAAACTGACAAATGGATTACCCTTTACTATTGACGCCAAACCCTCATATAAATAGTTCGCTATAGGTGTACATTAGGGTCATAAATTTTCCAAACTTATTTGGCGTATAAAAAATATTTTAAATTTCGTATAAAATTTTTGTCTGAAAATATTTCCGTAATCCAAACAAAATTGTTTTCATCGAGAATATATGTCTGTGTGTTCACATGAATGGTTATCACCCTAATGCGTGCATGCACACAAATAAGTGTTGGCACATTCATTGACTGTTTTTAAGTAAATCTTTTCGTAGCTACTTTTTACTTTTTACACGTTTGTTACTTTTTACTACTATTTAAGCTTTTTAGAATTTATTTCAAAATATACGAAAAATCACACTTAAGTGGCATTATTTACTAATCTTTTTTATATAAATTCCGTTCGCTTGTAATGAATCAGGCACGAACAAGTGGAAGTGGAAAGTGACCGTTAAGCAGCGCAACGATTTAAATAGAATTATTTGTTGCTTTTTGTTTTCAAACCGTGTAACTACATGCTCGCACATACATACGCAATGTCTTATGAAATTAATCGACGTATTTGTTGCATTTAGCAAACCTTGTGTTGCTTCCAAACGTAATAGAAATATGTTTGATATTTTGTTTGGTTTATTCCACAACTTTTTTCAATAGAACCGCCCATGAACGCGCACGTTTTTCTGAGATCATATCGAAAATAATAAAATCGATTTAAACAAAGTATTTTCAAGGTTTGAACATTTTTTTCGCTATAATCGATAGAATATATTTGCCCGATTATCTATAAAACTATTTTAAAGAATTTGTTCAAGCGTTTCAGCGTTAAATAGTTTGAATCCGTCAAATTTTGTGCGTAGTGAAATTTGCTTAATTTATTGTTTTTTTCAAATCTGTATCAGGTTAAAATGAAAGGACTTTTGCGTTCAAGTAAATGAGATTTTAGTTCTTGTTAAATTAAAATTGAATGTGTTTTTAATTCCTGCTATTATTAAACTGAATATCAGTTGTTTTTATTTATTTTATTTCATTGAACATTTGTGTCCGTGCAGGATGAACTATTCCGGGAAGAAAATATTTCGAAGTATCTGTGAAAAAATGATTGAAAGGAATTAATGCTGATGTAATTGATTTAGATTCTGATGAAAGCAGTCATGATACACCATTAGAAATAGAGCAAGAAGATGAACACCCTGTGGGGAAAATTATTCTAGACGGTCGAAAAATCCTGAAATCCTAAAGCATATCAGAACTTCGCAACCTAATGTCATTGTCAAAAGTCCAGGCCTTATAAGACGCATGGCATTAACTGCAAATCCTGAGGAAATGTAAAAGTCGTTGTTCTGAATAATTTTTTTTTATAGAATTTATGTATTTCAATATAATCATTTTATTGTGTGATATAATAGAAAGTATTTTCTATATAAAATTTTTTTATAATCGAATTTAGTGTCTATAAATTTGTTCAATTTAATTAAATATATTTTCTAGAGTAAATTTTTCGATATTATCAAATTACTTTCTATAATATAAATATATTTAAAAGTTTTTTTGATATAATCAAATGTGTTTCCTATAGAAAATTATTCGGGTAATCGAATATATTTTCAATAAAAAATATATTTAAAAATTTTTTCGACATATTCAAATGTGTATCCTATAGAAAATTATTCGGGTAATCGAATATGTTTTCAATAGAAAATATATTTAAAAATTTTTTCGACATATTCAAATGTGTTTCCTATAGAAAATTATTCGGGTAATCGAATATATTTTCAATAGAAAATATATTTAAAAATTTTTTCGACATATTCAAATGTGTATCCTATAGAAAATTATTCGGGTAATCGTATATATTTTCAATAGAAAATCTTTCGATATAATCGAATATATTATCAATCAAAAATCTTTCGATAAAATTCATTGAATTTTCGATGCAAACTATTGAATTTTCTGTCGATAACTTTTCGATGCATTCGATTATATTTAAAATAGAAAATTTGTTTATTATATTTTTAGTAAAAAATTTTTGAATCTAATCGATTAAATTGTCTATGCATAATTTTCTTATTGTATTTTTATTGGAATTATTTTTCGATATAATCAATTATAACTTCGCTGCAGATATTATTGGAGTACATGATCCATTTTAAGTAAGAAGGAGTAGTTACAATTTGGTCCGATGTAATGCAAACATGGACCATGATGACTAAAAAAGAGATTTAAGACATGATTCAAAACAAGAAAAATACCGCGGGTTAATAGCGTAAAATGGTTTCCAATCTAGTTTTCTGTGGTAACCCATGGAGTAGCAACACGACTAAACCTGCGTTAATAATGTGCGGAAGAGTTACTTGGACTAGTTTTTGGGATTAACCTGACGTAGTTTTTTTTTTTTTTTTTGATTACCTGGTCCTCTCCTAGGACATTGTAATGTAAAATGGAGCATTTTTGCCCCATATATTTGGATTACTTTTGGACTAGTCCTGGCCCCTTGTGGAGTACTCTTTACACGCGTGCAAGGAGCAGTCCCGATTTCTGCAGGGTTCTATAGGAAATTTTTAGTTATAAACGACTAAATCTTAACTATCTCCAGCTAATTTTTCGATATAATCGATTAAATTTTCCACAAAAAATTTTGGATAAAATTGCAAAATTTTTTATTAAATATTTTCGATATAATCGCTAAAAATTTGTATGGCAATTCTTTCAGCATAATTCTATAATACAAACAAGAAATAAAACATTTTTTTTTTGGAATTTGAATGGAATTCAAAATAATACAACTATTTTTTTTTTTTTGCTAAACATGATATATTTGTTTTCCCCTTCATTTGTCCCCCCTTGTTTTACCAGCGTTTAATCAAATGCTTATTTGGTTTGTTTATTTTTAAATAAATTATTTTTTATTTGTTTTTAATGTGTCAATGAAAATAACAAATAAACGAATTAACAACAGGCGTAAATTTTTTTTAAAATAAATTGAGTTGAAAAACTATGAAATTCGAATTGCACAGATATTTTTTTTAAACAAACGTATCTAAACTGGATTTTCAATGTGAAATTTTTTCAATGATTTTCAATCATAAGAGATTCAAGCCGGGCCATTGTAACTGTGATTGTTTCGTGTAAACGATTGGGTAATGTTTTGTGATTTGTTTCATTTATATAAAATGATTTTGAAATATAAATCTTTTATAGTTTATACGAGCGCACATCTCTCCACACACATGTATTTATGTAAATCAGAAATTGCTGTTGAGATAATAGTTCGTATAATTGTTATGGCCGCTTTTAAGTGTGTATGCATGTGTTTGTTACATATTTAAATTAGCTTATGTTAAACACATTCATTTTTGTGTCAGGTCAGGTGGCAAATACAGCAGCGTTTACTGACTTAAGGCGTTTTTTATATTACCAACATTTCAGTGATTCCCCTATTATGTATTCAGTGTAGTTTTAAAAGAATTAGTGTGTGAAAAATCAGCTGATTTCCCAGCCGTAAATATTAGCTTTTCTGGATACTTTTCACACATTTAAAAAACACTTGGTTTCGTTTCTTTTGATAACTTCATGATCTGGGTTAATAAAATAATCGTTTATGTACTTCTGTGATAGTTTTTGCAGTACTATGACCACAACTATTTACAGAATATAAAATAATATGAAATTTATTTGTTCTTAAGAAGTTTGAAACTTTTCAAAAGTGTGGTTGAAATCTACTGACGATTTGGTATAAAGCGCCAATGAAACGCATATAGACATTGCTTAACCACCCACAAATAAATTTCATATTATAATAGGAAAATGGCAGTATGTCAAATATTTAATTTATTAGTAGAATACAAAATATATAGAGGTCGAAAAGAGAAAGTTTTAAGATTCAAAACTGTATATCATTGAAATTATGATTGATAGATATCTTTATAGGACCGCACTTTTTTTATTTTCTTGTAAAACTTTCTAAGATATAAAAATTTATGGAAATTGGATATTATTTGGAAAAGTTATGGCTACGGCCACTGTGTTGCACGATTCAGTTATTTTTAACAGAGTGACCACAACTTTGATTATCTCAAAATCATGATTGGCAATAGGAATTCATGGCTTGAGGTTAAACCACGTATGTCCACTTCAGAGCACAATTGTGTAGATTCTACTCTTATTTTAAATACAATAAGAAATATCCCTGCTTACTTTGCAACAAATTTCCACTGCCGACTTAAAAATGGCAAGTGCATTCCCTCTTGTCTTTATTATATTCAAGTGGAATATGAATACTTTGGCAGAGGAATCAATGTTTTCAATTGTTTTGTAAGAAGATTACAAATTTTAATCACAGCAAAGATTTCCCTTCCTAACGTTCTTATATTTCATTATATTATTATTTTCAGTTGAATCTTTTAACGTTTAAATAAACATACAAACAAATACACGTTTATGCATGTTGGAATAAATAGATAAAAAACCTTTAGACACGCTGAGAATATATAAATAAGAAATTATATGATAAAATTTATAAGCCAAATAAAATGTTTAAATTTATTTAAATTCTGTCAATTATAATATATCTGGCAGCCCAGCACCGTGGGGATTTCATGGAAAATATATATATACATAATTTTCTTCATACTATTTATGTGAAATGCAATCGTATTTATAAATTTCGGACTAAATAAAAAAATGAACTAGACTACTAGATTTTTACGCGTTTAAATTTTTTGATATTATATTTTTTATTCAAAATAGGATATTTCAATGACCTAAAACTTGAAAAACCAACACTGCAGAGAACTTTATTTTCTGTTTAATAATAAACAAAATAGAAATCAATAAATAAATAAAATAAAGTCCTATTTCTCCAAATTCTTGCATCTCCAGTTTTAGCTCTACTTGCCTACGGATGGAAACCACCATCAAGACATTGTGAGGCAACGGCTTCTCTCTTTTAAGCAAATTTAAACTGCTTTTTAATTAATTGCATTTATACCAGTAGCTTCTAGATCCTCAGGCCACCTGTAAACGTCCAAAAAAACCGTGCTTATTCACTCTCCAAAAACTGTTATCACCAAATTTAAAAGAGAGAAATCTTTTTTCCTCAACTCTATACAAAAATCCGCAGGGTGCGCCGATTAAAACAGAGAGCAAAACGTGCTTCAATTTTTATATTTTTATTATTGTTTTTTTCATGGTAAATCTTTGGATTTTCGAATGAAATAAAATATATAAAAAAATTATTCCAAAACTTTTTTTATTACAATTTGCATCTACTATTTATCCAAACCAACTACAATTGATCTATAAAATATTCTATTTAGAATATTTAATAAATAAGGGAATAAATATGATACTAGATACTGATGTCTTGTAACGAGAACATATACATACTTCGTAAGCGAATTTGTTTTTAAAATTTTCGATTACCCTTATCCATTTTAATTTTTATGAAAGCATATTTAAAAATTTAAACAAATTGTTTCATTGAAAGCATGATTCTATAAGCATATTTCTGTTACAATGGCCAAATATTTTGGTAATATTTGTAACTTCTGTTAATGAAAATTTTAATCATTAATCTCTGATGGATTTTTAAAAATCATATGGTATTTTATTCACAGCTCAGTTCGATTTTTAAATAAATTAATTTTTTATATAAAAAAGTGCTTAATAAAATATCTACATTTGAAAGGATGTGAAAACGGTAACAAAAATAAATTTACTGTAGAAATATATAGACATTTCCCATAGATCCTTAAAAAATCCATACATCATCCGCGAGCTCATTTGAAGCTCTTCTTGCTAAAGTTGTTAATAAACTGGAAATGAGATGATGTTTATCAAAGTTATTGAATTTAAAGGCATGAAAAATATATATTCTTGCTATACTCGACAAAACTTATTAAAAAAAAAGAAATTTGACATCCCCGTTCCTTGTCTTAGCAAAAACTATTTAATTTTGTTGCACAGTGTAATCGTTTGTGAATAAAAATATTTTTCTATTTATATCACTTAATTATAAAATATATATTATAATATGAAATTCATTTGTTGGGTGGTTAAGCAATGTCTATATGCATTTCATTGGCGCTTTTAACAAATCGTCAGTAGACTTCAACAACAGTTTTTAAAAGTTTCAAACCGCTCATCTTATCATCTTATCTTTCTTCATCTCATCATCTTACTTTTATAAACCATTTGAGAATTAAAATGAAAACTCACAAACGATTTTAAAAAATCACATTATCTATAATAAGTGTAGCCTGCTATGAAACTCATACAAACAAACAAAAATAAATAAATTTCATATTATAATATTATAATGACAGTATATCAAATAGTAAATTTGTTAGCTATAAAATATATATATTTTTGTTACATCTTTCATTCATTCATAGACCCGCTTTTTGACAATAATTGTAAAAGTATGCCCATCAATTCAATTTAAATTACCTGTCCAACTAACTAATCAAGAAGAGCTACTTCCTCATCAACTTGTGGTTTTTTATTCCTTCGATGCTGAAGTATGGGAATTTCCTTTGTTTTCCAGTTCTATTTCACACTTTTGTTGTTGTTCTTAGCGGCTGTATCCTTTAGGTTTTATGAATAAAATTCATTAATGAAAATTCTTTTTGAAAACAACTCATGATGGATGATATTGTAGTTGTTGTTTTTGTTTTTGTTAGCTTTACATACGTTGTTGTTGGTTGCATATTTTCATTTTTCTTTTCTTTTTGATACCACTTTTGTATGAATGCGATGGTTTTAAAGGAACAGGAAGAGATACAATTCGTTGGTGTGTAGTTCGTTCCGTAACCGAAAACTATATAACAAAAACACATACACACACACACACACAAACACGCAGAAAGTTAAAGGGATATATAAATCGATTTTTCACTTTGAATAAGGCAGCTTAAAGGATAGATGAATAGGATGGTATATGTTGCTGCCTATGAATAGAACAACACAATGTGACTTTTGTTGTTGTTGTTCTTGTTAATTTAATACATTTTTTCCTTAACACCTTTCTCATACTTTTAACAGCTTCCCATATTAATATTTTTATTTAATTTGTCAACAATCTTGCAACCATATTTTATTATTTTTTAATCCTTCTTAATACACACCAAAATATACCAACATGGTTTAATATTTTAACTATAAATAGTATTTTTCACTTCACTCGAAACACTTTAATTTATTTATATACAATTGTCACAAAAATTCTTTTTCTTTATATATTTTTTGTAATTTCCTCTTAGATTTTATTCGAAATTTATTTATTTATAAATAATTTTCAGCACATTTTTTGTGTTCTTTCTCGCGTGTGCCGATTACACGACTGAGTATCTTTCATGTTGAAGTATCTATAAGATACTTAAATTTTTATTATGGTTTTGTGTTGTTGCCTTGCCTCTGCCTATTTTTGATGTTTTTTATTTTATTTTATTTTAGCTTATATTTTGTTGGTTTTTGTCACAACCTCTTATATCTTTTAATATACTCGTATTTGTTGTTGTTGAAAATTTCTTTTCCTTTTATAATGTTTGCTATTGTTTTTGTACATCTGCATCTTTAATATTTCTGTAAATAAGTTGCTGATTTTATTTTGAAGTGTTTTTTGTTTGTTTTTATTGACAACTGCCTGTTAATGTGATTTGCATACAAAGACCAGTGTTACCACTCTCATCGTATTTTTGTCAGAGAATCTTGTGTGTATATTATAATTAATACTTCAAATATATGTATGTATGTATGTATGTATATGTACGGGTATTTCTTCAGGGCTAAGCCAAATTTCAAAGATGCTAATTAATATTCCCTCATAAATAGATCTTTAGCCATTGAGCTTAAAAATTTCGCAACCTCTTGGCTTATATAAAAGTAAATTAAAGATTGCATTAAGAGAGCTACTGATGAGCTGGTATTAGTATTATATTATATATGCATGTATATTTCATTGATATTTTAAGTAATTCAATTAATTTTTTATTTGGTTTCAATGGTTCACACCTGAGATATGTGACCTTTTTTTGATTTATTCATTTATTTCACTTTTATATGGTGTGAGTTATAAAATTTCTCATTAAAATTTGAAGTTTTTCATACAAGAATTCAACAACAAATTTCACTAATTTTCTTTCTACGGTCTAATAAATATGTATATCACACCAAGTCTTTTCAATGTTTATACGCATAGATGTATATTTACACGTATGCATGTGTATCTATGTATGTGTGGTTTGCTTTTCCGGTAAATCGAAAAATCTCTTTTAATACTTTTAAGCCAAAAGTTAAAAAAAAAACTATTAGTATTATGTATATCTACATAAAAGTGCCGTTTAAATCATGTATGGCTTATAAATATTGTTGGACGTTAAGATACTTTAAATTGTACCACTAAATAGGCGTATGATGTATTTATGTTTATGATTGAAAGTTATTACTTTTCATGCTTGAATTACTTTTTATGTGAGAAATTTTGATGTAATTATATATGTTCAATGTTCCGTAATGTCTTTGAGCAGCTTCTCAGGATATATTGAAAAACTATATTTTTTATCTCTTTTCATTTATTTGAATCATATTAAACTTATATAAATATAAGACTAATATTCATACTAACCCCCTAATTCATAAAGGATTATTAAAATTAAAGTGGCTGTAAAGTATGGATTTTGTACGGTTAAATATCTCTTAAAACATTCATTAACTTTAACAATCGTTTATGAATTAGGGGGTAAGTATATAAAATGTAGCACTAGCTGCTTGGGCTAGCGGCTATTTATCTCTTTTTACAATTGTTATTACTTTTGAGGCATCAATAAGCTCTAACCGAACTGCAACTATACGCATGTATGAATCATAGATTATCTTATAGGTACACCGCAACTATCAACAAATTTAAAAGTATTTGTAAAATATTTTGGGTATATAGATACATATTTTTATATACAATTATGTGAATAAAATTTTAATAATATCAATTAGTCACTTTGTTTAATTTAATTTCAATTCAATTTATTATTTAAGAAGCAGTCATTGTTATTATATGACATATTTTCTTAAGCGGCAAATAAAATTTTCAAAGATGTTAAATTTATTTAGATGGATGCACACACATACATGAATAGTAATACTTTTCTACCCCCTGTGGAAAACAAGAAAAAGAAATTATTTTTGAAAGTGTGTATGTATGTATGTATGTATGTAAATACACATTTTCAAAAATAATTTTGTTTTTGTGTTTTTATGTTTTCTACAGGGGGGAAATATATTACTACTATGCATGTATGTGTGTGCATATACACATGCATATTTATGTATATAAATATACCATCTTTCAAAATTTTAACTGATGCTTAAGAAAATCTGTTATATATACTTATATACAGAAGTAAATACGTATATATGCATGGCATTTTCCATTTTGAATAGAATGTTTTGTATTCTACTTCATCTCCATCCCTTAATTTTCACGTAGAGTGTATTTCTAAATAGGACTACATGCATACATAACATGCATCCATAGATAAATTCACACACACTTAGATACATGTGAACATTTCTATCGAAAACTGCTTCCTTAGTACCTACTTTCTTTTATGTGTATGTATATCTTTTCCTTTTTTATTTTGTATCTAGTAGGCAGACATAATTTCTTTATTTCATTTACTACATTAAATCTTTTCTCTTTTTCTAAATTTTTAATTATCTGTTAACAAGAGCATTTGATTGCGTGCAAAATGTATACGGTAAATATATGAAATTATACCAAAACTATTATTTGGTTGCAAGATAAAGCATTTTATATAATTACAAACATATTGTGCGAGTACATTATTAATTAAATATTTCTTTTAAACGGTTCGTGCTACAACAGACAGTTTGCTCATCGGTTACGCGTTTAATACAACACCAAAAACAAATTTAATTTTTTCAATTTATATATCATCACACCGCATAGCACACAACAAATAAATCACAGTCGCGGCCAGCCAACTTTCGACATCCGCGCACGTTCGTTGCCTTTGGCTTAGCTAAACAAACTAAAAGTGTATCTGCCAGATACTTATGTATGCACCTTTCTAATGCGAAAAAAATAGTAACACTCTGCGGACGAAATTCACAACAAACACGTGGTGAAACTCTCTTGTTTGTGACAACCACAACAACAACACAACAAAACTAACAAAAAGGCGCTCCTATTCCAGGCATGGCAAACTAAGATTTGAAAATATTGCAGAGCTAAGCCCAATATGTAGTTTCTTTTTATACTTTTGTAATAACTGCATTGTCACTGCCACTAGCGAAAATGTTTTTGTTATTTTGTAAAACATGCTCTTTAAGATTATCAGTTTGGTACCACGGCTT
This sequence comes from Linnaemya vulpina, assembly GCA_963675445.1. Lineage (NCBI taxonomy): Eukaryota > Metazoa > Arthropoda > Insecta > Diptera > Tachinidae > Linnaemya > Linnaemya vulpina. The sequence goes on from OY776277.1 coordinate 6,909,918, forward strand.
CTATGTTAGATGGTTGGGAAGCACAGAATGTGTGCCATCAAAAACAGCTACCTTAGAACCAAATACGTACGTACTGACATATCATCAATGTTAATCAATTCTAATAAAATTCTTTCTATGGATATCATATACGAAGGGTTTGGCTAATCTAATGGTCATGCGACACATTTCGCACATAGTGCTAGTGCTTCCAACCCTGCTAGAGTAACAACAAATTTCCATTTCTCTTGGTGAATTTCTTTTAAGTGCTCTCTGGAGGCAAATTGCTTTTTTATATATAATTTATTATATATATATTTTGTGCACAGAGATGGATAAACTAGCGTGATATTAATAGCAATCATAATTATTTGTACCTATTAGCAGAGACAAAAGTTTCATTGGTACATGTTGGCATGTTGATATAAGGCATCAAATCAGCTGAATAGTTTAGGCCCGTGTTTTAAATTGCAGGCTATGTCTAGATCCATGAGCCGATATATTGCCAGAGCATATAATATTCTACGAACACAATGGGGAGCGTTTTCATTACAGGGTTACATTCATTGGGTAACATATTTTAAATCAAAAACTGACATTCGGCATAGATAATGTTGATACACACACGTATTTCTATATCGAAATCTTTTGATTGTGTATCATTGATTCATATATCTGTCAAGATGTTATTCTAGTTATACAGACTTTTCCATCCCTGCTGTTGCATCTTTCAGTTATCTTTGCTGTAAGCAGTTGCTTATTTAAGATGTGTTCAGCATTCCAACGTTTGGTTTGAATACATTTATCAAGTGACATTTTGCTTCATTTCTATTTTGTCCGAATTTCTCCAGCTCCTTGCTATCATCAATTCTTTTTTATCTGAAAGATACTTTAGTTTTGAATGGGGTGTTGATTCTTGAATTTTTAATCGAGTTTGTTGTTTGTTCAAGGAATTTTAGTGAACGAAATAACATCTTTCTCACTTTATTATTAAATGGACCAATTATTCATAAGATGCTTATTTAAATTGGCTATTAGAAACTTTGGAAGTGCACATTTGTACGTAGAACTTAAATGTTATAGAATGGCAATTTTAAGGATCGTTTTAAAACTAAATTTCAAGAAAGTACTGTAAGTAAAATGATTGATTTTGTAATGTGTGTATGTATGGATATATTCTTGTGTGCAGATCACTACGGTATTCTATAGTTTTTAATATATATATCTGCATGCGCTGAGATAAAAGGGTGTCTCTTTTGATATTAGAAAAATAGCTGTCTTACAGACTTTAGAAGAAAATAAGTATGGACGGCAAGAAGATTCAAAGAAGCAGATGCTATTAACTTGCATTTATCAATATTTTCGGCTGAAACTCTCAGTTAGCTGGAAAGTTATGTAATTTATGTACAGAGAAGAAAAACAATATATGCAGTGTCCTTTCAATATATATGCTTTCGATATTATTTAAACACATTTTTTATGAGTCCAAAAGTGGATATTATTTTTATTATATATATGCAACTGATCAAAGATATAAAACCTATTTCGATTACCTAATTTCCTTCCTTCAACACATGCAATTGACATCTTGAGCTCTTTACAGTTCAAATAGATTCTTTTGATACAAAATAATTTAAAACAATATTTGATACAAATCTACAAGTACATACATATATTTTAGCAATTTTAATAATAATTGTAAAAAAAATCTTTTAAAAATAATCTTGGAAAATAATTTAATAGTAATACAATTAAATAAAATATTTTTTGCTACATTTGTCAAATTATATAAAACTTTCAGTAAACTCCTTCATAATAATGTCTGTAGGTATTTATTTATCTTTGTATCTATTTTTATAAAATATCAGTCCGTTCTTATATTTGCAGCAGCCAGTTTCTTTTAAATTCTTATTCAATTTCCAATGGACGCCACTTTGGCACTTTCCAGTCGTACGTACGACTCATCTGCTAAATATTGCACTTTACCCACACGCATGCCAGTTTCCGTATCGTACTGATAAACGCAGGGTACACTATTCGGTATGTTTAATTTCATGATATCCTCATCAGTTATATCTAAGAAACAAACGTTCATTTGAAATTAGCTCAATAATTAAAATGAAATATTGAAATTATAACAAATGACACACCTTCAATATGCTTCATTAGGGCTCTTACTACTGTTCCATGTGTCACTACTAGCACTTTTTGTCCTGCTAATACTTTTGGCATTATATCGTTTTCCCACACAGGAACTATACGTAACATAACTGTCTTTAGAGATTCTGTTAGAGGAAATTGGTCTGCAGGTATATCTTTGAACTTTGGATTGTTACGTATTGTATTGAAGTAGGGATTGTCAGGAATTATGGGCGGGGGTAAAATATCGAACGAACGGCGCCAAATTTGTACCTGAAATTATTAAAATTAGAAAATAAGTATAGCTTAAGAGAGTATTGAGGGCATCATGATATACCGAGAGTATTTGTTATATGTAAATATAATTTTTAAACATTTCCGTTTTATACCCGGGTTATTGTAAAAATCTTTGTAAAAGATACAAAGCGATTTTATAAGTTATGTGAAGCGCAAAGGATTTTGAATATCACAATCTTAGTTTGATTAATTAATAAATTAAGTTTTTAGAAATATATATTTTGAATTTTTTGAAAATTACTGATGAGAAAGCGGCTTTTGAAAACGAGGCTATTCCACTCTACTATTGGAGTTGAAGATTGAATTGATGTTTCATTATTCATCATGTCTTTCAAACACTAAGCCATTAATAAAGCCATAATTAAAAAAATATTGCTTTCAAATTGCATTTTTTTTGTGAAATTTCGATGGCTTATAATTAAAGGGTTAATTTATATTAACAAATATAAAATGCGTTTTTCATTGCTCAAGGTAAACATGAAGACAATATAACTTTAACTAAAAAAAGCGCCAACTATTGTTTTTTTTTTCATATTTGCAATAAAAGTTGAATTGAATAATTAATTTTTTTTAATGGTCTCTGCCGTAAATGGGTTAATAAAAATATAATGGTGTTTAAATAGTCTTTTTGTTAAGCAAATATGTACTGACCTTATCTTCGCCATATTTATTGGCCATTTGTCGCTTATTGAAGCCCGTTAAATTTCCATAGTGACGTTCATTCAAACGCCAGTTGTGTATGACCGGAACATTTTTATAACCCAATTCGTTCACTATAATGTCGACGGTTTGATGGGCTCTTTGTAAAAGCGAAGTGTAGATGTAATCAAATGTCATTTTGTGAAGGCGTAGTCCACCAGCCGCTATTTTTGAGGCGTCCTCCAAACCTTTTATATAAAAAAATATTTTTTTTTAAATATAACTAACGACATTAAGTACCCATCGAAATTCCTTTATAATTTAAAAGGAAATTTCGATAGATAACAAATATAGGGAATTGTGGCCTATAAGTGCTTCAACAGCATATCGCCTTATGAATGCATAAAGCCATAAATGAAAAAAATTCTGGGACCACTTCACATGAAGTGCATTGTGCTGGAACTAGAAAAGAGGAGATTGTGTATTTTTGTATTTGTTGTAGTCACAATAATTAACACAACCATGGATATAAATTGTTAAACTACGCAAAAGGTTTGCACAAACATGACATTTCTGTTTGCTTGGTTGTTTGTCAAGCCGCTTGTGTAGTTTATTTATGTAGTGTTAACTACTTCACGCAACACCGTACTTTCCTGCCCACATTTCATTGTTCCGGCACAATGACTTGCTTTGGTAGTGGCCATTTTTATAATATAACAATTTAACCAAATTTTAAATTTTTATTATAACTATTTTGTTTGGTGTTACTCTTTTGTTTAAGTTTGTTAATTAGAAAGTAATTTTTGTTTGCAGTAACGTTTATTTAAATACGGTGTATTGTAGTCAACCAAACAGTAGGTTTGGAATTTTTTTATATTCTATGGCGATATAAAAATTGCCTAATTTTATTATTAATATTTTTTACCTTTTTCCGTTAGTGGAGCATCATGCCAACCGCAAAATAAATTCGTTTTATTAAATTCACTCTCGCCATGGCGTAAAATTACAACTTTATTTGTGGGCATTTTGTACTTTATTTAATAATGGTGGTATTGTTCTTGTTGCTGCTGCTGCTGTTGTTGTTGTTGTTGTTGCTGCTGCTGGTGTTCTTTTTGGTGCTCTTGATTTGAGATGATTGTTTAACGATTTTTGTACTGTTCTTGCTGTTTTGGTAACCGTCCGTAAACTAAATTGTTGGAATGAAAAGAACGTTATTTTCAAAAGGAAAATTGTAACAAAAATACAAAACAAAGAAAAAAAAAAAGACTTTCTAAACGCAATACAAAATTAAATAGAATTAAATAAAATACTCGTATAGTGAAGCAAAAATGCAACAAAACAATAAATACGATGTTATTGAGATTTGCAGTTGCAAATAAATATTTAGGTGCAGCCGTATGTGTGGTATGTGGTTGTCGTTGTTGTTATCAATTTGAAACACAGAAATGCACAACAATAGAATAATACAATAGAGGCCAAAATGTACATACCAACTGATTTTCAGTTTGTGTTTATTTTCTTTCGAATAGTTTTGTTTTGCAGTGCAACGTAAAGTAGCATCATGAAGACGGTTACAGCCAATTTTAAATGCATCGCATCCAAAGCAAAAGAATATATTTAATTGCAAAGAAAAATAAATATTTGTTTTGTATATATATATTTATTTTGCTTTTAACTTCTTCCATTTGATGCGAGCTATCATTTCATTGCTGTACGCCGTGTTTATTTTTTTAATTTTATTGGCTGCTTTTTATTTAAATTCTGTTGCACCTGTTGGCAGCAATAAAAATTGTCAATTCTATTTTTTATTTAATTGATTCACTATTTTGTTGCAGCAGTCCACTATTTTTGTTGCAGACTTCTTTGTCATTTAATTAGCAAAATTTTATTTCTTCAAACGCTTATGATGCTATACGTGGCGATTAATTATCATAATTCTGCCTTATTATGAATGACGTCACTTGTCCACTATTTATGGACAACAATTGTCTAGCATTAACATGTTTTAGTAATATTACATGACTTCACAGAATAATAAGAGATTGTCAATAGTAATTAACTGCTGTCGATAACTAGAAGACAAATGAACATTTTATGCTGTCGTGTTGATGTCAACGTCGTCATTCATAATAAGGCAAAATACTTTCGAATGAAAATTGTCACTTAGTTGGAATAGACAATAAATGAATTCCCAAATCTAATTAAAACAAAAAAAAAATTTTGTATAAAAAACTTGTATTGAAATTTATAAGAAAGCATTTTTTAAGGTAATTATTTTTACGAACATTTTGTATTACTGTGCTAAATTGAATTAATATTCATAGGCTAATTGTTCGAAATTAATTAAAATCTCAGAAAGACATGATGATAAATATTCCAAGGCACACAGGAAAGTCAACATCAGTTTTATTCAACTTACACAGCAGAGCACAATAGCTGTTTTCGAAAGTCGCAACACTTTCATCTTCAGAGCTCATGTGTATATTATGTTTGTCACCACATTTTAGGTGGCTTATTTGAATGTGATAACAGTTTTCTATTTACACAAATTTTATTGTGAAAAAGAATCCGAGAACTTTATCAAGCTGATAGTGTGAAAGTGTTGCGACTTTCGAAAACAGCTGTTGTGCTCTGCTGTGTAAGTTGAATAAAACTGATGTTGACTTTCACTGATCATGTCTTTCTGAGATTTTAATTAATTTCGAACAATTAGCCTATGAATATTAATTCAATTTAACAAGAAAGCATTTTTCTAAAATGTTATGGTAAAGTGTCATTAAAAAAAAAGGTGGAAAAGAGAAGGTAGATTAGTTTCTGATAACTTCACTACATCCAAAAGACATAATTAAGATTGCAATTTTTTTCTTTAAGAAGTGCAGAGAATATAGGGTGCTTTTTTCGAAAAGAAATCACTATTAGTTGTGACAAAATATTAGCGTCGAAACTAAAATTGAATTAAAAAAAGGTATAGTTTTTACGACCAACTAAGAAAAAGAAAATTCACTCCACTGAAAGAAAACGTTTCCCACATGCATGCCTCGGCACCAAAACATATAATAAATCGAAATCACACGAAAAATCACAATTTGAATTTATTATTGATGCACTTCGATTTGTTTGCAGCAGCATGTCCCGCATTCTGCCAATCACACACAATTAATAAAAAAATATAATTGAATTATGAACAAGATTTGAATTCATTTAAGATACTGTGATTTTATTTCCTAGTTTCCATTCTAACGTTGCAACATGACGACATCAATAAATAGTTGTAGGTGAGAAGTTATTATTCTATATTATGATGACAATTTGTTGTGGGTTTCACAAACATCTTTCTCCCCCTCTCTCCTTTTTCTTCTCTGCATCCAGATTCCAGAAAACTAAAATACTTTTTACAACAATAAAACAGCAAATATTCGTTTGTATCTCTAATTCAAGCTATCAGTTTAACATAGTTTTTTATATTTATTTTATTTTTACTTTTTTGATGAGGAAATCTTTTGATAAATACTCGCAGTTGTGCAAATCATTTTACTCCCTTCTACACAAATCTAGATAACTTGAATTGCTGCAAAGTGTTTTACAATTTATGTAATTCTGATTGTTTATTTTCAAGCAGATTTACTGCAGAAACGTTTTAAAAGCGAAATGCTAAGTTTTCATAAATATTTCGGTTCTTATCACGATTTATTTGAAATAAATATTTTCACAGCGGCTGTAAAAAATTGTTATATTTAATACAACGAAAGGAACCCCCTATTTGGCTGATAGAAAATTGTATTAACGCAGTTTAGTTTAAAGGAAAAAAAATTTACCCACGATCTCGAAGCGGTTCGAAAATATTAAAGGCAGGTTTTTTCGTTTCTGAAGTCAACGACCAAAATTTCTTTCTGGGGGCAAATTACGGCATTCGATAAAATTCGAAATTCAAAAATATTTCCATATAAACCCTATTGAAATATTTCGTAATTTCGTTCGGTAACGAGTGCTGTAATTTGCCCCCTCAACTGGATTATAAAAAAAACACAAATTTCAATAAACGAATTCATTATTCATTCAATTTAAAGACAATCATGTCTTTAAATTTTGTCTTCTCGGGGAATTTATAAATGGAGGAATTTGTTCTCGAGATAAGTATTTTTTTTTGCGTTGGAAATAAATTTCTGGGGAGTATTCGTGAATGTAGTTTTCTTGCAGATGCAATAATAATTATTTTCTGAATTCAACTTTCTTGCCAGAAATAATTGTTGAGTTCTGGTTTTTTTCACAGAAATTAAAGCACATTTTTTTGGATTGATGTTGCCTTTTTTATGCTGAGCAATTTATTCATTTAAGGCCTAATTTATAAATTCTTTTGATTTCTTTTCTAACAAAAAATGCAAAATTTTTCACACTTTTTTTTATAGAAAATAGCAACATTTTGCCATTTAAAAACAAAGAATTTACAAAAACTTAATCCAACATCCTTTGCAAAAATAATTTATGTTTTGAAAGTCCTTCAAACTGACGGAAAGAATTGAAATAAAGTGAAAAACTTTGACATATTTTCCAGAAAAGAAAACAACATTAATTTAATAAAATTTTGTGATTTTTTGAAATCATTTGTGAATTTTTATAGTTGATTTATTAACATAATTCTCAGATGGTTTATAAAAGTCTTTTAATAAGTTGAGAAGTTTGAAACTTTTCAAAACTGTGGTTGAAGTCTACTGACGATTTGGTGAAAAGCGCCAATGCAACGCATATAGACATTGCTTAACCACCCAACAAATAAATTTCATATTATAATAGTACAATGACAGTATGTCAAAGAGTTCATTTATTAACAATTAAATAAAATGTTTATTTGGCAATTTTTTTTTATGAAAAATTTTCAAATAAGTAGGTTGAAAGCATAAAATATATTTTATGAATTGGTCCTTAAATATGCATATAATAAAAGTATAAGAAATGCACCTTCAAAACACAAAATAAATTAAAAAGGTGAAACCATGTTCGTATGTGTGTACACGTATTTCAAATTTTAATTGGGAAACACTTTGTTATATTAAAAATCTTCTTAACCAAATGAAATACACTTAAAATAGATAAACAACAATGTTTTGTTAAGATAAACTGAAAACTGCCAAATTGTATTAAAATGTGTATAATTAAATTTTCTTAAATATTTACTGCAATATTTTTATTGCATATTAAACAATTTTAATTACTATTGGCAGAATTTAATAATTTTTCAATGCTACGCTATAGGATACAAACAAGGTCACTCACTCACTCACTGTCCGACTTTTCAGTACATATGCCGCCGCCATCACACCCACACACTTGCGTATGTAAATTGTTGAGTGAAAAGCAATCAACAATTGTGCAATATTTAGGCTAAGCCGAATCTTCTACATCATACACCGCAGTTTAATTAATACAAGATTTATTTCACGAACTTGATATTTTATATCGCAGCAAAAGATAAACGTAACACTTTTTTAAATTATTTCTTTTTTAATCACTTCCAAGGCGGCCTAACATATTTCTGTGGTTTAAGTAAGTAATTTTCGATTATGTGTATGAATATCAAGAGTAATCAAAAATTAATTATTCACTCAAGTAAAATGATAGTCAAGGTGGCTTAAACTTTAGATGAATATATTTTGATTGCCTAGAAAATGCAAGAATTTTATCAGTGTAAAAATGTTCCTGCTGTCTAGAGGTAGATGCTTGGCAGATAAATTGTTAAAATCAAATACATACAAATAAGTTCAATAAATACTTTTGCTTACGACGACGCAGTATTTGAAGATTCTAATTGGAGTCTTACATTAACCGGGGTAAAAGTAGAAAATCGGTTTTGTTCATATTCCAAGATTTTTCTGAAGCTAAAATAAGCCTGCACAATAGATAAATGGCTTAGAAATGCAACTCTAAATTTTATGGAGAAGTATGTACTTATAATTCTCCATACGAAAATGTCACAACTGAATTATAGTTGCAATATATATAGTTGCAAGTATAAAATGCATCATTAGCTTCCAAATGATCGGTAACGAGAGCGAAACACCTTGTTTTGTTGTGCAAAAATTGCTTTAATCGGGAGCTACCATGGAATAATATTTCAAATACCGTTTGACCACATTGCATTGGGTGGAACTCCTAGCATCAAACGAATTTCAATTTCATTAGATTGTTTATAAGTTCGACCTACATAAGTCTGACTATAATTTGTATAGAATTGTTGGTGCAAACTTTATTTTCTGCAAAAAAAATTAAATAGATTAAAATTTCTTATCCAACGTTGGCATCCATTTGACATTTTAGTGTTTATCTTTTAAAAATTTGGTTTTTTTGTATAAAAATTGCTAATACATCATTGTACAGATGTTAATAGATCGTCAATTATTATCCGTGTTCGCGAAAGTTTGCTTCAGAAATTCGAAATCGTATTCGCTCATGTTAAAAAGTTACATTCGGCACAACACTAATACATACGCATACATAAAAATAAATTTTAATATGCAATTTATTTGTTGGCTGGTTAAGCAATGTCTATATGCAACAAATAAATTTCATATTATAATAGAACAATGACAATATATCAAATAGTTAATTTGTTAACAGAAAAATAAAATTTCATATTTTTTAATGAAAATAAAAGTGAATTTTATTAAGTTCTGGATCGTCACAAACAAACCAATTTGCTCAAATGATACGTTAATGTTAAATTCAGGCAATTCTGCTCAGCATTTAAAATGGTTCACTCACACATACACAATATCTGTTCCTATTGTTGCAGAATAACAGAAATTGACATTCCCTACTTACTTCACCAGTATTCATGTGAATTTCTTAGCAACATGCTAAGAAATGTTTACGGACATAAGTATGTGTATTTATATATACATACATACATGAATGTTGTATACATTTTTATGTATCTCAAACATTTAGCAATCAATTCTATTGATTTGTACCAGCAGAGTCTTTGGGCTCATTTACTTCAAAGCCGCCATAATGCCAGAAACAAGATTTTTCAGCAAACGGATTCAACTCGCACCTTAATTTTGTGATACAATATTTATGTATTTAGAACAATATAAAAACTAATTATGAGTTTGAAACATAAAATTCGCGCTTTTTTTGTTATTGCTGCTGGAAGTATGTATATATGTACCTTATATACATACATACATATATGCATTTACATACATGCATAAATACTTATGTATATATGTATATACTAGCATCCATGAACATAACAGTAACTATTTAAAATAAATTCCAATGGCCTTTATTTATTACGGAGCGCATATGTAAATGCTTTCTCCTATGAGAAAATATTTACATAAATGCATACGTACGTACATGCAAACAAACATAAGTATGTATGTATGTTTGAATGTAAGTACGCCGGTACCGCGGTTTTCTATTGTTTTTTCCACGATTTTCTCATGTCTCTATCTAGCATCCATGAATATAATAGTAACAAAGAATCTAAATAGACAAAATGGTCAGAATTACAAACACTAAATTTATGCTTCAAACAATATTTTTTCCAATATTTAGTAAAAAAAATAGAAAAACACATAAATTGAAATACAAACAAACATATACCAGAGCAATACATACGTTACATTTTATGCAGACGACGGTAAATACTTTTATGAATTTTCTCTTATGTTGAAACAAACTTCATTAGCTTTTTTCTTTGTCGTATTTTGCACTGATTTCATATACTATATAATTCTTCAGATCTGAGGTAGAACTTTTATTTGGATAACTGTTTTTAAATGTATTTCTTATTGTGTAGTTCTTATTGCGTGGCTTTAGTTTAATAATTTCATTTTCGGCATTTGTTTATGTTTTATTGGAGAAGAATGTGATGCTATTGGAAAAACAAAAACAAAACGGGAAAATAACAGTGTTTGCGAGTGGAAGTTATACTAGGTGGCTGTCAGAACTCAGGTGATTGTGAGAAATGTCAAAATTCGTTAGTTGCTTATCTGTATTCTAGAATTGTATGGTAAAACCGAATAAAGTTATATTATTAAGATTATATATTAGATTAATAACTAAATTACCAAATCTAACGCTAAATATAAGAATCATTCGCAACGAGAGGCTATCAGCTTTAATAAAGTTATAATATATGCAGTTGTTATAAAATCTTTGATTGTTGCAGGTTCTGCTAATCAACTTAGCCGTAGGGAGGCTCACATAAATATAAATGGTTGTGCTCTACCATATGATGCTTCCCGAGTTGGCATGGATGTTCTTCTATGTATCAAACAAATATATGTATTCTTTCCCCTTGTGCACTCAGGCAACCAGTTTGATCACGGAGATAATATCAGGAGCGTGTTCTCAATCCTGAGCTCCAGGACAGTAATATCTAAATCTGTTGTTTTAATCTTCGATTTACTCAATACAAGCCAATTTGAACAGCATGTAACTCTCAGATGCCCTTCCCCTTCCACGGTCATATCTTGCTCATATCCTAAATTAAGTTTTATCAAGACTCTTCATTCCAATTATGTATATGTATGGATATGCCACACATGATTCGATATATCGATATTCATACAATGTATCGTGTTAAACATATTGATGTTGACAATGCAACGCTAAGCATGGAGCCTCCCTATTTAACAGCTGTTTTTCTCTATGGAAATATTGATGTTATTGTTGGAAACAGTTTACAGTACAGGCAATAAAGGAAACTATATATAGAAAATACGTCAATATTCAAAAAATACGCGTTAGGGCTCTTCTGCTCGTGAGCATCGATATGCAGTATACACAGAAATAAATTCCGGTTATTTAAGTAAAAATCATATTAACATGTATATATTATGTACATATGTATATAATATATTGTGATCGCTGATGCATAGTAGAAGGCTCATACGGAAGAGCAGCCATGAGGATACAGTTTCCCCAGTTGCACTGCACTTAACCCATTCGCCTTCTTGTAAAGACATTAATCAATACTCGTTAATATATAACGATAAAAAACCTTTGTTGATATATTTGGAAGAACTAGTAATATATATTTTTATTTTTTCGATTTTGAAGATTCTTATAAAGAATACAATTAAAATTTTTTAGGTACATCCATTTCATTTAGGTACATCCATAACACAATTCCCGTCATTAGTTTATCACACATAAAATATGCTTTACAATAAGTTAACCTTAACCTTCTAATGCAATAGACCCTTTTGTTTTAAATTCAAAACTGAATCGGCTATAACCTTTGCTGAAGCTTTTAAATAGCCACCGCTTAAAAGCATTACAATTGGTATGTTTCGAGAGCGGCATGTGTCGAAAACAAATTCATCACGTTCAATGACACCCTGAAATATAATATGTATTATTAATATAATCTCTTGTATTATATAATCTATTTTAAGCCTGCCTCTGGTGTTATTGATAGATAGCCCAAAGGATCCCCCTCCAAAATATCAGTACCAGCATTGTAAACTACCAGTTGAGGAAAAAATTCTTCCAGAGCATAATTCAATCCTCTAAAAATACGAGTGTAAGGAATGGAATTATTATTTCTAAGTTTGATAAAGCAACTTACTTCTTTAACTTTTGAATATAATCCCGATCTTTTGTTCTCGGTTGCAATTCCACAGCATATCGTATAGCCAACTTAGCCTCTTGATCTTTGGGATATATACGAAAATTATACATATCCATTATATAAACAAAAGCATTATTCATAAAATCTCTTTCATGGCCGTTACCCTGATGGGCATCCAAATCTATAATCATAATTTTCTCTATATAGCGTTCTTCGGAGAATATGCGTTGTATTAATAAAGTGATGTCGGCGTAAGGACAAAAGCCTCCACCTTTATAGGAACAACAATGATGAAATCCACCGCCTAAATTTATTGCCCAACCATACTGCAAAGCCAATTTGCCAGCCATAATAGAGCCGGCGGTTTGAAATCGCATGGGCTTCAAATAGCCACGTTGTACCAAGCAATTGGGTACGAATAATAATATGGGTATTTCGGCAATTCGGGCAACATTTAAGCTCCATTTTAGGCTGCCTAAGTATTTGGGCGTGTGTACTCTTAATAATTCTTCTGCCGATATTTCCTTGGGTTCATAAAATTTGCCGTTGACAATTTGGGTTTCCAGTAAAATCTGATATATAGAAATCATAACAAGTATTCGTATTTATAAGAAATTAATCAGCATTATGCAATTACCTTGGCTATATTTTTGCCTTTTTTAGCATCGAATGGATGCAATTTTTCTAATTTTGCAAAGTGCACTCCATATTGTTTACTGTAAACAATGGGCAGGTGCTCACGGTCCCTGGCATCCGGTTCCGCTTTGTTTAACCTTTCTTCCGCCTCTCCTTCAGAATCTATTCGTTTTATCCACACCACTTCTGGCTGCTCCTTTTCACTGTGCACCTTTTCAGTGAATTTTTGCATTATTTATGAAAATTGTGCAGAGTTTTTGCTGTTTGCCATCATTTTCCAATAATAACAATAATTTCGCATCAATTGAACATGTAAAACGTAAATAACAAAAATTGTAGTGCTGGAAAATACAAAGTAATAGCATAGAAAACGTCAGTGTTGGACAGTACTATTTTCAAGTACAGTGGTGCACACACGAAGGGATTTCCGGCAGTTAGATATATATTAACAGGAAATAATTGATCCTGTCGTTTTAGAAAGGATCAAGAAGCACATCGATTTAAAATACAATGGAAAACATATATAATTCTATTAAAATCACGCTATTTTCTATCAACCTGGTTTACAGGCATTAATTGTGTAAATCACTTCACCAAAGTGAAATATACATGAAAACTCAGTTTTTACTCTCTTCTACTCCATTTTTCATGTTAAGCTTTTTGCTAGTTTTTTCAAAATGAAAAATAAAAGAAGAGTGCTTTTTAGGCTCAATTTTGGGGGTTTACAAAGTCATATATTGAAAAATTAAAAACATGTGATTGGCTCTATAAATCTTCAATCAGACATATTTTATGCCAAAACAATATTGAAGACATTTTCCTTATACTTTACTGAGGTCTACCCTCAACCATAAAACTTTTTAACTCCAGCAATTCTTAGCATTTGTGGCTTTTGTTTTTTCTTATAATTATTCTTAACACAAACAGATGTCATATTTATTTGTATTTAATTCAATGGCAATTAACCAGTTGCTTAAATTTATTTATCTTTTTTATTTGGCTTTCCTAAATTATTGTTACAGTTTGTTATTTGTTTAATTTGTAAAAAAGATTAAATAAATATTTAAATACACTTTCTACAGTTACGTTTCAATTTAATTTTTTTTTAAAGTGTCAGTTATTGTTTGTGTTGAATAATTGTTTACTGCTGTTGAAGATTTCTGTAAATATTGTTTTTATTTTAAACTTTTTATTTCCTGTTGTTGTTATTGTATTTTAAATACATATTAAATTTATAATTATATTGATACATATGCTAAATATAAAAAAAAGTGGTTTACTTGGTTTTACTATTATTTTACGTAAGTTTTCCGATAATAAACTTTATCCTGCTCTTTAGTTTAAATAAATACTAAATGCTTTTCTACAATTTCAGAGAGTTTTCTTTCCTCATTTTATAATATTCTCTAGACTTACTCTTTTGCAGTTTTTATTTATTATAATAATATAAATAGTTTTAATGAGTGTTAAAATAAAATAGGTAGTTTTATGCATTCATATTTTCATATATTATGTACAATTTATTTAATTGGTTTGAAGAAAATGGGCATTTTAGTTTTTGTTATGTCAATTAAATAATTTATTTTTTGGATTAACTCACTATAATGCAATTAGAACAAAGTATATTTAATTACAGTTTTCTATTTCATTATCTCTAAAAATTTCTAATAGAAAAAATATGTCTCTTTGAGTTTGTTTTACAAATATTTAGATGTTTCAAACTTTTCAATCAATATATAGAAGCTGTTGTATGAGATATTTTGCTGTGCGTGCATGTGTGTTTGCACGTAAAAGTTAAAAACAAAGTAAAAATGTTATATTGTTGCTTCCCAAGCAAATTTCAAACACTTTTATTCTATTAAGGCCTGATTCATTAAAAAAATATAAAAATTTACATTTAGATATTTGTTTCATATGAAAATAAAATGCAATATGAATGGCCGATAAATGTATTGAAATTTTTATTTATTTGTTTTTTTTTTGTGGAAAATGTTTACTGTTCTATTAGGTTTAAGGGATCTTGTCTCCACTTGAGTTACTCTTTTATTAGACAACGTTTAATTTTGTAATTATTTTCAAAAGAAAAGCATATACATACATATACATACATACACGAATGAAAATGAGTTGACCCTGATTTTTTCGTCAAGTGAATGAAATTGTATAGATTTTTGAGGAATGCAACATTACAGCTTTTCCGAAAACATAAAATTTTCAAAATATCTGTGAGTCTTAAGATAAAGAATTGAAAATCTTTTTAATCGTTTCGTGGTGTGCTGAATGCCACGAAATCAACACCAAATAACAATAAAAAAGTAGTATGTTATTGAAAGTATTTCAAATAAATGGATTTTTAAATGAATATGTACATCCAGCTTCAAAGAGAATAGAACAGTTTTATGGACAAATTTCGCATACAGCTGTTTCAGCGTGCATACATGTACCCACATCCACTCCATATCAAATTATTTAGCTTTTTATTTTGATTGAATAGCTTTTATATACTGAAAATCGTTTTAATACATTTTGTTTAATTCATAAAATCAATATAAAGTTAAAATATCAATTAGGATGGATCTTTTTTAGTTAAGTGCTATAGTAAATTTATTTAAAAAATTATAGCAATTGTCATGATACGAAACAAAGGAATGCACAAAGATATTGCATCAAATGAAATATGAATTATATATTTATAAGTCTTTGTGAGTGAAAAAGAAAATTAAAAAAAAAATATGTTAAAAGATGTGTTTAAAAGTGATAAAAACTTCTTCCTTAATAATTTAGTTAAATTGCTACAAAATTTAAATTAATACATATTTTGTTTAGCTCTTGTTATTTGTAGTGCAATAGTGTATGTTGTGTTTTTAAGGCATTAACAAGCCGTAGGTGGGGTTAACCTAAAAAATTAAAAGAAAAATAAAACAATATATTATTTAATTGAAAGCTTTGCGTGATGGGTAATCAGGAAGAAAAAACTAAAAAACATGGCTGTTCCCACTACTAAATTAAATTAAATTGATAAGCTTTAATTAATACTAATTAAAAAATATAGATATAATATTATAGACTGGAGGCTGTTCTGGAAAGCTTTCCGACAAAGAAAAATTTATATGAAAATATAACTATAATTGAATGCTTTGTTTTTTCTTCTCTCTTATCTTATGAAATCAAGGTAACGTGATCATTTCAAAAACAGATAGACAGAGAGAGCTTAGGAACAGCAAATTTCGTATGATAGAACAATCAGTTTGTATAATTTTTGCATTATTATTCTACAATCACTATTCTCCAAAATCACAAATAAAGCTGCATTGCATGCTTACGAAGCAAGCTCGACAGTCAAAATCTGGTTTTTTGATTGTGTATTATAGTGAGGCGAACATTTCTATTTGCTTCCTTGAAAATACAATCGAACATCAAAAGTTATCCAGAGCCTTAAACTGTTGCCAAAAATTAAAAATTTTAGCCTCATATTTAAATAAAAATTCAATCAAAAAATTGTGCAAAAATAAAGCTTTACAAATATCTAAAAAAAATAAACAAATAGAATTGTCGAAAGCTATAAATTCGGTATTGCTGAACTTCTTAGACCGCCTTTGAAATTATGTATATAGCAAAAAAAGATGGCCATCATTTCATGGACCGCTAGCCAGCCAATACATACATTAATTAAATTGAAAAAGAAAAAAATTAATAAATTGGATATATATAACAAGCACATCTAGGGAACATTATCAGTAAAAGAAAAGTCCGCTTGAAATTTTGTTGTGCAAAAATCAAAAAAAATATATAATAAATTTAAAAACAAAACTACTAAATAAATAATGACATTTTATATGAAAATTATCATTATAGTACAATAAGTTGATATGAATCTTACGCATCAGTGCTAACATTCGGTCCAGGATCTTCGAATAAAATTTCCGATCGTGTACTAATAATATAAATCACACAAAACGATAAAACCAACACCAGGATTCCCAATGTTAGCGTCAGTATTTCATGGATACGTGATGGACGCAAGAATATACGGGAACTCAAAGAACTCCAAGTAGATTCGGACCAGGTAGAATATTCACCTGAACTCCAATTGTAATCTGAAATATATGAAACAATTAAACACAAATAATTTAGCATCTGAAATATATTTACCTGGTATAATAAATGCTGGACTTAAAGCTAAAGAATAATTTTGTGTGGTTACACCACATTCTCCCTGTTTGTTATAACCTGCAAACCAATATCTGGGCAGATGTGTGCAATTGTTTTCGGTAACATGGGGAAGTTTCTGAGACAACAAATAGCCCATAATCCGATAGGTCCATATGGTGGCTTCCTGAGTATCACGTTCGACACTGATATAACTTTAAAAATAAAAATAATTTAATTTTAATAAAAAAATTATGATATATAAAAATATTCTATGGTCCAATTCACAAACTCAGTCGTATGATTTCGCGTCAAATATAATAATTAATAGATTCTTTGAGCATCTATTAATTATTATATTTATATGATGAGAACTTTCCTCGCAAGTTATAGAAAACAGGCACTGGCTTCAACAGGGCTATTTGAAACGTATAAAATTACCAACAAATATACAACACTGTATGACTATACGATTGTAATATACATACGTTATTAAGAGAGCTTGTAAATTGCATATTAATGCAGTAGTTGTAAAAAGCTCACCGATTTGGTGCAATTAGAGCCAACTTCTTGAAACTGTTTGGCTTCGAGGCGGCAAAAAATAATGGACAGTTCTGCGATTTAACAAAACAAAACAAAATTTCATCAATCAACACCGGACTGGGAAACTGATCATCCACATACTCCTTCCCCGTTAGAGTTTCGTACAAGGCCATTGCAATTACAGCCGATACATTTCGCATTTTCATTTGTATATCATCGGTTTTGAAATATTTTAGAGCATCTTCCCGGCCCATTAGTTTCGTATAGTCTTGTGAAGTGTTGGTATAATTATATTTTAAATTAACCGCATCATCATATACCGAATGATAGAAACGATTGGTGGGTGCTGCATTTAATGTGGCCGCTGGAAATGACAGATTTCTTCTCAAAAACGATTGAGCCGATGTTGGTGGCATATGATAGCCTACAGATTTTTCAAAATTTATATTAAAATCATATTTAGAGGTGGTAGCATAGTGTTGCAATTTTTGAAAGATAATTTTTTCATATGGAAATTCACTGATTGTATGTAATTTAATGCTCGACAATTCATCGAATGTACCCAAATCCAATAAAAATTCAATATTGTCAAATGTAATGGGTGTGGTGAGTGTTGAAGGTGTGGGGAACTCTTTCTTTTCTAAATCATAAACGAATCTTTGCGAGCCAATGTAGTCGTATGATTCACCGTTGAAGATGACAAACAGAATATTCAGATTGGCATCTTTCAGTTGATTTTTATCAGTTAACAAGCGTGATAGGGTATGGGCAACACTGACAAGTATGGTGTAACCAGTTAAGGAATCCTTAGCTCCAACACCTGAAATGAATACGTGGATGAAAAAGTTGGTAAATAAAAATTTGTAATTTTTTTTCCAGTTCTATACATTTAATTAAATACTGTGAAATATAGAATATAATTTTCCGTTTTGGGGACTTATTTTGCAAAACACAGCGCTAAGCGTTGACAAATTTTGAAAGCCATGATAAATTGTTAGAAGAACAAGGGAAAATCATCATCAATTTAATTATGCAACTTTACGAAATTTCTTATACTTCCATCATCAGTTCTCCTGAGTAGTTTTGTTTATTTATTTTATTTAGAGCTTTTTGAATAAATTTTTAATACAATTTTTTCTAAGTTTTTTTTTTTTTTTTTGAATTACTTATATGGACAGATAGATAAGAGATAGAACATGAGACCGGTTCTAAGGCACCAAGTGATATTTAAAAATATTTTCATTCAAATTTAGAACCAGCTTCCTCATAGTGACTTTGACTAGCTTCCTAAGAGCGCATATGTAGATTGTCTGAATCTCAGTCCGGAAGATCGTGTAACATTTGCTCGTAGCTATAGGCAATCCCACAATTGGTCCACAGACTATTGCTGTGGTTTTCGAACCATCCATATGCCAGTTTAAACTTCTAGAGTCTATGCAAAGATCATTCTCCTTCTGATTAGACACCCTGTCCCTGGTAAGCGAATTACTCGAAATTCAAGTGAACTGAGAATCTGTGCAATATCACCTAACCTTCTGAGCAGAAAATGAAAAAAAAAATTTTTTTTTGTAAATTTTCAAGCAAATATAAAGCGATGTTTCACATTTACCTTAAGTGTTTACAAAAAAATATTTACACTGTACATATCTATATAAAAATAACTTTTAAACATTCTAAATTTTATCAATATTGATACACGACAAGATACTTAAAAGTGTACCACAATAAAGTGTGGAGTTTTTATACATAAGATTTTGAAAAAGTACTCGGATATTCCTAACTTTTTTCATGATTTTCTAGACAAAAAGTTTAAGTAATTAAAAAACCCCAAACAGTTTCACTAACAGATAATTCTAACTTCATGTCCGACATAACGCCCAAAATAATTTGATGCCTAGTAAAGACGTATTCTTAAGATTCTTCTGGTTAAAATTCCTCTCCTGGAATATAGAAATGTATTTCCCAAATTTCTTCAAATTCCACCCTGTTTTATGATATTCAAAAGTGAGATGCAATTTGTTAAATATTAACTCTTATATTTGAATAATAATACAGTTTTTACGATAATTCAATTTTATAAACATAAAAACTACCAGAGGACTAGAAAATTGAGCCGTTTATAAATAAAGTTTTGTATGGATGTGTGTAAATCGTTTTTGAGCTTTAAGATTTTGAAGGCACTTGTTATTGCACATGAGGCCACCGTGTTTGTCAATAATGTTTTTTTTTAATACTTTTTATGTATAATTTTTCCAGATGCTACATGATTTTGTTTCGTTTAAATTTTGTTCAAGACATTTATTTTCCTTCACTCTTGTTTAACACGTTTCGATGGGGGTTCCGAGTTCGTAACATCAGCCGCTATGAGCTCCAACTGATAGTCCAATTCAAAGTCGACGTCATTTTGTAGTCGTTCACAAATGACCGCTATAGCGGTCTTTTCTTGAGCCTCGGCGATCTTGTGTTCCACCAAATAGAACATGTATTCATCGTAGAGCAGACGTATCAAATGAAAACTGCCAAAACTAGAAGCTGATCTTAGAGTCAAATCTCTGATAACCATTGAACTGTAAAAGCTCCATTTCAGTAGAAATTGTCGAGCTGCTTTGGGGTAACAGGCTTTTCCTTTATATTCTTGAAGAGCCGAATCTACAACTAATTGCAGCCAGGAGGCCCATTGTTCCAAGGAACTTTGCTGTTGGAGAGCAGCCTTAAAGTCATTCTCCAAACGTTGAACCATACCGGAATCACACTGGCACACCCAGGCAGCCTGCTCTTGGACATTATGGAAATCAACACGATTCAAATCAGTCAACATCTGAGTTATTTGAGTACTATTTTGTAGAACAGCTCTGGCAGCTTGAGCCAAATGATTGAGCGACGTATAACGGCGTAGAGTTTGACAGAATGCCGAAACAGTTGAAGTCTTTATCTGTACCATTTGATCGGGTATACCCAGCATAGCCTCGCACAGCCATGCTTCCATATTTTTGGCAAAACTTCTTATGGCCTGAGTCAGAGAATTGGGTATGGATCTCAAAACATCTGGTATTATAACATCGACCATATTTTGAAAGAACTGATAGTCAATATTGCGCACAAAGTTCTGTAGGGTTGAGGAAAGCGAAAGTAATTGTAACTTGGAACGGGATAGATTGCGGAAAGAGTCATGATGATCGGTAGACCAAAATTCACGCCACAAATATTCGATAGTATTGAATTCTAAATTAATTATGGCATCTAGAAACTTTTCACAATGTTCCTGATATTTCAGGCGAAACAGCTCCAAATCTTGAATACTTATGCCGGGCGAAAAGGTATGATCCAGTTCTAGTAGGGGAAAGGAGGGTAAAGCGCCAGCACCATCTCCTAAAAATTGTGCACAGGCGGCATATGATTCAGGTTTGAAAATTAACTTCTTTGACGATTTATGGCTGTGAGGTTGACTGGAAGAGCAGTTGGTTGCTGGTGTTTGATTTGTTGATATTGAGGCTTGATGGGAGGCAGAAGACTTTGAGGGTGAAGTGGAGGTTTCCTCTTGACTTTGCTGCTGCTTTAGGATAGAGTCCGGCCTTATACGTATGCCGTAGTAATGATACTTGGAATTGCCGCGAGTCCCCAGCCGTCGAGTACGCAAGCCCGAGAATACCGATCTTATAAGTTTTCCAAAACTTGCCGCATTTACCGGCTCTATTTTGCAATCGTTGCAGTGTTGTATGTAGTGGGTGTAAAGGGTGGATCGTGGCAAACTAACTCCTTCGGCAGTCTCGTAGTTTTGTGACAACCATTTAATAGTTGCTGAGGCAATTTTATTAGAACCAGCCATATGATTTAGATCTGTTTCCATGGAATTATCATCCAGCTCATTTTCATTGGCCGAGTTCACGCACTGGGATCCTGGTAGAGCAGCATTGTTGGAGGAAGTGGGGGTTTGAGGTGAGCTCTGCAAGTCCTCGGATGAAGTGTTAATTAACATACTTTCTTCTACCGGCACCAAATAAGGCATCAAAGTGGTGGTGGCTGCGTGCGAAGTATTGGCGGTCAGCTGTTGTGTGGCATCGTTGGTAAAGTTGCCCGTTGTTGTGGTGTAAAAAGTTGGTTGATTTGTTTGATATTCCTGCACAGGACAAAAGGGATATGTCAGTTGGGTTTGTGTGGCATTCGTGGTGGCCTGGTACAATTGTTCAGCATCTAAATATTGCACTTGATAATTTTGGCCAGCATCTTGTGTGGATACGGTAACAGTGATGAATTGCGGGCAACCTTCTTCCGGCTCGCCGTGATGAACTAAGTCTACGACACCTTCTTTGATGGCAGCCAAAGTATCCATAGTGGCTTGGGCCTCGTTGCTTGAATTGTCTGTATTATCCATGGGAACAACAACATTTATGACGGCCACTTCCTCCTGCTGCTGTTGTAATTGTTGTTGATGCTGATGTACATGATTGGTGTGTTGTTGTTGCTGCTGCTGTTGGTAATGCTGTTCAGCGTCGGCTAAGGCTTTGTGCGTTGCCATAACATCTTGCAAGGATTCAGCTGTAATATATTGAAACTCTTCATGTTGCACTGTTGTATGACAAGAAGACGAGGGGTCCCTAGTTACCACGAGTGCCGCTGAATCGGTTGTGTCATTAACGACACAAGGCAAAACCGTTGATTCGGTTGTTATAGTATCCGTAGCTGGGGACACAACACTTAACGTAGGAGAATTTATTATTCCGGCTGGTGTTGTCGATGTTAAAACAAAGTTTCTAGACGCTGCCAAGCTGGTGGTCATATTGGGCTCCTAATCTAACAGCCAAATCTTTCTCCCTCACTCCAATTCAAATATGTTTGAGAATAGTTTTCCTCTTAATTTTGCTTCTTTTTCGCTGGAAATTATGCTATTCTTACGTGGTTTAACGTTCGCGAACAAATAATTTTAAGGATTTTTCCAAAGGAAGTCTATAGTATATATTTTCAGTGTTGTTTTCCTGACGTTGGCTAGGCAACCAGCAACAACAATTAGCTTTCTAGAAAATAACAATTGCCTACAACGTGCATACTCCTAATTTCGGTGGTGGTTTATTACGCTTGGCTGACTTTTTCAGTTGTAACCGTCGTTTTATTTTAAATGCTGAGCTGATGAAAATGCACTTGTCTAACTCTTATTTTTGAAATGAAACGTGTTTCAAAATAGGCAATCTGTGTGCGTTTGTGTGTCAATATTATTATGGGTCGTAGTGGTGGCAGTGGGTGCATGGTTCACCTGTTATATACATGTGTGAGTGATTGGCTCTTTTATTATTTTATTATTCAAATATATAATTTTGTGTTCTCTACAAACAGCCGTTGTTTGGTTTGCAGAAATATTTTTCAGTTCATTTATCATTTCATTTGATTATCCTTTGAATATTGCGTGCTGCAGTTGGCGATTTCAACTTGTTTTGTTTGTTATTTGTTTTTTCTTTGTATCTTGTTTATTGGTGGTTGATTGTGTTAACGGTTTTTGTTTGAAAATAAATAAATTTTCACTTTGTTTTATGACTATAAGAAAATTGACTAAAAGCATGGCATGGGACATTGTAGAAACTCTTTTGAAAACTATTGTTATTTCCGACAAAAACACTTTATTTTTAATTTGTATATTTTTGATGTTTGTTGAAAAAGGGGTTGATATAACAGGTAAATTTTAATGAGATAATTTTTCGTGGGGTGGGGGTTATTTTCACAACGATATTTTTATAATGTTGTTGGGTTCGTAA
Source organism: Linnaemya vulpina (assembly GCA_963675445.1). NCBI lineage: Eukaryota > Metazoa > Arthropoda > Insecta > Diptera > Tachinidae > Linnaemya > Linnaemya vulpina. Next base: position 6,933,624 of record OY776277.1, read on the forward strand.
AACAACTGTTTCATTTATTTATGCTGTCGATGTCTTTGGAAAATAAAAACTCAAAACACAATCTACGATAAAGCTTTATTGATTACTCAATTAAATTAAATTTAAAATCTGTTATAGCGGACTTACTACATCATTCAATCGATCAGGATATTTTGTTGTCTAAACGTGCGAGTAGTTAGTTCATGCGTAAAACGTTTAGTTCGAACAAATAGTGAGCAAAAAGTTTTAAAAAAAATAAAATCCAATATTTTTATATCTGTTTTTATTTTAAAAGTTATTTGTGCGATCGATCGAAAGCATAAAACATTACCCGACAAGTAAAGTTTCTTTCGTTAAGCGCTTCCTATCATCGAAATTTTGTATACGTTTGGAGACCTATTGATGCCATTGATGTGTGGAATATTACGCCGTTCAATCGTCCACCAAGTCGAAGTGGCCAATTTTTCATGACTCTGACGGAATTCGACGGACTCAAGAGAACCGCACGAGCGGTTTGATCGTTTTAGTTTCCAAAAGAAGTCGAAATATTAACTTCAGAAATACAAAATAATTTTTCAATAGTGGTCTTATATATTCACGTTAATTCTATAAAAAAAAAAATAATCTACTCCGTTGTATTTCGAAAATCATTTTCGATAAATACAACTGAGCACGTGTGCATACTATTCCACTATGTGATATATCAGATACAGCTTTCGCTTAATTATCTTTTGCATAATTAGCCTTCATTCATCATAAAGACGGTATTAGGATTATTTTTATTAAAAATAAAACTGAAGACCTATCCAGGCTCAAGTTCAAACCTAAGCATTTAAAAATTTGTTTAATACATGAACAGTTTTAACACAAAAAAATTTCAGATCAAAGTCATTTTGAAATTACTGTCTTTTTCACGATGTCACTAGATATCGTCCTGCCGAACTGTTACATTTAAAAGAGAAAGTTTTAGAATTTTTTTATATAAAATTGTGCGTTAGTGCAATACTTAGTGACATCGCGGCACAGGCAGTTAATAAAATTTTTTAAGAACATGTTTTATGGCATTTATTTTGTATGCACTTAGTGTTTATACTGCAGGATCATGCATTTGTCATTATTTCGTGGTGGTGAATTTCTTCACAAACACTTGACAAGCTATTTAATCGGAATTTTATAAGAGGAAATTTTAAACGAATAATGTATTTTGTGAACTAGTAAAATTTATCGCTTATTCCTAATGTTAGATTTTATAGATTTAATAAAATTAAACCAAAAAGAGAAATATCTGCAGATTTCCTTCAAACGTGTATCTTTTTTTCATCAAAAATCAACTTTGAAGCTAATATGTAGGCAAGTATCTCTACGGTACAAATATCAAATGCAAGCTCTGGATACTTGCAATTAAAAAATTAATTAAAATAACAAAATAATAAAACGCTGCCGCTGAATAATGTACACAAACGTACACAAAGAGTTTCCTTGAGAGCAAATGAAATGGATAACTAGAGATCGTGATAGTCCATGTGGCTAAAATTATTATTTTCACGACACAAAGAAATAGTAATTGTGAAATCGCCTTCGTAGTAGAGAAGTTCGAGTTACAACCTGGTGTGCGTTATTGTATATAGAGAATCGTAATAGACTGTCACCCCGATTCGCACCATGAATTTTTATTTAACATTTTTGTAGTAAATTTTCTTACTTATGATTATTTAATATTTTTTGAAAATAGAAACAGAATATTCTACAGAACATAAATATGAGCTTACAGGACTAATTATTAAACTAAGAATTATTCATGCTCAAGTACAAACCCGCTAGCTCACAAATTATTTTTAAGTGGAATATTTAAAATATATATGATAATCATACTAGCGGAACGGATATGAAATGAACTACCTGTCCCGTGATAATACAAAGTTAAATTTGAAACGAACACAATATATATTATAGAAAACTAAATTGCACATTTGTTGCATATGTATGTTTGTCGAAATTTCGACGTTAAGTTCGTTTTTTTTCTTTTTATTTTCTTTGTATAAAAACAGATACAGCGAACAAAAATGAATACAAATTAAGAACAATAGATCGTTTTAGGAGGTAAAACACACATTTGATCACAAATTTTGTGCGACATCACCATGCCGACTGTATTGCACGTTTAGGCATAGAATTATTGGACAGAAAACCAATAATATCATAAAAACAACATAACATATAATAATAGTAGTTGCTTTGTTATATATATCTTACTGATAAGAGTTGTTATATTATGATAAAACTTGTCTTCTTTACTCACCATAAACACCTTCAAACATTCCAGTCGTATCCATTCGAGTGGTAACCAATATAAATTTCTCTTTTGTATTAACAATGTTGACTTCATTTCCATTTACAATCGGTCTAGGAAATAAAGTAGCGTAAATATTTTTACCTTTCAAGGGATCACAATACCGTGTTTGAGCTAAATTGTTAATAAAGTTACTGCGACGCCAACACACTTCTGTACTAACCGCCGCACTCATAAAACTATTTATTTCAACAGCACAAAGGCTGCGTAAATGTTGATTCTCATAATCGAAACTATTGAATTTTGTAAAGCATTCAATTAATTTAACTACAGTCTCATTATTTGGTATGATTATAATAGGAAAAGGAAAATCCTCATGCAACAGACCAGATCCCCATGGATTCCATGAATCTTCGGACTGTTGCTCAGAACAAGTAGCCGTTTCTTGAGAATTAGGTAACAGTATGCCACTGTATTGATTTGGACATTTAAGTTCGTGAGAGAAACCCACACCTTCATTAGTGAAATTGTCAAACATATTTAAAACAAGAACTGCCGATATATTGCCGGCACCCTCATACTTAAGACGCATCATATTTTCCCGATTGAAATAATCTGAGTTTAAAATGGCTGCATAAGGTGGAGCCGGTGGGGAATTTAGTAGAAACTCTAATTGATTTTTATCGTATATGTAATGCAAAGCTCCTACAGAGCCGGATTCAGCAGCTGAAAGAAACATACCATGAAAATTTTCAACTTATATGCAAAGATATTGTTCCAAAAACTTACAGGAACATCCAGTTTGGTGGGTGCCATTTAAACGTCTAAAACAGGTACCGCCGAAAAAGTTTTCATATATTTTCTCATGTAAGCGTTTGCAGGACACTATGAAAACGACATTAATTAAATAACAGTTTAGTATATATAAAAACAAGTTAGATGTAAGTAGATTTAAAATCGTTTAACATAACATGAGTCATTACTACCGTATTCTTTGTAAACAAAAAAATTTATGTTGTTCATTGCTGCACATGCAATGTAAACAAATTGGACAAAATCCTTTTATTAATACAAATTTTTTGTAGTATTAGTTTTCTTCCCAACATCCGGAGAAGTTAATACACCCACCTTCAATTGCCGTTGTTTGTAACAAAAAGTAAATGATAAAACACCAATTTACTGCTCTATTTAACAGTAGCTCCATAGCTACGTTTACTTTCTATCTAATATAAACTAATATTTTTTATAGTCTTAATTTTATTGCTATCAAATTGTTTTCCTTTTTTCACAGAATCAACTTAAAAATAATACATCAAACATCGAATGAAAAAAAACTATTCTTCTTCTTACCCTACAACAAGTTGTCAAAATCTCACGTCCCATATGTTTACTGGATCAGAGTTGTATATATTGAAGAGCAGTTGTATAAAAAGGAATATATAAAAAGGCAATTGTCATGAATATCCCGCGCAAACTACAGTTTATTAAGTTAACCGACGCGTAAGGTTGTGTATTCAGTTATTGAAATGAAAATTTTCTGTTGATAAAAGTTGTTCAAAGATAAAGTGTAAATTTGCGTGTAATCTTAATTAGAATAAATATAATTTCTTAATGATTTAATCAATTAACTATATGTGTATTGGGTAAGTTGTGATATAATAAGACAATCATTAAAATTAAGTTTTAAGGTAGTGGCAAAAGTGATATAGGCTTTCGCCTTCTTATGTTGTTCATGTTCATTGTTGCACTCCCGCAAGTGTCTCACTGTTCTTCTGTCCATCATTCCATTAACCATATGACGAATGTTCACTGCTTCCTATACGAAGGCAAAAGTGGCTTTGCTTGTGGGGCTAATGCAACGGAACGTAATATCTTTGCTTCGAAGTATTAACATGTGAATTGTATACTGACATTATATTGAATATACTGAGTAACTCAAATCGGAAGAAGTTGCTTTGTCAGTTTTTATTTCGTAATGTATAACAGAGTTTCCCCCAAGGCTTTCCAATGTTAAAATGAAAGGCGCTCAATATGAAGGTCACCACATAACATTAAGAATGTATGATTGCCAGAATCAGTATTATATTTTCTCTGCAAATATGAAAGTGAAGTATAAAAATGTCTATGTATATGTTATGTGCATCTGAATATATCAAATATAGGTGATGTGCATCATGGATTTCCATAAAATAATGGATCCAATTCATCAGTTCATGTCTTAATATGAAAATGTTTCAGCCAAAAACATAAGTACACGTTTATGGCTTGGACAGACGTTGCGAATATATATTACACATCGTCTAATAACTTCTTATGGAAGTTTCCACGTACGTACATGCACACAAGATTTAATTGATTCCATACGGCAGTTAACTTCAATTTACTTACATAACGAGCTGTTAAATGTATATTGTTTCGACATGTAAATCTAAATCACTTTATATTAAAAATACATTAATTGTCCTTTCCCAAGTAAATGGTATGTGCACCAGTACACTTGAGCATAATATGAGACTTCCTATCAAATATAGGAGATTGTGCATCATGCATCTTCAAAGAATATTGTTTTCAATACATCTTGATTTGCGTTCGTGATATAAGTTTATATTTTGATATGCAAATATTTGAGTCAGAGACAACATTACGCGTCCATGTCTTGGAAAGATAGCTAAATGAAAATAAATTTTACTTCACACCTATTGAATATTTTCTGCATATCGTCCAATAACTATTTATGGAAGTTTGTTTGCACGTGCGTACTACATGACCACAAAATTTAATTTTGTACAGAATTTAAAACGTTTGTGCTGTTTTAAAAATTCAAACAATACTTCAATTTACTTTCATAACGAAGCGTTAATTGTGCAATCAAATATGAGAAGTTTAGTAAATTGTTTCGACATATAAAACTAACTCCTTCTATACCTAAAATCCTTTACTTGTGCTTACCAACATACACATTGACCATCTTAAATTTCTTGTAGGCTATAATTTATTTATATTTTCATTGTTAAAGTACTAAAACAATACAAACTTAATTCATTATACAAGTTTTTCTTTAAACACTATAAAACTACTTATAAAAAGCGATAAATTATCGTTAAAACAAAGAATCTTCCGATCTGATATATTCTCCAATATCCGATTGATGGAAACACACGGTAGCCAAGGGATCAGCAGCTTTGCAGTCAGTTGTTGAACGTGCTAGAACACCAAAGCCCAAAGGCAAATCATTCATATTGTATACAATAACACCTTGATATTGACCCGCATTTTCGGTAATACGCCCTAAACCAGATTTGGGAATATGATTGCCATACAGAAACTGTTGTTCAAAAGATGGTTTCACCCACACTTTGTATTGAGCATAAGGCGCTAGGTAATATAATGCAGTTATGTGGAATTTTAATTTATTCGTTTTAGAGAATTTGCCAATGCAAGTGCCAACACAGACTAATTTTTTTTGTCCAAAGCATTCTGATAACTTTAAAATACGTTCCGAAACGTAGTATACGCGATCCAAATGCTCTCGGAAGCAATACGTGCCATCAGGACGGTCTATGAGCTGTTTAACATTCGTGCCAATGCTGCAAAAATAACAATATTTGTATTTGTTATATGCACACAAAATTGTATAAGGAATCTTACTATTTCGATAATTTTTCGAATAAAATTTTAGTTCTTTCTTCACTTAAACGTTTCATTGCTATTTAATTGTAAAAAATTCTTTAAACTTGAGTGATAAATTAGTAAATAAATATTGTAAATGTAGCACGTTTCTACTAGTGCGGGCGACATAAAAACATTTGGCTGTCAAATTGGTTTGTTATTAGTTTTTGACACCACGTGCGCGCAAGTACTGTATAAATAAGAATGATAGAACAATAGATTTATACTGCTGATTTCCCTAGTGTGTAAAATTCAGCTGCTAATCCAAATCTAAATTAATTTACTGTTGATTATTTATATAATTAATACAAATCGTTAAATATTTCACAATCTATTTTACTAACGCTGCTTTTTTTCTTTTAATTCCAGTATCAATTTAATGTGGCATATTAAATATATATCCTACGCCGATAGTGTTGTTGTGATAGTGTTGTTATTGTGTTAAAGGAAAATAGCAAATAGCGTGTTCAATTAAAGTTTGATCTATGCTACTAATTAATATGAAAAGGGGTTAAATTATAATATTATGAGTAATCAATTCAAATTTATAAAGTTGTTTTATAAAAATCAAGTCTGTTTAAATGCATGTGTGTAATGTTATCGTAAAAGATTGAGTAAAATTAAAAAAAGCATAGTTCATAGTTTATGTCAATATCATGTTTTGTAATGCATAAGAAGCGCAGAAAGTGATATATAAAGGTAGTTAAAAATAAAAAATAATAATGTTTTAAAAGCAATATTTTTTAAAAAGTGGAAGCAAATGGTTGTTATATTTGTTATGGCCTTTCAGTGTAGTGTCACAAAGTATTTGGAATGATGTCAGTTTGCTGCAAAAAGAGATCTCAACATATTTTGCAAAAGGTATGTTATATTAATGAATATATAATCTTTATATATGCATATTCTCTACCTATATGAACACACATGTATACATACACATTTCCACACATAAGATATTATCATATTTTTAATAAGAAAACATAAGTGATGCTTTGCATGCTTCCCGTGGTATGTTTGTCAAATGGCGCCATTTCTCATAGAATAAAATGTTCATTCATGTGAAATCCAGTCGAATTAATAGCAGATGTTCATAAGCCAGGTTCAAATAAATTATTGTACTCACATTTCATATGATGTGCAGGTACGGGATTTCTATTTTGCATATGAGAAAATAAGCAAATACAGTGAAGAAACACCTTTTATTCGATTACTCCACATAAATTATTCGAGTCATTCGTTAATAGCCAATAAGTAATATTAAATTATTTGAACAACCAATCGCCCAAAATTAATCGACTAACTGTTAATAAATTAACTGTTTGACATACTGTCATTATACTAGTATCATATGAAATTTATTTGTTGGGTGGTGAAGCATTTCGTTGGCGCTTTTACCAAATCGTCTGTAGACTTCGACTTCCGGTTTATTGTTTGAATTCCCTACTATATGCGATATGACTCCCTGCTACTTGCTAAAAAGTCTAAAAAAGACCGAATTTCTTAAATGTGCTGATCTTTCGACAAAAAGCAGAAGAAGATATTTAATACAGAAATTAATTTTCTCTATTTGCATTCGCCTCTCACTCTTTCTTACTACTGGAATTGTTCAGGTCACGCTTTGTCTTATAAAAATGATAGATAACAAAATTTTTCAATTATCCTCTTCAAATGCAATACCCCTGGGAATCCTGGTTGGATGCTGGAATACTGTTGCATAAAAAAATTAAAATAAAAAACTCTGTGAGATTTTATTTTTACAGTGTAATACAATATTTTATTTGGTCTTTCTTTGTTCGTTTAATTTTATAAATTTTTTTAATTTAGTCATCCTAAAGTTGAACTTAACATATTCTATTCACTCTTAATTACAAACTTACAACTACAGTGGAATAAAATAACTTAAACTAACTTAACAATAGAATAATACATACAAACTTATATTGTTGTCGAATAAAATATCACTAAAATAGCTTCTTCAATATATTATTGTACCGAGTTGGTTTGAGACAATAACCTTAAAGTTGTTTAAGACGCTGATGCTTTTAATATCAAGCCTTCGCATAAATTCTAATGTACCATTTTTTTTTTCAAAAATTCATATTAATTTAAGTAAATTAACCTGAGAAACGAGCTCTAGCACTTTTGGTTTAGTTCTCTTCATGATATTACTGTTGCTTATCTTTGTTAAATTGCAATAAATAGATTAAAACATACACATTTACAATATAATTAGTTGCGAAATTCTTGAAATTTCATATATTACAGATACGGCTAATTTAAATAACTAAAGGAAAGAATTGCTTTTTCGTCTTCTGTAATATTAAATTTAAAACTATTATCACTCAAACTCGTTCAGTTTTATTTTGATTGTAATCCCTTTCTTTTAACAATTCATCCAATTGCTGTTCCTGATAGTAGACAACAAATTCTGACGGCGATAAGCTTTCGAATATGGCGCAAATGCTTGGCTTTAAATTGTAAAAGAATAGCAGTTGTTGCCTTTGCGCAAAATCGTTTAGGAGCGATTCAATAACAGTGGCCGCCGTAAAATCGGCACCATAAACATGAGATGCATCTATAACAACTGGAATACTGTTGCGTATTGACTGTTTATTCACCAAATTGCGCACATAGTCCACAGACGGGAATATTATACATCTATCAGGTGTAATCATAAGATATTCATTGCCGCCAGGGCTGGTTAATATTTCGGTGGTAAGTTTTGGTCTAGCAGCATGATACAGAATGAAGATCACATTCAGTCCCACACCAATCAATATGCCCATTTCCAATGGCAATACCAGACATGCAACGAAAGTACCGATTCCAGGTATCAGATCACTTTCTGAAAATAGGAAAATAAACGTTTTAATAAATAATTCATTTGTGTCAAAAAATCTTTGATCATTTTAGTTGAGGGTTATGAAACTTGAAAGGTTTTATAAGAATTTTGATTAATTAAGGGTTTTTCTAAGTCTCTAGTTTTGGCTTTAAATGGACTTACTTTTGGCTCTCCACATCGGCTTAATCACACGCACCTCCACCATAAATACAACAGCCGCTATAATAATGGCGGCCAAAGTCGCCTTCGGTATATAATAGAAATAAGGCGTAAAGAAAATCAGCGATAAGATAACCAAGGCTCCGGAATAAATATTACTCAAAGGAGTTCGTACACCACTGGCGTTATTGACGGCGCCACGACTCAAAGCTCCAGTGCCCGGAAAGCCTTGAACAAAAGAATTCGCAATATTTGCAACTCCAATGGCAATAAGTTCCTGGGAAGCATCCACCGGTTTGCCGTTAGCTGCAAACAAAATAAAATCATAATATGATCGAAGCTTAAATAGAATTTTATATATTTACCAAATGCTTTGCAGATCGCTATATTTTCCATCAAAGAAATCAAGGGCACCACAATCAAACCCGAACCCAAACCATGAACCATTTCAAAGAAAGATTCCTCTTTGCCCGTAATGGTGTCATTCACACCCATGCGAGTGGGTGGCAAAGCAAAACTGGGCAATCCTTGGGGTATATAGCCAATGACTTTGAATGGCGTGCCCTCGTGTTCAGTGTGCAACAGAATGCCCATTATGCAGCACAATATCACCAAAATGGCATTGCGCGATGTGCCAATAATCCATATTATTTTATTTAAGATATTTTGAGTCCTGGTGCGCAGTTCCGGCTCTTTGGGGCCAATTTTATAAGACGACAAAAGCTTAAAAGATAAACAGTTTATTAGCCAACATACTTTTTCTATTGTTTATAACTCTCTGCAAACTTACTCTCATTATTAGCAGGATAACGATGCAGGTTATACCCAAAACCGTGTCCGTGGCACTAATAAATTTTATATTATCGAATATTTGCATCCAAATTTCTATAAACGTGGCACCTTTGGCTGCTATACCGAAAATATTCTTTATTTGCGACGTCACAATTATCAGGGAAACGGCTGATGTAAAGCCCGAAGATACTGGACCCGACACAAAGTCAATGAGAAATCCCAAACCAAAAATACCCATCAACAGTTCGACGGTGCCACAAAGCAGACACAATAACACGGACCTTTGCCAAGAACCCTGGGCCGCTTGATAAGTTAACAGGGCTACAATGGCGGAAGGACCAACGGGTACATCCTTGCAGCTGCCCAGGAATATATAAACAAAACAACCCAGAAAGGAACCGTAAAGACCGTACTGAAATATAAATGAAATAATAAATTGCAAATAAATATTTTGTAAAATAATTGGAAACTTACCGCAGCTGGCAACCCCGCTATACCCGAATATGCTAAGGCTTGTGGTATAACAGTTAAACCCACTGTTATACCAGCCACTAAATCTCCCACAGCATCGTCGGAACTATACTTGGGTAACCACTTGAATATGGGCAAACGTTTGTGCAGAGTTTTCTTATTAAACGTTTTTCTCGAACGCTCTTGCAGCCACGCCTTCGCACTCTCCATCCTTTTTGCTGTTGGTATTATTTTTTTGCCATCTTCGGTTACTGCAAGAAAAAAATGCAACATGTTGTATAATGAATTTATAATAATTTTTAAAAATAAAGTTCTTTTAAAACGTAATCAAGCGCAACGTCAAAGAAACAAAAAACTTTTTAATACCACGAATAATTCAAAATAATTCAAATGCAAACTTTGTTTTATTAGTTGCTACAACCTCTGCTCAGCCATTAAGAAATATTGAATGTTGTAATAAACAATTTGAAGGCGAAATATTTTGTAATATTATTGTTATTCGAAGGGTTATTGGGTTAAGCAGCGCAAGGCTCTGGTTACGCAATTCCAGACAGTCCATTTACATAGAAATTTTTGTAAGAAGAGCACTCTGCTTAAGTTAATGATTTCTTTGTAAACTTTCTAGGCGTGCCGAAGGTGTGAATGCTGTAAATATTAGCTCAACACTTTTTTGTATAGACCGGTATGTCACCATTCGGAATACTGCATCAACTGTGCAAGCGATGCTGTGAAGGGTATTTTGCGTTGTTTATAGTTCTTTTCGAACATGCACACTGGGGATTTTTGTGTCGAGGGCAGGGAAAAACATGTTTGTTTTTAAATATACTAACAGCAACCCACCATTATTTTTCTTTTAACTGTGACCACTTCTATTATATTTTTAAATTCACACTTTTTAAAAAATTATTATTTATTCCGTATTTCACAACTCTCCAACTTCAAATAGCAGTGGTAGCTACCCAAAGCATATGTATTACAAGACATTTGTGCACTTCCCCGAGTTAGATAAAATAACAGAAAAATATATATAAAATTAATTTAGCTCGTCTAGAGGCGGTCTTGGGTACCAGAGGCCGTTGCTGGAGCACTTGAAATTAATTTAAATGCTTATTGTTTGAAGTATTAAACTCTTGACTACGACGCTTTAGATCGCGACTGCGACTGCCCACTCCTTCATAAATATGGTCTCGAGTTTCTCGGACCTGCAATAGTGCAGAATTGTGTTAAGTGTTGTCGGATTGTCTCAGAGACAAAGGGATAGTACTGATCGCTGAAAATTAAAAACCGCGATTAACAGCGTCATGTTGTAAAAGAGTGGAGTACAGCACCGTCCTTCGTCGGTAACTCCAGCAAAAAATTCACCGGTGAAGTAAAAAGTGAAAATAGTTACAAAAAAATTTACTATCTTTTTGTTTTTCATTATCTGTCCCCTTAAACTGTTCCCCCCTTTTTAGTTCTGGCACAATGCTCTGCATATGTAGGAGGCATCCCCTGCCTCCTGGGCCGAATGGGTTACAAATCAGAAGAAATTTAAGCTCAGTTGAACTTTTTACAAAGTCATCTGTTTGATTCGATTCGGTCAAGCCGTTCTAAAGTTATAAACCGGTCACATGCTTACATACTCCCGCACTCACACATACAGATACAGTGACAGGCTGTCAGAATTAGCCAGGGTAGCTTTCTGGACCCTAAAAACATGGAGATCTGATGACAACTCGGTTTTTTTCAAAACGGGGTAGACCAATAACCTTCGATTTTTTTTTGATTTTCAATTTTCCTAGTTCAAAAGTTAAAAAAAAACGTAGGAAAATCCCAGCAATTTTAATTCGGTTGGTCATAAATTTTGTTAAATCAACTCCTAATAAACGAGTTATAAACAAGTTTACGAGATATGGCACAATTGATAGGCAGATCAAAATAGTTGCAATATTTTCGTTAATAGTTTCATTTGGAATCTGTAAAATAATTATAAATAAATATTGACTTAATTAATAAATTAAATTTAACTCTTTTTTTTACTTTCTAGACAGTCAAAATGATAAACTGTAAAATAAAAAAATTTCATATAAAAAGCTAAAAACGAAAGCATTTTTCACCTCAACTTATTCGTGATTGAAACGTTAAATATTGAACAATCTAAAAAAGAAATATTCCGTGCTGATTGTTCACAAACAACAAAAAATATATTCTTTATTATATTCTATATAAAAAAATGTCAGCGATAAGTTTCAATTCTGTTAAATGCCACAGTCCCGTAATTGTTGTTAATAAATAGTGTTCGCTTTAAGACTTTTTATAGAGTTTGAAGCTCGTGCAAAGCATTTGGAAAAAAAATTAATTAAATTCATGAAATTCTGCTACAAAATTTTATTTCTGCACACAAGTCTTCGACACGAACAATATTTCACTGTTGTGCAGCCTTCTTTAAGGACATACAATCGAGCGAGGATCGCTGCAAGACCGGTGCGCCGCTTGCGGTCCTAAAAACAAATAGAATTGCATTAATTGCAAACTGCAATTAATATTAAACAATAAAAATAAAAATAAACAATTAAAATATTTAACATGCCAAAGTAAAAAAGAAAAAATAATTCTAATAACGAATCAAATCACTGAAAGTGCATAAATTTTTTTCTAATTGTTAAATAAAAGAGTTGGTGTGAGTGAGTAGCGTGTTTCTAGCGCTTTAATTTGCATTTAATTGATCTAAAAGAAAACCGTTTGCAATTATCATGCGATGATTTGAAATCACAATGAAAAACTTATTGGGAGGAGTATTTTTTATTTAATTGCAAAGAATTTGTTGATTTAACGCTTGAATGATTTTCCGATTTAATTCAATTGAAATCATTTTCCTGAGATAATTTTTTTTTGTGAAGGGGAGGGGGGAGGGGGCATTTTGTTGCTACTGCTTATAGAATAAACAGTTGCTATTAATTTTGTAAAATTGAAATAAAATTAATGAAGATTAGAAATGATTAGAATTAAAAAAATAAACAGTTTCGATTACAGGGAGTTTTCTTTTGAACACTCATCGTGTGTGTGTGTGTGCGCCGATAGATTGATTCGGTATGCGATATGGAACAAAATTATGCGGAAAGATTATTTCAATTCATAATTTTTATAATAAGTCCGATGGTGGTTCTGCAGAACTCACCATGTGATGTGATGTTTCCAACAGCGGTTTGGAAAATAGTCGAATAATACTCCAAACTCCCTGCCAAACTGTCAATATCTGTGGACGTGCTAGTTTCTTTACCATTTCTGAGGGGTCTTTCGATTACCAGATGCGCCATAAGGCCCAAAATGACAGGCCATTTCAAGACTGACTGAATATGCGAAAGTCTTTGTGCGAAATTCTAATCATTTGGGATACTGCGTGCAATGCCCAGTTGTTGAAGTTGATAGGGAACTGAAGTTGCACAGTTTTGATCACCTCAACACCAAACTCGGAAGGCATATATCCAGTGCATTCAAGTCGATTTGGCTTTAGTTTTGTAAGCTAATTTATTTATGAGTATTTAAGAAACCAACATCTTCGTGCTTTATTTTAAAAATAAAGCACATCTATTATAGTTAATGGGATAATAGAGCTTCCACACTGACATGGTTTTAATAAATTCTGGTTTTAACGTTAAAACCAACTGTTAAAACCTGGTTTAACCACACAAAATGATGTTGTTGAAACCAATTTAAAACCGTTTTTGTACTGATCTCAAATAGGTTTTATAAAATACAACCTTATTTTTGCCTTTTTTTGTGTGTGCAAAGTTAAGTGCTGCCAAGTTATATATTGGAAACAGCTGATAATGTGTGAATTCGTTCTTTCAAATTTTGCAGGATTTTATAAAAAATAATGGATTTATCTACACTGTATAAGTATTTCTATAATTTTAAAATATTAATTTTTTAAAATGTAAAATAGAAAACAATTCGTATTCTGATTTGAAATTTAAAGTTGATTTAATTTTTTTTTTATTGAAAACACTGCAAATAAATTTGCAAAATACCGGTGCGCAGATCCTGGGGAGGTGACTGTGATCATGCTTCGGCGATCCATATATTTATCCGTTTCTGTGATTGACTGTCCACGACTTATGCCTTCACCTAAGAAGTTGCAACGAGGTTAACCACGGAAAATTCCTCAGAAGAAGCGTAATCCCACACGGTTATCTGGGCCGTAGAAGTCAACTAGTGCGAGTGAGATCAGTGGTATGGCTACCCTTAAAAAACAATCAACAACGAGGAGACTTGATGTTGATTGACTTGGAGCTGTTTTGCGATTGTTAATTTTTAATTTGTTTTTACAAACAAAAAAACAGCTGCAGTACAGTTTGTGCATTAAGTGTTAATAAAATGTAGAGGAAAATACAACAACATATATACAAATTTCTCTGAGAGATTTAATTTATTGTGATTAAATTTATTAGACATTCCGTGTGTTGAGACCTGAATTTATTTAATCTGCAGTGTGAACGCAAAATTACATGCTTATGGTTTTAATGCTAAAACCTGGTTTTAACTTTCAGTGTGAAAACTTTAAAAGGCTGTTAATCTTGTTGATATTCAGAGGGATATTTATCTTGTGTTTCAGTTTTACGAAAGTATCTGGTCTAACATTGCGGGGCTCTTAACAATTTGCAAATTTGACCACTACAGTTCTGGCCTCGAGGCACGCTTCCATGTTATTTATATAACTGTCCTTTCTTACACCCTAACTACTTCCGTGGCTCGCCCTAAGCCCTGCTGTTGGCTTAAGTATTTAATACATTGATCCCGTGTTCGAGTCCATGTCGGATTTTTCTCATCTGTAGAACATCGTGGTTGTGTTAATTACACTACTCTGCAAAAAATAAGTTTTTGTCGCTCCTTTAAATAAAACTATGTGGCACTATATGGATTTTGAAGCGCTAAACTTGAATCGGCTTTCGGTTTTTTTCCATCAGGTAAAATTTTTTTTATGGGCGTGACAATTTTTTTCCAGCAGTGTTACTGTCGGCCTGTTTAAAATCCTGTAGTAAAAAGCAAAAATCACTTGAAACTTAAAAGTAAAAATCGCCGAAATAAATTCTCTATCTTTTCTTCTGTATTTATCTGCCCTCTCATCACCGTCCCCTCCCCTCCATTCTAATCATGACACAGTGCACTGCATATGTAGGGATCATTCCCTGGTCCTGATATAAAATTAAAAAAAGGCAAACAGTTGTACAAACAGTCTCACGTACCCAATCGGATATGCCCAATATCTGCTTGTAAACGTCCAATAATTTTCTGAAGATGTGATATGTTGCCCGACGTTCTGTGGCAAGAACTGCTTGATAATCGTTTAAAACAATTACTTTTCGCTGCGCATACGAGTGTTCACCAAAAAAAAAACACTTAAAATAAAATTCAACTCCAATAACATCGACTTAACAGCGATTTATTTATCAGTTCCCAAACCAAACCGGATTGTGATATTATTTTTGTTTTTTTTTATTACATTTGCAAGTGTTAAACAAACATTTTCCATAATTAATTCATTATAATTTAAAAAAAAACAAACCGGAAAAATTTAAATAATCCACTTGTAAGTTAATTGGAAAAGAAAGTTTCGTGGGAAAAGACAATTAATAACGAAAATTAATTCAGCTACCGTGAAACTAAATGACAGAAAAAAAGTGATTTTTAAAGCCTCAGCAATTTCCTAATATGCACTCCTGCCCATGGAATTTTTTTTAAATATCACCACTTATGAAATATAATTGAGTATCTGTAAAATTCATAACATCAAATTGTTGGATTTGTAAACAGCAAACGCGCTGTTGCATCAATTAATCATTGAGGCGGAATTGGGTTTCACATCTTTTTTTGTTTGTTTGTATTTACAAGTGTTTCTCTAAGTCGTACAAAACTTAAGTAGTTTACACGACCTGTTAATGTGCTTCCAATAGAAAATTAATAAAAATTAAGTAAATAAATTGGAAAATAAAAACCCATTTGGAGTTAACTAGACTAAACCGCAGCTTTGCTCGGCACGCAAACTATAAGAAAAGCGATGTGAATGGCTTGAAAATGTTTTCAATCTTTTGAATACAGCAGATACGGACGTATGTGACAGGTGATGAGAAGGCGGTCGAAAGTTTGTAGCTTTTGTTGGAATTATGATAATAGGAAAATATCTGTTTCATCATCATTTCACTTCGAAGTTGGTGAGGAAAAGAGATGGGCTTTTGTTATTCTTCAGGCAATTTGTTAATTATTTTTTAGCACTAAAAACTGCAATCGTGTTAATAGAATATTATGAAGTCAACAGTATGAATCATATTTTCAAATCACTTGCATTTATTTCATGAATATATCTTTCAATTTATTTTGCAGGCAATTCTCTCAGTGTTGCCTTTCGCCCACCAGCTTAAAAGTCAAGCAAAAAAAAAAAAGCTGCATAATATAATTAAAACTCCACTGCATTTCATATCAAGTTAATTAAATAAAACTGCATTAATAACATAAATAATTTGCGTCATATTAAATGGCTAAAAAGGCAACAGACAAGATAGAGTTTAATAGAACATTTGTCGTAACATTAAATTTGCATACAAGTTTGTTCTATTCCGACATCGCGGCAAAATTTTACGTCATTTCAATCAGTGTATGACGATAAAAAGTGGTCAAGACGCCGTAAGTCATAATTCCAGATTTTATAGGGGGCTTTCACTGTTTGTATTAGACATTTCAAAAATGATTTAAATAAGCGGGAAGTGTGAAATACACCAGACTGCATATTTATTTTAATCGATTGCACCAGTCATCTGTTATGGGCACAACTTTAAATAGTGGCACGTTAAAAAATGGAGTTAAAGAAAAATGGAAATAAAGTAGGCACCGTAAACAACCGTTATCCGAATATGTACAACTCAGAAACTCTTCATGATGTACCGAAACGCTCTTTCCGCATCTACAGTGATCTCGAAAAATGCTCTCAACTCCCCATTTAAGAGTTATTCTTCAAAAGAATAAAAATTTTTAATAAATAAAAATATAAAATAAAATAAATAAATAAGAATCCAGATGAATTTGCTTAAAAGAGAGTTATAAAATAAAACTTACAAAAACATTTATTTTTCCGTCTAAACGAAATTCTCCTCAAAACAGACTTTATTTCTCCAAAAAAAAAAGAAAGAGTTTTACTTTCTATGGGGAGTTTCATTTTTGCGTCTTCAGAACACACTAGTTTTGTTTATTTATTTTAATTTTTTTCTTTCCATTTTAATAATAATTCATGCAGCAGAAGAAGTTGGATCTCAATTTAAATGGAGTTTTATTTTCTGATGAGAAAAACAAAACTCCTTAAAAGAATTTAATATCATGACGTCAAAAAGAAATTATTATTTTAAATCATAATCATCCTACCGAGAGGACTTTTCCCAATGTGGTGGATAAATTGGAGGCCACTGGATCAATAAACGATCGCTCAAAACCCGTACGAGGGCGAAGGGCAAGATTTGCCGAAAACATTTCCACTCTTTGTAGAAGGCAGACGATTTTGAGTTGCTCACAAGACTACAACCCGGCGAGTTTTTTGTTGTGACTTGGGCTTGAACCCATGTTGAATGAAAACGATAATAGATAACAACGTGTGTTTGCTGAACGAGCTCTGGAGCAGGAAGAAACTGATTCCAATTCGTATCGAAAAATCAATTCCAGTAATGAGACCGATTTCTGGAAGAATGGGCTCATTACCCAACAAAACCATATTGTCGAACTCAAGACCGAGACAGTCACGGTGTTGCAGATCTTGGTCTGGAGGTGTCTTCGGTGCACATTTCTTTTAGAGCGACGAAGGTCAGGTCCTAACTGTCAATGTTAGAGATATACTTTGGCATGTATTCGGAAAATTTTTAGCAGCACATTTTGGAAAAGTTTTTGTTTTATTCTCTCCGAAATATACATATTTTTTCAATATGTAAAATACATTTTCTCCGAAATATTTTAGTGATTTATTAATCCGAAAAATTTTAATTATATACAATATTCCAAAACAAAAATTTTATGATGTATATTCCGAATAATTTTGGTCACATTTTTACGAAAAATTTCAGGGACAAATTTTCCAAAAATATTTTGTGGTATTTTCGGAAAAGTATTACTGATATTTATTCCGAAATATTTTGGTCATATAATTTTGCAAGAATTTTAGTGATATTTATTTCGAAAGTTTTTTGTGGCATATTTTTTTGAAAATTTTAAAGATAATTTTTCTGAAAAATTACACATTTTTGGAAAAAAATCAATGATATTTTCCGAAAACAATATAATAATTCATTTATTCCGCATTTCTTCTGAAAAATTTTTGTGATAGTTTTTCTGAAAAATTACATATTTTTGTAAAAAAATTAATGATTTATTCCGAAAACAATTTAATAATTTATTTATTCCAAATTTCTTCTGAAAAATTTTTGTGATATTAAGTTCGAAAATTTATGTGACAATTTTTCAGAAAAATTACATATTTTTGGAAAAATATTAGTGATATTTGCTCCGAAAACAATTTAATAATTTATTTATTCCGCATTTCTTCTGAAAAATTTTTGTGATAGTTTTTCTGAAAAATTACATATTTTTGTAAAAAATTTATGATTTATTCCGAAAAAAATTTAATAATTTCTTTATTCCGAATTTCTTCTGAAACATTTTTTTATATTAAGTTCGAAAATGTATGTGATAATTTTTCTGAAAAATTACATAATTTTGTAAAAAAAATTAATGATTTATTCCGAAAACAATTTTATAATTTATTAATTCCGAATTTCTTTTGAAAAATTTTTGTGATATTATGTTTGAAAAGTTTTGTGATAATTTTTTTTACAAATTACATATTTTTGGAAAAAAACTAACGATATTTTCCAAAAAAAAATTAATAGTTTATTAATTCCGAATTTCTTCTGAAAAATTTTAGTGATAATTTTTCTGAAAAATTACATATTTTTGTAAAAAAATTAATGATTTATTCCGAAAACAATTTAATAATTTATTTATTCCGAATTTCTTCTGGAAAATTTTAGTGATAATTTTTCTGAAAAATTACATATTTTTGGAAAAATATTAGTGATATTTGCTCCGAAAAATTTTGATGTTTGCTCCTACTGTGCAAATATAACTGAATCGCCAAATGCGAAATTTTGATATTAAGTCCAAAACTAAAATTTCGTGACATGTATTCCGAAAATTGTAGTGCTGTTTTTCCAAATCTTTGACAGATAATTTAAGTGATATTTTTTGCGAAAAATTTTAACGACATATTTTCCAAAAAAAATATTTCATAATTTTGGAAAAATATTTGTTCCGAAAAATTTTTGTGAGATATATTTCTAATATATTAAACTTTTTCTGTGTAATTTAAAACTAAAAAAGTTTATCGTTTTATTTTTAATGCAGCATAGAAATAAGAATTGCCGGAAAAATTAAAAAAGAATTGTGTAAAGCCAACATTTATTTCACACAAAAAAATTAACATTTAAGAAGAGCTCTTGACTTACGTATAAATTCGTTTGATCCTTGTGAACCGTCACCGTTGCCAACGGAACAGGCGGCTACTGGGCTGTCCACGGCATTTGTTTCGTTGAGATGTGTTATGATGCTAATCGAGGAGCATTTGAAGCCATCATTGAAATAGACATGATCAGAAGCCGGACTTGATTTCATTTTCGTCTACAATTCGCGCTGCGCAAAATCTTCTTCAAAATCACTTGCCAAATTATAATTCTTGTTCATAAATTATTTCCTCTGATTCTTTTATTCATTAAATACACACACTTTGATTTTTACGATTATTTTTAGGAGCTGCACGCAATCGTATATAATTTTATAATTTTATTTAAATTTTCAGAAGTCGATTATTTACGGCAGTCACCCCGGTTCTAACAATCGTTAAATAAATGCATAATAGCTATTGTTTTTTTTCTCTTTTTTTTTATTAAATGTGGTTGGTTCTTGTTAATATTTTACGACTTGAAAATAAACGGTCAATAAACTTTGATGTAACGCTTGTGTTGAGTTGACGGCGATTGTTAATTGAAAAATTGTTATTGTTCGTTTTGCTTTTCCAATAAAACCACTTGTTTTATTTTTATTTCAAGGATTATGTTGTATTATTTTTTTTAATTATTATATTCTTAATGAACAAAGTAATACTTTTTTTCTATTTCAGTTATATATGATTTTTATTTCTATTAGTTTCAGTTCGCGACAGTTACAAACGTTATGCAGTCGCTTTTTTTTAATTATAAATTAAATCAACCGTGAACATTTCATACATATGAATTATAAATAATAAAAATACTTAACAAACTTAACGAACATTTAATATAATTCACAAATACAATCAATACTTGTTTGATAAATTCTTGACAAACAAAATTCTTGTTGTGTGGATGTAATTTGAAGTGCACTTTTTTAATTTGCTCGCGTGCTCTTTTGTTGCATTTACGAAAACGTTTTATTTCATTTCAAAAACTTTAAATTCATCTATACTTTTATCTAAATGCTTCGTTTAATTTTTGTTTGTATTTTCAATTTCCATTTGTTTTGATCTGCTTTTCTTTCATTTTATATTTATTAATTTTATTTAATTTAATTTTTTTTTTTTGCATTAAAACTTCTTTATTCGTTATTGTTGAATTGTTACTCGTCAATGTTTAAGTCACGACTGTTTTTGAACTTGGCTCGAACCTTGTCTTTTATAAAATCAAAGCAATTTCGTTTTTATTCTGTTCGCTCGTTAATGTGATGTGGAGAAGGCAAAACAGTATTTTCATTTTAACTCTTTTTGTGAGATTATGGGATGCCACATGTTTGCATAATGAAATAATTACACAAAAATATCAAAGATATACGCAAAAAAATAGCTCCAATAAATTTGCTAATTGTTATTGGCCTGGAACCAATAAAATCCTCAAGTCGGCAAGCTTGCTAGTATTGGAATATAAAATATTTAAATTCTCAAACCTCATGTTATAAAATACGTTAGACATGATTTTGTGGTACCCTTTTACTTAACTCATGCTCCAAAAATATTCATGAAAAATATCTGGTTTGAAAGGTATTTTTATATAGATTTGAACAATATATTTTTGGTTGCTTAGACCTAGTCAAAAAGTGTTTCACTTTAATAATAAGTACAAGTATATATTTCACTAGATGTTAGAGATATATTGAAGAGAACAGCTCAGTGCATAAAGTATAACAGATGATCTTCATATCAAATTAATATTAAGTGAAGTAGTTAATTAAGTCGTATTGAATCAACATGAAATTAATTTTGTTTAAAATTTTTTTATACTCATCAGAGCTATTTTCGTCGTTAAATTATATTATTCTCAATGAACATCAAGTTTACTTGAAATTCATGTTGTTTCAACATCGAATATCTTTAATTCAGAATTATACGCTGGTATCATTTTGCCTCAACACTAATTCAACATGATTTATTGCAAAAGAACGATATCATGTTTCTCCAATTTGTTAAATATTGTGGTCAGTTTTAGTTTCAGTATTCTTATTCCAATATATCCTAACACTTTGTGTAACTTCTTCTGAAAAAAATTCCCTTTTGGAACAACTCAAAAATATTGTGTAATTACAATAATTATAGTAATAATAATTATTATTATTATCATTATTATTATTATTATTATTATTATCATTATTATTATCATTATTATTATTATTATTGTTGTATATTCATTTAAACGTAGCAAATATAATTATGAAATAACACTTACATATATAGAGCCGTAACAACGATAGCCATCAGTCCAGATATGTAATTAACAACTTTTGTCCCCGCTCAAGTTAAGCCCGTGTTAGTTTATCTGGCAACACCATAGGAATTTTATTGTTAATAACTTAACTAAAACAAACAAACAATCAAACAGACAAACAAGCCAACAGCCATATAAACACAACTTTTTATTTAATATTAATCGTATTTTATTTTGTCAATATCATCGGGATAATTTTGTATCTCATTTTCATTATTAATTCAAAATAACATGAGCAAATACAAACACATACAAATTGTTTTGCAACAAATAAGCTGATAAAACAAAGTGTTACGGTTTTCTTCTCGCGAGCGTTTCCGGAGTAGAGTTGTAAACTGTCGATACATATTCGATACCTGTTGAGCACTGAATAGGGTATGCAATTGACATGCTGTTAATCGGTTAACCGATTCATTGCTATTATTTGATTAATATAAAATTGCTTATAGACGATTGGCGATTGAATTGGTTTATTAAAATTTAATATATTTCGTAGTATTTGAATGTATTTTGTATGCATACTTTTGTAATTAATATAGGGTGTTTTTTATAGAGTGATACAAGTTTAAATCATAATTAAGCATAGTAAAATATTTTTGATATCAATCAAACGGTCTTTGTTGGAAAGAAAATTTTATGACATTAATGTTTAAATATGACTTCGGCCATGTGGCCGCCACGGCTGGCGCGTACAAGGCGCAATCTGGAACACCAATTTTCACAAACAGTAAACATTCTGACCATCATCGTTTTTGAAGACATATCGGCCAATGACCCGGCAGCCCATAAAGCGCACCAAATAGTAATTTTCTGTGGATGTGGATGGTGTTTCGAGAAAAGCTTGTGGATTTTTCTCACTCCAAATGCGATAATTCTGTTTATTTACGTACCCATTAAACCAAAAATGGGCTTCATCGGAAAATTAAATGTTGAATGTACCAAGTGTACGATAAGTTTGACGAACAGAACCATTATTTTGATTAAAAATTTCCACAATTCGCATGCGTTGTTCTGGTGTAAGTCGATCCATAATAAAATGTCAAAGCAAAATAAACAAAAAGCAACTATCAGCTGTTAAATGGGTGGTCAAATAAAGCAGTGATGCCAAGTCAAAGTTCTATCACTCGATAAAAAACACCCTATATCTGTTCTTCTCCTATACAAAAGGCATGTTTTGTGGAAATCCTAACACCTTTAGGCGTGGCTATAAAACCGCTTAGTAATATTCTGAAGTAACGATTTGACTAAAGCCAATAATGTTGAAGGAAATGATCCAGTTAAAAATTTAAGAATTATTTTATTAAAGTTTTACTAGTATTTATATGGAAATAAATGAACTATTTTTTGTGTTACTTTTGCAAATATATTTTTAAAAAATTTACTGAAATATTTTTGGGAAAAAAAATTAGTTTAACTGATATTTTTCGGTAGAACTTTGCCGATATTTTTATATATTTCGACAAGTTCTAATCAGTTCTCAAGATTAAAAAACCGGGTAAAAATCGGTTAATCCCTTATTGAGATATCATGAACGAAAAAATTCGAAAAAAGCGATCTTCTTGAAAAACTCCGAAGTTATATATTCAATCAGTTATTGTTCTCGATCATTTTATAGGACTCGAATCACGTGAAAATCGGTTTATTAATTTAAAGGTTATAACATTTTAAATATTAAATAAATTAATTTAATAAATTAGCCAAAATCGAAAATTCGAGGAAGACCTCAAAATCGTAGAGCAGCAGAATAAACCAGGTTTTGATATATTTGCGGATAAAATCAGAGCGAAGTTGCAGGGATGGACTTTAGGGTCAACCGGTTTCCGTATTTTTTATTTATTTTTATCAGAACTTTTTCTTGCACTTAAAACAACATTCGCGCCTTGTGGCAGAGAATGAAAGCTTTTATTCTGAAGGTGCAAATTTACTACCAAGAGTGAATACCTCTACTGCGAAGTCTTAATATGCAGAATAAATGTTTGCAAATGTTATTATCACTTAAGACGTTTCAATTAAAATATTAAAATAATATAATAAAATATATATTGTAGTAGTTTTTTTTTATAGTTAATATTTTCTACAAATATGCAAAATTGAAATTATTCTCCAACTACTTCTGCATATCGCGTAGTCGAAGAAATTTGTTGTATTGAATAGTTAATATTCTTACAACTCTATTCCAGAGACAAGTGGCAAACGGAGCTGCTTTTAAAGCTGACTTAATGCTTCTCAGCTGTATTTTAATAAAATTTATAGGATTACAAAGCACACATATACTAATGAAACTACACACACACACACACACACACTTACATGTTTCTATTGCTTTCGGATATCTTTTACTTCTTGTTTACTTTGAAATCAAATTCATTAGTTTCATATATATATATATATTTTTTTTTTTAATCCATCAGCTCTTGTTGCTTTATTTTGAATTCTACGCTTACATTCCATTTGTTTTTCTACTCTTTATTTTCATTTTCTACTGAATTCAAATCTTGGGAAAATTTTGCAAAATGATTTTTTATTATTTATGTTGTTTATCATCGTTTTTATATAAAAACATGCCATTGAATTATTTTTGTTTGTTTTTAAATTTATTTGCACTCCGAATAACTTGTGGCTGGTATTCCAGAAAGTTTTTTATTTTTTCGTTTTTGAAGTTTTTGAATAGAAACAATTGCCGTCTGCAAGCTGAAAGCTGTTTTGTATAGATCGAATCTGTTTTATTATAAAATATCTCTGTTTTGGCGAAATATTCATGCCTTTGGCATGACATAATGAATGAGAAAGAAATATTAAGTCATCCGTAATTAATTTAAATAACTTAAACAATTTCTAACGGATATTAAGATAGTGAATCGCTTGTTGTTCACAACTAAATTTAACTTAAAAAAGGACTAACACACATATTTTCGAAAGTTCTATAAGTGATTTGAAAGATCATTCAGCAACCGCCATATTTGGGCACTAAATAAATAGAGACGGTCATCATGGCCCACGTATACGACATAAAGTTGAACTATGACCCTTTTGCACTGACACACTTCACTTCGTAAAGTCTAGAATTCAACGGAAAGAAGAGCAAAAGGCATAGAAGTGAGCATCAGGGTTGGAAAAGGCGGGGTTTTAAAAAAGAAGCCCAGTCTAGCAGGTTTCCAGTGCGTAAGAGGCTTCTTAATCTGATATAATAATTGATCTGTGCTGAGCTGTCAACTTTTCGTTTCTGCTGGTTTTAAAAAAAATGTTTTTCGACAAACATTCCATTGACGCAATAGGAATTTCACACTGACATGGTTTTAACGTTAAAACCAACTGTTAAAACCAACTGTTAAAACCTGGTTTAACCACACAAAACGATGTTGTTGAAAGCAATTTAAAACCGTTTTTGTACTGATCTCAAATAGGTTTTATGAAATACAACCTTACTTTTGCCTTCTTTTGTGTGTGCAAAGTTGAGTGCTGCCAAGTTATATACATATTTGAAACAGCTGATATTATCACAATTCGTTCTTTCAAAGTTTGCCAGATTTTATAGAAAATAATATCGTTTTAAAGTATTTATTAGTTCTGTACAGGTATTTCCGTAATTTTAAAATATTAATTTGCAAAATATAAAACAGTTCGTATTCTAATTTGAAATTTAAAGTTGATTGTAATTCTATTGAATAATAAATATGAAGAATATCGCTGCACCGAAATCGATGGGTGACTGTGATCATGCTTCGGCGATGTTGTCGATCCATATTTTTATCGGTTTCTGTGACTGACTGTCCACGACTTATGCCTTCACATAAGAAGTGGCAACGTGGTTAACCACGGAAAATTCCTCAGAAGAACCGT
Organism: Linnaemya vulpina; assembly: GCA_963675445.1. NCBI lineage: Eukaryota > Metazoa > Arthropoda > Insecta > Diptera > Tachinidae > Linnaemya > Linnaemya vulpina. The sequence goes on from OY776277.1 coordinate 6,959,467, forward strand.
AATCCTACACGGTTTTCTGGGAAATAGAAGTCAACTAGTGCGAGTGAGATCAGTGGTATGGCTGCCCTTAAAAAACAATCAACAACGAGGAGACTTGATGTTGACTGACTTGGAGCTGCTTTGCGATCGTAAATTTTTAATTTGTTTTTACAAAACACAAAACAGCTGCAGTACAGTTTGTGCATTAAGTGTTAATAAAATGTAGAGGAAAATACAACAACACATACAACAATTTCTCGGAGATATTTAATTTATTGTGATTAAATTTGTTAGACATTCCGTGTGTTGAGACCTGAATTTATTTAATCTGCAGTGTGAACGCAAATTCACATGCTTATGGTTTTAATGCTAAAACCTGGTTTTAACTTTCAGTGTGAAAGTATGGGTCGTCCCCTAAGTGCTGGTTCTATTCATAAAAAAAATTGTAGAATACAGCACCTTATTCGTGCCATTTAACACTGTCCCCTACTCATATAATGGCGACCAAGATTTTAAACAAATTTTCACAATATGGAAAAATTTTAATAGGCAAAACACAACCCTGCAAGAAACCAACCGCAGACTTGAGAGGATCTGTTTATTTCGTCGTACTTCAATCGACTTTTTAGCAGCAAAACGCAACCCTGTAAAAAATAACCCAAAAACTTGAGATGTGGTTTTTTACTTGTGTAATTTTTACTTTTGCTATAGGCCAACATGCAGGGTTGCTTTTTCTTGCCAGAAGGGAGCAATTCCTGCTCTCAAAATTGTGGTTAAGATCTATAATTATTTATGAGCTATTCTAAGATCTACAATTATCTATGATCTATTTTATGATTTCTATATATGCGTCATAGTTTTTTTATTGAAAATTACAAACGATTAAATGAGTTTTGTTATTGATTATAATTCTTATATTTTTACTTTTCGTTTCAGGTAAGTCACTCTACTCTATCAAAATAATTCAACCAATCGAAGTCTACAGAGGACAAAGACGTCCAGTCACTCAGCCAATCGTTGCTCGTTTCATAACAATTTAAGGTAAAATTTGATTTCTTCATAACTGCAACATATTTATGACACACTTTTTAAAAGGGGCAACAGCTATCACGCTCGTAATGAGTTGTGCGTCACGTGATAATTGCAGTGAAAATATTTCAATTTGAATTAAATATATTTTTTTAATACACAAATAATGTTGTTGTTGGCGGTTGGTTTTATGTTAATGGGTTTAATGAACTTTTGTTTACATCGAATTAAAATTATTGGCTTTAGCAGTTTATTTTTTTTGGAAGGCTTTTGTAAAATTTACTTTCTTTGAAATTGTAGAAAATTGTTTATTGCGACTTAAAAGCTTTAAGAGTTTTTTTTCAGTGTTCAATTCATGCCCTTTTTGCGAGAGACTATCAAGCCCTTAAATTACCCTTTTAATGCCCTTCCCTACAATAAAAAATAAAAAATTAATCACCATCGATCACGAAGCTGCCACTGCCACTCATGTTGTGTCTGTGGAGTTATTTTGGAAGATCCCTGTTACTGATTAGTTACAGAATAAAAAGAACTTTCGCATAAAAATCTTAAATAAAATATATGGAAAACGGTTGACCCTAAAATCATCCCTGTAACTTTCCGCCTATATTAAACGCGAATCTATCGCAACCTGGTTTTTTTGCTTTTTAGAACTTCGAACTAAAACACTATTATTTTAATTTTCCAATCCACCGATTCCAACGTGACAAACGGTCGTTTTCGATTACTATAAAGGAGTCGAGGACACTAACTGATCAGATATATAATTTCACAGCTTAAAAAATTACTGTGATTTTTATTTTAATGAACATTTTATTTTTGCTATATTAATATTTATATAGGCTAATTGTTCTAACTTTGTTAAAATCTCAGAAAGACATGAGCACTGATGATGAAAGAGTTGCGACTTTCGAAAACATCTGTTCTGCTCTGCTGTGTAAGTTGAATAAAATTGATGTTGACTTTCCTGCGTGCCTTGGAATATTTATCATCATGTCTTTCTGAGATTTTAAAATAATTTCGAACAATTAGCCTATATAAATATTAATATATTAAAAAATTACTGTTTTCCCCGATCTACGCTCTCTAAGCTTTACGATTTTGAGATCTTCATCGAATTTTTAATTTTGTTTAATGTTTAAAACTAATTTAATTTTCAAAATGTTATAACTTTTGAATTAATAAACCGATTCAATTTCACTTGATTCGATTTTCGCGTCATTCGAAACCTAAAAAAGGACCGAGAACGCTAACTAGTTGGATATATAAATTCAGAGTTATTTAAAAGAATCACTTTTTGCGTATTTTTTTCGTTCGCGATATCTCAGAAACTAATTAACCGACTTTGAGCCGATTTGTAGAGGCCAACGTGGTTTTTTAATCTTGAGACCTGATTTCTGGAAAGCCATTTAAAAGTTTATTGAAAAAGAGCTTTAAAAAATGTTTTGTTTCTAAGTTTTTTAAAATTTTTTTGAAATTTACCGGTGGGAAGCTCAGTAGAACCCTCTAGAACGCCATCGATTTGGTTGGAATCGGTCAAGTTGTTGCAAAGTTATAAGCGGGTAATATAATTAAACACAAACACACATACACTTGCATACAGACTCCTCGATTTTTTCAACACGGGATAAAAACATTAACCTCTTGATTTTTTAAAATTTAAGATTTTTTCGTAGCGGGAAGTTGAAAACTTCTATTGCAAATTTCTTTAGGAAACATATTGAACATGCTGAAAGTCAAACGTATTAGGGAATTAGCTGCCATTCACATGAGATATAAATCATAATTTCAATTAATAGTTTTAATGTTATTTCAGCAAATTACATGTACACGCTTTTGTTCAACAACCAACGAACGAACGAACGAACGAATCTATCCAAGTCGTATCTTGTTGTTGGCTGTATTAAAATGATATTTGCAACAAGTTCACGGCTTGTCATTGATATTTTTATCAATAATGTTTTTTCTTTTTGTCGTTTTCGTATATTAAACTGACAAATTGCCAGTGCAAAACATAACGTGCACATTCAAGCTTCAACGTTATATATTAATTAATAAATAAAAATAAAAAAAATAAAAATTATAAAATAAAACTCGATTAAGTAATTCAAGAAAAGTGATAAAAATATTAGACAAGTTTCGCTGGACATGAATGACATGCCGCAAACGCTCCAACGGAATTTCTTCTTCTTGGCAAAAATATTTACAATCTTCAAGTATTTAATTTCCATATAAATATTTACAATAAAGTTTTGCTAATGTGTGAATGTGTGCGTTGAGGTATTTGTTTATCGGAATTTTTTACAAGTTAATTGTGTGAACAAGCAGATACACACAATTTAACTTGAAGAGAGTTTAAGTTGAAATTCGATCACTTATTTATTTTAAATATTTTTATAGTGATTCCAAAAGTTACACATTTCACGTTACACACAAAAAATGCAAAACAAATTGAATTTAACGCTCATTTATTTAACCACAGCAAGCAGCGCGCGCAAGTGTACCAACCAACACCCAGTCAATAGTGTCGTGGGCTTTCAAATCAACCCAGTGATGCCAACGTTTGAAGGTCAGAAAGCACATCAATAATGGAAATACATTGAAGCGGGATTTGTGCACCATTTCGGAAGAAATTTTTATAGAGGATGTTTTTTTATAGAGTGATACAAGTTTAAATCATAATAAAACATGGTAATTTATTTTTGATATCAATGAAACGGTCTTTATTGGATAGAAAATTTTATGACATTAAAGTTTAAATATGATTTCGGCCATGTGGCAGCCATGGCTGGCCCGTACAAGGCTCAATCTGGAACACCAGTTTTCACAAACAGCAACATTCTGACCATCATCGATTTGAAGACATATCGGCCAATGACTCCGCCAGCCCATAAAGCGCACCAAGCGGTGATTTTCTGTGGATGTGGATGGTGTTTCGACAAAAGCTTGTGGATTCTCCTCAATTCAAATGCGACAACAGAATTATTTACGCACCCATTCAACAAAAAATGGGCTTCATCGGAAAATAAAGTTTTGAATGAACGAAGTGCACGATAAGTTTGACGAACAGACCATTATTTTGATTAAAAATTTCCACAATGTGCACGCGTTGCTCTGGTGTAAGTCAATCCATAATGAAATGTCAAAGCAAACTAAACAAAAAGCAACTATCAGCTGTTAAATGGGTGGTCAAATAAAGCAGTGATGCCAACTCAAGGTTGTGTCACTCTATAAAAAACACCCTATATAACATAAACATTTTTTTCCGTCTTAAAATTCAATACGAATTCGAGCAAACTTAAAAGAGTTTTGGTCAAGAGTAAATAAGCTTCGTCAAATCGACGCACAGTAATCATCCAGGGTTAACAAAATCTTTATTTTAAAGATTGCAATATTTGTAAAGTTGTATCAATATTTGTTTTGTGCAATATTTGTAAAGTTGTATCACTCTATAAAAAACCCCTATAGAAAACCCCCTGGAAGAAAAAAATAAGGCTGTCAGATGAGATAAATAACCAGCGATTTTTTACAGACTTTCGAGTTTGATTGAAAACAAAAACATTAAATACATAAACATAAAAAAAGGGAATCCTTCCCTTATTTGAGTCGATATAATTCAAAATCCTTATAATTCAAAAATGAGTTCATGTAGCTGTTGACCGCGTCTACGTCTCAAGTGGTCATAGGATGGGTCCTATTTTTTTCATACTTTTTCCAACATATCGGTGGATATCTCATAGTTATATTCTTCCATATTGACTTCCGGTGCGTTTAACCTTGCGCGGTTGTACCTGTAAACATGAACCTTAACATAGATTTACAGAAATTATTTTAAGGGCGTTACATCGCACGATCTAGACGGCCAATTGCCCGGCCAAAACCCTAATTAAACTGTTTGTCGAATCCGCTACTCAGTTGGGCCATTGTATCGGGTACTATGTGGCATGTCAGGCAAGATCAATTCATGCTTTTCTTGCAAAAAAATTAATTCGTAATTTTCGCATGGTAGCGCTGGCCATTCACAATAACGTTCCTGCCCTCATCATTTTAGAGAAAGTACGTTTCAATGATGGAACCGGCCCGTAGTCCACAACAAACAGTGATCTTTTCGAAATGTATTGGCAGTTTTTGCAGTGCTACTCAATACTTTTCAGATCAAATACGGCAATTTCCATTCAAGCAGAAATTAACTTCGTTGCAGAACTCTATTTTCCGATAAAAAAAACCTGGACCTTCATCAGCATAAAAAAAATAAAGAAGCCAAAAAAATGATTCTTGAATATTGAATTTTCAATTTCCTCCTAAGCGTGATCATAGAAATTTGTTTCAAAAAGTGATCGTGAAGGTCATGGTATTTTTGTGATGGCTACAATAAGTTCGCTCTTAACTCATCTCTTTTCTTCTGTACCCGTTTTTGCTCTACTGCCGCCGCAATGCAGGCGGCAACTCTATCACGGTTTTTGTGAAAAAAATTTATTTCTTTTTTAATTCAACTATTAAAATTATTTAACAGTGAATCACATAACCCATGAGCCTTCAGCACTGCTACAATAATAAAATAGTTTTGGTGCTTTTAAAATCACTCAATAGGCAGCACCAAAACAACTTGTCGAGTGAGAGTTTCCAAAAATAATTGAATGTTTGTGTAACATGTTTGACTACTGGTTTTTTTAAAATATTCCTGCAATATAAATCATTTCGCATTTTGAATAACTTCATTGGGCGCCATTGTCATGTTACACATTTTGTTTACAAGTTTTGAAATGTTTGCGAAATTTGCGATCCCAAAACAAACAAAAAAAAAACACAAAATAAAAAATTATGTATTTAATTGGTTTCAAATGAAAAAGCTGGTATTTCCTTGAAAAACAAATACAAACATGCAAATATTTTAATCGCCCAGTAGGTCATTAAGTTAGTCGACGGAATATAAATTTGTTTATGGCTGGAGTTAATAGAGTTTTCTACGATTTTATTGTATTTGTTATTCTAAATTGTGGATATAAAATGATTAAATAAAATGGCAGCGATCCTTTACTAATCCTGCGTAGCTAAAGTCATATCCTGCTGCTGGAACAAGCAAGTCAAAACAATCGCCGTGTGCCGAAGTGCCGATTGCATTCAGCTTAACGTGTGGAAAGAATGCGGTAATTCTTGTTTACTTCAGGTGAGAATTGTATGAAACGAGCTGGATATATCTGGTTAATAAGCAGATTAGCATTTTATATGATATTTTTATATTGAAAGGAGTTTCACACTTTTTATTATAATTCTGTTGTCGTTAAAATTTATTTGTTTGATTTTTTATCCGATCAGTCAACATACCGCTCCACTGGTGAAGGAAGTGCCGAGACTGTTTGCAATTCCAAATTTGCTACGACGCGAAATTTAATAGAAAGTAATCGAAAACTACTTTAATCACCGCTTGTCTCTTGGGAATCGATTGACTTGAACATTAAAATCATAGTGTTTCACATCGAAGAACTCAAAACCAGTAACTCGTTTTTGTAACTGAAGTGAGAACTTTTCGCATCGTAAAAGTTGTTGTCACCCTGTGAAACATAGGATGAGTCAGAATATATTTCTTAATGCATTTAAAATTTTGTAGGTTTTTTATAATAATAAATATATTTTTCTATGGATAACCCTACAATAAAAAGCATGACAACCATAATTATTTAGTTTATCGATGTGAGAACTTCTCACATCAGTTTTAGAAACGAGGCGCAGGTTACCATAGCGGGAAGTTGTGGGGATGGGTTAAACCTTTTCAATATTTTTTTTTTATATTTTCTTATTAGGACCGGCAGTCAGGGGATGACCCCTACTCATGCGTACACTGTGCTGGAACTTGGAAATTTGGTTGTGGTAGGGAAGATAGAGGGAGTAGTGTCTATGAAGATTTAATTTGAATTTCGCCATGCTTTATACGGCAGGAAAGACCTCCGCAGGGAGGTCTTTCTTTGTCCGTACTGAATTTTCTCTGTAAGGCCTATTGCGGTTCACTGGCAAATCCACCACATATGGGTGTGATCGAACTGTAGCGCGTGTTGAGCGTAGAAAAGTGCGCGTTTCGGGAAAGAGGTCCCTGACTTCGTCGGAATAACACCCATTGTAGTCACGGTATAACAGTGAAATACACCCCACATTTCGTCGATGCTCAAGTGAGTCAATAGAGTTGGCTACCCTACCGTCACCTATGAGTTTCTTCGCCCTCTCCTGTACGCGGTCGAGTGACCTCAAAATAGACTTTGAAGCACCGGCCCATACATGAGAGTTGTATTTCATTTTCGGTCGAATGTAAGTGGTATAAATAGTAAGGAGATCACCGCCTTAGAAAGCCGAGGCACTTGAATGCTTCTTTCGAAACATAAAAAATGCGCTCTGTCTATCGAACGTCCCACTGGATCTTCATGCCAAGAACATCAAGAGCTTCTGATTCCTCAATAACTGTACCACGCATGTTTACAGATGAAGCAGCGTGATCCATATATTTTTTTCACTTAACGTTTGAATTAATAAAATTTTTTGAATGTTTAACAAAATATTTTTTTAAAATAAAATAATACCTAAACTTGAAGGCAGTAAAAAATCTCACAAAATGTGAATTTAATTTTAAAAATGCTTCCTTTTAATATGTTATTGTTCGTAATAAACAATTATTTATAAAGTCTTATTTAAATAAAAGCGGCGTACTTTTGCTTTTAATCAAATACTTTTTTACACACACGTGCACAGTGGAAATTGCAGCTGTTGGTCGTCTCTTTCCCTCCGCTGTGGATCATTCATAGGCGCCTGTTTTTTTTTTTTTTTTTTTTTTTTTTTTTTTTTTTTGTTAGCCAGCAGGCAGACTGGTTGTCTTACCAGAACTCGTCATTTGAGCTGAAGTAGCCCAACAGTGAATTTTCGAAGACTTTGACTTTGAGATTTGTTGTCACAGAAACAAGTGGACACCAGTTATGAATTGCTAATTAGAATAAAACATTCAAAAGCTCAACACTTTTTTATTCATCTGAATAAAATCGTAACATGTTTGCAAAACGATTTGAAAATTTGAAATTTATAATAGAGAAATTAAAAACAGCTCACGATTATTACCCGCTATTATTATTATTATAATTTTGTTTATTTATTGCACAACTTTTAGAAACTATACGAACACGTAAAAAACAATAACAAACCAACCAACCAACCGCCCAAGATTGTTTAATTATTTAAATAAAATTTCTCGTGTCATTTCGTTAAACGTTATTCGATAATGATCCTGACGTAACTTTTTATTCCAACGTCTACAAATTGAGTGATCAATAAATTAGCCAAGAGAGAGATGTCTAAACAACAATAAACTTCTGGATTTTGCAAAACGTTTAAATAATTTATTATTAAGCTGTTTAGTTTAATTAAATAAAATGCGATTTGTTAAAAAAAAAGCAAAAAACAAAAAACAAACGAAAAATGAATTTGTATTATTATCCAATTGACTGACGGCGAGGGCTGGAGGTTTTTTTCCACTTGTTTCGTTGAATTTGTAATTAAGCAGAGTGTTTGAAAAAGTGTTACACGTGCCCCTTAATTGTAACCAACGATTTTGAAAGTAGAAAAAAAATTAAGTATTCAAACTCTTGCCAGAAACATTCCACAGTTTGTGTTACGATTTTATATATAAAATTTCCTGGAACATTCTTTTCACTCTCTTATAAATCGCCTATTATTTGTTTATTAACTCAAAATTCTATTTCCTGCACAACGAGCGTTATATTTATGGTGCAGGAACGCATTATTAAATTAAAGATTTTCTTTGCAAAATATTATAAATATTATTAATTACTAAAATGCCATATAATTATTATAAAACAGGCAATAAATTAAATTCTACGTTTTTATAAAATTAGTAAAAATAGTTACAAATTTAAAGCACTTTGTTTTAAATAATTTGTGAATATAAATTTCTAACAATTTTTTTACAAGCGTTGCTGTTTAACTGGTATCTGGTTTAGTGCAAGAATGTCCCAAACACTAGAGAGTCTTAAGTATAGGGTGTTTTTATGCAGTGATACAAGTTTAAATCATATTGAAACATAGTAATATATTTTTGATATCGATCAAAAGTCCTTTATTGGATAGAAAATCTGATGACATTAATGCTTAAATATGACTTCGGCCATGTGGCCGCCACGGCTGGCGCGTACAAGGCGCAATCTGGAACACCAATTTTCACAGACAGTAACATTCTGACCATCATCGTTTTTGAAGACGAAAAGACTCCGCCAGCCCATAAAGCGCACCAAAAAGTAATTTTCTGTGGATGTGGATGGTGTTTCGACAAAAGCTTGTGGATTCTCCTCAATTCAAATGCGACAATTCTGTTTATTTATGCACCCATTCAACAAAAAATGGGCTTCATCGGAAAATAAAGTTTTGAATGAACGAAGTGCACGATAAGTTTGACGAACAGAACCATTATTTTGATTAAAAGTTTCCACAATGTGCACGCGTTGCTCTGGTGTAAGTCGATCCACAATAACATGTCAAAGCAAACTAAACAAAATGCAACTATTAGCCGTTAAATGGGTGGTCAAATAAAGCAGTGATGCCAACTCAAAGTTGTATCACTCTATAAAAAGCACCAGATATCAAATTGCCGCCATTCTCAGACCAGTTGATGATATTTATGAAATCGTATTTCATCAAATAGATAATCAGGGTTGTGAGTGCAAATATAAATAATTTTTTGTTATAAAAAAAAATTATATATTAAAAGGAATCATGTCCAAAATTATATCCGCACTTTGTGACATATTTTACGGCCATTAAGTTTAGGCAAAGATTATATATATTCTTTGCTTTAGGCTATAATACCTGCTGATTCTTTTCTTCCAAATTGTACAAAAAAGTTGAACTGATCGTGGAGGCGTTTTAGCTGGTTTCTATGCGCATTTGACTGGGGCTAATGCAGATCATTAAGAAGCCCTTACCCAGCATTTCTTGGAATAATTAAATATTAATATCTCATATTATTAATTTTCAAAAAATAGGTCATGGAGAAAATAATGAACCGGTACCACAGGTACTTGAAAAAAGTGTTTTACCAGCGTTTTGCTACATTTCTCGTATTCTTTTTCATAATAAAATTGGCGCAAATAAAAACTCTTGTTGTCACATTCAAATCTGCGTTTTAACAGTTTATAAGAAACGTGTTAAGCTGTTTGTTCGGCTAAAGGTCCAATTTTATGAAAATAAATTTGTTTTTGAGAAACAAAAATACTCAGGCGTACTGATGATGAAAGTGTGGCGGCTTTCGAAAACAGCTGTTCTGCTCTGTGGAAATCGGTCAAGCTGTTCCAAAGTTATAATCGGGTCACATTTTTAAACACGCTCATACACACAGACATAGTGACGAGTTCTCAGAATTAGTCAGGGAAGTTTTTGAGGACCCCAAAACTTGGAGATCTGCTGAGAACTCGATTTTTTCAAAACCAATAACTCTTTTGATGTTTGAAAATTTTCAATTTTCGTAGCGGGAAGTTAAACAGTTTCGTAGTTATTAAATTCAGTTGAAATATTTAAAATAAATTTAGCTTTTTTTATCTTTTCGAATAATTTTCGTTGAAAAAAAAATAAAACTTTTGAAAGCTAAATATTCAACAGGAAATAGTTGCATACAAAATTAGATAATGATGGGGAAAATACAATGAAACTCTAACGCTTTTATTGTTCTAAATAAAATATTTTTTCACGCTCCAACGAAATGTTAATTTGGAAAATTTGCTAAAATTGCCAACACAATAGAGAGTAGCCCAAGCATTTCTGACAGCAGGGCTCTAAATTCAGTTACATATTCTTAATATCTGTTGGAATGTTTGAAAGAAAAAAATAATAATTAAAATAATAAAATATCACTTAAAACAAACAAGCAAAAAATTCTTGGAATTCTTGGCAGCAACACGAGTACATGACACACACACACACACACACACACATGCAGCCAAACTAAAAACATATTTAATAATATTTTCCACTCCGAAATCCGTAAGCAACAGCCAAGCGGTTGCCTAAATAATATTCTATTATTTGTTTTAAAAAACTTGCCAATTAAACTCTTAAAAATATAAGAAGTTTTTCAAGGCATTTAACAAGGCTGTTTCCATTCAGACAAGCGCAAATATTTTTTCAACACCGTAATTAGCTGCCTGCTGATATTTACGCTGTTGACACCCTCAAGTTTTTTTTTTCTTTTTTCTTTTTTGTTGTTGCTTTACTAACATTTTTCTGGCACATTTTGTCTGGAAGTGAAATATTGATTCAAAAAATATTTGTCTGTGGCTAAAAATGAATGAATAATACGAACTGCTAAAATCCAATTCCAAAGTTCTTATTCATATTGTTCCTACATAAGTTGGGGTATCTCCACAGGAAAACTATAGTCGCATCCCAGCGGTTACGACATACAGAAAAAGGCAACTCAGCCAGTCTCCTCCACAGCTGTTTCATATTCAAAATCACTCGGACCAGCAGCTCAGAATTTATGGGCTACTTTTTATATAGAATTTCTGAAATCCATTCCATTATTTTCATTGTTTCCAGCGTTTACACGTGTCGTAGTTTTTCAACTTTTCTTTTTCTTTCACTTATTCGCTCAGCAATTAATTCTATTGTTAAAATACATTTTAATTTATGCTTTGAAAGGTGTTTTGTTTTGTGTTGTTTAGTTTTTTGTCGAAAAAATCTCAAGAACGTGATTTTTAAAAGTAAAAAAGTTGAAAATATTACCCAGCTTTTGAGCTGCATGACGTACAACAACAAATACCGACATTCTTAAGAAAACTTATTTGAAATGCAGAAATGTTTTCAGCATATTAAATTATTATTGTCGAATAAAATTCGTTTCGGACTGTGAATTCAGAAGCGAATGTTGTATAATTGCAAGTCGAGTTTTTTTATTTCAATAGTTTAGAATAAACTAAAATAAAACCTAAAATTATCTACAATTCGAATCGACAGCAGTTAATTTTAAAACTCAATATTTATTGTAGTGAAAGTTGTATTTTTTTTCCCAATAAATTCTTTAAAGTGGTGATGGCATGCCATGCCATTCATATATTAAGTCATTATTATTAATAAATTTTTTTTACTAATTCGTCAGTTCAGCGGTATTGGAACTCACAACTAACCGAAGCCTCATTCGTACGAGGGAGTGTTCATGATTTCTTGCCAATTTTAGAAACATTTCAATTTGTGTTACAAACTATTTTAGAAGGATCGTGATTGGAAATATATTTTCCAATTGTATCCATCCCACAAAGTACATTTTCTACAAATTTCCCTCTTCCACAAAGTACTTTATGTATGCAGTACCTTTTCCGGATACCACTTTTACAGAAAATATCTTTTCCATAAAATACCTTTTCAACAAATACTTTTTTTAGAAAAAAATTTCTTTTCCAAAAAACTACCTTCTTCAAAAAGTTCTTTAACAAAAAAGTACCTTTTCGATAAAGTAATCTTTGTTTTTTCAGAAAGTGAAATTTTCATAAATTACCGTTTCCATCAGGTACTTCCTCTTCCAAAAAGTACCTTATGTATAAAGTACCTTCTCCGGATACCACCTTTACAGAAAATAGCTTTTCCATAAAGTACATTTTCTAACAAATGCCGTTCTTAGAAAAATATCCCTTTTCCAAAAATTACCCTCTTCAGAAAGTATCTTTTCCAAAAAGTACCTTCTTCAGGAAGTACTTTTTCCAAAAAGTACATTTTCGACTAAATAATCTTTCTTTTTTTAGAAAGAGAATTTCCCACAAATAACCGTTTTCACCAGGTACTTTCTCCTCAAGGCACCTTCTTTGAAAAGTATCTATTCAACAAAGTACCTTTTGGACAAAATAATCTGTCCAAAAAAAATTTTTTTTCACGAAGTACCTTCTCCTCAAAATTCTTACTCCAGAAAATAATTTTCGACAAAGTACATCTTCTACAAATACCTCTGCCAAAAAGCGACTTATTAAAAAAAGTGCTATAAAGTACCTTTTCGACAAAGTAATCTTTACACAAAGCTCCCATATTCCAAGAACTACCTTTTTCACAAAGTATCTCTTCTATAAAGGTCTTTTAATAGAAAGTACCTTTCCAAAGAGCACCTCTTCGTCAATATACCTCTTTCACAAATACCTCTTGAAGGGAGTACCTTCTCTGAAATGGTTCCCATCTAAAAAACCTGTTTAAGTATAATTACAAAAAAGTACCTATTCCACAAAATACCTTTTCCACAATCCACTTCTCTTATTAAGTAGATTTTTTTACAAAATACTTCTCTCACAAAGAGTATGGGATCTTAAAAGTACCTTTTGGCAAAACGTCCTTTCTAAAACGTACTATTTTTTATAAATTTTTTTTTTTCAAGAAGTACTTTTTCCATGAGTATCTATTCCAAATAGTACTTTTTGGAAAAAACTATGTATATCAAAAAGTGATATTTGCAATAATTATCCCTTTCTTCCAAAAAGTACACTTTTCAAAGTCCACCCTATTAAATATTAATTTTTCTTTTTGCTCCAAATTTTCTTCTTTAAAAAGTAGTTTTCAAGAAACTCATTTTATTTTAATATTATTTTAATATTCAAAATAAAATATTTCCCATAAAGTACTTTTCCAAAAAGTAAATTTTTCAAAGTCCACCCTATTAAATATTAATTTTTCTTTTTGCTCAAAATTTTCTTCTTTAAAAAGTAGTTTTCAAAAAACTAATTTTATTTTAATATTATTTTAATATTCAAATTAAAATATTTCCCATAAAGTACTTGTCCAAAAAGTATTTTTTGCATTATTGGCTTTTAAGTAAAAATAATTTTTTGAAAAGTGCGTATAAAAATGCTTGAGATAACCATGACAAATCTCGGATAGAAAATTATTCGAATCTGTATGCTGTTAATATCGTAATTGGAAAGCACAATTCTTCCTAATACGATTTCTTTAATACTTTTTGACGGACCCTCGTATATGCTGGATTGTGTATTAAACGTAATTAAGTAAATTGGGGCTGTTGCGAGTTTATTTAACAAAATAAAAATTGAAAAAATAAAAACAAAAGTAAAATAAAATATAACAACCAAACAATTCTTTTATGAGTCACAGTTAAAAGTTAAATAAACTACAACTTATTTATAAACATCAGTAATTATAAATCAATTATTTATTTGGCTTACAATTTTGATTTATTAAATTTAAAATTTAACAGCACAAGTTGGTCGTAGTCATGACGAATTTTAAGTTAAAATTTTGAAGAATATTAATCTGCCCAATTCGAAATGAAGAAGACCGTTTTCCGGTATATCCTGTTTTTTTTTACAATTAAATTTAATATATTTATTTTTGCCTCAATTGTGGTACAACCAAAATAAGAACTCATTCGACATGGCGAAATAGAGAGTCAAGTTTTAGTGAAGAAAAAGTGGTAAATTTATTTAATAACAATAACGATTTCCTTTGCGTACCACAAATCCCTGCAGTCCAAGATATTTTTGTATTCGCTGCCGCTGCGCTGCCACCTGTAAAATCTATTTGTGTGCTGACATTTTGCATAAAATAAAATGCAGTAAAAATCGTGTGTGCGACTATTGTTGTTGTTACTACAGTTATTGTACTCACTTATACTCATGACATGAGCAAAAAAAAAAAAAAAAAATTAATAAATAAAAAAATATCGTTTATTTGTACATTTAAAATCAATTTATTTCAATTTCGCTAGTTTTGTAATTCGCATATTTTTGTAATTCGAGGCATATCAATTGATAGTTGACTAACTTGTACAGATTTATCCATGTGTGTGTGTCTGTGTGTGTGCAATATCAGTCAATAGAGAGTGGCAACAACACGCACCAGCAGGGCTCCCAATATTTTTAATCCCTAATATTATATTTCTCATCCCCGCATATTCCCAAAGTCCATATGTTCGTATACCCAAAAATCTCCAAATTAAATTATTTGTAACAACATGCGACATACACTGACTGTCTATTTTTTGTAAATAAACCAAAAAAACTTCGTTTGGGAATATATATCGAAATAGCAACAACAAAAAGTGGAAATTGTTTTTGCCAAACGAAGTTTCTTGTTTTATTTACAAAAACATTTATCGATGTGAAATACTCAAACTGAAATATGCAATAAAATGCTGTGAATAGCAGAATACACACACACACACACACACACACACACACACACACACACTAACAAATCGGTGACAAAATTCATAAAATATTTGAAAATATAAAAACTGCTCTGGTCGAAAAGCAGCGCTGAGTCCGTCAACATCAAACTCGTGGGCAACTATTTTTTTGGTGTAGCCAGACTACAGATCGTTTTCTTTCTTTCCGTGGTTAACTACGTTGCCACTTCTTACGTGAAGGTGTACGTCGTGAAGAGTTGCATTAAATAAACTTTTTTATTACAACTATTTCTTTTAAATAAAATATTTTTTATGAATAAAAATATTTCTTATAAATTGAATATTTCTTATAAATGAGATATATTTCATAAATAAAATATTTCTTTTAAATAAAATATTTTTCATAAATAAAAATATTTCTTATAAAAAGAAATATTTCTAAGGCATAAAACACAATAACGACAGCAGGCTACGAGCTACAACCTGTCAAAATTAGAATACACGCATTGAAATGGGGATGAATATTTTAACGACGACACAGCCACACGGCTACCGACCACCGTTGTAGCTGGAGCCAAAATTAAACTAATTTCTACTTTGGTGAGCGACAATGAGTAGATGCAATGTTGCCAGTATAATCTAAATAAATTCAATTATTGTAAACTTAAAAATATATTGTTTTATTGCAACAAACTTTATTTCCAAGCTAATGAAATGATTTCTTGTCATACATTGTTGACTTTAAATATAGTATTTTACTGCAATAACACTATTTAAGAGTGTAACATATATGAAAGCGGCTACACTGGCGTACGAAGAGAATTCTACTACAAACAACAACTCTTGGTTATTGATTTGTTAGTGTCGTTCGAAAAATAATTAAGTAGCTGACTACAAAGGTGACGATTGTAGCCAACGGCTTTTGTAGTCGGTGTTCGTGTAGCCTGCTGTCCTTATTGTGCTTACAGCTTAGTGTAAAATAAAAATATTTTTCATTCAAGTAAAACATTTTTTATACACAAAAATATTTCTTTGAAATAAAATATTTTTCATAAATAAAAATATTTCTTATAAATTGCACCAGCATATTTTTGGTTTCCCTGCTTATTTCTATTCGTGCTGAAATTGTATCGTTTTCGTTGTGGAGTGAATAGAAAGAATGTACTCGTTTGTTTGTATGTGTGTGTGTTGCCATTCGTTAATTTATTGTTTTAGTTTTTTCATGTCAATTTTTATTTCATTACTATTATTATTAACGTAATAACAGCGATTAGTTAGTGGAGCAAATTCAATTGATTTAACTGTTTAACTATCCAACAGTGTTGCCAGGTCGTGGTATTTTATTGCTTCAAATTAACTTTCGATTTATTTGACTAATTTCTAAAGTACAAGCTTGTTATTACACAAACTCCCCTAAAGGGAAGGAAACCTATCACAAGACATATATAATTGAATATATTTTGAGATAAACGTAAATTCAAATCATCATGCCTTTCTGAATTGGCTGTTATAACCATGCAATTTTTTCAACAGACCTTATATAACCAACTCAGTTGCAATGCAATATATTTTTAAGGAAATTTAGCTTTCTGGCAACACTTTTCGTAAAAAAAATATATAAAATAAAACTTGCATATCTACATGCACAAATTCTGCAGGCGAGTGTTGAAAATTTCTAATCTTATTTAATATATAAATTAATAGTGTAATTGGCAACATGTTTTGACATGCACGGATATATAAAAATTAAAGGCAGCAACACTGTCAAGTAAATTTTGTGGTAAGAGAGGGTGTACAAAAGCTAGTAAATAAAAAAATAACAAAAATCAGCTGTAATAGAAACCCAAAATGATCTGTAACAATTGTTAGCAATTTATTAATTATTTTCGTATTAATTTTTGTTTTGTTTCACGCAGATCAATTCAAGTTCTTAGAAAAAAAAATTATTGTATTATTATTTATTAAATAAAAGTGATCATACTTGTTGATGAGTACATCGTTAGAGGCAAATAACCGGAAGTGATATTGATGATGATCTTATACTCATGTACTGCTGGCAAGCATGAGCCAATTTTAATTGGAGGGTATTAACACAAACATATTTTAAAATCTCTTACACTTTGCACTAGTGAAATTTTGGAAGAAATCACAAATTTTATTTAAAATATGAATTTAAATTTATACACTCCTCTGTATTATAAAAGCATTTCGATGGGCTCTATTTCTTTTTATTAAAATTTATATTTCTGTTCTTGTTATATTTTGAAATATTGACTTCAATTATTCCTTTTCGGTAGTTATATTTTATATAGTATTTATTTTAGTTGTAAAACATTTTATATTTATATATTTTTCTATGTACATAAAATATATTCTTGTAAATCAGTTTTCTAAGTTTCTCTCAAACTTCACGTCTAGTTGCGCTTAAACACCGGAACTTAATAACTGCTTTTGTTTTATTTTAGTTTAAACGAATAATACTATAATTGTTTTTTTTTTCTATTTTTGTTTATTTTTTTCAATCAGAATTATAACACAACTAGAAAGTTAATAATCAAATGCTAAAAATTAACACAATTCGTCTGTCACTTGCTTAAAACTAAACATGCATGTGCACGTACGATTGTACATACAGACAATCATACATGTAAACATGCTTATTTTTAAATGTATGGATGTATGGATGTGTGTCTGAGATAGATGTGTTGACAAAGTGCGGCTACGAACATTTTATTAATTATTTGCGTCAGTTAATGTTATTGACTCATAAACGATACGAACCAATACGATACGAATTATCATCACTAGAGACAATCATGGTACTCGAAGAACACTCCAGCAGCACTGCTAAATTTACCACCAAACACCTGGAGTTTTACAATGTTTGATTTTATTCTCGCCAAAGAAACAAATCACTGTTGGTCTTCCGTTTATTCTTCTTGCCTTGATGATGTCACAATGTCATCGGACCCTTTCCAATTCTGGTTTTCAATGTTAGATAACAGTTAAAAGGTCACGGCTAAAGTAAAATAAATTTTGTCTCCTACTGCACAGTGTAGTTAGACAAGACAATTGTAGAAAAGGTGCTTGTCTGCGCTAACAATCAAAATGCCCTAAATAACTGTTCACAAAGTTTAACATACAATTGCCAATGTTTCAAACAGTTTTACATAAGAAAATATTAAGATAATGTTAAGGTAAGAAAATGTCAAGTGGGAAAATGTTATGATAACATTAAGTTAACAGCCAATGAGGAACTGTTTTTGAAAGAATTTAGTTGACTAAAAAGAACTAACATATTTAAATGTGGCTTTTGTCCCCGTTATAAATAACAGCCCGGCTAGCTCAGTCGGTAGAGCATGAGACTCTTAATCTCAGGGTCGTGGGTTCGAGCCCCACGTTGGGCGCAATTTATTTTTTTCAATTAATTAAACTTTTGATGCAAATTGATCGTGAATGATTTGCTAAACAACAACCCCACCGGTAGAAAGCTTCTAATGGAAAATATTTGACAGCGTTTAGTGTTACCATATATAATTTTCGTGTACCTTAAATGTGTTCTAATTGAAATACAATACCAGCAATAAACGGCGACTATTTAATAATTCCGTGACTTCAAAATTTCCTCGCTGTCGTCCACCAAAATTTATTAATAGACTCCTTTTTAATATTGAACATTTATATTGATTTCTTTTCTAGAAAATAATGCTACATTTCTTGCATATTTTATGGAAAATGGCAACATTTGCTTATTTGAAAATAAAGAATTTATTAGAAATTAATCCAACATCTCTTACGGAAAATAATTTATATTTTGAAATTCCTCCAAACTGTCACTTTTAAAAGATAAGTGCTTAAATGTTACATGTTTTTATTACAAAATAAAACGCCACATTGTGTTTCACAGCCCTTAAAGGCCATGCAATTTGTCAGTTTGTCTAAGATTCATGTTGGATCCATATTGTCGAAATGCTGCTCAATGCAGCATATTCTTCCCATTTAGTTCTCTGCAACTATTTTCCTTTTCCAAATCTGGCAAACAAAAGGCTGGGTGGTAAGATATTTGGATAGAACGAAGAGGTCATAATCGCAACACAAATCGAAAAGGGAATAAAGAAAATTATATTAAAAAATAAAGCGTTTACATGGCAAAAATTTTTAAAATTCAAATATCTCAATACAGAAATTTACGAAAGCCGTGCATGCATGATTCTGCATGTTTGCGATGGCACAAAATGCCATGGTGGGCTCTCAGCTTAAATAAAATTTATGGACTTAAAACTTTTGACGCTTTCCTTGCTGAAAAACATGTGGCATCATTTTTATGCTAAAAAGCTGCTTTGAGGCGGACTTGCAAGACAAAAGTTGTTTTTAACAACAGATGGCGGACTATTTTTTGATAAATTCACTATTTCTTCTTAATGATAAAGCGTTGCTGTTGTTCTTCAAAAGTCTAAGAAATGTTGCCCTCTTTTCTAGAAAAAATCAGTTTAACTTCAATTAATTCATGAACATTTTTAAAATTCGCCCAACGTGGGGCTCGAACCCACGACCCTGAGATTAAGAGTCTCATGCTCTACCGACTGAGCTAGCCGGGCTGAGGCACATGCGAAAAGTTCTGAAATATCAGCGGAATATTGTTTACATTAATGATCTCTAAAAATAAATTCATATGATCAGACATAAAACTTGTGATCAGGGAGATATTGTGCATTAAGCTGAGAGAACACTAGGCAATGCGACACAATGAAATATATGAAAATTAAAAACTTTGTCACTGGAGCACACTATTGCCTTTGCATGCGATGTCACAAAATGGCTTAACAAATTCTTAGATATAAATTTTGTTCACTGGCCATGGCTAGTTACAGCTTGGCAAACAAAATACGTATCAAATGTTATCATCTGCTGCAGTCTAGAATTTTATATATATTTAAATTAAATATAATGAAATTACATTATATTTATCATTAAATTAGGATATAAAATAGTCTGACTGAAAGGACATAATAATACCTCTGATACATATATGAAAGATATATGTTTTGTTATATAATATATATTATATAGACTATTAAAATGCAAGTACAATAAGTTTTCGCGTGAATATAATTAGAAAACAAAATTAAAATTAATATTTAACTATTGAAAATTTAAATTTTAATGATAATAGTGTAAATAAAAGTATACAATTCATCAAAGCACGTATTAGGTATGGCAAAGTAACAACGAGATCTATGTAATATATTCTCAATTCATATATTTCAAAATCGTATATAGAAATACTTTACCTGCAACATAAAAAGAAAAATACTCTAACACTTTCACAATCACTCAGGTAAAAATACAAGTGATATTAATATAACTACAGATTTTCAGCATACATTTTGTCAAAATGTTAATTAAATTCTGTTTTTATAAGAATGCAGTAAATTAATCATATTTATTGTATTCAAAATCTCATTTCCGTTAAACTTCTATTCACTGTATTATTTACGCCAAAATGTTGCCAGCACTGTGTTCCTTTGCTCTTGCTGTTTATTCACCACACTTCACATAATTGTCAAACTCAAAGTCAGTGGAAAATTGGGAGAGACGGACAAATCTTGCAAACAGTGTATAGAAAAACAAGAACAGTGAGACACGACGAGACACAGAAGAAATATTAAAAAATCTTTTAATTGATAAATTTATATCTTAACTTTGTTATAAAAATAATAACAAATTACACGCCACCAAACAAATCCATAACAAAAGAAGACGGCAAAATATTAAAAAGGGAAATTGTAAATTAAGCATAAAAAAGAGAAAGTGTTTTGATATAAATTTCTTTAAGAAATAAATATTGTTTAAACCAAAAATTGTGTTATACCAAAAAGTGAAATAAAGTCCCAGACTGAAAATTGTGCTGTAAAAGAAATATCTGGACAAAACTAAAAAACAGCAAAATGTGTGGAGGCTTTACTTGTTCGAAAAACGCTTTGATTGCTTTAAATATTTTATATGTGGTAAGTCAAAATATTTAATTAAATGAAAGCAAGTTTTATATGTATACAAATAAGTATATGCGAGCATGTGTGTGCTTTTAAGTGTGTACATAACAAATTTTTAAAAAATTTACCATACAATAGCAACAACAGTGGTGTTTAGAATACGCTCAAAGATAAAGAATCTTAGTTGGAATTGCGTTTCTTGGGCTCCCGCTAAGTAATTGCACAAATAAAATAAAATAAAATCTGAAAGTTAATTTATTCTTATCACACAAATCCATTTGAAAGGTTTTTGCTATCTTTTGCTTTGCAAAACATATCGATTTATTTCACCCCTTCGTTTTTCAAAACCATTTACGCTGTTGTTTTATTTGTTTCTTCTTTTTTTGCTTTTGGTTTTATCTTTATTATTTTTACATTGAAAATATACGAGCATTGTATGAGTAAACAATCTATGTATATTGGAGATTCTTTGTTCTTTTTCTTCAAGAAAAGAAAAAATATAAACATTAAAAAGATGAAAAAAAACTATTAAAATCCAAACGCAGCTGTTGTATGAACATGCTTTATCTTCTTTTTCCTTCTTGATTACTTTTCGGATTATCAATAGGTCGATGTATTTGATTTCAGCAAAATTATGGCGGTTGTATTGATTTCCATATGCCACTTTTTAACATAAAACGATGTCTGTTCTTTTGCTGTACAGAGTTGTCTGTCAGATTATTCGAGATTGAAATTGTTTGAATAAAAGTTAGTTCATTTAAAGTTTTTTCTGAAATACATTAACCAACAACATATAATAAGATTTGAACGACGGACTTATATTCAGGCGTTACACATGTTCAAATTGCAAAGTTTTAGCTTTCCTTGTTTCATTCGTATCGATTCTATCTACCAACTTCTATTTGTTTGGAACTTTATTTGAATATTTATAATCTCTAGTTCTAATAAATCTTATCCCAGTAACAAGTGGTTAAAAAAGCTTACTTTGACTAATTATTGTCATGTAAATATTTTTTATTCGCAAAACTTATATTCGAATAATGTTTAGTCGAATAAGTCTTAGCCAAATCCATTTCCTTTGGCTTATGTTACTTACTTTCTTATAATCAATATTAATCGGATGCAATTATGTGTAATTATAGGATTTAATAGCTTTCATTTAAATAATTTAGTTTTTCGAAGAATTATAAATAAATAATGTGGTATGAAAAGTATTTATTCGAGTGATTTTCAATCGAATAATTTTTAATCGAATAACTAATATTTGGATTTAAATTACTTTGATTTGCTATACTTAAAAAAATAGGTCGAAAAAATTTTATCCGTATGAATTGATTGGCTCGAATGTAACCATTAAATGAATAGGTTTCGTTCAAACATCTTTTTTAATCTGATCTGTTTTTTTAATCATCAAATAATGTTATATGTAAAATATTTATTCGAACAATAATTAATCGAATAAGCTATATTCGAATAACTAATTCGTCGAACACATTGATTAGTTCAAATATATTTCAAATAATTTTTATCGTAACAACTTGAATACCTTTTTATTTAAATAGCTTTTATTTAAATAATTTTGTTCATGTCATTTTACTAACCGTTTTACGTGAAATGTTATTAGAATAATAATCGCTGCAAAATTTTTTATTTAAAATGAAATTCTCGGGATAATTCATATCTTGAATCCACGGGTTTGGATTAATTAAGGTTAATAAAAACCTTTCAAGCAAATTTGTTCCAATCATTGAGTTGTTTGAATATAGTACGAATAACCTCCACATCATTAATATATTGCTCCAGCAATAATTGGTATTCGAATAATATAAATTCGAATAATATAACAATTAATATTCCGATTAAATTGGATGATTATTGTTTAATAAATTAATTGATTCGAGCGAATAGTTCTAATCCGAATAGTTTTAAACTATTTTAATCTCAAATAGTCTTCGCAGGCACTTATAAATATGTAAAATGGGTCGAAACTGCCAGAGCCCTATATAATACTACTTGCAATGAAAATGTATATATATATATATATATATATATATATATATATAAATTCAACTGAGAATAGTAGGCCGAGATTCATAACGTACTATATTCAGAAATTAATGAACAAGTTGAAATCAACTCCTATATATTTATCACAATTATTAGGTGTCTTATTGGAATGTTGTAGCAACGGTTTTTATTTATATAAATTTAAAATTTAAAACGCAATCATTATAAATTATTATTATTATTCTTTCTAAATACTCTCATCATATTTATTTTTCTATTGTTGTTGCTATTGCTATAGAAGTTGCTCCATATTTATGCATATAAAACAATTGTTTTCACAAGTTTGCACATTTGTTGCAGATACGTGCTGTTTTGTTTCTCTTCAATTTTAATTTACATATTTGTTCATGTTTTCCAGCTGGTTGGTTTCCTTTTAATTGGCGTTGGCGTTTATGCTCGTGCTGCTTCAATTGTTACAAATCTTCCTATAGTTGGAGGTATACTGGCATGTGGTATAATATTAATATTAATTTCCATATTAGGACTGGCTGGTGCCGTTA
The DNA here is from genome assembly GCA_963675445.1 of Linnaemya vulpina. NCBI lineage: Eukaryota > Metazoa > Arthropoda > Insecta > Diptera > Tachinidae > Linnaemya > Linnaemya vulpina. Next base: position 6,983,199 of record OY776277.1, read on the forward strand.
AACATCATCAAGTTATGCTGTTCTTCGTATCCTTTTTTGTAAAAACAAAGAAAAACAGATATGATGAGATAATCTCTAAAAAGGAAACAATCACTAAAAAGTAAATGACAGACTAATATGAAGCGATTAGGCAGGTTGAAACAATTATATTTGATGCCAAGTAAAAAATTCAGTTAGAAAAGAATATATTAAGGACGAAGGAATATAAATCTCAATTTCATGAAACTGACAATTCAATATTTTATGTGATATCTTTTGATCGTTGGGATATCATTTAAATCAAAAAGAAATTAATTTTGTTGCTTAAACATCTATTTTTTCAAAAGAACAATAGGAAGCAAAAATTTAACATATTGCAATGACGTTGTAAAAATCATGCGATCTTGCATCACTTTGGAAGCTCTTTTTTACCGTTCAAGTCTTGTAAAAAAAACTTTTTCGCTACTCTTCTTTATGTGGCGAATCTCTTTTTCAAAAACATGCTCCACCCTCTTGCTCACCCATACCGATAACAGCATGCTTGTAATTGTAAAAATAAATCCATTAACAAAAACTACAATAAATTTAAACAACTCTGTGGTGTTGTGTGTTTAGTCTATTTTTAATCAAGAATTTATATAAACAAACAAATCTATTTGATGTTTGAAAAGATTTTAATTACAAGCAAAATTATATTAAAATGCAATTAAAATTGCAAACGAGAATGAGAACGAAAACGAGTACATTATAACGGTAAATTTAATTAAGCCAAGATAATTATTGTGTCAATACAATTATCTAAACGTTGTATGGGTAACACAACCACATCTTGCGCTTGCTGCCAGCGAGTATAATGGGTGGTGGACAATTAATCCAAACAGTTGATTTTATTTTGCTTCCCTCAAGCCCCTCTGCAAACAAACAGAAACAGTCAAGCAGACAATATCAGTTAATATACTGACGAATGCAAAGTAATAAAGTTAAAAGACAAGCAATAAAGCTAAAGACGGTTTAGCTGCAGGGAAATAGGGAACAGACGACATAATTTAATAATACGTAATCGACTGACAAGGTTATCAAATTTGCTTTAAGCCCCATGACGTGCTCTACTTGAAACAAAACCAAAAATAATAAATACACCGACACACACCAGATAGAACGAAAGACAAAACAAAAGCCAATCAAGCAAACCTTAGGATGATTTCAAAAAGTAAAAGAAAAAATAACAAACAGTAATCTAATCTACGTACTAGTACATTGCAAATAGTTGCGCACAAAATCAAAACTCACTGATTTGCTACACGAAATCAAATGACTTTCCTTAACTTTTGATTATTTAACGCGGCAGTACATGATCATATTGTTTTTGCTCTTCCTGATACAATTCTCCATTGCCAGCTCTTGTTTGGCTGTTAACTCCGAACAGCAACAAGAATTTGCTGAAGAAGGTTGGAATCGTGTACCAGACTCAATGCGTAAACAGGTGCAAGACACTTTCCTATGTTGTGGCTTTAATTCAACTACCAGTACAACAGCGGATGCTTCTTGCGACGTCGTCAACAAACTGTGCTGCAGCTCATCATACGATGTAAATTGCCAGTGTCCACCATGTTTGCCCAAGTTGGAGGATAAAATAAATTACGCTTTTAAACTATGCGGTGGTTTAGGCATATTCTTTAGCTTTACAGAGGTAAGTGAAAGGCAGGTTGTGAAAGCGATGGGCAATCACAGATTTGGAAGAGATTAAAAACTCTTTATTAAAAGGTAGTTACTCGCTTAGGTAATTAAAAAATAAAATATTTTAATATCAATTACTTTTTGAAATTCTTTTGTCATACACACAAACTTTGATATTTACATAAAAAATTCAAATCAAACTTTGGCATATTTGTTTAAGTTTAAGAAGTTTTCAAAAATTTGTTATTAAGTTAAAGTTTTGTTACAACAGCGAATGAAATGAACTTACAAAATAAAGCAAATAATTAATTCAATAGCTGAGACAATATCTCAAATGATTTATTTCAAATGTTTTAAAATACTATTAAGAACTGTTGATAAAGTAATATTTAAAACATTTTTAGAGAAGAAACTTTTGAAACAAAAAGTAACTGTAGAAAATAAAATAAATTACCTACAAAACTGGTATTCGTCGAAACATTATCTAAAATTCTAACTACCAAATTCCATATAATAAACTCGAATCACTTCCAAATGTGGTTACCCGCTACGTCTTCTATAATAAACTTTTAATTTAACAAACTAACTTACAAATTGACAGCTTAAGTAACTAATAATATCTTAACCAAAACTTTTTTCTCTTTCTTCCAATTGCTTGACTAATTAAAATAATAATAATAATAATAATAATAATAATAATAATAATAATAATAATAATAATAACAACAATAATAACTCCGTAACGAAATCTCAGTTCATTGGTGTTTGGCTAACTGTGCGTTATCGTAACCAAAAAGATCCTCGCGGTTTACCCAGTGCATTTCTATAAATTCATTTAGACAATATAACCAATTAATAATTTATTATTAATTTTATATTGACAAAGAACAACAAATAACTGATTTCTAATAAAAATAAAAAAAATATTTTTTCTAGTCACTCCAAGAAATGACACATTTCTCGATTCATAATAAAAAGAAATAAAAATCATTAAGATTCTCATTTACACATACACATACAGTTACGCAATAATTAGTCTTTTAGAAGTATTTTACAACAACATATAACAAGTAATTAAGTATAATATACTTTTATAAGTTTTCAACATTTATTCGTAACATAAGCATTTATTCATAAAATGATCACTTATCTCATACAATTATTACACGCATTATATACGAATTAAATTATAAATATTTACCATCATACTTATATTAACAAATATTACAAAAGATTAATATGAAAATATGAGATTACAGTATGATATACTTTTGTAGGGTGTATTTTTTACAGGCGGAAAACTCTAAATTGGAATAGAACACAGACAATTATTGTTAAAATTCTTGAAAATTGATTTATTGCAAGGATATTAATTTGAAATGAAAATGGTCTAAAGCCTTCATGATGTCCGATGTAAGTTTTCCGGGGCTAGCATATGCCGCACCTTAGTTTTCAAGCTGACAGTATTGATCCAGTCTAAGTCCATGTCGGATAAATTGCAAAACTAAAATAAGTGAGAATTTTGTATAAATTTTCATCACATTGTAAAAATAAAACTGACTGCTACGATCAAGTCTTCTTAAAACTCAATACTTGACGAATCCAATTCGATGTGTAGACTAGCATTAACCAAAGCGGAAAATTTTTAATCCGCTGCCAATATAGAGTTTTCCACATTAAGGCTAAAAAAAACACCCAAAGTAAAAAAAATTGTATATATTAAAAACCACAACACCTTTCAACATACATATATAAACACATTGTTCCTCTTCCTCAAAAGATTATAAATACAACTGGAACGTCGTGGCGTATAATCAGTAGCCACTTCTTTACCTTATAATGGAACATGTATCTCACATAAAAAAATATTGAAAAAGATTCACATTTTGTTTGTTATTAAACAAAGAAATTGCATACCAATATTCCTGTGCTTTGAATCATTATTGTGTGTATCTTGTACTTAAACTGTAACCTTAATTATTTATGTATTTTTACTAACTGTCCATCAATTCTTATTATCATCACGGATATAAACAAAATAACAAATTAACTTTGTTCGGATTTCATTTTGCAACCATTTCCAATACCAAAACTTAAATTTGAGAGCCATCAACAACACGGTGAGCAATTCAGAAAAATATTGATTTGATGTTGTTAATTGATTTTAATTTGGCGCTTCTCTTGATTTATGTTTTTACAAAACGTACGTTTTTATAGAAGTTTATTTTTTTTTTTATTAAAGTTAATCTTTTGCGAAAGGTAATTTGTAGTGAAAAGTGTTCTTTGTTTTGTTGTAAAAATAAGCTTATTTTTATATAAAATTGAGGTTTTTATAAAGGTACTTTACAAAAAGTACATTTTTATGAGAAGTACTTTTTATAAGAACACTTTTTTACGAAAGGTAAAACATGTTTTTATATGGCTGATTTTTATAAACAGTACTTTTTATAGAAGATACTTCTTACGTACAGTTGCGTTGCTATAAAGAGCATTTTATTGTATCCCTTACAATAAATTATTATTAACTTAAAATATAAATGTACATACTTTTGATTATTTAGTAGTATTTTATTTATGTATTTTTTCTTTCATTTGCTTTAGACATATTTTATTTCTTATTTATGGCTTCTTAGTTGTTTTCGTAAGACTACTGTTGTACATCTCATATATTTTAACTTTATTTTTAATGTCTTAATTATAAATACAAATATTTTAATATTTTATATTATATTGCAGGTACTTGCTGTCTTTTTAGCCCGTCGTTATCGTAATCAACAAGATCCTAATTACCTGCCCGCCCGCGCAATATTTCCACACAATTATTTATACTAAAGAACAAAGCGTTGTTTTTATAGGAATATTCAAATGTTATGTTGTAAATTTCAGGGGTAGAGTCAAATTTTGGAAGATTATAAAAACTTAAAAATTTTTTACTACTATAATGGGTGTATTTTTGTAAAATGTTTTTAAAAAAATCATAAAGAAGGCTGTTAGTCTTCTACATGATTATTTTGGTTAGCAGTAAATACATGTACACGCCCATTTATTAATTTTATAATTTTTGTTTTGCTTTTAATATAATTTTTTGTATTTCACATTGATTCATAGTCAAAGTAGACTAAGGCTGATTATTTTTTAATGCAGATTTTTTCTTTTTTAGTTTTGAAATATCTAAGTAAAATCTTTTTAAAATTCTCATCTACTGTATAAGTTATACGATATTAACAAATATGTTTTTGTGGTTAATCCCACAAGTACTTTTACAATATACAACTTCAACAGTTTTTGAGAATTTAGCTTACGTATAAGATTTATTAGTTTATTTGTAAACTAAAGTTTAGAATTATTTATAGTTTCAACTGTTCAAATGTTTTACTCCTCTTGACAATATAAAATTTTAGAAATATTTTTTTTTGATCTGACAAAATAAAATGGATAATTATACATAAATGTTATATAAGTTGAAATCGTAAGGGAATATTATATTTATTATTCATTTGGCCTACTTGAATATGAAAACACAATAAACATCATTAACAACTTGACATGTCCACTCAGCGGTGAGAAAGTGATGACCATAACAAAAACGGCTCCGAGCTGTTTACTACGTTCTTGTTTATGAATATGTTTTTATTAATATTAATAATAAAGATATATTATGTCAAATTGCTTAGAAAACGTTCTGGCGTTTGTTGCGTTCCTAAAAAAAAAAAACAATTATAAATTCTTAAAAAATGTTTCGTGATAAATTTCTGAAATAAGTAAACATAAACTGTATTGTGTGATTTTTTAAAGCCTTAAATAATTTCGTAAAAAAAGAAGTAAAAAAAACTTCTCTTAAGCTCCTCTTTAGTTTGATGAAATTGTGCGGTTAAAACACAAGATACGTTCTGGCAAGGGAAAAGAGAACAAAGTAAAATATTTTACTAAAGTAGAAAACTTTATCGTCTGTTTTTAAAGTTTTCAGGATTGTTTTTATCTTTTTTTTATTTTCATCTTACAATAAGAATGTGAAATAATATATAAAAAAATTATAAGCGGCTGGCTCAATAACTAGAATTCAAAATATATATAAATGTAATAAATTTTTCCAAAATCTATTACATGTGGCATAAATTCAATATTTCATTTGATTGTGGCTTGTTTATAGAATACAACAACAAAATAAATTTAAATCCTGGAAAACAATTTTAGAGAAATAAGGCAAGAGAGAAAATTAAAAAACTTATTACTTTATTACTACTTATTTGTGAAAGTACTTTTTATAAAAGCTACTTTTTTTCTAAAAGGTACTTTTTTCTAAAGAGCACACTTTGTATCATGTACTTTTTATGAAATAAACTTTTATGAAACACGCTTTTTTTATTAAAGGAAGTTACAACTTTTTACGAATGACAAATCGCTGGGCCCACATGAGGGTTTTTGTGAAAATCAAATATTTCTCTCAATTCTACCACAAAAACCGGGAAATGTTGCCGTTTAAAACTCTTGTTTATACGATTATTTATCTATAAAATTACTTTTTGAGATTATAAAAAATTTGATAGTGTAATAAATTAAACTAAACTTCTATTGCTCAATTTATAGCATTGAGTTAAATTATTATATACATACATTTAAAATTATTTGCTAAATATTAAAGTTAAACTTCTGTAGCTGCAACTACTACTCACCTACAAAGCAAAAGAAAACCTTAACAAAACAATCATTGCTATTTCATAAATTAAAATCTATTTACATTTATCTCTAAGATACAAAGTATAAATTATAAATTTTTGTTGCATAAAAACCTAAAACTGAGATTATCAAAATCATTTATAGAATATATTTATGAAAGTACGTACATAATTTAAAAAGTATTGAAAATTAAAAATGGAAAAGATCCACAAAAATATATGTCTACATACATAAAGAAATTTAAAAAAAAAAAAAGTTAGTTGTGTCCATGTATTTGAATAGTAAATTGTAAAATGAAAAAAAAAAAAAAATATCTGAAAATAGTTTGAAACAATCTGTAGTTGCAATTAATAATGTTGTTGATATATATATTGAAATTAATCTTAAAAGTTAAGAAAACTTGTAACTGATTAAAAAAAATAACTTCATTAGCTTTTTCTCCCTAAATTTTTGTCATAATTTCAAAATTTGCTTAATTGTTTTACTTTCTCTTTCTTTTACTTAAATAAAGAATGAAACAACAGTCATATTTAAATTTAAGAACAAGTAAAACAAAACCAATACCAAAACTATTTCCTTTTCCAAATACTTACGTTCATATTCAGTCACCACACTCATTCAATTTATTCATCGAACATGTATGAAAAAAATATATATTAATAACAAAAATCTCTGTATTCTGTGCTGTGATTGAAATAAAAACACATCTACTAAATATTATTGTTGTTTTAATGCTACAGGGAAAATTGTCGCTGGAATCTTTGATTTATATTCAAAGAAGTCAGGAGTGGAATTAGTCTCGTTATAAACTCCAGGAGTTTTTTGTGTTTTCATGTTTGGTACTCACCCATTGTAAATTAACAGTCTTTTAAAAATAAATAATTTGACTAAAAATCCTACTGGCGGACGCAACATATGAAATAAATATATTCCAAATTGCTTCATCATAATTGGCTGATTTTGATATACAAATTAAAATCGTATTGACTCGTAAATTTTTTTCTAAGTCAAATTTTTAAAAAATGTCAGTTGTACTTTTGAAACTATTTGTGGTTATCACGACATCGAAACACTGCCTTCGTCCACTCGTTACCGATAACACATGGCAACTATATTCACCATCTTGGCAACTTCAAGGCCTTAAGGGCATATTATATTTTTAAAATGCTTGACGTCAAGCTTGTGTACGTGCATATTATTGATGTCAAGCACATCAAGTATCTAAATTCAGCATCATCGTTACCCCATATCCCAAACAGTTTTCACTAATACAAATATAAATATAAGAAAACATGAACAATTCTTGACGATTTTCTTTGATTAGAAATTCAGCCGTCAAAAATTGTTCGAAAGTTATTTGAAAACTGTATCAAAACATATTCGTATTTTAAATTTGCATAAATTAAATTTTATTCTAATTTAACTTATAATATTCAACACTAGTCAACTGAAGTGTTCTTTTATTTAATGTCATATTTAGCATTTTAATAACAATAGAAATTGTGTTCGTAAGAATATGACTATGAGTCCCTGAGAGACATTAAAATAGCAGAAACTGAACAACAATAAATCTTTGAAGGAAAAAGACATGTTAAACTCAATCGAAGAAAACAATATTTTTAGCAAAAATAAAACACAAAAGCAAAATTTATAAAGATAAACTACAAGAATTTTCCCTGAGGGACTGCACTGCAACAGCTGCAATACGGTCGGATATATTACAAGATATATAAGATATAAGGGGAAATATTAAACACTTAAAACAATGCGTGAAGATAAATAATAAAATTTAAAGAACCATTAAGTTCTAGGGAATTTCGCTGCAATAAAGGATACTTAAGTGTTGGAGGGGGAATTGAGACAACCAGCTTTCAATTTGCAAATCATCATTTGAGATCATATAACTGGAGTTTGGGGCCTTAAATACAAATTGCTTGCACAGTTGTGAATTCAATTCAGAACATAATGGTGTTACTAAAGCGTATAAAATACAAATTGAAATTGTTTGCCAAAAATTACCTTAAACTTAGGGGAAGTATAAAGTTATTAATTATAGTGTGAATTTGGATTTGATATGAAATATTTAACATAGTCAGTCTCGGTTCATACAGTAAAACCTTTAAAAGCAACTCCGTGTGGGAATAAAATATAAACATATAACTTTCGCCTGTTTTACCACAGAATCAACAACAGTTAAGTAGCAGGAGTTGAAGCGTGTGAACCGGCTCTAAGTTTCCAAATAAATTTAAACAATTTCCAAAAAAATTATTTGGGTTTTTAAAATAAAAAAAAATTTATTTCACTATTTCTTAATACAGTGGAAGTGGCTTATAACGAAATAGGTTTTGAAAAATTCTCCGTTTTTACGAACGATTTACAAAGTCCAACAGATATTTTGATACAAAAATTCGAGTCCTCGCTTGTAATGAACTACTTTTTGAGGTCCCTTAAAATAAATTGTATACATTTTTACTCTTCTATAGGGAACTAAGAATCTGTGTTATTCAGTTTAAAATAATTCCTCTTTCATGTTTCCTTTTTTTTTTTGAGGTTAAAAACATGCTTTTTGCTTTTTAAATTTTATTATCATGAAATGTTTTAATTGGATTATTTTGTACAAATATATTTACAATAAATACATATAAAAATATATATTATGCTTATAAGCTTCTTATGAGGCAAACTTCTTGTGCGAAAACTATTTTATAAACAGCTTATAAGCACAAAATATTTTTTATGAATAAGGCCTTTGGTATTTATGTGTTCATACACTATACTTGTTCTCATTATAAAGAACTATTTTTGCTGGCCCAATTGGAGTTCGTTATAAACAAGTTTTACTGTATTTTAATTATATATTATTTGGGGGATTCACACTGTAGTCAGAAAGTCAGAAGTCATAAAATAATAGCACAAAATATATGACTAGTGTGAACAACCCGTCATAACTTGGTATGCTAAATAAATTTCTATATATAAAATATAACAGCGGCCGCCTTGTTATTAGCTGAATATATTTATTTTGAGAGAAAACTAATTTTATGACTTTTATATGCAGCACAACAACAACTTTGCTAAACTGGTCTAAAATTTTATGACTATAACAATGTGACTAAGTAGCACGAAGTGTGAATACCCCAATTGTTTTGAACAGTTTTTCAACTGCCGATTTAAGTTGTGGGTTTCAGTAGAATTGTTTTGGAATATTTTGTATACAAAAGGAATGTAATCGACGGCGATATATCGGCGATACTTCAGTTTTACCGATATATCGACTCTGGTGATATTTACCACCGATATTTTACCATGTTCTTGTTTGCACAAATCACTCAATTTTAGTGCTACTATTTTGTACAACAACTACGAGATATAGCATACCGAAAACCAGAAAATAACACGAAAACAGAGGAAGAAACCCAGAGATACAAAAGATGGCTACTCCGAAAATATATATAAGGAAAGAAAAATTTCAATGTTGTCAATCATTGATATTATTATATTAATTTTTTTGTATTAATTTCAATAAACTTGCAATCTCATAAATTTACAATTCCAATAATGGTTCGAAATGGCTGTAATCGTACTGCCAGCTGGTTGGATAAAAATCACAATTTTTCGTCTAAAATCGGCAAATTGGTAATTTCCCTCTTGGCAGCCCTGACTGAAGTCATAACTTTTCTCTCATTTTTACTCAACTCTCACAGAAATGTTTTTAAACATAAAATTTAAGTCTCAAATGCATGGAGTGCTGCACTCTCGCACAAAAGCTTTTTCTGTTCAACATGTATTTGTTTGATATCAACATCCATCCAAACTCACATACTTGGAGTAGGATAAGATGTAAATATCCTTAAAAGTTGACTGCTGCGTGTTGAATGTTGTTTGTTTGTGCGCCTTCAAAAAAAAAAAAAAAGTAATACAAAATTATATAATCGAACGTTGACGCGAAACTTTTAAGAAATTATATATACGGAGGTGTGCACACACACATACATTTTACTACACTTGCATACTTTTGGCAATTCATGTGTGTAGGATTATCAAATTTAGCAGAAAAAAAACAAATATGTACAATCAAAACGTGTTGTAAACCAAATGGAAAATTAGAGACGGTATAAAAATAAAATTCTTATATGAATTTAATTGTAAATCATTTGCAACTTATCATAAATCGATAAATACATATTTTCAAGCCACTGTTTCCGCAATGATCGATTAGACTGGAGGAATTGATTCACAAGTCCCCATACATCCACAACAATATCCATATTGAAACTTGTCTTAACTCACAAGTTCTCAGATATATATGTACTTGCATAAGTATGCATGAGTGTTGTTTACATGTGCGTGTGGATAACGTTCTGAATTCAACAGCTCGTGTTTATGTTTGTGTGCATGCAGTTGAGTTCACGTGCACTGAGAAATAATTTTTAAGGGGGTGTTTTGTGGGCAGCATAAAAATGTCTTTAACTTGAGTCAATATCCACTTGCACTTGTTCTTCCTCCTATTCTCTTTGGAGGGTGTGGTACACAGCGACAAAAAACTTAGACATTCGCACCCAAGTAAAAATAATATCAATAAACATTATGAAATATTATAAGGAAATGTTATTGCCTTTTAAAAAATGATTCCAAGAGAAGATGATTTTTAAAAAATTCAACTCAAAAAAGCAACCGAAAATATGTGTGTCCATGGCTTTCCAAAAAGTAACTTTGAATATGTAAAAAATATTCTGAACCAACAATTTATAAAATAAGTACCATTCCAAAAAGTACTATTTAAGAAATACCTTTCAAAGAACAACCTTTGAAAATAAGAGCAGATGCAGGGTACATAAAAAATGTACGTATGAAATACTTATATATTGGAAAAGTACTTTAAAAACTATTTATTAAAAAATTTCATTTTAAAAATGTAACTTTTGACAAGTTATTTACTAAAATATGGTCTTCACTAAATAAAGAAATTTCTCGTTAGTACCTACTAAAAAGCACTTGTGCAAGTTCGCTTATTTAATGAAGTACCTTCTAAACAAGTACCTTTTAAAAAAGCTTTTTTAAAAGGTACCTTTTTAGTAAAAAAAACCTACCGTCTGTCAAAAAGGTGTTTCGAAGGACCATATAAAAACCCAACTTTAAGGAAATATATTAAAAAAACTCAAATATCTCATGATCATTAACGAGAAATAATTAAAAAATAATTCCTCTTTTAAAAATAGATTAACAGGCCCATTTTGTAATACGTGGGGAACAAAAATAGTTGCAACTGTCACGGGACTGATTCTATAAATATTATTATTTATTTGAAAAAATTTATATGACGTGTTTTTAAAAAAATGCAGTTAAGCTTTAACAAATAAATCTGTTGATTAAAATCAGCCTCTACAGTCAGTCGTTAATGTTTATCCTACTCGTAGATGTACTATAGGGTGTTTCTTATAGAGTGATACAAGTTTAAATCATAATAAAAAATAGTAATATATTTTTGATATCAATGAAACGGTCTTTATTGGATAGAAAATTGTATGACATTAATGTTTAAATATGATTTCGGCCATGTGGCCGCCACGGCTGGCGCGTACAAGGCGCAATCTGGAACACCAGTTTTCACAAACAGCAACATTCTGACCATCATCGTTTTTGAAGACATATCGGCCAATGACTCCGCCAGCCCATAAAGCGCACCAAGCGGTAATTTTCTGTGGATGTGGATGGTGTTTCGACAAAAGCTTGTGGATTCTCCTCAATTCAAATGCGACAATTCTGTTTATTTACGCACCCATTCAACAAAAAATGGGCTTCATCGGAAAATAAAATTTTTAATGGACGAAGTGCACAATAAGTTTGACGAACAGAACCTTTATTTAGATTAAAAATGTCCACAATTTGCACACGTTGCTCTGGCGAAAATCGATCCATAACAAAATGTCAAAGCAAACTAAACAAAAGGCAGCCATCAGCTGTTAAATGGGTGATCAAATAAAGCTGTGATGCTAACTCAAAGTTGTATCACTCTATAAAAAACACCCTATACTTTGCTGTATTGGTTACTTGAAGGATAACAACATAATTCTTCACGTGTGTTGGTTGGTGCCTGTTGAGTGGGCAAATATTTGTTGTTGTTGTTGTGTTGTGCTAAACACTCGCACTAATTTGATAACAAGAGCACGCACGTTCCCGTTTGCACACTCTTACATTCTGTCGTTTATTTCGTTTATCATTTACAGCTCAAGGATGTGTTTTAAAGGAAGTTCCACTTAATATTTCTGAATGAGTATTTAAGTGCTGGAAAATTTGGATTTAAGTTCGTTTGCTGGAATTTTTTTTTTAAATAAAAACGATAACAAAAATTATTATACGCACGAGTACATAAATAAATTGTTAGCTAAATTGCAAAACCATGTGAGTAATTAAATCATAATTTGTATTTATTTTTTTCAGCACTTAATCTTAGTTAAGTGGTTTGGCATTTTAGCTGACCATATGCCAATATCGAGGCAGTTTTGTTATAATTTTTTTTTTGAAAAATATTTATATTCCTGGTTCAACGGGATTTTAATTTCTCAAAAAAGCTCCCCTGAAGTCTGACATATTTTTAATTGTTTTCCTCCAAAAAAGTTTCAACAGTTTTAGCGGTTTTAGTACCAGAAACGGCACACTTTTCGTACCCTCACGTAACAAAGTTGGGAAATTTAATTTTGCAAATTGGCCATATATATTTTAAACTCAACTCCAATCGGAGTGCTGGCTAACTAACTAATCGCCCAGCCCAAACGAGGTGATTAGGAAATTTAGAGTTTTGGAAATTCGTTGCGAAGGGGGCGAAAATCTTAATTATTATTTTTTCTTTTGGCACAATTTAGAAACAACTTTAAAACTGACGTTACTTTTGGGACACCCTTTTATTTTGAAATGGACATGTCTGGCGGCTATCTAAGCCTTTATCTGGCAGCAACTTGTTTTAATTGTCTTTTTGACTGCTTAAATATTTTCAAGACTCGTGTATGAATTTTACACACGCACGCACACACGTGTTTACTTATGTGTGAGTACAAATAATCACACGCTTTACACTGCGAACGTGTACTGCCAGTAAAAGTTTTTCGTTACGTGCCGCAACGTTTTTCAGAATTTGTTTTAAATATTTTTAAGCCAACGAATACAGAAGAGAGAAGTAAATAAAGGGATGGTTCTTTTAACCCTGGATGGTTACTGTTGGTCGAATCCATGAAACTCATTTGCTGCTTGTCAAATAACTCTTTTATGTTTATTCGAATTTGTATCGAATTTTACGAGAGAAAAAAGTTTTCATGTTAAATTTACTTTTTTTTTAAATTATTTTTTAACAAAAATGTTTAATTAAAAATATTTTGGTTTAGTTTTAAGTTCAAAAATTATTCCGCTAGAATTATTTTTAAAAGTTGTGCGTTCATTCAAAGAGGAGTGGCCTTAATATACAAAACTGAACAGTAGCCTTCCAGGGTTAACATTTATTTAATGAAAATATTATATAAATATATAATATTTAATAATACAACAAAAATACAACACAATCAGTTTATTTGTTTAGCCTTAAAGTATAAAAATGAACAGTAGCCATCCAGGGTTAACATGGTTTTATTTTCTGAAAATATACAAACAGTGGGAAAATTGTAATGCGACCAAAGAATATTCTATGAAAATACAACACAACAAGTTTATTTGTTCTTCCCCTCTGTTGTTTTGTTGTAAACTATTTAAAATTGCATTATTTATATAGACGCCATTTTGTTTTAGCATATCATGCACGAGCACGGGTTAAGTATTTTTCTGCAACGCATGACATGTGAAAATTAAAAAAAAATATTGTTGAAAAATATTTCAAGGATAAAATTGGAAATAATGTTTCTTGGAAATTTAGGGTGTTTTTGATAGAGTGATACAACTTTGAGTTGGCATCACTGCTTTACTTGACCACCCATTTAACAGTTGATAGTTGCTTTTTGTTTAGTTTGCTTTGACATTTCATTATGGACCGACTTACACCAGAGCAACGCGTGCAAATTGTGGAAATTTTTAATCTAAATAATGGTTCTGTTCGTCAAACTTATAGTGCACTTCGTCCATTCAAAATTTTATTTTCCGATGAAGCCCATTTTTGCTTGAATGGGTACGTAAATAAACAGAATTGTCGCACAAGCTTTTGTCGAAGCAAACTTTGGTGCGCTTTATGGGCTGGCGGAGTCATTGGCCGATATGTCTTCAAAAACGATGATGGTCAGAATGTTGCTGTTTGTGAAAACTGGTGTTCCAGATTGCGCCTTGTACGCCCCAGCCGTGGTGGCCACATGGCCGAAATCATATTTAAACATCAATGACATAAGACTTTCTATCCAATAAAGACCGTTTGATTGATATCAAAAATATATAACTATGTTTTATTATGATTTAAACTTCTATCACTCTATAAGAAACACCCTATAGTACATCTACGAGTAGGATAAACATTAACGACTGACTGTAGAGGCTGATTTTAATCAACAGATTTATTTGTTAAAGTTTAACTAAATTAAACTTGTATCACTCTATAAAAAACACCCTTTAAATGAAGTGCTTAAATAATTTATAATAATTCTGCCAGAGGTTCCTGATAAATATAACAGTTAAAATTTAATATAAATAATAAAATAAAGTATAAAGTTAAATAAATTATAATAAAAAAATAGAATTTGAATATATAAAAAATGTATAATAATTTGCAGACCGCAGATTTGAACTTTGACCCTTTTTAAATAAAATATATTTGAGCAATTCGCAAGCTCGTTAACAAACTGACTAACAAAATGTTTGCTGGCATTTCTAATAGTGAAAAGTTCAAATTAAATATTGTAAATTAAAAGTAGACAGGCCTTTAGCGGCGATTCCTAATTAATATAACCAAAACTTTTTTAGCCATTTTGCCGAGTTCGGCAATTGAATTTATGCTGCATTTTGGCTAATCAGAAAACATTTGCCGTTTTAGTAAAATGCTCAAATGCGCTGTGTCCTATTTTCGATTTTGCCTGGTTTGAACGCTTATTTTTATTTGACATTTTTTCAAAACTTTCATTTTAAATAACGTTTGTTTATTTTGAGTGTTTTAAAAAAATTTTTTAATTTTATCAAAAATAATTTGCAGTTTCAATTATATAGAAATATATAGAAATACTACAATAGTTGCATTAATGTCTAGAGTTTCTTTTAGTAGAGGACTGCGTACTCGTTGGCTCAATTTATATGTAAATGATACATTTAAATACTCTACAAAGTTTTGTGGTACACTTTTATGTATGTTATTGTCCACCGATATTTATAAATTATACATGGTTTGAAAGGTATTACTGTGTACATATACACAATATAAATATTTATTCTGAATTGTTAGCGAAAAAACAGTTTAGAAAGAGATTAAAGTTAGCTGAAATAATAACGGCTTTAATCAGCATTAATAAATTGCAATAAGTCAGTCACTTGTCCTTAATTGCTTTTCTCATCGTGTACTTCTTAATGAAAATTTCTTTTAATTAATACCTTGCAACTATAATGGGTGGGGGGTTTATTTTAACAAATTTGACATTGTAATGACCTTTAACATGTAAAACGATAAGGAAATCAGACAGACAAACACTCAACTGCCAAGAGAATAGAACACGTGCAGCGCAACAAATAAAAATTTATGGGATAATTATGGGCTCAACTGTTGGGTTTCTGGAAATAAACAAAAACAATAATTAAAAATAAGCGACAGTAGACGTCTTGAAAATAATTGGCCTGCTCTGCTGCCCAGTACAGCAGAGACAATAATTAACCCCAACAACAGCGAAGTGACGCACCAGCCATAATTGCCTGTTACCGCTCGTGACATTCAAATATGTAGTGAAATTAAATATCGAATTGAAAAAAACGCTGAATTTTATGGTTTATTAATTATGAGTACGGAAAAAACGAGTGAAATTATATTTGACCCACTTAATAATTTGTAACAGCTCTGATACTTTCGTATGGCCACAAGCCATACCACAGTCCACTCGTAATCCTACTCATAATTTATACGAGGTCGGCTTAAAAATTAGAGCAAATTTTAATACTGTCATGCTAAAGAGAGAAATATTAAAGTGATTATATTTGCCCAAGTAATGGTATACGAGGTTTGCTCAAACACCAAGAAAAAATTAAATTTTTTACCCAGAGACTATTATGCGAGGCCTGTTCAAAAATTAACAAGATGTGTTGTGCCTAAGTAATAGTATACGAGGCATGTTTAAAGAACAGGGCGAATTTAAGATTTTGACTAAAAGCTAATACACGAGGCATGTTCAAAAATTAGGGTACATTTTAATATATTGGTGCCAAAGAGATCTTTGCACAAATTAAAGTAAATATTTCTAACCAGGCAATAATATACGAGGTCTGCTTGAATCATAACAGGAATGTTTTTTACCCAAAGAACATTAAACGAGGCATTCTGAAATAAATTATGACGATGTATTGTGTCCAAGTACGAGTATACGATGTCTGTTCAATCATCGGACTGAATTTAAGCTTTTGCTCAAACTCTAGTACACGAGGTATGTTCAAAAATTAGTATAAATTTTAGTTTGTGGATACCAACGAGATCTGCTTAAAAGCTAAAATGAATTTTGTTAAGCTATACGAGGTCAGTTCAAGCAATATGGTGCATCTTTAATTTTTATAAAAATATATTTATTTATATATCATTTTTTATTATGTCACCTTTAAAGTAGTCCCATGATTTTTGCGTACTCTCGACACAGTTTTGGTATGCTCTTTTTTCTATGCTCTTGAGCTCTCTCAGCGATTCGGCTTTTATATACTCTCATGGATCTCTTAAGTTTTGGGAGCAGAACAAACATGATGAGACATGCCATCATGCGATGGTTCTTATAACATATAAAACCAGGAATTTTGGAACCAACCTCGCTGCCACATGGTTCTTGTTCCAAATTTCCAGTCCGATAAGTCCAGCAACTTTTTCCATAGTGATTCGACTATTTCCCATAACAATTATCTGGACTTTCTGAACTTTTTTATCGGTTATTGATCTGCTGAGGCGGCCTAGAAGAGCACTGTCACACACACACTCGACCTTCTTTGAAAAATGAGCACCACTGGTAAATATTTTTCTGATTCACAGTACAATCATCGTGCATTCCACTGTAAGTATTGCCAGAGCTTTTGAGCACTCTATTCCAATTTCTTACATAAAATTTTATAAAACTTTTTTTTTACAGCTGGTAACTTTTATTACTCTCACAAACAATTCAAACAGTTAGATAATTCAAATAGGTGAATAAGCGCTCGAGGCGTGCAGAAAAAAAGAAAAATGTCTGAATTCGAGTAAGTTTTTGAGCAGACCTCGTATATCATTATGTGACTGGCAAAATTTCTAATAACTTAAGCGATATTCCATAATAAAAAATCGCATAACACTTGACTAAGAGACCATAAATAATATTTGCCATGACTCACGCTTTATCTTCGTTCGAACAGAACTCGATCCGATAAAGTTACCTCATAATGAATGACTCTTTTACTGTGTATCGTTCGTTATCTTCACAGTTCTATTGCATTTGCCACTGTATAAATGCAGCTTAAGATTTTTATTAAAAATACAGTCAAACCTCGAAAACGGCAAGAAGTCGAAATAAACTCGGGTCTTTGGAGAATTCCATTCTACAATTAGTAAATGTCTCATATATTTTGATATAATTTTATTTCGTATTATTTTTATTATTATTTTATTAAAATATAAAATTTTCAAAAATCACGTTTTGAAAAAATCGAGATCTCATAATTGGGGTCCTAGAAAACATCCCTGATTAATTCTGAGACCACGTCACTATGTCTGTATGTGTGTGTATAAGTATGTGACCCACTTATAACTTTGGAATGAACTGATCGATTTTAATGATGGCATTCTAAAGGATTCTACAGAACTTAGAAATCTGTGCATTTGAACCGATTCGAACCGTTAGATTTCAAAAAATTAACTCTTACTGTGTATCGTTCGTTATCTTCACAGTTTTATTGCATTTGCCACTGTATAAATGCAGTTTAAGATTTTTATTTAAAACACAGTCTAACCTCGAAAACAATTCGAAATGAACTCTGGTCTTTGGAGAATTCTATTCTTCAATTAATAATTGTCTCATATATTTTGCTCTCTCTCTCTCTCTCTCTCTTTATTTCATATTATTATTTAATTAAAATATAAGATTTTCAAAAATCGGATAGTTATTGGTTTTACCCCGTTTTGAAAAATCGAGTTCTCATCAGTTCTCAGCATTTTAAGGTCCTAAGAAGCTTCCCGGGCTAATTCTAACAACCCGTCACTATAACTGCATGTATGTGTTGGTGTGTGTGTGTGTGTACGCGAGTGTGTGTGTACATATGTGACCCTTTTATTACTTTGGAACAGCTTGACCGATTTGAGCGATGCCGTTCTGAAGGATTCTACTGAACTTAAATTTCTGTGAATTATAACCGATTCGAACCGGTAGATTTCGCGAAGTAAAAAAA
Organism: Linnaemya vulpina; assembly: GCA_963675445.1. Classification (NCBI taxonomy): domain Eukaryota; kingdom Metazoa; phylum Arthropoda; class Insecta; order Diptera; family Tachinidae; genus Linnaemya; species Linnaemya vulpina. The sequence goes on from OY776277.1 coordinate 7,002,090, forward strand.
ATAGGGTAAAACATTTTTTAAAGTGTTTTTTTTAAATAACATTTAAAAGGCTTTGCCGGTCTACTTTAGAAGACAGCTCTCAAGATTAAAAACCATTTCAGCCACCCCGAATCGGGTCAAAATCGGTTAATTTCGTTCGTGACACATCGTGAATGAAAAAATAAGAAAAAAGGGATTTCCATAAAAAATCTTCGAAGCTCTCAAGCGGTCAGTGTTCTCGATCTTTTTATAGGACTCTAAAAACTAAAACAGTCACCGCTTATCACGCGGGAATCGGTTGATTTGAGAACTAAAATAATAGTGTTTTACTTCGAATGTCCTGAATTTTTAGTTGATTATATTTTGGAAACTAGAAATAGCGCTCAGCATTTACGGTAACGGCAGCTCATCGTTCATTTCGAAAGAAATAAAGACCGCTGGTGCCGTCATCGTGGTGATTCGTCAATGGCTTGAGTATTATTTTCCCTCCAAATATTTCAATAAAAATTGTCTTTAAGTGAATAAAAACCGCGTGTTTTTTTTTGGGCAGCCAACTCTGATTATGAGTTATCGGGACTCTACTGTATCACATTTAGTTTTGTTATAATCAATTGAAAACCACACACTCTGCGATTTAAGTTACCTGTTCCACCAAACGCTCAAATAATAATAATAAAAAAAAAGAAATTTTAAAATTATATTTCATACATCGTTTCTGGAACAGAATTCGCTCTATTTCATTGAAACAATACGATTTCGTGGCAGCTTCAAATTGGCAAAACAAGAAGTTAAGAAACTTCAATACAAAAGTTTATTGAAAGTTGTTTTTCTAGAATATATTCAACTTCCACTTCAACGCTTTTTACTTCATACATAAATACGCACACACACACACACCCATGCAAATTTTTATGTGTTTATGTAAAATTAAGTAGAGCACATTCATGGCGCAGCGATTCTTACAAAAAAATTACCCATTCAATAGTGGGTGTGTGTTTATATTAAATTAAAAGAAGTAGTAAAAAATAGAAAAACAATAAAATTAAAAAATTTTTGCTTCTGAAAAAACTACAAAAATGTACCCACTGCCAAGTTCATATGAAATTTCGGCCATTAAAACAAAAATCATAGCGTGTAGCCCATTTCAGCCATACGATATGTTGCTGTCGAGAGAAAAGGAATTAATTTTTTTTTTTATATCTAACCAACAGTATTTCGAATAATTGTGTTAAAAAAATATTAGACTTTTAAGTCTTGTGGGACATATCCCATATTGACATATTGAACTCATATTGTGACCATGCCTGTCCCTACTTCTCTCTGTTTTGGGAAAAGATCTCTTGGATTTTTTTTAGATATTTTGGACGAATATTTCTGCTTGGTGTGGTAGAAACTTTGAAATACAGGGTTTTTTTAGAGGGTCACAACTTCGAGTTGGCATCACTGCTTTATTTGGGCACCCATTTAACAGCTGATAGTTTCTTTTTATTTAGTATACTCTGAAATTTCATTATGAATCGATTAGCACCAGGGAAACGCGAGCAAATTGTTTAAATTTTTAACCAGAACAATTGTTCTATTCGTCAAACTCATCCATTCAAGATTTTATTTTCCAGAGAAGCCAATTTCTGCTTGAATAAGTGCCCAAATAAGTAGAATTGTCGAATTTGGCACAAAACGAGCGTCGATAATCTTTTGTCGAAAGACAATAATATCCACTGGATATTTTTAGTTGGTGGGCTTTATGGACTGGGGGAGTCATTTGCTCACACGTCTTCAAAAACGATGACTGTCAAAATGTTACTGTCAATGGTGAACGGTATAAGAACAGGTTTCGAAATTTTTTCGTACCTCAATTACGTGGCATTAATCTCGCTGATATATGGTTTCAACAGGACGGAGCCACATGCCACACAGCAGGCAGGCACTACAATCGATTTACTCAAAGAAACTTTTGCTTAAAAAATAATTCCACGTAATGGCCCAAAACTTGGGTATTTTACAATGTAAATAATTGACGTTTGTTTTATTAACATGTTTTGTATTCAATAAATTTGATTTCAATATAAATATTCCATATTCAATATGTATGTATGCACTTTGAAGATTTAAATAAAAAATTGTGGCAACACTGACCTTTTAATATGCAAGAGAATTCAAAAGGAATTTAAAAGAGCACTCTACCATAACTGTGGTGAAATGAAAAGAGGTTAAAATGGTTTGTTGACAAAGTAAACAAAAGTTGTTGTTGAAAAGAGCATGAAGTGCTTTAACTGTGAAACAAACAACAAATTGTTATTGTATAACCTTCCTTCCACGCAGTGTTGCCATATGTGCAGATTTTTATATATTTGCAATTATTTGTGGTGCCGGTAGCCTAAATAGATATATGCCTTATATATGATATATTTTTATATGGAAATATATAAATATATAACTTTTTTTTTTTTAATTTTACCTAAAAATGAATTTCAATATGACTTTTTACTCAATAAGTTTTTTTTTTTTACGAAGGAGAAGGAGGTAACTCGCCAAATAATATTTCAAGTATATTCAATGTCATATGGTGTTGCCCTCAATATATTTTCTGCTTATAAATAAGCTGATTGTCACACATTAACTCCGCTGAATCGGAGATAAGAGAGAAATTGGTTTTAAGGCAACAAATATAGTATTAGCGGTTAAGATATTTTACGATATTCTTGATATCATGATGTCATGCTAAATCAGCTGATATAAATAAATTTATTTAAAACAGGTAGTTCTTGTCCTTTGAAAGCTTTTCCTCGACTTTTTTTTATTGAGAATAGTTTTGCTCCGTTTGGAAAAGAAAAATCATTTAGGCTTCAAGGATATATTGTGGTTACAAAGATATACAAACAAATAAAAAGTTTTAAGAAAAAATGCTGAAATTTCTTTTGCTCTACGGCAATTGGGCAGATGGCTAAAAATACATAAAAGAATTTATATAAAAATATATTTTCGTCGAAAAAAGGATTCTCGGAGATTATGTCGTTTCTTTTTTAGCGCTTATGGCTGGATATATTAATATAAGATATATGGATATATTTGATATAAGAATTTGAATTACTCGTATTGAAAAGTCTTGCCGTAATTATGGAACATGAGCGTTTTACTATATAAATTCTTGGAATTTGCTTAGATTCAAATCAATAAAGACATTTTTCTTAATTTGGTATGAATTAAATAAATATTTGGCTCAGAGATGATTTTTAATTAAAAAAAGGAGTTATTTAATCACTATTCTAATAACTTAAGCGATATTCCATAATAAAAAATCGCATAACACTTGACTAAGAGACCATAAATAATATTTCCCATGACTCACGCTTTATCTTCGTTCGAATTAAACTCGATCCGATAAAGTTACCTCATACTGAATGACTCTTTCACTGTGTATCGTTCGTTATCTTCACAGTTTTATTGCATTTGCCGCTGTATAAATGCAGTTTAAGATTTTTATTTATAACACAGTCTAATCTCGAAAAAAATTCGAAAAAAAGGAGTTATTTAATCACTATTCTGAGGATTAAAAAAACATATATATGGCAGCACTGTTTCTCGTAACTGAAGAATGACTCTGCTCTCTCTTCGTTGAAGTACTTATAAGAGAGGGAAATAACAAGTAAGTTTTAGAAAAGGAAACAGTTTTTTATTGTTGCAAGTTTTTGTTGTGTTGCCATGACGACAGCACATCCCTACAAACATTTAATAGCCCACTACCACACATGCAAGTGTAACTGAGCACATTAATACTGGATGATGGCCTTCTTGTGATCTTTTAAAAATTTTTATTTGTTTATTTTCTAGGGCCATAAAACAATTAATAGAAATTTGTTCATATTTCAATTTAGTATATTTTTGATTTTTTTTGTTTGGGTAAGTGTGTGTGTGTGTGTGTGTGTGTTTGTGTTTATTTGTTACTTGCGAGCTTTTTGTTAAATATATTCTCCCAATCTCTCTCAGTGTTAGGGGTTAAAAACGTGCTAAAAGTTTTATCTATTCCCTACTTTTGGTATATCTGTGTGTGTGTGTGTGTGTTTAGTTTTCCTTTACTTTCCTTGCGTTTAAACTGTTTGCTTTTATATTCTTGCAAGTTTCATGGAATATTTTGCCACAGTTTCAGTCAGCGTTGGACATTACAGAGTGTTGGATCATCATTTCCATTTCAAGAGAGAGGTTGTTTTTTAGCAAAACATTTCCATATACTGCTGGCATTTAATACACCGAAATTAATAAACAGCGAGAAAATTTCAAGTATAAAAAAATATTTTATGTGAAAAAATCTTGGAAAAAATTTATAAATTTTTTTTGTTGATATTTTAAAATAAAAGTAAAAAAATATTTAAGTGAAAACTTCGTTTAAAAAAACAGCAACACTCACGTTTCAAATTCTGTGCTGAAGGAAAAGCCAACTGCCGTGATAATAATTCTAACGACACTTCTTCAAGTTTTCCTAGTAAGTGAATATGTATCTGCTGGTTGCGTATTTATTAAATTCAATTTCACTCGGGATATTTTTTGGAGTGGAAAAGAAGCAAAGAAGGTTTTTTGTCTAGCAGAGTTTTCTTTGTGTATGTGATGACAAAAAATGTATACAAATTTGAAAAACTCATGTCGCCCCAAAGAAAATCAATAATTACTTTGATTTGGATTTGAATATTTACAAGAATTATTTGTGTTTAGGAATTCATCTATTTTCGCTTGTTTTTTTTTTAATTCAACTAAGTTTTCGTTTTAGCAGTTGATATACGACGAACATAAATCTCAAGCACACAGACTTTCCTTTCTCGCTGAACATGAACGCAATTTAATTGCAAAAGTTAATGGAATTTTATTTTATCTATTTGTAACAATTAAATAACAAAAGGCCACGCAATCTAGTTGCGAGGTGTTTTTGACATACAATTTTTGACGTAATTAAGCTGAGAATATTGTGTAATTTACGATTAATTCAGATTAAGTAATTTGGGTTGGAATAAATTATCAATCACTTGAGGGATTCTTCATGCCAGTTGAGTTATTAACTAAATTAAACATTTCAATCCTGCGCTACCTTATCTCTATATTCATTTACATTTTCTGACTTAATTGAATCTATAAATTATCGAAATTGTGCAATTAAGTGCTTAATAAAGTTTATTTGGCGAAGTCTTATACACGCCCGAATATTGTTAAGCAATTATATAGCGATTGATAAGTATTTATAAGTACATTCCATTAATCGATTAACTCCAAAACCGATTAATTGCATACACAAAGTTAATCGAATAATAAGCTAACAATTTCAAACCATCCGACTAATCGAATAATTTGATTTGTTGTCTGAAAGTGGGACCAAATATTGCAATCTTTAAAATAAAGATTTTGTTAACCCTGGATGGTTACTGTTCAAGCTTATGTACTCTTGACCAAAACTCTTTTATGTTTGCTCGAATTCATATTGAATTTTAAGACAGAAAAAATGTGTTTATGTTATATAGGGTGTTTTTTATAGAGTGATACAACTTAGAGTAGGCATCTTTGCTTTATTTGACCACCCATTTAACAGCTGACAGTTGCTTTTTGTTTAGTTTGCTTTGACATTTTATTATGGATCGACTTATACCAGAGCAACGCGTGCAAATTGTGGAAATTTTTAATCAAAATAATGGTTCTATTCGTCAAACTTATCGTGCACTTCGTCCATTCAAAATTTTGTTTTCCGATGAAGCCCATTTTTGATTGAATGGGTACGTAAATAAACAGAATTACATCCACAGAAAATTACTGTTTGGTGCGCTGTATGGGCTGGCGGAGTTATTGGCCCATATGTCTTCAAAAACAATGATGGTCAGAATGTTACTGTTTGTGAAAATTGGTGTTCCAGATTGCGCCTTGTACGCGCCAGCCGTGGCGGCCACATGGCCGAAATCATATTTAAACATCAATGTCATACAATTTTCTATCCACTAAAGACCGTTTGATTGATGTCAAAAATGTATTACCATGTCTTATTATGATTTAAACTTGTATCACTCTATAAAAAACACCCGATATTTTATTTCTTATAACTTTTTTCACAAAATATTTTGCTAAAAATATTTTTAATTATATTTAACTTTAAAAACTGTACCGCTAGAATTATTTTTAACATTAAAAATTAGTCCGCTAGAAATAGTCTTAAAAGTTGTTTATCGATTCAACGCAGAGTAACCTTAAGGTACAAATATGAAGAGTGGTCATCCAGGGTTACATAAGTACCTTAACAAATTAACAATAACAAAAAGAGAGGAAAACTTAAACTTTTGTAATAAAAAAAAATGATGTCTTCTAAAATGATCTTTGAAAAAAGTGTAAAAGTCAACTACACAAGTACGCTCGCCTGAAGTGCACAAAATCCCATAGAATTATCAGCCGATTCAGTGACTCTGCAAAACAGAAAATATCTTCAGAATTTCCAGTTATAAAAAGCAAACTGACAGATGTTCCACCGAGTTTTTCAATCAAAAATAAATTTCCAACTTTAAAAAATACTAAAATTAAAAGTATTTCATCAAAGTGCACTTGGCTGGTTTTGCAACTGAACGCTTGTGATCATAAAATATTGTCACGAAAGTTGTTGAATTTTTAAATGTTTTTAATCACCAAAATTGTGCAAATAAGTTGTAATTCAGCTTAATTATAAACAACTTTAATTGTTCCAACTCAAATTAAGTTTTCCAAAGTGTTAAAGCGCACAGAAATATTTTGTGCACACGAGAAGTTCATACCACAAGCACACACACACACACACACACACACACACAAACACACAAAACTCAATACCACACAGAAGTAAATATGCCATTCATTGCCGAATTTTGTTTAACTTTAATTAATTACTCGCAATTTTTTCTTGAAATTGAATGAAAAAATACAAAAAAAAAATGTATTTCAATGAGGGGGCAAATATTTGCCGAAATAATTATAAACAACATATTTTAGATAAAATTTTGTTGGATCATAAATTATGGGCGGGAGGGCATACGTAATTCTGTAGCATTCGATATCGTTAGAAATTTCAATGCGATTTACGTACAAATTTCGATCGATATCGAGGGCCGTAATTTGCCCTCTCTTCTTGACTCATGTTTTGAGTGCAACATATTTGATTTTTCTTTTAAATAGATTTTATTAGCTCCACTTGCATATTTGCAATAGACTCTAAAACACAATTTTTGATAATTTTATAAACTGGATCAGCGTTGCCGTGGTGGATTTTTAAGAATAGAAATGTTGCAGCTGTTTTTCCGAAAAAGAAGCGGTGAGTTCCTGCCGCGATGCATTTGAAAAGGAAGAGTATTGCCGTGGTTTTTCTGGAAAGGTGATGCGGAATGTCTGGGATTTTGGAGATTTCGACCTATGTTGCGGGGCATCCAAAAACATATGCTCTGCGGAATAGTAAGAGATATAAAACAAGCACTCAGTCTGCGTAAAATTTCGATAGAAATTTCTAAACAATTTACATAGAAATTTCGCTCGATATCGAGGGCCTTAATTTGCCCCCTCTTCTTGGCTCTCGTTTTGAGTTAAAATTTTTTAATATTTTGCTTTTTAATAGCTTTTCTTAGCTCCACCTGCGTGCTTGTAATAGACTTTAAAACACGATTTCTGATAATTTTATTAATTGGACCAGCGTTGCCGTAGTGTATTTTTAAGAATAAAAATGTTGCCGCTGTTTTTCCGAGAAAGAAGCGATGAGTTCCTGCTGTTTTAGAATTTTCAAGACAAAGAGTGTTGCCGTTGTTTTTCTGGGAAAGTGGTAGGGAGTTTCTGGCATTTTGGGGATATTTACACATTATTTGGGAATTATATAAGAAACATTGCGATTCTCTTTGACATATTTTCAAAAGCATAAGAAATACATTCTATTGGATATCAACCTATTTTATTTAGCAATCTCAGAGAGCAAGTTGTAACTATAATTTCTTCTCATATATATTTTTTATAAAAGAATTAGTTTTACATTTGAGTTATTTCTTTATTCCATGGCTACTGGCACAAGTTGTTGTCTTCTTTATTGTGTAACGCGATAAATTTTTTTATGACACAAAAGGAAACGTTATAAATCTATACTGGCATATAAAGTAACACACAAGCATGTCTGTGCATGTTTACCTGTCTTTAACTTATGGATATTAAAATCATTTTGTTTGTTGCTGTGGCCAACAATATTTATTGTAGCCGTAATAAAAGTTTTGCCAAACAGCAGCATCTTATTTCGTTTCATACACTGAAAATAGTTCATGCCAGATTTTTGAGAAGAGAATAAAATACATTCTTATAAACTATTAAGAGAGACAACACTGCAAATAGTGTATGGACGAAATCGGTTTTTTTACAAACTAAATTTCAGGCAGCAGGATGGAAATAATATTAGGATATTAAAAAATATTTTTAAAAAAATGTATTAAATTTACTTACAAAATCCATCAATTAAAACTACTTGAAATTTATGTAGACTTCAAAACTTTATTTCAAAATTCCAAATGGTTTCCAATTTAAAACGTTTTTCGCTTCACTTGTTAGCTTTTGGAAAATGATGATGCGTTATTTTGCATTTTAGATGACCATATGAGGCAAGGATTTTTTCCAGTGTATGATGATATATAATAATTTGAAAATTGGCAATTGTCATTATAATTCTATTATCTTATATCTATGACAACAATTGTCTCAAGAAACATAAATCCTTTGAAATGTTTTGCTTAAGAAATAATAAAATTAAACCGTCGCATTTTAGTCGTTACACAATCGAGGATGTTGTTTTCTTACGTTATTGTTTCACTCTTCTTCTTCTTCGTTTTTCAAAACGATTTATTTCTTTACATTTTATTGACTCTGTTTCAATTTGTTTAGAGCAGCTGCAACAGTGTTGGACGTGATTTATGCTTCGAATTCTTGATAAATAAATTTCAAAGCAAAACCAAATTGATGGCAGGTGTTGTAACTTAAATATGAAAGACTTGGGCAACGTAACAGTTAATAGTAAACAAAATTCTCTTGATATAACGGGTGTTTTTTTGTAGAATGGCACAAGTTCAGAACATAAGAAAACAAGGAAACATATTTTTAATATCAATGAAACGGGGTTTATTCGAAAGAAATTTTTATGAAATTAATTTTCAAATATGATTTCTGTTAGATGGCCGCCACGGCTGGCGCTTAGAACACCAATTTTCAACAACTTCGAATGTTAATTTTTAGGTGTTCAATTGTTTGTGGTTTATCAACGTAGACAAGTGTTTTATTTTGATTTCTTTTCTAGAAAAGAGTGCAACATATTTCACACTTTTTAACCGAAAATGGCAACATACTGTTATTTGAAACGAAATAAATTATTACAAATTAATCCAACAGCCCTCAAGAAAAATAATTTCTGTTTTTAAACTCTCCCAAACTGCCACTTTTTAGAAAAAAGGTGAAAAAATTTTGAATTTTTTCAGAAAAGAGAACGCCCCAAAGAAAATAATTAATTATATAGGCCATTATGCGAAATTGTTTTTTCAACAAAAGTTTCTTTGAGTAATTCGATTGTTGTGCCCTCTGTGGGGCATGCTGGTCCGTCCTGTTGGATCCACATTTCAGCCAGATTAATGCCACGTAATTGAGGTACGAAAAAATTTCAAAATATGTTCTTATACCGTTCACCATTGACAGTAACATTTTGACTTTCATCGCCAATGACTCTCCCAGTCCATAAAGCGCACCAAGCAAAAATTTCCAGTAGATATTTAAGTGTTTGGGCAAAAGCTTGAGGATTCTCGTCACTCCAAATGCGACAATTCTGTTGATTTACGCACCCATTCAACCAAAAATGGGCTTCATTGGAAAATAAAATTTTTAATGGAAATTTAAAATCAATATCACGAACAGAACCATTATTTTGATTAAAAATTTCCACAATTTGTACTCGTTGCTCTGGTGTTAGTTGATTCATAACGAAATTCCAGAGCAAACTAAACAAAAAGCAACTATCAGCTGTTAAATGGGTGCTCAAATAAGGCAGTGCTGCCAACTCAAAGTTTTGACACTCTAAAAAAAACACCCTGCATTATTAAACCATTAAGGGGAATTGTCCAAAAAATCAGGGTTTCATTTCTCTTAAGAGGTATTTTAATATGAAAAATTTTCAACTAAAAAACAAACTAATTCAATTGCCTAATGGATAAACCATTTGACTCATTAACTATTTAATTCATTAACTATTTAGTTCATTAATTATTTAGTTCAATAAATATTTAGTTTATTAACTGTCTAGTTAATTAACGACTGAACTCACACTACAAAAAACATGAATTGATGTGTTTGTAAGCCAGAATTCACTAACCCAGCAAAAACTCTTTTAATATTTGTAGTAGTAGTTTTGCAGCCGGGAAATATTTCCCCTTATCTCACACCAAAACCGGTTTTAAAACCAACGAGTTTCGCCAGTGTGGCATCCTCGTTCCTTTATAATTTCCAATAGATACGGCAAACAACTCCCAGGTTGTTATCTATTTATAATCCACAACAATTCATCTAATAATAAGTACACACTTACACACCGCATCTGATCCCCTACACAAACTCACACATGCATGCAAAATACTGCACACCTTTTATGCTTCGACTGGTTTCCCTTTACAAATTGTTACCACAATCTGTCCTTGAACTTTTTTTGTACGTTTTTCTAAATTATTAAAAAGAAAAAAAAATGAAAAAAATATGTGCATAAAAACAGTCAGTCAGTAATAAACAAGTTCTCTTTTCCCTTGTTTACCACTCATACAAGCACATGGGTAAGAAAAAAAACAAAAACAGAAACAGAAACAGAAACAATTTCTCTGGCGACAGCAAAACAACAAAATAATAACTCTAATGATTTTAGTGTTACCAAACAATAGACTAATAATAACGAATAATGGCAGCAACAAAATAACAAGCTTGACAACTGAATTCTCGGGCATTAACAACGCACATGCATGCAAATCAATGTTGCCACATAATATTTTGCGAAAATCCTTAAATTGCTGAATAAAAATCTGCTACATTCTCTTAAGGGCCATATTACAAACCGAATTTGTTTGTCAATACAAAAAGGCACTTTCTCAAGATTACAAAGTTGACAACAACAACAACCAGCAAAATTTAAAGCAACGATATATCAATATGCATTATCCTTAAACAGACAAGTACATAAGAAATTTTTTCCTTTCATGTGAATATTATAACGTTGCATATTAAATGCTTCAGTACAGTTAACGCTAAGAATGACAAATGCTGAGTTTAACCCTGCATGGTTACTTTTCATTTTTGCACACTTTAACCTTAACATTGTACTGAACATAATTGGACTGAAGCAATTTTCAAAGTTAAAAACAAAAATATTTTTTGCAAAAAATAATAAAAAAATAATATGTAACAGAAATAGAAAACTGTTATCACATTCAACTAAGCCACCTAAACAGTGGTGATAAACACAATATACACATGAGCACTGAAGATGAAAGTGTTGCGACTTTCGAAAACATCTGTTCTGCTCTGCTGTGTAAGTTGAATACAACTGATGTTGATTTTCCTTTGTGCCTTGGACTATTTATCATCATGTCTTTCTGAGATTTTAACTAAGTTAGAACAATTTAGCCTATATAAATATTAATATAGCAAAATAAAAATGTTCATTAAAAATAAAATCAGAAACTTTTTATCTCTCCTAAAATTTGATACAAATATGAGCAAACATAAGGGAGTCATATGATAAAGAGTAAATGAGCTTCGCAGATTCCAGGGTTGACGAGTTCTTAATATTTCAAGTAGGGAACTTCTTCAAAAATACTATCAACACGAAAAAAAATTTGTGCACGATATTAAAATAAGCAAAATGCAACACTATTCGCTGTATTTTTTTAAAGAGATCACATTTCCCAAACTTAAATAAATGCTTTTATGAAATCCTTTGCTTTAAAGAAATAAATTTGATAAACCACAACTGACAAAAAATCGTGTATCTACTACGGGCTCGGACAAACTTTGCAAAATATATTGGTATCCGAATCAGGGCTCGGTGTGAATAAACACACCGAGCCCTGTTTAAAGAAAATATATAGAATTAAAATATTTGAAAATATTTTAGCAGGATCCCTCAAAAGGTATTTTTATGAGAAATTAATTAAAATTCATTCCAAAAATACTTCCCCATATGGCGAATTTGCTACTTCAACAAATATGTCAAAAATTATGTCATTCGTCATACCGCGCTTTAACTGTATTTGAAATCTATTTCCTGCATAAAATTCCTATTATCCCTGCAACTTAATACGTATTTGATATATAAATCTCATCAATCATTCACATGTGGCAACATCGATTCACATAAGCACTTGCTATTACCTTCACCTACAATAATGGTGCATACTTTTAGGCAGATTACTTCTTTGAACATGTTTACGGTTCTTTTATTCTACAAATGCGAGTGTGTGTTATTGTGTATGAATGGGGGGGTGCCATGTATGCTCTTGTAACATAGATGAGTGTGTTCGTGTGTGTGTGTTTGTGCGATTTCCCATTACCCTGCAAGCACATGGATGTGGTAAATTTGTAAAACGACAAATTCAGTAGCATTTATTTTTTCTAAACATTATTAATGAGCAAAATTTGAAATTAATCGGAAAAATCATATTCTTCTGTTTAGGTCTAACCGCTGTGGCAGTTTCTAACCCACAATCACAGCAGGGACACTAACTACAAAAAGAAAATTGCTCAACGAAATTAAAAAATACAACAACAAAAAACGGAAACACTTGACAGAGAGAACAGGGTGGATATATTTTACTTATTCACTCAACAAATACATTTCATTTTGTTTACCCTCCCTAATAGGAACTTTAAAGTTCCTCTTGATGTTATTTTTAGGGCCCCCTGACAAAAAAAAGAAAAATTATTTATTTATATATATAAAATTGGACGAAATTTAAATCAGCAGTCTCAAAATGATCTTGTTTGTCAAATTATCTTCCAAATGCCTCGTTACGTGTGCAGGTGTTTCGACCTAACGTTTTCTACTGCTTGTTTTTTCACATTTTGGTGTTTTCAATTACTATTGCCACTAGAAATGCTCAATCAATTTGACACCCAAAAAATATTAATCAAAGAAATAGAGTTTTACAAAAACATTTTGCTGTTTGCGGTTAAACATTTTTATTGTCTGTGCAAAATTAATATTTCATAATACAAAAATTGCAACTCTGCGCCATGGTTTCTCCCTAAATATTTGCATTATTAACGTGGTTATGTAATTTCAAAACTAAATTGTTTTCAGTCGGAAAAAAAAATTTATAAAAAAAATTTGTTTGTGGTTGGCCGTTGTACGTGAGTACACGTTCACACAAAAGCACCAGCAAGTCGGTATTAACTTTGCAAGAAAATCCACTTATTGCCAATTTCGTTAGAAAAAGCCAGCAACAGCAAAAAATACTGTTGCTAAATTGTTGCGTGGCGCACGATAAAAATTTTATATCTCTTATAAATTTTATGGCATTCGATTCTTTTTCGCAGTGTATTTCTACTTTATAAATTATGCATGAGTATCCAGTGGATTTTGTGTTGCCTTCGATATTTTTTAATCACATCCCAGGCCGTTAAGTTTCAGCTGGTGCAGGGCGGCGGCGGCAGTATTAAACAAAAATGTCAAAAGGCTTATGGGAACTAAAAAAGACGAGTTTTTAATTTTATTAGTTTCGCATAAAATCGTTGTATGTATTTGTGCGGATGGCAGGAAGTGTGACAGATAAATTTATGTTTTGCTGTTGGCGGAAGAGGGAAGCAAATCGCGGCTGGCTAACGCTTGACCTGGACATGCGAGTAGTGGAGTGCGATTAATCGATTTAAGGTTGCCAACTAATAAATGGGAAATGGCTTGAGTTTTTATGCAAAAATTATTCTCAGAGCCAGACACACACACACACAAACATAAGCACTCTTCTATAAAATTGTTTGCATGCAGGTTATTAAATATATTCTCAATTAAATTAAATCTGTATCAGACTCTCTGCACCGTTTTAATTTCATTCAGAAGTACATTTTTTAATATGTTTTTCACAAACGCTATTGTGGCTCTAAGGGGTCCATTTCTATAATCATTTTATTTTATTTTATTTTCCTTGTGGAAAAAATAATAAAAACAAGCAATTCCGTGTCCGGTGGGTTTGCTTGTTGTCAGTTTTTTTTTCGTTTAAATATATTCGCATTCCTTTTTCTCTTCTCCAGAATTAATGTCCGCCATATAATTCATTTTATGAAATACAAGAAAGAAAAACAAACGAAAGTATTAAAAAACATAAAGTAATTTATCATGTTTTCCAATTTGATGATGAAGAAAAACGTTTTTCTTTGGCAACAATTATTTTTGTGGCAGCGTGTGTTGTTGCTACATGTTGGCATTGTGATGATGGAAACAGCTCGGGAAATAGTTTTAGGGACACAACAAAAAAATGTGTATAACGAAAATATTTAAAATTGTTTCAGTTACACAAGAAAATAAATAAATTAAGACCTGCTTAAAATTAGTTATATATTTTATTAATTGAAATATTAAGATATTATTAAGATATTTATTTACTTATAATTATAAGTAAATAAATATCTTAATAATATCGCGCACAATGGGCCATTTGCTTAACCATAAGTACAAATAACATATTTTAATGTGTAATTTGTTTTTTTATTTTTATATTAATAAGGCTTTTCTTTCCATCTACTTGCAGGTAACTCTTCAAAATTTTCAATTTCAATATGTCTCTACTATCGACTGGCAACAGCCAATCCATATCCGATGAGGAAATCGACGAGTAAGTCAATTAATAAATCAACAATCCCTAATACAAAGTTAATTTTCAAAAAATATGTCTCAATACAAAAAATATCTTGCAAATAATTTTTAATTTTTAAAATTATCTATTCAAATGAGACTTTAAACGATGACAGAATACTTGTGAATTGGTTGAATATAAACTGGGGATTTATGTTGTAGATCACTTTTTAATAAAAAAAAACTTTTTTTGGAGATGTAAATTGAAGATATAAATTATTTTATACGTTTTAATATTATTTTTAATTTCCTGGAATCGTAGTGAAATTTTATTATGACCTCTGGCTCATGAAGAATATTTGCTTTTTTCGCGCTGATATTTTTAATTATAAAAAAAACATATTTATTGGCTTCCATCTGAAATAGAGCAAAAAAAGGTTCACACGTTGTAGAATGAAACTAAAATTTTTTTATTATCGGGTGTTTTTTATAGAGTGATATAACTTTGAGTTGGCATCATTGGTTTATTTGAGCAGCCATTTAACAGCTGATAGTTGCTTTTTGTTTAGTTCGCATTGACATTTCATTATGGATCGACTTACACCAGAGCAACGCGTGCACATTGTAGAAACTTTTAATCAAAATAATGGTTCTGTTCGTCAATCTTATCGTGCACTTCGTCCATTCAAAATTTTATTTTCCGATGAAGCCCATTTTCGGTTGAATGGGTACGTAAATAAACAGAATTACATCCACAGAAAATTACTGTTTGGTGCGCTTTATGGGCTGCCGGGTCATTGGCCCACATGTCTTCAAAAACGATGATGGTCAGAATGTTACTGTTTGTGAAAATTGGTGTTCCAGATTGCGCCTTGTACGCGCCAGCCGTGGCGGCCACATGACCGAAATCATATTTAAACATTAATGTCATAAAATTTTCTATCCAATAAAGACCGTTTCATTGATATCAAAAATATTTTACTATGTTTTATTGTGATTTAAACTTGTATCACTCTATAAAAAACACCCTATATTTCACTTCATAATCGTTTATCGTTACAATAAATCAATCAAATGCTGGCCATTAAACTAATTAATTGCTACAATTATTCTTATGCAAAAAGAAATAAACTATTTCAGCTTTTTTTAGTTGATAAACAAAAGTTCTTGATAAATTTTTTAATAAAAACTGCTAATAAATACATTTTGAATGCTGGTGCCTGTACGAAGAAAATTATTGGAATTTAAATACATTTCAGAAGTTTGTAATTTATGCATTTCTCTTCTCTATTTTATTTTTAGCTTGATTAGGTAAGTTTATGGCTAAAACAGCACAACTAAAAAGGGAAGATTAAAATAAAGAAACTTCAGGTATTTGAATACGTAGAAACTGTTTGCTAGAATAGAACCTTTAGAAACCTCTAGAAAACTCCTTGAAAAAAGCGAATGAGAACATAAAATCATTTTATGATTTCCACCAAATTAAATTAATAAAAATCCCTGAATCCTTTTTGCTTAAAATAGGGAATACATTTTATAACATTTATTAGCATTTATAAAAAATGAAATGAATACAATCAATATGCTGATTCTCTTTAGTCATTGAAATCTTCCTGTAGCGAAGTCAACATTTCCTGCCAGCCGGTAATGCCTTGACACAACTCAACATGACAAGACCTGACAAGACACGACAGCCAGCACCACCACCACCACCACCATCACAATAAGCAACAATCCTTATCAAAAATAAATGAAAAATTTAATATTACAAATCAACCATATCCGGCTTGCGGCCGGCATTATTTTCTTAATGCGAAATCCTTAAAGTGGCTTTTATAAAAAAAAAAATACAAAAAAAAGGAAGAAGCAAAAATCATTTTCCATTTCCATCCTGCAGTCACCGCTACTGTCACCAGACAACGCCATCATCCATGCGTTGCAATTTAAATAACGAGCAATCAATTTGCGTTTATTTGTTTGTTTGCTCAGTCGAGAAGTGGCATTAAAAGAAGAAGAAGATAAAGCAGAAAGTTATCAATTCTCTGTGGCTGAGGGATATTCAATTATGTAAATCATGGGCTGTTATGTGCCAACAACAAACAATTATTGTGGACTTCTGGTTTACAAATAGGCTTTCATTTAGCGCTTCCTATTTTTGAAATCAAATTCAATAAATTGTGCGTGTGATTAGTCACCGAAATTTGTTATTAATTTGAAAGATCTGTTGGTGCCGGAATGCCTGAAACATGAAATTGTTCAACCCATGATGCAATAAATATAAGGTGGCATCGCTACACCAGATAACCATTATTTGGCTGCTTTGATATCAAGTTTGTATGTAAAACAAGTCCTCGTTGTGTTTGTGTATGTGAGCGTTGTTTGCAATTGCGCATGTGTGCAGTATTTCAATGTGTTTTGTTGCTATAATTTTTGACCTGGACCATGAATTTACACAAACAACAATTGCTTGCCACGTTACTCTCACTAAATACAGGATGGTTACAGACATTTAACAGCTGATGGTGTTGCCAGATCGCCAGTTTTGAAACCACGCAATTGATCAGAAATTATTAAATAAATCCCATTTCAGATAATGATATATAGAGTTTTGAAAAGTCAAGTTCTTGTTTTACAAAAGAGAAGCAAAATCAACACAAACCCAAGTGTTTTTGGAAAAGACCAGTTAAAGTTCTTGGAACTCTGGTCAAGTCATTTCTAAAATATGCAATCGAGAGGCCAGACATGAATAAAGAATAAATAAAAAGTTAATAAGATTTAAAAATCACACGACAGTTTCCACTTTGAAACGTTTATTGTTTCTAAAAGCGGGTGATTCAAGTTTAAATAATTTACACTCCAACAGTTTCACGCTTTTTCATGACACGAAATTGTATCTCGTTTACGCAGAGTTTTTATGATCTTTTTTGAAGGGGAGAGCGATTATAAAAACAAGAGACAACAGCTAAAAACTATTTTCAAAAATTGTGGTCATTATTTTTTTATTATTTATTTGCTACTTCTGCGAAGATGAAATACTCTCTTTTTGTTCTCAAAACACAAATTGAAAGAATGTTTTCCTAGAACCTTTTTTACAGTCGTGCCGAGAAGAACATGTATAAGTTAGCTTTGGAAATTGTTAGTCTGTTTAAAAATAAAGCAAATAAATTCTATTTGTCTTGTATTTTTAATTGTATGGGGATAGAAAAATAAAATAGATTCATTTCAATTAGAATTTGTTTACTTTTTCTTTTGTAATTCTCAATTGGTTTTCAAAAGTTTGTGCTTAAGTTATTAAGGCCTGCAGACGCAACTCAACTTTAAGAGTCAACTTGTACGTGAGAAAAAATTTAAAACTCAAGATATATTTGTGGCAAATGGGTGTGATCCATTCGCAAATAATACTCGGGACAATTTTGGAAACAATAATTATTTTAGTTAAATAATTAATAATAAAGAATTAGGCATTCGAATTTAAATACTTTTTGATATATTAAACAAAAATTAAACTTCTCTCATGTGTGTTACATGGCAAAAAGTACTCTCATATTGAAAACTCTATATTCGTACGAGAGAAGAAAGTTTTCAATACTCTCCATAGATCCGTTAAATTTGAAGTTCTAATCCTTTTAACTAAATAGACCATAAAAATATTTCTGTTCTTTATTTAAGATTGAAAATTATGTATTTAAAAGTCGGTTTATTATATATTTTGTGTTCGTCAATTAAAAAGTTACCTCCCTAATCTCCTCAACTGCATAATTGATTAATCTTCTGTTATTCTATTGACGCATCAAATATAGCAAAAAAAAAAACATCAATTAAAATGTCAATGCTGTCAATGAATTGAAAAATCCTTCCATTATCCTTTTACTATTTTTATCAGCATCCCAACACTTGTTGTGGTCCACCACACACGCACTTGCAACTTTTTACAATAAATATTTGTTTTATCCGGCAGCAAAACAGAAATAAATTGAGTGTTCTCGACCTGATAACACACATTTGCGGATGACAGCATTTTTTCACATGCGGTTCATTCTGAAATTGTTAAAAAAACAGTTTCATTCAAAGTTTTTAAATATCATACAGACTTTCAAATACAATTTTGTGGCTGCATAGATTAAATAGATTACGCAAGTCCTGCGTCCTGTCACTAACGTGTTGGCAACTTTTTTCACTCACAAGGATATAGTGTTTTCAATATGAGAGTGCTGTTTGTCATCAAACACACATGGGAGAAGTTCAATTTTTGTATACAAATTTACATTAAATTGTATTTTAATTAACATGCTTAATGTCTTATTATTAATTATTTAATACAACAATTTTCAAGTTTCTTGTTTTCCAAACCATTAATTTCGAATAAGTGTGAAGTTCACCCACTAACAATGATATCTCACCTACAAGTTGAGTCTTTAAGTCGAGTTGCCTTTGAAGGCCTTTATAACTTATGCACAAACTGTCGAAAACCAATTGAGAATTACAAAAGAAAAAGTAAACAAATTTTAATTGACATGAATCTATTTTATTTTTTCTAACTCCATAAAATTAAAAATACAAGATAAATAGAATAATTTATTTGCTGTATTTTTGAAACAGATTAACAATTTTCAAAGCTCACTGTTCTTGCTCTTCTCGGCACGACTGTAAAAAAGGTTCTAGTAAAACATTCTTTCAATTTGTGTTTTGAGAACAAAAAGAGAGTATTTCATCTTCGCAGAAGTAGCAAATAAATAATAAAAAAATAATGACCACAATTTTTGAAAATAGTTTTTAGCTGTTGTCTCTTGTTTTTATAATCGCTCTCCCCTTCAAAAAAGATCATAAAAACTCTGCGTAAACGAGATACAATTTCGTATCATGAAAAAGCGTGAAACTGTTGGAGTGTAAATTATTTAAATTTGAGTCAATCGCTTTTAGAAACAATAAACGTCTTAAAGTGGAAAATGTCGTGTCATTTTTAAATCTTATTAACTTTTTATTTATTCTTTATTCATGTCTGGCCCCTCGATGGCATATTTTAGAAATGACTTGACCAGAGTTCCAAGAACTTTAACTGCTCTTCTTCAAAAGCACTTGGGTTTGTGTTGATGTTGCTCCTCTTTTGTGAAATAAGAACTTGACTTTGCAGAGATCTTAATCTCGCTTAAAATGTTTCCATTTTAACACATAAGGTTTTTGGTATTGATACTCTTATATATTAAACATGTAAATACTAGCATGTATTTATATTAGGGAGTTGCAAAAATTTTAGATCGGGTTCTTACAACTAAATAATAAAAAATATATATTTTGTGCAAATTTTCATAATAAATATGATCCTGTAAAATAAAAATATGTAGTGAAACTTTAATTTTTGAGCGCTAATCATGCACCACAAAATCGAGGCATACTAATATATCTGTTATGTGCTCAATTCACCAGTTTCGTTGTACGATGATGTCAATGGTGAACGGTATAGCAACATGTTTCGAAAGTTTTTCGTGCCTCAATAATGCGGCATTAATTTTGCCGATGTGTGGTTCTAACAGCACGGAGCCACATGCCACACAGTGGGCAGTACACTCGATTTACTCAAAGATAGTTTTGATGAAAAAATAATTTCGCATAATGCCCCAATTAATTGGTGATTTAACACCGTTGGATTATTTTCTTTGGGGTCATGTTTTCTGAAAAAATGCAAAATTTTTTCACTTTTTTTCTAAAAAGTGTCAGTTGGAAGAGTTCAAAACGGAAACTATTTTTCTTGAGGGCTGTTGGATTAATTTGTAATAAATTTTTTGTTTTCAAATAACAATATGTTGCCATTTTCGAATAAAAAGTGTGAAATATGTTGCATTCTTTTCTAGAAAAGAAATCAAAATAAGTCTATTGTATACGTCGTTAAACAACAAACAATTGAACGCCTGGAAATAAATATTCGAAGAGTTAGCGGAGAAATAAGGCCGCATATGCTGCGAAAGGTTGTTGAAAATTGCTGTTCGAGATTGTGTTTTCTACGCGCCAGCCGCGGCGCCCATCTTTTCTTTCAAATAAAGCCCGTTTAATTGATATTGAAAATATATATAATTGTTTTATTATGATTTGAAATTGTGCCACTCTATAAAAAAACACCCATTAAAATAGTCTGTGCATTAAAGATTTTGCTTTTAGGTCACGAAACGAGGAATAAAAATATATATTTTTATTAAAAAAAAAAACAACAGTGGCCCCTAATTCGCCTTCAAGATACTCAAATGAGTTGAGTTGTTTTGGTTCGAGCTTTAGTTACTCATCTATTTGTTACTGTTGTTGTTGCACATACAGAAGTGATACCGAGTAGTTTGTATTTTGACCGAAACCACAAATTCTACGGCAACCGAAAGATGCAAGAGAACATATTTTTTTATTGAAGTTTATTTGTTTGATTAAAAAAATTATTTTTTGCCAACAAATTTACACAACAGATAAGGCGGACAGCCAGCCAACCGACACTGAGATAAAACTCTAAATTAAATAAATAAATTGTTAAATAAGCAGAAACAAGTGGAGGCAGTTTGTTGACACACTTAAAATTAAAACAAAACAAAAAGAAGCCAAAATCAAACTTCGAAACTTGTAATCGCCCAAATGGACAACAAGAGAAATGCAACCAATTGCGATCGATCTCTGCTGGATCAAGTGAATTGTGCTGAAGAGTATAAAAATAAGCAGAAAATTTGTCAGAAAATATGTTAACAAAAACTCTTGAAACTCTAAACTTGAAACGGAATTCCACAAAAATAATCCAATTCGGAGGGGGAAGTGTTGTGGAAGTTGCAGAGTTTGTAATAACGTTTCAATCACCAAATATCGGGTGATTTTTTTAGCTGCATGAGATCTTAAAATTAAAACACAAGGCAGATATATTGTTGGAATGAGTTTTTTTTAATTATTTTTAATCTGCCAGATAATTTTATGGCATTAATTTTTCAATATGATATTCGACATATGCGTATGATGTCAATGGAGGCCAGTATTTCAAAATTTGCCAAAGTCAAGGACTAGACATTAACGTCTTAAAAATTAACCCAGAGGAATGAAATGGAATGAGATCTTTTGATGAAATACAGTTGTCAACAAAAGAATTTTGAAATAAACCGTCTGTTAAACGAACTGCATGGCAACTTTGCGACTTGCTGTTGTAACCAAATAAAGTTTCTTGACTTTTTAAAGCAAACATTCGGCGGAAAAAAACAATCACTAATTTTTCAGCTATACGCGCGGGCTGTCGCCTCTGATTGATAAAAACAAAATACATACGAGTAGTGATGAGAAAGTGTAGCGGCTTTCGAAAATAGGACAGTTCTATTTTGTCATAAGAGTTGAATAGGAAATTGATGTCGATTCCTCCGCTAGTCGTTATATTATTTATCATGTCATTTCCCCCGGGGGGCACAATAGGCAACTTGGTTAGTCATATCGCCTCGTTGCAGTGCTTTCTGGGGAAAATATAAGAAAATCAGATGGAAGGATACCTGGGTCCCGTCATATAATGGATCAAAAATCAATAGTAGGTGGCAAACCTACATTGGTTTGACCTGCGAGGCATAACCAGTTGCCTTACACTGGTACCACGGGATCTGGTTGAGCCCCACAGATGAGACTTCGGTTGATTCTGTGGCCAGATATTGGTTGAGGTCTCTTAATGAGTCCACGTGGTGGCTGTGTTTTAATACCAAGAGTCGCTGGTAGAGATGTCAGATAAGGGTTGATGTTCCGGCATATGTACTATCTTGGACATGGACCCAGCAGTCTCTATGGGCTGCTGCGAATCAGCAGATGTTAACAAAACGTTAAGAAGGGTTTAAGATAGGCCCGAACACCTTAGCAAGGTGCATGAAGTTGGTATATATAGCGATACTAAATGATTAAGATTGCAACCTGTTTGTCCTCGAGGGACACTCAGGTGGCCCCTGAGGGCGACAGGGGTGGTGGTGAACATAAATTTCACCCGGTGCTAGGACCACCGTCGGATAGGCCATATCTTAGACACGAGCTATCATGTCATTCGAATACTAACCAATTAATTGAAATTCAATTTAATGTCAAACACTTTGATATATTTATACAACAATTAAACAATTTGATAGTCTTCATATTATGATTGACAAACAAATTAGAGTTCTTATACAATTGTAGTCACGATTTACAAACAGACGCTGCGAAGGCCCAATAAATATTATAAAATATGGCGTTTCTAATACGAACGATCACTTCAAGAAAAAATTTAAGTCTTTTGTAACGGTCTCCAAGGCCTTCTATTAGGCTCAAACAGTCAGTCTTACATTCCCAGATGTCAAACCATAGTTATCAATATGTGCAAATATAAACAATTCGTGATAAAAAAAGTTACTTAATACAATTATGGTCAAGAAAATATAATTATTGAAGTTGTTTGGCAGGATAATAAAGTTCTAGACAATTCTGAAATGTTGCTAGAATTCTATGTGTACATCATGAATCTTTTTTGCTTCATAGTTTTCCGATTTTCTTTAAACGGCAAACCCTGAGCACAAACTGAAATTCCTGCACTCGTCAGCATCGTTGAAATACAAACGCAAACCACAAAAATTATAAAATGTTTATTTATTATTGTTGTAGCTGTTGTTTTCTGCTTTTTTCTTAACTGTTTATTTATTCACCATTTATTATTTGTTTTCTTTTGTTTTGTTTAGTTGTGCTTTTATAAAATTTCATCATGAAACCTTCAGAAAAAGGGGGCCTGACTTAATGAATATTTCGAAATGTTGTTTATTTTTTTTATTATTATTAAGAGTTTTCTTTCATGGCTGTTTCGCTAAATGAGAGTTGAAAGTGATAAGAACAAAAATACATCTATAAAATAATTACCACAAAACAAACTTGTTTCGTTAGAAAGAGTGACATGAGAAGTTTAAAGTAAAACCGCTGGTGACTCAACCAGCCTCCACACAAAATCTGCTTGCGAAACAAGAAATTTTATTTGCGTGTACGTACGCGGTTTGCTGGCTGTCAAGCTCTGAGATTTTGAAATTCATTTTTATGGTCTGGTGTTTTGCAAATACGTTCACTCTTATATTCTTATAAAGATAAAAGTGAATACGTACATGCTAATTATTATTAAATATTAACGCTGTTATTCATAAACGATTATTAAAATTAAAGTTGCTTTAAAGTATGAATTTTGTATGGTTAAAGATCCCTTAAAGCATTCATTAACTTTAACAATCGTTTGTGAATTAGGGGGTTAAGATCTAAGAATTTGGTGAATAATGAACCGATTTTGATAGTTTTTTTCTTTTATAAGAAAAAGTTATACTTTTTGGTGGTTGGGATAATTTGGCGATAAAGCTTCAATAGATATAACAGAAATATAAATTGTTGTATTACATCTTGTGATACACACATACACACACGCAACATAGAACAACGTAGACGTCATTACAGACATCATAAAATTTATATGAAATCATCTTCAGATGGAAAAAAATTTCGTTTGGCTGTGGAAGACGACTTAAGTCTGGATGTGTTGCTGAGAACTATTTAAAAACTTTTACTGTTTATTTACTTGCAGAGATATTGAAAAAACATACACATCCGTTCATATATACTCGTGTGTATGAGGCCATACATTCATACATCCACTCATACATGCATATACTTATTATTTATACTCGTAAATGACAGTAAATTTATTTAATATCAAATACCAGAGCTAAAATGTCTTGCAAGTATTACATCAAATGTCATTTGCATTGTATATATTTATGATGTCGTAAGATAATGTTATAATATAAAGAAGCGAATGTAAATAGCATTTTAATGTCAGAAAAGTGAAATGCAACTTAATAAAAGTAAATGAATTTGAATGAATTCAATTTCATGAACAAAAAGTTTATTTAAAATAATGAAACTTTTCGCTAAAACAATTTCTACAAACGATATTTTAAAGAGAATATTTTTTATATATAAGCCATGATAATATTTAGTATCGGGGGATTTCCTTTTTGTATTATTCATTTGATTTATGATTTGTTTCATTTATTTCTGAAGATGTGAAAGTTATTTCTCGATTTTTATTTGTGCGTCTTAAAGTAAAAACTATTTTTGGATTTCAATATATTTTTGCTTAGGAAATAAAACTATTTTGAAATGAAAAAAGATATTCATACTTGTATACACGCTGTGTAGAATGAGAATTTTTGCGCTAAAATCAATATCAACCGATTTAAAATCGAATTTACCGCCACAGTCTGTGCAAAAAGTTTTATTTGTTAAACTAAATAAAATTTTTTATATTTTAAACAATAACATAAAATTTATTCACTTTAAAATTGAAATAAAAAGAATAAAAAAAAAAATGAAATAACTTCTATTTTGTCAACAATAAAAGGAAATCAAGCAACTGCTACTATATAAATGATTTTTTAATTCACATTAAGTCAAACCTTTTTTTTATTATACTGGATTTATTAATTTTGTACGAAATTGTTTTACTTAATAAACACGCATCTGAATAAAAACTCTTTTTAGTGGTTACGCTTATTTGGGCAAATATTTGACTAGTGCGAACGTTTCTTAAGGAATTATAAAAACTCAGCAAATTATGTTCAATATATAAACGATATATAAAACTCTGGAAATATTCATTAAAATTTAAGTTTTAAAATAAAACTTGTAGCCGCTGCGGTCTCTGATTTAAAGTACAGTAGGGTGAGATGTACATTCGAACATTCGGAGCATTAAAGAGCCAATAATCGGCCCTATTCTCACATTCGTTTTGAAACGAAATAAAAACAATTATTTTTGTATATTATTCGACCTTGTTTTTTTACTTAAAGTCTTCTTATAATAATTCTTCAGGCTTAGACCTAGAGCCTGAAGAATAATTATAAAAAGAATTTAAGTACGAAATAAAAACATTTATTGGGGATTATCGATATTTGGTGTTATCGACATTTATCGAAAACATATCGGTGTTATCTATTTTGAAAGGAAGAAGCATTATTTCTTAGCATCGAAGTTAAAAAGATTAGAAAAAAATTAAATAAAAAATAGAAATCGCAACAACACGATGGTTCGACATTTTAATTGAAAAAATGAGAAAATATCTCAAACATGCGTTTTCAAATTTTTATGATTCGAATCGCCAATAAATTGAAGAGGAAGCGCTGGAGGATTAACCGACCCAGAAAAAAATTATAAAAATGCCAACGACTGAGAAACAATTGAAACCGAAACGCCAACGGGAATAGGGCCGTATAACATTTCATCTCCTTATATTTTTAATGCAAATGAAAAACCAATTCAATTAATTTGTGGTTGAAACCTAAAATTTATTATAGAATTTTTTTCAAATGCTTGACTCTCTTTAAAGGTTTCCATCATTGCACTCCTTTAAGTACCATGTTCTTTACTACTATACGGATATGCTCCTCCATATTGAAACGTTTGTGATGTAAAAATATACTCTCACACATGCTGGCAGTCATTAAATGCAATCAAGAGTTTAAATTGTGAATGAAAATTTCATGCATTTGGGGGGGAACTATTTTCATACATTCAGATTTTCAGATGCAGATAACTTTGCAGCAGCGCGGGTTTTTGTTTTAATTTTTTTTATTACTTTATGTAAAAGTTTTACTACGTTTTAAAGAGCAAATTTATGGAAATTAATGCACTGCTGAATGAGATGGTTGTGGATGTATTTGTAATTTCAAATAAATGAGATTCATCTCAGCTGAATAATAATTTTTATTCTCAGTTTAGAGCTGATGAAGCAGAATTTTCAACGACATTTTAAATCAGAATTTCAATATGGAAAATGATGAAATTTTATAATGCAGATGATAGATTTGCTGACCGCATATGAAACAAATGTTTTGGCTTAAAAGAACTTGATATATTAAAAGGTTTCTTACTGATTGACAGTCAATAAAAGAAAAATAATAAATTCTGGCTGGATTGATATCAAAAATTAATATATTAAAAATATCCGGTTTATTTCTAATTTATTAAAAATTACTTCAACAATTTTTAAGGGAATTGGCACAGTGTGAGCTGTTCATATTTTCATGTAAAAAAATGTATCTAAAATATTTCTCCACAATCTCATAAATAACTGAATAAATTATAGAACAACATCTGAGTTGCTGCAATTGTTTTCAAACACTCACATAAATAAAACAAGTTTAACCATTAAATTCAATTTGCCCACCTGGTTTTTGTTCAAGGGGTTGCAAAATATGACCTCGTCCTGAGCACATCCTTTGACACAGTATTTGGGAGCTTTTATTAGAGACCTTTACTTGAACTTATTTATCTGGTAAATTCACTTTTTTTAATAAACGAAGACATCTTTGCACAAGTTTGCTAGTACGAGAAGCCCAAAAACCTTAAAAAGGAAGAAAAGGAAGTGTTCCTTTTATTATGTCAATATCACTGACTCAGTAATAAAGGAGCAGATGTTATTTTATTGTTGCAAGTTCATGTGGAAGATGATGTTAATATATAAGATATTTAAATTAGAAACAGATATTTTAAATATTTTAAATGAAAACTGACAGAAAAACTATTAATGAAACAAATCAGTTGACATCAGGGTGTTCCAAAAGTAATTATTTTTCAGTTTTCAAATCAAGAAGTCAAGTACAAGAAAACATCGGGAAGGAAACCTGGATATGAAAATAATTTCAATCGCTTCTAACGATATTTTCGTAAAATCCGAAATCGTGTTCTTTTTGGTAGTCATGTGACGGTTTTCTTAATCAAAATTTAACAACTTCAAAATGGACTTCGCTGCTGGATGCCTCGTAACCAAAATAAAAAAATGCATGTTAACGTTTAGCACTTTTTAGCTCCTTTCGACTGGTCGGTTGACACAATTTTCCTTTGAATGGTTGTCATGTGTGCATGCAGTTGTACGGGTGTGTGTGTGGAACAATGCACACTTGCTGGCATGAACATGCATTTTAATTGACCCTCAGGTTGTGTCAATATTTGACACACAGAAATATCTTTTTCTACACTTTTTGCCCTTTTGCAGCCAAGAAAAAAAAACAAAAAAAAAAAACAAGTTGCGCTTTTCATTTCATACGCAAAAGTTTATTTAACTTGCAGCTGCTTTTATTTACAGACTTTTATTCTCTGGGCATAATTAAACGAGTTGACAAACGACAAATACTTCTGCGTTGCGACCTCCTGTCCAACGTGGTAATTTTCAAGACTTCTCAGCGACTGAACATTTCGCATGGCGATGGGTTGGTGTCCTATAAATTTACCGATTCTTATGGTTTTATTTTTTACTTACTTTTAATCAAAAAGATTCTTTTAAATGTTGGAACACTAGTGGGTCTATATGGGGCTGAAAGAATATTTTAGTAGACAACATTATAATTCGTATATCTTCGTGTCGCATTGTCGTTCGAAATCTGACTACTTGTTCTGTACTCTATTACATATTTTCCCGGTTCACACTCCTTAAGTGTTTTTGCTCTTTCAATTCCCCTTTAAAGTTGTTTTAATATTCACACAGAAGACCCTGACTCTAAATTATCGCATTTAATGTCGATCTAAATTTCTTTTATATACAATTTTTCAATTTTCTATTGAGCAGTTTTAATTTTCTTATAAAATTTTGCGAAAAAAGATTGGGCACGAAATTAGCATTAAAAACTATATATCTTTTATAAAATATATTCTCTAAAATAAGTATTTATTATTAAGGAAAACGAAATTCTAGCTCATCAAAATAAAGTTTATTAAAGAGTGTTTTTTATACAGTGATACAAGTTTAAATCATAATAAAACATAGTAATATAATTTTGATATCAATGAAATGATCTTTATTAGATAGCAAATTTTATGACATTAATGTTTAAATATGATTTTGACCATTTGGCTGCCACGGCTGGCGCGTACAAGGCGCAATCTGGAACACAAATTTTCACAAACAGTAACATGCTGACCATCATCGTTTTTGAAGACGAAATGACTCCACCAGCCCATAAAGCTCACCAAACAGTAATTTTCTGTGGATGTGGATGGTGTTTCGACAAAAGCTTGTGGATTCTCGTCACTCCAAATGCGACCCATTCAACCCAAAATGGGCTTCTTTGGAAAATAAAATTTTGAATGGACGATGTGCACGATAAGTTTGACGAACAGAACCATTATTTTGATTAAAATTTTCCACAATTTGCACGCGTTGCTCTGGTGTAAGTCGATCCATAATGAAATGTCAAAGCAAACTAAACAAAAAGCAACTATCAGCTGTTAAATGGGTGGTCAAATAAAGCAGTGATGCCAACTCAAAGTTGTATCACTCTATAAAAAACATCCTATAGTTAAAAGTAAAGTACATCTTTAAGAAATGAAATTTGTTTTTCAAAAACAAAATGTATGTTTCAAAAAATAAAATCTAGTCTAAAAAGAAATTTGTTTCTGGTAAACAAATTTGTTTCTGATAAACAAATTTGTATGTTAAAAGTAAAATTATTTTAACAATTAAAATTTATTATAAAAAAATTAAATAAAAATTGGTCTGACGACTTTATGCACTGAAATTGGCGACAGTGTGCAAACAATAAATCTGGCAGCTCTGAATTGGCATGCATTAATAAGAATGCAAATGCTTGGCTGATTAACAACATTCTGTTGCACGGTTAACTGCATTTGATAAATTAGCTCAACGTGTATATATGCCTTCGTATTGGTGTCTCTCTCTCTCTCTCTCTCTGTGCTATTGTAATTGTATTGTTTTTGATATATTTTACTCTGCTCATTCTGTGTACAGCCAAAGAGTTTTGTGATGGGATTTCTTAATTTTCTATATTATAAAAGATCATTAAACTACTGTAAAATTATCAGTTGAATTTTGTTATTCGAACAGTGTGGAACGGTGGGTCGTATCGTATCGTTTGCGGTAAAAAGATTTAAAATAAAAGTTACAAAAGCACATAAAATAACATCACCTTAAAACAAATACAATAGAAATAAAATCGGAACGATCTGAAAAATTTAAGTGTGCATTTCAAAGCCATAAAAAATATTTAAATATGCCTCCTACCGGTATTTCGCTTGATGAAGCTGATCATCATCACGACTATAAATCGTATTTTGAGCATAAACACAACAATGGCAATGCCGCCAATTTGATGGCCAGTGAGGATGGCGAGGAGGAAGACATGTACGCCGAAGTTCGTAAAATAACCAGGTAGATGATACACGAAATGAACCGTGTGAAAGAGTTGATTAAAATTAAAGCCAGTTTTTGTGAAGCGAAGAAAAAAAGAAGTTGAAGAACGCAACTAAAAGAAGTTGCTGAAAAAAAATATTTGAAAACACAATTGTTTAATTATTTCTACTGAAGTTGCAAACTAAGTGAGACGCAGAATTATAAAAAAAAGCTTAAATTTATTAACTCACTTTATGTACAAATAATTGCAGTCTATGGCTACAGAATATTAAAAGAAAATCCACCCGTTTTTATTTCCACATTAAATTTTCGTATTGTTTGTTAGAATATAAATATTGAGAAAAACTTCCGATAAATACCTGCAACGTTTAAAAAAAAAATACTTACAAAATATATCTCGTGAATTTAGTTTTGGTGTGCTTTTATCTTGACCTTCTGAATTTCAAAAGTATTTATTCAACTTGTTGTTAATTACATTTTATTTTGAATTGCTGTAGACACTTTTAGTTTGGCAAAGTTTCAAAAAAAAAAAAAATATTTTTTTTTGATTGGCATATACATGCAAACGTGCCCTACAGCCGGCAAAAAAGAATAGTTATTTGAATGCAAAGCGAAATTGTTTAAACGAATCGGTTCAGTGAAACTCAATATTCATACAAGTTTTAATTTGAATTTTGTCACTAAAACAAGAATTTAACTAAGAAATTTTTCAATTGAGTATTCGCTCCCTGCATTGAAACTATTTCGAAATAGGGTCCATTTTATTTGGACCCCTAATAAATTCAAATTACGTCTTCTAAATATGGTCTTGTATTGCGAACTATTTTTATTTCCATCAATTATTATTTTTTTTAATTTTCGAGTATGAAAACCATACCTAATTTCAAAAAGCACTTCAAAAAAGTACCTTTTAAAAAATTAAGTTCCAACTAAAGATACATATTAAAAGGGTACTTCTTAAAGCAGTTCATTTTTAAAATAGTTCTTTTGCAATTAGTAAATTTTGCAAAATTACTTTTTAAAAAAAGTGCAGTGTAAAATTAACTTCGTAAAAAGCACATTTCAAAAAGATAAAGCGTTTTTAAGAAAATTGATTTTGAAATAGCATAAAAAAAAAGTTATTTCGTAAAATAGTGCATTTTAAAAGAATGTTTTTTTTCAAGTGCGCAAGTACTTTTTGAGAACGTACTTTTCGAAAAAGTACTTTTCAAACCAAGAACTTTTTGAAAAATTACAATTCAAAAAGTTTTAAATTAAGTACTTTTTGAAAAACGTAGGTACTTTTTGAAAACATACTTTTTGAAAAAGTACTTTTAAAATAAAGCTCTTTTTGAAAAAAGGTCTTTTTAAATACGCCAGATTTCAGTAATTCTAAACTAAGTACTTTTTGAAAAAGTATTTTTCTAAGTATATGTTGAAAAAGTACTTTTCGAAAAAGTAGCTTTCAATCTAAGTACTTTTTGAGCAAATACTTTGCGAAAAAAAATAAGTACTTTTTGGAAAATTACTTTTCGAAAAGTAGTTTTCAAACTAAGTACTTTTTGAAAAAGTACTTTTAAAAGAAATCTTTTTTTTCTAAATAAGTTCTTTTTCAACTCAGTAGTTCTAAACTAAGTACTTTTTGAAGAAGTATTTTTCTAAGCACTTTTTGGAAAAGTGCATTTTGAAAACTACTTTTCGAAAACATAGTTCTCAAACTAAGTATTTTTTGAAAAAGTACGTGTAAAACAAAATTTTTTTCGGAAACAAAGTTCCTTTTGAAAAAATGACTTTTCAAATAAAGTACTTTTAAAATTCAGTAGTTCTAAAATAAGTGCTTTTTGATAAAGTATACTTCTAAGTACATTTTGAAAAAGTACTTTTAAAACAAAGTACTTTTCAAACTTAACATTTTTTCAACTAATTACTTTTGGAAAAAGTACTATTCGAACTAAGTACTTTTTGAGAAAGTACTTTCTCAAAAAGTACTTTCTGAGAAATTACTTTTAAAAGAAATTTTTTTTAAGAACTTTTCAAATAAAGTTATTTTTCAAATCAGTAATTCTAAACTACATACTTTTCGAAAACATAGTTTTCAAACTAAGTACTTTTTGAAAAAGTTACTTCAAATAAAGTAGTTTTAAAACTCAGTAATTCTAAAATAAGAGCTTTTCGAAAAAGTATACTTCTAAGTACATTTTGAAAAAGTACTTTTAAAACAAAGTACTTTGCAAATATAACACTATTTTAACTAATTTAACTAATCACTTTTGGAAAATGCACTATTCGAATGAAGTACCTTCTGAAAAAGTACTTTCTAAAAAAGTATTTTCTGAAAAAGTACTTCTCAATCGTAGTACTTTTCAAGCTGAGTGCGTACATATTAAAAATCATATATTTACAGTGCTTTTAAGATAGAGCAGAATGAATCATTACCGATTTCGAGGGCGCTACACCAACTCATCACTTCTTTCTTTATTCATGAATGTCTACTTTTTAACCAGAGTTTTGTTTAGCAAAATAGAATATGAGAATTCTTTTATAAAAATTATACTACAAAATCCATTCTTAAAAAGTTTTTTATTAAAAAAAAAACTCTTAAACTCTTCTTTGCTGCATTCGTTTGATTAACAAAATATGACGAATTAAATTGCTCATTAATGAGACAATTAAAATTAAATTCGTTAACTGACTTAATAAAAAAAAAAACACTTTGGATTTGGCAATTTAAAACAATAAATAATAAAAAAGAATGGCCAATAGATTTCTATTCACTAAACAAATTTAATGCATCACATTTAAACAAACACGGCCGGTTCTCAAACAAAACAAGTTTCAGTCTTGTGTTATTTATAACAAATTCAAGCGTAAATTCCTTTAAATATTTCTGTTCTTGTTTATAAAACGGGCGTATTTTCAAAATGAAATTAAAAACATAATTTGCGTCACTTGGTTTCTATTAAAATATTATTTCTTTATTTCATTCTATTAATAATTTTATAAAATTTGCATCTCGTATTTTATATATTCAGTCGTTTTGGTAAATTTAAATAAAAAACGTTGACATGCCTGAAGCAAAAATTTTCAATTTGTAAATAAAAATCGTCACGTTTTTGCAAAAGCGTGGTGGTCTCATCCAACACAAATAGAAAATATTTCAAAACGAAAACGATCACAAGATGAGGAAACGAAGTGAAAGAAAATTAAATTTTATAAAGTGTGCACCAGAAAAAGTTTTTAGCGATTATAACCACTATTTATTTGTGATTTTATAGACTTCGGAATCAACAACCTGAAATAATATGAAAAGAAAAAATTGAAATTATTTGCACTTAATTATTAATTTATTTATTAATATATTAATTAAACTATTAATCACAACAGCTGTTATTTTAATTGGTTCCAACTTTGCTGTTAATGAATTTTACATCCCCCACTGTACGTATATAATATAAATTTACTACTGCCCGCCTGTTGCACGTTGTTGCAAAATGGGCGTCTATAAAATAAAGGAAAATTTTAACTTTTTTTTAAATGTTTTAATATATTAAGGATGACTGGCGTCGTAACGAAACAAGTTCTTAATATTCCTTTTATTGTAAAAAATATATAAAATTTTTTCCAATTCGCCACGTTACGCTCTTTTGAAGTTTAAAGTTTTTCTAATCTGGAAATGAGTTTATATCATTAAACATAACGAACGGCCTTGACCGCATTGACCTTGAATAACAACTGATTTTATTTTCGAAAATACTGTTTGAATTATTTTTATGTAAATCAATATTAATAAAAGCAAACATGATGGCAAATATTAAACATATTTTTAGCAAAACAGTTGTTCTTTCATAATAACAAAAATAAAATATTTCAAAAATTTCATAAAATGCGTCATGACTGGCACCAATGAAAATCAAAATAAAGAAGGTGTGTCGACCATCTATTTACGTATTTCATGCAGTGTTGCCGAGAAATTATGCAAATATAACAGCATCTGAAATTTCTTTAATAATCTGTTCTATATAAGCAGATTGATATATATCTCTAATACTTTCCAACAGAACAGCTGCGGAGGATTGGAAAAATATGCTTTCACAAGAGTTTTATAACCGAGTTGATAACGACTTTAAAGGGAACAAATTAGAAATATATTAATAAATAAATATATATTTAAAATAACAAAAAACTGCCTTTAATATCAAACAGGCCTCGTATGCTTGTTTAGCTGTATAATATATAACATATTTGATATTGTTGCTGAATTAGCTGTTTTTAAATATAATCGTTACTCTGGCAGCACTCTCATTTGAAGGCAGCTCAACTGCATGTGGATAAGTTGGTAACAGTGAGGCAGAAACAAATGTCAATTACCGTAACTGTTAAAAACATATTTAATCCGAATGTATGCATGCATGAATGTACCATGTGCATGCATGTGTGTTGTATGTTGAGTTGTTTAGATAAAGTGACTGCAACTTTGGACTACGGTGTGGTACAAAGTCGCTTCTTGTGGTAATGGAAAGGGGGTCTGTTATAGATTAAATTTTAATCTTATCAGAAGAGTATTAAATAAGAGAAACACATACATACAGATAATGTATGCACTCATAATAAATTGTTGGCAATCTTGATATTTAAAATGTGCAAGTGTGTGTATGTATTGACATGTTTATATGTTAATAGCTGTTGTGTTTATAAACGTCATTTCCTCCATTTAGCTGACACACTTACTAAAGCCCTGCACAAACACAAGGGAAACTGCCTACACACATTCTCAGCATTCTCTCTCGTTACAAAACAGATACTAACAAACATATTTGTTTTGTTTTGCGATCAAAATGTTGGAGAAGAAAACCAAACTTCACCGAAATTAATATTGAATTAATATGGAAGTGAATCAGAATTAAATAAAGTAAAACATCCAAAACTGTTTTAAAACATTGAAAACATGTTTGAGGGGTTCGGTTGTAGTTGACAAGGCTGGTGATAATTAATACACACTTCAGTTGAATAAGCATGACTAAGAAGAGAGTGAATGGACGAACTTAAATTTCATCGACATGACTTGTGTGCTTGAATGCAACATGCACATTAACAACATAATCTTATCTTTGAAGTTGAAGTTTAATTCTTATTTTATTTTCTTGTTAATTTAATAGTCGTAGTGTCAAAATCCATTAAAATAAAATTTTAAGAAATAAGTAAAAATTTTAAATGTGGGTTGCATTCAGTGAATCACATGCCAACGTGTTTTATTGTTATTTTGGGCATTTTTATTTTTAAAGTTTTAAATGCAACCTTCCCAAAAATATAAAAAAGTTATTTTTATATCAGTGAATATGTGTTAAGTCAACTTTTGTCTGTTTATTTGAATTTCAAGATATTCCGATGGCACAGTTAAGCTTCGTAACCCCAACATTGAGCTTATGGATCAAGATATTTTATATCACTTGGCCTTGGGCAGTGAATCACATGATTTACACGAAATGTTTGGTGACGTAAAGGTGAGTTATTTATTTGCAGTTCTTGCAAATATCGAAAAACATAAACATTTTTATTTTCAATTCCATACTTTAATTATTATTTGCCATTTACTTTTACTAATTAAAAAAAATTAGTTTCGTGTGCTTTTATTTCAATTGCATTTTATTAAATTACAAAAACATCTAAAGATTTCTGACATGCGTAAATATTTTCAAAATCTAGAGTTATTTTATGTGTTAAGCTAATTCCATTTCATATTTTTCAAACCCACTGACAAGCTTTTATGGTATTCTAATTAATAAATAATTAATATAATTATTTTTATATAAGAAACCTGCTTGAATTTAAACTTATTTCTGCTAAATATCGCCCGATTCGGTTAAATGTCGTTACATATTGATTGCAAGAGACAAGAAAAACGTGATTTTTCCTTTTAAAAAAAGCAAGAAAATACATTTTAATTATAAATATATTTAATGAATAAAACAAGCTTTCAGATATTAATTTGTACACTAAATAACAAAACAAATATATATTTCTTTAGGTTTATGTTCTTAATCAGGATTTAACACGTTGAGTTTTTTGTTGAGAAAAATATTTTCTTAAAAAGAATAAATATATTGACCGATCACACACTTGAATATCTGCGCTATAAATAAATTTTACAGCTATAAAAAGCCAAATCGGCAACGCTGCTCTCAGGTGATGTTATAGTTGAGTGCTATTTCAGCAGGGCTGCCAGACAAATAAATTCACGTAAGAATCGTCTAGTAGTTCCCAGTTGATTGATGGAAGTTTTCGAGTCCCTTAAAAGTATCGAAACACTAACTGATTGGATATACAACTTCGGAGTTTAAAAAAACACTTCTTTCGAATTTTTTTTGTTTACAATCTCCCGCGATTAAAATTACTAGAATCAAATGTACTCTCTTGGTGTTAAAAAAAACCAAAAATATTTTAGTTGTTTGAGTCCAAAAGGTTGGAATCCTTTAATTAAATAAAAAAGACTTGACATGCAAATAAAGTAATATTTGTGCACTTTAAAATAACATTGATTTCAATCAAAATAATCTCTTTAAATAACCAAAATTTTAAAAAAGAATTCATAAAAAAATTTGAAATATTTGTAAATATGAAAATGAATTTAAAAAAATATCATGATCAATCAAATGGCATATAGAATGACAAAACTTTAATAGGGGTTTCTTTGCAAGTGCTGCTATTTAATAAAAATACTACTCCACTTTTGCTTTTCACTGTAAAAAAGAAATAATTGTATCAAACACAAAAACCTTAATTAAACTACAACGAGAAACAAATAATTTCAATTAATGGTGTGACGTGTGTAATCTGAACTTGACGCTAATGAAATTTCTAATTAAAACGCTACGCTAAAAATCGTACGATTAAGACACGGAGATAAGAAATAAAAAAAAACTACCGAATCGCAATGATAATGAAATGCAATTAATTGAACTAACATTTCCACCGACTTTTTTCATTTCAACTTAACCCGTGCACTCACACACTCACACATGCACAAAGAAATCAATCGTACTCAACTTTCTTAATAATCGTTTAAATGTTTATTCTTCTATTTCTCCAATTATTAATGCCGCCATAATAAAAACAGTTCGTTTGCATGGGCGGGACACCAAAGCGCATGGAGAACTTTGCACATTTCATTATGAATGAAATCGGCTATAAACTACCGGCAGGCACGATGTTGCAGGACATCAGTGCCTACTCGTACCGTTATTCCATGTACAAAGTTGGTCCAGTACTTTGCGTTAGTCACGGCATGGGAACACCCTCTGTGAGCATTTTAATGCATGAAATGATTAAGCTTATGTATCATGCCAAGTGCCATGACCCCGTATTCATACGTATTGGCACTTGTGGTGGTATTGGTGTGGAGGGTGGTACCGTCATCATAACCGAAGATGCTCTGGATGGTCAATTGAGAAATTCGCATGAATTCGTAAGTAGTTTTATTGTTCTTTATTTTCTTAAAACAGATTAATCTGTATTTGCTCTTTACACTGAAAAAAAAAATTATAATAATAAAAATAAAACAGACTGTTTTGGGTGAAACTATACATCGTCCCGCCAAATTGGATAAAAAACTGGCCAGAGAACTTAAATCGCTAGCCAGTCAAGATGATCCTTATGACACAATTATTGGCAAAACTTTGTGCACCAACGATTTCTACGAGGGTTAGTTGTACAACATTTTTATTGAAAATTTCAACAATTCGACTTCGAAATAATTTTTTAGGTCAAGGCCGTTTAGATGGCGCTTTCTGTGAGTTTACCGAAGCCGATAAAATGGCCTACTTAGAGAAATTACGCGAAAATGGTGTGGTGAATATTGAAATGGAAAGCACCATTTTTGCTGCTCTAACATATCATGCAGGCATCAAAGCAGCCGTTGTGTGTGTGGCATTGCTCAATCGTCTGAATGGAGATCAGGTGAGTGAACGTTACATCTTAATTAAAAGACATAAAATATTAATTTTATTTGAGTAGAGTATAATTAAGAGGACTTTCTCTTATGCAAAGTGTTGCCAAATGAAATAAATTGCTGCAAAATATTTTTAAATATATCTTAAAAAATTATTTAATAAATTTTTGTACAAAATTTGCGAAATAATTTTTATGAATCAGACCGTTTATGTTCAAGAACATTTCAATTTGTGTCCTTTGTAATGCTGTAAATATCGTATCATTGAGCTGGTCTTATTAACTCACGCATACATACTCTCTTTCATGCTTATACGCCACACATACTTTGTGGTACAATTTTAATTACCTAATCGTCCATTAATATTATTGAAACGCATATGCGTTGAAAGGTTTTTCTTTGTAAATATGCAGAGTATAGCTATTTTTAATATAAAAAAATTTCAAATAATTTTTATATATAATTATATCATGGGAGTCTATCTTTACTTGCAAGCAGACATGCACATGCATGCGAATGTATATGCTACAAGGATATATATTATCGATATTGACGGTTAGAAAAAAAAAAACAAATGCTTTCTGTTATTTTTATAACATGACTTAATTAAAACGCAATAGATTCCTTTATATTAACGGCCCCAACTTATATTTTGTGTAAATATTTTCACAAGGTATCTAAAAATAACGCAAATATTTTTGAAAAACAACTTCTAACAAAAATATTGACTTTAAGAATTTTCGTTTGTGTATTAGTGGCCTATTTGACAAATTTTTATAGCTATTTTTAACTAAAATACTGTTGTAACCTTATGCGTTCCTGAACTCTAAATATAAGACTCAGTCTTGTTGTGCAGGAAATGAAAATAAAAGTAAAAAATAAATAAAATAAAAATAAATAGTTAATAAATATAAAATATATACCATGAAAAATCTTAAATATATAAATAATTCGAGATTTTCTGAAACATCTCTTCAGAAGATTCTAAAAAGACACCAAATATATAGGGTGTTTTTTATAGAGTGATACAAGTTTAAATCATAATAAAACATGGTAAATTATTTTTGATATCAATGAAATGGCCTTAATTGGATAGAAAATTGTATGACATTAATGTTTAAATATGATTTCGGCCTTGTGACTGCCACAGCTGGCGCGTACAAGGAGCAATCTGGAACACCAATTTTCACAAACAGTAAACATTCTGACCATCATCGTTTTTGAAGACATATGGGCCAATGACTCCGCCAGCCCATAAAGCGCACCAAACAATAATTTTCTGTAGATGTAATGGTGTTTCGACAAAAGCTTGTGGATTCCCCTCAGTCCAAAGGCGACAATTCTGTTTATTTACGCACCCATTCAACGAAAAATGGGCTTCATCGGAAAATTAAATGTTGAATGTACCAAGTGTACGATAAGTTTGATGAACCGAACCATTATTTTGATTAAAAATTTCCACAATTTGCACGCGTTGCTCTGGTGTAAGTCGATCCACAATAAAATGTCAAAGCAAACTAAACAAAAAGCAACTATCAGCTGTTAAATGGGTGGTCAAATAAAGCAGTGATGCCAACTCAAAGTTGTATCACTCTATAAAAAACACCATAAATATCTGCTATCCGCTGTTATAAAATTATAAAATTAAAAGTACATTTTGGCATAAAAAACGGGATAAAGTTCTTAATTGTTGAAATAATATTGCATTTCTATTATGTAAAATAAATAATAAATAGGTTTTTTATATAAAATAATTGGCTTTAAGATAGAAAAATATTAAAGCAAATACATTTAAAAGGTTGAAAAATTGAAAGTAGGATTTATATAAAAAAAATTGTTATAAAACATAAAATTGCCAGAAAATCTCAGGCAAATTTGCTGGCTACGTCGCGGTGTCAGTCAATATCTTTTTGCTTTTGTTTTCAATATATTTATTCGACAAATTCATATTGACGGACACCGTGGGCCAGACATTTATTTCCTACATTAATTTATATTTAAAATAAAAGGAAATTTTAAAATCATGTTTCGGGGTCAAATTAACGCGCTCGATATCATCCAAAATTTCGAATACAAATTTCCGATATCAAGTGGCGTAATCCTATACAAAATGTACAATCGAAATTTTTTTTGATATATAAAATAAATTAATTTCTATATACATAAAGGTAAAAGTATATCTGGCTTATAGATAGGCAATAACTTTTTTGTTGCAGGTCAATGCCCCCAAGGAAGTGATGTACGAATGGCAACAGCGTCCACAAATCTTGGTGGCGCGTTACATACGCAAAGTATTAGCCCAAAAGGGTCAGCTGAAAAATCTATTCGGTCATCAAGGCTCCATAAAATCCCCCAGGCGTTTCAAATTGGTGCAACAGGAATCTCAAGCTCATGAATAAATGAAATACAACAAGGAACCTCTGCAGCTACCAAAAAACAAAATTATGATGAATGTTTCCTCACACACACACACACACACACACACATACCCACAGATATATATACACCAACATTATTCATCCTAAATAAATGAATGAATCTGCAAAATACAAATAAAATAAATGCACTTAGGAAATAACAAAAAGTTGTAATCTTTCACTTATAAATACGTTCTTTATTCCTCCAAAATTAACTTGAAATACGCTATTATATAATTAAATTAAACCAAATTAAATTAACTTACACAACATTATTATGCTATAAAAAATAACTTGTATGTAAAATATATGAACATTAAAAAAAAAGAAAAAAATATATGTGCACACACACACACACACACTTACTGCTGTTTATTTTTACAAAAATTATTTTATGTTCATTTACTGTTTATTGCACAAATTTCTATACAAAATGTGTCCAATAAGCCTTTGATAAACCTAAAATAGTTTTTATGAATACCACAGCGAATCCATAAACGATTGTAAAAGGTTTTGATAATTATGCATTTTGGCATAATTGTTGTTATTGTGTGTTTTTACAAACTTTTTTATTTCAAATAAATAACTGTTAACTTCAAATATCTATGAATTCTAAATAAACTAAAATAAATTGTTTAATCAATATTCCATTAATTCCATATTTATTGTAATTTAAGACAGTCTCGTGTTTATTTTTTTATTATATTGTTTTTACAATAAGTTTTGTTGTACGTTTTTTTAATAAATAGAGAAGAAGGCATTTAGGTAAAGTTTATATAAAATTTTTTAAGTTAATAAAATTTAGTTTGAAGTTTTAAAGCCCCATAGTTTTATTTTTTATTCTTGAATCTTTCATATATTATTTATTATGATTTTATATTTAGTTGGAAGTTTATTCCACATAAATTAAATTTTTTTATATAATGTTATATTTAAGATTCCGCTATAATATTATTTCAATTATAATTGTTTAAGCTTGAGGCGTGGAATATATATATATATATATATATATATATATATATATATATGTATATATATATATATATATATATATATATATATATATATGTATATATATATATATATATATATATATATATATGTATATATATTTATATATATATATATATATATA
Organism: Linnaemya vulpina; assembly: GCA_963675445.1. Taxonomy (NCBI): domain Eukaryota; kingdom Metazoa; phylum Arthropoda; class Insecta; order Diptera; family Tachinidae; genus Linnaemya; species Linnaemya vulpina. The sequence continues at coordinate 7,043,571 of OY776277.1, forward strand.
TGTATATATATATATATATATATATATATATATATATACATATATCTATATATATATATATATATATATATATATACATATATATATATATATATATATATATATATATGTATATATATATATATATATATATATATATATAGAAAAGTTTTCGACCTAAAAATAATCCCTCATACTCGGCAACTACTTCTCGACGTCACGTCAAGACAGTATCAAAAATAACACACTTTTATATTAATTTCATTCAGCCATTGCCAATATCTGACAGCCTCTGGCTATGGGTATTCAAAGTCCTACTTTTTGCATGGTCTCCACTTGATATTGCAAAATAGTCCCACAATAAAAGAGAATATTTGCGCAATTCGCAATCGTTTAAAGTTGGATACGAATAGAGAATTTGAAAACTAAAACAACAAAGACAATTGTCTTTTCAAATACAACTTTAAAACGTTACAACATAACTTTTGAATTGAAAAATTATTTTAGGTTTTATTTTAAAAAGAAAAAAATCATAAATCTCTATTAAGAAGGTGGACCAATTTAAATGTTTGTAAACTTTGTCTAAACATTTTCTGAATATGCCAATTCTTTTACAATAAAAAATTCATAAAATTTTTATTCTATTTCATGGTAAAAGAAAACTTGCTAAATCATTAATTTTATCAGAATCAGTCTAATTTCATTTGGGTAACCAAAATGCAGAACGAATTGCATTTTCGATTAATCGATTCCAATAGTTTATATGGCGGCCATTCCTTTTTCAAAATTTAGTTACAAATTGCACTTCGTTGAGGCAGTAGCCTTTATAAAATTTAACAGTGTCTCTTAATAATTGAATGTCCCCAAAATATTTAGACAAAAATAAACAAATTTCTGTTCCCGAATATATCGGTCCTAACTTTTTGATTCCTTTGAGGAACCTACAAGCAAACAAGCATACAAACACCAACTAGTTTTTACTGGAATTGATCGGGGGTCTAAATTCGGATCTAAATTCATTTAAAATAACTCATTCTTCTTCAAATTAAGCAAATAGAAATTTTTTTAAATTCTTAAAGGCTTTTCATCTATACCCTTTTCCTGGCACAACAAATATTAAGAGAACAACAAAAAGCTGTTGATCTCTTTCTCACAGCAATAAAATATTATAAATTCCAAAAGTACAAAAAATTAAATAGCATGATTTTTCAGAAGGTGCTACAACTTGTATGTTAAGTATATAAAAAAAAATCGCCTATATTGTGCAGATCTACACAAAAATGCCTTACGAAAAATATATGTTTCATAAACATTTTTGTACAATTAGACACTTCAAAGTGTACCACAAAAATATGTCTGTATGCATGTTCTTAATATTGACAAAAAAATATTGTTCACGATTTATTCTCAGTTCAGCAGCCGGTAATACATTTTACCACTCCTCTTTCCTTTCAGCAAACAAAATCTTCGGTGGCTATTTCTTAATGTATTTTAATTTTATAAACCTTTTTATTTAATTCGTTTAAAGTTTATCATTTTCACAATTTCAAATACAACAGAAACTCCCCGTTTTACAAATGCATTGAAAAAGCAACGAAATATTCATGTATATGAACAAATTATATGTGTATAGTATTTACAAAATATAAAACAAAATGAAAAATAGTTTAGTGAAAAATATTTTTCAAATAAAATTATAATTTATTGATTAGCAGATTGTTTATTTCATGTAAAACATTTGTACACGTTGATAAAAGCCATAAGAACCATGTGTTAGAAAATAAAAATAAAATGTGCAAAAAAAATATAATTAAAACTATGCAGGTGTTTATTTATTTAGTTCCGAAAAATTTTGTAGATACAAAAGGGTCACAAAATAGAAGAATAGAATTGCTGGTATTGTAATACGACTGAGTTATACGATTTTAATTTGCAAGAAATCCCGAGACCAGTTGTTTAATTAGATAATGTAAATATTTGAAACAGTTAAGAGCCGTAGTTGGCTTTAATGAATCTTATATACTCCTCACTAAAACATGATTATGCAGGCATATGCATGCACTTAGTCGTGTAAGACTTAAATTAAATACAGCGACAAACCCGTTTTTGGTGACTGGCCAATATATTTTTTTTATTATGCGACTGAATACCTCGGTCAGATATATAAAGGATAATATGTTCGAATGTTTAAAAAAAGCAACAAAAATCGCTCTCTTGATTGTCTAAATTGCACTCTACTAAAATACACTTCACTGCAAAAATAATGTTATACCCCTACAATTAAAACTAACATTTTTATCAGAGGAAAATTTTATTTCCTCTTTTAAAATTGTGTCAATGTAACCTGGAAATTTTTAAAATGACAAAATGTGTGAATAATATTCTTCCGATAATTACCCCGCCCTAAATGCTAATATTTTTGGCAAGAAGAGCACTCTAATAAATACGTTAGTGCTGGTATGCATAGAAAATATTCGGAAAAACACTGTCTCAAAAGCTGTAATTTGAAATCAATAATTCGTATCACATATGAAAAAGAATCAAAACTAAAAACTTGACTCAATAGACGTAAAAGTAAACAAGAAAATCAAAACAAAAGCGATTGCGTTATTGCGAATGTTGTTGTAAAATAGTACTGAGCGTGAATGAAGCGAATAAACTTCAGGGGAAATATTCTTCGGGGGAGCTTGAACGTGCACTCTTCTTTTTTTAAGTAGAAAAATACTCGCTGTCCTAAAACTGTTAAATAAACGGAAGTCTTTAACCCTGGATGGTTACTGTTCGTCGAATCGACAAAGCTCATTTACTCTTTATCATATAACTCTTTTAATGATAATAATGTTCTCTTACACCTACAATTTGAGTTGGCAAAAAACCCATCAGTTGTAGAACAAGGAAAAGTGATCAGTGAGTTCTTGTTGTGACTTTGATATTGTTGTAGGCTTCCCATTTATTAATGTGGAAGTTTGAAATAAATATCTCTAGTTATTCTAAGAAATGTTGGGTAAAGGTTCCCTGATGATCTGCCTTAGCCCCAGTGAAATGCGCATAGGAACTAGCGCAACTGGTCACTTGGAATTTTTCAATAGGATTTTGGGAAACAAGAACTAGCAAATAATTAAAATCAAAGAGTTTAAAAAACCCCCAAAACTAATAAAAATGTTTTATTTTATACTTTTTTTTAATATTTTTTGAATAAAATATTTCACTAAAAATATTTTTGTTTATTTTTAACTTAAAAATTGTTCTGCTAAAATATTTTTTTAAAAATATTTTAGCAGAACTCAATGAAGATTAATTTTAATGTACAAAAAGGAAGAGTGTCCAGCCAGGGTTAAGAGATTTGTCATATTAAATGAACATTTTGATTTTTGCAGTAATTTTTCAATCTCAATAACAACTATTCGATTAGTCGGTTGATTTAAACGCTCTCGGTTATTTGACTTTTAACTTAAAATACTTTTCAACCCGCTTTTACACTGAAACCAATTCGAAATTGTAAGTGAATTAAATTTAAAAGTTATGAGATAGACATAAAAAAATGCTCTTCGAGAGGCATGCCCTTGCTCTAAAATAAAATTGTATTTGTATGTATCTCCCTCCTAATTATAAACTCCACTGCAGAAAAGGCTGGATTTATTATCCTTGAAAATAAACTAAAAATGTTGCAGCAACAATTGCTACAATGTACCGACCGATACACATACATACTTATTTATCTGGTTAAATAATCCAAACTATCAAATCGTTTTGAACGTTCAATAATAGTGGGGCGTCTTACGATATATTTTCTAAGCATAAATTAGATACACGTGCTGAAAAAACAAGTAGAATCGTCGCCGCAATGCTTGCTTCCTTATGTACCCACATACGAGTGCATACATGAAGTGCTTATGCATGTTGTGTGTGTTTATTGAGCCAGAAAATGATAACATGTCAACTTCATTTACCTGAATCCGTGTTAGCGATTTTTCAATAAAATTAAAATAACGCTGCTGCTCATGAATAATTAACAGACTCTAAAACTTAGAGTCTAAATGTGTTTATGTACAGGACAGTGATGTAAAAAGTGCGGCACAATCGGGTTATTTGTTTCACTTTTATACGTCTGATGGCTCTCATTCTTATCTATTTTGGTTTAACTTAAAATTCAATGTTTTTAACTGTGGAAAATTGTTTGGAAAGGCGAGAACTATAAAATCTAACCTTCAGATATGGGGGATCAGGCTCTTTCTTCAGCAACTGGAAAGAAAAGCAGTGAATTATTGGATATCACAATTGTTTGCGCTAAAAAAAGCACCATATTAAACAGTAATCAAGTGTAAGTGTGTGTGTGTGTGTGTGTGTGTGTGTGTGTGTGTGTGTGTGTATCATTGCCAACAAGCAAGAAGAACATGTATCGGAGATTTTTGAGATGATATATGGGGAAAAAGATCTAAATATGTAGGACAGCCCTGTATCTGACTAAAAGCTTTGAAGGAGAAATGAGAGCAAAGTTAGAAATCATATTTACACTCTAACACGGCTGCCAGACTTATAATTTAATGTTGGGAAAAATCTCTTCTTAACACAACGCATCACCAGCGCCCAGTTATTGATATATAATTATTTTTGATTTATACTTTTATTTAATTCAGCAGACAAGTCATCCAATACTAAAAGTTAATACTCAGCAGGTCAGTGGAGAAAACGCCTTTAAAATATTATTGATTATATGTTCCATATATGATATAAGCACACGCATTCTTACACATAGACAAACATGTAAATTTATGTAAATTAATCTGCCATAATCTTCTCATTTCTCTTGTCTAACCGTGATATATGTTCAAGTTTTATAAGCTAATACAATAGTTACTTTATCAGAAACACTAAAATAGTCCCCTTCATACATCTGGCAGCACAGTTGTTGTTTAATGTTTATCAATATTGATTAGAAACGTAGCTGCCAGATAGTACAGAAGTTAAATCGTTTAATATTATGGAAGAAATCGTTTAGGTCGTATAATGCATTATAAAAACGTCAATATAACATACAGATGTTTTCAAACAAAAAAATTTAATAGGCACAATATAATAATACTTTATAACAATACAAAAGAAATTTTTTAAATCTATATTACCATTGCCAAAAATACGTCGGCGGAGTAATTGATATAAAATACCCACAAATAATTATTAATCTTTAAATGTTGATAAATTAGAAATATAAAAAAAAATAAAAAAGTCATACCGAATAAAAGTTGTTTGTTGGGTTTTGGTTTGTGTAAGTTTCATAGCCTACTACACTTATTATAATGTGATTTTTAAAAATAATTTGTGAATTTTTGTTGTTAATCTATTAATAGAATTCTCAGATGGTTTATAGAAGTCTTTTGATAAGTTGAGAAGTTCGAAACTTTTCAAAACTGTGGCTAAAGTCTACTGACGATTTGGTATAAAGCGCCAATGAAATGCATATAGACATTGCTTAACCACCCAGCAAATAAATTGCATATCAATAATCTTTTCATGACCCCCTTGAATGCTGGTCCTATTGAAATATATATATATACCGAAATGTTCCACTGTTCCTCCTGTGCACCTATATCTCGATTCGTATGTCTGCTTGATATTAACATATATTCGAATAACCTGGCGGGTTACTCCATAATGCGGTGCGAAAGAAAAGCTTTGCGCAGTTGCATGCTATTTACATTGAAGTGCGAAGAGAACAGAGTAACTCTTGTTAACATAACCGTCGATTCCACAAACATGTGATATGAGCACCTAAGATCGTCCAAATAACAATAAATCGCCAAGTCTGGCAACTGTGATTAGAATAACAAAGAGCATTTAGAAGAGAGTAAAAATAGTTTTGCCCATTGAATATAAATAGCGGTAAAATTCTATTACGTTTAGTCGCTGCGGTGTCATTGCCACACAGAGAAGGTGGGGTCGGTTATTACAAGTCGTTTTGTTTACAAAAACATATCAAAAACGGGAAACGGATAGTAGAGTTCCTAAAATTTAATAATCGTGTGAGTAGAGTTGCTGAAAGTAATTAAAATAAATGAATTTGGGATGCCAAAAACTATCGGAAAAAGATTTTGTGAAAATAACTAATTTGTTCGGGCGTTATTAAATTTAAAATACAAACATTTAAATATCAACAACTACATCAAATGTCGAGCTTTTAAAAAGCGATTAAAGTTGACTTAATTTGCATTCTGTAGAAAGTGTACGCCAGCGTAGCTGGAACCGCAACGATGTGTAAATTGTTGTTTTTTTTTGTGTTTGTTTTTATATGGCCAACGAAGTTGTAACTAAAATAAAACTGTAACCAGGGACAGCACAACAGCTGGAAAAGTGTTTGTTTTCTAACATATTCATTCAATTCATTTTTCAATTTTCTCTTTAAGTTTTCAACTTGAAATTAAATGGTTTTCGAACTTAAGTTAAATACAAAATTCATTCCAACCGGTCACAATTAATTGTATGTGATACAATCTCCTTCCCACCAGGCCTATTTAAATTTAACAAAGTCTTTCTAACTACCATGTGTTTTGGACGTTTGTTTACAATACAAACTTGAAGTATAAATATATTTTTCATTATTTGATGAATCTGGTAGAGGATTCCTCTATAAAGTCAAGCTAATAAGAAGGCTTAGGTTTTTAAATATTTGGCTGTTTTTAGCTTTCGTACGTTACTGCCACCAACTGTCTTATTTAAGAAGTTATAAAATGTTTACAAAACAAATATTTTACTGTACTCTGTTTTATAATAAATATAAATTAGGGTATTCCAATAATCGAAGTCTTGTGTTAATCGATTAATCATACATACGAAAAGTTGTTTAAGATACAATTAATAGTTTGAAAAAATCAAAATTGTATTGAAAAAAAAGTAGAAACAATTTAATCGAAGATAAAAACTTATTAAATAAAAATCAATTAGTAAATTGAAAATTATTTAACAGGTTCAAACTTCAAATCTGCCACCGGCAATCTATTTTTGAAACATCAAAATTCTAATTTACACCATCAGTACTGATTTTGATCCCGCTACGCCATCTTGTCAATGTTCTTTTTAAATTTTTCCATTTTTTTTCATTTAGAAAATCAGCTTTTCAATAAATTTTTTTGTAACAAAAATTTAATGTGAGATTATTTTATATTCATGTTTAAAATTCCTTTGGGTTAATGCGAAATTTCCCAACTCTGTTGAATTAATGCTCCAAATATTCCATTTCTCTCTTTGCTTTTTCCAGAGCCATCGGCTGCAAATATCCAAAGTTTTTTATGCTTTGAATGTTTGAGTATTTAAATTTAGCAAAAATTTTTCAATTAATCTACAAAAATATTCTATCAAAAAGAATATCTCGATTAACTGATTATATTTCAAACGGTTTCTCTCTTTTGTTTTGGTCAAACATCATTTAGAAAATATTATTTTACTTATAAATAAATATTTGATGCTATCCAATATCTCTGCTCTTTTTTTTGTCTCTTCTGTAAATTGGTAGTGTTCGGTTATACTACTTTAATCTCTGTACTTTAAATGCCGGTTCCACGATGTCACCCGATACAGTTTTTTTCCACAAAATACATTTAAAAAAATCGAATTTGTTGTTGTTTCAAATCTATTTCTACCGACAGAATGTTACCCAGTGACATCGTGGGGCAGGCGGTTAATTAATTGATGTGTACTTACCGGCTTGGTGTTTTACATAAAACAAAAAATCGGCATAACTTATTCGATTAATCGGCTTAAATAATATGATGTGCACGTACCGGCTTAACTTATTCGAATAATCGGCCTAAATAATATGAAATCGGGTTAAATAATATAAAACGAAAATTAATTTTAAGAACGGGTTTCGATTAATCGGCATAGTTCATTCGATTAATTGGCTTATATAATATGATGTGCACCTACCGGCTTAACTTATTCGAATAATCGGCCTAAATAATATGAAATCGGGTTAAATAATAAAACACGAAAATTAATTTTAAAAACGGGTTTCGATTAATCGGCATAGTTCATTCGATTAATTGGCTTAAATAATATGATGTGCACCTACCGGCTTAACTTATTCGAATAATCGGCCTAAATAATATGAAATCGGGTTAAATAATAAAAAACGAAAATTAATTTTAAAAACGGGTTTCGATTAATCGGCATAGTTCATTCGATTAATCGGCTTAAATTATATGATGTGCACTTACCGGCTTAATTTATTCGAAAAATCAGTCTAAATAATATGAAATCGGGTTAAATAATATGTTGTTTTACATGAAAGGAAAAACAACAAACAATATGAAAAACGGTTTTCGATTAATCGGCATAATTCATTCGATTAACCGGCTTAAATTATATGATGTGCACGTACCGGCTTAACTTATTCGAATAATCGGCCTAAATAATATGAAATCGGGTTAAATAATATAAAACGAAAATTAATTTTAAAAACGGGTTTCGATTAATCGGCATAATTCATTCGATTAATCGGCTTAAATAATGTGATGTGCATTTACCGGCTTAACTTATTCGAATAATCAGCCTAAATAATATGAAATCGGGTTAAATAATATGTTGTTTTACATAAAAGGAAAAACAACAAACAATATGAAGAACGGTTTTCGATTAATCGGCATAATTCATTCGATTAACCGGCTTAAAATACATGATGTGCAAGTACTGGCTTATTGTTTTACATAAAGAAGAAAATAAATATTTTGAAAAACGATTTTCGATTAATCGGCGTAACTCATTCGATTAATCGGCTTAAATAATTCGTTACTCGAATAACAACAATTTTGAGTTTTTCAAATAATTAATCGCCCAAAATGAATCGATAAATTAAGCAACGGTCAATCATTTGAACATCCTAGAAAATAGTGAATCGATTAATCGAACAAAGATTAATCAGTTGAGCACCCTACCAAATACGCGCCTATTTCCGATTGTCAGTTTGTCTATTATTTAACTTGTTAAGACAACAAAATAAAAATTATTAATATATTTTATTTTATATTCGTTCGTACAAACGAACCCGCATATATTTTCAGATAAAAATATTCCCAAAATGACCAATTCTGAGTGAGTTTCATATTGTAATCGCTGGCTTTCATTATTTCAAATTATTTTTATGTTAATAATTTTAGCGTGGTTGCCTTAAAGAATCCCAATTTGGCTAAAATGAATTCCGATTTCTTATACCACATCGACATAAATATACCCGATACAAGAAACACCAGCGATATAGAGGCACGTTTCGGCGATGTTAAGGTACAGAAAAAAATTGCATTTCATAGTTAAACGAATGGATTTTGTAAAAGAAAAACTTTAATAGACCCGTTCAACGATTTATCTAATTTTTGCGAAAATCTAAAAATTCTTCATTCTTCAGTTCGTTTGCATGGGTGGCACTAAAAATCGCATGCACGACTTGGCGAAATATCTCTTCAATCTGCTGCAGCCTGAAAGCAATAAAGAGGAGCTAATCGATATCAGCGCTGCTGGCAGCCGTTATTCCATTTACAAGGTATTCTTCCTGCTTTTAAGTCATAAAAGAATATATAATTTAATAGAAATTCTGGTTACGTTTCAAAGGTGGGCCCGGTGCTGTGCTGCTCCCACGGAGTGGGTATGAGCTCAATGAGTGTGGTCTTACACGAGCTTTTGAAACTGGTCCATTATGCCAAGTGTCTGGACCCCATATTCATTCGTATAGGCACTAGTGGCGGCGTTGGCGTGGAGCCTGGTACAGTGGTCATCACGAAAGACGCTTATAACGGATATTTGAGAAACGAACATGAAATTGTAAGTGAAATAATGAACGGCCTGCAGGTGAAATTTATAAAATGGGGCCTCCAAATTAAAGGACAAAGTTTTTTTTATAAAAATCATTTATAGCATGAATAGCAGTTGAACAGACCTTAACTCTCATACAAGTTCGAGATAATCAGATGATCTGTTGAAAAAATCTGAAGTCGTGCAAGTGTAATTCGAGCGTAGTTTGGACTAGTGTAGGACCACAGGAGATAAGATTTATAATTTCTTATCTCTGGGACCGCTTCATAAAACTTAATTAAATATTTACAGCCGTATTCATCAAAAACAAGTAGAATATATGTTCCCATGAGATTCTTATTCTCCTCGAAGAGAAAAATGCTATCGTGGGTTTCTGCTTTCAGATCTCAAATCAAAGAAGTTTTAATTATTTAATCGGAAAAGCTCGCGGGAAAAATATCATTCACGATCAAGGGAATTTTATTTTATCAGGAAATTATTCACGGGAAATTATGATTTACGATCAGGAAAATTTTATTTTATCAGAAAGTTATTTACGGGAAATTATGAATCACGATCAGGGATATTATATTTTATCAGAAAACTATTCACGGGAAGTAATGATTCATGATCAGGGAAATTTTAGAAATTTTATGTTATCATGATATTATTTACGGGAAATTTAAAAATGGGAGTGAATGCCGATTTGAAGAGCGCCTTGAAACAGTTTTCATACAAAATTTACTTGGCCAATTTCCACTCATTTTTTTTAATGAATATTTTGAATTATAAATTTCTTCTAATCAGGTTTTGAATTATTAATTTTTTTTCTACTTTAATGAAAGTTGCCAAGTGGCACTTCAATTGGACAGGCTTTTTTTAAATAAAATTAAAGCCGGTTTTCAATGAAATAGCTATTTAAAAGCCTAAATGTTAGAAGGGTTCTCGTACTGCCTATTCGCCGATATCGCCTGCTATCGATTGATCGAATAAATAATATTTTAAACAAAAGCAATTTTCAAAATTAGTTTTCATCTTATTTGTTATTCATCCGAAAGAACGACAGCGGCAGATAAAATGCCTGGGAAGACCGTCAATATCAGACTATGGTGGGTGCTACATCAAACAGCCTTCGGGCCCTAATTTCGTAGCTCAAAAATTTTTATAAGTAAAATTATTTTTTTCTGCCTTCTATATAATTCCATCAATTTGATATATATAATTCTGTGCTGAGCAGACTGTGCTTTTGTTTCATTTATCTCGCTTTTTAACCGGAGGCATGTTTTTGAATTCCCAAAAATGTTTTATGAAATCCCCAAAGTGCCAAGAACTTTCCGGCACTGCCCGGGAGATATAACAAGAACACTAACTATCTTAAGAGTCTAGCACTGCAGAAGCTCTCCGATACTTTCCTGGAAAAGCAAGGGCAATACTGATTTTCTTAAAATCCCGCCACGGCAACGCTGAAGTATTTTATTGTACTGATTCTTTATAGAAGTACAAAATTTAAAATAAATTTTATTTTTAAAGACTAAAGAATCGGTTACAAATACACAAAGTTAATGAAATCTGTTTAAAAAGATTTTAACGTCAATAATTCAAAGCGTGGCAGTAAATTTAACTCATTCTTGAGATAAAAATAGTTTTTTTGTTGTTGTTAAACTTAAATAATTTTTCCTTATATTGACAGTACAATTTAGAAATTCGCAACAAGCAAATGATAGTAGATCTTATAATGCACAGTGGGGAATAATATAATTATTCAATTAGGAACTCTATTGAAAGAACATAAATAACGACACAATTATCTCTACAAGATTTACATGAAGTTAATTTAACTTCCCCTTTTTCGTAGTTTATTTTATGGCCTAACTGACGCAAAATTTATTCAACAGATTGAAAATATAAAAAGAAAAGTAATCAAAATCTTGGCCGATTATTTATTTAATTTGAGAAAAATATAAAAAGAGTGGAATTAAGGCTCTGGCAATAGGGAAGAATTTATTACCACTAAATTTAACTTTAAACCTTAACTCTTCAGGCCATTTTGGGAAAGAGAATTGTGAGACCGGCCAAATTCGATTTAAATGTGGCCCAGCAACTGTTCAAATGCTCAACAGGAACCGTTAATTGTCCGATTATTTTAGGCAACACCATGGCGGCTGAATGTTTTTATGAAGGTAACTCAATCAAAAATTTATTCAAAATATTTCATTTTTATTAATATTATTTTTTTACAAGCAGGTCAAGGTCGCATAGATGGCGCCAGTTGTCACTACAGCGAAAACGACAAAATCTCATTTATACGAAAATGTTACGAAAAGGGTATACGCAACATAGAAATGGAGGCCACAATGTTCTCATCACTGACCCACCATTTGGGTGTCAAGGCGGCCGATGTCTGTGTAACGCTAATAAATCGCCTGAGCGGAGATCAAGTTTCCATTAGCAAAGAACAAAAACAAAAATTCGAACAAAGGCCCTTCAAAATAGTGGGCGCCTTTATAATGGACGTACTGCACAGCAATTAAAATTAGCAAAATATAATTGTAATTTAATTTTTTATTGCAACCATTCATTTTTTAATTATAGTTAACTAGAATTGTGTATTCAAATAAAATCTATTTTATAGTTCTTCTATCAGCTTTTTACCCGTTTTCGCTGAACAACTATTCTCGGGTAAAAGTAATTTCCAATCGGAACCTTCAGCTGCGTGGCATCGTTTTTGGGCAGACGTATTTTTATGTTCACTTTTTATCATATTTTTGCCCAAACTTTCGGCTGTTTTCACAAGTTTATTTGGCACTAAACGGTTTGGTTTTATCAAATCGGCCAGGTCATAATTAATAGATGAGGGTTTTGATTTTGTTTGGTTTTGCGGTGTTTTTAACGTCTCAGATTTCTTGTTGTTTTTCGTTGACTCGTCTTGTATTTGCAAACGTGTGGCGTTCGGCGGCGGCAAATCCGGAAATTGTTTACGCAACTCTGTGGTGGCCTTTAAAGCTACCGAATTTTCAGCATCTAATTTTAGCACGTTTAGGTAGAGTTGGTAAGACTGTGGAATAAAGGGAGCAGGATGATTTTAATGAATACTTTAAAATGTAAAATTGTAAAGACAACTACTTGAAATTCTTAATAATTTAATAAATTATTGTGCAAGATTTCACTTTAATAAAAACTTAAATGGCTGACAAAACCTTCAATGAAAAATACTGGGGCCCAACTGCCGCGATATCGATCGAAATTTCCATGGAATTTTTATAAAATTTTTCATACATTTCAACAAGTTGTCCTGATAATATAACTAGTGAATCAGATATATATATATATGAATTATATATTATATATAGCGTTGTTGTTGCAAAATAAAAAAACAATAAATAACATAATAAAAACGAAACGATTTAAAGCGATCGGAATTAATCACTGGGGGCAAATTACGGCACTCGATATCGATCGAATTTTAAGTCTAAATTGTATTGAAATTTCCATCGTTATCGACTGCGGTAATTTGGGCCTTGAGGAACTCCTTAGTTTTAGTTTTTGCTTATAATTTTTATTTTAATAAACAATTAGTTTCTGGCCGGCCTTTTTTTGTAAGTAAACATTTTTTATCAAAATATTTCTTAATTGACATCTTATCAGACTGGAAGCACTTTAATAAAAAAAACTTTGGCCCGTTCTAGTTAATTTAATGTGTATTTAATTGTTACTATTTTTTTATTAATTTATTTTTTTTAGTAAGAATAAAAAGCCATAAATTGCTTTTATCTCTTTAAAATCAGAGAGAGTATTTCCAACAATTTCACTTCTAAAATTTTGTTTTATCATAAACTAAAATCGGTGTTTGTCAAAAAAGAATGAACTGGCTTCTAACCGACTGCTGGCGAATAGCTACCAAATCGTTATCAGACTGTGAATATTTTACGATAGACATTTGCCTAGTTTGCTAATTTGTTGTGAACGAAGAATATCTTTTCCATCTCGCAAAAAAAAAATTAAGAAATCGGTGGCTCGGAAACCCGATAAGTGATTGATCTGATGTGAATGAAATTGTATTCACCAGATAATGGGAATCCCCTTTTTGTTACACCATTTCTTGGTTTTGTAACTTTGTGAGTCGGCCGTTGATGTATTATTTAATACTTTTTATCAATTAAGCCCAGTTTTTGCAATAAGACGTTAACTAAAAAAAAAAAAAACAAGTCGATAAATAGTTTTACGATTACACGAACGATTAAGCGTTATTCAATTAATCGATTAATATGAGTTGAATAGCTTAAAATCAATTGTTTTCGATTAACGAATAATTCGAACAATTTGTCAATTAATCGAATTTATATTTCTTAAAGTATTTAGTTTTTTCCTTTTGTGTAAAAACGCAAGTCGGTGTAAGTCGATACAAGTCGCTTGACATGATAATTTGAAAAAATTTTAAAAAATTTTCAGGCAATTCAACTGGTACACTGGAACACTCAATTTTTCGAACACAGAAATTTAATAGGTTTTAAAACGCTTTATTTTCAATCTCATCGCCGTCAACAGTAAGTGAAGGGAATCTTTTCGAAAACAGGTTTCATCAAAGCAAAAGAAAGAAATTGTTTGATAAGTAAATATTTAAAACTCTGTACTCTTTTTGAAAGATTATTACAGAACTTTAAACTTTTATGCAACTTTTTTTTACACGATGTACTTTTTTTTTAAATGTTATCTGACATCTTTAATAGAATCTCTATTTTCAAATATATAATATATAGTATTTTAAGCTACTAAACTAGGCAAAAACTTCATTTATTCGATTAACCGAATCCTATTGAATTGTTCAATTATTATTCGATTAAATTCTTACCCCCTGTAACCATTGGCGATATTAACCTTGGATGGTTACCCTTAATTTTTTTTTTTGAATGGAGGGCGTATTCTTTTCTGAAAAACATGCAAAATTTTTTTCACTTCTTTTCTAAAGAGTGGCAGTTTAGAGAAGTTTTAAAACAGGAATTCTTTTTCGCGAGGAATGTATGATTCATTTCGAACATATTTTTTTTGTTTTCAGATGACAGAATGCGGCCATTTGCTGTTAAAAGTGTAAAAAATGTTGCATTTTTTCTAGAAAAGAAATCAACGTAAGTTACTCTTCGTTATATCGACGAACAATTTTCAAAAATAATTCTAGCAGAACAGTTCTTAAAGTTAAAAATAAATAAAAGTATTTTAGGTTAATTAGTTTATTCTGAAAATAATAAAACAGAATAAAATTTAACATGAAAACTTTTTCTCTTTTAAAACTCGATACGATTTTGAGCAAACAGAAAAGAGTTACAAGATAAAGGATAAATGAGCTTCGTCGATTCAAAGAATAGAAACCATCCAGGGTTAACTGATTAACAGACCAAGTCGGAAATTAATCTAAAAATTCGCCCATTTTAAATTTTGCGACCGAATACAAGTAACTCCACCCCTCCACTCTGTATCGGAATAGAATAGAATCATAGAATTATTACATTCTGTTTCACAAAACTTAAACAGCAAAAGTTGCAGTGGATGAACCGGGACTAAAAAGACTAACAAAAATTATACACATTTTGAATTCGACATTGAACTGTGACGACAAATCAATCATAGAAATCAGTTAAGCAAAGCAATTTGATAAGAATATTTACTTTGCACTGCCCACTGGTGCTGTCACGAGAAGTTAATACTCAGGAAAAGTGTCAAGAAACGGTATCAAGACGTATTTAAATTGCAAGGCCACGGAGAGACGCGTTAACGAATGCAAAACGGTAGATAAAGAAAGTCAGTATGCATACACCCAGATGAATGTGTGTGTGTGTATGTGTGTCAGACTTAATCGATGGGAACCCCCGATATATAACAAAAATTAATGTTGTCAGCTTTCCATCGTGTTCATGCATTTTCCTTTTTTCTTTTGTAAAAATATCATGTCTATTGAATCTCTTCACGAATAATAAACAAACATTCAAATTGTGTACTTTTGGGGCTGGAATTACACCAAAAAACTTTTGCTACCCGGCTAAAAACAGATTCTTAAGTGCAACAAAATGCACGTCACTCTTCTTACCTCTCTTCTCCTGCCGTATGCATAATTAGTCTCTGCTAAACGTAAACGAGCTTTCAAATTACACGGCTCCAGTTTGAGACATGACTCACAGTCTTTTATGGCATCCGAAAATTGTTGCAGCTTGAAATCTAAAAATAGAAGAGTAAATGATTTCCATTTGGAAATCCCCTGGATTAAATATTTCAAATAATTACAAGTCAAGGCCCGATTATTATAGGCTGCTACAGCTTTCTCTGGCCAAGATTCTATAGCACGAGTGTATTCCTTTAAAGCGAGATCATATTCTTTAGAGCGAAAGTACTCGTTGCCACGTAGGCGGTAACTGAATAAAAGAAATTTTATAAAACTCCTTTTTATATGAGCATATTTCAATTGATTTACTCTTCCGATATCTTCTCCTTTTCAATATCCGTGAAATCCAGCCACTTATCTGCAGGTTTTGAATCATCGTCGTCCTTGATCTCAGTGATCGTTAATGGCTCTTTCTCTAGTTTCTTCATGTTTAAACGATTTTTGCGCTCAACTTCTTCTTGTTGCCGTTCGGCGGCCAAATCCAAGCGTAATATTTCCTCTTCCGGATCATATTTATCCCATTTGCTGTAGTCTGTGGACTTGATCCTCTCCGATGTTACGCTCTCCTTTTTATTTGACTTGGAATTTTCACCAGATTTTTGAACATCATTTTTATTTTGCAAAATACTTCCGCCTTTACGTATGGGAGGTATGCGGGTATCGTTGAAATTTTGACTTTCATTTGTCACCACCAGTTTTTGCAATTTCTTATCTACCGATTTAATGTCTTGATTCCAGTCCTGGTTAATAAATAATTATATTGCAAGTATTAATGGAAAAAAAGTGGATACCAAAAACTTACATAAATGGGTTTTAGTTCGTTCGGCTCTAAAGCCTCACGCCCCTTTATTTGTCCTTCGACTCGAAACAGCCGGCTTTGGGGTTTCAGTTCTTTCAACTTCTCCTCTGCACACTTTGTCAAATCGGGAAAGTAGCCCTCCTCGTTGGATCGCAAAATGTGGACAATTTTTTCCATTTCTTTGCCATCTTTACAGTCGTTTATGTATTGAAAATCCAAGTGGTGAATGGGAATATCGTAACGCTGAAGGAGGGTAGTCTTGCCTGTATTTTCCATGCCGCTGTCGGTTTTATTTATTTTTTGTTTTTAAATTCTTTAATATTTTATATTTGAAAATGAGTGCAATTAATCAAACAATTTATTTCGTTTCCAATGGTTACCAGGGGTTGGAATGTGAAAATTGGAAAGTACATTTCATGCAGGGTGTTTCCTTCTGATTTAGCGGCAAATTTTCCATTTGAAAGTTAATTTGTTGTTGTTGTAATACTTCAACGAATTATATATAAACTGTTTAACCCTGGAAGGTTACTGTGCGTCGAATTGGCGAAGCTCATTTACCATTTTAATACTCTCTCTTTCTCTCTCACTCTCTTTTATGTTTGCTCAAACTCGTATAGAGTTTTTATATGCAAAAACTTTTTGTTTTATATAATTTTTTAAAATTATTCTTTGAATAAAATACTTAATCTTAAGTATAGGGTGTTTTTTATTGAGTGGAATAAGTTTAAATCGTAATAAATCATAGTAATATATTTTTGATATCAATGAAATGGTCTTTATTGGATAGAAAATTTTATGACATTAATGTTTAAATATGACTTCGGCCATGTGGCAGCCACGGCTGGCGCGTACAAGGCGCAACCTGAAACACCTATTTTCACAAACAGTAACATTCTGAACATCATCGTTTTTGAAGACATACACCAAACAGTAATTTTCTGTGGATGTGGATGGTGTTTCGACACAAGCTTGTGGATTTTCCTCACTCCAAATGCGACAATTCCGTTTATTTACGTACCCATTCAAAAAAAAATGGGCTTCATCGGGAAATAAAATTTTGGATGGACGAAGTGCACGATAAGTTTGACGAACAGAACCATTATTTTGATTAAAAATTTCCGCAATTTGCACGCGTTTCTCTAGTATAAATCGATGCATAATAAAATGTCAAAGCAAACTAAACAAAAAGCAGCTATCAGCTGTTAAATGGGTGTTCAAATAAAGCAGTGATGCCAACTCAAAGTTCTATCACTCGATAAAAAACACCCTATATATTTCTTTTTTTCCTTTAACTTCATAAATTGTTCCGCTAGAATTATTTTTTTTTAATTGTTCGTCGATTCAACGAAAAGTAACCTTAAAGTACAACAATGAAGAGTAACCATCCAGGGTTAAAGACTATCATGCAGATAGTATGATAATTCGTTGTTTTGTAATACAATATTTGCTTCAATTATCTTATTCTATTTGTAAACAAAAACAACTGTTTCTATACGAAACAAATAATTAACGAAATTTGCTTAGTTTCACTTGTTGATTGACTGTGAGCCTGCCTGCCTGTAATCACATTTTGTGGCAGGTCTTTGAACTGCCACTTTATCAATTCACTGATTTACATGCAGTGGATATACGCATAATTCCCACGACATTTAAGTGATACAGTGCAAAGTCTCAGTTAAATAAAATTAATTTTCAACTACATACAAACATAATTCATGCCCACGGAACCATTAATCTTAAGCTTGTGAATTTATTGTGAAAACTATTGTGGAAGACTTGTTACTAACTCTTTAATTAGGAAAACTAATCCCTTGTGGTAATATTGTTAGCCAAAGTTTATGAAAAGCTTGAAGGTCTAATAATCTGACAAGCTTGTGGGGAAATAGTTTTTCAATCATAATTGAAATGGGATTTCAATCGGTAACACTTTTGCAAGCCTGGAACATAAGCAAATAATAATAGAATAATTTTTATAATATAATAATCTTTGGCAACATTTAAATATCGAATAATTGCAAATATTTCTATTATTTTTTTCAGTGCATACAACACATCGTCGGAAAACTACCACACCAGTGCTACAAGAAAAAAAAGTGCTCACTTATTTTGTTGGCAGAAAAATAGGTAAGACTTTCAAAATTACTCTTAACATTATTTTCAAAACGAAATAGAACAAAACTCTAGCGAATTTACAATTTATTTTTAATTTTTATGTATTAAATTCAAGGCTGAATACTCCCATTATCGGTACGCCATTTCATCAGCGGTTCTTGTTAAATTTTATCAGTTTTCACGATGATACTATTAGTTGGGAATATCATAATTTTAATAAAATTTCTAAACGAACATATAAATATTCCACTCTCAATAAGAAACTCGAATTTAATACAATTTAATATAAAAGTAAATGCCCAGATTTGAACTCTAGCACTGAGCTTTTAGATTATAAATAGTTCACTACCCTGTACCTAATAACCAACTGAAAAAAAACAACAAAAATCAAGAAAAGAAAATCGACTGTTTGCAACATTCATAATCAGGGATGGGAAGTTTCGCCCAGATCAAAGAGTTATATAACCTGAAAGTTAATATAATAAAAATTATATTCTATTCATATTCATATTCATAATTCATATTCATATTCATAATTCATATTCATATTCATAATTCATATTCATAATTCATATTCTATTTCTTAAAAAAATAGTTACATTCACATTTTCTTCAAAAATAAACAAATAACTACGGTGATGTATAGACGCCTTGAAAGCTTTTCATAAGTGTTATAAATGCAAGCGCATGTCCTTCCGCTCACTTTCCATAGATGTAGTACAACAACCTATTCATAAAAAATATTTAAGTGAAGTGAATAAGTTTTGGCGTTTATTTGAAGCTCGAATATCGCCATTGAACTTCATCAAACAAAAAATGCTGAATGAAATCTTCGCAGACAATAAAAAATTGGCGATCGTAATTTCATTCAAAGTCGAAAATGAATACGCACAATATTTTCATCGTGAGAAAGATTGTTGTTGTTTCATTGATCTTTTATTTTAGATAAGACGCGTTAGTATGCAAGTTTTTAATTAGTTCAGGAAACTTTAAGCGGTTCTATGGTGTAATGGTTAGCACTCTGGACTTTGAATCCAGCGATCCGAGTTCAAATCTCGGTAGAACCTGGCATAAGCAGCCCTGTTTTTTTAATTTCTTTACATTAATTTTCCGTTTAAAATTAATTTATGTGTGTTTATTTTGTATTAAAATTAATTTAAAAAAAAATCATAAACGTTTTATTCAGGTGTTCATACAACGCTCGTTAAATATTTTTTCTGTGTGAAGCCAATTTTCCACTGTTTTAGTTTTTATACAATTTTTAAATTTTCTTAAATTTAATAATATTAATTTCCCTTTTCATAAGGGCAAATAAAATATAATTTTCTATCGAGAGGTTAAGTAGTAGTGACTCATGACAAAATGTCACATCACGGCAAAGTGACACATCATCAATTGTAAATATTTATTTATATTAAATGGAATGACGGATAAATATTCTACAGTGGCCATAATTTATAGTACCATAAAAAAAGGAGACTTATTTTTTAATATTTTAAAAATAAATTAAATTGCATGTGCACATGTTGTAGTTACTGGAAATTTGCTGGGAAAATAAATTAAATCAAAATCTTTAAATTTTTTATAAACATATTTAAGTGACGCCAAACGAAAAAAAGTAAATACGATGTGAAAATTGGAAAAAGCTTCAAAATTTATTAAAAAAAACTCGATTTTTCTTCCGACGTTATGTAGGGATATGAATTGGGAAGGATTTCACAGCAGTTTTAGTTTGCGGCTCGTCAATGCAGGGATTAACAACGTTGCTACTGCTTATATGAAGGCATAAGTCTTGTACAGTTAGTCCCAGCCATGGATAAAAATACGGTTTAACAATATCGCCGACATTTGGTCGAGTCATCTGGTAGGCATCTGTACGCTGAGACTTTGCAAAGTATATTTGAAATAAATAATTTTGGACATATTTTTTATCAAGTAATCTTGAGACACATCCGATTTTAAAAGGCTGGCACTCATGTTTTGAAAACATTAAATAAAGAGACAATCTGTGAATTATAATTATAAGAATAATTAAATAGTGCGTTACCCAAGGAATTTGAAAAATTGTTGTTTTTTCATTCTTCTGAGTTGAGTCTTAAGATATTTGAAATATAATTGAATAGTACTAAAGAAAGACTTATTTCCAGTTAATACAATTAACTGGAAATGAAGAAGTACTTAAATTTTTTTAATAGAATACATACAGTTTTGAAAATTGTTGATTATGGCTTTTTTGGCTTGATATTATTTCTTTAAGAACTGTGACAGTCTGTGAAATTAAAGTGTTTGTGAAATTGAAGCGTTAATTATGAGATAAGACCGATTTTATGTACATAAGAATGAATGATATATAATATGATATGAAGATAACAAACAGTCGTTTAGATGCACACAAGCACACATACATACATACACACACATACATAATTACATAGAATAGGTTGTACATCTACTTGATTTTCATTTCAGCCAACTTGATATCTTTCAGGGTAGTTAGTTAATCGAGTTTGTGTTGAACTCGAATGTATGAAAAAATGTGGTTCACACTACAGGTGGTATTATTAGCCCAGCAGTTGGAAAGACAAATAAAAAACCCTCTGTAAATTTTCTTATATTTTTCAATTGCAGTAGCTGTAAATATATAAATTTTGTGTAGAAAAGAAAGTTCAATAATTTAAACTGGATTTATTATAGACTTAATTCAAATTTATTTTTATCAATTTACAATTCGTATAAAACATTTTTAAGTTTTGCGAAAATTAATATTAATCCCACCGCCAGTCATAAGACTACTTACAAACGGTTGCCAGATCTAACAATATTGTGAGATCTGGCAACGTGATGGCAATTTACTCACCATGCAAGATTACCCCCGATTAGTTTAGGCGATTGTAAAACGCCCTTTACGAATATCCATTTATCCATTTATTTTTCTAACTAATTTAAGTTGTTTAATTTTTATTAAAGTCAATTGTTGATCATTCAACTACCGCCTTGTTGTTTTGGAAAATAGGATTTTAATCAGGCATCAATATCACATATTTCTTAATCGTATTTCAATTCTATTTAAGTTCAAGTTCAAGAAAATTATATAAATTATTTCTAACATTCCCTTATCTCCATAATCTGATAGGGAAAAAGTGTACAATTTATTTAATATCGGGTGTTTTTTTTTAGCTGCATGATAACTATCGATCTCGTTAAGTATGATTTTAGAGCTGAAAATGCCAAACTTTGAAACAAGTCACTATGCACCGTTTAACGCCAGATTAACGCTCCCAAATTGGGGAAATTTATGTGGAAAAATATAATAATAATTATGAATCTCTCCGGGAAGTTCATGGATTACGTTCATCAAAGAATTGTGATATGAGTCAGAAGCGATGAACATCGAGCGCTAACCAACAATGATGACTGAACTTTTTTTTTTTACCAAATATGGATAAGCCAAAAATCAAAGGGTTCTGTTCGCTGGTTCCCCGCTCGCTCGAATCAAATACACTGTGCAAGCGGCTTGGCAAATATTCTCAATTTCGTATCTCTAAAAGGGTACTTTCTGTGCTACTTGCCAGACCGCTGGTGGACTTATTTGGTCGTTAACGTCTTTGAGTCATACTACATTTACATCGTTATTCAAGCCACCATTGACGCCATGCATCCAGTTTTATAGCATCAAGTAGTAAGAAATTTAACTGATCGAGTGGACCATGCGAAACGTAGCATTGTTATAACAAAAAAAAATCCACTCCAAAATATTTATGTCTTGTATTATTATTTAAAGTTTAAGAGAACAAGAACACCCGCTATTGTACAGAATTTAAAATTTTACACCAAAATTTCTTATCTCCTCAACATAAATCTCTTCTCCAACTGCTCATATCTCCACGTTTCTTCGTAGTTGTTGGGTTTGTATCTACAACTACATTTAAAGATCACTACTCAACATAATTAAAAATTCAAGTGGCATATGTTTGAGCCACTCCACTGGAGAGATAAAGCTACTCCCACGTTTCTCCAACTCGATTCAATGGTAATAAACGGGTTGACTTTGTTTTCTAAACAGACCGATTTCTGAAGATGACACATTGACGAACCTGAAACCAAAACTGTCGTGAAATCATTCCCAATTCATATCCCTAGACAAGGTCAGAAGAAAAAACAAGTTTTAGCAAATTCTAAGGCTTTTTCCAATTTTAACTTATACTTATTTTTTTAGTTCTTCGCCAATTAAATATGTTTATAAGAATTTAAGGTTTTTGATTTAAAGAACTTTAAAAATTTGTGTTTTGTATATTTTTGTTCTTATTATTATTTTAAAAAATTTACTTATTATTCTTGGACAATTGTAAATAAAATTAATTTAAAAAAAAATATTTTCCCATCAAATTAACAACAACTTAAAGATGACTTCAACATGTGCACATGTAATTTGATTTATTTTTAAATTATTAAGAAGGTTAAAAAGTTTTTATAAGACCATAAGCCCCCTTTCACAAATTATTATAAATTACGGTTACTGTAGAATATTTATCCGTCATTCCATTTCATAGAAATAAATACCCACAATTGATGATGTGACACTTTGTCGTGATGTGACATTTTGTCATGAGTCACTACTTAACCTCTCGATAGAAAATAATATTTTATTTGGCCTTATGAAAAGGGAAATTAATATTATTAAATTTAAGAAAATTTAAAAATTGTATAAAAACTAAAACGGTGGAAAATTGGCTTCACACAGAGGAAAATATTTAACGGGCGTTAAATATTTTTTACTAAATCGTTTTAATGAAAAATTATTACATATAAATTAATTTTAAACGAAAGTAAAAAAAACAGGGCTGCTTATGCCAGGTTCTACCGAGATTTGAACTCGGATCGCTGGATTCAAAGTCCAGAGTGCTAACCATTACACCATAGAACCGCTTGGATGTGTTTGGGCAAAGTATAAATTTACCCAGGTATGAATATACGCAGAAGTCATTTATATAGACTCGTGGTGAAAACGTGTGGTACAAAAAATTATTTGGTGTGGGGACGCTTGGCAATTCGATGATAACTTTACTTATTTTGGTTAGAGGTTCGTCAATGTGTCATCTTCAAAAGTCGGTCTGTTTAGAAAACAAAATTGGTCCGTTTATTGTAATCGGATCCAATTGAAGAAACGTGGGAGAGACCTTATCTCTTCTAGATAACAGACAGGAACCCAAGTGGAGTGGCTCAAACATCTATGCCATTTGCAGTTAAAATCATGTTGATGGAAAAGTTTAATAACATGGGTTTTTTTTCTTACTGATCTTTATATGTAGTTGTAGATACAAGCACCACACAACAACAACGAAGAGGTGTGGAAAGATAAGCAGTTAGAGCAGAGATTTTTGTTGGGAAGATAAGATTTTAGGGTTAAATTTTAAATGCCGTATAATATATATCGGGTGTTTTTCTTTCAAACTTAAAATTATCATTCAAGACTGAAATATTGTGGGAATGAGTTTATTTTACTACAATAAAGTAGATATCAGGACGTAAATATTTTATATGTTTGAGATGGCTACGAGCCTGAAAGTTTTTAATTAGATATCCGAGGTCTGTTCAAACATTATATTCTAATTAATGTATGTATCTCAAATGTATTTCTCAATACATAAATTTCTATTTTGACTGCTTTGAAGTAGCCCTCCTCTCATTTAACACACGCGTTCTGCTTCTTTGTTATGTCCTCGATTTCTTCTAGCGATTGGAGTCTTGTCGTCTTCTGATTCTCACAAAACGCTGATTCGTTCAGAAGGTGCTGTTTAAGTCAATAAGAACGGTTACTTTTTAATTCAACAATTTCCGAACGAGTTGCACAAACAGCCCAAATACAATAAATAACTGAAATTTAAGAAAATTTGTTCTTGATATGATACTTTGAAATAATTTTATTGTGGAAGAAAACAAAAGTAAATACGCCCAACGTGGGGCTCGAACCCACGACCCTGAGATTAAGAGTCTCATGCTCTACCGACTGAGCTAGCCGGGCACCTGCACTCCTGCTGCAAAAGTTTTACTGCCTGTTCGCCGATGTCGAAAGCTATCGTTCGTTCGAATAAATAACATTCAAAACAAAAACAAATTTTGAAAATTGTTTTTGTTTTAAATGCTATTTATTCGAACGAACGATAGCTTTCGACATCGGCGAACAGGCAGTTAATTTTATTATTAGACCAATACATTTTCAGCATATACACTGAAAAAAATAAAATTCTGTTTGCTCTTATATATATATATATATATATATATATATATTATAATAATACGAAAACTCTTATTCATACATATTTACTTTTGCTGCAATATACGATTTTATATAACATATAATATGTAATTATTATATTGTTTTTAGCAGTTGGTGTATCCTTGAATCTGGTGTGATATATAAAGAATGCGAGTTTCAAATTTACAGTGCTGCATCATTGGTCCAAATGCTTTTTCTCTTCAAAAACATCATCATATTATGCTCTTTCCAATGAAAACTTATTATGTTAAACGAGAAGAATTCATTACAAATATCCCTTTTAAGGATATGTTTAATAGTTAACTCAGACAGAGGTAAATTATACAGTCAAAGGTGAACTCATGGCTGCACTAATTTTAGTATGTTGCCCACTATTAAATTCACCAACTTCAGCAAAGACACAGTCCGCATACATGTCTTTGATAAGTTAAAATGTTTGGCTGCACTTTTATATTCAACACTCCAATGAGGACAAGTCTCCACACAATAAACAGTTTGTTTACAAGCGTCAATTGCATTGGACGTGATTATTTATAGCTCCCACAAAATAGTTTTTTATATTAAAATTAGTAAAGATATATAAATAAATAGTAGTGAAATGTGTTCATTTGCGCTTAAAGGCTATAAAGAAATAAAAATCTTTATGAAGAAAGTATTTATTTTAAGTGGAATTCATATTGAATTTTGTGTTGATATCAGTGCATTTTTATTGTGGTGAAGCATAGTGGAGATGTAAATAACATGACAGTCCCGTTAGAAAATTTTGTTGTTTTGAAATTAAACATGAAGGTGCAGGTGTGTAGGAGCATAAACATGTATGTACTCTGATATGCTGTGGATATAAAAGTTTTTGAAATAAAACAAGAGTGATGGGTAAGTTTATTACACATGCATTCTTACTACATATGAACGTGTGTATGCATGGACGTACATATAAATACTTCTTTTTGATTTCCTAAGCGGTCCATACCCTACACAATATCATTGTTTATCTATGCTATTTTTCATAAATTATTTTAGTGTTTTGTTTTGTTTATAGTATGTGGTAGATATCTTAGATAATAATCGAAAGCTCTTTGATTTTTCTCATCTCCGAATATTATATTACCAATACCAACAATTGAACAATTATAATTCAAGTTCCGTTTTAAATGAAAATCCAATTTCGCAATTCTAGATAAATTAAATTGTATATGGAGAAAACAGACAAACGCTTTCAGATAATTTTCAACTTTTTATTGAAATATTTATTTACTTTTTTTATCCACTACTTCAAGTACATGATACAATTAAAAACATTGAATTTAATAATTACGCTGAAATTCAAATTAAAGTTACAGAATACTTTTTGTTAATTATTATTATTATTGCTATTGTTATTATTATTATTATTATTATTATTATTATTATTATTATTATTATTATTATTATTACATAGTTTTATATATTATCTTGTTATCGTTTTACTGCTTAAACATTATGTATGATTGCCTTAAATTATATCATATAATAATTTATTACTCATATATATATTGTATAAACATAAAAGTGCAAAAAAGCTAAAAAAAAAACTGTAAAATAAATTTGAGGCATCGCTTAATTTTATTATTTTGCTTGATAAAGATTTAAAAAATAACTTTCATCTGTAGCTCGTTTACGTTACTTGACTAATTATATATCATCATTAAGATAAGTTACTTCTTGTGAAATTTGTTTAAGGACACTCAGTTATACAATTTTTTTAAAATAGTTTTCACTTTTTTTCAATAAGGCTGCCTTTCGTTATTCTATTTATTTTACATAAATCTGTAAGCTAAGTTCATATTCCTATTTAGCCAAAAGTATGAGATAATATTTACAAAAGAAAGTCAAAAGCGCAAGCAGCATTTCGTTATACTACAAAACAATTAAATCAAATTTCGTTTTAGCCCTTTAAGTTTAACTGTTAATGTTAAATTGATGAGTCTAGTTTAAATAATTTACGGCTTAACTTATTTAAAGGTGAAACTATTTATACTTAGAAGTTATTTTAATTAATATTTTGTATTTCGTTTAATTAAAAAACTTATTTCACTTAAAAGTTGTCGGCAGTTAGTAGTAATTTGAATATGTATTTAAGTAGTTAATATATTTGGTTGTTATTTCAAGTTCCTCTCCGCTTCAGGTTTATTCTTGCTTTAACTGAATTTCAAAAGAAATTTCATTCTGAATTTTGCTTAAAACTATTAACATTTTACACCAGCTTCAGTTTATTCTGTATGTGGTGTAGATGTTTGTTTCTGGCAGATAATTTTATTTTAATTTTAACGAATGACACAAACAACAATTTCTTCCTTCTTATCTTAGCATTAATTTTATTTGAATATAGGAACAATACTTAAAATAAAAAATATATATCCAAAAGGTAGTGATGGAAATAGTAAAAACTTGCTGAACAATTAAAAAAATTAAAATAAATAATTTATATGAATAATAAAGTTAGATGATGTATTTATTTTATGAAAAAGAAAAAAAAAAAGAAATTATTTAGCTTAAAAGCTCAATACTAAAATTTGTTTAAATAAACTAAAATTATATCACTTTGTTTGCAAATAAATCGTTTGACCGAAAACATACGAACCACTCCACTCACGAGTGCAACAGTTTCGTTGCATCTGTCTTCTACAAACGAGTTTGTTTCAATTTAGATTTTGCAATGGACTTGCAAAAAGATTTGAAAATGTTGGAAACTGATAATAAAAAGATCGTTTGATAATATAATAACAATAAAATATCGTCATAGAGTCCGAGTTTAAAATATATTTATTTGGAATTCTCGCACAATATCCTCCAAGAATCCTTTCAGACTATAATAAGAACGACTGCGCCAGTAAATGTTGTTGTTAACCTGTTCCATGGCCAAATCAATTGCTGTGGCCACTGACTTCAGGCCCAATTTCTGTGACTTGTCTCTAAAACGTTCCAGCTGTTCTCTGTGATAGTCTTTGCTCATGTACGTGGTAATCGATTTGATCATAGAGCTTAAAGTGGAAAAGCCATCGCCGAAACTAAAAGGGAAGCGACAATCGTAAATATTTGTAAAAGATTAGAAAAGCATAGTGTGCCCCGTTCTGCATTCTGTACGAAATTTTCATTCCAAAATTTTCAAAATTTTTTTGTTAGAGCAACAATTCTGTGCATGTTTATTATTTCGCATGTCATACAGAACAAACGGCAAATGAGGGGATTCGATATCGATCGAAATTTCCATTCAAATTGCATGGAAATTTCGGTTGACTCCAGGTTTGTTTAGTTTTGAATTGACTTACTATTCCGCTATTTCTTTAATGTTTGTTTGCAAGAAATCCAGTGCGATTTCAAAGCCTATGGGATTTTCCGCTACTGCCTTGAAAGCACGTGCACCATCCTGCTTTAGTATGCCCGAGGTGGAGGTGATTGTCATATTTAAGTATCTGCAAATAAAAATAGAAAGATAAGCAGTAAAGTAGGGTGCTCAACAAATTGTATTTTTGGCAACCAACAAGCATGTGGTTCTATGGTGTAATGGTTAGCACTCTGGACTTTGAATCCAGCGATCCGAGTTCAAATCTCGGTAGAACCTGGCATAAGCAGCCCTGTTTTTTTAATTTCTTTAAATTAATTTTCCGTTTAAAATTAATTTATGTTTTGCATGCAAATGGATTCGTAAAAATACATAAACATTTTATTCTGGTGTTGTTACAATTTGTTCACCACTCTTCTGTGCAACACCAATTTCTCACTGTTTTAGTTTTTATGTATTTTTTCAATTTAAGTACATTTAAATACTATTAATTTTAATTTTCACAAGACCCTTGTTTTTTGAAGCCTAGTTTGTTATACTCACTTTGACAACAGCCAGGGCTTGGTGGTGCAACCCAATGATGAAAGTATTTGCTCCTTTTCTGAGGCACTTGTTGTACGTTTGTACTGTTTGTAGGCGAAGTACCATTCTTGGAATGAGCCCTCAGCCAAAGCAGTACAGTAGATTGTAGGTTTCATATTAGGCGTAATACTGAAAATATACAAGAAAGTTTTATTACAATAAATCAATTGGTTCTGTAAATACAAAAAGAGCTGCGCCCAACGTGGGGCTCGAACCCACGACCCTGAGATTAAGAGTCTCATGCTCTACCGACTGAGCTAGCCGGGCTTATAAAATGCGGTGGCAAGTGGTGTGTTTTCTTAAAAATACACATCCAAATGGTTTTACTGCCCCGGTGGTAATAATGATATTAAAGCAACAAAAAGGTTTGTTTTTGCTTTCTGTAGAAAATCCCTTATATAAAATTATTTGTGTTGAATATCTATAGTGGTGAAATGTTTAATATATGCCCTGTAAATTACAGCGTCGTTCAAAATGATTTATTTAGATAAATACGGTATAGCTGTTACATATATTCGATTTTAAATGTATCTGCAGAAATTTTATATGAATAGAGGAGGGTATTTTTATGAATATCATTTCCTTTTTTAAATTTAATTTATATTCTATGAAAGCGTCGTAGGAGCAAAAATAATTATTTGGTTTGTATTAGCCGATGGTTCAGGCGCCCGATATATTGATATCGACGAAATTTGTGGGTCGATATTTTATTGTCTGTTTACATGTTCTCTTGATGAACTACTACCAAGAGATGTAATACACTTAATTCCAGAACGTAAGGTCAATCATAATAATAATAATATTATTCGCATTGAACTTTTTTTTTGCTTTCCACTATATTGATTCTCTCATTTGCTGCTTTTTTTTAAATAGTTTCTTATATTTTAATTTTACCATGGATTTCTTGTTGTATTTGATATATTCGCTTACAAAAGACGATGATTCGTAGCAGATTAGAGACAAAAATTTTCTTTATTTTCGAATTTAAGGCCGCAAAAACGCCAAATATGATAACAGTGATTATCTCAAATGTATATTATATCAGCGTTTATATGTATAAATAAATGTTTGACTTCCAATCAAATTTAGAACATCTTTCTACAGGATTTATAATGAAGATTTATGAAAAATAATGTGCATCTTTATACAAAAATACCTTTTGAACCGTATAAATTTAACATATATTATTGGACAATTAAATACCAAAAAGTGTACCACAAAAATATGTTTTATACACAAAAGAAAAAAAATGCGACTAAAGACATGATCATTGATGTTAGTTCTTTGACAAGAATTACAATATGCACCCAAGTATGTTGCAGTTTTTGTTTTAGCGGAACTAACGTAATCTCTCGATTCGGGTTAGCAGCGCGAAATAAAACTTAATATTTTTTAACATTCACTTCAAAGTCAAGTTTTGTATTAGAACCCAAAGCAACCACTTTAATAAAAATATCACTTACGGATTTGATTTTGGATCAGCCATCCATTCTCTGTATTTAATATGGGCGGCATTATAGCAACGATCGTATTTGAATTTACAGGCCAGCTTGGCAACCAAAGCTCGATGTTGCAGTTGTATATGACTCTCATTATCAGGTTCTTGTAAACCGTAACGATCAAAGGCAGGCCTCACCAAGAATTTCATAAAGGCCTAGAACGCAAGAAGAGAACTTTAAAAAACTCTTGTTGCTTAAGAATAACCGAAACTCACTCTAAATGTTTCATAAGCTGGCTCACGGCTTAACATATGAATCAAATAGTTCAAACCCTGTTGAGCGGCCGACCACAGCAATTCATCATCAGTGGCAGTGAATACCTCCATCAGGAAGGTCAGAGGAATATCATAAGACAAATACTCAGCCTGTGATAAGTGCAAGGCATCATCCAACAGTTGGGCTCTAGTCACTCGCGGTAGAGAGGAAAATTTCTTTTTTAATGCCAACCAAGAAGTCATGTCGTAATTTACTCTATAGTAACCCTGTCTGTTCAGATTAAGATAAACCACGTTTTCCGAATTATTGTCGGAGGTGAAGGCATCCATAATAACCAATTCATGGCCATTGTCCATAAGCCAGTGGGTGGGAATGCTGTCTCCCTTGTGCAACTCATCGGTTTCGTAGGTAATCGGCACAATCCATTTGCTGTCATCTGTCAGATTTTTGGACGGCAACAGATAACGCTCCTGAGTTATAATCAAATCAGCATCACGTCTTTCTACGGTAACTACTGGGTAGCCGGGCTTAGCAATCCAAGTGTCCATAATCCTCTTTATATCCATGTCCTCCGGTAAGGTTTTCTTAAGATGGCCCTGCTTGGTCATGTATTCCCAAAGATCATCACGACCGGCATTGTCGTAGCTAAACGATTTCAACAGGTTTTGGGTGGCATCTCTGAAAGCTTCATTGCCCACAATTGAATTTAACATTCTCAACAATATCGTGCTCTTCGAGTAGGTGATGGGATCGAAAATTCGTCTGATATCATTCGTGGACTTGACTTCAAATGAAATGGCATGGGAGCTATTGTCGGAGTCATGTTGCATGGATTCTTTAAACTCGAATACACTGAAGGTGTCCAAAATTTCAAATTCCGGGTGAACACTATTCAGCGCGATATAACTCATGTAGCAGGCGAAACCTTCTTTAAGCCACAAATCGTCCCACCATTTGGGTGTAACCAAATTGCCAAACCATTGATGAGCCAACTCATGGGCCACAATTTGAGCCACATATTCCATATGTTCGGACGAAGAGGCTTTCTCCAGGTCTTCGGGCACCAAAAGAGCGGAATCCCTGAAAGTCAAAATTTAAATTCAAAAAAGCAATTCTTAGCTTGTGAAGTCTTGCGCGATGCCCACCTGAATGTTATTAAGCCCCAATTTTCCATAGCGCCAAAGCCAAAATCTGGCACAGACACCAAATCAATTTTGGGCAAACGATTTTTGATGCCGAAATAGCCCTCATAATAGGGCAAAAATTTCCGAACCAAAGAATAAGCATAACGGGTCATGTCCTTGTTTTCCGGTCTAGTCCAGATTTCCACGCGGGGCACTAGATTCGCTTCAACATCCGAAAAGTGAGACTTGACCAAATTGGACACAACAAAAGCCAGTAAATAAGTTGGCATTTTGGGAGTGGCCATGAAATCATCTCTGGTAAAACCGGGACGTTGGATGCTGCATTCAAATTTAAGATCATCAATGAAATGTTTTAGTAGCGATTAATAAAAAAGATTTGCTTACGATGTGTGATAAACCGGCATATTGGACAAGGCCATGGAAGTTCTAGTGGGTCTGATAATACTGACAGTGAAGTTGGCCTTCATGTCTGGACGATCGAAGCAAGGGAAGGCTCGGCGTGCATCAATCGGTGAGAATTGTGTGCTGATCATCCATCTGAAAAGAGGGAATATTTTGTCTTAAAACTATTTTTTTTTTAAATTTTTCTTTTTCCACTCACTCTTGTTTGCCGCTGTCCACGTTTACGTAACTCGTCTTGTAAACTCCCTGCAAAGTATCCGTGATTTGACTTACAAAGTCCATGCTTAATACCAACTTCAAGTCTTTTTCTTCGGCCACGGACTTGGTTAGAGTTATAACAAACGTGCTGTTGTCCATCCCATAATCGCTATCGAAATCCAATTCAACTTCTTCTAAACTGGTTTGGTTCTGTGCTCTTATTATTCGGACATTTGAGATCGTAACGTTATTTACATCCAATACGATCGGCTCGAATGTGGCAACACGCTTGTCACGTGCTATATGTATGGCAACGCTGCCATTGTTGAGAGATTTCTTAAGATTCGGTTCAATGATGAGTCTGCAAAGAGAGGAAAGGGATTTTTGTCAAAAACTTTATTCGATAGTTCAAATAAAGCCAGCTATTAGACGATTAACTACTCGAGAAATATAAAATCGCTTAGTTTCGATTACCGAAAAATTCGATTATTCGAATATATTATTTTTCAACTGCAGATGTAACCGAATCCAGTGCTCTCGGCTTGTGTGTCATTTCTTGTGAAAATAGTAGTATAGAGAAGCTTTTGGTAGGGTATTCAAACGATTAACTTTAGTTCGATTAATCGATTTCTATTAGACGATTAACTGCTCGAGTAATATAAAATTGCTTGCTTTTGGTTAACAAATAATTCGAATAATACATATGTCGATTAGTCAATTAATCGAATATTTTATTTTTTAACTGCAGATGCAATCAAATCTAATACTCATCATGTAAAAGCTTCTACAACATTTCCAAAGATCTCTATTGAGTTTCTCGGCTTGTCAAAATAGTCGTTTAGAGAAATTTGTGGTAGGGTAATCCAACGATTAATCGTTTTTCGATTAATCGATTACTATAGGACGATTAACTCTTAGAGTAATTTAAAAATTGCTTATTTTCGATTATGAATAATTCGAATAATGCATGTGACGATTAGTCGACTAATCGAATATTTTATTTTTCAACTCCAGATGTAACCAAATCTCTTCATGAGAAAGTTTCTAGAACATTCCCAAAGATGTCTCAGGAGTCTTTTATCTTCTTTGTAATTTATTGTGAAAATAGTCGTATATAAAAGTTTGCGGTAGGGTGTTCAGACGATTAAATTTAGTTCGATTAATCGATTACTACTATACGATTAACTGCTCGAGCAATATAAAATTCGATAGTTCGAATACTGCATGTGTCGATTAGTCAATTAATCGAATATGTTATTTTTCACAGTATTTGTATTTTTATGTAAAATCAAGCGGGCTTATAAAATAAACAAACAATAATATATTTCGATTAATTTTGTGTTCAAATTTAGAAACGTAAAAAAAATCTGTTCGCTTTCAATCTCCTCAACGTCAACAACAAGCAAAAGAATCTTTTCTAAATCAAGTGGTTTTATTTTCAAATTTCTGAGCTATAGAATATTAAAATTATACGATTAACCGAATTATAACAAATTGTTCGATTATTATTCGAATATATTTTTCATATAATTTAATTTATTTTCTTTTCTTAAAAATAATGCTACACTTCTTGCACTTTTCAATAGAAAATGGCAAGATTTTGTCATATGAAAATGGAGAATTAATTAGAAACGAAAAATTACTTCTATTTTAAGACTCCTCCAAACCGCCAATTTTTGGAAAAGACGTGAAAAAAATTTTGCATGCTTTCCAGAAGAGAAAACGTTATAAGTTTTAAATTATGTTTATACTTTTGAATCAGGGGGCAAATTGCGGCATTCGATACGATTCGAAATTTTAAAATATTTCCATATAAACTCTATTGAAATATCTCGTAATTTCGTTCGATAACGAGTACTGTAATTTGCCCCCAGGGCTACCTAAATAATTTATTACGATTCGATTAAATAATTGTAAAAGGACAAGAGAGATCCTAACATTGAGAAGGCCAGTACTGCGGAAACTGGTTCATTTGATAACAGGACATGCAGAGTTGAGGACTCACCTGGCACGAATGGGTATCGTTGTTGATATAACATGCAGAGCCTGTCAGGGGGAGGACGAAACACTGGAGCACTACTTGTGCCACTGTCCAGCTTTCAACCAGGTCAGAAGACAAGTATTTAATCAGGGGATAATACAGGAGATGGAACTTCTGAGGGGCTCCAAATGGAGGTACTTAAGAAGATACATTGAAGAGACTAGGTTCCTAATGCAACCAAATCCTAAGGTTTTTTTTTGGAAGGTACAAAGGAGGACCCATAGAATGGTGACTCCTAACTATAGAGTGCACAACAGGCCTATCGCGGTCTAGGTGTAATCCTTGTGAGGATTGGGATGACTCATGCCCCTCTTCTTCAACCTAACCTAACCTAAATAATTGCGCACCATTAATCGATTAATACAACCTCGATTAATGTAAACAGTACAAAATATCACAACACGGCAGGCACTGCCTTAACAACAGCAGTTTTTCGTCGTCTACCTAAAGAAACGCGGATATGAAAACCATAAATCCCCCAAAGCATCCTTCATTTTAATTGTTTCTTTATTTGCTTACAAAAATAACCCACATGCGTTTTATATCAATGAAAGCAAAACTTTATATTTATTCGTGTAAAAGCATATGCGCGTATTTATCTACGAACGAGTTTGTACGTAAATAAATTTTGTTTGTATTCAATTAAGCAGACGGTTGAAAAAATATTTATTTTCGTTTTTAGCATCGATTGTGTTCTGGGGAAATGCAAACAAATGCAAAAATGCTGTTCTAAAAACAGCAACAATCGGTACAAAAAGTGTTAGAAATGCTACCGCACTGGCTTGCCTCAGCTCTCAGCGCCAAAGTGTCCTAAGCGATTAAATTTTGGCATAGAGTAATTTTTATTAGTTTTAAGCCGCTAATTTCCCATTCAAAAGCAATAATTCATATTAAGAAACAATATCGCTTATGACAATTTGGCTCTTAAGGGTCGCTATGCATGCATAAACATATATAAATAAACAACATGCAAGAATAATTTTATTTTCGCAAAAGACAAACAAATTTTCTATTTAGGAAATACCGGAAATGTTATTTAAAATTCTTGCCACTGATTCGCAATTAAAATTGTTTTTATAGTTTTCGAGTTTAAGTTGCGATATTTCGGATGCCAAAATGTCAATCAGTCACGAGTGTGCAACAATTTTTGTTCACTTTTCTTAGAAATTTTGTGTGAAGCATTTGACGTAATTTCTAATTTGCATTCGTTCGATACAAACAATTGGCTCTAACGTTTGCGAAAAAGGTCAATGCAGATAAAACTGTAACTATTCGATGGGCTAATTTGGCTGAATTTAAAGTGGATGCTGTTCTGAATTATTTCGTTTCGATATTAAAATGCATCTCAACATTCCATGTGAAAAAGAATCTCTAAAGTTATTAATATTGACTACTTGAGTCATCTTTGGATTTGTGTTGCATCACTATTTCACTTATTTAAATGATGAGACTTTACTAGCGTCAGCCTTAGGGGAATTATAAAACCAGAAATTTCCCTGCATTAATCTGTGATTAGTATTTATTAAATTCATGTACGACCATAAATATAATTGTAATGACATCAACACTTCATCAGGTATTATTACAACAACTCCTTTTTGCTATTACCGCAAATGATGTCATCGCGCCTGTTCTCTTCTACGCCATTAAGTGATCATCATCACCATGGCGATCACCATCATCATAAACATGAAATAGTAAAAGGTGTCATAATACAAATAATTCTAAATGACTAGTTTGCATGCAGCAACTCTAGCCGTTACGTTTTGAACAAAAAGATCTCGAATCTTTTCAGAGAAAAACGCCAGAATTGAATAAACACGTTCTCATCAGGAGGAAAATTGTTAAGACAAAAGAAAAAAAAATTGTGTTTATGATCGTGACAAACAGTAGCGCTGCCAGCGATTGTCATCATCACAACTTGTAATTATTTAAGCCAGCAGTTGTTTAAACACAAAAAAAAAGAATTAATCCATTGAAGTATTGAATTAATTGCTGATGAGCACGTCACTGTTATTGTAGAGCAGCGATCAACAAACTTTTTTTTTGCTTCCTGGCCCCTGTAGAAATTTAATGAAACAGATTTCAAAGGCTTCATCACTTCCACACATCCATAAATAATGTCTTTAGCAAACAGCTCGTACTTTAAATACCACATCCTTAGGATCACGAGCGACCTGTTTGGCGACCACTGCTGCAAAGCCACAACGCAGACAGTGCGGTTAAACAGTGACGTTTTGTATGATTCCACATCTATTTGAATTGTTATTTTTTTTTTCATTTATTGTAAATTTAGTGCTGCATGACTTCTAAGAATCAGGAAAAGTTAAAAGCAGGAATTTTCTTCTGGTTTTGGTGTGTTTGCATTTTGACGTGTAATACGAGTGCGCTCAAGCATGAATAATTCCAATAAGTATATTATCAATGATCAGATGATCGTTGCTATTGCAGACAAGGCGATATTATATTTTACCTTCTCTATCGTTAAACCGCCAAACAGTGCTACCAGCTCGAATTACGTATTTTTGCTGCCTGGCCACACTGGCAGCAATATTTTTTTGTATACAAAACAACAAAATAAAATGAAAAAGAATTTCAACAGAACTGAAACCACATTCTCATCGCATTTACAGCCAAGCATATTTCCTGGTTTCTGCTTTCATCTTTAATTATAACGTGTACGAGTGCGATCATCATGATCGCCAACATGCAACTCAAACTCAATGCACAACGAACAGCATCCATTAACTATTGTTAGATTATATGGGGATCTATTGGAAATAATCAGCAGTACGCAAGACTGTCTTGTTCTATTACCAATACAATTTCTTAACTGACTTTTTCTACAGATTCAGCATGTTTTGTTAATTTAAGCGGGATGTTCTTTTAAAGATTAAAAATAATTGTTTAAATGAATAAACTTGCGTGCGTGTTCTCTGCAGAGAGAGAAAAAAATATTGATCTTCGATCATAAAAGAATCAAATGCCGTTTATAAATCTCACACACACACACGCACACATGTCATAATCATGTGCTACTGGCTGCAAGCTGTCACGGGCATGCGTTCACATGCACAGACGTTTGTAAAAGAAGAACAATCGTTTAAAGAAAAAAGAAATAAGACATGCTTGTGATCAAAGAAAATCTTTATTCGAAAAAAGTAAACAACTAATTTTTTAAGCGCCCTGCGCTTAAAGTATTTTCATTCGATTTGTTGTCTTCAGTTGAACTAACTGCTGCATTCATTAAACAGCTGTGGCATGTTGCCAATAATGTATGTCAGCCATACAACGAACAACAAAAACAACAGCAACAACATGATAAGATTGAACAACAATGCGCTACAGTTTAACATTTTTAAATCATGACATTTAGACAATGCGCTCGTTCTTGTCTAAGTTCTATTGTATCTATTCAATTATCAGATGCAACTACAGGGTGTGCACAAAAATAATGGGATTCAGAATTTTATGTTAAATAATGTGGTGGATTTTATTAAGGCGATTGACGCGTTCGTATATTAATGCATGCAGCACCGTCCTTCAAAGCTACAGTAGAGACAAATTCACCACCCGAAGGAAAAAAAGTAAAGAGCGCTGACTCTATTAAAAAAATGGTTTTAGGTCGCTGAGCATTACCGACAGCTATTAACACTATGATGTACTAAATGAGCAGATTACAGCACCCCCCTTCGTCGGTAGCCGTGGCAAAATATTTACCAGCGAAGTGAAAATAATTACAACATAATTCCCGATCTTGTAATACGTCCTCTTAAACCACCCCCTTCTTTCTGACTCAAACACAATCCTGTGCATTTGTAGGGGTCAACCCCTGAGTGCTCGTTCAAGAAAAAAAAAATGCGACATGAATGGCAGAAATAATTGAAAATTCAAACTTCCGAATTAAAAGCAAATCAAATCTTTTAAAATACCAGGAGTTTCCTTTTATTTCTCTCCTTCAAATTAGCTTTTTCCCACAACCTTTTGGATTCTGCAGGCTTTGCCGTGCGATCAGTATCATGTCAGCTCTGATTCCGTTTTTAAGAGCTTCCAAAATCTGACAACAATCAAAATGTGGTGTAATTCCCCGCCTTAAGGACTCCGGCAGTTTTGCCAATAGTAACAATTGATCGAGAAGTACAAAATTGATGTCAAGGCATTAAACACAATAACGACAGCAGGCTACAGACTATAACTTGTCAAAAATAGAATAAATATGCATACATGAGCATGATTATATTTACTACTACAGGCAACACGGCTACTGGTTGTTGTCCATGTCCATGTAGTCATATTAAACTAACTAATTTCTATTTTGGTGAGCGACAATCAGTAGATGCAGTGTTGCCAGTATAATATAAATAATTTCAATTATTGTAAGCTTCAAAATATATTGTTTTATTATACAAAAAGAAACAACAAACTATATTTCCAAGCTAATGAAATGATTTCTTGTCATAAATTGTGGACTTTAAATATATTTTATTGGTGTAACACTATTTAAGAGTATTAAATATATGACAGCGGCTACACTGGCGTTTGAAGAGAATTCTACTACAAACAACAACACATGGTTATTGATTTGGTGGTGTCGTTTTGAAAATGATTAAGTAGCTGACTACAAGGCGACAATTGTAGACATCTTTTGTAGTCGGTGTTCGTGTAGCCTGCTGTCCTTATTGTGTTTGAAGACCCTTTTTAAATTTTATTTCTGAATGGAATGGATTGAATATTTTTTTCAATCAAAAGTATGTGCAATTTACGTTGTGCACATACTTCTCAAAATATTCCTGCGTGTTGGATAATTATTTTCTGTAACATTTGAAATGTTAACGTTTCTTAAAAGACGGCGCAAAAATTATTTATATTTTAAATTACTTAGATTTTTTTTAAAAATTTTTTATATAAAAAATTTGTGTTTTGTCGCTTTTTCAATTGAATTGTTAGTGAAATACCCCCTGCCTTTTTCACTCGTTGCTAGTCAATTATGATTCTGAGCATCATTTTATAGGTGGGAATTAATTAGTGCCAGGCTGCCGTTTATTTAAAAAAATATTTTATTATTCAAATGAGTTGTAAGTGTTGGCGCTTAAGCTGATGACAAAACACGATATTCCAATTATATTGTTTGACAGTTGCTATTGTTATGGCGGAATCCGTTTAAAATAATGTGGCGTAATAAAAAAATATAAAATTTTTTAAGATGAGAAGGTGGTAGAGAGAGAAATTAAATTGCATGCTGTATAGATGACTATATAGTAGATCGGTT
The DNA here is from genome assembly GCA_963675445.1 of Linnaemya vulpina. Lineage (NCBI taxonomy): Eukaryota > Metazoa > Arthropoda > Insecta > Diptera > Tachinidae > Linnaemya > Linnaemya vulpina. The sequence continues at coordinate 7,083,340 of OY776277.1, forward strand.
TCTAGTTCAAAGATATATTAAATAAAGCAGTTGAATGATTTAAAAAAGTCTAGTGCCGTATGAACAGTTTGATCGACTTTCTCTTACTTGTAATGTAGCGGCAACCAGCCTTCGTATAACTGCAGTTTGCGATTTGTAAATTTGCCTTGATCCTCGCCGAAGATATCATTATCGGGCGGTATATCGCCCACGGGAGCTGGTTTATTATTATATTTTGATTTGGGCATGGGCATGCCCAACATGCTGGCTGTCGCAATGGGACTTGTATTCTGAGGTTGCATAGAATTCTGTTGTAAATTATGGCCGTTCGTGCAGCTGAAAAGAAAATAAAAAACACTCCTTAAATATTGAACTCTGGAAAAAGTGGGTGTGTGTGAGCTAAAACTAAAATGAAGTTGATGGAGAAAAATGATTATAATCGCATGTGAGATTAAAACCATAATTGAGTTTGAGTTTCGTTGCCTTTTTAAAAGAACATGATTTATGACGATAGTAAATTTTCAAATATTTTACTTGTAACCATTTTCCTGTCTTCATTTCTTCGCCCATAAATCAGTTGATGTGGAAAATAAGAAATTAGGTCTTACCTTTGTGGCACAGTGTTGACTGTTACGAAATACGTTATCAGCACGGTGAATATGAGAGCCAGAATCGCTATAATCGCTGTAAATGTGGCACACGTTTTCGATATGAATATACCCGATGGTCTGCCATTGAATACATATTTTTGGCCATTTTTCGTTTTCAGTTGTCCGCCTGCAAATTATTAGGCAAAAAATAAAAGAAGAGAAATATAAGAAAATTATTCAAACCATTTTTTAATTTGTTTAAAATAATAAAATTGTTTTAATTGAAAGGCCATCATTTGCAATTGAAATCAATTGAAAATTGTGTTGGAATTCAATCATGATGTCGCAAAGTTTTTCGATTTAAATTCAGTTTGCAACACATCTTGTGGGGCATCAGTTTTCATTTATTTTATTATTATATTTTTAATTGTTGGCTTATTAGAAAAATCAATTTCCATTCCATTCTCGTTCAATTCAATTTCCACTCAGTTTCGTTAGTTTCTTCGTTCATTTTTCCTTTATTGCAAATGATATTTATTTCATAATACTTTTTTCTGTTAGAATTTGAAAACTTTTCATTTTTTTTTGTAATAAAAACTAATGAAGAAAGACGTTTATAACTTGTGAATAGCATCTCTACGTTTCTATTGGCAAATTTTCATGAATATTTTAAATAGTCTTAGTTTGATTCTTGTTAAACTTTCCGACCTCTTTGTTACGACACAACATCTTTGCAATTTGGCAATATGATTCCGACGCCTAAAATGACATTGATTTAATAACTGCTCGTATCTTTTCTGTGAAGTCGTTAAAAAAATATTTGTCTGGTTAACCAAAAGTATTATAGAACCCCCTGTTCAATCTTAAAATGCAATGGAGCACAGATTATAAAAGTTTCCTATTACTTTTACAGGTACAAAATTGAAAATTTTTGGGATAATGGCAAAAAGTATGTTCTTTTCTGCACAAAAAAAAAAATGCAATTTCATTACGGGAACAATCTACGAAATATTTTCCCAAACCTACAATCACCCCATTCGATGGAAAAACTTGTCAAATGCAGCGAACTATTTTTAATATATAAAATTTACATTTTGCTACTAAAATAAATACTATGTAATTAAATTTGCTACTTCAAAATGTTCCACGTAATTGCTATCCATGATATCCATTCAAAATTTCTACTCAAGACTGCTACTGAAAATTGCTACTGAGAATTGGTATGTATCAAAAATGCTATTCACAATTGCATTTACTACTCGCAATTGCTGCTCGTAATTGCTATTCATTTGCTACTATATTGCTACACGTAGCTGCTATTTAAATATCTATTGAAAATTAAAGCTGGGAATTGCTATTTAAAACTAGCGGTTAAAAATTAAATTTACTACATATTAATGCTATTCATAGTTGCTATTCAAAAGTTCTATTCAAAGTCGGTACTTGCATTTACTACTCACAACTGCTACTCATAATTGACATTCAGTTGCTATTACATTGCTACTCGTAGCTGATATTTAAACATCTATTGAAAAGTAAAACTTAAAATTGCTACTCAATCGTTACCTGCATTTACCACCTACAAGCGGTACGCATAATTGCTATTCATTTGTTACTACAATTGCAATCCATGGTTGCTATTTGAAATATCTATTGAAAATTATAACTAAAATTTCTACTCAAAACTGCCGGCTAAAATTCATAAAAGCTATTCAAAAGTTTTGAGCAAAATTAAAGCTTCAAATTGCTTGGAATCGGTATTCACATTTGCTACACACAATTACTACTGATAACTGCTATTCATTTGATACATTAAATTGGGAGTCGTAATTCTCAAAATCGCTACTAGAAAGCATTTGTCGAAATTGTTACTAAGAATTGATAGTTCCATTTGCTACTCAAAACTGTTTTTTACAATTTCTACACAATTTTGAAGTTCAAAATTTTTACTTAGAATGACTCATATTTTATATTAAAAATTGCTACTCGTAATTACTATTACAAATATCTGTTAAATATTTCTATGAAAATTTTCTTCTAAGAAGTTCTTGTCGAATTCCTTTTGCTATTCTAAATTAAAATATAAAATTCCACTTGGAATCGCTACCCGCATATACTACTTACAATTACTACTCGTAATTGCTATTCATTTGCTACTAAATTATTTCTAAATGCTATTCAAAATTTCTCTTGCAAATTACTATTTCAAGCTGCTGCTTAAAATTGCTATTGTCAATTGATACTAATTTAAAATTGCTACTGTTCAAAATTGCTATTCAGAAATACCACTTAAAACTTCTACTCAAAATTTGTACTCTAATCGCTTCAATGTTGTATCATTAAACGAAGACATCTCATTATAATTATGTAACATTAAAACTTTTTCATTCATCTTAAAATATGTAACAATCAATGACGAATTGTAAAACCAGTTACCAGAACTCAGTTCTAAACTATTATTTTCCAGGAATCTCACTTGTTATTAAGAAAATATAAATATCCAATTTGAAAGAAACGCCACCACATTTTCTCTTTTTGTTGTTATTTTTCTTGTTACGACAAGAGATCATTAAACCCTTGTCTTAATGTTTAAGCACCTCTTTCAGTTTTTTTCCATTTGTTTTTATGTAATTTTTTTTTTATATTTAATATTTATTTTTCCGGAATTTGTAAGACCACGTAGATTACGGTAGATTCTAAGTACGTGAGTGTTGCTTTTTTCCAACACAAGTTAGAGATGATCATGTATTTCACTCTAAATTGTTTTCCAACGCACGTGAGCGGTAGCATTAGGAAACCGAAGTAGTGAAATGTTTATTTAAACATATAAAATTAAATCCTTTGCAATTAAGGAAATTAAATTCAGTCTGATGTATTTTGAGTTGTATTTCAATACTTTTTTACGAATTTTGAAAATATTAACGCCTAAATTATAAGTGTTTTATTCATAAAAAATACTTCTGTTTTATTATTATGATTTTATGAAACACATTTTGTGTGGAAATCAATTTATAAAAAAAATAATTTTTTAAAAATAAGGCCTTCAGTATTCGAACTATTTGATATATCTGAACAGAATTTTAAAGTGCTGCTCGATCGAGCGGAAGTCGGAATGACAGCTACTGCAAGAGCAGTTCCGAAGTTGAAAAAAATTCACTCCAGCAGCTTCTCTGTGACAGCCTGGCTCCGCAGGATTTCAGACTTGGACACCTGAGCTTTTACTTACTGCTGACTTATTGCTTGTGCCCATTAACTTTAACCCTGGATGGCTACTGTTCTTCGAATCAGCTAAGCTCATTTGCTCTTTATCATACAAGCCTTTTGATTTGCTCTAATTCATAACGAATTTCAAGAGAGAAAAAGTTTTTATGTGAAATTTAATTTACTTTTACTATTTCTTAAATAAAATAATTAACCAATAATATTTTTGTTTATTTCCAACTTTAATAATTGTCCCGCTTGAATTATTTTTAAGAATTCTTCATCAATTCAACAAGGAGTAACCTTAATGTATCAAAATGAGGAGTAACCATCCAGGGTTCATGAAAGCTTCTCAACTCGTTAGTGTTGAATAACTAGCAGATAGGGAAAAGCCATCCAAGTAATTGAATCATATTTAAGAAGTTCTCTTTTGTTCTAACTGCTCACCATCACTCTACCATCTCTAATAAAAATCTTGAAATTGTCTATTTAAAAAAAAATTAGATGAAAATTTTTAAGATTTTGCATATCTGTTGCTTGTTTATAGAATTAAATGTGTGAATTTTTGTGTGAGAGTGTGTATTAAACAGAGTGTGAATAACGAACGCGTTTGGCTATAAATGCGTAAGTAGGGTGCCCACGTGTTTGGCATATTTTATTTTCAACTAGAGAACATACTTTTTACACTCTATTTTCAAATTTATTTGAAGTTTATATGAGCACTTGTTTTAGTGTGTTTGGATAAAAATTTATACGTCAAATGAATTTTAATTCTGAATTCGTACTCACGGGCGATAATGAACTTTTATGATCTGCAGAAATGAGAACAATGGGAAAGATGTGGGTTAATTGCGTTTGATTTAATTTCAGTTGGTTAGTGAAGATGTACAGAAGAAAGATAAATATAATAAAAGTGTTAAGAATTTGATTGCTGTTAAAGTCCGATAGATTTTAAAAAAACGCATTTTCACTATCTGACATTGAGGTTATGTTAACTAAATTTTGAAATTCAATAAATTCTTAACTATCGAGTAATAAATTAGTTCCATTTTAAAATTATTATTAATAAAGATTTAAGAAATTTTTCATATTGTTTCCTCTTTTTTTAGTATTTAATTTTGTATGAACACTTTAAATATAAAATCGATGATCGTGCGAAACTCGTCTCTGCACGACGTCACGGATCATGTGGATTTCGTTTGAAAATAATAATTTATTTTAGTGGGTGATATTTATTTGTTAGTCTCTGGTGTATTTGTGAAATAATTCATGCCATGTGCTCGACTAAATTCTAAATATTGTAAATTGATTGTGTTAATAAATTAAGCAGACTTCATTAGTTTACGTTATAAATTAAATACTTTTCTATTTATTTAAGATTTTGAATTAAAAAAATTATCGATTCTTTGAGAAAAACAAAAATAAAATAAAATTTCAATATAAGTTAAACACTAAACAATTTGGTTAATTAAAAATATGTAATTTTTTGCGTGAAAAAATTTAAAACAGCGACAACTTTTAAACATCGATTTTTTTAAGATGTTGTTCATGCGATCGAATGTTAGATAATTTGCAAACATCTTTGAACAATAAACAATTTTATCAGCAGTTCGCTAGAAAAGATAAAGAAATTTTTGCAAAACTAAAAGAAACATCAAACTGTGTTTTAATTATTAATTTTTTATAAAATTGAAAACTTTTGAAAACAAACTCAAAGAAAGTTGTCATGAGTGCTAAACTATTTTATTCAAGATCTTCCGTAGTCACTGTTTTTTATTGCTGTTAGTCTACATTCTTTTCAAACATTTTACTTGAGCTTAATGAAATAATAATTATAAGTTTTAGGTTTTTAAATTAAAAAAAAAAACATTCAAGAAGTATTAGATCGTATTAATAAAATCAAGACGAAAACCAAAAGCTTCGAAATAACTGTCCACCTGTAGCGTGTGTGCTAGGCAGGCTACTGCTACGACTTTTTAGTAATTCAAATAAACAAACACACGATTAGTAGTAGTTGGGGGCGGGCGGGGGAAAAGAAAACCAAAAAGACGACTTCGTGAAAATTCATAAGCAAAAAGATCGCACACACATACCCGTAAACTTTTCCTTCGCATAATATTCAAAATGGAATTTATCTCGGAATTTATTTGTGTCATTGCGCCAATTGAAATCGCGTAACTTTTGCATGAAACTCTTTCGTTTCTTTAACGGTCTTACGGTCGTCTCGTAAGCCGGTGCCAATTGTTCAGATTCTCCGTGATATAAGGACTTTTTAATGGGCGTTGGTGCTAAATCCATTTCACTTACGGCTGCCAAGGGCGGAAGCGGCGATGGCGAGGGTGTATGGTCCATATGTGATTTTGTTAATGATTGTAGTGATTGCAATGATTCTTTATGAGTGGCTGCAAATGGAAGAGAATGAGAGAATAATGGAAAGTGAAAGTTAATTTAACGAAAAGAATAGATGAAAAGTCAAATTGTGTTACGCTTGAGGCCAATTAAAATTAATGTTTCGTTGTTGTTCAAACATTTGAAATGAGTTTCAGTTTCGGATAATTATTTTTTCCCAAGTTCTATTATTTTGGGAAAAAAAACGTGGCTAAATTTCTCTGATTTTTTAAAAATATTTTTCTTTACATCAGATCCGAAAGCTCTTAAAAAATCACCCATTTTATACATTTTTATTACCTGTAGTGTTGTTTTAAGCTCATAAATTGTATCCAGTTGCCATGAGTAGGCATTTCCATTAAATTATTTCCAAGGAATTTTTATTTCAAATTATAGAGAACAAATCAACAAATCCATTTAACACAAATCGGGAGCTAAATTTGAAACTTTTGTTTATTTAAAAACTTTTTTGTTTACAATGAACTATTTTTATATTAAAAAACAAAAGTTTATCTCTAACAAATTCTTTTTGCATGAGAATTAACAATCGCTCTTAGTTTTGCTATTATTAGGATCGTCCGGTATTAGATTGAATTGATACTGAAATTGAAGCCAACTGACAAATTGCTGTTCATATATTTTTTTTATTAGTTTCACAACAAATTTTGAAAGCAGAATGTAAATTATTTGCTTACCAACATTTTTGCAAATGTACAACAGAAATAAAGCAACAAGCAACTGTTTTTTACATATTTTATGAACAGAACTTTGTAAAGTTGTTTATATTGTGCACATTTACACAAAAATACCTTTCAAACGATATAGCTTTCGGCAATATATGTGGACAAAACTATGCTTAAAAGAGTACCACAAGAAATACATTTCATTTTTATACACAATATGAGACTACAAGTGCTTAAAGCACTTGGCATTGATAAAATTTATATAAGAACAGAAACAAGAATCCACAACAATTTCGTGCAAAAAATGTCTGCTCCGAAACAGTGGATGGAACCCGATTAAGGCAAAGTGATCTTCATTTGAAATACATTCCAAATCGTTTAATATTTAGTTCAATGAACTGAAGCTAAATTAGAACTCATTTTCTATTAATTTTCCTGCTAAAAAATTTTTTTTTATTATTTTTGTTGCCTTTAATTTCTCTTTCATAGAATCGTGGACCCTCAATCTAAATAAATAGTTTTTAGTGCAATTTTTCTTTTTATTTATTTAGTTTTACGCGTATTGAAATCTGTTTTACTTTATTTTCAAAAGGCGCCAACGACTTTGCAATTGAAATGAATAATAAAAATAGAGGATTCAGTCTAATAGAATTTTCAATTAGAAACTAAATGCACTTTTTTTTTTAAAAACTTACCCCATTCACAATAACATTTGAGAAACAAACAAAAAATCGCATAAAAAATCGTTAATGAGCCGTGACGTTTAGCACATGAAATTCTATTTGAAAATCATGTGAATGCGACACGCGTTAATGCATTTTCTTGCGATATGAGTAATTGTTGTATTTGTTGTTGTTTTTCTTTTTTTTTTAAGATCAGTTTTCAATTAGTGTGCGCTTTAGTACGTGTAGCTAAATTGTGGTGCTAGAATTACCCACAGATATTTGATCGTTTTGATGTTTTTTCCATAAATGATTTTGATTGACAGTGCGATGATGTTGTTGAGCTGCGTTTCCGCTTACTTTGAAAAAAAGCACTTTTTTTGTATCTAACAAAATGGTCATGGCTATGAAATTGTTTGCAATTAAACAACGTGTGCGGTCTCAGACAGCTTGAATTGTTTTTGGATAATTGAATTTCAGTCAAGTATTAACGATCAGAAATTTTGAAACACTTAAGCAAAATATGTACTTTGAATGTGCAGTAAGTTTTTATGTCTAATAAAAGAGGTATGAAATCTGATTTTAATGAAATAAAATTCAAAATATTCAAAATGTTTAGCTAATATTGCAAACAGAATTGAAGCGAACTGTAGTGCGAAGCGCAAGATAGTGAATGTATGAATTTTGGTATGAATATATTTAAAATTTTTAAATAAATACTGCAAAAGCCACAGCTAAAAATAAAACAAGTTATAATATTAACTTAACTTTTCTCTGTGTGTACTTTTTCCACAACAAGATTTTATGAAATTCATATTTTATTCAACTAAATAAAATAAATATGTCGCATTCGGATGTGTGTTTAATAAAACAGGAGTAAATATACGACATTAATCCCATTTGCTTTATCTCAATCGCGCCATATTTGTCTCTATAAATTTGCAGAACAATTTATATGATTAATTAAGACAAACAATAAATTTCACTTAAAAAAATATTGAGAATCTGTCCCTATTTAGGTCACGTCAAAATGAGTTAAAAAGAATTGCGAATGATGAAGCGGTCTGGATTTTTTCTGGAAACTTTTGAATTGAAAAGCTGGCAGGCAACATGTTTTGCAACGCAGACGCATGAAACTGAAACTGGCCTCATTATGCAAGTCGTTGAAAATAACTGCAACTTGAATTTTAGTGATTTAAATTGAAATAAATAATTTTTGGGCATTTCGTTTGTTCCCTTTTGCAGATTTTCTGTGTGGTTTAATTAATTAAAGTCATGCCAAATTAGTGTGGCATAAATACAAGTGAAGATTTTTACTAATTTAAGCGAATTTTTTTTTGTAATTTCAATTAAATTTATAAAAATATGTTCAGAAGTTTTTAGCCTCTTGAGTAGTTTTCATGAAAACAAAAATGTTGTCGCATTTTAAAATCTAAAACAAAATATTAACATGACATTGTAATTAATTTTTTATTACAAAATTATTAAGTTTTTGTGTTGCACTTATTAAAATAAAAAATGTTGACGGTCGTCACAATTTTGCTAAGTGTTTCAGTCACGTGATTTATAAATACTACAAATCTACAAAAATGTCAAGATATTTAAAACTTTTCTGTTGTAAATATCATAAATTTATTTAACAAAATATGGAGAGGGAATTAGTTAGATGTGAACTAAACGATAGGGCGTTTGTGTTACGAAATAAAGTAGGAGAACGTCCAGCAACAAGGTCGGACTTTCGGCAGTGCTGGTGGTATGTGTCATACACTTTTATTTTATTTCATTCGAGATTCTAAAATGTGGTTTTGGGTGCGTACAAGCACCAGAGTTGGCGTTCAACCCCGCTAGTCTTAGACAACAACCTTTTGCCACATCAATGTTACATTAACGGCGTCGTACAGTGGACCATTTCGAGAGAAGGCGTTCAAAAATATATAACTTTTTACCGGATTGGAATTTCCATACGCGGTTTTCTTTTGTTTACTAGGTGAGACTATAGGCTTTAAGTTAAGGTACAAATCGTTGAAATTGAAAAATTGGAAAAATAGTTATGATGGATGTAAAACGAGCTTTAATATTTTGCTATTTTTAGCACAAAAGTGACTTATTAAAAGTTGTTATAAAAGTTTGTTTTACACACATCCTGATATTTTAAATCAAATTTACAACTTATACTTATTGAGAAAGTTTTTTAGCAAAATAATGAAAATGTCAATTTTGAATCACCCTGTTCACTGTGATATAGTTAAACTAAGGTTTTAATTTTTTGGTTCCCGAGGTATACAAGTGTCTACTTTCGAATGAACTTTTATATTTTACAATTGGTGATAGTAAAAAAAAAAATTAGTTTTGGCCGCCTTCTTGCGAAATGCTCCATTGTGCGTCGGTTATAGGTTTTTGTCAAAAACGAGTGGATGAATGAGTTGGATCCAAGTCTATTGTAAACTCAAGTTTTAAGCCTAGTAAATTTCAATAAAATCTCTTTCGCCGTAATCAAAAGATCTGTCCAGCTGAAATTAATAGAAGACTGCATTAATACCAAATATTTTTTCACGAAATTCCTTATATGTATAAACTGCAGGAAGGCAGTGACATGGAAAACAGATTATTTTTCATAATTTTTTTATTTTTCATTTCATTTCACCATAATAATACCGATCTGTCTTCATATTAAGTGAATCAACGAACCCATTCCTAAGTTATTAAAGGTTAATGTTGTTAAAGAAAAATTGTAAAAATAAATAAATAAAAGACAAAAGAAAACAGACCTCTGCCGCTTAAAATAAATATAATTTTCCAATTCAAAGAACCTCAAACGTATCAATTACACAAACACTCAACTGAAACTTTAAGAAATTAAATACAAAATAATTATAATTACGGCATTTGTTTGAATAACTGTAAATTAATTATCGGCAGATGTTCACATATCAAATGATTGAATATTATAAAAAAGAAAAACTACAAACAAAGTTTTGCTTTAAATAACAAATTTAGCAACAACCGCAAAAATCTTTTTCCATCAAAGTTCAACAACGTTTGCAATTATATATTTTTTTGCAGTTTTGTATCTGATAAATACAGTTGTGAATGAGTACAATCAACTTTATTATCGATTCCAATCACTGCAAGTAGCTGAACTTAAAGTTATTTGATATTTAGCAAGCAGATTAATTTACAACAAAATATCTTCAATATAAAATTACAAAAATTAATATGAGAAATCTGTAGGGCATATAATCATCCGAATAATAGGAAAACTAATTACTGTACAAATTCTTTACTGTTAACTTCACATCGTCGATCATAATGTTAATGTGGTGATCACAACAACAACCAGGATGATGATCTGTCTCTTAATAGGTATCATTGTAATTGTAATGGAACACTCCCAGCAGGTATTATTTTCATGGATTTTCTTGTTGGGTTTCTTGTAAAATTTTTCGCTATTTGCCTTCGATCTGCCTTCGCTGCTTAACGTATAAGTTATACGACAGTTGTGTTCAAGATACGTTTAGGTTAAGAAGATTGTTTCTTTTTACATTGTCTATTACAAGAGGAGGTAGTCACTCTACTGTATGCATATGTATGTGAGTTTTTTATAGAGTGATACAACTTTGAGTTGGCATCACTGCTTTATTTGACCACCCATTTAACAGCTGATAGTTGCTTTTTGTTTAGTTTGCTTTAACATTTTATTGTGGATCGACTTACAACAGAGAAACGCGTGCAAATTGTGGAAATTTTTAATCAAAATAATGGCTCTGTTCGTTAAACTTATCGTGCACTTCGTCCATTCAAAATTTAATTTTCCGATGAAGCCCATTTTTGGTTGAATGGGTGCGTAAATAAACAGAATTGTCGCATTTGGAGTGAGGAGAATCCGCAAGCTTTTGTCGAAACACCATCCACATCCACAGAAAATTACCGCTTGATGAGCTTTATGGTCTGGCGGAGTCATTGGCCCATATGTCTTCAAAAACGATGATGGTCAGCATGTTACTGTTTGTGAAAATTGGTGTTCCAGATTGTGCCTTGTACGCGCCAGCTGTGGGGGCCACATGGCCGAAATCATATTTAAACGTTAATGTCATAAAATTTTCTATCCAATAAAGAACGTTTCATTGAAATCAAAAATAAATTATCATGTTTTATTATGACTTAAACTTGTATCACTCTATAAAAACACCCGATATTTATTAAATTCTTGAGGACAAATACATACATGCATACATATTGACAAATCATATTTTCCTGAAACTCTGCTGCTTACAAAGTACCTCATGAAACTGACCTCTGAAAATGGAACTTTACACCAAAGAAACTTTGAAATAATTACCTGTTTGCATACTCAATAGTATTAAATACTGTACTAAATATTATTAACGAACTCCCTTTTCAATTAGAATGAACGATGAATTATATAATCCAAGTAAAAAGTAAATACTTCTAACGAGTTACTTGTTATTGTGAATGAATTGTAAAATTATTAATCACCTGATTTCAATACTCAAGTTAAACTTTTATGTTATTCGGACCAACCTACTTTCGGCAACAAGACTTTTATAGATCTGTATATTCATATCAAGCATGTTAGAATTGTTTGTGTTTATTTACCTAAAATCAAAAATATTTTTTTATTAAAATATTTACAATAAATGTAGGGTATTCAGACTTCAACTTATACCAACGACAGTTTTTCTATTTGTTTTTTATTTGATTCTTTTCATGAATTTCTATTTGCCTTTTGTATCAACAATAATCTCTCCCTAAACGCACTCCTCGTGTTCATTTTGTTTTCTTGATAATTTAAAAAGACTTTGACTTTGAACTTGAATTGGAAAATTTGTGTTTGTCTTTAGTTTGATATCCAATCCGCCACATGCACGATACTGCCGAACTTTTTTTTTATATTTATTTACAAACATATAGATGGTTTATTTTAAGTCGTGAGTTTATTTATGCGTAAAATCAAACATTAATTTTCTCAACTGGGCGGTGCTGCTGCTAAAGTTGTGTATATAAAAATATTTTGACATTAAATGTGACAACTGTTGTAAGAATATATTTAAAGATTTGTTGACACAAATACGATTATATATTTAAGAGTGAATTTCATGATAAATATTTTAGTATTAAAAGAATATAAATAAAATGTCTGGGCTTTTAGGAAGAAAAGGTTTTCTGTATTGAGCCTTAAGCTGAGTAGTTATCGTTTTTAATTCCAACAACTTGCAAATAGAGAACTTTTTTGTTAATATTGTACAGACTTGTGACTGTTTGTGTAGTCATAATATGTGACATGTAAGATATTGTGCCTGTACGCAAGGCAATTTATGATACTCGTGTAAACAAGACTAATTGACTAACCTTCTCCTCTACTTATCTGCCTTATAAAGCTGTAATTAGCCTTCCGCAGTTCAGTTAGTCATTGACCTTGACATGGAGAATTTGTGGACATACATATTTGTGTCCACATACACAAGTTTCTTTATTATCACTTCAATAAGAGATTTCTAAACTGCTGGAGTAGTCAGCTAATTTAAAATTTACTGTTTCATTTATTATTTTTTTTTTTTTAATATTTATATTCTTTTAAAACTTAACGACGTAAATATCTGAAACTTTTTTATTTAACAAGGCCATTTGCTTTAAACCTTTTTTTGTGTGTCGATAAAACGGCAAGACAAATTATTATATAACGTGATCTATTGACATTTACAATTTAAGTCAGTCAGAAGTGAACACGTGTTTGGCAAACGTTTTGTGTGCGTTCTTCAAAATTAATTTCAATTTCAAACTAATTTCATTAAAAAAATTATTTGGATTGTGTAGCAGAATAATTGCAATTTTTTGAGAATTCTGTCATGAGACGTGTAGCAAAGAAGTTTGTTGCGAAATTGTCAGGTTCGAACCCCTGATACTTATTCCTGTTCTCAAGATTCAAGAGTTAAAGTGATGGGGTTTCGCGCCGATTAAAGCAATAGAAACCATGATCAAGGACATGCAAGAAAATATATGTCAGAGCCATTTCGAAGATTGGAAAATACACTGGCAGAAGTGTTTTATTATTTTTGATATTAACTCTTTTCTATGAACGAAATAGAAATTTATTGAAGGAATAAATATTTTACGGAAAATATAAATTTTTTGTTAGCAGACCTCGTACGTAGTGATTCCCTGTACCAATAATTTTACATTACGTTAGAAGAATTGCTTCGAAACCAATTTGTACAATGTGGAAAATTAAAAGAGTTTAATGTGCGAATTATGAATACCCAACACATATTTTTGTGGTACACTTTTAGGCATCTTATGACTCACCAATATTGAAGTAAAATACATGATTTGAAAGAATTTTTCGTTTAATAATGCACAATATGAATAATATGCCTTAACTTTTAGTGTAAAATATAATTAAGATCGTATAAAATTGGCTTGAAGGGCAACAGAACTACTGTTGTTGTTCAAAAGTCCTGTACAATTTTATAGGGATGGTAGAAAGAGCAGGCATGCTTTTCGATATTTTCTTAAAATTTTGTTGTTTAAAATATCAGAGGAAAAGACTGTTTTTAATTTTTCTTAAATTTTCATACCCAAAATTATTACAAATTAAAATTACAATTAAAATTTAACAAAACAGAACATTAAAACGGCTTAAAAAAGAAGATATTTAAAAAATTGATGGTAAAAAGAGGAATTAATTTAATGACTTTTTCTTATTTAATAACGTTCTTCATCTTATGAAATTTTAAATAAAGCAAAATGACAACAAAAATACAAATTTGAAAATATTAAGCAATTTTTTTTTATGTAACATTGTGTTATTAGTATAGGGTGTTTCTTAAAGAGTGATACAACTTTTAGTGGGCATCACTGCTTTATTTGATCACCCATTTAACAGCTGATAGTTGGTTTTTGTTTAGTTTATTTTGACATTTTATTATAAATTGACTTACGCCAGAGCAACGCGTGCAACTTGTGGAAATATTTAATAAGAATAATGATTCTGTTCGTCAAACTTATCGTGTACTTCGTCCATTCAAAATTTTATTTTGCGATGAAGCCCATTTTTGGTTGAATGAGTACGTAAATAAACAGAATTGTCGCATTTGGAGTGAGACGAATCCACAAGATTTGTCGAAACACCATCCACATCCACAGAAAATTACTGTTTGGTGCGCTTTATGGGCTGGCGGAGTCATTGGCCCATGTGTCTTCAAAAACTATGATGGTCAGAATGTTACTGTTTGTGAAAATTGGTGTTCCAGATTGCGCCTTGTTTGCCCCAGCCGTGGTGGCCACATGGCCGAAATCATATTTAAACATTAATGTCATAAAATTTTCTATCCAATAAAGACCGTTTCATTGATATCAAAAATATATTACTATGTTTTATTATGATTTAAACTTGTATCACTGTATAAAAAACACTCTTTATTAATTTAGTTTTTCTATATATTTTTTAATATAAAAATAATCCCAAGCTTGAAAAATTATTATTTTGTTAATTTGTATTACATTTCTTATTGTTGATTATGTTAACAAACTCTACTAACGAAATACTTAAATAACAATCAAGTTGGCTTATAATTTCACAAAAATAATCTCAAGTTTAATAAATATAACAAGAGATAAAAAAAATCTTATCATAACAATACCGCCGAAATTGCAAGTGCTACGACTGTATCCGTAAGATACTGTGGAAATTCCGTTATGATATATTGACTGATAAAGAAGATAAAACGTAGAAAATATAAGAAATAATAAGTAGGAAAATAGGAGACAAGATGCAAGATAAGTTTACGTTTATTTGTCAACTGCTCTCCTGAACGCTTGTTTCTGGGTTAAGCACTTAACAATTTTATTGAAATGCATTCAAGTGGCTGGCAAAATATATTTAAACAATTTTAAATGATATTTACACAGTGACGGTATTAAAAGAAATCCAAAGGAATTCACAATATATTTTTTTTTCATACCGGTCGACCTGTTTCGGTTTCGATTTTGGAACGCATGCGGCTGCAGTAATCAAAGAAATCTGTAGACTTTATAAATAATTAATTTTGATTTCATATCTTTTCACTTTTATATGAAAACTATTTTGAAATTTTTTATTTATTAATCTTTTCCACGTTTAACTTTTAAATAAGAAACGTTTCGTAGCCCCAGTAGTTTATCTTATCACGATGCAGCAAACCTCTTTTTTTTCAGTGGCATAAATAAATATCAATTAGATGCAACAATCGTTTGTTGAACAGTCAACCAGTTACAAGAGCCAAATAAAAAGCAAAAATCAAAAATACAAAATTAGATACGAACGAGTACTTTTACTATTTCTTGATTATTCAATAGATTTACGCCTTGAAAAACAAAAACGGTTTCGTATTGTTTCATATCTGTTGTCGCATGGCATCATGTTGTGCGCTAATTAAACATGTTTTGTCTCAGTTTAATTTTTTTTATTATTGTGTTTTTCAGATAACCTAATTTCGTTTCATTGAAAGATTCGTTGGTGTTTAGCTTTTGGTTGCACTAGAAACATGAGCACAACATGCGGTTCTGACAGTATTTTCATTAAATATTATCGGTTGCTTGTTAAATGTTTGTCACTTGCTTTCACATGATTAGCTTTGCTTTTCATCTTTCAATGAAGAAATTCGAAAGAAGTCGAAAATTAAACGAAATTAATAAATATTAAAAATCTTCGGTTTTCCCATTTATTCAGCTCAGTCCAAAGTCTATAACTCATGTCTGTTATCCTTTTTGTAAATCATCTGTAGAACACAATAAAAAACATTCCCACACTCTCGGTTTTCCGTTAATTAAAACGTTGTACAAATTAAATTGAATAGAAAAATTCCTATAGTTTGTGAAAACCTAAAAACTAAAATAATGATATTCCCAGTGCAACAAACTCGTGTGTTTTTTTAGTTTCAATATGACTACCAGCCTTAAAAACAACAAAATATTTAATTGCCTTAAGCAAAAAAAAATTAAAAAAACTAAATTAATGAACCCCAGTTAGGCAAAAATTCTTGAGAAAAATACACTTATCGCAGTCACCATGCAACGAACAGATTAAATTTTTTTATTTAAGATTTTTTTTTAAACTCATGGGACACTGCGTATACAATAAACAACATTTTGCGTATACACCTTTTGTGTATGTAAATATTTTTATATACGACAACAGTAGTCCCTCGATTGACGTTGGAATGGGATACGAAGAAGTATGTTATACATTCCAAGTCTTTAAAAAGTGAGAATCGAATAATATCTGCTTGATGAAAGCGAGAAATAATGTTTGGTAAAACTAAATGATGAGGCCGTGGCTCAAAGCATGAGAAATTAAACAACTGCACGATGTTGTTCTGTCTACTAAATATTTTTAAAATAAAAATGAAATTTCAGAATTTGTTGTAAGTGAATTCGTACAACAGAACGATATCGAGTATCATCGTGGGGCAGTAACCAGATCAGGAGATTAGAAATTCCCTAAATGGGAATTTCACATCTCATTTGAGAGCAGACTTGCAGCTTTCTTTCTTTCCCACAACTACTTAATAAAAAAAAAAAACAATTTATAAAATTTTGTTTTTGTTTTAGATATAATTATGGGAAAGAGATAATTCTTTCGACATTGTGAAACAAGCAGTTAATTCGAACTGGGAGCAGACTGAAGCAGCTTAATCGAAAAGGCCACGCAAGTAGTGTAGCCAGATAAGGAGATTTGAAGTCACCGAAATGGGGATTTCACATCTCCTTTTTTTACTTTGAGCTCTTCACTAACATGATTTGTTCTTAATACGTTTTATGTATAAGTTTTACTGCTGTATTTTTTCTACTTCGAAAAATTGTTTTGTAATAGGGTTTTAGTACCTGACGAATTTAGTTTACCACCTTCAGGATATAAAATAATCATGAATTGTTGACATTAAATAATTGTGTACTACCAAAATTTTTTTGGATGTTAATATCTTCCACAATAATTTATTTATTTATGTTCAATATTATCCCGATTTGAATCTAATGATGTATTTAACAAGTCGTTATTTTCTAATATTATTATAAGCTATACACACTGGCAACATCGTTATTTATATTATTTATAAAACAATAATTTTAAAATACCTGGTTGGAAAAATATTTGCCACAACAAACGTAACCGCTACATATTAATGAAAACCCTTTTAATTCAGACAAGAGCTTATTAAGTTTAACAGTTTCGAATAATACCGGATTCTACATCACCAACTATTAGTTAAGTATGAATATGTTTTTTTAAGAAACACTAGTCTAGATCAAAATATATGGCTTTAGTGGTTAAGCTCTTGTGCCCAAATATACGACAAGTGTTACCGTACCCCATGGTACCAAATTATATCTCATCATATCAGAATTAATAGTGGTTCTTAAATTAAGTATAAAAGCAATCAACGACCATATTGTGAGGTTGACCCCAAGATGATTAAAGTATTATCAAGGGCAAATGTAGTGTTTGGGACAAGTGGAAAGCCAGAATGGAAAGCTGCTTCAACTTGGCTATTGTCAATCTAGTCGCTCATGGCGTACAAAGAGCCATTAGTGTACCATATAAAATGTCTTCAATCTGTTGGTTGGTTGACTGCAGCACACACGCCCACATCCTTTTGACATCAGTTTTTCTGTTGTTTTCTTTCTCAAGATAAATCTTTTTAAATGCCCAATAAGATGCAAAATCATGTCTAAAGACGAGAACGTTCTTTGCACACGTTTTTGCGTAAGATGACAAAATAGTTTATTTACATGAAGTATTTATAATGACTTTTCCCAGGTAGTCGCCACACATTAAAATAGTCAGTAGTACGCAACGTAGCTGAAATTATTTTACATAGAAAGTATTTATTATCCTTTTTTTACTATCCCAATCAAAGAATTTAATAAAACAAGAGAAAAAAATTACATTTTAAAAAACTGAAGATACAATAAATAAATATTCTATTTAGTAACTGCAAATACCAGCGTTATGCTGGGAAACCTTCCATAACCGGACAAAATTTGTGGAGCCGGTTCCCAAAGCCGGACACTCTCATAATAAAAAATAAAAAAGTTCGGGATGGCACTGAAGTTGCTGTTTATTCGAAGAACTTTTTTTGCACTTTTGATATTCAAATTGGCTCACACAAATATATTATCAATAAAAGAAAAAATTTTTATTTCTAGAAAATATTTTTGTAAGAAAAAATTCCGATCACACTGTGACCGGTTCTAAAAGGTTTTATTGTATATATTTGAAAGCTGTCACCTTCACTGAACTTCAGTTTCGAATGACAAACAACCCATTTATTTCAGTGTCTAAATAAAAGTCTTTTAATATTCTACAACGTCTGTTTATAATTCTCGTATTATATTTGCATTCTCGTATCTGAAAACATATTTTTCTTATCAATATCTTTTTCTTATATTACAAAATCTAAATCAACTATAAACATTTTTCTTTTTATTGTTTAACTTCTAGCCAACCAATATTTAAGTGTAGGCCTGCTGTTAACTTTTATTTTATATTAACAAGCCCTGCGTATTGTCTGTGAAAAAGTGTTGTCAGTGTTGAAATCATTTTTAAATTGTTCAACAACTGCTTGGTCATGTTTTCCTCCAAAAGAGATTTATCAATTTTATCCCCCTAAACGAATTCAAACAAAATGCTGATGCAAAATATTTGACGCCTCCAGTTACAATAAAAGAAAGAAAGATCGTTAAACATTTAATTTTATACGAGCACATGGATTGAAGTTGTTGCAATTTATTATTGATGCAGTTGGATATTCACGTTGTTTAAATCATAAACTCAGCACAGTAGAGCCTTCCTTTTTTAAATATTAAATGACAATAAATGTAAACATTTTAAGCTGTTTAGATTATTCTCAAATTTGCAAAATAAACGGAAACTTTGAAAATATCTTTGGCGAATATGAAAAGTTTGAGATGAACTAAGCAAATAATCAAAATCGTAAAGAGCATATCTTTTTAATTTTTAAACAATATTAAAAAAAAGTTCCAATACTGCTTCATAGCTTAAGAATTGTGTAGAGTTCTTTTTTACAAATCAAAATAAAACTTTTGTTTGCCTCGCTGCAATTCGAAATATATTTGGGGTACTCAAACTGTAGTCATAAAGTCATATATGATAAAAATAATAGCATGAAATAATATGACTGCTGTCCTAATTAAAACTCTTTCTTAGCTAAATATCAAGATTGAACCTAAAGCATTGATGGCAGGGCCTATCATAAATTTATTTTGTGAAATGCCCCATTGTGCATTGTTAAATTTTATCTTTGAATTCGTTTTGAAATATCAAAGGGGTGCGAACACAAGATTTTACTGCTGAATTATATTGACTTTTGAAGTAACTGAATTGTTAATTGTTTAAATGACGTCAGGCCTTTTTGTTTTTTATTTTTTTGCTCTTCACTCATGTTAATCATGGTCGTGTGACCGACTGACGAGCTACCGCAACATTATGGCTACATTCATAGTCCTACATGCGATACATACGAGGGGCAAATGAAGGGTGCTTTATTGTTTCCAAGTATTTATTGTTTTGCTTCTGTATTGTTGAATTTTTTTATTAGTAAAATAAAGTTAATTATATTAACACGGTTATATGACATACGGAATGATAAATAAAAAAAAGTAAACCTATTAACATTCGTAAAGAACCGAACGTGTTTTAAAATTCGATTGTTGCGCCTTTTTGGTAATACAAATTCATGTGTTTGTAAGAAACAGTTGGATTTTATTGCTCCTTATCTAATTATTATTGGCCGAAACTTGAGAAGGAAATATATAACATATTTTTATGTTGTTCGTTGTTTGACTAAAAAGTTTCTACAAGTTCTTGAGTGATTCATATTGAGATCGCTTAATAAAACATTCGTTTAGCAGATAATCACTTAATTATCGCTCATGCTTTTGCCCAACCCGTAGATTATTTAGCTTTAGAAAAATGGATTGTGTGTGTGTTTGTTACACTTTAGCATGAGTTAGTTTGTTGATCTTTCGTTTTAATATTCAATTGTCGTACGAAACGTGCTTCAACATGATTTGATGTTCAATTGTAGTTGTAGTTCAATTGAAATTCGGCTTTGATCACCACACACAATTGTCGACTTTTGTTAATTTCGATTTTTGCCTCTGGTTTACAGGTGTTTGATAATTAATTTTTCTTCTTATTATTTTTCATGCACTGCAGCTTTTTCACACACTACATGCAACGCACTTGAAGGCGACTTTCAGCCATAGAATATATTCTCGTTAATGAAGTATTCTAATGATCATTATTGTTTTTCGGGTTTTGAGGTTAATTGAATAAGTCAGACGATTTGATAAATATTTTGTTATTAAAATATCCAAAGACCCAATTTGAAATAACTAATTGTTAAACGACATTTTTATTAATGAATAATTCTTCATCAATCCATAAACAATTTTAATACTCAAATTGTTTGAAAAGTATTTAATTTCGTGCTGCTTATAAGTAGATTCCTCTAATCGTTAAATAAGATAATTTAAAGTTTATGAGCTCGAATATAGTTTGCTAAAATTTATGTTATACTGACTTCATAATATGTTCTAACCAGGGCTGGTGAATTGGGTGCAAATTCTACAAAAATATAATATTTAGATCCACAATGTAGAGACCAGTTTTGGTTTACGACATTATAAAAGAAATTAAAGATTTATTATAAAAGAAACTAAAGTTTTGAAGTATATTTCTGATAGGATTACCTGGTGGTTCGAGCATATAATATTTGCAATAAAATAAAGATCTTCTTTCTTCCTATCAGGCCTATTGAAATTTAAGAAAGTTAACATGGATTTTCATATATACTTTTATTTGTTGTGTCTCAATTTGAAAGAAGTACTAAAAGCCCTTTTTCTACCAAGCATTAAGAAATGGGAGTTCTTAACAACTAGTATTCCATTTTACTAAGTGTTCACTCTACACCTGGAAACGGTATTAAAGTAGTAACTTTAATGCTAAATATAAAACATTATTTTGTATTCACATTAAGACTATCGGCACAAAAATGTCTTTCAAATCGTATACTTCTTGTCAATATAAGTTGACACCAAGAAGTAGAAAAGTGTACCACAAAATATATGGTTTATTTATATACATTATTATGACTTCACTTATTAACTAAAAGTTTTCGTGTATAACCTTCAAAAATTTCTTACGGATTCTTAGTAGGATTGTCGCGTAATGCATGAGATTTGCAGTGGGCAAGAAAATGCGCTAAATAAACAAAACAAAATAAACTTAAAATTATATATCCTTGATCAACCACCGACATTATATCATCAACTCTAATTCTGTCAAATAATTCATGGTACAACTACTGCAAATTATGAAAAGGAAAACATATTAAATATATATTTTCAACTGTACCATGATATCCATCCCTGGCACAAATGCGGTATTTCTTAAATATATTTTCAAATATACTTTCAATTGCCATTAATGATTATTAACGTATTCTGGTGTCCACTACATGGACATGCCTACAAAAGTTTTCTCGTTGCCGTTTGTTGCAAATATGTTTGACAGATTTACAGTACGTGGCATTAAGAATAGTTTTCAAAGTTTTCTTAAATTGATTTTAAAAGCGAATACCTGGTATTTATTCATAGTTTTTAATGCAAGACAACTTCTTACCTAAAAATATAAAAAAGAGAATATTAATTAATGAGAAATATAATTATTTGTAAATTAATTTGCTTTAAAAAATTAGTTGGTATTTGAGAAAAATTAATTGATATTTTCTTTTAATAAAATGCTCTGCAAAACAAAATTATTTATTTACAAATGCTGAGGAATATATATTAATTAGGCCATAATATTGTACAGTTCAAGATCGGTTGGTTTAAAAACCACTTGATACTAAAACCCTGTTATTAACTGATGCGCAACTATAGTCATAAAAAAGTATATTTTAAGTTGAACCGTTTAGAAAATTCAATCTTTGTGTCTGCGATTGTTCGAAAATTTTATGAACTATATGAATACGGATATCGCTCACTTCAAGTCGTCTTTGTTGTATTTATTGTAGTTTTTCAAATAGTCATGCACTAGTTTCGTTCCATAGTGCATTTGAAGTGCTGTTGGTTGATATAATTAACAGGCAGTCTATGGCCCGAAACTCATGGATTCGAAATGAAAGCGGGATCGATCGGCATTTTGCATTTTTGTGATAATTATTATTATTATCCTGTTAAAAACGACTACGGTAGAGTACTCACTGGTTGGACATCCTTCTTCGTTTGTATAATATAAAATTTGTAGCGAAGTAAAGTAACATAATTCATAAACGATTATTAAAATGAAAGTGGCTTTAAAGTATGGATTTTGTAAGGTTAAAGATCTCTTGAAACATACATTAACTTTAACACTCGTTTGTGAATTAGGGGGTAAATGTTTAACTATAGTTCGATCTTATCAACTCTCACTATCTATTCCCTTGAAAATTTCCGATCCCTTTCTTACTTTCACTGCAATCTATTGCATGAGTGGAAGCCATCCCTAATTCGAATACCATGTCTTATAATAGAACTTCATACGGAGAAGTACAAATACAGCGAACTAAAACAAATTTTTCTATAATTTATTTAAATAAACTTTTTTTGAATTTATTTAGGAAAATGCCAAGTAAAATATTATTAACTGGTGCTATATTTTTACGAAGAGCGAAATAATTCTGCTACGTAATTTTTTTTACGATTGTAAATAGCGGATTCTAGTAAAAAAAACCAAGTTGAATATTTTGCTCTGACATTTTTAGTATTCTTGTTATGTTCGCCATCGCCTGTTGTTCGCATAAGCGGCATTGAAATTGTCAAAACTTTTGCAAATGATATATATTATAATAATAGAACAACAGCATGAAAATAAAATTAAAATGTGTGTATGAATTAACAAAAAATTCAATTCCACCATAAATCTTCTTGCCGCCCTCCTGCGAGCAGTTCGCTTGATTATCTACAGGTTTTAAAAGGAATATCTATAAAATATTTCTGAAATATTTATAAAATATTTATTATAGACTTCCAGTCATATCTTGCAGTCGAGCAATCAATAATTTCTTAATTAAAAAATGCTTAACAATTAAAACGTTGTATGAAAAGTGTTAAGACCCGGTCAGACGGTGCAAATACATAATGAAATAATTATAATTGATTAATAGCAAGCGATGAGCGGTTTTCGAATACAATCGCTTTCGAATTGATTTATTTGTTAGGCTTTTTGCAAGAGTTTCGAAATATCTACTCGATGCATATGAAATGAAACCAAGATTTTTCATGCACTTATTAAATACGAATGCGTTACCGCTTGTAGCGCATGTTATGCAGGAGTGTGTACGAGTTTGTGTTGGTTATAAACTAAAATAATAAATATTTTTCTTTTGTCTACAGACTGTGAATCATTTGCACATAATCTGATGTTACTTTTATTTTTTATATAAATTTGTAATTTAATTAGCCATTTTACACATTTGACAGATTAAAATATTTGGCATTTGCTTGATATTTATTTTTTTGGCATGTTTTGGCTAGACTCTTTACTTTGCTTGGTGCAAGGGATCATTCTAATAAACAATAAATTATTTACTCGTACATCAGCATGTATTCTACGAGAAGCTAAACAAGTTGACGTATTTTTTGTTTAAAAGAAAAAGTGTTCTACATTAAATTGTCACCTTGACAGCAGGGACATTTCGAAAATCTTTCACTAAGACGATTTAAACAGCATAAGCGGTTTATATATTATTAGACAAGAAATGTGAAATAGCCGTTATTTTAAACAGTCCATTCTGCCAAACATCATTATTATGAAGTAGACCCAGTTTTTGTAAAAAAAACTGAACTTTCCCTGTGTAACAGACGTCTCAGTTCTTTCATTTCAATATCCCAACAGGTCTTGTTTATATAAATCTTATGTTGATTTGTTTTCTAGAAAGAAAAGTTTACACTTTTTAGACAAGAAGGCAACATTCTCTCATTTAAGAAAAAAGAATTTATTGGAAATTAATCCATTATCCTTGACGAAAAGTAATTTATGTTTTCTAACTCCCCCAAACTTCCACTTTTTAGAAAAGAAGTGAAAAAATGTTATATGTTTTCCAGAAAGGAAAACGCCATTAGTTTTATTTATTAAATAAAATAATTTATGATTCTTTTATTTCATTTTTAACGTTTTAGCTTGTAACAGTTAAAAATTTTGTTTCAGTTTTGACGGTTTTTATATTAATATTTTATATTTGATATTTCGCTTCTTCAGGAAATTATTTGGTATTTGCATTTGGTACAGAAAAGTCATAATGTAAATGTGCGTGACTTTTCATAGAGGGCTTAAAAGGCAGGCCCAAAAGACAAGATTTAAAATGGCTTTAAGTAACTGAAAAACAATTTGTTGCCACAAATTAATTATATTCCTACATCCAAGTAGGACGTATTCTATTATGTGCTTCCTATTCAATTAACTCAACCTATCAACGATACTCAGGCTTTGTACCACAATATTTTATGTTGCAAGTTAAAATTGCAAAAATGCCAGCAAGAGTGAGTTCCGCTATTGTGTTAATTTCACATAATGACATAATATGTTGATGTGCTCACACAAACATTCTTATAAAAGCCACAGAAACTCTTTAAATAATATTGTCAGCCTTCATGCCATATTAAAAATGATTCATATCATTTGAAATCCTACCTAAACAAACGCACACACACACACACACAAACTATTTTATGTGATAAAAATATTATAAATAACATTATTAAATTGTCATTTGCTGAAACTACTGCACAAAAGTTTATTTTTATAAAATCATCTGTGCACAGAAATAATTTAAAAAGACTACAAAAGATG
Source organism: Linnaemya vulpina (assembly GCA_963675445.1). Taxonomy (NCBI): domain Eukaryota; kingdom Metazoa; phylum Arthropoda; class Insecta; order Diptera; family Tachinidae; genus Linnaemya; species Linnaemya vulpina. The sequence goes on from OY776277.1 coordinate 7,108,757, forward strand.
AAGCACATAAATAAACAACCTTTACAACTATTTTCTTTTCTCGAGTGTAAATGCATTGTTCTCAGCATAAAAACAAGAACAACGTGTAACAAAAAATAAAAAATAAATTATAACAATTGCAAACAATTTTGATATAAAAATCGTGCGGCAATGTCACTGCTAAAGTGAAATTTTTTGGCTTTTAGCCAAACTACATCTACACTTTTATGCCAGCATATTTCTTCTACACAAGTGCTGACTATAAAACGTCCATTTGAATATTCATAACGAAAAGCAAAAAAAAAAAAAAATTAAATTAAATAAAAATATATGATTTGTTCGTCAAAATTTGAAAATTTGTTTTTTGTTTTGCATCAAAAATAGATGAAAGTTTTTATATAAATAAAATTTTCGCATTAATTTCGTCTTATTTTTGAAATGGCCAAATCGAGAAGACAAAACACACAAATCATTCATAAGACCACTTTGATATTTGAGTGTGATTAGTTGGAAATTATGTCAAGTATTTGAAAATAAGGCCAATTGCTAAAAGCGAAGCCAAATGAAATAGCAACAGCTTGTCCTGGTTATACTCTGCTGCTACATGCATGTCTATCTTCCGCAATATTCAATTGATTTTCTTTAAAAAAAATCAATATGAAATGGTTGTTGAAAAAAGTTTTATATATCACAATAAAATGTGAAATCTATACGTTTAAATAAAAAAGAGTTGCTCGTTTCCTTGTTATTTTTTATTGAATGTTTTTGAAAATTTCAATCATTTTGTCAAAGAAAGCAATTCTTGCCTGCAGGTGTTCAGGTTTTTCCATATATTGTGGTCATTTTTACACATTTCTTCTCAAGTTTAAAGAGCAAAATGGAAAAATTTATTAAGATTTAGAGCTACTCTACATAGAATCTGATGTTAGGCCCGTTGAAAACGAATTTTATTTGATATCTAGGAATATATATATATATATATATATATATATATATATATATGATATATTATTGAATTGATAATTTATTAATAATATACACTAATATTTTTAAGCTTAAGGTCTCTTTATTTTTATTAAATTATAAATAGTTTTTTCAATATTTCGTCACTCTGTATTAATTTCCAGAAGAAGTCACATAAAAGAGTGACGAAATATTAAAAAAACATTTTATAATTTAATATAAATAAAGAGGCCTTAAGCTTAAAAATATTAGTGTATATTATTAATCAAAAAGAAGCCAAAAAACTAGCAGAATTAGATAATTTATTATGAAATAAATCTAAATATTAAAATACAGCCTCTGATCCATCTTTACTGTTTAGGGGAATTCTGTAGAGTTCCATATAAAATCAAACATGTAACTTTCCTAATTGCCGTTTATTAAAATAATTTTATAAAAATGGTCAGGGGTGGACTATCCCTTTTTCCCTTTGAAATATATTCCCTCGCCACAGAACCATATTATCGAAAAAAATTTGTCCCTGATGATCTGCATTAGACCCAGTGAAAAGCCCCTCTATTGATCACTTAAAATTTTTAAGTAATATTTTGGGAAAAAATAATCAGCGCGAAATTAAAATTAAAAAAAGAAGAAAATCTTGTTTTGTCAGTGGTGTTTTGGGGCGGGGGTTATCTCCTTCCTCTGCCCAATAAAGCTCAAAATTTTATTTTTAGTTGGAAGCGTGAGTATTTTTTTTGCAGCGATCCACAAAAGAGAGGGGAGGAAGTAGATTAAAAATCTGTTTTCTTCAAATTTAGGTTTTAAAACTTTTTGACAGAACTTAAAATATGTATATTAATCTTCCAGAGGGGAACTTTTTCCTCTTGGTCCTATTTTTCATGATTCCAGATGTACCCCATAACTTTTTACAAACATTTTAAAATAAATTATATATCAGGTTAGATTTGCAATATATATACATCGATCAGGAAACAATTTTATATGAGGACCAGACATGCATTTTAATGGAGTTTTTCGCATTCAATACCATTAGTGAAGTCCATTAACTATACACAATTTTAGTTAAGTAATTGCACAATTAGCACTTAATTGAGTAAAGTTTCAAGGGCAGCACTGTAACACGTGTGTTTAGTGAGCAAATCACAACATACTGAACAAAGTTACATGGATTTAGGAACCTAAAAGTAAAAAAAAGACAATAACGCCAACAAACAATTTGGAGTCAAGTTGGAGTTAAATTTATAAATACTGACCTTATTACCAATTTGAACATATAAACTATATTTTGTTGTTGTTTATTAAAAAATAAAAATAATCCCAGATTTGAACTTCAGGCCCTTATGAATATTATTAACTTGGTCATGCGATTATTGAATTGTTCAACAGGAAATTAGTTGAGTCAATTAAGTATATATTGACATAATTAAAATCTTATATTTGAACACTGTATTGCTAATATTATCTTAACTTAACTCTACATTATGAAATCACATCTTTTATTAAATTCATATTAATTTTGGAAATAGCGTATTACGAATTGAGCACATTTTGATTTATTGAGTTGCACAACAGCAGGTAGTTTGTTATCAATAATCGTACGTTTTATTCAAATTTTCTTACGCTTTACAACTCATAGCACAATATGAGCAAATTGTATACAATTTTCATAGTTTTCGGCGGATTATTGGAAGCAAATCATAAAAGGAAACCGCTTGCTGAGATAAACTAAAACTAAACTCTGCAATTTAAAGCATTAGAGAGATAAATATCTCCTTAACCTGTAGAGTTTCTTGTTGTTTTATTTAATTTATTTTTTTTTTTTGTTAGCAAACATGTTGCAATAGGCCACAGGTGAGAACAAAATTTGTATGGCTTTTTGAGCTGACTGACTGACTAGACTGTTGGGCCAGTGGAAATTTGTTTCATGGATTCCTAAAATGAAATTAAGAAAAAAAAACTTTTTTTCTAAGCTCTTAAGAGGCTTTAGCAGTGAAGTGGAAATTATTTTGAGGCATTTTGTGTATATTAAAATTGGTAACAAAACCCACACTTAAAGGCAGATAATAATACGGCTGTTAAGCTGATTTAACATGAACACAAAAAATATATATCTTAGGAAATATGCAAAATTTAATTGATATTTGATTTTCAATATGAAAATCAATATGAAATGCACTTTTTATTTTTAATTCATTAAACAATTTGCTATTGACTTTCAGGCTGCTCATGGCTAAAAAAATATACACTGAAAAGCTTTTAACCCAATTTTAGAATTTATTTTCGCCATAAAAATTATTTATTTGTTGATTTGCTATCTCGAAAGCAGTTAGAAAAAATACGTTAACATATTTTAGACGTTTTAAAATAAGTGATTTATCATTTTAGACTTGCGTTTGTTTGATGGCGCTTAAATTATGCATATTTTGCCTTTAACCAACTAAACCAATAAATAGTTTCATATTTAATTTCAGTTAGTTAGCGAGTATATTGAACGTGTACTTTAAATGTGTTTATTCTATTAATTAAAAACTGTGGTTTTTGACACTCTGAATGCACACGCCACGCCACGCTTGGCAAAAGCGCCTCTGACTGTCTTTAACCGTACAAAACGTATTGAACAATTTTGTTAAATAAACTTTAGAAAACGTAAATAGAAAATTAATGGTGAATTACGAGTACGAGCAGATATAAATAGAGTTTGAATTTGGTTTTTTAAAAACCATTAAAATGTGTCAATAACAATTTAAGTATCAAACATCAGCTTCAAGTCAGTCAATAACAATAATCGCTTCGGGCCGCTAGCAGCTCTATTAAGAAGCCAAATATGAAGAAAAATATTTATGAATTTGTTTTAATACTGAAAACGCAGGGAGTCACTTACTTGGGCATGACTTTACAATTAAACGTACGGCGTTAACGATTGTGTTTAGATATGCATACATATTTTGATGCAGTTGTTTGTTCCTCCATTTTTGATTGTATAAACAGTAGGGGCATTCAGATGTTCTGCAATGTTCTACGTGTTTGAGGTTATGGCTCATTTTAAATATATTTGCTTGACAGCTATCGAGTGATATCCTGACCCAGCAGTTAATAAATTTAATATTAATGGTTTCGAACATAAAAAAGTTTTCTTATATTATTTTGTAATATCAAACCACTTAATACACTACTCAGAGAAAATTTGACTGTGCTTAAAATAGACTTGTGATTTTAATTTAATATAAAGTAAATTGTACTAGTATTATTATCAATATATATCTAATGTATTAATAACTATAACATTACAAAAGAACCCCTGATGAAGTCGACAAACCATTGACGAAACGTTGGATAAAAATGTAATAAATTGTTTTACTAACATTGAATACGTTAGGCCGGCTTAGCTTTAAAAAAATTCTTCATAAATGGAAACGTTTTTAATTTAGCCAATATATATATTTTATTTACTCAATTCTTTTCCTGTTCACATATACAAAATTGAGATAATCAATTCAATTATTGTACAACATTGTTAAAACAAAATTTCTTATATTCATGAGAGCCCCAATTTCAAATCTGGGATTTTTTCATTTCAAATTTGTAATAAATTTATTATTTATTATTATCTTTTTTAATTTTAAGTCCTAAAACTCCTTTAACTTGGTTGAGTATATTGTGGTTTGCTCACTAAATAAACTTGTTACAGTGCTGTATTTGAAACTTTACTCAATTAAGTATTAATTGAGCAATTACTTAACTAAAATTGTAAATGCTTAATTGAGCTCAATAGCGGCATTGATTGCGCAAGACTTAATTAAGGTGCATGTCTGAGCTACATACTAAAACCTTGGCTTTATAATCCGAACAAAACTATGAATAGTTTAAACAATTTTAAAACAACCGAAAATTTTTAAAGAACGTTTGATATCTTCGCAGATAACATTAAAAGTCTAGGGGGGCTATTTTCATATAGAAAATAAATTAAAACTTTTCTTAAAGCGTACTTATTTATTTATAAAATTTTATTTTATACCCATCAAAGTAGTTGCGCTCAGACATAAAACCCTTATACGATTTTTTTATAATAAATTTGACAGTTCTATTCAAAACATATTTCGATTAAAATGCAGCTCTACTAATCACAGTCATGCTTATAAACTCTGTAATAAAAAGTTTATTTTATAAACGTACATTTCAAATAAGGCCCTGACGTCATTTCTTTGTGATCTTACAAGTTGCTGTAACTGTTTTAGCATACAAACCGAACACAATTGAAACAGTTGTTTGCTTTTATAATTGTTGGAATTAGTACGAATTTGTAGTTGTTGTAAACCTAATTTAAATTTCAAATCATTATTTGTATTGGTGACGAAATTGTTTGCATTTTCCATGGCCGTGATGCAATTTGTTACAAATTTGCAATCGATAAAAATGTACATGAATTAATTTGAAAATAATCATAAATCATGCCAAGAAAAGGTCTTATTTTCAATGACTTGAATAATTAAATTTTAGTTTGAATAGATTTCTATTGAGCTGAACAGATTTTTTCCTTTGGACTGAATTTAAGAAAAAAGTTTTTTGCTTTAATGTCATTGTGCTTAAAAGTGAAATCTGGGAATAATCTTATTTGGGTGGCCTATTTTTTTCCATGAAATTTGAAAATTGTAATTAATTTTTTATTTGTTAAAATAAATTGTTGCTTTTATTGCTTTTTCCAACTCTAGAAATTCGTTGTGGTTCGATATGAATCTTTTAATTGGGCTTATTCTTGGCTAACACTATCGTAATTAATTAATTTTTATTATGGAAATTAATAAAAATGTTTGTCTATGAACTCCTACACAAAATGTATCTCAAATTAACTCCGACAAGAGTATCTGAAAAATACGAACACTAGAGATAAAAGAACTTGACAGGGAATATATTTAATTAGCATAAATGCATATTTAAATGTGTCGTATTTATACAGCAGCTAAGAAAATCTTAATCTCTAATTAAATGACTAAAAAATAGCTCTTTATATTATAATTGGAGCTAATTAAAAGAAGATAACTTTGGGAAAGTTGCATAGAGAAATTTCTTTTATATACAATGAATTCGTTGTTTTGCATTAAAAGCGTTAGAAGAGTGTATAAAAATTTAAAGCAAAACAAATTTGAAAGTAATTTTTTGTTCCGACTACGTCTTTATGTGACAGTCAAGATACAAATGAAATTGTTTTTTTTTAATTTTTAATCCCTGGTTAAGTTGATAATGCAAAATAATAGAAATGTCATTTGCAGACGACTGTAATTAATCATGTGTCACAATAAACCGGAGTTAAAACGTTATAAAACAACACGTGGGTGTTCGTTACCAGCTTAGAACTGAAGTAAAATAGAAATAGTAAAATGTTATAATATTTCATGAAACACATAAAAGGGTTTGGACAGAGCAAATTCAAGGATGAAGACTTTAAAGTTTTAAAAATTTGTTAATTTTAAGCGTATTAAAATTAAGATTTTATGTAATTCCCCCTGATGATTTATGAACTTCATAGAGTTATTTAAACTGAGAATAAGACTGCAGAGAAAGAAACTTTTATTTTCTAAATTTAGGTTTGTTAGTTACTCTTCATGTTAGACTCAAGTAGTGCTTATAATAAATTGAAAAGGGTAAAAATATGCAGCTAGAATTTAATATAATTTTTCGTTTTTTGTTTATATTGTGTTTTATATAAATTTAGCTGTTAGTTTCTTTCATTATTTGTTGTATTCCAGAATTCGATATCGAAATGTTTAAAAATAATAAATTGAAATTTGCAAAGTGATTTAATTGAAGAAAGAAAGAATAGAACCAAAAAGTGATCGAATTTAATATGTTTAGATTTTAACGCTAAAGAATATGTATCTGTTGGAATTACAGAATAGGCACCCTGGCATCGACTCTCTATTTTTGGTACGCTTTCATTTTTTATCTTCGCTTCATTTCAAAACAAGTTAAATGACTTTTTTTCTCATTAACTTTTTACAAATGGCGAAGAAAATGAAAGACTGGAAAAATATTTTGGCAATCTTTTGGTTAAGAAATTAACTTAAGTAGGACGAGAATTTATTGAAGGGATAAAACACAAAAATAAATTTTATTATCTAAAATTATTAAATATTAAACTCTTAGCGAAATTTTCCTAAATGATTTGGATTCCAAATATCATTTGCTGTTCGAAGTGTTTAATGATCTATTAAACTGTTGTTTTGATGTGTTTTTTTAATGGGCTGTTTTTAAAAATTTTACAATTTATTTTATTTATCATATTGTTTTAGTTTTATATCGCGATTTTCTTTAAAAATCAAGGTCAATATGTGCTCCTACACATGTGCGATCAATATGTTTGTTGGTGGCAGCAAAAAACACAAAAAAAAAAGATACAAAATTCTCATTCGCAGTGCGCTGCCAACAAAAATGTTTTATATCTGAGATTATGTATCTTTGTTTAGGCTTATTCTCGTTGAAAGTTTTGTTTGTGTAATAAAATGTTGTATATCAAAAATAAGGGTGTTAAATTCTATGTACACACATTGATCGTACTGTTCCAGGTGTGCGAAACATTAAACGCGCAGCACCATTTACTCGCTGATCGTATTTTGAAAGAGAACCATAATTTACTTTAGAAATATAAATTTTAAGAAGAGTTTCACGATTCTTAGAAGCAAAACCGCCACTATTCTATAACTATTAGTCGACGTCACGTCACGTCAAAGATCATACTTCTGTATACATTTTCTTTGACAATTGACAATTTATATTCAAAGCCTTAGATAATAGTCCCAGACTGTCAAAAGTAGTTAGCTGTTGTCGAATAGGATCAGGTAACCGTCCTATTTTTGATATTTTCATTGACATTTTCAAATAAAGAGGAATAGTTTTTGTTGGAAATGTTCAATATTTTGAAGAAATTGTTTTACAAAAAGGTTTTTCTTATACAAAAACTTTCGTCTTCAAATATATTATAAATAAAAAAACTTATTGATAACAAAGTTGTTATATTAAAAGGATTTTCTTATACAAAAACTTTCGTCAATAGCTTCAAATATATAATAAATAAAAAAAATTATTGATAACAAAATTATTTGTATCAAAAGCAAATCAGATTGAAAGGTTATGAATCGCATGTTGTTGTATTTATAAGGACATGATTAATAACCACTGAGAAATTAATAGCAGATTAATTATCGAACTTCCGCAGCAGAGCAGAATAGGACGGCTTTTGAAAAACGTTATAGATCGTTCGACTCTCTTGCTCATTATATTAATAAAAAATTGTTTTTTTGTACAATTTATATTTGAATGAAAACAAACTTTAAAGTTCTGTTGATTACAAATTTTATTACAATATAATAAGGCTAGTCAATTAATCTGTAAACATTTTATGAGAAGAGAGTAAACGAGAAGTGTATCAAAACCAAACTGATGTGAACGCAAATTAAATCTCTGTGCTGCCGTTTGATTATGTGCTTCCATGTCACATATTTTTGCTCCGTATTTTTGCTCTACTTTTTTGTTTTGATTTTTATACTCCAACGCTGTTATTCATAAACGATTATTAAAATTAAAGTTGCTTTGAAGTATGAAGTTTGTATGTTTAAAGATCCCTTAAGGCATTCATTAACATCAACAATCGTTTGTGAATTAGAGGGAAAGTATTTATGGGTGAACATTATTTTGTTAACAATTAACAATTTTAATTAAAAAACTTTTTTAAAAATCTTAACAGTTTCAAATGAAGTGTTGGATCAATATGATGTTTTAAACAACTCAATAAGACTTTTTCTATTAAATTGTTTTCACATTCTGGTTTAAATTTACAAATATTTTCGTAGCACCGTTTCTGGTTAAAATAATTTTTAATTCAAAATAAGATCTCTGTATAACGAGATATAGTTTGACAGCACGAAATTTACATGTTTGTCAATCATTTAAAATTTTGTTATATTTTTAATATTGTAATCGGAAATATATTTTAAAGAAAAATTTATTTACGATTTACAAAAAAAAACGAATTTATAAAAGTTCATCCCAATAACAACAATTAAATGAACACTAAAACACTGTCAACACGTTTTGTATTTTTGCATGGAAATAATATCATAAACAATAGGAGGCGGATAATTTGAAATAAAAAAAAAAACAAGTTAAGTGATTTTTTTGTGTAAAGTTCATAAAAACAAGAGTCAGTCATATTGTATTAAAATTAAAAAATTTAAAGGCACATTTACAATTTTATTACATTTTGTGTTAAATCATGACAAAGTCGTACAAGCCCGAGACCTTAAAAAGCTGTAATCAATGTTACGCCCTCACTGGCAATTTACATAAAAATATTTTCTTCTAAATCTATGTATCCCGCATAGTTGATTCAATTAAATAAAAATAAAAAATTTAAAATTTTCTTGCAGTGCACACTGAAAAATCTGCTGGATGGTTTGAAATTTGTAAACACAATCTCAGTGCATCGCACAATTTCCCACATGCAGTAATTTCTTAATGGAAAACAAGAACAACAAGAAATGGCAAAAGAATTACAACCATAACCTTCACTTTTCGTTAAAAAACATGTCGTATCCTTAAACACTCATTAACATGTTTAATAGCCGACCATGTTTAAAGTGCGTTTCCAAGCAATTGATTTTTATCAAATTGTTCTGTTCATTAACTCACACAATTAAAATAATATATACATAGAAGTAAATAAACAAGAAGAAAGAGCGCTTCCAGAATGTGAATTTTAAAATCTGATTCATTATGACATCTTTGGATAATGGCCAAGTCTGCTAAATAAGTTGTTAAAAAAGCGTCCATAAACGGTCATTGATTTTGTGGCATGTAAAACAATTAACACTTTTCCTTCTCCCAAACAAACACCGAACTCCAGCACACAACGCGTTTATGCTGTTGGTATTACACAATACACACACACACACACACACACACACACACACACGCAAATCCAGTTTCATAGCCCGCTTGCATCTATGAAATATTTATAATTCTACAGTATTTAGGAGTGCTTTACGTTAAGCTGTCAAATGGCCGCATGTTTTATTATGGTAAATTGACACTTTAACATAAAAATGTCAATATCATGTGTCAGTTTCCTCTTCTTTTTGTTGTTGTTGTTGTTGCATTAAATGCCTTTTAAAGATTTCTGTTCTGCTTAAAGGTTGGTTGTGGCGTGTAAAGTGCTTTAAATAAAAAATAAATGCGAGTCATACTACAGAAAAATCAAGAAGCATTTAACTCCGAATTGATTTTTGATAAGATTGAAATTTTTAATCATTTTGTTTTCTAATGCAGAACATGTGAAAGTAATCAAATACTTTCTTATTCATTTGGAAACAACTCCCAGCATTTTAAGAATTTTGTTAAAATACATATTCTAATTATATGTGTATGTGTGTGTGTGGGTGTTTTGTCAATATAAAAAGAAAAACTCTGCTACTAGTGTTACGAATATTACCTGCCGTCTTGTTGTGACGCTGCCTGAAACTCTAGACTATTTTATTTGAAAAATAATAACGTCAGCAAAGCGAGAGATCGATTTCAACGACATGAAAACTTGTGATCGCAACTAACAAATAAACAGATAATATATTTCGTTGTTCACTTCAAACTTTTGTTTAGCTTTTAAGCTGGTGGTCGTTATTTATGTGAATCGAATCTTGAGTTAATTGATTAATATAAAGTTATTATGGAAATATGAATAAAGTTGTATATAAATACGCCACAAATATTTTGTGGTACACATTTTTATATCATATCGGCCACCGATATCGATGAGACATACATAATATAACAGGTATTTTTTCATAGATATGCAAAATGATAGTATTTTTTAAAAGTTCTTATTTTAAAAATTGATAATCCATTCGTAATTTTTCCAACATTTTAAATCGCCGAATTCGCACCATGGGTCACAGATATTTCCACTCTTCATAAAAATTTTAATGTTAAATAAACATAATAAGCGAACTTCCATATTTAAAATTAACTTTTAATATTTTTAAAAAATAGTTTTTATAAAACATAGTTTTTATATAAGATAGTTTTTGTAAAAGAGATTTTTATAGCATTTACTTTGTATAAAAAGTACTTGTTAAATATAGCACTTTTTATAGACAGTACTTTTTATAAAATGTACTTTTACAAAAGGTGCTTTTTGTAAGAGGTAGTTTTATGAAACGTAATTTTTATAAAAAGCTTTTTTATAATAGGTACTTTTTGGAAAAGGTACTTTTTAGAAAAGGTAACTTTTATAAAAGGTAGCTTTATGAAAAGTAATTTTTATAAATAGTAGTTTTATATTAGGTACTTCTTAGAAAAGGTACTTTTTAGAAAAGGTACTTACTATAAAATGCACTTTTTATAAAATTTATTTCTTTAAAACTTATTTTATATTCCAGGTGGTTTGTATTTTTAATGAAAGATATACATATTTTCTTAAAGTTACTTTTCGTTGCAGGTACTTTTGTATTTTTAATGAAAAATTACTTTTATAAAAGTTACTTTTATGAAACGTATTTTTTGTAAAAGGTATTCACACTTTCAGTAAAAATTAGTTCTTAAAGAAATTGTTATTATAAATTATTTTTTTTTATTATAATATATTTTTATTATATATTAAAGTAATTTTTATACAAATTGGTTCTTATAAAGGGTTGTTTTTATAAAAAGTAATTTCCATAAAAGGTAAATTTTATTAGTTTTTTTATATTTTATAAAGATGATTTTTACAAGAGGTGCTTTTTATAAAACATGTTATTTATTTGAGGTACTTTTATTTAAAATAATATTATTTGAAGAGATACTTTTTTTAAGAGGAACTCTTATTTAAAAAGCTGCCGTTTATAAGAGTTACAGTTAATAAAATGTACACTTTTCACAAAAGGTGTGTTTTATCAAAACTACTTTTTGAAGAAAGCCATTTTTTACGAAAGATACTACTCACAAAAGACACTTATTTAAAAAGGTACTTTATACATACGAAGTTTGTCTATTTGGAATAAACTTTTTTCAAAGATAGTTATAAAAGCAGATATTTCAAGAAATATTTATGAAAAAGTAATATCTTGGAAAGCAACAACTTTCGATTTGGGCAATTTTTTCAACAAAACCTACTTTTTAAGAGGGTACTCTTTTAAAAATTATTGTGCTGATATGTTTCCATTTGGGAAAAAAGTTGGTTGCTTAAAAGTCTCTCCATCAAAAGTTGTTTTATAAGAGGATTTCTTTAATATAAAAGATATTCGATATTTTCAATTAAGTAAATTTTACGTAAGATGTTATTTTGATATATTGTTTTAATTCTATTGGTTCTTAATGAAAGTCCAGAAACTCTTCTCGCATTTGTTTCAAACTCGTATATATTTCATATATTTTAATTACCTCTCTGTATTGATGAGATTTTGTTTAATTTTTAAATGTAAAATAATACGAGTGAAATTAAACTTTGAAACATTAAAAACTATTTTATAAATAAAAAAGAACTGTTTACGTATAACATCTCGAATGATTTCGAAAAAAATGTTAACGTTGTTAATATATTTATAAAATAAAAATAATATAAAAGTTCTTAAACTGATACCACTGCACTCGCATACATGATTATGTGTTCTAAGAGATTATTTTATTATTCTTTGAACGAAAAGTTCAAAGCGATCGCTTGTCTAAATTCGTCCAAAACAGTTCAATAAACCCTTCAAGTCTCCGTCATACAAAAATACGAACGAGTACATCTTCTAATCAGCGACAAGAGAGTCGTAAAGTTGTTTGCGACAAAGTGGGTGGCTTAAGTTTAATTTTGATAAGACTGAAATTTGTTTAATTTTCTCAACTTTTTAGCTGCACGACCGTAAAGGCATCCAAACTTCTTTAAACAAAAAATATCTCTGATTTTTAAAATAGTTTTTATTACATTTTTATGTTTTTATTTAGATTGCGAACGAGTGTGTTTTATTATTCCGCGGTATGTTACCCGCAAGTAAAACGTGCTCCATCGTTAAAGTTTAACCACGAGTAAAGATTTCCAAAAACAAGTTTTAATTTGATATTCTTTCTTGTTGCTTTTTCTTTTTGAGAAAAGTTTTTTTTTTTTTTTGTTTCGTTTAACAAATAAACTTATTTTTACCATTTTTGTGTTTCTAAGAAATTTTAAAAAACCTTTAAATTTATGCAGTCTGCGAAAAAAGAAACTGACTTCAAGGTCTCTTTTGTTTTGCAGAGCATCAGTTTAAGTATGCAAGTATGAGATCATCATCGTCATCGTCAGTCATCGTTATTGAAATGTGAAACACATCATGTCAGTTGCAGTGAAAAGGAGGAGTTGTGTTTAGTCGTTAAGGATTTGCTTGTTGTGTGTTGTTGTAGTGCTTTTATTGTTGCTCATGTTGCAGATGTTTATTATCTAGACATCCCTATATAAGGATGCAATAAATGGTTTATAAATTACTGCTGGAAATGCATTTAAGTGTCACTTAAAATGTAAGTCCTTATTGGTTTTGATATTGACTAGACGCCAGTTATTAGCCTTTTATTTACTGCGTAAAACCAGTGGCAAGATTTTATATATATTGTTGGTCCCAAGTAAAAAGGCCCTAACTTATACAATTTTAACTTTAAAAAAGAAGTTAAAAACCAACTACAAACTGTATTGATTATAAAACAAACTGTATTTAGCAACTACTTGCAAGATCGGTGACATAATTTTTCTTGTTCTGTTTCCTTTTTAAAAAAAATAATGCAACATTTCTTACACTTTTTAATAGAAAATTGCAACAATATGTCATTTGAAAATAAAAGTTTATTAAAAATTAATTCCACATGCTTTACGAAAAACTATTTCTGTTTTAAAACTCCTCTCATCTACAGCTCTTTACAGAAGAAGCGAAGAAATGTTACATCATGTTTTGCAGAAAAGAGAACGCCGCGGCGTTAGAGTTTGTGTGAAATGTATTGAAATCACAGCAAATATAAATTTCTTTGAAAATACAAGGGGGGCTATTTATATATATTTCGAAAGCCTGAATCATATATACATTTTTAAAGCCTTCTGATATAAAATAGCACCCTATATATCACTCTATTTAATGTTGATCGCAAGGCAGTCTTTTTGTCACAATTTACAAGTTGAAAAAATTCTACTGAATAGTTACTGCCTACTTGCAAACTTCACTTTGAGCGGAAGCGTAACTTTTTACATTTTTCATTCAATTATAATATTTTAATTTATTTACCTGGACTTTCCACTCCCATTATGGCATCTGAATCCTCTATGGAAGCAGCGTTATTAAAGAAACGATTACAACATATTTTATAAATATAAATTTTAAAATATTCTTAGGCAAATATTATATTTAAAAATAAAACGATTGAGATAAAAGAAAAAAATATTTGTTTGAATATGCAAAATAAGAGAAATGCATTTTCAAAACCGCTGCCATCAAAAAGTGACTAATATTTTGAACAACGCAAATGAATGACTAAAACGCTAATTTGTCTATTTCATTTTAAATAATTTTTACAAAAATAACACTGTGTTGTTGTTGAATTTTCAATGAAATTAATTTGAAATTTTAAATACATCAACTTCAAAAAAAAAAAGATCAGCTAAATGAGTGATGAAATTTCAAGATGTTTCAAAGTTAAAATTATGTTTGATTTTTTTTTTCTGTTGTTTTTAAGGCGTTTTAAAAGTGCTTCCATGCAAAAGAAAAGCGCCTCGATTCCACTTGCTGGTGAATTGGAGAGAAAAAAAAATAATAAAAAATATTGTAAACAATTGAAAACTAAATAGAAAACAATCAAAAATCTTTAATTCAAAGTCCACATTAACAACAAATAAATTCCATTTCGGGTGGGGTTGTAGTGCAGTTTAAAAATTAATTTTTATATTATTTTACAACTCGTGTATTCATGTACTTTCGTATTTATAGTAGAATATTTATAATTTTTTTGTTCGTGTTTCAATGTGCATTTTTTGTTTGAAAAAAAGTTTTGACTTTGAATTTTCTTGCAAGAAATTTGGGGCAAAGTGTTGGGGGGTCTGTCTTTCTTACGTTAGCGCAAGGTGCCACAGATTGACATCTGTTTTACATACGAATGAATGCATGCACAAGTTTGTATTTATTAAGAAAACCACAGAAAAGTATAAATAAAATATTTTTATTTTCGTGAAACGTTTAATACAAAAAATTAAGATAAAGAGAGGAAAACTGTAGAAGATATTGTGATAAACAAACTTGTAGAAAAAAAAGTTCTGTTAATAAGAGAGCATTTTGAATAAATTTATGTGGCATGTGTAGTGGTATGTGTGGTGGTATGTGTGGTGACATGCATGTTAACATGTTTATATTAAGGTGGTGGCTACGTCACTGCCACCTTCTAAATGACCGGAAAATGTGGGCAGCTTGTTGTTCACGTTGTTTGGCTTAACGATTTTTTAATTCTTGAAATAATTATTCAGGCACGTTGCATGTGGACCGTATAGTTTTAGCTTTAATAATTTGTTTATTACACAAATATGTTTTGTCTTTTATATTTGTGGCTTAAAACCTTTGAAATGATGATTAACATCGAAATAAAACTGTGATGTAAAAATCAACTGAAACCCGGGAAATGAGAATGTCATCCATCAATTTTTTGTATTTTTGTAGTCGTTCCCTCAAAGCTCCATCAACTTTTCAGCAACATTTTTTTTGCCTAAGAAAATGTTGTCCAAAGTAACGTTTCCTACAAACGTCTTCTTAAAAAACTATATCCTGACATTTCTAAATGCCCACCCGAATCTGGAAAAATTGTTGCACATTTTACGTTCACAAAAGAACACAAGTTTCCGTATTGAGCAATAAAGTACAATTTGAACAACCCAAACCAGCTGTTAATATAACACGGCATTGGTCATGACCTCTTGATCAAAATTTGTGTTGAATAATTAACCCTGGATGGTTGCTGTTCGTCGAATCGACTAAGTTCAGTTACTCTTTATCATGTAACTCTTTTATTTTTGATTAAATTCGTATTGAATTTTAAGAGAGAAAACAAGTTTTTATGTTTTATTTCCTGTTTTTATAGCAAAATAATTAACTAAAAATATTTTTATTTACTTTAAACTTTAAAAACTGTTTCGCTAAAACTATTTTTAAAAATTGTTCGTCGACTCAACGTAGAATAACCTTAATGTACACAAATAAAGAGTGACCATCCAGAGTTAAAATCAACCTACGAATGCCATGATTCTGTTTTATTCTAACTGAAAAGAATTTAAGATTTTACAAAAATTTTAATATCGTGCTTATTCTTGTTTTCCAAAATTTTGCTAAAAAATTTATCACTTTGAAATTTTTCAGTAACTTTTTGGGAAAAAAGAATCAGCACGAAATTAAAATCATAGAGTTTAAAGGACAATTCCCAAAAATGTGTAACAATTTGGAAATCTTGTAAAAATATGAGTAAAATGCAAAATGCATCTTATATTTTTATTATGATTTTTATATTTTTGCATTTCGTTGCTGTTGGTGCACATCAGCAGGGAAACTTTACCCCCAATATTTTTTAATGAAATCAGAGATATTATTTTATTTATAATTTTGTTATTTTTTGTCTATCTTTTTAGGGGAGGTACTCCCTCATGCCATGTATTGCGCTAATTAAAAGTATGAATTATGAGAGTGTTACAGAAGTTTTTGCTGAATAGAATAAATAGAATAATTGGTAAGTCTTTTAGAATTCCTTTTAAACGTCTTCTTACAATAATAAAATAATTATTGAAAACTGTTTTTTTAAAAACAAAACAAGTGTTGAAAATTATTTACCAGGCTTAAATTTAAATGTGCTAAATTACAGAATATTTTTATTTTGAAGAAGTTGTAGTACATTTAAAACTTTTCATTAAGACTGGAATGTTTAAAATAAATTTTAATGATCATCAATTTCGCACAGTGGATCAGTACTATTTCCTAATGACTTGTGCCATCGTGAAATATGCAAAAATTTAACAAAAACTAGACGGAGTAACGGCCTCGTGTCAGTTCTGCTAGTTTGATGATTATAAAAATATATTGTAAATACTCCACTCTTAATAAAAAGATTCAATTGAACACTAATTTAAAAAAAAAATATTCTATAAATTCACAGATTGAAATTACAACCTGATTAATAATTCCCTGTTTAGTAATTTTATCTGTAAAGATCGCAAAATAATACAAATCATGATTAGAATCGGAAAATTTTACAAAAATTTAAAGAACAGTTTCATAAATATTTTTTAATAAAATAGAAATATGTATACAGTGCAACCTCGACAGTATAAACACCCCATAATAAGAACAATTTCAGTGAATTGAGTTAAAATTAATAGGATAGTTTTAAATTCAGAAATAAATAATTAATATTCCAATTCATAAAATAAAATAAACTTCAATTTAATTATGTAATTTACAAAGCAGAGCAGATCACCTGTTTTCGAAAGCCGCTACGCTTTCACAGTCAAATCTCATGTGTGCTTGCTTATCACCGAATTGTTAGGTGACTTGATGAATATGATAACAGATGTTATTTATAAAAATTTCAATATGAAATAGCATACGAGAAGTGTACCAAAACTGAACTAATGTCAAGGTCACATTAGAACATCGTGTTGCCGTTTGATTATATTCTTCAGCTGCCCTTTTTTTGAACTAAAACAATCATGCGAGTGAAATAAAATATATGAGTGAATGAAATTTGTTTCTGCTCACTTTCACATTATCCCGCATATATTATTTAAGAAATATTTTATATATTAAAATTAAAAGTTGAAATGACTTACCTTCGTTAACATAACCGCCCTCCATGGTGCCAAATGTATACACCCTGTTGCCTTTAATTTTTACTGCCTCAAGTTGCGAATGTACTCTATTAAATGAAATTTCTTCTCTTCAAATTTTTAAAGTTTTTCTCTTTCTTAAATTATTATAAAAATATCATTTGCTTTGAATTTCTGTAAAAAGCAAACAACAAATAACATCAGTTTGAGGAACTGGTAAACAAAATCTATGAAAATAGACACTTGAAATGGAATTAAAAAAAAAAAAATTTCCACAAAATATGTTTCAGTGTTTACACAAGATTTTTAAAGCAATTTTTTAAAAGGAAAATTACAAAAAAGAAAACAGATTTTCGTTTGGTTAATTTCGTGGAGTTTCGAATTTGATTTCAGCACTTATTTTCGAACAAGTATTTCTTTATAATTCTTCGTTGCAGGCAACTGCCTGCACTTTGGAAAATTAAATCTTATTTTTATGGGGGCTTTGGTTTTCTCTTAAGAACTTCTTTGTTGGCTTTTAAAATTTATTGCGTTTTACAAGTGGTTTGATTTTTTCGTTTTCTGCTTTTGCCGTTAAGAAACGATGCAACGCAACGCAACGCATTTTGTCTTGTTGCAGTTTTATGTGGCAATAAAGTTTTATGCCATTTTCAATAGTTTTTCTTCTTTTAATTTTGCTTTTTTACATTTAACACGCACACACACACACACATACGCACGACCACAATGCCTGCAAGTTTGTGGTGGACCGTAAAAATCGAAATTGTTGTGTTGGAGGCGTTGGACTCTGGATGTTAATCACTTCTTTTGCGAGTTAAAAGGCCACAGAAAAGTCTGTAAAGAAAATAAAATTTTATATTTTATTTATCATTTTCGTTGTTATTTAACAAAAGAGATTTGATGTTATTTATTTATTTCCTCTTTTTTTCTCTTGCTGTTAATTATTATATCACACATTTAATCTGACACAAATTAATTTTAATTACACATTCACACTTCTGTAAAAAGTAAATGTTAATAATTTTTGCTATAATCCCCCTATATTTACGTCAGCGTTTTTTAAACTTGAAAAGAATGTGCGTTTTCTATGAGGGGATCTAAAATAATACACGCACAATTTAGTGCTTGATATATTGAAATTTCATTGTAAACTTCTGTGTCTTTTGTATCGTGTTAAATTGTTATCTTGACAAAAGTTGTTGTTGATTATCTGGTTTTTTTGTGTGGTGGAAATAATTCGTGTTTTTATCTTTATATTAAAAATGTTAACTATTTTATATAAAATATGTACTCCAGTATTCTAACACTTGCACAGTGGTGACAATAGCAAATATATTGGCTATAAATTTATGTTTTAATTTGTATCTTCTTAATATATCAGTTATAAAATTAAGTTACATAAATAAGAGTTTTGCAAAAATGCTTGAGAAGCATCCCCGATTCGTGAGAAGTGAAGCTTTAAAATCACTCATACAATATTCTACCAGTCACTCGTAATTTAGACGTGACTTACGTATAGCTCACGCATGAAATGTTGGACGTTCATATCAATCACTTTTTGAAAATTTATTTAAAAAATAACTTTTTAAAACTGAACTTTTAGCTTTTTCTGTTTATTTTTGCAGTGTTCTGTCACAATTTAAAAGTTCAACTTGTCACCATACAGATAGAGTCAGATATTTCGCATTTAGTCTTGATAAATAGTATAAAATTTCGTACATTTTGAGTGTGTATATTTAATTTTCACGCTACTTGAATTTTTATATCCTTAAGTCATCTATGAAATTTTCATGTTTTTTCCCAATGTGCAGCGTTTTGAGAATTTCCACAAGTAGTTTTTGTCAAGCCCCAAAAGTTAATGTGAAGCAATATATTTTGGAAATTCTAACTAGCAAAATTTCAACTTTTATTAGAAATAATTTAAAAAAATTATTGAATTATTCGTTGTAAATTAATCGAATAAACTTTTATTCAACTTGACTTTTTTTTTTCAAATCCAAACATTATTCGAGTGGGTACTGGAATCGTGCGTAATCCTATTAAATAAAATGTTATGAACATAAATTTTCGTCTTTTAATATTTTCAAATATCTTTTTTGAATAAAAATCCAAATTAATCACTCAACATAAACTATTTTCGCAATTACAATTTGTTTAATGGACTACATCCGAAATATTTCATTTCTTTCTAAAATATTTGTTCAATTATAATTTTCCAACTTGTTATTTAATAAGAAAATTATTTGCAAATTAAAAATTATGCTCGTTTGATTAAATCTGATGCCAAAACGAAATTAATGACGATTATTAATAATTTTAAACGAAATTTGTTGATCGCGTTAGAGCACAATAAATTTGCTTGCAATAATATTTTATATGTAATTTCCGTCTTTTGAACAAGTTTCTTGAATAAATTATAAACACAAAATTAAATCTATTTTTCTATTATAATATTTTTATGATTTGTCGCCTATAATTTTTTCTCTGTGGGTTAATCTTTTGTAAGAAAGTTGGCACTACGGTTGGTTTTATATAATAAAATATATAAAAATAAAAATTTCTTTTGGTATTTCAAGATCAAGAAAATTATTTATTTTTGAAAAGCCATTAAAACGATACTGTTTGTTTGGCATTTATCTAAGAACTCTTAACTTGAATAGTCTTATCATTGTGCGTAACCCAGACAGAGATTATGTGACGTTAGAATTCTTATGCCTGTCACAGCGAATTCGCTAACACATACTCACAATAAAAAAAATACTACAAAGAATATCAAAACTTTTTTATCTCTTTTTGTTGAAAAAATTCACGGGGCGTTTTTGTTATTTTTGCTTAAACATCGCTACACTCACTTCAATGCAAAACGGAAAACGAAAAACAAAAGCAGACGATGTTCCCCCAAATCAACACCCAACTCAGCGTTATGAAAGTCACGATTAAACTGTTTCTTTACTGACAAATTTTCCCTACAAAATGTTATTCTTTCTTTTTTTTGGGTACTCACTTAAGGCGTAGGCTGGCAAAAACTCACGAACATCCCATACACACTCACGTAATTATCTAAGCAGTTGTCAGCAGTTTGTTAAAATACTTACTGTAAGAATAATAAAACTAACAATTAAAAGTGAAAAGAAAAATAAAAAGAAAATATAACCTGGTGGAGTATGAGAACCGAAAATGATCGTAAAAGTATACAATCCACTACACAAGCACACACTCACTCCAGTCACCAATCAAAACGAAATTCATCAATGAATTTATTCTTGAATTTTGATTAAGGCCTTCTGTGTGACAGTTTATTTTTAGCTAATAATTTATGAATTGGAAAAAAAGCATATTGAAAGAGTTTCGTCTAAAATGGAATACAAACGGGGGTATAACAGCCTCAAATTGTTTGTTGGAGACTTTTTGTTTCTGCGATGACTAAATGGATTCAGCGACGGACGATGACTGAATGAGTGATGATCACGATCAGTTTGACAATTAACAACATGTTTTCCTTGTTCGTTTGCCTGTAAACATAAATATGTTTTGCCATACCGATCACAAAAACAGACAGCGGAAATTAATACATATAAGGAACGCTATAAGCAGATATAAAAATGGGCTTAGATTCATTTCAAAGAATAAAGCAAAAATTGCTTCGTTTGATCTTGGGTGATCTAGTATGGCAATTCCTTTTATTAATTGTAAGTCAAATTATAAAACGGAGTGATAACATTTAATATTAATTTCAACACTTTAACATTTGGGGGATTCACACTGTTGTCATTGAGTCATAAGTCATAAAATAATAGCACTTGAAATATGACAAGTGTGAACAACCCGTCATAACTTGGTCTGCTAAATAAAGTTGTATATATAAACTCTAACAGCTGCTGCCTTGTTATGAGCTGAATAAATTTTTTTTGCGGCGGCATATGGAAAAACGTTCAGTGGCTGCCAGCTACGTAATTTAAACGAGAAAAACTTTTGAATTGTATATATTTGGTTTTTACGTTTTATTGCTCCTTTAATATATTTTATGTTATAAAAATGTGATTTAATATACAGGCATATAGATATGAATAATTTTTTATCCGCTTCTTAGTCGTGAAACATATATAAGTAACGGCGGCAAACATATACTACCGCCGTCTCGCTTAAAGATTTTCAGAGCTCGACTTAGATCTCCAGAGCTATTTTATGACAACACAAAAAGATACCTGCAGGAGTGCTATTATTTTATGACTTTTTTATATGCAGCACAACAACAAATTTTTTAAACCAGTCTGAAATTGTATGACTATAACAATATGACTAAAATAGCACGAAGTGTGAATCCCCCAATTATTTTCTCTATATTTCCACATCATTATATTCTTAGTTTACCTGCGCAACAACAAACAAAAAATTATTCTTTATGATATAGTAAAATCATTAACATCTACCCCTATTTCTTGGATCAACTATTACATTGACATTCCCTCTGCCGGCGTTATATCTGTGTGTGTGGGCACCGTCATATTATTGTATTTTATTAAAAATTAACAATAAGAAACACAGAGCGTACGCCAAATAAGTTATTTACTAATTGAACAATTTGATAAAAATTAAAACATAATTTTCTATAATTCATTACACATCATCAATCACATGAGCTGACAAATTAGAGAAAATAAAATAGAAACATTTTAAGAAAATCTTTTTGGTTATAGAATAATAAAATCATAGAACTTATGCTGTAGTAAAAATCAATTTTTGTACAAATGAAAACAGGGTTCATTGTTTTTCGATCAACTTGACAAATCGATAAAAGCAACCTTGAGATGAATGGCATATCAATTGAAGCAACTTTGATTGGTTACAAACAATTAACGACTTTCAAAGAATACAAAATTTTTAAATTTTCTTTCCATTATAAAAAATTTTTATTATTTGCTTAAATTACTAAACAATTACAAATTTTTCCCTTCTATAATTTAAAAATTTTAATTCGTGTATTAAAACGCGTGTTGAAAGTTGTGCAAACGAGTCACCATCACCATCATCATCGCCATTAATCATGCCTTCGAATATTATTAGAAATGATTCTATCAACCTTGAAATTGTGTCTTATAATACAAACCGCCACACAACATCATGACACTTTTTTCTTTTCCTTCATGTTTTGTAACGAAAACGAATGCGAAACTGTCACAACAGTTACATACAAAAATTGTAGCGGTTTGTGTGTTCGCCTCTCAAAGTATTTGCTGCAGAAGTATTTTTTATTTGGGTCACCGTCAAGTATCGATTTATGATGACAAATCAATTGAAACTTGCACAACGTGAGTGAAAAGAAAAATGTCAAGTCTTGCTAAAAGGTTTGTCAGTATTCATTATTTCTCTCAATCCGTATTAAATTAATCAACCGACTGGTTTGCACAAGAAATTCTTAAGGGCATTTACTGATTCTCATTTTCCTTTTTGGGTCAAAGAACTTGCAATTTGCCACACAATTTTTGGCCAGAACATGATGGTTGTTGTTTTTGTTTTTGCACTGCTTCGCTGTGCCGTTTGCATGGTTTCAATTTGGTTTCATTCTAAAATCTATTCAATATACTTTATAAGGAGTTTTTTTAATACAATAAAACATATCTAGTGATATATATAATTTCTCACAAATAAATAAAATAGTTTGTAATAAAAATATATTATTTTTCAAATAACGTATTAAATAAGCTATTTGTAATAAAATGTGATTTTCTCAAACTGTTATTTTGTTTTTAAAAAATTTCAAAAAACGCGCCATTGTAGAAAAATCAAGTTATAAAATATATTTATATACATATATAAAATATATTGTTATGTACCTTCAATATATTTTGTAAATAGTACTTATTTTAAAGGTACTTTTTTAACAGTTACTGTCATACAACTACTGATAAAATGTACCTTCCACAAAATGGCCTTAATACACATAATCATTTAATCAAAGGTTTTTTAGGCACTTGTTATAAAAAGTACTTTTTATAAAACGTACTTTTAATAACCACTACTAAAAGGAGCTGTTTATAAAAAAATATTTTTGTTAAAGAAGCTTTTTAGAAAATGTACTTTTTTCATTAAGTGCTTTTGGCAAAAGTCACTTTTCATAAAAAGTACTTTTTATAAAGAGTACTTTTAATATAAGTTACTTTTTATAAAAGGTGCTTTTTATATCAGATAATTTTTGTTAATCATAATTTTTATGAAATATAATTTTAAAAAGAGCTACTTTTGATTAAACGAACTTTAAGAGTACATTTTATACACGATACTTTTTTATATAAAGTTCTTTTTATGCAAGTTAATTTCTATAATACGTACATTTTCTCAAAGGCACTGTTCGTGAACATACACTTTTACGAGGCTTTAAGAAGCAAATTTGTGTACTTATAAAGCTATTTTTTAAATAAAGTACTTTCCAGTTAGTACTTTTTACAAAAAGTATTTGTTGTAATAAGTAAATTCTTTAAAAGCTCATTTTTAATAGAGACAGCAGTAAATTTTCTAAAAATCGTTGCTTTAAAATGAGCTTCTTAAATAAAAATTTTCATAAAAGCTATATTTTAAATTATATAGAAGCAATTTATAACTTCTGATTTATAACAGGTTAATAAAACAAAGTTTCATACAATAATTATATATAATTTTTTTGGTTTTTTTTTCTTTTATATTAGCCTGCATAAGCATAAAGTTCATGCTTTTAAATTTGAAAATTTAAAATATTTTCTTTTTGGGAAAGAATAAACTAAAATTCGCATTAAGAAATATATTCTTGTAAATGGCGAAAACGGTAATACAATGACTGCTGTAGATATTAAATTGTCTTAAATAGAGTTTTGAGAAAAAGTGTTACTATGGTCTTATGCTGTTTACAGTATTTACCGTAACGGCGCTCAATACCAAATAATTTTATTTCGCATTCGTATTTGAAAAATAAAGAGAGAGAGAACGAATAACGAATCCACAAAGTTCACTATTGTGACCTTAAACTTTGACACGCAAACGTAAATACGCCATCGTTTAATTAAAAACAAAAACTTTTATTACAAAAACTTCTTGTAGGTGTGCGTGGAATATTAAAGACGCTACGGAGTGAATGATTTCATGTATTTTATTATTAATTTTTATAGCGATTTGTTGCCTTTTATTCTAGTCTTATTAAAAAGGCCCCGATATTTTAATGGCCCTTGTTTTAAAGATAATAAAATTTTTAGTTGACTTTAAACCTTTCCAATTGATTCAAATATCTATTGTTTTTTCTAAGCAACATTTTCAACGCCAACAATTGGATATTTGATCACAACATAAAAAATGCCCAACGTAGCATATCTTTCGAAGCAAACTTTTATAGCCCCAGCACGACTTTGGGACGCCTTTTAGTGAATTAGCTTGAACACAACATATAGAACGTCATCACCATCACCATCATCATCATGATGTGGCACATTAAATGAACATCGTTTACAAGACTTTGTTTTAGACTTTTTTGAAGTTTTGTCAACTGATTATGAGTTCTTCTTTTTTTTTTTTTGATAAAAGTATAAACAAAATTAATGAAATTCAAATACAACTATTTGCTTAATCTCGCTTTTCCGTTTTCTCATTTATCTTTGTGCATAAATTTTTCCAGCTTTCAAGTGCAAAAAAATAACAGAAAAAATATTTTAAAATAATTCTGTAAACAAACACTCATCACATGACCGTCAAATTAAATGTTCTAATTTTTAGTGCCAATTGAATTGCAGTTTATTTTTCTGCGCTATTTTGTTTTAGCAAACGACTTGTTCATTTCAAACTCTATGGGAAGGGATGGGAAATTTTGTGTACTTCTATCATCAATATTTATGTGTGTTTGTGTTGACCTTCACTTATTAGATCGCTTAGTTAAGTCTAAAAATAGTTTTTATTTATACAAAAACAAACTAAAATTTTGTTAGTTAAAATTTATATATTTAGGAATTGTTGTTTAACACTTTAATTCAGCAAAAGTCACTTTTCATAAAAAGTACTTTTTATAAAAGGCACTTTTAATTTAAGTTACTTTTCATAAAAGGTGCTTTTTATAAAAGATATTTTTTGCCAAACATAATTTTTATGATATATAATTTTAAGGGTGCATTTTATACACGATACTTTTTTATATAACGTACTTTTTCTGCAAGTCAATTTCTATAATACGTACATTTTATAAAAGGTACTGTTCGTTAATATACACTTTTTACGAGGCAGTTGTCTCAAAAGGTACTTTAAGCAGCAATTTTTTGTCCTTATAAAGCTATTTTTGAAACAAAGTTATTTTCAGTTTCAGTACTTTTTACAAAAAGTATTTGTTGTAACAATTAAATTCTTTAAAAGGTCATTTTTAATAAAGACAGCACTGAATTTTTTTTTTTCTCAAATAGAAAAAAGATTCAAAGTGTTTTTTGAGCCGACTTTTAGTTATAGAATTTCCATAGTAAAATCCAACTGTCCATCTCTGCTTGTGTACCTTTTTAATGTTTCAATTTCGTTTTAATTTCTATTTAAATGACTGACTGCAGTTTTTATTTTCTGTATCTTATTTTGAGGCACGTAAGTATTTTGTGTTCCTTGTCTTTATGCAGATTGTGCAATTGCACAAATAAATTTTGAAGAAAGAAAAAATAATTTAAAAAAAATATATTTGTTGGACCGTCTTGTTGATTATGGCTGCTATTTGGTAGTCGTCAAAATCAACTTTCTGAAGGTTAAACGAATCGTAAAAATATTTCCATTCAATTAAAAAAGATTCAGTTGAGTAGATTTTTTTTTTCGTTGATTGTTTTTGTTTATTTCAAACGGCAGTTTATGTGCAAATTAATAATCTATTAATTTTGTAGGTGATAAAAAATTTAGATCATTAATAATTATTTCTATATCAAAATTTATTTTATTGTAAATTTTTTATTTTTATTTGTATTGAAAGTTATTTTTGAGTTGGCGGGACAGTTGTTTTGTGACATTTTGATGGAAATTCAGATTAACTACTGGCGTTAAGATTCAAAATAGAAAATCGCTTCAGCAAACTTAATGATGCACAAAATCAATCACAAGTATTTATTAGCAGCCTTGAAGACATTTTGAAACGTTCAGGCAGCCCTAAATAAAACTGAAAACTAATTTTTATTTGGCATAATTCTTAAAAAGTGTAACAACTTTGAATTTTTTTTAATAACATTATGGGAAAAAAGAATCAGCACGAGAATAAAACTTTTCTTAAAATATATACGAAATAACTATTTAATAAAATATATATACCTAACCTATATATATATATATATATATATATATATATATATAATATGAAATTTATTTGTTGGGTGGTTAAGCAATGTCTATATGCATTTCATTGGCGCTTTTTACCAAATCGTCAGTAGACTTCAACCACAGTTTTTAAAAGTTTCAAACTTCTCAACTTATTAAAAGACTTTTATAAACCAACTGAGAATTATGTTAATAAATTAACTATAAAACTTCACAAATAATTTCAAAAAATCACATTATAATAAGTGTAGTAAGCTATGAAACTTATACAAACCGAAACGCAACAAACAACTTTTATTCGATATGAATCTATTTTATTATATATATCTATATATATATATATATATATATATATATATATATATATACATATATATATATATATATATATATATATATATATATGTTTATTCTGTTTAGTTGTTTCATGTTGTGAAAAAATTACATCTGAATTTGTAATTGCAGTGGGAATCAGATATTCGGGCATATTTCCTGCATATATTTTTATGTTCATGTCTGTGTTAACGAATTTATTTGAGATTTCTGAAATTTTTTTCTTATAAAATATTTTAGTAGCAGTATTTTATTTTCCATTTAGCAATTGTTGGTAATTGCAACATTCCTCTCATCAATCATGAGTGTCGCGCTTCAATAATAATGCTACTTAAATAGTGACAGTTTTACTCGTACTAACATGAAGACCTGACAAAATATGAATACGTTTCGTATGTGGTCAACTTACAGACGGACTTGATTTTCTCGACAATAAATTTTTGTTTAATTTTTTCTTTGGATATACTTTCAAATATTTCTTAAACATCTATCTCCTTTTTACTAGAAATTGTTCATTTAATACTTTCAGTTGTCAAATTGTCTGTTGAGTGATTGTATTTTATAAAGTTAATTAATTATATAAACAGACATGAAATTTAAAGAAATGTTGCATATAACAGTTTACAATATTTTGAATTTGCTCTTTTGCAAGATCATTTCCCTAAACCTCCAATACCGCTGATACTAAGAACTTAAATAACGAAATGTTGTGGCAAAAGTTCTGTGAATGTGGCCACACAAAGAGCTTCTTCATAAATTAGACCTCTGCATGAAAAATCGACTGCAAACTTTAAAATATTTGACTAAAATCTGTATATTCAAAATCTGTATATACAAATTAGTTTTATTTGTTTAGGAAATAATTAAAATATCTTTCAATAATCCCAAGATATTTGGCTGGTGTGTAGGCAGCATCTTCATAAATATTTCTTCTTCTGTGGTTTACTTCAACAATAATCCACAAAAACTTTGAAATTATTAAAATCTTTTGACAAGTATGAAACAACGAGTATATTACCTTTCTATTAATGTATAATAAGTCTACCTTTTGTATTACCAGTTATTAATATAACAAAAAGGCTTTAATAATTCATACAGCCAAAGAATTAAAGATTTATATTGAGTGAGAACTGCTTGCAAATTGAAATATTAAAATATTGAACTTTCTTAGCCGAGTATGAGTTTTGACAATAAAATTCAATAGCCCAAGTGATAGCCCAAGACGGAGCATCGTATTTCATTTTATAGGCCAGGTAGTGCTTTGACGAGCTCACAAAAAATTGCAATTAGCTGTAGCTAAGCTGTTTTCCCCTTTAACAAATATCGGAATCATCATTATGACAATAGGGATCAGCATAATCATATCTTATGTACTACAGGAAATCAAGAAGTTATCGCATTATCTAATTCAATGGAGTCACTTGACAACCAACGACTGCTTCTTGGAACTTGCAGAAACCTATTAATTTGATATTGTTTAAGGAATATAAACAAAATCTTGAACAAAGAAAATATTCAGTAAATTAACAGTGACAATATCTCGAACGAATCGCAAGAGTTCAACAGGAGTTATTTGAAATAATTTTTGTTATCGTCAAGAAACTTAAATATTTTGAATTAAACATAATGATATTTTGATTGTCCCCCATTTTTTGGACCTTGAATTACTTTTTCTTCCAAAAGCCGCCACAAAAAAAAAACAAACAAAAAAAATCGAAAGAACTGATGTCATCAGTTGACTTAAATTTGACTTAATTTTATTGTTTCTTAAAACCAATAATCAATTTCAAAAAAAGGTGTCATTAACTCCATGAAAATAATGCTAAAAATTTCAAATAAATTTTTTCTGCGAACACTCAAATGATTTATTAGACTGATAGCCAGCGGCATTTTGGCCTTAATCTTCTTTTTTTATGATTCTAATTTTATAATTATATAACTTGTGAACAGAAATTGTTTTGTTATATTTTCCTTTTACAAAGACAAAGAAATGCACGAGCCCAGTCAACTTTCTTGCACTAAAATTTAATTCCAGTCACGATTTCCTGATCACTTTTTGTTGGTAGTAACACGAACTATGGACTGGCGAGTGAGTGAATAACAACAAGTTGACAAGTTGTAAATGTTGGTCTCAGGTTTGACTGTTAGGAATCACAGATACACACACACACAGACGCATATTTGTTTATGCCATGTTTTATGCAGAGTTTCGAGACCATTAACTTAAGTTTTATTTCATTAGAACTTTTTTATGTTTTGTTTTAGTTTGTTTTCTTTTTTTTTTTTTTTTTGTTTTTAATTTAAGTTTTGATTATTATGGTGGTACCGGAACTCTTGGAGTTGAAGAGAAATACATGTTTTTTTGTTAATGTACTTGTAGTTTGTATTTGCAACATTTCTGTGGCTGTTTGTTAACCTCTGAAAAGGTTTTTGTTTTATTAAAAAGTTCAAAAAACTTACAACAACATCTCTTACAGATTTCATCTTTTGATCATAACCTAGGAGATGGCCTTTCCTTACCTTTTGAAATTTTTAAATAATAAAATAAAATTGTTTGAGAGCTTAACTATGAGTGCTTGTAATTGTAATTGTTGTTTCAATAAACTTTGCTGGAAATGTGCCTGCCCCTCCTTTATAAATCGTTTTATATATATAAACTCAGTTACTTGCATATTTAAATATGAGATTTTTAAATTGTACAAAAGAAAAGGCTTTTAATAATTCATATTTCTTTAATAGCTAAAGGCCTAAATATATCTTAGAAATACTTTTAATTCAGCTAATAAATTTATCTTCTGGAAAGGTTGCTTTATTTAAATTTTTTTTCATATATTGGGGAACTACCTGCGAAATGTACAAATTAAAACTATTAATCCTAGATTTTAATTTAATCATGCTGTTTTGCTTAAATTAATAGAAAAAGAAATCAACGTGATCATGCGGAAAAACTAATCCGGAGAAGTGAAGTTAAATTAAACTGTTAAATAACAATTCCAAAATACATATTTTATTTTGAGATCTGCCCATCTCTATTCTGAAATTCCTCATTTTTCCGAAGAGAAATTCTATTTGCCAGAAATCTGTGTAAATCTCCAAACTTGCATCACGACTCATTTGTGAAGTGTGTCTTCATAGAATTATTTAAATTGTTATTCAATTAACTTATTAAATATAAGAGGGTAAATCAATTCCAAATTGACACATTATTTTATTAAAGTATTTGAAAAAAATTTATATCTTAAAAAGAAAAAAGTATCTATCGTCTTCCAAATTTAAGGATCTTTAAAACAGTCAGCACCATTATAAAAAGATAAGCCCAAAAATATATACGCTCTTTAAATATATTTATTAAATTTTTAAAACTTTCTAGATATTACATTCTTCTAAAAATTCTAAACTGTTTTTATATTTTAAAGCCCTAAATATTCTCTTTAAAGTGACATAAAAATTATTTTTGTGTATGAGATGGTTTTTGAGATATTGAAAAAATAAAATGAAGAAACACGGCGAAATTATGAAATTTTTAATAGAATATCTATCACACAAATTGTTCACATTTTTCCCCTTGTAAGGAATACTAATTAAAATGGAAGAGATTCTCTGGCTGAACTTCATCCAAATCGAAAATGTTTCTCACTAACTCTTTGTGGATTTAACATGGAATTACCCCAGAGTTTGTTCTAGAGTCTACATCAGATAAATATGTAGTCGGCCGCTCAGCTTATTCATAATGTCATCAGTCTGTAACAAATTATAATTAATTCTATAAAAATTATAGAATTAATTACTGATAAGATGTTGCGAAATGTTGTATTTCGATGCGTCATATTTGCAACTAAATGTAAAACCATTTAAACTTGATCTATTAATTAAATTATTGTTTTGACATGATTATCGATTTTCAATAATTCATGATGTGCTCTTAAGTTTTGTTTTTAAACTCTATAGTTTTTTTTTTTTAATAAATAAAACATAATAAATAAACAATTACTGAATATTAATTAACGTTGGATGGCTGACGCTGTGAGTGCTCGCATAAATTAAAGGAATGCCCAGCGAAATTTTTAATGTCCCCTCCGAGTGTTTTACATGTTTTATTGTTTCGTGTTCCAACTGAACGAATAGTCAGTCAGTCAGCCAGTCGTCCAGTCGCAAGTTAAATATGTATAACGAACAGAGTGATTAATTTATTGTGTCTTTTTAGTATTTTGCTTTTGCTTCTGCTTTTGCTTTTACATTTCAATTTGACCTAATTCTTATTTAATAGTTTCTTTTATTCGTTTTAGTTTTTATATATATTTTTATTTTAAGTTCCAGCAACCCATTAATAGTGTATTTCATAGCGCTGGTTACACTTTTCTAATCATTTGATGAGGTCTGACAACACCCTGTCACAGAGTGAAGGGCATTACAATGCCTATAAATCATATATAATATTGACGGCATTTTTTGTGACTGTTTACGTTTGTACGAGTATCTGCGTTCATCACGCTAATTTTAATCATCTCTGAAATATTTAATTGACAAAAAGTGTTTTTAGTTTCATATTCATGAAACTGAAAACATAGAGATGCTTGTGATTATTATTTTTATAAACCAGAAGTCTTAAAGTACTGGCGAATGAGGAACTTTTTTTTTCTTAATTGGTGGCATTTAATTAATGATTTTACATGGTTTTATTATCTGGTGTTGTGTTTATAATAAATTCCTCTCTGGTTTGAATTGATAGAATATACACGATGGCTGCTAGAATTTATCTTTTTAAGCCACATCAGTTTTTTCTGATTTAATGTGAATAAAGTCATGATGCAGAATTTGTTAATAATGATGAAAAAGTCTAACTGAAAAGTTATATTTTATCAATTTTACTTTTGATTTTCTTAGGTTACCCGATCGGTTCTTAAAAAGTGTGTATATATTCCTAAAACCTTATTAATAAAATATTTCATTATATATATAACAATTATTCATTTCGTTTTGAATGAAGTCATCGTGTAAAGGTATTTAAAATATTTTGCACAAAATATCAATAATATCAAGCTTGTTTTAAATTCACAACTGAATGTGTTTCGTAAAATTATGAATATTATTTACAAAATCGTAATTTAAAAAAAAAAGAAAGAAGTTCATAATATATTTTATCTGAAAATTTTTTCAATTACGTTGGCTGTGAATCAATCAATCATGTAACCAACCCTGACTTTTTGTACGGAAAACATAAATTAATGAAAAATAGTCAACTGACTGTGACTAAATATATTGTAACTTTTATTTGCAAGTTCAAGATTTCAAAAATTTCATTGCTAATGATAATTATTTGAGATAAATTTGATTATGAGTCAAAATTAGTCCTGCGATAACAGAGACAGATTTCAATATATTCTATAAAATCTATTTCATACAGCAAATTTTGACAATGTATTAATTAATTTTGCAACTGATTCAATTGCTAATTTCATTAAAAAGTTTTATTATAAGTCTTATTTCAAAATTTAGGGAAATTAAAAGTTCCATAGATTCAAAAGGCCGTTTAAAAAGGATGTAATGAAAAATCAAAGTTGTTTCAATAATTATTTTCAATCCCATAAATTTTGAAATATATTCCCAAATAAAGGGTTTGAAAAAAAATAATAATGATGAAATGACGTGGCAGCATTGAAATGATATTCCAACTCTTTTTAATAACAATTTAACACAAATTGTAAATTCGTGGATTCGATCTTATTTAATCAATATTTAAAAAAAATAGATATTTATAATTAATAAAAAAACAATAGTTATTTTCGTAACTGAAAAAACTTTATAAAATTATAAGTTTTGAGGGCTTAAAAAGTCTTTTCAATAAATAGATTTTGAAAAAACTGCAATAAATTTCATAACTGATTCTCATCAATAATTTTTCTAGAAGCATAAAATTTGCTCAAAATCTTTTTAAATAACAAAAAAAAAATTCAATCCTTGTAAATTCATTATAAAACAAGAAATAAAGTTTCTTAGAAGTCATATATCACATAATACTATTAACGATAAAATGTTTTCAAACAGAGAGATTTCGAACATCAAAGAAATCTACTGCATTATAAATTTTTGCCATCCCCGTTGCCCACTTCACTTTAGCGATCCAAGCAGATGCAGCCGGAACACACATTTCACATTCGTCTACTCTAAAAAAAATTGAGTTGATATTTTTATTGCCTGCGTTGACGTTGAAGGTGAAAACGGTAAATAAGTTTGAAAAGAAACTCAAAGATATACAACAAAACTAAACTATTTTGTTAGCAAATCGCAATAGAATAAAAATTTATAGGGTGATTTTTTTTGGTTGGGCTTTCTGATAACTTCTCTTTGTGTTTTGTTAGTTATGAAATCAAAAATAGTGCACAATAGGGCAAAAGCAGTGCAAGAAAATACTGAACAAGTCAGCTGATTTACAATCTGGTAGCAGTGGACTTGGCTAACCGCTTTCTCATTTCTCTCTAATTAAGGGTTAAGAGGCCTTTTTATAACGTATTTTCCCTTATAACGCTGCCATCGCTGCGCTTTGGAGTTCGTTT
Organism: Linnaemya vulpina; assembly: GCA_963675445.1. Taxonomy (NCBI): domain Eukaryota; kingdom Metazoa; phylum Arthropoda; class Insecta; order Diptera; family Tachinidae; genus Linnaemya; species Linnaemya vulpina. Next base: position 7,142,699 of record OY776277.1, read on the forward strand.
TATGTTCCATTATACCAGCTGTTCTTCTATATTTTCATCTCTTTATTTAATAATTTTTTTTTCAAATTTCCTACTCTTAAAAAATTACCCTTAACACAAATATTATGTAAATATTAATTTACATCTTAAAAATGCCATTCGAATTCTCATTTCGCTATTAATAAAAGTAATGGGACTGGTTGGCTGGCTGAGTCAGTGAGTGAATAAATAAATAAAGTTGAATTTATTTAACAGAAAATTTATATATCAAATATTTATTTTAATAATTTATTGCAATTTAATGAGAAAGAATATAAACACGAGAGTGTGTTATAGATCTTGTAAAGCATTTTTGTTGAAACTAAAGACGCATCCAAGCGACTCACTAATTCTAAAGTAATTAAAAGAACTTCAGTGATCGTTTTTCTTTATGACACAACTCATTTGGCTTATCTCTATTGAAAGTAGAGGTTTTTTAAAATTCTTTCTTTTTTATTTATTTTAGTTCATCTAGTTTCTTTACATATTTCATATTTTCTTAAATGATTCACTTACAAAACTGTTATCTCTTCAAGGTAAATTTCATAACAGAATTTTTTAGTTTATTGAATTACGAAAATACTCTTACACACATCCAAACATGACAAAAAGGTTGCAACATTAAAACAAAAGTTTGTCTTTATCACTATTAACAGGAATAGTTTCTTTTTATCATTAATTAATATTGATAATTGGGCTGCGGCAGCCGGGCAAAACTTTCGTTAACAACCGATAAAATTACGCTACAAAAATAAAATTTATTACAATTAAACAAAAACTGTTACCAACCTGACCTAATTTATCAATAACTGTTCTAATTTTTATTGATATTGTGCGTGTAAAATCGTATAATTTCTGTAGAAAAAACAAACAATCTTGGAGCAAGTGCATGTGCTACTTCGTTATATATCTTTTATAACAGTCAAATAATGAAACTCATGCCACTTACTGCACCCATAGAAATGCCGCTCTGCTTCATATATTTTTATTACAATATATTTGAAATCATTATCATCATTATTATCTATAACAGACCTTTAACATTTTAATATACACAGACCAACGGAGAACATACCGTTTAATAAAGCATTTATAAAAAGTTTTATTATGTAAATGGCCTATCATCTGTCAAAATTTTGACAGCCTTTCATAACAACAACGCATGCGTGTCATATAAACCAAGAAAGCATGAATGAAATTAAGGGAAAAAAATAAAACAAAATACCAAAACTTTCGACTAGTTGTTATACAGTGCGTGATGAAAGCAAAATGGGACACATGCCACTAATTGCATTGCTGACGAACGTGAAAACGTTTACACAAATAAATTTGGTGGTTGCTGCTTTGATGCCTTTAAAAATAGATTTTATCAATCGTCAGATTAGACAGAAATTATTAAACAAAAAAATATGAAAAGGCAAAATATACAAAAAATATTTTGGTTAACGTTGAATTCAAGCCACTACTGTTGATTGAAAGAATAATTGCTTGAGAGCTAAAACAAGATTAATTGATCTAATAAATAATGGTTGGATAGGGAAAATAATATTATTTATTATATGGAAAAATAGGCGGTAAATTTTAAATAAAATTTGTTACACGAAAGCGGCAATATGCAGGGTGCGTTACAGTATAATTATATGATCATATATATATAATTATATGGTCTCTGTTGGATTAATTCAAACTATTATATCCAGACTGTCCGTCTTGAAAACAATATTTATATATATTTTCATTAGAAAAAGACTGGACAATTCCTATCAAAAAATTTAATATCATTTGAATTGTTACTGGAATATTTTATTTATATATTAGAATACTACATATAAATAGACTACGAGGGTTAAGACGCGGGATTATACTCCCCTATAGATATAGAATTTTTCTGATCTGCATAAGTGCATGTACGTGATGGTCACTGAACACTAAGAACAGCAATTGACGCCGTCATGGACTAAAGAGTTCATTACATCGGTACTACAGCAAAAATCCACCGTCGAAGTGAAAAGTAAAATGGCTACAACAAATTCTCTATCTTCTTATCTTTATTTATTTAAGCAAAGAAAAATGTACTGCACATGTAGGGGTCATCCCTTGACTTTTGGTCCTAATAAAAAAGATCGCCTGTTTTGTTGCAAATTAACTAGGTTATTATAAATAAAACATTAAATCTCATATTCATAAAAAGTAAAACTGGTTTGAAATGTATTTTATTTCAAACTTTTCTTACCAATATTTTTTAAAATAGATATATTTAATATTTTATAAATATAAGACCTACAAACAGTGCATGGCAGCCGTAATGCACAAAAGGTCCCAACTAGCGTTTTTCTTGAAAACATATAAATTTCTGAGATTTTAATACGTTTGATATTTCAAATTATTTTTTGTATGTTTTTTATATTTTCGCTCATTTTATTTATGTCTGAAGCACAGTTTGCGAACAATGATCCAGCAAAAGGTTAAAAATAACTCCTTATGAAAAACTACCGACTCACGACTCTTTGTCACATTAAGTTAACGATATTTCAAATTACCCATTCATATTTTAACAAATTTCTAAAGTCAAAATCAATTTCATAAATATGTTTCTTAAACAACAATCAATTTTAACCGTTAATGTTTTCAAATCCAGCCTCGGGCTGTAAATATTTTTATTTATCTGTTGAAACTGGCAAACTTTCAATGCAAAATACATGATAAATATCGCCTAAAACTGGACATATAACGACAGCTGAAAATGAGTTTTTAAGACGGCATTTGAAAGAAGAAAGGCAAACAGTCAAATCCAGTAGCCACACTATTTTTAACAACAAATAGTTTATCTATTTAATTTATTTCAACTTGCCTGCCATGAGATAACGACCATAAAGTGTTTTCTTTTTCCATTCACATTAAAATGATCGTGTGCAAACGAAACATCATTTGTCATGTTAAATTCGTTTGCGTCTTTGTTAGATTATTATGAGCGCTGCTGAATAAATTCTTTAAACATGATCATCTGACATTTAAATTATAAAAGTTTGTCTGTCGGCATATCTGTCTACGACACGCAACATCATTTGTCATCATCATAAGACGGCTGGTCATATTGTTTTCTATTAAAGTGCGCTTAAATTTTTAATTCGTTTGCTTATCACTGGTACTACAGCAATAGATTTTGCAGAGCGTGTGCTCCTACTAAGCGATCGTATGCATGTAAACTAACCCTGAATGTTGAACAGATCAAATGTTTATCTGTAGGGGGGTTTGTGTGATGATGCAAAAAAATTATAAATAAATAAAAATTATTTATATTTGCAACATTCTTGAAATACTTTTTAGCAATTATTTAAGATAACAAATCTAAAGGGGTTGGCTTAAATATATTAAAGATCAATCAGACACTTAAAAGGCAGTAGCAATTTTAAAAGTGAGGAATTCGGCACTGCTCGCTGTGGGTGTCTTGACTAATTGATTATTGTCGGCTCATCTCACTGCCGAAGGCATAGCATTGGTAGCTGAACAGTACCGACAGCGATTAACACCGCCATGCATGAAAAAGAGCAAAATACCGCATCCTCCTTCGTCGAAACTTGTAGCAAAAAAATTGGCCGGCGAAGTAAAAAAATTAAAATGTATACAACGAATGTCTACATCTTCTAATCTGTCCTCTTAAAAAACTATCCCCTCATTTCTAGTACTGGCATGCACTGTACATATGGGGATCATCCCCTGAGTGCTCGTCCAAGATACAAAAACATAATGAATAAGCCTCATCACGGTTCTCGAATCTGCTAAATCAAAGAAATCTTTTGTGTTTTTCTTTAAAGTGTTAAATAATAACGAGTCGTTCCGAGAACCGTAACGAAGGACAACACCTTGTAGGACTGCAAGGACCCAGCAGACTTTCTAGTAACTTTGGTGATCTTGAATATTGAAACAGATCTTATAAGTAATCTTGGGTGCGTAAGATAATACAGTACAGAAAAACTTTGGAAAGAGTTAGGAAATTCTCAACAAGTTTATGCGTTACGTTTTCCACCTGAATTATTTGTTGAGAAAATCTAAAACAAATAAATCTGGTAACACTGCAATCATGCCCTACACATCTGACCTTTTAAATCAATTGAAAAAAGCCAACTCATTTTCTTATTTGTAAAGAAACTAAATTTGTAAGTAAAAACGAAAACGTGTCATTAAAGTTCATGTCAATAAAACTTCGTTACCACTCGTAACAAAAGTACGCCAAAAGTAAGTAAATGAATAGACAAACACAAAAAAAATCCATAAATTCCAAAAGCATAAAATATAATACTGGTGTTGTCTGTAGTTCCTTAACAAGTTTTGGCTTCCAAGCACAAAGTCAAACAAGTTCAGCAGTAAAAAAATGTGATCCTGAAATTTCATCATTATCCTGTTATTCAGTACGAGTGTGGCAAAATTAAATACTTTCCAAAAAAAAAAAAAATATGTGATATGGAAACCACAAAAAGAAACCAGTTTTTCCTTTAAGGGTTAGGAAATGGTTTCAAGTTTAATACGGTACCGTGAAAATAAGCAAGAAAGTATTAACAACTAAAACTATCGAATACAAAATTTGGGTTGGTGGTCTGAGTTGCAACCACCCATCGATACCAGAATAAATAATTTGTCAAACAGGACTATAAAATACAAAACTATTCACCCATTAATTCAGCTCTTATGCCAGGTAGAGAGTGTAATTTATTGTCAAGGAGTGTTTTTGACAGCCTGACAATTATATTCTAAAAATATATTCAGTCATGAGTTGCGGCAACTGTAAATAAATAAGAAGGTGAACACAAGGACAACACAATACAATAGACATAATAAATTTGTTGTGCAGCACCACCGATTGGAAACAGATATCAAATTACGCGTGCTCACGTAGAACAACTAATCAAATGCCATGATTTACAAGAAGGCGATTATTAGAATATCGAGTCTTGTACTAATTGATGATAAAGAATTATATATTTTTTAGTTATCGCTCTTCCTCTTCCAAGCGAAGTAAAACGAAATAAAAGCAATTGAATAATTATACAATAATTGAAAATATTTTCATGTATAAGAACTGCTTGCAAACGAATTTAATACTAAGACTATTTTGAAACCATTAATTAAATTACAAATAATTTTCAAAAACTTATTTCTTCAAACAAGGAGCTACAAAAAACTTTAAAAAAATGTTTTAAAAATGTCTTAGTATAAGGTTTTTGAAATTAAGTCTTACAAAAAGTCGTGTATGACAAAGGTGTTCAAAAAAGGAGAATTTAAAATAAAAGTTTAAAATATCTTTTAGAGGGACTTTAAAAAATTTCTTTTATAACATGAACCGCTTAACAACACCTTTTGGAAAAAGTTTCAACTTTTACAAATAGAACCTGCCAAAAATCAAAATTTAAAAAGGTACCTTTTAAGAAAGTGGCTTTCGAAAAGGTATTTTGAAAATATTAAAGCGGTACCTCTTAAAAATTACCCTTTAATAAATTGTATATCAAAGGGTGGTGACTTTTAAAAAATTGCCTTCTTTTAAAGAAAATGCCTTTTAAAAAACAACTCTTTAAAGAACTACCTTTTACAAAAGAACTTTTTAAAAGATTACCTTTTGAAAAAGTACCTTTTAAGAAACGAAATTATTGAAAAATTATCTGTTGAAAAATATTTTTTCAAGAAAGTGTTTTTTAAAAAGAACTTTTGAGAATATATATTTTGAACATTAATTTTTTAAAAAGTGCAGTTTAGAAAAACCTTATAAAAATTACTTTTTAAAAAAGATATTTATAAAGAAGTACCTTTTGAAAAAGAATTGTTAAAAAGAACGTTTTATAAAGAACTTATTTAAAAAGTATCTATTGAATCTTTTGAATAGTAATTTTTAAAAAGTGATTTCTGAAAAAACTTTATAAAAAAGTGCCTTTAGAAAGAAGAGCTTATGAGACAGAACTTTTAAAAAAGTACTTTTAAGAAATTACTTTTTATATATTTACCCTTTGAAAAAGTACTTTTTAAAACTTTTTGAAACATATTAAAAAAGTAGCTTTTAACAAATTATAAATATGTACTTTTAAAAAATTAAATTTTAAAAAGAATAGCTGCCTTAATTTTGAAAAGAATCAAAGCAACTATTAAGAAGTACCTTGTAGAAATATAACTTTAAACAAATTTTTTTAAAATAGAAGCTTTTGAAAAAGTGCATTTTTAAAGAGTTATTTTAATTAAAATTATTCAGATGTCGCTGTAAAAATTTTTTGGTGTCTTGTAGATGGAAAGAAAAGTGCTTCTTGTTATACTGTTGTGGTATATTTTAAAATATGTAATTTGGACTCCCGGTACAAGAAGTACTTTTAAGAAATTTATTCAAAATAAGTGAACTTTTTTCGTCGAAAATTACTTAACGCTTTTCTTGGTACCGTACCATTTATATAATTATTTCTTGACGTCTTATGAAACTTATTTCTATATTACTAATATCGCATTTCTCACTTGTTAAGTCCTTCATTCCAGTTCTATTAACACAATAAAACTAATTGTGCATTTTTATATTATTAATTGAGCCAATATTAGACTCCACTGTTTGTTCAACTTTAATATTTTTTTTACAATACTTTTTCCTTACAATGGCACGTTACACAGCTGACTCCTCATAATGCACACACACACACACACATGTACACTTATTTTGAAATATTATTTCATCATTGTTAGTTTATCTAATTACAGAGTTCTGTTTTTAATTTATGATACACATATTTGTTTGCTTAGCAAAATCTGATAACAATGCACACCTACAACAACAACAAAAAAACAAGGAAATTGTTATTGGAAAAACATTTAACTCAAACAAAATCGTTGTAGTGTTAAATTATAAATATACTTTTCCATTGTTATTTGCTTTTTGCCACATAATGAAAAGACAAAAAGCAGTTTCTATTTTTGTATTACTCGCTGATATGAGTTGCAGAAGTAAAACTTCAACAACGTATAAAAAATTTTAATGAGAACTGAAGTTTTATTGGCGTAGGGGATGTTTGCCTTCGAAGTTCTGTAAAATTAATTGAAACTATTTTAATGTAGCGATTAATACATACAATTTCGTGTTTTAATTAAAAATTTATTGTGGGATTTCAAATCAGGGTGAATTGCATTTAACCACAAAATTAATTTATCTCAAACATTAAAAAAAAGCAGCTGTTAGAAACATGTAGAACAAGACTGTGAATTTTGCTTCGATTTAGTTTTTTTTTAAGAAGTTTAAGTAGTTGAGAAAAATCATAAAATTTCAAATTAATTTACTATAAAATCTAACGACGCGCGCTTGCTTTATAAAGTTTCCCACCATAAATAAAGTGTCGCCTGGTAACAGTCTGATTAAAGCCATCGGATGTCAATAATAAATAACCATCCAATTAAAACAATTTCCTTTGATTGTGTTTTTTTGTTTTTGTTTTCTTCCAAAAAGTGCGGGTGTGTTTTATTGGCATTTAAACTTTAACACAATTCCCTTAATGAATGCACCGGCCATGGAGGGGAGTTGCTATTTTGGCCACAACTCACTGTTCCGTCTGTTATCCCAGTGACAAAACAAATAGTAGTTGAGACAAAGAACAAGCGACCGAACGACAGACAGACAGACCGGCAGTTGTCAATAACATTTAAAATAAATATGAAAAAAAAGCTTGGGGAAAAAAGCCAATAAAACAAACAGCCAACTCCATTAAAAGGATAAATAGGATTATGTAAACATTTGCTGACGGACGGGTGCTTTATCTGTGGCTGTGTGTGTGTGTGTGTGTGTGTGTGTGTGTACGTCATGTATGAATGAATGTTTATGTTTTACTCTGGTTTTGTATTTGCACTTCTTATTCAAACGCATTCAAATGACGGATATGATTGTTTGAGACTAAAAGCCATTTTGGAGCCACAACATGTATTTTAAAAAAGAGCTGATGAGAATTATAGCAGGCTGTAAAATATATGAAAAGCCTTATGCATAAAAAAAGTCTTAGGCTTATAACCTTCTAGTTAAACAAATTTTCATACAAAAATTCGTTTAAAAACATACAATTTTGGTTAAGAATTAAGCCTTGACAATTTGTATCCTGCTAAGAGTTATCTCGTCCTTTTTATACTTTCTACTTTTGTGCAGCTGTGATTAAGCTCGAAATATATCGGATAAACGGGTTCTGAGATAAAAACAAAACATAAATGCTGGCTTGCATGAACAGAGAATTCATTGAAAACAATTTTGTATGTTTGAGGAAAATAATTACAATTAAGGCTTTTAATACTTCTCATATGAAGTGATTCAATGGAATTGACATTTTTTGTCAGATTTAGTCAAATTCCCACGGCAGTCTACGTGTTAAGGACACGAGAACTGCTTTAAGTTTCATTCGCAAATTTTTTAGTATAAACAAGCAAAATAGAAGGAACGCAATAGAAATAGCGGCGCGAAAGAACTGCATCATAGTCTTAGATTCGTATGACTGCCTTAATCAGTAGTAAAAACGATTAGCACCGGATCCCTGGTTGAATCTCTAAAAATCTCTAAGAACCAGGTCAATTTTTTCATCAGCAGAGTATATTTTTAGGCACGCAACTGTTAGATTTTTTTTTTTCTTGAGCTGCAAACCATCCAGACATTTTGAAACCATAAACAGCATACACTGCAGCTACTGGCCAGTTAGCTGTACTGCTTGCCATCTCTGCTGCCTCTTATTTCATTTATGTATAGCAGACTTTTAGGCACTGAAGCGTTCCAGATTCTTCTATTATTGTTGTTATTGCACACACCCTACACGACATTATCTAGAGCAGTGCATATGGAATAATTAAGTTTCAATTATAATTGAGGCGCATCTTTATAAATGTTTTGAAAGAGCAACAGAATTATTGTGACTGTTTCAATATGCAGAGGGGAAGGAGTTACGTCAATTGTTATGGAAATTGCATATTGTAAAGAAGTACTATTTTACTGCAGCACAATTTGCATTGGCAAACTACTTTAGCAACAACTGGATTATTTTAGTATTTAATATTTTAAATATTCTAAATTATATATGAAGTCAACAGGAGGAGGGAATAGTATTATATGACGTAGTTAACGTGTTAACTACCAAACTTTCGCCAGCTCGATGTTGTACTTGGCTGAGGCACATAATCGGAATGTTGCTAATCTGGCCTTGAGCGCGATTGAGTTAATTCTGTGGGCTGGTGGGCTGGTCACTGAATGGTTATGACATACTTGTTCCAAAGCATTTACATTCTCAAGCCTCTTCTGTATATCGAAATCGGATAAACTATTCGCTTTCCAGAAATAAATAATGGTCCTGTTGATGTATTTTATTTCATATATAATAAATTAATATCGACCATGATATTTTGAACAGTAAGCAAGGGAAATCTGCCAACACAGTCTGAAAAATATTGCTGTTCAAAATGCAGTCATCCGTTCCGAAAATTCTTTTATTCGTTACACAGCATATTTGGCGAGAAAAACAGAAAACACTGGTTCTCTTTTTTTACCAGCCAATAATATAAAGAAGTTTTATGTTTGCAAGTTTCAAACGACATAAATTGATTTGTCTGTTGCTTTTCAAGCAATTTTAGAAAGCTTTTTTCCACTTTTGTGTTAATAATTTCGAAAATAATTTTTCAATGTCCAAATCTTTATAAAAACACCTTACAAATGATATATGTTTCATTAATATTGGAAGGCGATAAGACACTTTAAACTGTACCACAAAAACACATGGAACATAAAGACTCCTGTTCATGCTTATATCCAATATTACAAAATAGTGTTATTAATCATTCTAGTAATCGTGTTATAAAGCCAGTGGCGAAAGGAACCTGCTGTAGCTGCCGCATTTTTCTTATAATATAAAAACGTATGCCTCAGAGATGCCTGGACTCTCAGGACTGTTTATAATCTAAATCAATTACCACAGGCAAAATGGCATTTCCCAGATAACCAGACTCCGAATTTTGCTTGTTAAGTAGTCACTGTAAATAGTCCGCATTCACGCTACACCAATTTAAAACTCTTTATTATTTATTTATATATAATTTCTTCTTTTTATATACTTTCTTCATTATCAAACCTTTTGGGCAAATCTTTTTGCTCATTTTGTTGACTACGAACAACGTGTTCTGCCATTTTCGAGTTGAAACTCTGGCATTAATACTTGCGAAAACTTTTCACTTTACCTTGACTTGTAGACACAATTCAGTGACCGCTTTGTCTTCCTTCATGCTCACACAACCATCTACTGAAATTATTTGTGATTTTTATAGCTCAACTCTTGTTGTCGGTTTTTATAAATACTACAAAAAAATGAAAATCAAATAAAATTGAAAAAAAAACAAAAGAACACAAAATGTTGGTTCTAAAGTACGAGTATGAATAAATGAAGTACACTTGAGTGAAGCTAATGTTGGCAATAAACTGCTGTTGCTGATATAAAAGGATTTTATAGATATTTAATTTAATTTTTTTTTCGCTTTCTGAATTCTTAAAATAGATAAAAAATAAGGTTTAAAGTAAATTTCCTTATTTACCACTTTTAAGAGGTGCTTGAACTTCGATGAGTATTAAAAGAATACAAAAGCTTTTTCATGATATTAATTAAACATTTTGTGTATGTGTGTATGTGGGTTTGTGTTGGACGTGTCATTTAAAGTGTTTTTTACATAAAATTAAAGCGAATTAGAAAATTATCATTCAAGTTTTATTACATGTGACTTATTGTTCATGCATAAAGAATGAACAGTGCGAGTTCGATCCTCGCAACACAAAATAAATCAGACCTGTTGCATTTCCGAAAAGTGGCACTTATCGGCAATTTTTCATTACACTTCGTCTTTCTTTCTATATAAAATACTTTGTCTTAAATATTGATGTACCTATCGATGGTCTCCAGTATACTTGAAAGCCCCGAACTCGCACTTTTTACGAAATTTATTTTTTCCAATAACCCCTCATTAAGGACTATATCCTAAATACCGGTACTATTAAGAAAAATTTTAATGTTTTTCACAAAAATACAGTTTCAATTAAAAAAGACAAAAATAATTCATCATTATAAATGAATAAAAAAAATATGTTTCACTTTGAAGACCCTTTTGTGAAAATATTTTTACTCGTAAGAACAAATGAAAAAATATTGGCTGCTGCGATAGCCGTAGTGCCGTGATAAACGGGGGTTGCAAATATCGAGCTCCTCGCACTGTATTCCCAATTGTATGATATTGAAGTGCAAGCGGCCAAATATTTAACACTTTCAACAAAAAGCACTTATGCTATTTAGCAAAAAACAAATAATAATAAAAATAAAAACAAAACACTCTACTAAGCAACACAGTGTTTTACATACTACGAGTACAGCGAATGTAGAAAATTTAGGTTAAACTATAAATTATAAAGTTACCAGGTCGTTTACACAATGCAAATACAACAAACAACACTCAATTCTATTCAAAATGAAACAAACAAAATCAAACATTTTAACAGCAAAAACAGAACTGCACATGGTCTAGCAAGCACTGTTTATATGTAGTATTATCATGGGCGTAGCCATGCAAGAGGAGCAGCTAGTTCTCCTACTTTGAAAAGACTTCCACAAACAATCATGTACATGCGTACAATAAAAAATTTTAAAAGCTTTCAAGACATTCTATCAATTCTAATCTTTTCAGACCCCCTCACTATGAGCTGCCTACGCCTGTGCGCGTGCTATTTATGCATGCATAAGTGGCTAAACATGGAATTGTACTTATACAAGTTGTATGCATGTTTGAAAAGTTATTGTTGTAAGCAGATTAAAACAGTATAAAATAGACAAACGCTTTGTATTGTTAAGAGCCTCATAAAGAACTTAATATTCAAATTTGAAATGTAGCTGCGTGTGTAATTTAAAATATTAGTACAACACCTTCCTTCTCCATTCATCCGTTTTTTATTCGCATGTGGCTGGAAATGCAAACGCAGCGTAAAAAAACTTTTGGGTCAAGCATCAGAAAATGTTTTAACGAATGGCCGATGTGCATGTGGTGAAGATTTACTTATCAATTGTTTTATAAAATTGGATACAACATATTATTGATTATATAAATAAATTTTTTTTTTACTTTTGGTCTTGATTTTTTGCTGATACAATTATGGAAACTCCACACTCAACCTTTCGTCCTTCTATAAGGATCTTTTGAGCTTCATGCATTCATCACACAGTTTACCTTGACAAAATATAAAAAAAAATAGAAAATCGTTGGGTTCCTTTTGAGCCAGAAAATGTCTTTCGATGGCATTTTAGATACTAGAAAAGCATTATTAATATGATTTAATGGTTTTATTGTACAAAATTAATTCAACCGGGTTGCACGTATAAGCTAAAACCATAAAATAACCTAAAACAAAATACTTTTAAACGTGCAAATTCCAAATCGCCTGTGTTTGTATTCGGGGGCGTAAAACAACAATTTGCTTGCATGCACTTGCTTTTATTCTCAAACTAATAAACACAAAGAGCGACATACAGGGAGAATTAAAACTACATAAATATGCCTGTTCTTGTTGTAGTTGTGTTGTTTTACTACTAATACAGTAATTACAACAATTACACACCACAGCAGAGAGACAATAACAACAGCAGAAAATAACAGCAGCAGTGCTTACGCATTGCAGTATGCTGCAATTTCATACCCAAGTTTAACTTTGTGTTACAACATATATTCTATGCCGGTTTGCAACACGTTGTCACAAAACATGTTGGAATTAACTCGAAAATTATGGACCGGCTTTTTATAACAAAAAAAAAAATAAATAAACAGAATTAGTAAATGTTTTCCCCAGTTCAGGGTGCACTAGTGCATGCATGTTGTGTGATAACGTCTGCATAGAAATGTAAATGCGTATGTGTGTGTGTGTGTGTGTGTTTGACTTTGCCAACGAAATTTATTTTAGCATCAAAACATTTGTGTGTTATGTCCTTGTGTTTCATTAAAAATGTTTTGTTATTGCTGCTGTCGCAGGATTAAATTCTTGCAGCAACTTTATTTTTGTACAGCAGCAGGGGTATTTTTAACATTTCTTTTTCTTTCTTTATGCCTCCACAAGAACTCACCAAAATGCATGTGTGTGTATGTGTGTGTGTGTGTATTGCGTATATTGCTCTTGTGCTTTGCAAATACTCGTACAATGAGTATTGAATTTGAAGGCCATTCGGGGACTTACTTTCTTAGTATAAAGACTAAAAATCGATACCTTTTTTAGAGCATTTTATAACAACAAAAATTTATTAAATTTTAATTTGTATAACTCTTTAATATGTTTGATATAATAATATATAACATCAGCTTAAGCTAAAAACTGTTCGAGCTATTTTAATGCAAAATTAAGTTTATAAATTATGGCAAATAATGGGTGATTTGAGGAAGAGGCACATGCCATACGAGTTACGTTGTGTGTCTCTTTTAACTGACATTAACGTACGTTCAGAGAAGGTTAACACAATGAGTACCTTGTTGACGGATATTATATAAATTTTTTGTTTTCGGTTCTATTTATTAAACTTAAATAAAATATTTATTTTATTTATGAATTTAGAAATGTTTTGGAAGGCCTGGGTTTGTTTAGTTGGAATGGATATTAGAAATCACCCATAGTTTTGAAAATATGTTTCCAAAAATAAGTTAAAAGTAATGAGGCTATTTGCACAAAAAATTTTATTTAAAAATGAAAAGTGTATGTTGGGTTAAACCGTTTCCCATAATATTGTATTCCCTAAAATTGTCTATTAGTTGTGTATGAAATTGTTTTACTTAAGAAACGCTTATCTAATTCAAAATATTTTTCTTGAGTGTTTACTGGTTACGCTTTTTTAAGCAAATATTTGCCAAGTGTGACCGTATCATAATTTAAGAAGTAATTAAAAGTAAAAAATTTCGAATAAAACAGTGACTACATGGCAATAGATTATAAATATTTAGTAATAATTTTACCTCAATTTACAAAATAATGTCGATTTCTTTTCTAACAAATAGTGCAATATTTTTCACACTTTTCAACAGAAAATGTCAACATTTTGCCATTTTAAAACAAAGAATTTATTAGAAATGAGTCCAACATCCCTCACGAAAAATTATTTCTCTTTTAAAAATTTTCAAAAGCGCCACTTTTTAGAAAACAATTGAAAAAGTGTTGCATGTTTTCTAGAAGAGAAAACGCCATAAGAATAACACAGAATAATGTTGAGTGTTTTTTGGGAAATAAAAAGTAGCCGATGTTGATTATAATGTTGGCCAGCCGTGGGTTCAGCTTTACCGTTTCAGGAGGGAGCTTTTTTGAAATTTATAAAAAAAGCTTATATTCAAATAAATTCGTTAGAGTTTAAGTGGCAGGGGCAAGAGGGTTTTGCATTCCCCCTATATTCGTTTTTGGTATTACCGCAATATTAAAATTACAACATTCTTTTGCCGTGAACTTTTAACAAGAGAAAATTTTCCCTCCCCCTATATGCGCGCCTAGTTTTGCCACAATATCAAAACTACAAAATTTTTAAAACTCTTTAATTTTAATTATTAAGAATTTTGAATAATGAAAAAATTTAAAGATCGCTTCATTGTGAATTTCAACTAAAGTTATATATCAGGAAATTTATTGTTACGCCGCCATAATGGCTCTTAATGGCTTTCATAAGAAATACAAGGTGGAATGGGGTTCTTTATAAATTCTTTTATTTAGTGAGAGGCACCCAAAACTATTGTATAGCTCGAAGTGGTTGTCTCTGATCTACGAGCAGTTTTTTATAAGTAAATATTTTGTATAAAGTATTTATTTATTTTTTTTACAAATATTTTTACATTATTTTAGCGATCTTTGCTTAATACTCTCATAATTAAAACCCTAGTCAGTCATGATTCTCTACTTCTAATGGCCAACAAGTCTCTGATGGTTAGCAAGTTTAAAAGTTTTTACAAGCTAAAAAATAAATTCGTCAGCTAATGAGCTTCATCAGATTTCAGCTGAAAATGATGATCTAAGTACTAATCGAAATAATGAAATTTTGTTTGTTTCCTAATTAAGTGCTCAAAATACCTTCTCTGTTCATCAAAGTCATTGATAATAAAATCATTTTGTGTGATTTAAATTTTAATGTGACATATTGGAAAAAGTTTTGCTTTTCACACTTCTTTCAAATTCAAAACAGTCTCTTACAATTAATAAAAAAAAAACCGGCAAAGTTCCAAAAACGCTTTCAATACTCTCGCGTATTGTTTGTAATATCCGATAATTTATGTATGCAAAAAAGTAATTGTAAATAAATTAAGCAAATAATTAATTAATTTGTTAGACGTATGGCATAATTAAAAACTACAAAAGCAATAAATTTGAATGAATACTGCGAGTAACGAGTGAATAGAAAACTTTATTAATTTAAATGCAAAAAAAAAAAAAGTGTGAAGAGTGTGAGTTACTGGACTTTGTATAATTAATCAGATAAAAAAATAAAAACATTAAATTGATAATTTTTATTCACGTTGTCGAAGGCTTATGCAAATTGCGTTTCCTATACGAGACCTCATTCAGCAAACTTTCAAGCTCAAATAGAAAATGTTAAAAGTTACTCACCGATTTGCATAAGTTTTGTAGAGTCGGCTAATTATTCGTCGGATTGTGTAACGCCGATGATGCAGAATATTAAATTTTTAGTTTTCATCAGATATCAAATGCCACACATCTTTGTTTTTATATCGTTCGGTGGAGATACAAAGCGAGTGGTCAAACAGTGCGAACTCCTCAATTTTTAAAATTGTTTTTATAATTCGATTTTAAGACAAGTTGGCAGTTGTTGTCATTAAAATATGTTAATTTATAACAAATTCATTCGCACAAAAGCTTACAGCGATTGATCGATAAATTAACTAACTTTAAGAGTTCTGCTGGCGTTTCTTATCCAGCACAAGATTTAGAAAAGTGTTAATTTTCAGCCACATTTACAACAAAATAAAACAAATTATATATTTTAAAATAAATTGACAATTAACCAGTTAAAGAATTTTGTTTGATTTTTCCTCCACCACTTCTCCCAAATGATAAGTTTACGCGTCAGTAACTTGTTTTTTTCGATTTTATTCTATTCATTTAAATTTGAAAAATAGTTTATCAATAACAACGACAAACAAACTCCAAAATATAAAACACTCACACGCACACACCAAAACAGTTTGTTTACTTCTGTTTTACCTTCAGTTAAAGCTCCCACACTGTTTGCTAATAATAAAATACCTTTTTGCTCCAGTTTTTCTTATTAACTTTTTTTTTTAATGTTAACAATTTCCTGCTAAATGTCTTGCTTTATATAATTTTTGCTTATATTAATTGAAAAAAGATATATATTTACTTTGTTTGGCTTAAAAATATATATAATTAATACAATTTAAATTCGTTTATTCAAAGTTGCGTTTCTATACGCTGACACAACCGCCGCGGTAAGATTGAATTTGCAGACTGAAAATTGTAGAAACGTTTTGTTGTGCTGTAGCTAACGGATACAAAACAACAACAACAACAACAATAGAAATAACACAGAATTGGATTGTTTAAAATAATTCTCACAGATGCGGCTGCAAACAGCAACTGAACAGCTGTTTCTGCTCCAACCTTTTAACATGTTCGCTTGTGTTTTGTGTTTTTTTCTCTCAAATTCATGTATAACAGACCGCTGTTAAGTGCTGAATGTTAAGTTTAACAGTGAACAAGAATGTGACACAGTATTTTAAGCAGAATGAGTGACATCATTCTGGCAAAATATTTAGAAAATGAATAGAATATTTACTTGCTGTTGATGTGATGTTATTCGGTCATTCGGACACTGTTTTCTTTTCTTTTTAAATTATGAAATATTATTTCCAAAATTTAAATCTGACAGATTGGTGTTAGTCATAATTCTTATGCATAATAAAGATAACATATTTCCTAACAAAACAGGGTTTAAATTTCAAAGTTAAACGATGATTAACTCTTTTTGCGTTTCTCGTAGCCGAAGTTTTTTCATTCCATTTGTAATATCCGCAATATTTGTGAGTGACCTAAGAAGTGCATATTTAAATAATTATATAAATGAGGAGTATATTTATTAATTAAATTATTTATCGTGACTACAAGATAAATCCAGTCATTATCTACTACTTCCACAATTCCCATCGATCTATAACACTGCGAATGTGTTAATCTATTCAATTTTACTTGTTGAAAATTATGTTTTCCAACTTTTTTTGTGTCTTGGAGCAGTAGTCAGGGGATGGCCTCCGCTTATACGCTAGAAAGGGGCGGATGGTAGCAAGAGGACAACTGAAGCTGAAGCTATAGCTATTTTCACTTCCTCGGTGAAGTTTTCGCTGCAGGTAGCGACAAAGTAGGATGCTGTATTCTGCTCTTTTGATAAATGAATTGTTTTAATCGCTATGCCTTCGTCACTGAAACAAACCAACAACAATTAATGCTGATCAGAAAAATTCGACACCATATCCAAGACTGTGGGCGCAGTAAAATATTAATCAGAAAACTGTTGTCCTCGTCAAAAACTCTCTACAGTCAAAATAAGCTATTTTAGAAAAAGAAGTTTCCGTTGCATAATTTTTGTGCCAAAACCATTATGATATAATGGAACCGTTCGATTTCAAGGGTAAACTGAAAATGTGCCCTATTCATGACAAGACCAATTGGAACTTCTGATTCCTCCATATTTATAACTCTCATAATTATAAACCATAAACAGTGATCGAGTATTAAATACGACACGATTTCTATGATGTTCTCTCAAGGTCACTCATTATTACCCCATAGTCAAGATCTCTGACAATTTCGGTCTTATTTTAGACATATAAAAATCAAATACTGCTGTTCTTTGCAAACGAATGAGAAGTTTATCCTTGAAAGTAATTGAGAAAAATAAGAAACAGAGTAGAGAGGGCGATGTTTCATGTATGAACTGCTGAGCTTATTTGTAGCATCCTGTGGATATCTATGTGAAGATGAATATGTGAATATGAAAAAAGATATTTGGTAAAAGAATCTTTGGACTACCACTCAGAGGATGTCTTCTATATATGAAGTTGCTTGTGCCAGAACTAGAACAGAGGGAGACAGCGTCAAGAGAACAGATGAATACCGATTAGAAGAATAGTTTACAGCTGTTTTTCCTTTTTACTTCGCCTTAGAATTGTTTGCTACAGTTACAGCCAAACCAGCCAAGTCAATTGTTTTTAATTTTTGTTAATTCCATATCTTCTTCAATGTTAGAAAGTATTTTCTTTGAATTCCAGTGCGGTCTTTGTTTGAGTAGTCCGTATGTTTGCCTACTGTTGTTGTCAACGTCATGTCAATTCTTTTAAAAATACATCCTTTCTTTCACACAATTCCTTAAAAACACAAAATATTTCGGAATTTTTTGAAAACAACAAATGGATTCATGTGCAAGTAAATATTTTTAAGTGTGTAGGCACATGCTACCAACGTATCCCAATTGGCCAAATCGTCGTCGACGACATTGTCTTCCACGATACATGTGTGACATGCCGTCTGTCGATTATATTTGCTAACCGTGTCTATTTGACGAAATTTCTCGTTAATAAAATTGTTCGTCATAGGGAATAGGCAAACCACAAGCTGATATGACCGACACCTTCGCTCATTTCAACTTGTTTGACTTCCTCGCCACTTGTATGAAATTATGTTGTAAGATTTGTATGGAGCTGTCATCTTCAGTATGGCTTCAAGGATACACCCGTTCTTGAAGTTATTTCAACAAAATGGCCAACTGGGATTGCGTAAGAATACATAGACAAACAAGACGTTCACTTACGTCTTTATGTACATACTGGCTGACATGTTGTTAAAAATGGAAGTAAGTAAATAAATTTCTTTTTATATTTAGGACTCCACTCAAGATGATGATGATGAGCATGAATATATTTTTGTATTTATTATGCAGTCATGTCGGCGCCAAACGCCAACACGCTGTCGTATTAAGTAAATAACAATCGTCCGTCTGCTTTTTCGAAGAAAACTCTTGAAAAATTCGACACTTGCTGTGAAACTGCTGCTGCCATTGTACGACGTTTTCCTTTTGTCTTATTCATTTTGGGCAAATATGTGTTGAGAACTTATTTGGATAGTTCTTGACTTGTTGACATTTTCTGTTAGAAAAGGTGGTACTTTTTATTTCACAGAATTCGAAAAAATTTATTCAATAATTGAACCCGAAGAATCAATAATTGTATTAATTTTTTAAATCAGCATTTAGTACTGAAATACGATGAAAATATCTATTAAAAGAATATATTCTATTAAATAATTTATATAATAACTTGGCTAGAAATAAACAACCAAAAAAGTAAAACTAGGACAGGATTTTAGTACTTATTGCGTCACTTGAAAATCGATATTCTTACACAAACATATAATTTATGGTTGTATGTGTGGGAACATGTGCACGATTCTACTCATACACACACACACACATTCGTAAGAGTGTGTAGGGTAGTAAAAGGCAAAACAGAAACCTGGAAAAATTCCTATGCTCGCTGCTCGTAAGCGAAATGGAAAAGTAGCTTTTTCCGTCAAAATAAAATTTGTTCTATTCGTTCAAGGGGTTTCTTTGTGAATGAACATGAAAGGAAATTAATTTAATCTCTTATTTGAGGATTTAATTTGGCATGTCAGTTACACGTCTTTGCATAAATTTTAATAAATTTGCCAGGCTTGATGGCATTATGAAGTCAATAATAACGCAGAAGACATTTTCATTTCATGTGAATGTATTTATTTGTTAACATATTTGAAAGACATAGAAATTAATTACCTTAATTAACCGATTGAATAACTTAATAAATAAAAAACAAAGAATATTTACTTCTTAAAATGTTTTATTTTGGAAAATACTGGCAAAAAAAAGGTTGCTGACAAAAATTAGGCTTTTCCAAGAAAATTTTTAAAAATCGATTTTTTGAACAAAGAGGTACCCCTTATGAAATTTTCGATTTTTGCAATTTTTCCATAAGCCCAATAATATGTATTTTTAATTTGTAAAAAGTTTTATTTTGAAAAATACTGGCAAAAAGAAGGTCGCTGACAAAAATTTTGCTTTTTCTAAGAAAATTTTAAAAAAATCGATTTTTTAACAAAGAGGTACCCCTTATGAAATTTTAGATTTTCGCAATTTTCCCATAAATTACTTTTTAAAATGTTTTATTTTGGAAAATACTGGCAAATAAAAGTTTGCTGACAATTATGTAGCAAATTTTTTAAAAATTTATGAAATTTTTGGTTTTATAAATAAATATTTTGTCATGATTCAAAGAGATTTTTTATATATAAAATACAATTTCTTATCGCTCATTCCTGATAATGCTAATAAGTTGTTAACGAAACTCCTACAGTCCTCCAGCTGTAACTGTTAATCCTGTTTAGTTTTTTATCAAAATTTAAAAATCCTGTCCTTCTGCAATTGTTAAATAGTTTTAACAAAACAAATCTGTTTTATAAAGAAGCCCACAATAAAGTTGCATTAAGAGTGCACTCAATCCCTTTAATATAAGTCAGTGTGTCAGTGATGATAACCTTCACTTGATGCATCCAGAGACACTCGTGGTTTTATGTCATCATCCCATTTCATTCTTGAGTCGCTCTTCAAACCAGAAAAGTTGCAACGAGTGTGATATTCTGAATGCGCTTCAAAAGTAGACATGCAATAATCGCTTATACGATGACGGTCTTATGATTTTCTCATATTTTATTAAACAATAAAATATGTTTTTATATCTAAGAAGAAATCAAAGATTGCCCTCGTTTATTTAAGATGCGGTTATTAATGGACGTTAAGTACCCATTCAAGAAGCATTTAACACTCTATAAGAAAACACTTCAAAGGCTGAATAGTCGAGCAAAAGAAACAAGAATTAATAAAGCAGTGAGTTCACATGAGAGATGGTCAGCAGCCGTCTGGTGATTGACATAAATCCGACGCGAGATATTTGGATTGTGCGGTAGCAGAGAATGATTAATTTATGTTTTGTAAAAGAGATATTTTTAACGGTGAAGTTTCAATTTATTTTCTCAATGTGAAAATGTGCTCAGGCACAGTTAAATATTCAACGTGATTTAACGGGTCATATTAAAAAATGAAATATAAAAAAAAGTAAATATTGTAAACTATATTTAACTATAGTTCTCGAGTTAATTTTGCGTTAATGAAGCACGCAACCCTAATTCGTTTTATAAAACTTCTTCTTGTTTTCCTGCAAATTTTTACTTCGTTTATGCGTTTGCCAAATAAGACCCCAACGCACAGCAGCCTAAAATTATACAAAAATTTTAAGACTTTCGTGCACGCGCGATCATGCAGTGTGCATTCACGTATACCATATAAATAGTAGGCCATCTCTGAACTGAACCAAAATATTGATCACGATCCCATCTCTACCTAAAAAACACAGAAACGGACAGACGTCATTTGTGTGTCTTATCTATTATACGGCTGATGTTCCATGAGAAGAGCACACAAATAGTCTCACATTTGCATGCTTTTGTTGAACGATACCACACAAATCAATTAGAATTTATCTAGAAAATTAAAAGAAAAAAAAATTGTAGTAAAAAAAAACATGACAAAAAATTTTATTTACAAGTGTGTACCGGAGACGACAACAAGTTCTTACACTTGTTGCTGAGACATTTTTCATCAGAAATAAAGTCTTGCAATTGTATTACCTCATTGTTGACATTAGCTGGAGTACGGGCTTTGACAGATCTTTTTGTGTGAGTAGAACGCATTTTAAGTGCCACCATCATGGCTGAGGAATTTAATGCAACCAGTCATCATTTAAGTTTAAACAAAACGTATGTGTGTGTGTAAGTATCTGATATTACCAACAGTGGTTAATAAATATAAGATATTTTATAGGAGAAAAAAAAAATTTTTTAATTATTTTTATCCCTACAAAATCTCTTTTATTTAAAGACAATCACACATGGAAAAATTTTTTTTGTTGGTTTCGATCTCAAGTTTGTTATAGCCACAGAGTACTGTAGCAAGTGAGTGTTGAATTGAATTGGCAAATATTTACTTCAAATCAACTCTTTTTTTCATGTTGACATCATTTCAGTTTATTTGTAAATGAATTCAAGCGCTGCATACAATTATTATTTTTATTTGTTGATTCTAAGAATTTCATTCTTGTTTACCATCCAGCCAGTCATATTTTAATCGAGTGAAAACAAGTGCTGTTCGACCAAAACGACTGCCTGATATCTATCCTTTACGAAAACTTAAAAATTTCTTATAATTATGCGTTAAAGAATGAACAGCTGAGTGCCATTTTGATTCAAACTATTTTAGCTTTCAAGAATAATTATTTAGGAAGTTTTCGCATTATTTTAAAATAATATATATTTTTGTAAGATATATATCATAAAAACTTTTGGAATATCTAACTGCAGCGTCTAGAATTAAGTTTAAAAAAAGGATATATGGGCGGTAGCCATGCCCTTACATTGAAAGATACAAAATTTGGAAGATTTAATTAAAATACAAAATTTAGGAAATAGTTACTAATAATAGAGCACTGTATATATAAATTGGGTGTAAAATTAAGTGTTTTAGAAAAAAGGATACACGGGACGCAGTCATTTCCTTGCACCGAGTGATATAAAAACGTGATTTTTCAAACTATTACTAATATTTGGTACCTTTTAATCATAAAAGCCGCCAAAAATTATGTCTCTTAGAAAAAGGATATATGGGAGGTACTCATGTCCTTGCACCGAGTGTTATAAAAACATGATTTGCCATATTATTACTAATATCTGGTACCTTTTAATCACAAAAGCCGCCAAAATTATGTCTTTTAGAAAAAAGATATATGGGAGGTAGTCATGTCCTTGCACCATATAATACAAAATTCGTTAGGGAGCTGATTTTTAGTGGAATCAAATCATAAATGCATCTAACATTCAGTTTTTGGAAAAAGGATATATGAGTGGTAGTCATGTCCTTTCAGCGAATGATACAAAGTTAACAAGACAGTTAAAATGCACAATTTAAATTTCGGATACTAGTTTTCAAAACATTTTAGTCATAAATTTGGCCTGAAATTAAGATTTTTTTGAAAAAGGATACTTGCGACACAATCAGTTCTTTTCATCGGATGATTTAAAATTTACAACAGTATCAAAACGCATTATCTAACAATTTATTACTGAGTCTTTGTGTATTACAGTCCTTAAAGCTGACAAAATTAAATTTGGACTTTAAGATGAAGATTTTTTAGAAAAAGGATATATGGGAGGCTATCATGCCCTTGCACTGAGTAACATAAAATTTACTACACACCTAAAACGCATAGTTTTAGAAACGATTACTGATTTTTTATAAAATCTAATCATAAATGTCTTAGAAATTGTGTTTTTAAGGAAAATTATATAAAAAAAAGTAGTCGTGTCCTGGTCCGAACAATAAAAAATTTAAAAAAAACCTAAAAGCGTTGTTTTCCAAAATAGCCTTGAGCTTTAGAGCATTCCAATCACAAATGGGGCTGAAATTAGCATTTTGAGAAAAAGGATATGTGGGAGGTAGTTGTGTCCTTGCATAGAATTAAATGAAATTTGCAAGAGACATACCAGTACAATTAAAGGAATTGTAATCTTAATAAATGCTGATAAATCCAATTTCAAAAAACCATTTTCCAGTATGAAGCGTTCTACTGTCACACAATTTTTAATGTTGATTCTTGAAATAGAAGACTAAAATTTCCTCTGTCCAACGAAATATCTCTATTATTAAATACAAATTGTTTTGAAAGCATTAACCGCCAATAACATGTATTCGGTTTGATGTATTGGAAATTAAAAAAAAAGTCCCATAATAAGAAGTAGATGCCTGCTAACTTCCACATATCAGGGTTATAGATTTTTTTCTTTCTTTACTTTGTTTTAGCAACAATAAAAAAACTACGATCAGACCTTAAAAACGCCACACACGCATTATTTTATTAAACAACGTATTTATGAATAAATTACACAAGATTAACTTAAAATTCAAGTTCACAAGACAGCAAGAACAAACAACATCAAATATTAATCGTACGAGTATTTTATTTGTCACGATTAATTTAAAAAAAAAATATTGTACAAATAAAAAAATCAAACTAAACAAAAACTAACTCACAATTTTCAAATGTGTTTTTTTGTTTGCATGAAAAATGTGGGTATTTTACAACCAATTAAGTTTATTAATTTTCCCTGCACCGCCTACCCCCATTTAATACCATTAAATGTTGGAACTCATCATCATCAGGATATTTTAGCCAACAAGAACACAAACAGTGAGACAAACACCCGTTGCTATCCTTAAATATTTAACTCATGCTGCCGATTAGTCATTTAAATGGCCCAAGTAGTCCATCAAAACTGGGTCAATGTACTTAAAGTCATAGAATTCACAGGAAAATAAAATGAAACACAAATTTCCAGCAACAATTCGGGCGAACAAATGATTTACGTCCAGTTTTTGAGAAAATATTAAATAAATTTTCTTTAATTTTAATGTTGTATTTAAATATGTTCACAATTAAAAATTTAAAATCTTTAAAAATATTTATAATCTTCCTTGTGTCTGAAACTTTCTCGAGGGCACTAAAGAAAAATTCAGCTTGTAAAGGAAAATTGTTTAAGAAAATTTATTTAATTTTTTTTAATCTATTTTAATATATTTTTTTTTATTCAATATAATATTTTTAAGAAAAACTTTGTATTATCGATAATTTGTTCAACGAACAGCTGCTTTATAACGTAAATTTCATTCGTAGTCAATTTGTGGTGAAATTGTCACCGACTCACCTATTTTCTTAGTTCTTTACAGAACAGTGGTGAGAATAATATTAATATAATATTTTTAAGACAAACTTTGTATTATTCATAATTTCTTCAACGTAAATTTCATTCGTGGTCAATTTGTGGTGAAATTCTAACCGAACTCACCTATTTTCTTAGTTCATAGCAGAACAGTGGGAAAAATAATATTAAGAACATGTTTTTAATGAAACAAAACGAAAAAACCACTTTTTGAAAAGGGTTTATCGAAATTGCAACTGAATTTGAACGTGTAAAACTGCGATCCTTCTAAACCATTCCAAACATTTGCACACGCCTCTTAATGTTGGGTGTGGGTGGCATGTTTGGAAACTAACAGCAATTTAATTTTTTAACTTTCTTGTGCAAGTTTGTATAGCAACTACCAGCATGTCTTTCTTTGACTATTCATATGTGTGTGTGTGTGTGTGTGTGTTAACAAAACATTTGCATGAGAATTTAGCTTAAGAGAATAAATGAATTATGACGTATCTGTTGTAGAATTGTGTGTATGACTACAAATTTTATTATTATAATTTATGACTAAATATAACAATTTATATAATTTTATTACACAACAAAAGGAAAATATTAATTAGTAATAACATTTATTTACCCCTAAATGAGTGAGTGTGTTTGTTTAATTACATGCTTATTTTGCTTGTCTACAAGTCATATCTATTTTTATTTAATGTATATAAGAAGTGTGCCATTACAAATAGTAATTAGTGTTGCAAGTTTATGTCCGATTGTTATCGGTTCAAGGCAATCGTTAAGATATTCTCAAATAAAAAAAGATCAACTGATAAAAATTCTGAAAAGAGACCAAAATAAAATTTTAAATATATTCCAGATATAATAAATTTTTCCTTATTAAGAATTTGTAATTATTTTCTAACGCTTTAAGAATAAATAAAATTGTTTAAATATTACTTGGGCCTATTTTAATAAATCTTCTCTCTAGCTTTTCCTCAACACCTGTCCACATTTCAATGACTCATGGCATTTTTAAAAACATTGTATACAGTATTATTGACTTATTACTTCAGCAACAAATTAATTCACTCGTCCATGCATTCAAGTCCAATTTATTTATTGCAATATGCCAAATGTGTTTTAATATGAAGAAAATTTGCTTTTTGTACGATCAGTATTCACCGTGCAACGGCTACAAATTTATTTGGTTTCAGCAAAAAAAAATAAAATTATAATAAACGAATAGCCCATATGAAATGATTCATTACGGGGCGTACTTAATAAAATTGCATTTATAGCACCGCATTTTTGGACGTGAGTGGATGGAGACAGTTTCTACTCGTATTTAAATTTAAAACAATAACATTTAACTGTTAATTGATGTAAAATTTTGATGGACAGCCGTTAATGAAGAATTGTGTGACATCATTCTCGCTAAATAATAAATAGAGTTTGAAAAGTATGTTTTACTTTAATGCTTTCACATATACAATTATTCATATAACCATACATACACATCCATACATACATTAGTTTTATACACACATGCATACATCCATTATATATATTTAATAGAAAAGTATTCGTCAGGGAATTTTTTTCTTGAAATTCTTAACGACCTATTCAGACTATACCCTTCAAAATCCAAATTGTAAGATAAGCAGTTTAATTAATTCAATTTGAAAAAATTAAATAAATATTATAATTTAATATCGAAACTAATTGCGGCATCAACTATCAACATCCATACTTTGAGCTTGGTTGCACACCAGAACTAAAAATGTTATAATCAACACTGCTTAGCAAACTCAAACACCGTCTTAACATATATAAAAGTTCTCTGTTATGACAGCTACTTGTATATACTAAAATTGAGGTTGTACACCACACTTTTGTTTTTCTGCTTTAAAACATTTTCGTTGCTGCCCAACTTTTACAACTATGGGTTATTGTTGCTTACATATTTTTCGTCAAATAGGAAAGACAACAAAGTACGGATTTGTTAAAGAAAATATGTGTGAAATTATTAATTAATTAAAATAATAAACTAGAGTTATTATATATCGTACAAAATATAACTTCTAACATGGAGTCCAGCGACTTAACACAACTTTCAGAGGAGTTAATTCAACGTTTAGGTAGTGGTGGTGATTTAGGTGAGATGCGCCCGGAAGTCATTAATTTATAAAAGTGATCAGGAAATCAACATTTTTAACTTGTAATTTATTTGATTTTACAATTTATATTCACTGTTTAGAGGGAATGATGGGCAGTGAGCTGTTTCAACAAGACGATTTATACATGTCCAATCATGATGACAGCAACTCGAATGTGGCCGTGGACAATGAAATTATCATGCACATGGATATCAGAGAGCCTTTAAGGACATTGCAGTAAGTTACTCCTGATAAATATTTTAATGAATATATATTCATGTATTATGCATGATATGTATGTTACAGAAAACTGTTGGAGAAAAAAGTGGGTCTAAGTCTTAATGGCTACGAATTTTGGCTGCAAGATGCCCAAGAAGTATGCAAATGTAAAAACTATTAAATTTTTATCATGTTAATGTTATTAATTGCCATTGTAGCTCGAACCGCACAAAAATTTAGTTGATCAATGTGTCAAGGGTGAGGGTTTAGTTCAAATTAATGTAGAAATAAAATACATTATCAAGCGCATAAACATATTGGATGTCTTGAAGCCTACGGAGGATGCTTTGGGTAATTTTTATATCTTGTTCATATAAGATTTTCTTACATTGTTGTTGATAAAATTTGTTTTAATCTTAGCTGCTTTGGCGGCGGAAGATGCCAGCAAAACGGATGTATCTACTGACGATGAAAATTTTGCCCAGGAAGATAGTGCAGACGAATCGCAGCCCAAAAAAATTAAACGCGAATTGACTTTAACTTCACCATCTAGTGCAGCTCAGAGTGATAAACCCTGCCTAAATTGGGTTTTAGATAGTAAATTTCGCAAAGAACAACTCCGTCTTAAAATACCGGATAATCCAACAGAATGGACTGTTGCTCAAGTCAAATTTTGGTTTCAATGGGCTGTGCGGCAATTTGAATTGGTAAGATTTTTAACAATTTATAATGGACTAAAGTCGAAATACATTAAATTTAACTAAGTCTGTCTGCGGAATAAACATGTTGTGTAAAGATCAGCATCAATAATGTATAGAATATGTTTAATAAGTTTTCTTGTAACTTCTTTACTCAAAATACGTGCAGAAAAGTAAGTCGTCGGCTAAGTTTGTTATATGTTACTGCTCCTGCAGAATGCAACAACTACTTTCAAAAAGCCTTTTAAATATCAATTATTTGAATATGGCAGTCAACACGGCTGACAAAGAAGTAAATCGTATAAGCCTATACACAGATCAGCAGATCCAATAAACTTTAAATATTTCCTTAAGACGGCTTAAACTTTTATCCTTGCTGCTCACAGAAGTAATAATCAAACGATATATTTCTTATTATTTATTTATAGACAGATGCAAATATCAATGATTGGTGTATTACTGGCAGGCAATTATGTTCTTTGGCACATGAAGATTTTCGTAAGAAATTACCTAAAGATCCAGGCAATATATTTTGGACTCACTTGCAATTGCTAAAAGAATGCAAATTTGTATCCGTAGTTCACAAGCCAGTTGAAACCGAGCAAAAGCCCGTAGTGAAACGGCCAGAACCAATAACACTTAATATTGTACCGCCTGTGGCTAGGGAGCCAAAAATTATGCGCAAAACATTCCATAATTTGAAAAAAGAAGGTAAACTTGCTAAAATTTGCAACTAAATGCTATGCATTCTAATATTAATAATAATAATATATTTTTCAACAGCCATTTTACATGAAACTCTTAATGCTGCTGCCCACAGTTTAGCCGGTTCGAGTATTTTAACCCACAATTCATATGGTGTCGGCTCTGGCAATAATGGTCAAGTCCAGCTGTGGCAATTTCTTTTGGAAATTTTAACAGATCGTGAACACACCGAAATCATACAATGGGTCGGCAATGATGGTGAATTTAAGCTATCCGATCCAGAACGAGTGGCACGCTTATGGGGCGAAAAGAAAAATAAACCAGCCATGAATTATGAAAAACTGTCGAGAGCGCTGCGCTATTATTACGATGGAGATATGATATCAAAAGTTTCCGGCAAACGTTTTGCCTACAAATTTGATTGCGATTTGAAGCTGCTCATTGGCTATACCGCTGGCGAAATATCAGCTTTAGTTAATGAGAAATCATTTATGGATGAAAACGTTTACCTTGAAAGTGATGATATGAAAACAGACTTGGAATGACACTGGATAAAAGTGAAAGAAGAACCGTTATTTACAGTGTTGGAAGAATGCGTTGTAGAGAGCAAAACAGAATTACAACCAGATTAATGTTTTTTTTTCTTAATTATAATTGAAGTTTTATATATAGTTTTGGTTTCAATTATTGACATTTCGTTTAACTATTAATATTCATCATATTTTCGTTCATTAAAATTAAAGTAGTATTTACGGTAGTGTTAACTTTAAATGTTTAATAATAAAAATTGTGCTGAAAATGTTTAACTTAAACAGAATTAAAAAGTAAATTTAAAACTAATGTGAAAATATTTTATAACAACTAAGTTTTTATGATAACCTTTGATATAATTAAACTAACAGAAACATACATAAACATATGTTGAATAAAAAAGTTAATATTATTTTCATTCAATAAGCTAAATATATCACACTTGCTCGTCTAAAGAAGATCAACTCAAAAATCGTGCATTATATTTTGTAATTTTTCTTAAAAACCATTTATTTGCTTTTACTTATTATGTTTAGATATTGAGTTGATTCCATTTAGAAGAGCAAGTGCGATATGTTTATTTGGTTTCATTTGTTTAGCCGTCTCACATATAGATTAGAACAATGATATTTGCTTATATATATATGTGGCATAAAATTTGATGTTAGTCGTATATATAAATAAATACAAAAAATATTTTCATTCCTGGCAACACTTGCAGCAAACAACAAACACAACTGCCGAAAATGCTAGTTGTTGTATTTCACAAAATACTAGGCGACCAGAAATGCTAGTAGAGATAGAAAATAAAAATTTATTGAATAAGTGCTGCCAGATGACAACAATTATATGAAGTGATGTTTGTGTTTTTTGAAGCATACTTTTGGGGATATATAAAGAACATGCACGTGTGCGTATCATTTATGCCAACAATCAATCGTATGAAGAGATGTTTGTGTTTATTGCAGCTGACTTTATCCTATCGACTTCGTGTATTTTTAGATTCGCTATTTTAAGTACACTTACCTCAGTTAACTTTTATTAATCCAAATTAGTTTTATTTTTAAAATAAACATAAAATTTTTATTTCTCTTTTATTAAACTAAATATCGACAAAGTCGCACATACACTTCAGATACATGTTGCATTAAAATTTCCTTACAAAATAAACGATTTTTTCAACATCTTAAATCAACTTAATTTAGGATTGCTTTAAGTTTTATTTAATTAAAAAAATGAGTTTTATGTTTATTGTTTGCATTGACTAGTTTTACAATATATTATTTATTAAATTAGTTGGTTTATTGAATTTCGTAACACTAAAACAAAACGGGGAGAGAAATATATATGTTATAGTCGCATTTCACAATGAAACATGGAATGTTAATTGTTTTTTCATTAAAACTAAATCAAAGGGAAGACGAAAACAAACGACAGCTCATAATGTGTAAAACAATAAAATATTGATAAGAATTCAAAATAAGGCACACTTACATCACTAATATTTCTTAACTAATTTATCAATTTACACTCAAGTTGATTCGTTTTATATATTAAACTTAATATTTATGTATTTACATTTGTTGCACTAAGATTTGAGCACTTTGTTTGGCTTTGGACCCACAACAATAATTTTCCATAATACTTTTCGTTTTTAAATTAAATTACTAACGAGTATAAAATATACATTCACAGTTTCTAACTATTTACAGTTCAGTCGTTATTTCGTCTTGCGGCCGAAAGCCTAATTTGTAAAACTCATCCTCCAGCCATAGGGAACTGGCATTGAGATCCGATATCAGATTGCCACTTTTGAGTGTATTAAAGCTGCTGCCAAAAGGATCTGACGGCCTGGGTTCCTCAAACTCGTGCAGACTGATGAGTGAACCAAATAAATGCATTTTCTGTGATTTGGTAGTACCGGTACCTGAGGTAAGATTTGATGATGACTGTTTGTAGAAGCCGGCACCATTAATCTTTTGTCTATAAACAGAATTCGCCTCGAATTCATCCACATCGATGCCATTGGAGTTTTGAAAGAAGTCTATCAATTGGCCCACCTGAGGCCTATAACGTTCGAGCACCTGCTCGGACCAACTGTACAAACGATTCCAGTCGTGCGGTGCCGCTGGTATCAGTTCGATGGGACGATTTAATAAAATCAATATTCTGGCCAAATCTCTTACAATCGGCCGGTAAGAGTTGGCCGCAGCTACATCGCCAGCTAAATACAATTTGCGTATTTGGCGTCGTGTATCATTTAGCATGGCCAAAAAGTATTCAGCATTCGGTCTCATATCGTTCAGTTGCCTTAGAAAATCTGAACGATCCATCGTCTGTTCGTTGATTAGTTTTTGTTTTATGGTTTTGCGTCGTCTGCGACGCTTCATCAGCATAACGGCAACCGCCAGTATGGAGAGGCATACAAGGAAACCGCCAAACATGCCGGCTAAAGCGGCCATCAAAGCACCAGAATAACCGGTAGGGACACAAACGCGTCCCATGAACTCAGTATGGGCCGACCATTGATCTATGTAGCCAGGCGGGCAGCGTTCGACGCACTGGCGTGTATCGGTGACTAAATACATGGGGCATTTAATGCAACCCTCGCTATTGCAACGTAAACAATGTGAACTTGTAGTAGACGGACAACCTGCAAAGAGAGAAATTGTGAACAGCTGTTAGAATCTGATGAGATGAAAGTGTGTCTTTTAAAATAAATACGGGGATTATTGGTCATGTTCTCATCAAAATAAAAAAACATATGGTCAGTACAAAAGTTGTTATCCATAGAAACGAGTAAAACCTTGTCGTTTGATGAATACATATATAAAATAGCATTTTATATGTTCACTTATTAGCGAGGCCTTTGGGAGGGCTCTTCAAGGGGCAAATTTGTACACAAATTGTATTTAATAGCGTTTTCTTTTCTAGAAAACATGCAACATTTTTTCATTTATTTACTAAAAAGTGGCAGTTCGGAAGAGTTTTAATACAGAAATTATTTTCCGCGAGGGATGTTGGATTAATTTCCAATAAATTTCTTATTTTCAAATGACAGCATTCGGCCAATTTCTGTTGAAAAGTGTAAAAAATGTTGCATTCTTTTGTAGAAAAGAAATCAGTATAAGTTTCGATTG
The DNA here is from genome assembly GCA_963675445.1 of Linnaemya vulpina. Classification (NCBI taxonomy): domain Eukaryota; kingdom Metazoa; phylum Arthropoda; class Insecta; order Diptera; family Tachinidae; genus Linnaemya; species Linnaemya vulpina. Next base: position 7,175,055 of record OY776277.1, read on the forward strand.
ATATCGAAGGGGGGTAATTTGACCCCAGGAACATATTTTTTCCTTTTTTAAGAAAGAGAATTTAAAAAAAAATTTTTCACAACTTCCTGCGGCGAAATGTTGCACATATAAAATGATATAATTATTTTTGTATAAAAAAGACTTCAAGCTTAGAAAGCTATTATTGAAACATAATGGTGGGTTAGTTCCACTTGGACCTCCACCTACAAATTGATGACACTGCCTTCCATTTTTAACATAAAAGTTCAATAATTGTTTCTTATAAATAGTTGTCTACTTTTTATTACCCTATTAATATGAACTACAAACAACTCAACAACATTTCCAATAAGATTTCGCTTTCAATGAATCAAAACTGTCATAAAAGATTAAATAAATCATTTTGAAAAAATCTTGCGCAAGATCTCTCTCAAACTACACACAGAACGCATGAAATTAATGTCATCGTGTTAATCTCTGATTCAATTTTCAACACTTTCAATAAACATAAATTAAATACAATTCGTTGTTATTTATTTTGTTTTTCGTTTTTATTATCGTTTTTTCATTTATTATAATCCAATTAAAAAATTGACTACGCACGTCCCACTTAATGCCCGTGTAATTACAAGAAACATTTTGTTTTTACAAGTTTTCAATTACAATAATTCTGGCCCCTAAAACTTCAATAAAAATAAATTAACACAACGAACGACTGACTGCGAGCAGTGGCGCGTACGCTTCGGGCATGCAGCTGAAACAACAGCAACATATCAATTACATCAATACTTTTGTTGCACTATTGCCTGCTGCAGCTGTCTGTCTGTTTGTTTGTTTGTTTGTTCGTCTGTTGCTGTTGTAGTACGAGTATTACACGATGTTTACGTGTGTGCTAAAACTGCATGCATGCTCTTGCATGTTTGTGTGAGTGGTAACTGAATGGTTGTAGAAGCGCTTTCAGCTAGAAGGATGTAATTTTGCGGCTTATTAGCAAATAAACAAGTTAATAATGTACTTTTGCTAATGATTAACTGGCAGATAAAACCCTTTTATAGCTACCAGCTACAAAATAAATATTTTTGTTCAACAAGTACAAGATGAAAATGAAGAAGAAGATGAAAAATTGAATAAGTCGCTTTAGGAAAAAGAATCTAAAGTTAAAAAACTTTAAAAGAATCAGTTCTTTAATAATAGACAGAAAATTTATTTTAATAGAATTAAATTTCCCTCAAACTGCATCTCAAAGCGTTGCCGTCGATCAAACTCTGTTTGACATCGCTAAAACGCAGGCAGTGTTGTCATGCTACATTTTTGAAAATCCTTTTACTCCGCGGTCTCCACCAGACATCAATTATGTCCAGACTTCAAATCGGACATGAACAAGCCAATACAGATGGCAAATGTCTATATCGGGTGTTTTTTATAGAGTGATACAAGTTTAAGTCATAATAAATCATAGTTATATATTTTTTATATCAATGAAACGGTGTGTGTTGGATAGAAAATTGTATGACATTAATGTTTAAATATGATTTCGGCTATGTGGTCGCCACGGCTGGCGCGTACAAGGCGCAATCTGGAACACCCATTTTCACAAACAGTAACATTCTGACCATCATCGTTTTTGAAGACATATGGGCCAATGACTCCGCCAGCTCATAAAGCGCACCAAGCAGTAATTTTCTGTGGATGGTGTTTCGACAAAAGCTTGTGGATTCTTCTCTTTCCAAATGCAACAATTCCGTTTATTTACGTACCCATTCAAACAAAAATGGACTTCGTCGGAAAATAAAATTTGGACGAACAGAACCATTATTTTGATTAAAAATTTCCAGAACTGGCACGCGTTGCTCTGATGTAAGTTGTTCCATAATGAAATGTCAAAGCAAACTAAACAAAAAGCAACTAACAGCTGTTAAATGGGTGGTCAAATAAAGCAGTGATGCCAACCCAAATAACTCTAAAAAAAAACTCTCTATATATATCGGGCCTTCCATGTAAAAGTTAATATATAATTTAATATGTAATTTCAAAAGAGCGTAAGAAGACAGATCGTGTAATTTTACCCCTTTGGATTATTTTCTTTGGGGTCATGTTAAGTCACTTGTGTACGTCGATAAACCCCAAGCAATTCAACAGCTGCAAATCGGCATTCGAAGAGTCACATTGAAACATTAATTTCATAAAATTTTGAAATTAAATGTCTCCTAAACGTTAACAGATACAAAAATAATTGTAAAAAATTTTATATTTTTGTTTATCTAGCTTGGCTAAATCGAGTGTGCTTTAAATGCTAGAAATCGGCAGGTATTTACGAAAATCATAAGTTTTTCACACCAGGTAGCTCCGCTCCTGGTGCTGCTAAAGACTTCAAAAGACATGATTCTGACAGACTGACTGCTCCTCGGTGATCATTTTTACACAAATCCAATTACTGGTTTAGATGTTCCATCCAGAGTACAACTTTTTCTATTTAAACCACTGTGCGTGGACAAACAGTTACAGAATAAGACAATTTATTACAAAATAAATTTGTTTGTAGTAGCAAAATTATAACTATATAATATTTTTGCTGAGAACACATTTCCAAAATATCTGGGGGCAAATTACGGCATTCGATACGATTCGAAATTTTAAAATATTTTCATATAAACTCTATTGAATTATTTCGTAATTTCGTTATCATACCACCGATAAAAGTTCCTTTTTTAGAGGCAACAATATCAGGAAATTAAATTTTAAGGCTCTGGTTTTCACAATTATCAAGAGCAAGTGCAGATTTAATGCACCTGAGACAAAGAATATGAATAATATTGTAAAAATCAAAAAGATTTACTATGATCAAATGGAAGTAGTACACGCATCCATCCCATGCTCTTCAAGCATAAAAGTTCTTCAATCTTATCCGACACACAAACAAAAATTATTTTGTATGAATTTTACGAGTACGAGATCATATTTTATTTGAACCTTTCGCAAAGGCTTGAAGGAAGAAGGGGGATGGATGAAATTAAGAAGGGGTAGACCTGCGCACATCATCATGAGCAGCAGCAGCAGCAGCAGCAGCAGCAGCAGCAGTAGACGTGTTGGAATTTATTTTCACAAATTATAATTTCTTGTTGTTGTTAATCTTGTATTCAGCTGTAACAGTGTTCAATTGTTGTGACTGGTTGGTAATTCCGTCGGCCGCTAAGTAGTCACTTCAATTTGTAATAAAGCAACAACAAACGTGATGATGATGTGATATTGTGTCGAGAAAATGGAGCAAAGCATCCATCCATCCATCCATTCATCCACTTTCAAACGTCCACTTAAGCCAGTGAACTTATTTTTAAAGTCAAGACGAGTTGAGCTATTTTTTTTTCCTCGCGCTTAATGTGTGTTATATGAAGCGGCTTTTGTGACAGTTTATGTCCGATGGCGGCTTCAGTTCTTTCTTGCAGATTTATTTAAGTTATTTTTTTGTGGTTCACTTACTGTTCCCTTTTTGTTTTTGTTTCAGTTTTTGTGTTTTTTTTTTCGGTTTCGCTTTTGCCACAGCATTTGCTTGTGAATATGGTGTCTGATTCTTTGTAATTTACGCTTTTATCTCAGGATTCCTTTCAACTCTTTTAGCAAATACGGGTAAATACAACAACAACGAACAACAACGAGGCTTAAAAGTATTGATATTTTCCCATGCAATTACGTTATTAGTTTCTTTTTTTTTCTGTGTTTGTTAATCTGAAAACAATGGGACCTGAGAGTCTCCCTGGGACAAACAAATATTTACAAATGTTGGGCACGATTTGTGGCATTAATGGACACGCAATTCATAATTTTTTTTTAATTTTAACAATAAAATATAAACTATTTTTGGTGTGACAAAATTTTGTTTGTAGCTTCATTAAAAAAAATTGTCAGAACTGAGTTGGATATATTTCTTGATCTTGCTCTTAATACACTATCGATCTGATGATTAGAGGCATTCAACTTTCTGATTTCAAAAGGACACATTATTTTGAATTTTTGTGTTTTTGTGCATTTCCTTAATACTACAAAACTAACAATTAAAATCATTGCACTTGGAAGCAGTTTGTTAGCTACTGACCTACCGTGTTCTATGAAGCTTAAGGCTATTGCGTTTCAATGCTCCTTTTCGAAAACGTCACAAAAATAAATGAGCGTTTCTTCTTTCAAATATTTAGAGCCACTTGGTTTTTCCTTTCTTATTAACTTTTTTTTAATTTTTTCCAAGTCGCTGCTTTTGATTTATGCGTTAAACTAAGTTTCTGGAATATGCCCTAAGCGTCTAAGATTAAAATGGTCCACCCGTATTCTAATTTCTTACTATTTTTTTCAATGCTTGTCGGCTCGTAACAATTATGACATTAATAATAAAAATCAAAACATATTGTTTTCTTATTTTTATTTATTTGGGCAGCAATAATTGTTATTATCTGATTTATTTTATTTTTTTGCAGAAATTTTCTTTTGTTCACAAACGAAAATAAAAAACAATATATATATATATATATATATATATATATATAAATATAAGTCATATGTGAAATTTTATATCCGCAAAAATTACCAGAACATGAGATATTTCTAAACCACAAACCCATCCCAGTAAGTTTCCGCTAACTTTAAGCGCAAAACTATCGTACTTTGGTTTTTGTGCTATTCTATATATCAACCGATTCCTAAGTGATAAACAGTGATTGATATAGTTTTCGATTATTATAAAATAATCGAGAAATTAACTGATCAGTGCCTCGTTTCTGCATCTATAATTAATATATATCTGTTCATATAGTCAAGACTTCAACCCTACTCGTGCAATTCTATCCTGTGCCTCATTTCTGTAACTGATGTGAGAAATTCTCGCATCGAAAAACTTAATAATTATGGTTGTCATGCTCTTTATTGTAGGGTTATCCATAGAAGAATATTATGTTGATTATTTTAAAAACCTAAAAAAATTATAAATGCATTAAGAAATATATTCTGACTCATCCAGTGTTTCACAGAGTGACGAAAATTTTTTCGATGCGAGAAGTTCTCACTTCAGTTACAGAAACGAGTCACAGATATATAATATCGGAGTTTTTTAAGAAACAATTACTTTTTTCGAATTTTTTTCGTTTACGTTGTTTCAAGAATGGATGAACCGATTTTGATCAAGTGATCAGGATAGGTTTTAAATGGTATGAGCTGATTAGTTGATATCAATTGGTGAAGCCGTTCAAAAGTTATTCTAAAACAAAAACACTAAAAAAAAATTTTTTCAAAGTTTTTTTTTTTAATATCTTGAATCTTATCCATTCGAATCGGAAGTCTAAGATTTCTTAATATTCAAAATGTTACCAGTTTAATTCGGTCCAGCCGTTTAAAAGTTATAAGTGGGTAACATATTTATACACAGACATAAGCACACATACAAACACAAAGACATAGTGACGGGCTCTCAGAATCGGCCAGGGAAGCTTCCTAGGAGATCTGATAAGAACTCGATTTTTTCCAAAACGCGCTAAGCCAAATAACTTCCCGATTTTTTTTTTTTTTTTGTAATTATCGATTATCACTCAAACGAGGAGACCACTGAACAGGATTAGTTCAGGAAATTTATTTTTAAACACGCTCTACGGCATGTTGCACCGCCCTGTTGCAACCAAATGCCTTTAAAACATTTCAATTAACTTTGTTCGCTCTCTACTATCCAAATGCTTGATATGAATTGCGACCCACTGGAAACTTCTTTTCAGAAGCGTTGCTTCAGAGGGCTTTTTACATTATAATTACTTACGACTACATAGAAATGGCAGCCCTCATATGGAATGGAGCATAACTCTATAGTTACTTCATTTTGAAGTCAACTCGCACCGTTGACTATTTAAATATTGGCTGATGTCAACTAAATACGGCTCAACTTACAAAAATGCTTAATAATGACTTGAAGCAATTGCCATGTTTGTCATAATTGCCTCATATGCAAATTACGAGCACTTTGTCATTTCTAATGTACGAGTACCTGCTGTCCGTCCGTCTGTCTGTCCGTCCGTCTGTCTGTCTCTCTGTCCCCGTGCCTAACTGAATTAAATGTTTGTTCAGTGCACGCCGTAATGGAAATTTATGATTCCCTAGTTGTTGTATTGTTGATTTAGTGTTATTTGTTATACATTTTCCTCTTGTTCTTCTCCTTGGAAATAGTCTTGTAGTTGTTGTGAGACAACTCAATTTGTTCTTCGTCCATTGGACTGTATAATTAGTTCACAAGTGCATGTTAAACAATATTCTTATGCAAAATGTTTCAAATCCGTTCATGCTTGCCTACAATACATCTGCATGTATGTATGTATGTATGTATGTGTGCGTGTCTATATTTAAATGTGGCAAGAAAAGCTTTCAGACCTGAGCGAAACATGTTGTTTATGGGTAGAGCCTCTAATTAAGAGATAAATAAATCACTTGTAACTTAATTTACTTTAACCATGACTTTTCTTTCACATTTTTAAAACGTTGGGATCGTAGTAGATACGTTGGCAACAGGCAGGGATACAAGAAATATAGTGTTTTAATATATAAATTTTATACAACAACAAAAAGTTTAGCATGAAATTTTAAAATTGAAAAAGTTACGCACAATTTGTTGCTTGGTGTAATGACACAGGAAAGGTGAAGTAACTTTTAGCAGAAAATTTACAATTTGAAATAAACTGTTTCAGTGATTGTGAGCAAATATTGGAAATGTTGTTTGTTTTGTATGTGACCTTGGAATTCTTAAGTTATTTAAACAATAATTAAAAATTTCAAAAAAATACAGCAAATAAATTTGCTCGTAGTAAAATGATTTATTTGTTTAAAGTTTATTTATTACTTATTTAATTTTTTTCTATTGTTTAGACGCTTCGAGGGTTTTTTAGTTTTTTTTTTTTTTGGTCTGGCTAAAACATGAAACAATGTGTGGCAACAGTTTCACTCGAAACAAAAACCACTTGTTGAGTCAACAAAACATTTTGCTGTCGAGTTCGAAATTTGTTTGTATTTTTTTATTTTTATTTTTCTTTTTGCTGTTGTTTTTGTTTTTGTGTTTGTTTACCAAGCAAATGGTCATTGTACTGTTGCCAAACTATTAATTTAGGTTGGCATATCGTGTTTTCTTTTTATTTATTTTACTTTATCCTCCTTTTCGAAATGCGAGTAAAAAATCACGAATATTTAGAAGCCCACATGTGTGGGAGCTTCGAGTCAAATTGTTTAAAATTCAAATGGAAGAAAATATTGATTTTTTCTTCTGCTGTTATTGTACTTTTTATCTCCAAATTCATTTATCATTATTCACAATTCTCCACAAAATACTACAGACATTTTGACAGTATTTTTTTCTGCTTGATCTCTCTTTACTTTTTGTAAGATCAACTTGAAAAAGAGTTTTTCTTAAGCAATTGATTGTAAGCTCTATTGGAGTTTATTTTCTTCTTCTTGTTAAAAGCAATCGTATCACTTAACATGAAAAATGCATTTTGAATTGACTCCTGCAACTGTATGACAACAACCAACAACATCGTCCCACCTCCACCACAGAGCCACCAAAATGAATGCGCTGTATTAGATTTTGAAAAACAAACAACATTTGAAGAAAATGTGTTACTCTTGGCCATGTTTAAAAAAAGCACAACAATTTCTAAAATTTTTTTATTTTATTTACACTCAAATAATAATTCCGAAACTGAAAGGAAAACCCTGTAGCTTCCCGCTTATTTAAACCGCAAAGCTATTGTAGCCTGGTTTCATATTCTTTAACTCTTCGACTTTTCGATCTAAAACACAAGGTTTTAATTTTCCAAATCAGCTGATTCCCCCGGTGATTGCAGTAGTTTTCAATTATTACAAAAGAATCGAGAGCACTGATCGGATATATAATATCGGAGTTTTAAAAATAAAACATTTTTTCGAATTTTTTTCGTTCAAAATATGTCAAGAACGGATTTCCCCATTTTCATGTGTCAAGAGCTGATTATTTCGTGGAATTGATCGATGAAGCCGTTGAAAAGTTTTTCTTTAAAAAAAATTTTTTTTCTATCTTGGAATCTAAGTTCAGAACGCTGCCAGTTTTTTTTATTCGTTTCAGCCGTTGAAAAATTATAAGTGGGTCACACATTTACAACACACACATACATACATACGCACACTTACGTACAGTCATAGTGATAGGATCTCAGAATCAGTCAGGGAAGCTTCCTATGATCTCAAAACGTAGAGACCTAGTGTAAAATCAACTTTTTGAAAGCGCGGCCAAACCAATAAATTTCCGATTTTTTTTTAATTTTCGATTTTTATAGCGGGAAGTGAAAAAAACATTAAATTTCGATTTGAACAATAATTTTTAGTTTAATAATTGAATTAATCCCAAATTTCGAATAATAAAAAGTTTATTTTCCACACATTTTTAACTTTAGGTTTATTTTCGAGTGAAATTGAGCAGACAGTTGCCGCAATCGCGATTTATGAAAAAAAACTTTTTTGTATTCAATAATTTTACAATTCCAATTTGCTAACACACATTTGAAATAAAAAGAAAAAATTTCAAAATATGCAAAATCTTTATTTGACTGCATAATTTTTGGCTAAAATATGATTGGCTGATTTTATGCTTTTGAAAGATCTCTGGCAAAAATATCAATAGCACTGCCAGTTCCAACAACAACACCAAAAACTAATCTAACGATTAAATTCAAAGTATGTCTGCATGTGCGCATGCGCTCATTGATTTTAGCATTCTATACTTGTGACTTTTAAAATAAATAAAACTGTGGCTTTAAGGCAGTAGGCCAACAACGCACGACCCGCTGTTGTTGCAAATGTTTTGTCAGTCAGTCAGCCAAAGTGTTCAAATATTTTTGTACGTACGGATAATAATTAATTATTTTCAGTTGAGTGTGTCGAAAATTGTACAAACTTACACCGTTTGATGCAAAAATTGTGTTTGAGCATTTTTTATATAGACTTCTGAATTGTAAAATGCCATGGCACGCTGCTTTAAATTACGACGACAAGTTTATGATCATTTCTTTTTAATAATTTTTCTTTTTGTGTTAATAGTCCGCACACCACAAGTAACTGCAAAATAAACTTAATGAAAACATTTATTTAGATTTTGTTGTTGTTGTTGTTGTTGTTTGCTTGCCTCATAGTTGTGCGAATACAATAAATTGTATATTTCCCCCTCCCCCTTTTGATCACATTGACACACTAAATTATTATTTGGTTTAAACTTTAAAGTTTGTCCATACTGTGTTTTCCTTAACTTCATTTTTATTTTATTTTTAATTTTTTATTGTTCATTAATATTATTTTTTGATACGCAGGCAGCAGCATGTGCTCAAACACACACATTTTGTTGGGCGATTAATGAATTAACAGACATGAATTAAAAGTTTCTTGAATGAATTTTTACGAATGCAATTTTACGTTTCAGTTTATTTTTGTAAGAAATCAATTTTTTGAACGCAAATACGTGCTGACGGTATTACAAATTGTGTACCAGTTTTACCATTTTGGGGATGGACAGTCATTTTCTGGAACAGTGTTACACAGCGCAAACGTATTTGGTATTTGTATGCATGTGTTTTGATTTGGCACTACGTTCATTACAGGGTGTTTTTTTTTGTAACTGCAAGAGACGGAAGTATAGTTGTTACGGATTTTTTTATTATGATTCTCAGGTTATTTTATTTTCATATATGATTTCCGCCGTATAACCGTCGCTGCTACAGATTAAGTGGTCGATTCCATCAGTTGAATTTTGGAAAATTTTTGCTGTATAGCTGCCGTCTTGTTGAGACTAAATATCCTTGATGTTTGACTTATCAAAATTGGAAAACAAAAATTCTGTCAGTTTCCTTCATTTCGAAGGATATAAGAGCCCATGATTTCGCCACCGTGTGTAAGCCGCACCGAAAAGTCAATTTTGATTGATTTCATGGTGAATCGTTAACCGCTGGAGGACTGAATGCGCTTTAACTAGGAATTAATTTCAAACACAATTCTTTTATAAAAAAAGTTCTATGAACAGCGAGAGTATTTTTTCAATTATTAAACGTTGCAGGAAGACTTGGCAAATCATACTAAACGGAAACAGTTTGACATTATCAACAGCCGAACAGGAGTTCTCATGCTGCCAAAAAATATATACCCTATAAGATTTGTTTATATGCTAAGACTCGTAAATTCTTATATTGAGAAAAACTTTATAAGTTTATCAAGTCTTAATCTCTCCTCTCAACACTATAAATACATTACAACAAGGCTGTATTCGGAAAGCATTGCACTCCCATCATCAGTACTCATAAGCATTTTTGTTGGTTGGCATTTATTAATTGGCTTAGTTGCATAAAAAAGACATGAATTAAAACTCGGCATTGCTGCTTGATTATTTTTATATTTTATTTCTTAATAAAAGTATCGCAAATAAGAAAATCTAAGAGCCTTTTTATAAATGTGTACAACAGAACACATAAGGGATTCGAAATTATTTATATCAAATATATACAAACAAAATATATATAATCTGATCAGATAGAAAACTTTTCCACGGTTTATGGTTTACCAAAATAAATGCAAAGTAAGAGGAAAGAAAAGGATCGGTTGAAGCCACTTTATCTCGCCGGTAAACCCCATAGTTACGTTTATTGTCCGTTCTAATTTAACTGTTCCCTTTAATAGACAAACGACGGTCACGTTCGACATAGTGATTTGATAAAGATTTAAGCTTTTTTAAAATTAAAATTAAAATTAAAATTTTATTTCCACACTGGCAACATTGTATTATATTTATAGCCTCTGATCGGCCAGTTGATCCATTCATCATGATGAACTCTGAATTCAGAATCACTGACTGCAGTTGCAATAATAAATTATTCTGCAATCACTTCAAGTAAAAAATTGTTTCCAAACTTTGCACAAAAACATTAACAAAACTGTAATAAATTACAAAATTTATTTAAATGTTTCAAATTTATGATATTAACTCAAACATAAAATTACGATTTTATTGAAAAATGACTACAAATTATAAAGTGTTCATTTTAATGGTGTCTTGTTGGAAGGCAAACGAAATCGGCCAGCAGAAATAAATAAATTTCCTAAAAAAATGAAATAAATAAAAACTTCCACACACACAAAATTAAAATACAATTGTAACGAATTACAAAGATTTATTTTTTAACAAGTCACTACTCGGTGGCAAACGAAATAAGAAAAAGAAAAAGAGAAGCAACTGCAACATTTAGAAATGAAGAAAGAAAGAAAATGAAATGAAATGAAATGAAATTGTTAAAATCCATAACATTTATTGGTTAAATGACTTGACTTGGCTTGACTCGACTCGAGTCGAGTGTAGTGGAGTCGACTTGCACAGGCCTGAATGAATGTCTGAATGAAGTGGTTGACTGACTGAATGACGACTACATGATGGTGGAAATGGTTAAATGTCTTCAAAAGACATGTACGGCCAACAGCGAATAAACAGAGCAGGCTTAAGGCTTAAATGTCCATGAAAATCAAATAGACACGTTGCTATTGTAAGCCCGGCTGCTAAGCACCGTTACATTAATATTAACAACAGCAATAAACATAACAAAACATGCAGTCAGTATTGCAACATCAGCACTGATTTTTTTCTTTCTTGAGATTTCTTAATGTTTCTCCTTTTTTCTCTGACTGTCTGTCTGTCTGTCTGTCTGGCTGCCCTCTCGCAACTGTTAGTTTTGGGTGTAAAACTTTTTCCTTATTACCATGCCCGAGAAGCAAATCTCCACCGAACTGCCTTTATTAAGTAAGAAAATGAGAAGTAACAAAATACTTTGTAGCAATTTAGATTTTACAAGATACTCAACACAGTTTTATTTTATTTTCGTTTGTTTTTCTTTCTTTTTTTTTCTAAAAAAAAAAGAGGTGTTACACCCCTTTGGATATGAAGAAAAATCAACTACACAAATTTGTATGTAAAACGGGAAAAAAGTCATTAGTTGGCCAAAAGCTTAACACGATTTTGTATAAATTTGTAAATTGTGACTAAAACAAAAATATCTAAATAGAGTTTTGGCATAATTTTGAAATTATGTTAAAATGTTGAATTTTCGTCTGCAACACGGTTGCTTTTTAGTCTACCTGAATAAGGAAGAATATGTGCCCATTATATTTTAAATTATTGTATCGTACTCGTCGTATGTGCATCACAAGTTAATAACGAAATTAAAAATATGGCAAATTTGAAAACATTTTAAACATTTCCGCTTTTCATAATCCTCCTCTGCATTGTGTTTGTAATTGACAATTCTCACAGTAATTTTTGTTGTTGTTTTTTTTTACAGAGATTTGTTGCATGTTCAGCTTGTTTTATAACGTTTCTGCCATTATTTTTCCTAACATATGCAAATTTTAATTTGATTAAATTAAATTATCTTGTGCTTTCAAATGTAAATTCATAATTATTTTAAAACTGTACGAAGCTTGTAATTTATAATGATGCATAAATCTAAATAAGTAAGCAAATGCTTTTGAGAAAAGTTTAAAGGAATGAATTCCTTTTTTTTTTTTGTATAGGATGTATTTAAAAGCGCAAACACTGCAAATGTTTTGCCCTATTGTGAATAACAAGAGCAGTTTTTATTCCCATAAAATTGTTATTCACCACGAAGAGGAAAATGTTATTGTGAATCCTTCGTGAACAATTTCTTATTTTATCAGTCCACAGTGAATGTAAAAACAGAGAGAACCTTAAAAAATTGAAGATCAAAGAAATGTGTGTACTTGAGTATAACATTTTATAGAAAATTTAATAAAATAAAGTTGTAAATATCACGAGGAAATTTTTAACGAGTGCAAACTTTGGAAGAGATAAAAAATTTCGAGGGAGAAGCTTTTTATGGTAGGGGTGAATGTGTACACTACCACTCATTCGCTTTCTTTTCAAATTGCGTATGATAGTGGGGGTCATCCTGAATAACGGAAGGTGTGATCAAATTGCATCAGTTTAAATTGCACGTGAATGCTGGTTTTTTAATATACTGTGATAAGGGCAAAGCCTGCATGACAGGGAATGCTTTATTCGTACTCGTTTTCAAATTAAAAAATTAATAATTTTTGGTCTCTCAAAAAAGAGACCTTCAAATCATATTAATTGTTAAGTAAAAGTCCGCTTTGAAATGGAATAAAATATAGTTTTAAACAAATAATTGCTACTAAATAATTAACCACGAACTTGTGTGACGCACGCTACAAAACGGAAGGAGCCTTGAAGGTTGAAGTGTGCAAATAAAATACATAATAAAACGCAAAAAATTTAATTCTCACAACAATCAGCCTTATCGCAAACAACTATTCCCATGAAATAACTCCTAAATTTTCTGATTGGCTATAATGACAAAGTTTTAAAGAGGGAACTCACAAACAACAAATAAGGCATCGCCCATACATCCTGCCTTTAATTATTTTACTAAATAAATTCACAGTGAATGGGTATGGCAGGGAGAAGGAAAAGTAAACATTTTAGTTTGCTTTTATATGCAATATTGGGGAAAGCAACAATCGTGACGCACGCTACAGAAATAAATAAGAAATATTATTTATTTAATTTTTATGCCAAGATTTTAAAATTTCTTTCTGCAAAGACGGATTCAAAAACAAATTAAAATTATCGACAACTTGAAAATAAATTACGGAGAATTGAATGAATAAAAATATGGGTGTTGTTCGGACCATCAGACAAATTAAATTCATTAAATGAATACTTTGAATATGTTAATTTCTTAAAAAATATTAAAGCATCGGATTAGTTCTGCATTAATAAAAAACTAAATAAATTTGGAAATATTTCAGCTTTGTAGACTTGCCTGTCCTTCCCCAGATTTATAATGCCGTGGCGCAATTGAAAATAAAAAGATTCGATTATTTGACAGGCCTGCTCAAGCACACAATACACATTAACTGCTTAATTGAGTCTTTCTGTCAATACACACATGACACACAGAGTCTGTTTGTCAGCCACCCAGTCAGTCATCTAGTCAAAGAAATCACTAAACAACACTTGTCAGTTTGGAACAAGAAAATTTGAATAATAAAATAAATTCAATCATGTTTATTAGATTATGAATTTGTGTTTGAACTTGTTTCGTTCTGTTCTGTTCTGTTTCAGTTTGTGGGGAGAGCCAGTTTTGTGTTGCTGTTTTTCCCCCACTCCCAAACACAAGATTTACATTCAGTTGAAAAAATTAAATAATTATGTTCTTTATTAGTTTTTATTTAGTTCTTAGCGGTACTTGAATTTAGTTTTCTCTAACTTTTCAATTGCAACCACTTTCATTAAACTCGATAGAGCAGACAGACGGACAGACGGACAGACAGACCTTGAATGCGCGTACAGACAGCCAGAACAAGGTCGTATTGGATTGCAAACTAAACTTAATATAGACATACGAGTATTAAGCATTTGTTCAAATCAAGTTATTATTTACTCAAGAGATCTTTATGCGATGATAAACTATAATAACAATGAATTAACAATAACGATAACATCTTTCAATAACAACAATTGCAAGCCAAGTGTAATTGAAACTGCAGGTGCTGAGAGTTGTTATTCGGTTACGCCAGTGATCTTCTGATATGTGTGGTTGTGTGCGAGAATGCATGCAATCATTTCGGAGAGGCAATAGGAAGCGTTAAATCTATTGAATGCAATTTGACAGGATGTGGAAGAGAGAAAGTTAAGAGATTTAGAAACGCTTGCGCGAATAGAGGGGCAGGAAAATATAGATATTCTCTAACAGAAATATTTAAAAAAACTGCAATTAGCACAACTGGACTGTTTTATTTTACATAAAATTCTACAATGTTACCACACCCAAACGGCAAAGCGGAATCCGCGGCTGGTAGAGACACTATTTCGTTGCAAAATTGTTAGTCATGTTAAGCTTTCACAGGGACATGATTTTGCATGACGGCGAGAGTCCTACAATTTCTCCAATGTGATCATTGATATTTTTTTTAATTTGTAAGAAAGGAATCAGAATTGTTGACCAACAATTCCTAAATGCCCGAGTTCAACAAAATATCTTATTTTTATAATTTTCAGCTTCTTCTGAAAAAAACCTAAAACCCGTACTCGCGGTCTATCTGATTTCGTACTCTAACTTCTCTACCCCCATTGACTTCTTTCGTTGACACACTTCCGAATATAATTCCATTTAATAAATTTCGATATAAGTACTTGAAATTTACAAAACTATTTTATTTTTTATCAAACACACTCATCTGACTGAGGGGTTTATCTGATCGCAATGGAGATTTAACTTGAGCTAATTACAGGACAAGGCTGCATGACACTTAACTCCACATTTTTACCAAAAAACTGAAAAAAATAGTAGACATCTACAACAAAGTAGCAAGTCAGCTGATGTGTACAGTGTGCAACAATTGTTTTCGCTCACAGTTTTTTTGTAAACACTTTTGCTGCTCTACGGAATTGATAATGACCCCCTCATAAATACTTTTTCCCCAAAAAACTTGCTCACTTCTCTTGATTTGCAAGCGTGGAAAAATCCCCCGTGAATAATTTTGTGCTGATCGTGAATGATTTTTTAACCGCGACTTTTTTCACTTTTCCCTCAAATTTAGTTACATTATTTTTGCTGGAAAACAGAAAAGAACGTGTTAATAGTTCTTTTTATGTATAATTTTAATATAATTTAAAAAAATATATTTCCAGGACCAATAACGACCAAGCTCATATACATTTTGTTCATTTGAATTTTTTATAACTCTTCTCTTTTTAAATTTTTGATTTTTTTCATATGAACGCTTACATAAAATGAAATATTTTTCCAATAATGAAACTATGAAGTCACTGCGAAATTTAACTAAACATATTCGTTATGATTTTCCTCAGCAATAACATATATTCATTGCAAATTAATTTAATTCCAAACAAATTCTTCTTTAAGATTTTCCTTGTAATAAAAATACAACATTTTTCTTGCTAAAAATAAATACTTCTTTTAAATTTTCTCAAGACTTTTGTATGCTGGTTTCAACATCTCCATTTCAATTAATGCAACCTTTCAAAATTCATTTGCCCTTTTAATTATGTGTTCAAACAAAACACTCCCATTCTCGGATTTGATGTATGAAGTAACAATTTACGACCATTTAAAAATGTGATGAACTATTTTCCCATCCTAAAACAATGGAGGGAGAAAAGAGCTACAAAACTTTATCTCAAGATAAAGTAGTGCTGGTAGTGGTGCTGGGGTAGCATAACAGTTTTCAACAACAAATCGTTTAATGTCGCAACTAATCAAAACTAACGCAGTGCAACATATTTATTCCATACGCCACACAGGCAACAAAGCACAACGAACAGAACAACTCGTACATAAATAAATATGAACAGCAAAAAAAAAACAGCAGCAACCAACATGTTTTTTAGCCCACACACAACGCAAGCAATAACTCCACAAAACGTCAACAACTGTATTGAAGTTTTATTGTGCCAATCTGCTGCATGTGCATGTGTGTGCGTGTGTGTGTGTCAGCTATTGTTGTTGCTTGTTACAATAACATTGTTGGTTTTTGTTGTTGACTTGATTTTTTTTTTTGATAAATTTGTTTTTTTTTGTTTTTTGTTTTCTATACAACAAAGTAAATGTTTAATGTTAATAAATTAATTTGCATAAGGACGTTGCAATACTTAAACGGTTTGCAGTTTATGGGAAAAACAGAAACATTTTGATAAAAAAAAATTTATGCAAATTCAATTGGATTAATGTTGCAAGAAACTACGGACAAGTACTCTTGTAGTTATTTTTCTCATTCTATTATGACACAATAAAAAATATTATTTGGTGGCGTACACTACACACACACTTATCTTTCACCAGTAGCAGGGGCGCGCAAAATGGGTCTCACGATTTAATTTAAAATTCTCTGTGTCTTAAAAATGTTATAACAATTTTGCATTTTATGTGAATTTTATTCGAATCGGCTTCTACTTTCGAAGCAAAACTTTTTAACTAAATCGGATGTCCCGTACTGTTACGTACTCCTATTGCTATTACCAACAACAATAGGAGTAGAGTGTGGAGCAAAATTAATCATACAATTATGTTATTGAACATTAAAAATTTACTAAATAAATCTATGAAGTAAAATACAAATTTTGAGCGATGAAAAGAATTTTATTTGGACTTTTAAAATTTTGGTCTGCGACGGTCTCTTGCTTTTTGACTTAAGCCCGCGAATTAAAAGTGGATCCAATGAAGAAAGTCTGAGGTCGGGTGATTTAACGTCGGTGAAACTCTTTCATCGTGTTGTTGGAACAACATGTTCATCAGGACCTGTTCACTCAATTCTGACAGTAAGAAGTCGTTTATCAAGGCCCACGCAGTGATTTTGAGTGCATGTAACGTTTCCGCGTGCAGTTCTCGCGGATTTTCTATGAATCAGAAATCAAGATTTTACTTTTTTTTTAATGGCAATAGGACTTTTCGCTCGTGATGACTGTCGACTCAAAATCGTGCCCTCCGTTGTTCAGGTTGAGGATGGCTTTACGCGTGGCTAATGGTCAATAGGCATTAATTGATACGCAGTTCGCATTTTTTAGGGACCATGTTAAGTCTTCCACTAAAGATCGTTGAAAGCGCCTCGTCATGTTTTTCGTTATCAGCGACATCGACAGCCATAACAGCGATATTTTCAACACAAAAACCACTCTGGTGGCTGCCATGCCCTAAAAAGGCGTTGTATGCTTTATCTAGAGAACAGCACAGACATTTTGTGGCCTGTATTTTGCTAAACTTATTTTAAACAGAAATAATGGAAATGGTTTCTGAATATTTTGCGTCGCATGATTCACTCATAAATCAAAATTATATACCAAATTTTCCACCACTTAAATATCCTCCCCTTAACACCCCCCTTAAATGTACGCTGCCCACAGCAAACTATTAAATCACCAAGTATAACATTTAATTTTTAATGCGAAACGCAGCACAAACACACAATTAACATATCGAAAGTAAATATGACAATTACTATGCCTTTCAAATCATTTCAAAACGAACATGCCACGGTAACAAACACGACAACAACAACAACAGCTACATCAACAAACAATAAAACACTAATCCAGTCTATTAAATACATTTTTGTTAATTCGCATAAAAATTTGCCAGTTTTCTTTTCTTTTTTTCTTATTCGCTGCTGCCACCAGTCAAACGCATTGTAAGACAACAACATAAACAAGCTAAACAAATGCGATAAAAGCCGAGATTAAAGAAATAAATTATATGAAAAAGAAACAACGAAAAATTGCTCGTATCGAAATATAAATAAATTGAAAAATGCTGCACACTCGTTGACAATTGCAACGTGCCATGTTTGCGCAATGTTGTCTTATTACCGTGTGTACTGTTGCTGGCTGATGATCATTCAGCGCTGAACGATCGTACACACTCATAAGCATGGAAAAAAAGAGTCCGTACGTTCAATTCGTCTAACTTACATTTTCAATTTTGATGACTTTTCTCAATTACAGTCATGCAATTTTTGTCAGTTTAGTTTTCGTTTGTCTTCTTTTTTTTTTGTTGTTGAAATATTTCGCATTTGCGGTTTAAGTATGCGGCACATGCTGTATGTTTTTATTTTATTTTATTTTATTTTATTTTGTTTTATTTTTTGTATTAAAAACTTTTATTTATTTGGGCTTTTTTCTTCGTTAAAAGTTGTTGTTGTAACAGCATTTTTATTATAACTTCATGTTGTCACTGTTTTCAACGTACGAATATTTTTCAGCCAAATTGTAGTTTTATTTTCATTTTCTGGAGTTGTTTTTTTTTTCTTTTCTTTTTTTTTTGCCATGTGACGCTTGTGAATTTCGTACTGATTTATGGGTGTTGTTGGCAAACGGTTGCACAAACATTTGTTTAAAGGAGTCAAACAAATTTCTATTGTTCATTATATAAAACTAAGCAGAGGATTTGATAGGCGGCCTCTTGTTATATGATGTTGTACAAGATGGTAAATTATACAACGGACTACTAACATGAATACATACACACAAACACACACACAGCCACACACATCCATATATATAATAGAAGTGTATTTTTCCATATTACCCATTTTATCTTGTATTCAAATTCAGCTACCGCTCGTGTTAATTGTATTTTAAAATGGATTCAGGCTAAATATTTCTTAATCAGTAACCAATTAAATTGTTTAACATTGAGAAAATTGGGTGCTTTCATTGCATAAATTGGGCCAAAAAAAGAAGAAACTACGAGGAGAATATTTGCATGTGACTTGAATATAAAAAAACCAAGACTAAACTATAACCAGATTACGAATAGATTGTGACTAGACTACAATTAAAGTCTCACTAAATAAGATTTTAAGTAGACTATGAATATCTTAGAACTCGACTATAACCAGTGGCCATGTTCTGTAACTGTAAAAAGAACTTCTTGCATTGCAAAATATGTGTGTCATAAGTGTTGCCGCTTTAGTTATTTTTAACCGAAAGTTTTTATATTTTCTTAAAGGTGTATTTTGTTGATCTCAAGCCAAAAGGTCTTGGACTCATCTAATTGCAATATCATGCATCATAAAATATGTGTGTCATAAGTGTTGCCGCTTTACTTATTTTTAACCGAAAGTTGTAAATTTTTCTTTAATGTGTATAACGTTGACCTCAAGCCCAAAAGGCCTTGACTAACATAATTGTAACATCACAGGAGAAAGTAATACTAAAGGAACTGTATAGATCATAATAAAAACTGTATTATTTTTATAGGATCTTGGTATTTCACTCAAGTTTTGTGACGCGATCTATTTGTGAAAAGCTTTATTTTGTAAAAAAAAAACTTGTCTTGGGTCTTCCCACTTGACACTGTTGTGGCTCAAATTCTCTTCATTTCTATTTTAAAGCTGCCTGCATGATCACAAAGATATATGTGGACCCGAATTGCCGTACGCAATATCGATGGCAATTTCTATACAATTCATATACAAATTCCGATTAATATCGAATGCTGTAATTTGCCTCCTGTTTCAAAAAATGTTCGGTTTCTTTTACTTCTTACATTTTCGGCAGTTCATTTTGTGTAAAAAGTGAAACATATTTTATTTTATTTAAAATTTGCTTCTTTACAATATTTCTGAATTCTTCTTCACAGCGAAACAGAGAATGAAAAGGAATGGCATATAGTAATGATTACGAATGACACGACATAACGAACTTCCCGAGTACAGCAGCTCCGTAACAAACTCCACTCTCTTCTACTCTCTCTCTACGCCAATCTCAAAAGATGAGCAGCAAAAAATACCTCGAGGATCGTGGACTTACTAGCGTATGTGGGATTTACTTGTTACCAGGAAAATAGTAGAAAACTTGTTACCCGTAGCACAAAAATTTCCTGGCTATTAAAGTGGTCCACGAAAGTTAATTTATTTCGATCACTTCCAAATATGAGTTTCGTTTGTTTTTATTTTTTTATTTTTCTTCACCCATTTTCCAATTATAAATTGGTGTTGATAATTTCTTTCCAACATTTTATTACATTTTACGGGTATTTTGTACGAATGAGTGGAGAAAAATAAGAAAAGATTTTTGAAGTTTGGCGGGTTGCTCTGCAGCGTGTTCGCTGGATGGTTGGCAGTTTGTTTTTTTATCTCGCACTTAATTTGAATTTATTTTACAGTCACAGCTGCTGAATTAACCAAACACTTATTAGATGAATTTAAAAGATAAATATAAATTTTTTTGTTTTTACAAAAAAAAGTTGTAGCTGAATGAAAAACTTAAATTGAAACAACAATTTTTATGGCACGAGTGTGTGTTTGAATGTTCATGGTTTTTGTTGTACGCTGGAGTTTTTTTTTTTTTTTTTTTTGTGAAAATAATATTTCAAATTAACTTTAATGACCATAAATTATCTGAAAATTTAACATAATTGTTGGCCTGAAATGCTCGTAATCAAATGTTTGCATTAGTTTTGGTTGCGGTAGTTTTTTATTTTAACAAAATTGTTTATTTTGGTTCCTATTTCTTTTTTTTTTTGTTTTTTGTTTTTTTTTTTGTTTTCATTTTAAAAATATCAAATTAAATTCGCGTTTTGGGGGCCAGTTAGTGAATTAATTTGGTTTCACTGATTAAAAAGTTTAGTTAAATTTAAATGCAAAGTAGATTATCTGGTTATCTGACACATCGCACAAATTAGTGTTAATGTGTTATCGTGGTCGACTTGAAGTTTTTCGAAACCAGTTTTCTGCTTTAAGAACTTAAAAGATCTGTCATGTACTACTGCAAGTGTTTGAATGAATGAAGTGAACCACAATCTAATGAAACGTTGCTGTTGCAGTTCATTAAAAACAAATTAACTTGCCTGTTGCAGTTAATTAAAACTTTAATTAACCATTTCTTGACGGTTCATAGTGCTGGTGAAACTTTTTAAAATTTTAATTAGTTGGAAATTTTTTCTCTTGTTTTTTTTTTCTTTGCTGTTTTGATTTTTTCTTAATTTATTTGTAAAATTTATTAATGACTTTTTACAAGGAAGTTGCACCAGAGGAAAAATGAAACTTTGCTTTAGTCATGCACACCTTGTAAAACCGCCAGTAGTGACTTATGGCGAATAGAAACACACTCCCCTTTCTTGTTGTTTTTTTAATTTTAATTTTTTTTAAATATATTTTTTTTAAATCTACGGCTGATTAAGATCAAAAAGATTACTATTATTATTAAAGGAATTTGGAGAAAACTGGTTTTTGTTAAATATTTAAGCACAACATTTATGGAATAGTTTTAGCAAGACGTTTGCTAATTAGCACGATGCATGAAGTGTGAACCATTTACTTGGCAAAATGGTTAAATAAACGGCGGTTAATTCTTTCCAAGGAAACTTTTAATATATACGAAATGATATCGTGCAATTATGTACTTAATTTTCCATTTGGAAAATATTTCACAAGAATCAACAGGTTCTTTAACACTGTTTCCACAATTGGGACAAAAATTTGAATTAAAGAAAATTCTTTAACAAAATAAAAATAATTTGTTAATTCACAGACTTGAACTTAAGCCTGATTAACAGTTTTCAACAGCAAATTATTTCCATGATTTTTTACGAATTTTCTAGAAAACGTCTTAATGAACATTTTTTTTTACTAAAAATCTCTTACAACTACAATTTGAGTCGGCAGAAAACCAACCAGTTGTAGACTGAAACGTGAGAATATAAAAAAAGGAAAAGTGATCAGTGAGTTCTTGTTTGGAATAAATGTCTTTAGTTATTCTAAGAAATGTTGGGTAAAGGTTCCCTGATGATCTGCATTAGCACCAGTGAAATACGCATAGGAACTAGCTAAAACCCCTCAACTGACCACCTTGAATTTTTTAATAAGATTTTGGGAACTAGCAAGAACAACAGACCTCGTAGTCTGTGTATGTCTCTTTCATAATTGTTATATTTTTTTAATTTTCTACTAACCTTATGCTTAGAACAGAGTTCGTACTTTGTATATATTTTTATTTTCCCTATTAAATTATATATATATATATATATATATATATATATATATATATATTTACCAAATTTTTTGAACTAGCCCTCACTTTGTATATATTTTTTTCTATTAAAAATAAATAACACCTTTTTTAATGAAACTCGTGTTTTGTGTATATTTTCTAATTTATTTTAATTCAAATTGCTATAATAAATCAATAAATTTCGTGATATCAATAAATAATTTTTTAATTAAATCAATGATTTCTTTCGCAATTGAATTTCGTTGTGAACATTTTATGCTTTTGCCAACACCAGCAAACTTAACTTTTCTTTAACTTATTTATATATTTCCTTTCATTTCTATGCCACTATGCAGTACATCCGAGTCATTTGGGCATGCGGTTGACTCTAAACGTTTACCCACAACTTTATTGCCAACTGCCACAACATTTAACATCGATGGGTGTAAATAATTGAACATGTCAAAGGCTTGAAAATAGTTCGGCACCAAACAACCCAACCCAACATAAAACTTCTGATGGAATTAAATTAATAACCAAAATTATTAACACGTAAGTCAGCACGTCTGTTCAAGTCATGGTCAGCCATATGGCTTCACTTTTCCGCACTGAAAAAACAAAAACTTCAACGAGTCAACTGTTGTTGCTTCATTTAACAATATTTCACTTTACATGGCCTCTTTGAATAATTTTACAATGAAGAAAAAAGCTACTGAGACACAATTTTATTAAGGAATTCGGTCAACTACTGACTGGTCAAGTTGGTGTGAGTGTTGTTCATGTCAGTGGGTCACAGAAAACATAAACATATTATTTATGGGTTCTAAACAATTATTGACACTTCGTCACAGCTATCAAAAGCCATATATGAAGTGTCATAAATAACAGTGGACAATAAGACACTTAAAATTGTACCACCAAAAAATGTTGTGGCACATTTATAAACAAGAAACTTCCTACTTTTTTGCAGCAATTTAATTACCCCTCTAGTGTTGGCCACTCTTTATTCGTGCTGTTGTAACGAAGTATTTGTTTGTTGTTTTCGGATTTACCAACTCAGTTGTCAGATTGTGTTTCCGTTTAATCAAATACAAAATAACATTAATTTTCAACTGGTTTTGAAATTTAGTTGCCATCAGAAACTATCAAAGAAATGAAGTTTGAAAATCGATTAGAAATTTAATGAATGCAGATAATTATGAATTTTAATTTCAAATGAAATAGAAAGTGTTTTATTAAATAAACATTTTCAATCGTATAATTTAGTTTGTTTGGACTTTCTTTTTTCACAATTTAATTATTGTTGCAGCTTAAAAATTAATTATATTATTTCAGACTTTTGGCAGTTTGTTTTATAATTATTTCAGTGCCAAGTAGTTCCAAATATTCTTTTTAGCATTTCCAACTGATTTATTTTATATTATGGACTTTATTATTTTTTTTTTAATTGAAGAACTGATTCTTTGCCAGCAGAAAACACATCCAACACTTTTTGCTAATAATCATGATGTTTGTTTTGTCAGACATGAAGGAGCGAGCACTTTCATATCAATAAGATATGAAAGAAAAAAATAAAACGGAAGCGCAGACATCTGACTGAGTGCCAGTATTTTCTTTGGCTTGGATTTATTGACAACTAACGAACGTTGTTCAGATGAAAAGCAGAAATATACAATTTATAAAACTTATTGAAAATCGGATCGTCCTGTTAAAATAAATATTTATTGCGCAAGCGTATGTAAAGGGTGTTTTTTATAGAGTGATACAAGTTTACATTATCATAAAAGATAAGGTAATATATTTTTGATATCAATGGAACGGTGTGTGTTGGATAGAAAATTTTATGACTTTAATGTTTAAATATGATTTCGGGAATGTGGCCGCCACGGCGTGTTTCGACAAAAGCTTGTAGATTCTCCTCACTCCAAATGCGACAATTCTGTTTATTTACGTACCCATTCAACCAAAAATGAGCTTCATCGGAAAATAAAATTTTGAATGGACGAAGTGCACGATAAGTTTGACGAACAGAACCATTATTTTGATTAAAAATTTCTACAATTTGCACGCGTTGCTCTGGTGTAAGTCGATTCATAATGAGATGTCAAAGCAAACTGAACAAAAAGCAACTATCAGCTGTTAAAAGGGTGGTCAAATAAAGCAGTGATACCAACTCAAAGTTGTATCACTCTATAAAAAGCACCCTATACGAGCGATTCTTTTTTAATTTTGGGCTACTGAAATTTACGATAAATAGGAAATTTATTTTCGTATTATCTTTATTCTTTACACAGAACATGTTAAAAGAAATTAATTCAATTCTAGACAGACTTTTGAAAGTTCATATTTACGCGTATGTGTGAGTTTTCAAGTACAAAACAAAAGATATGTATTAAACTTAAGTAAAACGCATTTTTACCACTTTCATGCTTAATATTTATATTCTGCATGTCTACCTAAAAATACCTTTTAAGCCAAATTTTTTTAAATAATTTTAGATGACGATAAGATACTTAAAAGTGCACCACAAATAATTGAATGGGATATTTATACATATATAAAATATGTCAGTTATTTATTATAAGGACAGAAAAATCAAACAAAGCATTAGGAAATTTAATACTTTTTACCAGTTATTGCATTCGACTTCTCTAATATCTGCGATAAGAGAAAACCGTTCTCTTAGTAAAGTTTTATGAAAACAATAAGAGCTACCCGTTTCATTTTCCAACGTTGGAAGAAAGTTCTATATCGAAAAGTTTATTTCCGATCTTTTAGCAATTAAAATAATTATTAAAAGAATCTCATTTACATTTTTATTATAACACCATAATTCTGAATACTTCTGCTGCATAACTCACATCGGTGAAGGGAATATAAAATTCCGAACAGCCGAATGATAGCACTCTTCCTTAATTTTTAATGATATTGTTTCTTAAGTAATAAAATGTTAAAACAAAGAAAACTTTATGTATTTTGATTAAAAATTTATAAAAGGATTTTTTTTATCGGTGAACCTATTTATCCAAAATTAATCGATTAGTAACCGATTAAGTCTAAGTCTTGACAGAAATACAATTAATTAATACTCTTCAAAATATTTAACTGGCAACAAGTAAAACATCTGAAAACTCGTTATTCTAAAGAGCACTTCCTCAAAGATCGATCCATAAGCAGTTATTAAGTTATTAAGTATTTAAGTTTAAAAACATTTTGATATTTTTTCCTTCTCCCCTAAAAAGTTGCGGTCAAGTGGGGTTTTAAAACATACAATTATTACTAATAAATTCAATATTTCTTAATCGCATAATATTAAAGATTTTTATTGAAAAGTGCAAGAAATGTTGCATTTTTTCCAAGAAAAGAAATTAACATAAATTTTCAAGGTATTCGAATAAATCTTTATTTTGGAAAAACTGTAAAATGTCATAAAAATGAAGACAGAAAGAACATTTATCAAAGAAACACTGGTCCGATGTTTTCACATATTTTAAAAATTTTCATGCGAAATTCGTTACAGCCAAGTGTAGCACTCCTGTGTTTCAGTTTGCACTTCTGTTAATTTATTTACTTTTTGCTCTTGTAGTACTTTTTTCTACAACTCCTTCTGACTTTTGCTAAAGTTTAAGTGAATATCAATTTTTTTTGTTTTTTTTTATTTTTATCTGTTGCTGCATTTTAATGTGCCACACTGTCATCAACTTGCTTTTCGAATTGGCCAATCCATATCTTGGTCTGCATCTTTAGAAGTTGCAATAAAGCAAACAAACGAACAAAAAACTCAAGTTGAATTTTGTCTGTCAATCTGTCTTGCACCTTCTTCACTCTGGGGTTCATTAAAATTTGAATAGTGTGTGCATGATTGACACTTGCGGAAGCAGCTATTCAATTTTTTCTAACATTGTCTTCTTAATAAGCTCGGCAACCAGAGACAACAGCCAGCCGCAGCAATTTTTCTTGGAAAGAAATTCAGTGTTGGAAGAGGCGGGCATTTTTATGATTTTTTTTTCTTATGAATTTATGAATATGAGCTTTTTAGTTTTGTTTTCACCATTAAGGAAAGATTTTGGCTATTATTTTTATTTTTATCGGCTGTCTGACATGTTGTAGATTCACTGTTTTGAATTTCACTCAACTTGTATTAAATTTCATTTTTCTGGAAAGCATTTGAAATGTGAAAATAAATTAACATTTTCTTTTGTTGCAACCTACAACAAAGCATTTGTTTTCTTTTCCAAAAGCCATCAAAATATTTTCTCAATTTGTGTCGCGCAAGAATTTTAATTCGAAAATATGTGAAAACAATCGCATAGAAAATAATTAATCTCCTAAGAATCCGAACAGCAGTTTGTGTTCATGTTATTTTTCAAAATCTGAAGATTAATGCGGCTTTACAAATTTATCCGAGTGCAACAATTAAATGAAACAAATATTTGAACGGCTGTTGGGGGGGATTAAAGTTAAACCAGTGTTAAGGTTTGGCCAACTTTACGGTTTTTTAATCGGTTATTAATTTTGAAAGATGTGAAAAATTCCGAGAGTGGCGTGAGTTCAGTTAAATGTTTTTTTATGGAAATTAATATTTTATATTTGATGAATGTGCCCGAAGAGAGAAACAATTTAGGTAGCCCGTTAATTTGAATTAGTTACTTTCAGCCATGTGGTTTTGCCTTTTACATTGAAATTTCTTACAACATTTTTGTTTAGTTATTCAAACTTCTCACTATAAATCTTATGATATTTTCTTTTAATACTTACTTAGTTTCACTTCTTTTTCTACTTTCAATAAAAACACAAAGAAAATGGGTCAAGCTTTACACGACGCAAGGCAATTAATATTCAAATAATTAAAATTCAATTCAGCGTAATGCGGCAGTAAAATACATTCCAAGTTGAAAATTATTTAACAGATTCTCAGTTAAAATCTGGCATCATTCTCAGATTGAAAAAAATTCTATTAAAAATTTATTCAAAATTGGTATTTTTAATATATGACATCATTCTTTTTTAAAAGTACATTTGGAATCACGACTTATGAAATAATTGAATCGCCCTGTTTTAAACAGCTGATAGATGGTCATGATTATTTTTGAAAATAAGAAATTAATAAAATTATAGTATTAAAACACTTCTTTTACATTGAAAAATCTTCGGTAACTAATCGGTTTTATATTCGCAGAAAAATGCTACCCTATTAAAAGACCCAAAATTTAATAAACATTTTTAATTGACAACAAATAGTCTGAATTCAGCAATAATACGATTTTTTTATTCGAAAAGAACAAACAACACGTTTCTAAATAAGTTCAACGCCTTGTTTTGACGGCTGACATTTAACCCTGTTATACATACATTACCTTTTTGGCACCACTAATAAGAATTATTTTATTTTTAAAGGCCCCATAATTTGAATATTTTCTTTTAAAATATTTGGAAATTATTTTTCGAAATTACTGCGTTTCATTGATTATGTAAAAAACATTTTCAAAGTATTTCATTAAAATTATTTATTTTTACAAACAACGATGAAATAAAAACGGAGCTGCCAAACATAAATATTTTTAATAATCGTCAGTAGACTTTAATCACAGTTTTGAAAAGTTTGAAACTTCTCAACTTCTTAAAAGACTTCAATAAACCATTTGAGAATTTAAGTGAAAACCCACAAATAAAAATGAAATAAAGTCATATCGAATAAGAGTTGTTCGTTGGGTTTTGGTTTGTATAAGTTTCATAGCCTGCTACACTTATTATAATGTGATTTTTTAACAACATTTGTGGGTTTCCATTAAAACTCTCAAATGGTTTATTGAAGTCTTTTAACAAATTGAGAAGTTTGAAACTTTTCAAAACTGTGGTTAA
Organism: Linnaemya vulpina; assembly: GCA_963675445.1. NCBI lineage: Eukaryota > Metazoa > Arthropoda > Insecta > Diptera > Tachinidae > Linnaemya > Linnaemya vulpina. The sequence continues at coordinate 7,203,460 of OY776277.1, forward strand.
ACTCTATTGACGATTTGGTGTAAGGCACCAGTGAAATGCATATAGACATTAACCACCCAACAAATAAATTTCATACTTAAATATTTTTGACATTTTCTCTTTAAAATCGCTTTCATTTTATTTTTTAAATATATTTTTAGATAAAGTGATATGCTTTTTAAAGTTTTATTACAACAAAATTGTGCCACTGATTAAGAGGGCAAATATTGCGCGAAGTGGACACAAAATTTCATTATTTTTAGCACTTTTTAAAGAAACTGACTGTATTTCCAAAAGTTAAAAAGCATAGAGGATATAGAAAAACTCCAGTTATGACATGACTTTTCAGCTCCTCCGAGTTGTTAAAAACTCAACATCATCCTTTCAAACTTAACTAAATAAATAAATTCACCAAACGACCCATAATTTCTTTCACTTTAATTAAAATTTATTTAACGTTGATCTTGAACATTAAATTTTATTTGTCAGCTTTTGTTTGCATGATTTTAAAATAAATTATTTTAATTGATTATTCTCATGCCACAAATTTGCTGTTAATACTATTTGAAAAACAACAGACGCGATTTGGAGTCAACTTTCAATTACCGTTAGTATTTAAGGTCAAAATCCATATAAAAAGCTATAAAAGTCGTCAAGATGCCATTTAACCAGGAAATGTTCTTTGTTTGTATCGTTTTTCCTCTCGATGCAATAAAATCTGTTATAAATTTTAGTAAAATTTTTTTCTTCTCTTTTGGTAGCACAACTTGGAAAGAAGTTCCTTATTAGAACACGAGTTTGTAGCCAAAGAAATAAAAATAGAAATTGCCATTTGCTGCAACAAATAAACAGCACCAGCAAGACCAACAACATAAACAGCAGCAGCAACAACAAAACTAAAAAAACAGGCACAATAACTTTTAAGCAGAAACGTACACAACTTTAACGATTTTAAACTTCCTTGTTATCACGTTCTTAATCGCATTTAAAAGGCAGGCATTTATACCCTTTTAAGACAATGTCTCCGCTCGAATGCGACACATCAGGGTTGCCATTCTTATTACATATCTTATCCCCACATTCATTCTCAATATCTTCAGTCTGGCTATCCCTTCATATCAAACGCATGGAGATGCTGTATTTATTAACTTGATTTGTATAATATCTTACAGACAGTAAGAGGAAGAAAATAAAGGGGCGTGGCACTTCTCATATGACATTTTAGATAACATTTTTGTATTGAAATATCTTCAGAGCGAACGAACCTAAAAACTTTTCTAAAATGTGAGTTCAATATGTGCTTCTGGGATTTCAGAAGCACATATTAATTCTAGCGGAACTTTCACGTTGCTTAACTGAATGTTTGGAGAAATCAATGGGTTATTAATTTTTAAGTTCCTCAATGGGCGTGGCACTTTCAATACAGAGCCAACACACTTTTTGGAATATTTTAGAAGTCAGGATATTGTGCCACCTCCCGAAGATCTGGTAGCTCACAAAGAGCCGCAAAGAAATAAAATCATACACAAACATATTTTAGAAAATATTTCCTCAAGAGATCGGGATGGCGATCTTGTGTCTGGCAATTTCTTGCAGATCGGCTTGTGTATTTTGAATTTAACTGTCTCCTGTGAGTTTTTATTTTTTATTTTTCTTTAATTTGCTTAAACAAGTTTACATCTTTCGTTTCAGACAACAAGGCTTGACGTTTCCAAAGTTAAAATTTTATGACATGAAATTTTCAACAACAATCCGAATTTTACTTTCTTAAAACCGGAGTTATATACACCAACAGCTTTAGAGGTAAAACTAATAAAAGTTGGAGAAATATATTGTTTAAAGTTAAAATATTTCTAGATCTTGAACTCTAAACTTTCATTCCCAATTGCCAAAATAAATACCCCATTTGGGTATAAAAATCTCCTTAAGTAGGATTAGAGTAACAAATGAGTGAATAAAATCCCAAAAACGATCTTTGATCTTGAAAGAGATATTCTTTCTCCAGCAAGCATTTATTATTTCTTCAGGTATTTTATTAGGAAAATATTTAATAGAAGAAAGAACAGAAAATAGGAAACTAAACCATTAAATAAACTTAAGACTTGCAGTCAAGTTACCCACAAACTCAATAAGCGTATACAAGAAGACTCCATAGAGGAGTCAGTCTCAACACTGCGCTTGTCGTATTCAATGCATCATCAGGCTGCCTGTTTATCCCACCACTTCCTTTCCCTTCCCTCTCTCTCTCTCGCTACAACAAACTGAGATCAGACAAAACAATATAAAGAAGTACCAAAAAAGGCAAAGTCTAGTTGCAACTACAAACAAAAAGTATAAGAACAAATACTCTATTGCACAACAATCGAAGACCCGGTTTAAGCCATCAACTCAGCAAATGAGATGAGAATAAAAAGCAAACAAACAGGCATTAAATTAAAATAGAAATAAAAGTAAATCTTTAGAAAAGAAACTCCGATCTTAATAAGGTGAAAATCCATTTACATGAGATGTTACAAAACTCGCCGAGAAAAACAATTAGAGAATTAAGTTTAGAAAAATAATAAAAATAAACGGTTAAACGTTTTTAAGCAGCTTTTGTTGTTTGTGTCTGGCAATTTATTGTATAGGGTGTTTTTTATAGATTGATACAAGTTTAAATTATCATAAAAGATAGTAATATATTTTTGATATCAATGAAACGGCCTTTTTTATGACATTATTATATAATATTAATTTTATGACATTAATGTTTAAATATGATTTCGGCCATGTGGCCGCCACGGCTGGCACGTACAAGGCGCAATCTGGAACACCAATTTTCACAAACAGTAACATTCTGACCATCATCGTTTTTGAAGAGATATGGTCCAATGACTCCGCCAGCCCATAAACAGTAGTTTTCTGTGGATGTCATGGTGTTTCGACAAAAGCTTGTGGATTCTCCTCACACCAAATGCGACAATTCTGTTTATTTACGTGCCTATTCAACCAAAAATGGGCTTCATCGGAAAATAAAATTTTGAATGGACGAAGTGCACGATAAGTTTGACGAACAGAACCATTATTTTGATTAAAAATGTCCACAATTTGCCCGCGTCGATCCATAATGAAATAAAATAAATAAATAAAGCAGTAATGCCAACTCAAAGTTGTATCACTCTATAAAAAGCACCATATAGATCGACTTGTGTATTTTGAATTTAACTGTTGCCTGTGAATTATTATTTTTTTTTATTTTTCTTGAATTTGCGAAAACCAAAACTTCTTTATTTTTATTTTATTAAGAAACGAAGCAAAAATTATTGATATTTATTGTTTTATTACATTAAAGTTTGGCTCACGATTTTCGCTGTAAAACTTGCATATTCCCCTTTTAATTCATTATTTAGTTCTACCGTAGAGCACAAAATCGATCGTTATATAAAAAGCAACAACGCGCTATAACCAGTGCAATTAGTTGTTGCAAGCATATATACTTCATTTACATAATTTATTTCTTGATATAATTTTCCCGCATATATGATAAATATTCGAAAAAAAAAAAGTTTTCGAAAGATCATGTAGCTTAAGCCCTTTTGCTGGGCATGGCTCCATATATACATTTCAGTAATACAAAGAGATTTACACAACTCGCCGAATATAAACTTCTCTGTCAAGCAATTTGCCTATTTTTATAGGGATCCTGGCCTGATATCTGGTCCAATAAAAAACGAAATAAATAAAACATAGTCTTGAAAAAAGATTCAAATCATTCGAATATTATTTCTAAGGGGTTCTATTAAAAAAATGAATCCTTTGATTTAGCGAAGTTGGCTAGACTATCAAACATGTGCTGAAAACTCTTTTTATTATAATTTCTTACCTGAATTCAAATTGAAATCCTTCTCTGTAAATATGCCAGCAGTTAACTTTCAAAATCTACATGATTTAAATATTTTTTTTTGCATGCAACATTAAAGCGTGCACGTCTTCACATACGGTTGCGAGTATACATTTTTTTCTTCCAAGCTTTTATTATAAATGACGACAGTTTGTGGCTTCTAAAGTACTCGTATCTAATCTGTTGTGGCATCTATTTGGCAACTTTACTTTTTTTTGTTTCCAGATATTTATCAATATAATCCGGGCTAAACAACAATTTTGAAAGCCACACAAACAAACACTTAAACTAAACAGACAGATTTAACAATAAGGCAGGAAAAACGTATCTATTGAGTTGAAAGTATCAAGCGTATAAGTAATCGCATGTACGAGATCTAATCTTACAAAACTATGCTTACAAGTAGTAGATTTATTTAAAAAAAAAAAAAAAAGTTATATAAAAAAGATTTACTTAATACCTCATTAAAAAGCAAACAAAAGACATGTTGGCAAAATTTTATGCAGATTGAAATTAAAACGAAGAACACGATTTGCAACACCATTTTGAGCCGAATGTAAATTTTAGTTACGAAACTTGAAATGAAATTATTTTGAAATAATAAAATTGAGATTTAGTATTTTGAAAACTGTATTATAAAACAATATTTTTAAATAATTATATTCAAGTGATTTTAAAAATGTTTCTTATGTTAAAAAAAAAGAGGTTTCATTGAAGCCGTATTCATACTGATTTGTCAAAGTTAGAGTAGCTTTTATTTATAATTTTTATTTATTACTTTCTTACGCCGATGCTATAGGCTGAAACAGTTAATACGTAGACTAAGAAGCCGAAGATCCGGAGTTCTATTGCACTGATTTATTAACATGTGAAGTGACTACATTTTGATTTGTATTAGTGCGCGAAATTCTTATTTTTTATCTTTCCTCTGCGCCACTATCGCCTTCTTTCATAGTTCAGGATACAATTGCACGAGTAGGGTTGAAGTCTTGACTATATGAACAGAAATATATTAATTACACTGTACAACAATATCAAATTTTTTCCAAAATTACAAAGTCCGACCTATAAATTTTGGTAGAAGATACAAAAAAAAAAGAAGTGTATTGGCTTTTTGAAAGTTTACATCTGGATTTCATTTGAGGGGGCATTAAGGTTTCCCAGCTCTGGCACATTCTTATTGTTAATCGGCGCAAGAATCCATGTGATCCTTACATTTTAGGTATAAAATGTGTTCAGCAAATTTATGTACAATGTTACGGAGAACATTTTTGTAGAATATATTAACCCTTTAACTCCTCAAGGTATGGGTCTTTTTTGTTCTTCTTTTAAAAAAAAGCAAGTTTAACTAAAAATCACAAATATCTTTATTATTTTGCCGATACACGTATAATTTTGTTTGTCTCCTCTACGAAAATTTATAGGTCGGACCTTGTAATTTTTTTTGTGTTGTACAGTGTTATGGATGCTGCTGGCTAAAGTAAGGAGCGCAACATATTCCCTACCTTCTAATCAGTCTTCACGTGTCCTGTTAACACTATGTCCTTCTTTCTAGTCACGGCACAATTCACGCTTTTTTTCATATTAAAAGCGTTTAAAAAGGCAACTGAAGCCTTGAATTTGTCAAAATGGCATGAAAGTCCAGCCGTCATTCTATTGGACGACTTTACTTCGCATGTCATGTGACAAAGGGACACATGCTTTTTACATATTCACATTTAAAAATTATTCTCAAAAACTTGACAGTCGAACAAGTTTTTGACAGTCAAAATATTTTTAATCGAGCCAGACGTTGCTTGTCTGCTGGCTGCATAAATAAAAATTGCATTTCGTTCGAATAATTGTAAAATATTCGCATTTGTATTACAAAATCTTACCAAGAATCTAGACAGCATGTTGCACAATGATTTCATGCAACACAAGCTGATGAAAATTTAATTTCAGAAAAACGAGGTGTTAAATATCAAGCGGCATCTTTTTTCTCTTTTTTTTTTTTTTTTTTTTTGTCTGCACACAATATATTTTTTCGCACTTCTGTGCATCATAAATTTAAAAAATATAATTTTTTTACTTTGCATGTGTATGAATAACAAAAAAATATGTTGCTAAAACATTTTGAATAAAATGTTGCTTAGGAGGCATGCGAAATGGGTGTCCAAACATAAATGTCATGCTTGAACACTGACATGAAATATTACGCACACAGGAAGTACGAAATAGAAAGAAAATTAATTGGCATTAAGTCTGAAATAAAATAAGAAATATTTCGCTACACAGAATATAAAACAAATAAAAATATTAATGAAAATAAAATAATAAATTAGTTGTCATTCTCTTGTACTTTTTTTTTGGCGTTCATGATACCGAATATCTAAATAAATTTGAATTTTCGTCGTTGTCACACAAAGTAAAAAGTTTTTGTTTCTAATATAAAAGTGATTAGCAACCAATTCGATCGTGCCTAATTGCCTCTAGACGGGTTCAAGTACTTTGTTTCACAGTGTATTTATTAGATATAAGAATATATTTATTTAATAAATTTTTTCGTACTTTATTTTGCTTTTCATATCAGTAAACCCAGTGTTCGTTCTTTAATGTAGATGATCGAATTATTTGTTTCCCAGTGTATTAGATATAAGAATATATTTATTTAATAAATTTTCCAATTCCAATTTATTTTGCAGTGTTCTTTAATGTAGATGATCGATTTATAATATTTCTACCGATCGCACTTGAGCTTGAGTGGATTTATTTTTAATATAAACTCATTTATAGTCCACATCAACTAATTTCTTCAAGTGTATTTGTAAATAGGCAGCCAAAATGCCAACTGCAACTTGCTAAAGTCTTTCAATTAAAACCTTAAAACCACAATGCAATAAAAGTGGAAACTATTTCTAGTATTTCTCCCATTCTCCTTTTGTTGCATTGACTTTTATGTTACAACATTAAAGATCACAAGGCCCATATGTTAAACAAGTAATTGCAACAACAACAACATCTCAACAACACCTACGCTCAAATCGTTTTGACACATATAAAAGAACACAAAGAGCTATTTGAAACAAACAACAAAACACTCACACACTGACACATACACACATGCACACTGTGTAAAATAAATTCAAAAGAATAAAAAATAAATAAATCCAGTTAAACACAAAGTTATGAATAATTTAAGAATAAAGCGGTTGTGAAAGAAAAAAAAAGTGAATGGTACTGCGAATTGTTGCTGATATTAATCGCCCAAGAGAACTTAAAATATTCATAGAAATCAATGGCATGGCACAACAGCAGCCAGCAGCGGACCAACAAACAAAGTGCAACTACTCTTAACTGCCGTTTTTCACCCAACAGTAGGCAAATTGGTGACAAAACGGAAATTGCCACTAAAAGATATTTTTATTGAAACAAATTTGCATTAAATTGTGATTTGAATTGAATGGAAGTATGAAGTTAAAACGTGTAAATATGCTGCAGCAAACTGTCATATTAACCCAAATTTTTTCTCTGGTTAAAAGAAATAAAACTACCAAAATAATAGTATAGAAAAAATAAACTTCTGCAACCAGATCAATCAGATTTATTTTATGAATTTATGACAAAATGGAAGAGAAAATTTTTGATAGACAGATTTTTTTTGCTATTAACGTTTAAATGGCATTCGCAGAAGTAAAGCTACGTGGTCAGTTCTAACAGTACTCTAAGTGATATACATACAGTTGCCAGTTCTAACGGCATTGTCTGTAAAACATGGCTAACGATTTCTTGCAACAGTGTGAACTGCTAATTTATGTCTTAGGATGGTGCCCGAAAAAGCATAATGATTTGTCAAAGTTAGAGTAGCTTTTATTTATAATTTTTTTTTTATATTAATTTCTTACGCCGATGAGAGACGGCTGTAGACTGGAACAGTTAATAATAAGGCAATAATATTGTCAGAAATCTGACAATCGTGAGAACACTTTTTGTTCCCACTGTCATATATTTTGCCAGATATGGCACTATTGCTAGATAATAACATCTATTGGCAACACTGCAAAAATAAACGTTTTATGTGGACAAGCAAGTCTAATTTAACAAAGAAAATTATTATAATTAAATTAACGAGGAACATAACTACAATGAAACAAAATAATTTGATAGTTTTTGGCATTAGTGATTTCTGCAAATATTTTGAACTGGCAATTTTCGCATGAAAATAAAAAAAGAATTTTTAATAAATAAATTTCTCAGACAATTTATCCGCAAAGAAATTGTAAAGATTTTTTACTGATCGGTGTTCAATAAATTGCCGGTATATTGCCAGATCTTACATATATGGTTAGATCTGGCAACCGTGTTTACATGGTCTAAAGCACGCATCAGTTGCAACCAAATAAAAGCAGCACCTGCCTGATTCAATATATTGGCTGTAACGTGTTGTTTTATTCTAATTTATTGCATTCAATCATGCGGTATGTATGATTATGTATTTATTACAATTAAATAAATACTCCTGCCACACCTTAAAGAAATATTTTTTCCAAGCGAGCGGTGTAACGCAGTAAATAAAACTCGCACTTAAACAAATGAATTCAATAAACATGCAAATGAACAGGAGAACCGATAAAAAAAAAAAAAAGTATCACCATGAAATTAAACGGGCCCCCTTTAACAAAGCCATAAACACACACACACACACACACACACACACACATGTATGAATGCTATATGCATGTGTATGCGCGAGTAGATGTGCATAACTGTCACTCACTCGTTCGTTAGGTTAGTCAGTCAGTTGGTTACTAAGTCGTCAATTCTAGTCGGGCTTCCTTGTAAAAAACCAAAGCTTTACACGTTTTCTTAAAATTTTTTTTAATTTTATAAATAATTGAAATGTCACCGAGTAACGTAATACAGTCTCAGTGTCCATCAACGTCAATTGTACTTTTTCCTACTGACTTTCATATTCTTCGTAATAGATGATGATTATTGTTGCATGATTGCACTAAAGGAAATTATTGTTGCTATTAGCCAGTGGTTGGTGTCAATGGCAACAACATCGGGTACATAAATTTGTTGCAATTGTTAACATATTTTTTTATATAAGTGTAGTAAGCAAATATTACAACAGTGCCACTTTAATATAACTTTTTGTGACAAATTTTTTGTGACATATGTTGTGAAGGCTTTGAAACTTTTTATATAAAAAGCGTCGACTGAGAGCTTTAAAGCGATCATATCATTTTTTCTTGTAGTTCATCACAGTTTGAACCTCAACTCAAGAAGGGGTAGGGGCACATGCACAATTGTCATATATTTGCCCAAAAAAAACGTAACCACTAAGTACTAAGTAAAAACTTGTTGATTCAGATACGTGTTTATTCGGAAAAACAGATTCATACGTAAGTGTCATAGAATCCAATATTATTGGAATCAAAAGGACTTTTATTAGTATGTAGCGGTTACGATTTTTCGGGCAAATATTTGACTAGTGTGAATGTAGGTTTTGGGTGAATATATTTTAAAGTACTTAATCAATATTTTGTATCGACCACGCGTATTTTTAAGTAAAAATTTTATCGAATAATAATCGAATGATTTAACATTATTCGATTTTTCGAATAATTTTCATTTTGTCTCTTTTGATGGTTTTAAAGTAGGACCACATATGCAATTTTTAATTATATAAGTTTTATTAAAGAAGTAGCAATTCAACAAAAGGCACTGCATTTTATCAAAGAGAAAACAAAATTTTTAATAAAAAATCGCATTAAAGTTTGAGCAAATCGTCTAAAATAATCTTCCAAAAATCGAATGATCAATTAATCGATAATAGTCAGATTTAAATTATTCGTACAACTAATAGCACAAAATTAAACGATTAATCGTAAAATGGTTTTGCATATTCGGCCATACTCTCTCTGCTTCCGAAAAAAAAATTTCCCTATTTACGGTTAGTGTTACCAGATTTAAATAAAGTAATAATCCCTGAAGATGTTGGAAAACCCCAACGAATCGTTTTATAAATAAATGATATAAAAGTGGTTTTTATTTGCATTTAATAAAATGGCCTTGCAAGCCTGCATTAAACAAATTTCTTAAAAAACAACGAATTTTTAAAAAATTTTATGTAAAAAGGTGATCGTGATTGTCTTCTTGATCAGAAAAATTGTTACGTGACGAGAAGATGTGACGGATGACGAAAATTTTAAGAAAGTGGAGAAAATTTTATGGAAAATCGGTTAAGAAGTTGCTGGGGACTGGCCCCTGTTAAGCAATTTTTTTTCGAAAATTCGGGTGATGAAGTTCGTTCCGAAATTGCTGAATTAAAAAAAAATTTATTAAAATATTATTTGACCAAAAACAACATCCGCGGACCACCGTATTCAACAGATTTGACCCTCGAAAAGAATTTTCCTATTCCCAAGATTGGAGAGACCCATGAAAGGAAGTAGTTTTTAACATGATTGAGAATATAAGATCCGAATCCCTGAAAGAGCTCAAGGAAATATCAAAATAGCAGAAGTGCAAAAAATTATAGCACAAGTGTTGACATCTGAGAGGATCAGTTTTGAAGGGGGCAAAATGAATATCGTTTAAAAACTGAATATCTATTAAACAAAATTAATATTCAACTTATTGAAGTCTAGCATTTCATTTGTTGAGCGAACATCTAACTTTCCAGCTAATTTAATTAATTCTTTAGTTGCTTTACATATATATATATATATATATATATATATATATATATATAATATATAATTTAAAAAATTACCTTCTTGGTATGCATACAAATACGCAAACAATTAAAAAGCAAAAATATTCCATAATTTTACAGTTGAACACAATCATATTTCACTTCGTACTGACCTGCAAAGACAAAGAAAATGCAAACAAACTCATTATTACAAAATAATAAATAAAATTTAATTTAATAAAAGTCTACACATGTACGCTATGCTAAATTCAATATATAAAAATAAATTCTTTTCAAAATTAATGAAGTAAAAATACATGATGTAATCAAGACTTAAAGACTGAATAAAAAAAACTTACAATAAGAAAAATGTTTATGGCGCTTAAGAAACTGAAAGTTTGTACTAATAAACTGGGTAGAAAAATAACAACAACAACCGCATAACAACCAAATACGGAAATACGCATGTCGTCGACAAAATTGTCGTGCTGTGCCGAATAAGTAAAAATTATATATTTTTACTCACAGCGTTCATTTTACAAATAAGTCTTTCCATATGATTAAAAAGTGTATGAAAAAACAAACACAGACAAGATCAGTGAACGAAAAATTTATATATTTTTTATTTCTAAACTAAACAAAAGTCTGCTGCCGTCTGTCTGATTATTGCCAAATTCTAAACAAAAGCATTCGACAAGCAAATGTCGTTGAATTTAAACTTTTGTTATTAAATTACATTTGACAATATTTAAATACACAACAAAAGCCACTTTAGGATTAAAAGAATTGAAATCAAAACACTAGCAAATTATGCGTTGTAAACAATGGAAAATAGTTTGGCAGCAACAACAAACAAACAACATATATATTCAATGTCATTTGAGATCAATCGCAATAAAAAAGCATTTTTTTTTTCATAAAATATATCGATAGGAAAGTTTAAATAATTTTTAGCTGCTACATTTCAATATGTATTTGAAAGAAGTGTTTGTTAACTTTTCCTACCCACTGTTCTGCCGTTAAATATGCACGAGAGTAGAGCTGTGCCAGTGTGTTCACTCAAAACAAACCAAACAATAAATTACGCTCCCAGTTCTTTTGATTTTTTTCATAAAACAATAAAATTGTTTAAGTTCAAGTTCAATTACAATATACATTTCGTATTTTGAATATTTATTATTTACATTTATTTATTTACGATTATTTCATTTTATTGAATACAAATTGAGAATGCCCCAGGCATCGCTTAATTAAACAGAAATGACATCAAACAAAATTAAAGGGAAACAAGAGTCGTTTTATGAATTCGTAACAAGTCTAGAATTTTATTTCATTTTATTGGAATTGTATTCAATGGAAATTTTCTTAAAATTCTTTGGTTATAAGTCCAGCCCAAATGTTTCGCTTTTCGTAATTGTGGTTTCAGCTGCAGAGAGGTTTATTAATTTAGCTCCGGTTCGAAGGACCATATTTCATTTAAATACAGTGCAGCGGAAAATTAATCGCCCTATCGGAGCTTTTATAATTTTTGCAAGTGACCTCGCATGCCACTTAAATTTGAGATTTGAGAACTAGACAGCTGCAGTATATAAACGGGCATGCAATGGAGCGCTAGACTCGGCAAGAGCCTGTCAAATTGCAGCAATTTTTTTTCTTTTTTCCCAATAATGGGTTTGTGATATTAGCTTGACTTTCATCATAGATTTCTTAATCGTATGGGGAACCGTTCCGCCGCTTAGCTGCTTTAATATGGTTTTAACAACACGGCGCAACCATACTAAAAGCAGAAGGAAAAATGAATATAATAAAGGAAGTGTTTTTTAGTAGCCTAATCGTTTGGGCGATTTTGCATGTCCAGGAAAATCGCCCGATTTAAGTGTTTTAATGTTGGTGGTACTTTAAGTCGCGGGGTTATATCAACAAGGTCCAGAAAGCTGCAGCTCTTAAGAGGAATATTCATCACAAATCTTGCGGAAGAGCAGGAACAGTCCAATAAAATTGGAAAAAGGAGTATCAACACTGGCGCCAGTCCGTGTTTTTAGTTTACCGATATCATCTCTTCTACTTAATAGAAAAACTTGTCCAGAGCCAAATAAAAATGTTCATCAATCACAATTTTTTTATTTTTATTTATTATTAAAAAACTGCATAATTAATGTTGCGTCACCCTGTTTTTATTTAAGTAATTACACAGGGGCCAAATTTATATAAAAATTTCCATCGCTATCGAGTGCCCCAATTTGCCCTCAAGGCCTTTTTCACAGACGTGTTGGAAACTATTTTCAAAACGATTTTATATTAATACAGGCAACAAGTAAAAAAGCGGCCTAATCGAAAACAATTTCATGTTTATCGCTGTTGGTCTTTTGAACTGCGATGTGTCCAAAGGCCCCAGAAAAATATGCAAAGCGGCTACAAATAAAAGGAGTGGGTCTCTTGCCCTGCTCGCCTCACTCCATCTAATCATTTATGCAAATAAAATTCCTTTCCCAGAATAAGTTATTAGATTTTTAATTAATTAACAATGAAATGTAATAAATTAACTCAAACTCGCGCAAGTGTTTTGCTTTTTTTTTGCCTCCAACAAACAACTAAATAAAAAGCGATTTCAAAGCCAGAGATTCAAATGCCATTTAAAAGTTTATTTATTCATAATTATAAAATAAATTTCAATTGAATTCTCTCATCCTCATTTGATACAATATATAAGCGCTTGTGTCACACAATGACTACAACAAAAATGACAATTCGTATGACCTAAACCTCGAATTGATTTTTATTTAATTTTTGTGTTTTTTTCCACTAGTTTTCGTTTATTTCGCTTTTAAACTTGTTGAACTCAATTAATTTAAAATTGTGGGTGTTTTTATGGTACAGAAATAATTGTAAATTATAAATTTAAAACTAAATACGGTTGTGCATTTTTTTTTTCTTGCGATCTACTACACGTTCGACGCTGTCATCAATGGCGTCGTTATCGTTGTTATTGTAGCCAAGCCGTGGCGTGTAATAAACATGATTTAATTGAGGTTATTTTGGTCAAATTGCTAGTTTTGAAGGTGATATAGATTGACTGAAATATTTCAGAAGTGCTAATTCAAACACGTGGTCAGTTGTTCAATATGATTGGCAGAAGCATTGGAAAGATGACAATTTTTAAAAGAGGATACGGAGAAAATAATCGAGCAGCAACACAGGCACTTCATGAGGCTGTGATACAATTCTCGTATACTTCTTCATTACAAAATTGGTTTAAATCGAAATTGTGAGTCACCTAAACAGTGGTATTAACAGAATTACACAAGCCGCTACACTATTACGGTGTAGCGGCTTTCCAAAACAGTTGTTAAGCTCTGATGTGTATATAAAATTTATGTACACTTTCCCTGTGCTTTGAAATATTTATCATGTTTTTCTTAATCAAGAGAAATTTTCGAAAAATTTTGCTATAGAAATTAAATTCGAAATAATTGGTTTTTTATATTTTAAAATATTATTACTATTCGATTTCAAAATGTGAGTTAGTTAGACTGGTGGGTTAGTATTTTTCTATTATGGCACCACTGGCCAATTTTTGTTTTTCTTTTTCTTTCAGATCAGCACTACAGATCCGGAGTTAAGTTCTGTTTTTAACCTGAAAGGAAATACGTATCTAATGAGAGATATGATTTTGTTTAATCTTTGGATTCACCACTATGACTCAGCCTGTCATTCAGATCATCAAACAACCGATTTCTTCGCCCACTAATTAAAAAAAAAATACTTTTGTTTTCTCCTCTTCGGTATCCATCCGCTTTCAAAAAGTTTCAAGAATAATAAAAATCTATTTGATTAGTTTCATATTTTATCTATTTGCTAATTCTCTATTTTAAACAAACAATTTCTCTTTAAATCAATTTTAGCCTAAAATCGTGACTAGAAATCAAATTTCTAATAAAATAAGTTTATGAATATTTAATTTCATCAACCAGAAACAGGTTTCGTTTTTCTTTAAAATACAAAAGCCTGATATATATTTTTTTTCTTTTTTTTGATCAAAAGTATAATTCATGATTTTGTTATAAATATTAATAAACTAAAACAAAAACAAACAAAATTGTGTGTAAATTATGGTTTAAAATTTTGTTTGTATCTACGGCAAAAACTTTACAGCCAAAGTATTCATTAAATAGCATAAGCGATCGTTAAAACTCAAAAGTAGGATATACAAATAATATTTAATTCATATTTCTTTTTAAAAGTCGTTTAAAAAACAAAACAAACCAAAAAAAACAGAATAACAAATAAATAATTTACACTTTGAAATGAAATAAAATTTTATGTATTTTGAAAATTTTGTTTTTGGATTTTTCAGTTCACTTGTATCGTGTTTATGTTGTTTGAAACGTAAAAACAACAATTATTTTCAAAAATTGCAGACATACATTTTTGTGTGAGATTTTTTTTGTTTCAAATCTGTGCTAATTGCATATCTTTTGCACATGTGTTGCAAGTTTAAATACCTTGTGTTTTTGGTGCAGTCAAATGCAGGGGGGCTGCCAGATGGTATTAAATTATCTCGCTTAAGGCATTATAGAAAAATCGCCAAAATGTAATGAGTTCTATGTAGTATGAGTATTTATTTCTATTTACGATTTTCCATTAATTCAATTCCATGTCGAATCGATAAAAACTTAGTTTTATAAAAGTATAGGGGTAATTCCACGACAAATCGACAAGAAGTTAGACACGACCCTTTCGATTGGAATGAATTTCAGTCAGAGGTTCTCTTTGGTTCCATTTAGTATTTATACCAAAAGAAAAATTTTCTGATTTTTATTTTTTAATTTTTTAACCAAAGTTAGATCAAAGTTGAAAATTTCATAATTTCACCGAATTCCTCCAGTTTATTTTTATCTTTCAAACCATCTCTCACACAGAACTCGTCTTAATGTCATTTATAAGTATGTATTTGGAACTATAATACATCAAAAAGCAGGTTTTGTTTGCTGGACATTCGAAATTCGAGGCATTGAAAAACCAACTTTCATCCAATAATCGCCAAAATACCCCTTTTCGAAAATCAGCTTAAAAGGTCACACTACTGCAAACAATCTAGAGACGGTTTTATAAATCACTTCATATTTCTTATGCGTGTTTTATTCAACTTTACTTTTGACACCGAAAAATGGATAACCCGTTACGTGCACGTCTACATGTATTATCCATGTATTTCTTGTGTTCTACGCTTCACATGTGCTGCAACTGCAGTAACAAAAGTTCTTGCAATTTAATTTAGCTTTAATTATACGAAAATAAAATTGGCTGTAATCGATGGTGTTACAAATTAAAGTGCAAATAATATGTGTCTGACTGTTCGCACAGCAAAAAGGAGATGGGCAACGTTCAAATTAATGCAGTGAAGTCTACACGTAGTACTCGTATAAATGCCTGTTCTGTGATGTCATGAAATATCGTTCTGTCAGATAGTTTGATCGTTTCAAGACCATTTTAACTTATAAAAATTCGGACAGTTCTTTTTTCGATTCGAATTATAACTGACAATAATACTTCAAACAGATTCACTGCAGCAGGCTACCGACTACCAGGTGTCATGTATAGAATACATACTTTTTCAGTAATCGAAATTCTATTATCAACTTTCTCCGAATTAAATCACTTTTGGTTTCTGAATCGAAATAAGAAATTTTTACATGATACTAACTAAATTGAAAGTTATAGGACTTGAAAAAACCGGTTGTATTCCGAAAAAAGTAAGACAAAAACCAAACGATCGAAATGAAATATCCTATTCTACATCATTTCAAGGAAATTTTGTGACAGCCCTGTATATTTTGAAGCAAAAGGAACGACTTGAATTAGCCTTGATTTTTTATGGAATAATACCATGTTGAAAAGTGGGATATATGAAATTGGCACCACTGGCAAACAGTTGGTGATCATTATTGGCTGGTCCGTGTCTTTTTAAAAATAATTTTTGACAATTATATAAGTCTGTAGTCTGCTGTGATGAGACACAAATACAGGGGGCGGTCAACAAGTGGTTAATTCGCTCTTGAAGGCTCTACAATTAGAAATATAAGACTGATTTGTTTTATATGAAATTCCAAAAACAGTAAAACTGGATCCACACTTGATAATTGTATTAAAGTTAGAGCATCAATTGAATTAATATCAAATTTTTATATATAAAAAATTTACGATAATTTTTAACAAAAATTGCAACATCGAATATTATCACAACCGGACTATCCTTTATCACAACTGTAGAGTTATTTTTATAATTTTTTTTCCAAAATGTCCCACAGTGCATTGCAACTAAAATCCAAAAGCTTTCGTATGCCTAAACCAGCATCAAGTCAAGTGAGTATTTTTCAATGCCACTCACTTTGCCATCTCTAGCGTGTAGAAATAAATGCGTTTGTATTGAATCGAACACTCCAAATTTGCGCCACATGTTCAGATCTAGCGGCGATGGATGCATGCATGGATGGATGAATGCATTTGCTGGTATGAAATGAGATCGACTGAATGAATGAATGGTTTATTGATTTTATTAAAGTTTTGACTATTTGCCACGTATTTGATCTGCAACTCTTTTTAAATTAATAGCGAACTCATAACTTTAATGAACACGTTATTTATTTTGCCAACAGATAGAGATTCCCGCGTATTCCCCAGATGATTAAACAAAACCGTAAACGATATTTAGTCGTATACGAATTGAGGCGAGTGAGGAAAAAAACAATAAATATAAAGAAAGGAATTCAGTTTTTTTAATAAAAATAAAAATTAATTATTTGTTAGTTTTGTTTTAGTTTTGTTGCTGATGTGCGAGCCAGCGACTGGAGTACTTCATTTAGTTGAATATATTTAAATGTAAAGACCTTGTAACGAACTGCTTGTCTGTCCGTTCCTCTGCGCCACTAAATCTTTATGAGTGTAAGAAAAGTGTTCGATTACAAACAACCCAGTGGAACTTTGAAAGTGTTGAATACTGCTGCTGCTCTTTGAAATGCGCTTGTACGCTGGCTGCAGTAATATAAATAAATATTTCTGCTGTGCTTGTTGTTGTTATTGTTGCAATTACATTTCGAAATTAATTGAATTAAATTGTTGATTGAAGCGTTGAAATTGTAAAATTTAAGCAAAAAATATATAAATATCGAATAGTTATTAAATAAAAATGTTTACGCTTTATAATTTATTTTGTTTTTGTTTTTGTTCTTTTTTTTAATTGTTGATTTCTTTTGTGTGTTTCGTAAATTGCAAATGAAACTTTGAATAATTAACCTGAATTTTAGCAAAAGAATAAAAGAAATTGTGTTTCATTTCGAAACAATTAGTGTTGTTCTCGCTTTTAATTCATTTACAATTAATTATAAAATCAGTTGATTGTGAAATAATGACTTAATTTCTAAAGTGTTGTTTTAATTGCTGTTTTTAATTGAAAATAATTGCGTTGTTTTATTTATAATAGAAAAACTTCATTTTGTAATTATCAATAGATTTTACTTTTGACTGCTTAAAGTTTTTCCAGTTCCAGATCAACATTTTTAATTTTTTTAAATCGATTTAAAATCGGCTTTAATTTTTTGTAGTTGTGTTAAATTCGTCATTGAGCAGTACTATCAATATATTTTACAGCAAATTACAATATCATTTCAACAAATTCTGCAGTAAAACATTGTTAATTCCAAAACTTTTGTTTATAAATACGCAAGCAAATTTGTGGTACCTTTATCAGCAAAAAATTTGCCAGTAATATTAATAAAACATATATAGATGGAAAGGTATATTTGTGTAGATATGCACAATGCAAATATCTTTAAATTTTGTGCCTTCTGAACAAGTGCAAAAAATCGATTTTAATATGTATATAAAATAAAAACTATTTGGAAAAATGTGTGTGTGACAGAACTGAATGTCTCACGAACGAGCACGATTATATTCAATAAAAAATTAAAACAATTGTTGGGATAACTCTTGTGGTTAATAAAAAAGTTTTCTTTAAGCTACGATAAAATATAGAGTCGATTCGCCAATAGTTATAAAATTCAAAAGGCGGTTTTAAACAGTTTGAAAATCATAATATAATAATTTTAGAAATTTTAATATATCTTTTTCGATTTTAATGACACAAACAATTATTTTTATCTACTTAAAAGTTTTTCTATCCTACAAAGTATATGGGTTATTCCACATTAAAGCATTAAACACAATAACGACAGCAGGCTACACGAACACCGTCTACAAAAGCTACTTAATTATTTTTAAAACGACACCACGAAATCAATAACCACGAGTTGTTGTTTGTAGTAGAATTCTGTTCATACGCCAGTGTAGCCGCTTTTATATATTAATACTCTTAAATAGTGTTCTTGCAATAAAATACACTTAAAGTCAACAATATACGACAAGAAATCATTTCATTAGCTTGGAAATAAAGTTTGTTATTTCTTTTTGTGAAATAAAACAATAAATTCAATTAAGTTTAAAATAATTGAATTAAGTTTTAAATAATTGAATTGCATCTACTCATTGTCGCTCACCAAAAGTTTAATTTTGGCTACAGCTACAACGGTGGTCGGTAGTGGTGTGGCTTTGTCGTCGCTGAAACAGTCATTCCCATTTCAATGCGTGTATTACAATTTTGATAGGTTGTAGCTCGTAGCCTGCTGTCGTTATTGTGTTTAATGCCTAAGGCAACAAAGACCTGGTTACAACTCAATAGCCGTGTTGATTTTACACGGAATTACCCACATTTGAAAAATTAATTTTATAAAATTCCTTATAAGAAAGATATCTTTTTTTTTGTACTAGAATTTTTTAAATTCCGAATTTCCCTTAAAAAATTTATATTTATTCATTATTTATATTCTTGAATAACATATCAAATTGTCTAAAAAGCTTAAAATTTTCAGTAGAGAAAACTGCATTTATGGCCAATAAATATGAAACTCTTTTAAGTCATTAACCATGGAAATGCCAACACGAACAAATTTATATCCCATTCATTTTACACAAATTACAACTAAACAAATAAATAAAAATAAAATTAATTAGTTTGGCTCTGAATGTTGCTAAGAATTTTCTTAAATATTTTCTTTACAAACAACTATAAAAATAAACAAATAAAATTTTTGTATTAAAAGTTGAAATGCTCGCGCATCCGTTTATCATGCATTAACTCAAGCGTTGAGAACAACAATAAAAACTTTAATTGAAATTATTTAACATTTTGAAAGTCAATAAATAAATTATGAGGCAGACGAGACGGCACAATTTCCAGGCAAAGAAATATTGTGAGTTTATAATGATGCAAGAATAGTGAGAAATATTCAAATTGGTAAAACTTGTTGCAACTTTTAATTACAAACTTCAGGGGTAACCACAGTTGGTTAAGAGAGGAGATATAAAAAAACATTTCTTAAAGAAAGACTTCAGAAAAAAGACGAAAAAAATAAAACACCTCAAGTGAACTTTTACAGAAAATAAAACGAAAACAAAAACAGCAGTTCAAAGCCAACCATTTTAGCCACCAACTAAATTGTTTCTAAATAATTCATTTGAAAAAGCTTCCAAAAGCTGAAATGCAACCAACGACCACAATTTTCTCTTTTTTCCAATTGTTGTTAATCGTACAGACATAAATTTAAACAAATGATTTTTTTTTTTTTGTTTTTGGTTTTTGTGGTAACAAGACGTTGGCATGTTTTAGCATTTATCAATTTGTTACCATCTCTAAACAACACTGGCTTCTACTTTGTTTTTGTTTTTATTTTCCTATTGCAGCCATTCAAAAAGAAAAAGAAAGCCAACGCCAACTTAATGATCTTTTTACGACTAGAAGCACCACAAGAAGCTGCTAAACACAATTTCACACAAAAGCACTCCGCCAGCCAGCAGACTGCGTAAAACCAAAAGACTTTGGCCTAAAGTTTTCTTAAATGTTGGCTGCGGTTTTGGTGTTGAATAGTTTTGTTGTTTTGTTGAATCCCAAGTGCTCGTTGAAAAAGGTTGGATGGATTCTTTTGGCTGTTTTGGCATTCGATGTGATAAAATTTACATGTTGCTCTCAATGAATTTGTTTTTGTTGTTTCTCGAAAGCATGTGAAAGAGCTTCAACGATTGTCGCATGATTTGCCAATAGAAAATACACCGCAGCAGATTTCGCTTTATATCAGAGCAGAAGGATTTTTTTTTTAATTTTGTTTTTTGTGTAGTTGTGCAGACTTATAGTTTATTGAGCAAATCAAAATAATTTAGTTCAGTAATAAATCTCTATATAATAAGAAAATTCAAACTAATTTCGAATATGTGAGAATGAATTAACATGTGTTGAAAACTGTCTTTGACTTTCAAATATCAGAGTGTATGATGATATTTGCCTTGAATGCTATTGATAGAAAATATTTTTTGATAATTTAGATAAAATATAAATTTATTTGCTTTCCTTGACATTTCTAAACACTTCTGATATTGAAACTTGGGTACTTGTCAAATCTACTCGTAAGAAAGTTTGCTCATGATGTTGGGCGGGTAAACAACATCACACCAATGAGCGGACAGACAGAAAATGATACCAAGTTTCCAACCACTATAAATCTGATTTAGTCCTGTCATAAACTGCGCAGAATGTTAATAAAGAATTTAAGAAAAAGTACTTTCAAAAAAAGAAGCTGTTAAAAACTAACTTTTGAAATAAAGTGCTTTTTAAAAGTACCTTTTGAAAAATGCCGTTTTGACTGGTGAGTTTTTTTTTAAGTACCAGCTAAGAAAATATCTTTTGAAATAATATTTTTTTAAATTACTATTTGTAAAACAAATTACTTTTAATAAATATTAATTTAAAATACATATGTTGCTTTTTAAAGCGAATGTCTTTAAAAACATGTAAATAAAAAAAAAACACTTTTGAAATGCGTAACAGCAGAAGTTCTCTTTCTACCACCTGGTCTCCCTATAAATTCTTATCCCCACAGTGCCGGCACAATGCATTGCATGAGTACTAATCACCAGTCTTTGGTAGTGCTTATTACAAAAAGAAAAAGTACTTTTTTACACTCTTTTTTTAAGGTACCCTTTTAACAGTTATATTTCTTTAAGTCACGTACGTTTTTAAAAAGTACTATTTTTAAATGGTATATTTTTCAAAAATATATCTAAAGTACTTTTTTAAGAACTACTAAGTACCATTTGAGGCCATATTTCTTAATAATAAGTTCCTTTTGCAAAGAGTACCTTTTTTAAATTTTTTTTTTTTTAAGATTTTTAAAGTAACTTTTTAAGAACTACTCTTTTTTAAAGTACCATGTCATTCCATATTTCTTAATCATAAGTGCCAAGAGTTCCTTTTTTAAATGTTTTTTTTTTTTCAAAAAGATTTCTAAAGTACCTTGTTTGGAACTATTCTTTTTTAAAGTACAATTTCAGACCATATTTCTTAATCATAAATACCTTTTTCAAGGAGTACCTTTTTTAAATGGTATATTTTTCAAAAAGATTTCAAATGTACCTTTTTAGGAACTACTCTTTTTTAAAGTAACATTTCAGGCCATATTTCTTAAAATAAAGTACCTTTTTCAAAGATTACCTTTTTTAAATGGTATCGAAACGGGTTTTAAAGTACCTTTTTCATTATTACTCGTTTTTAAAGTACCGTTTTTAAAGTTATATTTCTTAATATTAAATACCTTTTTCAAAAAGTACCTTTTTTTAAGAAAATTTGTGCGGCAACTTTGTAAAAATTACGATTTTACATAAGTGGCTTTTTGTGTAAACACCTTTTTATATAAGATACATTTCATAAATAGTACTGTTTGAAAAAGTACCTGTTTAAAAAATGCCTTTGAGAAGAACTATTTTTTTCCAAATATAAACACTTTGAAATAGTCATTCTTCTATTATCTTAAATGTTCGTAGGTACTTTAATAAAGAAGCAGTCTTCAATTATTTTCTAATACAATTTTTAAAGGAAATTCTTTTTTAAAAAAATCTATTTTTCATAAATTTACATAAATAAGCATCACACATAAATAGCTCTCTTACACATTTTTTAATATTGTTAGAACTTGGTCAAAGGCCTGGGTAGAGGACACCGGGGGTGTTATTCCATGCCTGCATTAACATTTACCACCTGCAGCATTTTTTTTTTACTTCAGTGCACATGCATGTGCACTGAATGTGTGTGTGTGTATGGGTATGAACTTCTATACTTTTCTGCTGCCATGCCTTTTCCCTTCAACACACACACAATTTTCAGGTTCAGAAAGCTATTAAAAATAATTGTCTATGTTAAACTCCAATTTGCTTTTAAAATATTCATATTAAATTTATTTTACATAAGAAATGGGCTTTTATCACGTTTTTGTCTCGCAGTGTAAACGGTGCTAACTAAGGCCACAGCCCAAATTCTACCAACCGCTTGGAAAAACTATAAATTTTTCCTGGAAAAATACACAAGAACCAAAGCTCAGCATTTTAATTTCATAGAATTTTATTTTTAAATTACAGAACAACATATTAAACTTCCGCAAGCCCCCAAACTCATGCTAAAAGCACGCATCGTTTACACTAAGTAAAAAAGGCCTAAACAAATATGCCTTTAATCTCAAATATTAAAATAAAAAGAGAAAACAACAACAAAGAAGAAGAAAAATTAGTTTACAGTTAAACAACAAAGAAAAAAAGACTTCAAATTCAAAGCAAATGGAGGCAAACGAAAACATTAACACCAACAAATATGTCATATTTGAAGAGAGAAAAAAATATAATAAATAAAACATAAAAATTGCATAGAATTTTATGACAAAATAAGATCCAAGACTTTTCATCTCCAGGCATAAAGAAGTTGTTAATCCAGACACAATTATATTAAAGAAAAGGGCCAACCACAACGTGATTTATGGTCCCCCATAATAGTAAAACTTGTGTCATTAACATTTGACACATTTCGGAGAGCCTGCATTTTATTTAAAAATAAATTTGCTTGTGCTAATTTTGGGAATCATTTCTGCTTCTTCTTTTAAACAAAATTATATGTTTTTTTATTCTCATTCTTTTTTTTACTGGATCTTAAGGCATTTTCCTTTAAAGACCCAAACTGACTGCTTGACTGATTATGCCATCTTCGTTTGAAGATTCTTTTAGGTTCTTTGCACATTGAAAACGATAATAAAAAAAAAAAGAAATAAAAAAATATGCATCATCATCTTATAATTCATTTCTTCGTAAAAGAAAAATATGTCTTGGCTGTTATGCGATTTAATTTAAAGTCATTGATCTTTGCATGGCACAAATAATTCAAAGGTCCAGCAGCATAAACAATGAACACCAGAAAGCAGTTTAAGAAGTGCCCTATAGCATCCTATAAGGACTGCAGTGGCTGTTTCTACAGATAAAGAATGATATTTTTTTTTAGTGATTTTCTTTTTGGCAACACTGTTTTTAGCAGCTCAGCTGTTTTCATGTAACATGTCACTGTTAAACATGTTCAGTTTGCTCTACAATTTCAACAAGAATCGACTTAAGCATTAAACACAATAACGACAGCAGGCTACACAAACACCAACTACAAAAGCCGTTGGCTACAACCGTCGCATCGTAGCCAGCTACTTAATTATTTTTAAAACGACACCACCAAATCAATAACCGTGAGTTTTTATTTGTAGTAGAATTCTCTTCAAACGCCAATGTAACCGCTTTCAACCATTTAATACTCTTAAATAGTGTTATTCCAATAAAATATATATAAAGTCCACAATATATGACGAAAAATTATTTCATTAGCTTGGATATATAGTTTGTTGCTTCTTTTTTTAAATAAAACAATCTATTTTCAAGTTTACAATAATTGAATTTATTTATATTAAACTGGCAACTTGACTATAAATGGAGAACTCTGCAAGACGGTGTCGCATGGCTCGCGAAACAATGGCGAGTTCGGCAGAGAGTCTATTTCACGTTTGAGATGAATCAATTGACCTCCTAGAACGTGCCATTTAACGCCTTTCGGCAATTTTCATGAGGCGCGCATGTCTATAGGGACTAGATCGCAAAGCTTGACGCAGTGGAAGTCAAGATTAAAGAATTTATTCGTCAGCTACAGGCCGATAAGTTTGGAGAGGTACGGCGAAATTGGACCCAACGTAGGAACCATTCCAAGTCATCTTTAAGATGAAACTATCCTCAAACATTAAATTATATACACCCTTCTATAAACTCAGCTAAAGATTTCATATATTTCTTTAAATTTTATGTGTTTTTTTTTACCAAGCCCGAATGCTCTTAAAAATCACCCCTATAATAAAACTGAGTTTGTTTTTGTTGGTGTCCATGATCATGCCACAAACTCAAACAGAATGACAGATCACTCTAAAATTCGAAAACTGTCTTATGCACAACAACAAAATTCAAATAGGCTATTTTTTCGGAATTATTGTTGGGGAAGGTTAGTCACCTCAAAGACCAAGTAATTATTAATACTCGAATATCTGCACTATCACACTAGTGAAGTTCTCAATATAAATAATTGTTACAAAAATTTATATTTAAATATTATTTGCCCATTTTTCTTTTATATTGAAGCTGCAGACAGAATTGAAATGTATTCTTAATTATAAAGTAGGGTGTCTCGAGCTTAATTTTGACCACAACTTAATCTTTATCTCAGTTGTTGTTCAAATACTGTTTGTTGAATGTACGTTTCATGTTGGTTGGCTGTTTGACTTTTTTATTAAAAAAAAAAATTAATAACTTTTTTATTTTGTTTTTGTTTTGCTTGTGGTATCTTTTTGAACAATCTGCAATTGCCGCTGCAAAACACCACAAAACTACAGCCACAACATGAACAGAGCAACTCGGGCTATAAAAACTCCAGACCATAACCTTTAAGGAAAGGCTATGGAAAAGAATAAAAAAGAGCAACAACAATAAAAAAAAAGCAAAGGAAAATGTGCATCATTTGCTTTAAAAAAAGTAATTTCTTTAGCAGCTGTTTTTTTTCTTCAGATTTCTTGCGGTACAGTTTTTAATGTGGCTGGCTGGCTGTTGTTTTTGTGGCATGATCAACAACGACCAAATCATTGGCAGCAACATAATTCTGTTAGTTGTTTATGTTAACAACAACATTTAGGAATACAACAACAAGAAACTAAAACGACACACACACACACACAACCTCAAGAAAGCAAACGAATATTCTTTATTTACAAGACTTTCTTGTAAGTTTCTTCTTCTGTTTTTGCTTGTGCAAGAGTTGCGAACGTTCCAACAATAGCAACAACAACAACAACGGTTCCTTCCTTTTATTTTCGGCATATTTTGAAGCATGCAGTTCAAGAAGTCATCTCTATGTCGTTGCTGGAGTTTTTATTTAAAAACTTGTGTTTTCTTATAATAAAATATATTAAGCAGAGACTTAAAGGAATCACTTTAAAATATATATTGTCCTGAAATACACAAGAAGTTTGAATATGAATTATTGTTTATAAATACGGCAGTAAATATTCGCTTAAACGATATACGCCAAGATATATAAAAGACTGACAAAAAAGTAGTTTAAATTGTAGAGGAAATAATAATAAATTTTGCGTAAATTAACTGATTGAATACCCTACACTGTGCATGAAATCATTTACATTTGACGTATCTCCTCATTTTTATTTCATTCAACAACAGGAATTTGTTATTTTAGGTGTGAAAAAATTGTTTTGAAAATAGTGGCCTACAAAATTAAATTTCAAATGCTACAAAATTTTCGATTAATGGAATTTCGATCAATAGATTAATTATATTATGCCTAGTTATTTTCTAGATATAGAAAAAACAACCATTTTGAAAAAGTACCATCTTGTGCTTTACGAGATGCTCCTTTTTGAAAAAAAAAGAAACTACTGATTAGGAAAAAAACACCGTTCATCCTTTAAAGTTAGTCCCATTTCGAAAAAGGAGTACCCCCTGGAAAGAAGTTTAAACGGTACTTTTTTATAAAGTACCTTTTCAGCAAGTAGGTTTTTTAAAAACGTATGTTTTTTAAAAAGTAGCCTCGAAGAAGTAACTTTTTTAGGTACACTTTGAGAAATAACTTTTTAAAAAAGCACCCTTTGAAAAAGTACCCTTTCACAAACGTACCTTTTCAAAAATGACATTCTTAAAACACGTAGCAAGTTCATATTATGCAATTTTTTTTTACTAATTCAAAAGATTTAAATATTTTTTGCAACATTCTTGAACTTCAAATATTTTAATAATAATTTCTTCAGATTGTGATCTTATCTATGTAAAATTTTAATTGAATGATATATTTTGCTCCCTCATATTCGTAATATTTAACATGATTTTGATATTCAAAGTTTTTCGTAAAAGTCTTTTTGAAAATTGCTTTTATATTCATTTTATTTGTTAAGAATGCAAAAGTGAATATTTAGATATTAAAAATTTACAATCAAATTGAAATTTGTTATAAAAAGACATGAAACTTCGAAAGAGATTATTAGAGAATAAATAATAATCGTAATGATATATAAAAATATTGAATCAAGTTGATTTATAAAACAACACAATTATTTCATTTCAATTATTCGCCATTAAATGTGTGATACAAATTCCTCTGATACGAATGGCTTCTTTTAAACTCTGCAGATAACCCGATATCTCTTTGCAAAGTTTATTACAATTTTTTTCTTTATGTAGAGTTGTTTCGTTACAATTATATTTCCACAAGCTACTTTTATATAGGAACTTATATCGCTGCTGTAATAAATAATCGAACAAGAGAGTGTTTTACACACACAAAAGTAATTTTTCTCGTATTCGTATTTATTATATCTCTACACAAAGAGACATCGGATCGAATTAAGGCTTAAGATATAAAATTATTTTATATAAATCGAACCATAAGCACCGATTTTTTACGAAAATTAATTGTTTACAAAATTTCAGTGAATACATTAAATGACCTAAAAAATCTTACGATCGTTTGCAATTTAACGCAACAACTAGTATTCAATATCGCGACAGATTTATTCGCTTAATAATGACACTATTAGCGAAATGATAAAGAAAACAATTAGACTACAAGCTTTTACTATACACCGACATTCAAAGTCCAACGACTTGAATCAGATTTATAATGTCTTTTTACCAACTTTCTGCCAAGAATTTACAACTATATTGGGCACTTCTGCATAAAAATATCTTTCGAAAGATGTATATTTTATAAGAATTGGTGGCCGCTGAGGTTTTCAAAAGTGTACCCCAAAACAAATGTATGGGATGTTTATATAGGAAATTCAATTTTACATATAAGATCCATAGTTTTTTGTAACTTTTGTTATTTCTTCTTAACAAAAGCAGTCACAAATCAAATGTCCATACCTGATTTGCGGCATGTGAGTTGTTTACGTTTCACCAAACCTGTTCCTAACTGCCGTTGCCCACAACTATAATCTCAGCTGGATGGAAGCTCCCCTCTTATTTTATTTCACGGCCAATTCTCCAAGTGCGTTCATTATATTGCAAAATATAATCATTTTCATAATTAATTTAACATGCCATTCGTCGGTACTTTTGTGTACAGGATTGTAAAATTTTACGATTTTATAAAATTAGCTAAATTAATTTCATTTTGTGTGCTGTTCAAAAAGAACAAAAACTAGTTCTTCATTGTAATTTTTAAATGAAAATTGCAATGCCAACCACAACCAACTGACGCTGATTCTTCGATTTCAAAGTCAAATGTCAAGTTGAAGATGTTGTATTTTTATATCGTATTGCTCGGGGTACATAAAATTACATTCACTGTTTTTCCTCTCTTTCTTTCTTTCCTCCCCTTCCAACATTTTCCTCGTTTCATTTTTTATCTACAACTTTGTTCTCTTTGGCTCCATTCTGGGCGGCATTTTTATTTGAATTTTTAAAATAAAAATTTCAAATCTTGTAGTGGGCTCTTTCGTTTATCGTTATGTGTGTGTGAGTGTAGCAAAATTAATAATAAAGAAAATTATTATGTTTTATTCATAAAGAAAAGCATGTGTGAGTACAACAAAAACGTTATAAAAACAGAAATAATTGCTGGTAATATGAACGTGCGCATGTATGTGAGAATATCTTGGGTGATCTACAAAACTGATAGATAAAAATCTTTAAATTTAATTAAGAAAATTGTTTGTGTATTTTCTCTTTTCTTAATGGGCTATAAACGATTACATAAATGGCATGTAGGTGGCGGTGTGCTTAAGTAGAAATTTATTAAACTAAAAATATCACAAGTAGGAAATCATTTGGTTGATTATAATTCTCATAAAGTTAACAACGACTGTAGGAAGTGACCTTTCCGCTAAAGCCGCACACATTGACAACTTTAACCAAAAGTTATTACAGCTGGCAACTATTTTTTGTTGTTGTTACTTGCACATGATCACATATTTTTGTGTAATTAAAATATTATTGCAAAATTGAAAGAAAATATTTGTATATGCAACAATTGTTTACGTTCAATAATTAGTGGAGCACTAATTAACGTAACATTTACGATAGTGTTTTACCAATTTCAAAATTAGGATCGTCAGGTGATCAAAATTGGACTAATTAGCAGCTGTTTTGATTTAAAAATATGCCATTCTTCTTCATATTAGAGCTACACAAAGAGAAATTTTAAGTCATTTATATATTACAAATGGTGGTGATCGATAAATTCTACAAAATCAAATGAGGAGTATTTATATACAATATATGCTCCTGGAAACGCCAACAGCGAAGAAATTTTATGGGATTTTTAAAATCTTTTAGGACAAATTATTTATATTGTGCATATCTTCACAAAAACTATTTTTATATTTTCAATAACTCCTCAATATTAATGGACGATAAGATGTGTTAAAAAGTACCACAACATCATATGCTAACGTAAACGCCAACAGTGGAGAAGTTTTAACAGAGTTTTCTACATTTTTATGAAAAATTATTTATATTGTGCATATCTTCACAAAAACTCCTTTTATATTTTAAATGTTTCCGCAATATTAATGGACGATAAGATGCTTAAAAAAGTACCACAAGATTATAAGCGGATTATTTATATACAATATATGTTCCCAGAAACACCAACAGTGGAGAAATTATAAGAGAGTTTTACACATTTTTTAAAATCTATTTATATTGTGCATATCTTCACAAAAATACGTTTTATATCATGTATTTTTCATCAATATTAAAGCACGATAGGGTGTATAAAAAGGTACCACAAAATATTTATGTAAAAGACATAATTTTGGAAACGCCAAATGCCAGCACTATAAATAAATCATTAAGTTCTTTTCTGGCCTAGAACGGATGGCATGAACTCGGATAAACTTTGATTTGAAATCTTATCAAACGCTCATTTTATTTAAAAGTTCTCTCGCACTTGAATCACCTGATATTTATTAAAATTTATTACGAATACACCCAATCAATTGACTCGTGTAACAATGCCTCCGGCGAAAGTTGAACAACTAAACGTTGAGATCGTGATGATGATAGACAGTAATGCCTATAATTGTGATGATATAGTTGCCAAAGCATGACTGATCTTCAAAACAAACATCATAATTGTAGGCAACAAAGAGATCGAAAGGAGTAGAAGGAATACTCGTATATTAAAATGAATGGTTTGTTGATTCTGCCTATTAACTGCTAAATATTAATAGTGTGTTTACAAAATTACTCAAACCTTTAACAGTGAATTAAATAAATCAAGTTAATATTGCGAGGGCTTTATGAATCTAGTTTGTTTGTTTAGGATGGAACACTGAACGCTATTTGCTTCGTTGGTTTCATGATGATCTTTCTGCACCAAAATATTTATCATTAAAGTAGAGTTTATTTATTTATTTATCTTTTTTTTTAAGATTTAAAACAAGAAACAACTATTCGAAAGAACATTCCAGGCATTGTGTGCACGTTCATATTCACACTGTCAATAACCTCTACATTAAGACACATTATGAACGACACAACTACAACAGAGTGCTTTAAATGCTTTTTTTATTTTATTACTTTTGGTGGCTTAACCGCCATTCATTACAGTAGATCCAGAGCTGATTGGAGATAAATCTACAAGTTGCTCATGAAAAGACAAATATTGGGATAAACAATTATTTTAATTCCAATTGGCCAGACGCAGGAAAACAAACAAGCAAACAAAAATTGGTTGCTTTTCAAGTCGTCCGTAGTTATATTTTACCTTTTTCAAGTCTTACGTAGGATTAAGTTTAATTTAAAAGCCTCAAATTGGAGACACAAAACAAGCGTTATCGTGTGGCGTTGGGTAACAGTTTCTGTTTTTCTTGTTTTCCATAATTACAAAACAAAACTTGAAACACATTAAGACTTTTTTCTTTCAAAGACACTTTTATCTTGATTCTTTCTGTAAATATAAATCGACGCTGCGTGGAACTTACAACAGACTTTTTTCCAACCACAAGAAGGTGTCATTTTTCCGTAGAATTTGGAATTAATTTTTTTTAATTCTGTCCATTATTTTTACATAATTATTGTTGAATTTACTGCTGATTGTTTTAATATTCGTCTATTACAATTTTAAACACGTGAACGTGCTCAAGTTTTTATTTTATTTTCTTAAATTTTATTTCAATAGTCAATTATTACTCACGTTCTTTTGAGAGACTTTAAATGGGAATCATGTTTTGATTTTACCTGGAAAAGAAATAAAAATTAGAAAAACATTTAGTTTTCAATCACAAACTGATTTTCATAGTGGATTTTTATAATAATTAAAAAATATCATAATAATTTTATTTATCAAAGTTGAGAACCGACAGAACAGTTTTTCCATAGAAAATTTACTAAAATTATTAAAAAGGTATTTTTTTGTAACAATAAATTGAAAAACGATTTTGAGCCTGACTGAAATAACTTATATTTTTACTTCGAGGGTATTTTGGAATTCTAATATTCGTAATAACATATATATGGAAAATAGTGGACCCTAAAGGCCTTCCCTGTTACTTCCCAATTAATTTTAACTACAAAGCTATCCCAACCTGTTTTTTATGCTATTAGAACTATTATTGTAACTTTCGAATCAACCGATTCCCATATGACAAGTAAAAGGATCAAGAACACAAACTGATTCGATATATAACTTCGGAGTTTTTAATATAAATCACTTTTTTCGAATTTTTTGTTCATGAAATCTCACGAAGTGATTAACCGATTTTGACCCGATATAAAGTGGCTGACGTGGTTTTTTGATTTTGAGAGCTGATTAATTTCTAGAATCGTTCGCTAAGGCCGTTTAAAAGTTATTTTGAAAAAACTATTTCGAAATGTGTTTTTTTTAATTTCTTGAAATCTACCGGTTCGAATCGGTTCAAATTCACAGGAAATCTAAGTTCAGTAGAACGCCATCAGTTTGGTTGATGAATCGGTCAAGCCGTTCTCACACTCACACACAAACATAGTGACTGGTTCTTATCATCTCTCAGGGAAGCTTTATAGGACCTCAAAACGTCGAGATCTGATGAGAAGTCGATTTTTCAAAAAGGAGTAAGACCAATAACTTTTCTATTTTTTAAATTTTAAATTTTTAATTTACATCCTTTAAATATCCTTTAAATATAAACAATATATAATAGAAAATAAATTGCAGTTATTCCACATCAAATTTGGTTCGTAAACAGATCGGTTTCGTCAAGATATCAAATACCGAGAATAATATATTACAGAAGACGGCTGGACTACAAGAAGCCAAGACTCTGTTGGTTGGCTAGTAAACTTACATCTATCCTCCCAGAATAGGTATTATCCCCTGAATGTCGGTTCTTAGTTTTTTAATCGTAAGAATTTCTTTAATTCACACTTCAATTTGCATCCGACATTCTGCATGCCTTTCAGATTTAAAATGTTTGTGGAATTCTTATGAATATGTGTGGAATGTGAAATATTTAAAGCAGCAACAAATCATTATATTTTAATTAAAAAATTTTATATACTCGTAATAATTATAATAAAATAATATTGCAATCGTGCTTACAAAACAGCACATTAATTGACACACCCACAGCAATTAAACTCACAACTGATTTGTAAACTAATAAAAAATAATTATTTTATTTATTGTAATTTAAACACTAAAAAAAAGTGTCACAATAGTAAAACTCAGGTGAGTCTGGGAGAAGTAAAAAAAGTATTAAAAACTAGTCGAAGCGCTACATTCAGTTGAACCCAATCTTTCACACATGCGATTTATATATTTCACATCACATTATATATACATATATTTTTATAACTTTTTATAACTATTTTGTTTGGTTATTTTAAATAGATAACTTCAAGCAAATTGTTTCACAGATTAAAACACGAAAAACTTCTTTTTTTTATCAAATAAACTTTTGAGCATTTAATTCTAGTATTTTATCTCTTTTTATATGTTATCAATCTTTAACTTTTTTAAACTTAAGATCTCTTTACTTAATAGGAAAATCTCATTAATTCAACCATATTTCCTCACCCTATTGTCTGGCCTGTCCAGCTAAATATTTTGCTGAATTATTAATATATATAAGATATGTTTCTATCAAATTAAGTGACCTTGAGCCTCAAGAGATATTTCCGATTATATGAAATTTGTTTTATTAATATTTATATAGGCCAATTGTTCTAACTTAGTTAAAATCTCAGAAAGACATGATGATAAATATTCCTAGGCACAAAGGAAGTCAACATCAGTTTTATTCAACTTACACAGCAGAGCAGAACAGCTGTTTTCGAAAGTCGCAACACTTTCATCTTCAGTGCTCATGTGTATATTGTGTTTATCACCACTGTTTAGGTGGCTTAGTTCATCATGCCTTTCTGAGATTTTAACTAAGTTAGAACAATTTAGCCTATATAAATTTTTTAATTTAGCTTCCTTTACTAAAAATGGCCCAGTGCAAAAATTTTGTTATATAAAACACTATATAACTGTTTAGAGAGGTTCTAGTGAAACATTTACCTGTTCGATAATTTTTTTTCATTTCAATTTTGAGATTTATTTTAAACAAAAACAAGAATTTTTTTTCTATTTACATGTATTGAACAAATTTACACTATTTAGTAGCAAGTACATGCTTTCCTTCCATATATCTACATTCGAAGACTTATCGGAGAGATATCAGTTAAATGTTATTCATTACGAAATACGTTAAAATGTATCACAATATATTAAAGATAGTCGAGGTCTAAAAATTATATAATAACGGAGAAAAAACCTGTAGAAAGCAAAAAGAGAAAAAAACAGAACGGATTAATTTCAAGATAAAAAAAACAAGAGCAAGAAACTTATTCGTCAAGCAATCACGAGCAGCTGTACCTCGTCATTAGTTGGAACGGTAGCCTGTTCCACATCATGTTCCATCGTGTGTAGCAATATTTTCGCACAAAATACATCTTTCCAGTTTGGTTTCTGTAATATCAAATGATATTTCACCTCGTGTATCACCCATTTCCGAAATTTTCTTCTATGTGTTATTTATATTTGTTTGGTAGTCTGTATATTCACACAAAACTGTTTCTGCTAACGTTCCCTGGTGTGTAAACAACACCAAAAATGTTTCAAACTTGATTCGAAGAGAAATATGTTCGAATGTGAATGCCTTGTTCGCAGCAATTCGAAATCATTTTCCTACGATTCGAATTAAAGTCTAAAAGTCTTATGGACTGACAAACTAATTTTGCTAACAACTCATTCCATCCGCGATGAAGGGTATAAAATATATTCAACAAATTTCAATGCATTTTTAGAAAATGTAAATAAATTTTACAACGATAGATATTTAAGCAACAAAAATAAATAAATATTAAACAATTTTGCCGCCAAGTCTACAAACAAAATGATCAAACAAACACACACATGACGTTAACGACAAAAACCAAAGCAACAAGTGGGTGTTGCTGTTGACAACAGAACTTACAGATTTCTGTGTAAGTATCGAGGCCTGGCCGGAGTATATTTTGTATTTAATTTAAGACCGCATTTTACATGTTTGAGAATTCTAAACACATTCTTTGAACCAGTTTAAACACCCGAAACACATGTCCTGTTAAACTTGCACCTTTTGCTTTTTGTTTGTAAATATGTTAAATGCAACAAAACATTAACAAACAAAAGGTGTTGAATTTTTATTTATTTATTTTTTAATAAGAGAAAGAGGGAGAGAGAGAAAATGGGAAAGAAAAAAAATTAATAAATAAATAACAAACTCAACAATAATCAGTTGAGATTTAACTTAATCAAAAAACGTGCATAAACAGCAAGAATTTAGATATTTAATTTACATATTCCATCTAAATGAGCAACAACACCGACATCAAAGTCTCAAATGCCGACATAAACTGTCAATTACAGCAAACAGTTTAGTTCCTTAAACGCCGCCTTGCAATTAGTTTTAGTTGATGAAAATCTGAGCAACCCGCCACAACCGCATGTTGGTATAATGAAACATGAAAATTAAATTTCAAAAAAGAAACAAACTGATCTTTACTTTAAGATCAAAATGTAAAATTGTTGATTTTTTCCATTCGTTCGTTTTGTAAATTAAATTTTATATCTTTTTTAAAACAGCTGGTTGGATTGTATCTGAATGCATTTTGTGTGTTTTCTGACTGCAAAATAAGAAAAAAATAATATGTTTGAATGTTTGCATGTTTAGTGTGTTTGTAATGAAATGCTAAAGGCAATCAATTTGCATTATTCACAGCACAAATAGTTACAACAACAAACAGTAACGACATCATGAATAACAACAGCAGCAGCTAAATAATAAATTTGTATCTGTTCATAGAGGCGTTTGTTTTTTTGTTGTTGTTTCTCTTTTACTTATTAGAAGCATTAGTTGTAATCTTTAAGGAAGGGAAGTATACCAGAGAAGGCCACACCCACAAGGGGGCATTGCTTTAGAATTAGACTTCTATAGGGTGCCTTTTTTAGCGGCATGTGAACTATTGATGTCGATACCTAGAATTTGACAGCTGAAAATGGCAGATTGTGGTGACATTTTCCATCAGTACTATTAGGCAAGTCATCATGAGTCCTTTAATGTCAGATCAATGCTCCCATTTAACGATCAATATAATCGGTTATGGCTCGGTTTTGCACGATTAAAAACTTTCAAAATAATAAGTTAAACATTAATGGGATTTATTTCCAACACGACGGCTCAGCTTACCCAGGAGTGCTGTTAGCAATCGATTTATTACAAAACCAATTTGTTGAGGACTTTATTTTCAGAAGTGGTTCGAAGCATTGGAAGCCAATATTCTGGTAGACTAATTACTGTTTGAGCTTTTTTCTAAAATTTTATTTTTCCACAGTAATTTTTCTTTACTAATAAAAGCGTTGCAGAATTAGGTTGGAGTGCAAAAATGTTTTTAACAATCGTCAGCACTCTGGGTATCATCCCTACTCTTGCAATGCATTGTGAGGGAGCTATGAGGAGTAGTAGGATAGCATGGAAAACAGAGTTGCCAGTTTAGGGGATTTGCCCAAGATTTTCGGATGTTTTATTTCATTTAGGCCCTAAATTTTAGGGGCACAAATAGGTGAGTAAAATTTTTTGCAATGAGACGTACTTACTTCGAATTAGTAATTAATGGCGTTTTCTTTTCTAGAAAACATGTAAAATCTTTGCACTTATTTTCTAAGATTGTGGCAGTTCAGAAGAGTTTTAAGACATAAAAGCGTTTATTAGGGAACGCTTCATTGATTTTCAATAAATTTTTTATTTTCAAGTGGCAGAATGTTGCCATTTTTTATTAAAAAGTCTCTAGAAAAAAATATTACCAAAAGCTTTACATTTTGGAGGATTTTTGATAATGCCTTTTTAAGGGGAAGAAACAAATTTCTTGGCAGCACTGATTGAAAGGACAAATTATGGTAGATGACAACAAAGGGAATTTTTATATCCTTATTTTTATTTTGCTACATCAACGATAGTACTTTGCCTTGCACTCCATGTATTGTTAACAACAGCTGATCAATGCACAACACCTTTGAGTGATGGATGCCACGGGCAGAAAAATCCTTTTCAATGCTTAGACAACATTCCCTATCGCTCTTGTAGCAAACTACAACTTGTTAATAAATACATTTTCTTACATGTTTATGCATCACACACTCACTATTGCCCCTGTCTAATTTACAACAGATTTAATAGAAAGAAAAAAAACTTGTTCATTTAACCAATATACTTTTTAACACTACAGAAAATGAATGACTAAAGAATGATGCATCGTTTTAGTAAATATTTAAAACAGTGACATATACAACAGCAACAACTTTATCTCGAAGCATGCAACCTGCTAACCAGCAGTTCTGAAACTAACTTTCATATTCTTATTATATTTTTTTATTTTTTTGCATGTATTAGATTTGAGCGAGAAGAGAACACGATATGACTAATGAAATATTCCCCCTTATTCTTTGTGATATTCGCCCCTATTCTATAACTATTGCACTCACGTACAATGGCAGACTTTAGCTATTCTATAAGGCTTAGAATATAACGTGAGGTTTTTAAAAATATTTAATTAATAAAGGAAATTATAATTAATGCACCGATCTTATTTATATCTTTTATATATCACATCCTTATATAGATACATAAACACATGTGCATGTATGTATGCGTGGCTATGTTGGGTGTGACGCTTCTTGAAACCAACCCTTTTCACATCAGCACATATATTGAATTGTTATATATTATAATACGTCTTACCTCTATTGTAATAATAAATCTGTGTTTCTCTAGATATAATTCTCATTTATTTCATGTTAAATTCTGTATAAGAAATCAAATATTTATATGTCTTAATAACTCTGGCTTCTTCTCAGTTGTCGAATAAATCTTTCGCCTTTTACTAAAGATTTCCGTGGGGAGAAGCATAATAATGAGTCTCAACTAAAATTTTTAGAGGTCTTGCGCCAGGAGACCCATAAATAATAAATTTCACTCAATTTTTTTTTATTACAACTGGATCTCAGCATAGAAAATTGATTGTATTTAAATGCCGATTCAATACAAAATTTTTGGCAATATTCTATAACCAATTTTGAATCATACATATTTCATATACAAAATATATTTATGGTTCAGTCTGCCATTTTGAAATATTGTGACATTGATAAGAGACGTCTTAGAATTAAATACACAGGTTTAATACACCAATTTTTAAAATATATTTGGGAAAATTATTATTATTACTTTTTTTTTTTACTAAGGGGTCTCCCTAATTAATGTGTTGCAAAAGCTGGAGCGTGTGAACCGGGACTACTTTGTATTACGATGGGTAAGAAATTACTTTCGCATTTCAATGCAAATAGCGAACAGCGTTTCTTTCGCATCGCATTACAGAGTAATGCCCCCTGTTTGGCTCTAGATATTGCACTAGATGAGGATTCACTATATTTTCCACCACTTTGTTCAACGCACTGTTTTAAAAACCAGCCCTGGGGTTTTATTCGGCCCGGGAGATTTATTTGTATTGGGATATGTTAACACCCTTTTTACTACCCGACCATACGAGAATTGCATAGCTATCAAAATGTTATCTTACATGAGTGCCAGTGTTGCCGTTGGTTTACTTTTCTTAAAGTCCCATTTAATGTGACATCTTGTTCAACTCAAGTCAAACTTGTTTTAATTTCTTTAGTCATTTTATGAGTATGTGAATAGCTTCTCACTGCTGGGTTGCAAATTTATTAAAACGAATGCATGTATTTGACTTCTTAGATTATTTCTTAATTCAGTCATGCTTAAAGCACTTCATAATAAAATAAAAAAACAACAAACAAGAGTCTTATATAGAAACATGGATTTATAAAAAAATTATTGCTATTGCGAAACTTTTTAACATTTAAGATTTAAATAACCTGTTGCTGCAGATATTTCAAATTTAGTAAGCAAATAAATAATTTTATATTAGAAGAAAACACTGATTATTTTCATAATGGAGTTGTTGAAACAGACAAACAAAAAAAAATAGTTTTTTTATGTTATTAATTAGATCCAGTGATGGATTTCGACATCGGCGAACAGGCCGTAAAATAAAACTTTTTAGAGATAATACTATTTTTAAACAAATAATCTGTATTTTTATTTCAATTAATCGGTTCATTTTGGCCGATTAATTGTATGAATCCAACCTTTGTTTGGTTCAAATAATTTATGTGAATTAACGCAAAATGTATTTTCCCAAAGCAGTTTTTGCTTTTTTATTTTATGTAACGTGCTTTTAGAAAAGAATAAGAAGAGAACCGAGTAATTGGACAGGCTTTATAACGCTTAACAATCAATCTCTCCACCATTAAGAATAGGGGAAACAATCTTTTCCAAACCACATGTCATCAAAGCAACTGCAAGACTGCTTTACTAATTTTTTAAGTTAACATTTTTATTAAAAAAGAAAAAAAACTGACACATGCTAGACATATTTGTATGGTACACCTTTCAATATATTAGCGTCTGCCAATATAAGTGAAACATGTGGCGTTTAAAAGGTATTTTCGTGTAGATATGCACAACGAAAATAATCCTTGTAAATTTTAACGATAAACTATTAAAACAAAAGGCTTGAAAAAAACAACTTTGAAGTCTTCCCCACTTTGTTTTTGTTTTGTATTTGCAAGCAAAAAGTATTATTTCCTATGGCTGGTAGCAAGAGAACAAGTGCTTTTGGCCGTAACAATCACAAGTTTATATGTATGAATATATTTTTCTTTTCAATTTGGCAAAAGAATACGTACACATAAAAATTTATTTTAAATGTCAAGTGTTCAAATTTCAGAGTACCCGCTGATTTTAGTATTTATAAATACAACTGAATGAGTGTTTATGTGTAATAAGCAACATTTGACCGTAACCCGCTTAAAATCAAAGACCACCATCAAAATTCTCAATAAATTATTAACAAATTAACATAAAAATCATAAATAGATTAGCTAGACAATAGAAAACGCAGAGTAAAATATATAAAACAAACGATAAAATACAAAACGGCCAACCACTAATCGCTTGTACACACACACGCACACACAAACCAAACAACACCAACTAATAAAAATTAGAATTTAATAAAAATCCACATCAAAAAATTTCATGATTATGTGGGCATTGCACGCATCGCCTCAACTATTTAAGAAAACATTTAAATTAACCTTTAGAAAATAACTTAAAACATGAATCATAAAACTACCTCCAGAACAGCAAAAGAAAGCACAAGAGTAGAAAAAAACATTTAAATTAATTTCACACAAAAGACAGCCACAATAAAAAGGAAATCAATTCCATTTTCAAGCTGCGAGTACAACAAAAACAAATAAATATGAATAAAATATATGTTGTAGATATTGTAAAAAATAAAAATTGTATTGATTTTAAATAACCCCATTAAAAAAAGAAAAACAATTTTAATATTTTTCAAAACAAGGGTAACCCATACATAATTCGTCGCCGTGACAAAACTTTACGAGTGACTGACTGACTGACTGATTAAATGGCTGCATTTGTTTCCTTTAGTAGGGAAAAGAAGTTTTGATTCAATTCAAATTTATAACTTTCACGCATGTCATTCATTTTCCTTTCTTGATTTCTATTGCCGCAGTCAGTATATCGTTGCTGTCAGGTAGAAAGGCCTCAAGTCACCTTTTTTCAGATATTAAGATTACAAGTGATTTCAAAACATTTTACACAAATTCAACCCGCCACAAATATTGAATGCATTAAAGTGCTTAATAAGGGTTTTATAAACGATTTATAAATGAAATTTTTTTAATATTTTTAGTTTTAATTAAGAGACTTACGTTATGAGCTGCCCATCGATATGAAAGTCTGTTTAAATTTTGCAAAAAAGGGTTTTTTACTCGTGCGTACTTTGGCGGATATTTTTAAGTACTTTTTTGAATCACAAGGGTTTTTGTGGACAGTCTTAGTTTGGAAATTATTTTTCTATTTAAATTGTTAATATTGTTGAAAGTAAAATGAAAAATGCACGGTTTACTAGGTCACATTTTTCCTACTATTTACGATTTTCATTGCAGTTGAGTTATTTATTGGTGAAGGGAAATAGTTGTATAAAACAGTTAAAGAAACTTCTCTAAATAATTTACAATCAACTATTTTGTCGCTGCACAAGTTTACATTAAAATGTGGTTGTAGTAAAATAAGTAGCCGAAGTTGGTGAGTTCGACTTCGCACTAGTTCATGAATGCTACCAAATTTTTTTATATCAGGAAGATATAGTAGAGCTGGGCCAGATTTATCGTATCCGATATTGATTGAAGTTTCAATGCAGTTTATTTACGAATTTCGATGGTTATTGAGAGCAGTGATTTGACCCCTCATCATCATGTGGTTGTAGTAAAATAAGTAGCCGAAGTTGCTGAGTTCGACTCCGCACTAGTTCATGAATGCTACCAAATTTTTTTACATCAGGAAGATATAGTACAGCTGGGCCAGAATTATCGTTTCCGATATTGATTGAAGTTTCAATGCAGTTTATTTACGAATTTCGATCGTTATTTGACCCCTCATCATGGCGCAGTACTGACAGAGAATGGATCAATCATGTAGAATGAATTCGCCAAAGAAGTACATTAACAAAAAATTTAATTCTCTGTCTGTTAAACTCTTTTTTTGACTGTCCAAGTAAAAAGAACAAACAAAACTGCAAAGCAATTTTGGAACGTAACACGGAAATTGCATGTTCTCTAGTCCAATAAAATTGTTCATAGCGGGTGAGTATTAAATGCACCACCCGCTGCTGTTTATGTGGTATTTGAATTTTATTTTTTTCGCTGGTTTCAATTTTCATGTCGAATCATTACAACCATAAAAATAAATAAAAACAACTGCAACATTTTGTTTTATTGGTGAGACAACCCGCCCACTCACTTTTAGATGTAGTTGTTTCGGTACAGCGAAAACCAATAAATAAAACAAAATAGTTAAATTCAACGATACATTATTATGTCGTTTCCTAATATTAAAACAATAAATACGTTAACAGTGGCAGCGCAGAAATATTGTAGTTGCGAGCGCGTACAAACTCTCCCGTCTTAAGCGCATGCGAGGAGTCGATAAGACTTTGTTTTATTATTTTTTATTTAATTTTTTTATGTATTTCCTAGTTATTTCCACAAATCAATAGTCAGTTGGCTGTAAGGACTGGCTAACCGACACCAGTTTTTGGTTTCGTATAAAAATACAAAGTCGGCATATTTTAACTTATTTATTTATTTTTTCTTTCTAAGGAATTTATTTTAGTTGGATGCTGGTATCGCCGGACACACACACACCATCAAGAAGATTAAAAATAAATCTTAAATCTTTGTTTTCTTTTGTTTCTTTAATGGGAAAAAGACACATTAAGAAGTTTTATGTATTTGAATTTCATATTCTTTTATTTCGTTGGTCAAGTATAAACAAATAAATTTTAGGTTGTCATCGTATTTGGTGTTGCCAGAAGTGTTTTTTTTTTTGTCACCTGCAAATACGGTAACATCAGCCAACTGTGTGAAAATAAATAAATGAAGTGATCATTTATACACTTTTGAAGGAGTTTATTGTTTCTGTACGATACTCCAGATTATACATTATTTAATTATTTTCATATCAACTATGGCTGCCAATTATTGCAGTGAATTTAAAGT
This sequence comes from Linnaemya vulpina, assembly GCA_963675445.1. Taxonomy (NCBI): domain Eukaryota; kingdom Metazoa; phylum Arthropoda; class Insecta; order Diptera; family Tachinidae; genus Linnaemya; species Linnaemya vulpina. The sequence goes on from OY776277.1 coordinate 7,245,694, forward strand.
TATTATATATTTCTGAATATCTCTGAATGTGGGTTGCTCCCAAGAAAAGTAAATTATTAAGTAACACCAAATTTTTCAGATTACAGAGATCCGCTGTTGTCAGAATTACAAGATGTTAGAGTATGAGACTGTTAGATTCTTTGAGTGATTGACCTTCAACTATTGACGGTATTCTCAAGCACTGAGGCAAGAGTACCGCCATATGGGTGGTGGACATCAAAGACTAATGGTTTTGACAGGATTCTGGTTTAACTATACCCTACAGAGAGGAAAATTTCCGATTAAATACGGCCACATTTGGAATTTTACAAAGTATTTTGATGTACAAAATCCATTCAAGGCGAGAGCAGAAGTGGAAAGAAATTTTACGTCAGAGAATATACTGATTGGTATGCTCTGTTGCCTTTGGAGTCTCTTCGAATGATCTCCAACGAAGCCGGTGTATTTCAGGCTGATATTTCAGGTGCTAAGGAAACGTAAGGATCAGGGCGAAATCACCATCTTTGCCGATAGCCAGGCTGGACTTCTGTGCTTAAAATCATATGGTAATTCCTCTATTCCAGTTGGGGAGGTCAAGTTTGTATTATTCAAGCTAAGGAGTCCGACTGATTTGACCGTAATCTGGGTTTCAGTTCACAACAATTTACCAGGTGACGAACGGGGTGAAGAGTCGACTCTACTATGAAGGCCTTCAGACATTAACTACATGGTCATAGAGACATGTCGAGGACTGTCACATGTGGCCATGTTAATGAGATAGAATTGTCTTACAATGGTTGTGTTGGAGAGAGCAAGGAAGAAGCAGGCTTTTGCTTTTTTTGCTTTCCATCCCTCGAGTTTTTAGGCAGCCACGTGCTGGCTAACTTCTGATTAGAATTACTACGCTACCAAGCACTGAACTTATTTGGATCCCGCATAAAAAAGCATCATGTATATTCTACTTTAATGCATGTGCGGATGGGGCAGCCAACCTAGCAAAAACTTGCTCGTATTAGTTTATTAAAAATATTATTATATTATAAAAATTTTAAAAATATATTAAAAGATATATCAACTTGAAGATAACAGCAGAAATGAATTAAAATTTAGTGTTAAACAACAATTCCTCAAAAACAATATCCAATTTTAAACACTTTTTATTAAGCCACTGTTAAAATAGTTGCTGGAAAAGCAAGCTTTTTCAAAGTCCAGCTTTCAGCTTTAAAAAAAAACACACTTTTTATGTTCGCATTTCCATAACAATAAAAAGTTGCCAGCAATTAAAACAAAACACGAAAATTTCAGTTTTCTTCAAAACCTATAAAAAGTGTACAATTTATCTTCAATCAGCGAAAGAAATCTGAAACCAAATTTGTTAAGGAAAAATATATAAGAAAACCAGCCCACAATAACAACGGAACAAACAATACAATGAACCAAAGCGGTTGAAAATAAAGTACAAAAACAATAAAAAATATTCAGCCGCAGCAGAAATTACAAAAATAAAAACAAACTGAAAAGCAAAAATTTTATTTACAACCATCCCACCTCTTTCATATGAATAAATCATTAATGAAACAATAAAAAAAAGATTCAAAAGCAAAGAAAATAGCGCAGTTTTGTAACCCCCTCTACGACAGTGAAAACGGCCTGAAGGCATAAAAAGAGAGAAAAAGTGTTTTCTTTTTATTAAACTCCAAACAAAATTAAGCCACACGGGCAACTTGCAACAAAAAAGCAAGGAAACAGGTGTTATTGTACACCAGGGATGGGGAGTTTAACACTATATTTTTTCTAACGTTTTTTTATAATATATTTATGATTCTTGTAGTCCAAATGTCAACGTATAAAATTTTGGAATTATATAAAAATGGACCATAAATTCAGGGATAGAAAGTTTTAAGCAAATTAAAAAAAAACATTCAAAACAGTTCGAATATTTTAACTTCAACTGTTTGTAATTTTTGATTGTGGAACACTTTTTTAATAATATTGAAATTTTTTTTATAACTCAAATATTTAAATTACATATGGGTAATTCCATGTCAAATCGATAAACAGCTAGACATTTCGAATGGAATTCGGTCACAGCCTCTCTTTCGTTCTATTTAGTACTTCTATAAACGAATATAAATTAGGTTTTTTAAAATTTTTTTTCGTTTTTTTTAATGTCGTATACAAAATTAGACTTCACCGAAATTGTTCAGTTTATGGTTTCTATATCTCAAAAACCATCTCACACACAACAATTATTTTTATGTCATTTTAAAAGAAATATTTGGGGCTACAAAATATACAAGAAAAGTTTTTTTTTCAAAATATGTAAAGAAATATAATATATTTATAAACATTTCTGAAAAATCATTTTAAAATTATTATTTTTTTGTATATTTTATTTAAAAAAATTTTAATTTTTTTTAGTACATTTATTTATTGTTTTCCAGCCCTGTTTCTATTTTGATCATGTTAAGAGTGAAAGAGAATGTGTAACACAGAAAGGAATAAGAAATGAAATGCTCAAACACGATCTTTAAATGAATGATAAATGAAAACGATTCAAATGTTGTTAAATGCTAATTTTGATTTTTTTGTATTTTTTTTTTTTGTAACTTCTTTTGAAATGTTGTTCAGCTCTTTAAAGGAAAACAACATGACAAGTTAAACAAAAAACCGATATGTCACCAAAAATTTAATAAATATTCAAAGTTAGACGCGACAAAAGGTAATAAAAAAGCCATTTTATTTTTATTTCGAAAAAGTTGGTAAAATAAAAGTGTTTGTAAGATAAAGAACTACATATTTTTTTATAAATCTTGGAAAGGCAGTTGTAAACTAATTTTTTAACAGTTAGTAAAATTGTTGAGGAGACGTTGACCTGCTGCAAGCCGCCTCATATAAAAATTGATTTATTTTTTGGAGTTTACAAGTGTCGAACTAAATAATGTGGAACCAAGTGCATACAATCACAGAATTTCGTTGCTCGTTATCGAAGATTGAGGAGCTCAAGGACATCCCAAAAAGTGGATGTTGGAACTGCTACCGGGGAGACTACTTTGAAGGGAACAAAATCGAAATTGATGAATAAATAAATTTTTTTATATCAAAATTCACCATATTTTTTGAACAGACATCGTATCTTCTTCAACTACAATTTTTAAACAGAAAATTATAATTAAAGAAAAATTAAAATATATTTACATGAATGGAAATATACTACATGTTCCACTGGGCCCTCGATATGACTCTGTCGTACAATTTCATATTAAACACAAATAAATGCCAAGAGTTTGTATACAACAAGCGACAGATCAATGTATAGTGACATCATTCTCAGACAGTCGATATATATCTCAGGTTACACTTCAATTCTTTTGGGTAAAATTTCCATCAGGATGTGCACGTGGCAATTAGGAAATATTTAAAAATTTTACTGTTGTGAAATCCATTAACTTATTCAAACACTTTGTAATTGAAATAATTCGTAATTTAATATTTTTATTAAATATATATATATTTTTCCCAAATATATAATATTTCCAAGATAAAAGAACAACTTTCTTTTAAACAATTTATTCATTTTAAACCACTCTTGTTGTGAAAGTCAACGATAATATGTAGTTTCAATGAAACGTTTTTAAAATTTTCAATCACAATTCTAACAAAACTGTTTACAACAAATACAAGCCAATACAGTGTCGAACAAAATATGTATAGTTTCGCAATTTAAGCGAACCACAACAATCGAAAACACAAAACAGAAGCTGTAAAATAAACACAACAAAGAAGTAGAGAGTTCATATCACACCTTTTTACCAAAAAGTAAATAAACAAAAGAAATAAACAAATAATTACAATAGCAATAAACTGTTTACAAATTCAAAATTCACAACGCGCACAATATGCTAAATGAATTTACAAATTTTAAAAACATATTTGAAAAATTTATTAGAGTTACAATATTATTTTGGAAATCTTTCACAAATGAGTTGTTGACGGGAGCCAGATTAAAAGCATTTTACATCTTTTTTTATTAATCTAGCAGTCAAACAAAAATATTATACCAGCACTTTACAGCGTTTAAGCAGATGTGTTTGTGTGTGAGTGTCTCCATGTGTGTCTGCAAGATTTTGCTGTTGCTTTTACAGCAAATTTAAAACGCTTATATTGGTTTTATGTGAGAGGCTTAGAAAATATTTATATATTTTGTGGATATCAGCATGAAAATACCTTTCCAAACTCAGAATCGCATAAAAGTTGATGGTCTATAAGACCCCGAAAGGTGTACCACAAAAATACGTGTGGCGTATTTATATACAATGTACACGGTGTAGAGTAAGCTTTTCAGAACCAACGAACCTGGCAAGCGATCAGTAGACCGACTAACAGAAGACTATAAATAGACATTCAATAGATACCACAACGACTATAACACGGATATATTATGAGAAATATATTATAAATCACATCAACACTTTTTTAATAAATAATGGCAAATAGAAATTATGTTGTTTGTTTTGAGTTCATTAAAGTTGAAAAGTATTATTTCTTAATAAAAAAAAAAACAACCTGTTAAAACGAAATATTAAAACAAACAACCTGGACGACTATTTGAAGGAGAGAGAGAGAGGTCTACAATAAAATAAAAGTATCCAAAGATTAAGAAAATAAAGGGAACAAATTACAGCGTAAAATAGACTTTCATCAAATTAGCACTTCAATGTTAACACCAACATCACCACCAACCAACCACCATCAGCAGCCTCGCTAGTATCAGCTGCATGTCGTGCCCACTGTGAGCCAACTACACGTACTGCAGCAATAATCGAAGAACCCAATGGACAAACATGCATATGATGCATATAATAAATAGCAACACCAGCAATAACAACATTTTCAATGTGATGCAATCCAACCATTCAAGAAAAAACTACTTGAAAACAGTTCAACATATTGCACAATGGCCGGTGATAGTAAAAAATTGGAAAAAAAGGAAATAATTGTGAGGAATGCGAAAAATTAGGATTGTGAGGTTTAGTAATTGGTTTACTATTATTATTATTATTGTTTTTGTTATTATTATAATTTTTTTTTTTTGCCTTGTAAATACTACACTTTTTTGTGGTACTCTTTTAGTCAAGTTGTTGTCCAAAAATCTTTATGAAAAGTGCGTTATTCAAAAGGTCGTTTTGTATATAATTGCAGAATATAAATATTTTTTTCCAATTTTAAAACAGTAGCTTTTAAAAAGGAACGACAAAATCATTGTACTTTCAGTTAAATTTATTTGATTATTTTTTATTTATTTAATTTTTTTAAATTGTTCAACACTGCAATTTTTATAATGAAATTTATATATTTGAGAATTGTCGTTCTTAGCACTTTAATTTTATTTTAATCGTGTTGATTCCCGAATTCATCGAGGTGTTTTTGTCTAATTTTTAGCGTCGTTGGCGAGCTTTGAACTTTTTTAAAATGTTGGGAAAAATAATCAAAATGAACAAAATCAATTATTAAATTGGCCTACAATTTTTATATTTATTATAGACAATCCCTTTAAGTCGCATAATATTTATAGAAGCCTTTAAAACGGAGTCATTCGTTGTTGACAAGGAGTAGCCTAGTAACAATTTCATGGTGTCGTTTGATGTGCAGTCAATGTCGCCATTCATAATAGGGTAGAATTACAGTGCGTAATTTGCAAAAAGATCGAATTTTGGTTACAAGTTCTCTAATAGTAGCGGTAAAAGCCTGAAACACAATCCGCGTTGCATCGATGCTCCGGTAAATTAATATAAAGTCTATGATTAAATAATCTTTCATAGTTCTATTAACGCACAGATGTTGTCTTAAGTGAGAAAATGAATACGTTTTCAATAATTAAATCTCCCCGCATGAAAGCAAGAAAAACTCTACAATTATTTTTTTTAATTTTTTCCAGTCTTTTTTTAAATTTAAATGAAACGCTTTTAGATCTTGCATTTTTATGAAATATTCAAGTGTTTCAACCCATAGTGTTCCTGGGGTTAAATAGTTTTGCTTCCACAAATCACAAGACATGCTGTGCTATTAAAATTCAACAGAGAATTTTAATTTTTTCTTTTCATAAAAAGATGAAGAAAAAAAACAGACAGCAACGCACAGCATTGGAGGCATAATTTAGTTTAACAAGCACACAAAGAAATTGTTTTTAGATGTTGTCTTTGACGTTCACACTACTCCTCCTTTCCCAAGTTGGATTAAGTTGGCCATAATTCTAAACAATATCACAGTAGGAGGTTATTTTGCCATCACCTGAACATCCTCAATAGCAAAAATATGCAGCCAAGAAATAATTCTTTCAACATTAAAAAAAAACGACAAAACTTTTGCAGTTCCAAATAATCCTTAAATAATCTTTTTACAAATAAAATTAGTGTTTGTTTATATAATTTATGGCCTTCAGGTAGTTGCAACCATAAAATGTTATTATTCTTTTTAAATTAAAAATGAAAAATTCTAGTTGAAACTCCAAAAGTCTTGAGCAAGACTAAATATTTGAATATTTTTATAGATTCATTTTTGCTTTATTATGGAGAGTCGAACACATAAACTGTCTACCAAAACTTCGCTGCCACCTGCCTGCGGTGGTATTTACTTCCAATCTCATGTGCCGCACGTAACGAACAAACTTTTTCTTTGGCCAAGAAGAACGTTTTTATAGTTTTAGTGATTTATTTAGTTCAAATCATCATATTTTTATTGCTTTTAATTTTGCAAACATCAATTAAAGTTTTAAATGGAAAAATATTTCACAAATTTATATAACCCCGGTAAGTAAGAATAGCTTAAGAAGAAGAAATGAAATAAGCCGGAGCACCATCGGCAGTGACGCATCTTACACACACTACAGTTGAATTTATGGCGATTTTTTATCTCTCACTTTCACAAAGAGCATTCGATTTCAACACTCTTGTCATGATTCACTTTCACACAATCGCGTTATCCATTCACAAGAAGGTCTTAGACAAGTTTGGCCGACTTAGAAAAAACGCTTAAAAAGGCACTGTAGGTGCAACACTAAAATCATTTATTGAAGGAAACCAATTATTTTGCTTTTGTTGTTCCAAAAAGAGAACTGAATATGCAGGCATGTCCCAGATTCCGCTCGGAATTGATTTGATTCCATTTTTCCACTCCGTAAAAACGTACCACAACTTTAGATTCCGATCATTCTTATCAATCGGTAAAAAGTTTATATTAATAATCTGGAATCTGGAAATAGCGGAAGATCATAATGTGATCTTTTCTTAATTCTATTCAACAGTTTAATAAAAATAAGATTTGTTACAGATTTATTAACAATTATCGAGTGCATAAAGAAGTTTTTGTACAAAAATGGAATAACTCAATTCAGATAATTTTGTTTTCTTTCAAATTTTTTTTTTTAAATATTAAAAAATAAATCCAAAAATACTCTCAAAAAATGATTTAGTGATTTTCTTTTAAAATAAATTTAATTACCGATAAAAAGTAGTCTCAAATATTTATTTGCACTGTAAGACATGGAATTAATAATTCGGAAATAATAGTGCGTTTTTCATTTTCTGAAGTCAAACTGCGGAATTAAATCAGTTTCCAAACGGGAAAATATTAAAAATATTTATTAATATTAAAAAACATATTATCCATCGTTTAAATTAATTTCCTTTGGCTTCAAGAAAATTCTCAGTTAGTTGACAACAAATACTACACCGTTTACATTAAAGTTATCATTTTATGCAAATTATTGATATCGCAGGATTCGCCAAAATAATAATCTATTATACAGTTGCGTTTTTAGTCCACAATTTATTACGATTACAACAAAAGCTTTTTATTTGGCCAATTGTTTAGGATAGTGAATGATTTCTTTAATCACCCTAACAGGAAATAGAATTTTTGGAAATGGTGTCCAACAAAACGGTGCAACCGCACACACAACAACAGCCAATAATGATATTGTGAAGACAGCGTTTGCTGGTCGCTTAATCTCTCATTTCGGTGATTTAGAATTTTTTAGCAGCACCATCACTCAGGGGATTACCCTGAAGGTGAAGACATCCGTTACTCGAAATCGTTTATTTTATATTTTGGTTTGGTTAGGTTTCATTTTTGACTCTGTGGACAAGTGCAATCCAGGAACACAAAAAAATTTAATTTTATTCTACCGAATAGATTCCCTTCAAGCTAAAGATTTTTATGAGCTAAAATTTCTTTTTTCTTCTTTCTTTTACATCATCTCTTTCATGCTCGTAAATTCAATTCTACTATTTATTGCCTTTTATGCAAAACAATAGAGACAAACGTGCTGAATTTGCCTTTTGCAACACCTTAACAAACAAAAACTAATTACTTGACACATTATGAAGAAAATTTTAAGCAAATTAACAAAGTGAAAGACACACAAAATGCATTTCCATGCCACACAAACCACAGGAGAGAACAAATTTTGTAAAACTGAAACAAACGAAAATTAAATGTATGCCTGGCAGGTAGAAAGTCTGAATGAATGAAAGAATCTGGTTTTCATACAATTAAATTCTTTTGGGACTTTTTCTTTCAGTTCTTTTATCTCCATGAAACAGGAAAATTTATTCTGCAACAAGACAATCAAATTACATTTAAGGTTAAACCGAAATGGAGCGCACAGTGATCGATAAATGCTCCCAGCAGCCAGTCAAACTGGCAACAAAAACATTAAAGGCGATAAAAATCTTTTAGTAGAGAAATGAATTTTTGTTTTCATACACACTACCATACACATACATACGCACAAACATACAAACTTATGGATGCATAATTTGTCTTAGAAATAATACATTTTCCTTATGAATTAAATTTAAATAAATTTAGAACTACAATTTTTAGAAGAAAGTTTATTTTTGGGCTGCATAGAAGACTCTATCCTTTTGATTATAAAGTAAATGTTTAGCAAATAATTATTTTAAAAACGTTTGTGTTAAACACGTCATGTAACTGCATGCCATTGAAATATTATTTAGGAAATTTTATGAAGTTATTTGTTTTTCTAAAAACTGTTCTAAGAACATGTACCGTTATTATACTATCCACACTTAGCACTGTTTTAGTTTATCTAAAATCATCAGCACAGTGAGCTTTTAACTTCCCGCTAAGAAAATTAAAAATTAAAAAAATGGGAAGCTATTGCTTTTACCCCGTTTTGAAAAATTAAAATTCTTATCAGATCTTCACGTTGAGGTCCTTTTTCCTTACTAATTATGTTTGAGTGTGTGTGTGTGGCTGTGTGTAAATATGAGAACCGATTTCAACCGATAAATTTTAAGATATTTCAAAGAATATTAAAAACGAATAGTTTTTCAAAGCGGCTTTTGAATAACTTATTTGCTGCTTCATCAATCGACTCCTCAAACTAGTCAGTTATTAACATTTAAAAACCCACCCCGATCTACACACACCGGGCCCAAATTGGTTAATCCATTCCTGAGATATCAAAAACGAAAATTTCAAAAAACATTTTTTTTAAACTCCGAAATTATATATCTGATCAATTAGCGTTCTCGATTCTTTTATAGAAACCGAAAACTACATCAATCACCACTAATTACGTTTGAGTCGGTTGATTTCAAAATTAAAATAATAGTGTTTTAGCTCTAAAAGTTCAAAAGCAAAGAATAGCCCATAAACCAGGTTACGATAGTTTTGCGGTTAAAATTAATGGCCTTTAGGGTCAACCGTTTTACATATTTTTTTATTTTAATTATTAAACTTTAAATAAGCTGATTCTTTTTTCCCAAAAATTTTATTAAACGATTCAAATAGTTATTACATTTAATTTTTAAGCCTTAAGATTAAAATAATATCGCGGAATTTAACTACCCACCTTAAGAAAAGTGTAGGTTGAAAAATATCTTAAGTCTTGTAAAAAATAAACCAAATCAAAGTAAAGAAAAATACCGCTAAAATATTCAAAATAGTCTATCTAGAAAGTCACATTTGGTTTGAAAAAAAAAAAAAAGAAACTCGCGTGGGTCTAAATGCATATTGATAACAAAGTACTTGCGCCCGAAGAATATTGTTACCTCCAACATGGAAATATGACATGCAAGTGGCTTAAGCAGCTTTTACTTGTGCTCTTAACAACAAAAGATATTGATAAATGATGTGAAGTCAGTTGAAATGAAAAGTGTAACCGACACCATAACGCCGAGAAAGAAAAATCGCTGACAATTGATTTCAAGTCATGTCCAAACTTAAACCTCAATAAGTCTTCAGGAAACACTTTCGATTTCATTTTCTACTGATAAACTGCAGTATGAAAACTGCTGCCTCCATGCATTATTGATAAACCGATTATAAAGTCATACAATTTACATGCCAAGAAACATATAAAAGAAGACTATTTTCATTTTTTTCTTTTTTTTTTTTAGGCCCATCAAATATTGAGACGATTAAAGTGTCCATTAAGAGGAATGAAATTGTTTTAAAAGAGAGAGAGAGAAAAAAATATTAAGATAAATAGAAAGAAATTATCTTAAGTGTTGTGTAGGGCAACAATTTTATTACAAAAATAAGCTGCAATTTATTTCACTTTATCTTGTCATGTTCAACCATGACGAGGCCTTTTCAATAGCTCTCGTAATTCTACATGTTTGTTTGGCTGGAGAATGGATGGCGTTGCAGCAAACAAGTAACTTGTGGGAGTGATAAAATGTGGGAAAATCATACAAAAATTAAGTGGTAAGGGAGAGGGGGAAAGAGTGGGAGAAAGATGTCAAAAAGGATGTAACTCATCTGCTTTTTTAAAAGCAACAATTTACGGCAGATTAGAAACCAGTACTGATCCGTTCTGCTATTATGATTGTTGAGGGATATATTCCGATCTTCTTATTCACACTTTAAGGCAACTTTAAATTTAATAAATATTTCACACTCGATGAAAATTCGAATTTCAAAAGAATTCTTAAATAAAATTATTAACTCCCGGACTTGAGCTGGAGACTGAAAGCTTGTTCTCCGCTTTGCTGAAAATAATTTTTTTTTAATTGCAAATTTACTTTAAAAAAACTGCCGGAACCAAAAAACATATCTGCTTAACAAAAGGGATTTAAAACATGATCATCCTATAAAATTATTTTGATTTTCGAATTAAAATAAAATGTAAGATATTGTATAAGGCCTTATTCGTAAAAATTATCTTATGCTTATAAGCTGATTATAAGAAAAAATTTTTTTATAAGACATTTGACTTATAAGCAGCTTATAAGCATGAAATATATTTTGTGTCCCATAGTACACTATATTCTATGTATTTTACACTGAGCAAAAATCAATAGAAAAGTTATGCAACAAACGAAGAAATCGTAATACAAGTTTTAAGACAAGAATAAACAGTCTGAAGAATAGAAGAATATAATAAAAATATAAATTTTTCTAAGTAAAAATATGCTAAACAAAAGTCGGCCTTTGAAAAACTGTTGTCATATTTTTGCAACAAAAACAACCAAATCCCCACGACAACTCAGCCATCTACTACAACCGGATTGTACAAACACAAATTTCCGTCTTGACCTCAAGACTTATCTGTCTCACCAATTCTAATTTTTGGCGATCTTAGCAAACAAGTTTTCAGTAAAAAAAAAATTGAACGTGTAGTACCCAAAATTATAGCAACAAAACAAACAAAAGCCGGGATAGAAATTCAAGCGGAAGTTGTCAATTATTGACATTTTACTAGTCTGCTTACGCGCATTCATAAATACGTGCTTAACCAAATATTTCTTCAAATAAGGCGAATTGTTGTTCAATAACTCATTATTATGTAATTGCGTGAGAATTTAATAAAAAAAAAAAAGAAAAAATAACACACAACAATAACAAAACTGACCCTGAACTTCATTCATCGATACAGTCTGTCAATCAGTAACACAGACTGTCTGTCTGTCTGTCAGTCCATACAATTTCAATTTTCCTTTTAAAGAAAGTTGTACAGCGCTAGTCAGTCGTACAAATTGAGTTTGGTTTTGAGTTGTTTAAGTTTTCTTTACACTTTTCGACTTAAGACTTGTTGGGTTTTGTTAAGAAAACATTTTGTGAAAAAAAACATAAAAACATGAATTTCGTACAAAAACAGTGTCTACACTTTTTAGTTTTGTTTTGTTTCGATTTTTTTTTCTTGTGTACATATTTCTTTTGTTTTTTGCCAGAATATATCAGATCAGGCAAGTCATGACATCATATTTCAAACAACTTCTTGCATTTAGGGTTTTATATTCTAATCGACACTCTATTTCAAGCAATAATAACTTGGCATAAAGCTGAAAGTTTTCAAAATAGTCTACCAAATTGAAACATTGAAAGCATGTCCTAACATATTATGACTTTGTGATCGAAATATTCTTCTAAGCAGATAGTTCTGAAAAACTTAAAATCCAATAGATTTTTTCCCTTTTTGGTTCATATGCAATGGATAGCCGATGAAATTTGCTCTGAAAGTTATGACAGCAGAAGGAAACTATAATTATTGCTGCTGCTTTTTAATGAACTATACATTCGTTATTTCATAATTAATTCGCGTAAGTCAAAGCGATATAAGATATAAAATAAGTGCTTCCATGCGGTTCGGTTTGAAATAATTCCAAATTTAATCAAAAATGATTTCAGTTTAAAATTTTAATATCTTTCCGATCGTTTAAGGCTACCCATAAATATTAGAAACATATGGCAACGCTACACGAATACAATATTAGTTTTTAGCGGTTTTTTTTTTCTAAGTCGACAAACGAAATTGCCAGATAATTAAGAGAATCATCTGAAATGATTTCTGAAACAACTAAAATTTTCAGTCAATATTAACATCATGGTTGTTCCTTGGTTTCGCCACAGCTTCTCTGATATCGCTATGGTAGAGGTCTCAGCCCTTTCTCATACCGCTATGCAAAAATTATATATATCTTGAAATATATTAGATATCTGGTACTGCAATCCTTTGGCTGACTAAACAAACAAATATCAAGGACATTTTTGTTTGCAGCAACTCAACAACAGAATAAAGAAGGGCACTTTTAAGTCGTTGATGCGCGATTTCCATGCTTGTCGCACTCATATTTTATAGAACTCTTATTTAAAACAACACATATCCCATACACTTGTTGGGTTTCGAAAAAAGTTTGTGTTTGTGTTGATTTTTTTTTACAAAAATAAATCCGTTTGGTAATTCAACACCTGATTTATGACAAATTGCTGCATAGGGGACCTTTTGAGCAGCACTTCACAACAGAGAGGGTAAAAAACATAAACGGTTAGGGAAAAAGACCCCAGCTGCTTTTTGGATGTAGTTGTTCCTTAATTTTGTATCTCTGGACGAAAAAAAAACAACCAACATTTAACATGATCCTCCTCTTTTTCTTCTTTTATCTTTCTTACTTTCTCTCTTTGTTTCAATAAACTCTTTGATTTGTGTGTAAAATTTTAAAAATATTTTAATAATTTGCTCATTTTTCGGCCTTAAAACACGCAAACAACAACATCCGTTTTATGTTAAAGTGCTTTTGAGATTTCTAAAGCAAGTTTTATCAGTGCATGTGTATGCGAAGGAACATGTTTCAGTGCATGAATTCTGTGATCAATAAGCGACAAAGTTGGAGTATATATTTCCCTTGGCTTTGTTTCGGTACAAAACATTCATAAATATGATACCAAAACTTCTCTCTTCTTCGATGCGAGTACTTCATGTGAAGTACTTTTCTTAAGTGGATACTTGACAAAACATACAAACGATCTGTTGAAATTTTCAAGTGCAAGAGATCTTTTTGTTGTCGTGTAACAAAATATTGTATAAAATTTATTTAATATTTTCCCTCATAAAAATATTTCAAAATTATAGACTCCAATAAGTTTCAAGCAGCCAGCGATTATCGATCGCAACTTGTTTGTCCCTTTAAGAACCGACATCAACCTGCCGCTTTTAATAATTTTTAGAATACATAGTCTATATATTGTAGGACAGTATAAAACCGATTTAGGTTTAACCATTTTTATATTCTTTTAAGGGTTTTCAGGAAGGGTTTTATCGTCAGAAACAGCCACGGTCTTAGGTCCTATAACAGTATGAGCGGCTCACAAGACCGCAAGGTATTAAAGATAGATAATGCCATTTTGTGACTTCGTAGTGCGTGTTAGCTGCAACATTTGTTATCTTCGATATTTTATCTTATTTAGATGCTTGTCTTATATCATGATATACAAGGGTAATTGACATCTTTTAAATTTAGTTTATAACCTCAGATTCGTAATGTTAAATTCAGAGCGACATGGCTTTAACACTCACCTGTATTTTCTTTTGTGCCTAATTGCAAGTTCCTCGAAGATGCAACAGGATCGAAATCACCACCCAAATCAATGCTGTTAACTTCAACACTGGTTAAATCCATAGATTTAATAGCCGACGATGCCGGAGCCATTGGCAATGCATCATACAAATCCGTAAAATTGTTTAAAGCGAATAAGGCCGCACTGCGGTTCTCTTTGTGATATAACGAAGCACCCGAACTTAAACTTAAAAACGATAGACACAACAACACTAAAAATAATAATTTAAGAGGAATAGTGGGCAGCAAACTGTTGCCAGAAGGCAAAAGCTGAAAATTTTTGCACTTTTGTTTATTACAAGGCAACATTTTGTAATGCTTGTGAAACAAGTATTTCAGTTTGAAATTTTCAAATATGTTCGAGGTTAGTTTTAAATTGCAGCAGGCTGGCATCATTGATAAAATGAACGAGAGATAAATGATTGTAATTCAGTTACAATTATTTTTAATTTAATTTTCTATTTATTATGATATGAAACTGATTTAGAATTATTCGTATTTTCAATTTTCACTCGCATATTTAGCGCTTAAGTTTTCATAAATTTTCACTGTGTCATCGTTTGTGCAAAAAGACGCGGACAGATCAACTCATGATGTTTGTATTTTTAATTCGCATCATTTATGTTTTTGTTTTTGTTGTTATTTTTTGTTCAATTGTGGTGGAAAAATCGTTTAATTTAATTTCACGATGTTGACAAATTATGCCAACAATTAAAGATAATTGAGGCTAACTAAACACAATTATTTATTTTATCATTCCCATAAAATATTAAATTAAAAATGTCAGTGATGTTGATGCACACAGCGACTGGCAATAATAATTATATTTGTTTTTCTTTTCTTTATACATACATCACATTTAACTTTTTTATTGTGCACTGTAAATTAAAAAACCATTTCATAGCACGTATTGTTATTGTTGTTATTGTTTTTGTTTTTTTCTTCTTTTTTTTAAAATTGATCATTCAACTTGGTGTGTAAAAGATCGCATGTGTCAAATTTATAATTGACATACACATACCGTTAAAGAACAATTTTCCAAAAAATTTCTTAATTTTTTTATAAGTATCTTGTTGATCGACTGCAATGACAAAATGGTATCTGTAAAGAAAAAGAAACAAGATCATTATTGGAACGGTATTTTTTTAATTTTTTTTTTTTTTGAGGCACAAAGAATATTTATATACTTTTGACATTGAAGGTGTAGTAGTTTCACCTCTAAAGCTGTCAAAAATATTCAGATTTATAACAACAAAAAAGCATGAAAGCTCTGTCATGGTTTAATGGTGTCAAAAATAATAACAATCTTCCATAAATTAATAGTGAATAAATAACAGAATGTAAGCCAAATGCTGATGAAAATTGATCACCGTATTTGAATACATAATTGATGTATTTTTATTGGGTTTTTAGGCTTACCGGGAGGAATCAATAAACTGTTACAAAACAAGAGAATATATGATATGAAAGATTTAAGGCTAAAAATAATTTCGCTAAGCCAAAGTATTATTCATGATATCAGTAAAATAAATAGTTGTCAGAGATCGAAATTTTCAGATTCTTAATAAAATATATATTTAGAAGGCATCACAGCTTACAAATTTGGATGCTTTTTAGCATTTAATAAAAAAAGATTGTTACAACACGCCTTAAGTATTTTCTTTAAAAGATCTGTACATCATAGAATAGCGATTGCCACAATTTGTACGATGAACTTAGAACACAACAACAAAACCTTTTGAATTAAAATTCGCAAATGTCAAAATTATATGTGCTGTATTGTTAGTTCATGCTGATTTAGGAACATTTCAATGGCAAAATGAGGAATAACTTGCACTGATTTATTAGCGTTCAGTGCAAAACCCTATAATCACTAAATTTAAAATGTATGGTAATTAAAATTTTTCATACAACATATTTTACAAATAGAATTCGAATATGTTGTTTTATGTTCGACGGCGACTATAAGACACCATCGGTCTCAGACTGTGTTGAAATCATTGGAATTCTTAAAATCTGCTATACAAACACCCCGAAAGATTAGCAATTTACAATAACAATAAAAGGCAACAACAGTTATGTATATACTAATAGAGCATTCAATGCACACGCATGCATGCCAGTACGTGTGATGTAACAGCTAAATACGTGTGTATTGCACACTTTGCTTTTTGTCAGTTAATTAATGCAGGAAGCGACATTTGGCCAGTCAAAGGCCGCACGCCAGTCATGAGTGTGTGTGCAGTATGCGTTAATATTTTTTTATATTTATTATCTGCTCAAAATTTAATCGCTTCCTCCATTCTTGCAAAAAGTGTAAAAGAAAGATTCGAATGTTATCATAAATTCAGAGATTTTCACTTTCATTTTTTGAAATAACTTCATTTTAGCAATTTGGAAATACGTATTCCAGCCTTCATATTTATAGTCCAACACCTATTCGAATATGTAGATATGTATGGCTGTATGCACTCATGTGAATGCTCTTAAAAGGCAATTTTGAATTGATTTTTATCCTGCCTAGAACACTCAACAAAACTAGGATATTCCCAATAATTCATGTAAGTATTTTGAAGAATTTAATATTAAAATGAATAATCTCACTATCTCTTTGGACTTATTATTTTCCCACATACATTGATTTAAATAATGAACTAGAGAAATTTTATACATTCTTGATTTAATCCATCTTTGACATTTTTAAATGACTCCATTGAGAGAAAATGCAGGGTTCTTTACACTTTTAAAAGTGATTTGTGAAACCGACTGACGTCTAAAACCATTATATGACCTTAAATTGCTAAACAGTGTATTAATTTTATAGCTCATTCAATTTTTCAAATTAAGATATATATACATACATATATAGTAAAATTTTTAAGCCTTGTAATCATCGGGAGTGTTGACCCAAAGATTTATAATATATTATAGAGTCTTTGGTTGAATGTTGGAGCCAATTGCTAAGTATAGAAATATTTTTTATAACATATTGATCCCTTAATTTTCAGAATCATTCTACAAATTGGTCGGTTTTTCATATTTTACCCTTTTTTGGTAACGTAATGAAATTTATAGGAAAATTTAAGTAAAATAATGTATGTAATACATACATACATACATATATACACTTGGTTATGTACATACATATGTATAAAAATATTTATTTTGACCAACGCAGCGAGCAGTTAAAATATGTGTCTTAAAAAGACGTATAAGACGTGTAACAAAATTTATAAAATAATTCTGATCGTGACAACTGAATTAATTTTATAAACAGCATTAAACTATTAGCAATACTGTGTAACAACTATCACGTCATTAGGAGTATGTACATACATACAAACATCCATATGTACCTGCAGCCAAAGACTAAAGCCATATATACAATATCTATAGTAATTGCTATTGCCCTCAAAGTAATTGCCATGGGATAACAAAAAACACTAACTGCTTCGTTCAACAAATTTTGGCCAACTCCCTGAGCTTCCACTTTGCACCATTATTTCAAACAATTTTCAGCATAAAGGGCAAATTTAAATAAAACTAATAAATCAAATAAGTTATTCATTATGTAAAAAACAAACATCAAACATAACAAGAAACAATAGATTAGAACAGAAGACAGGAGTGAAGCAGAAAGAAACAATAACAACATGTAAACACATACAACAATGCGAGAGCATTTCTTTTGGAATTATAGGTATATTGAATTCATTATATTTAAAGCAAATTATACATTTATAAAGTAATACCTTTCTATATTGCGTTTGGCTATGTAGGAAGTAATCCAAATAATATTTAATATCCAATTAGTTAATTTTAAAACACATATTTTAGTTAACACTTCACTCAAGAATGGCAATGATTGTCGTGTACAGAATTTGTATATTTTTCATTCGATATTATTTTTACAAAATTATGGCCGAGAACAATAACATTTCAGATATGCAATATCATCTTTTTATTTTTCAACTATTCATAAGCAATTTGTATTTTAAACAAAGTTATTTTGTGTGAATACGAAACGAAAAAACGCGTTTGTTTTTACATCAATATAAAAACTAAACCAAGACCGCTACGGACACAACACAACTAACTTCTTTGACCGATCGAGAGAAACTAAATAATAAAAGAGAAAGATTTCAACAATGATGCCAATTTTTCTTCAATCAGAAGTACCATTATGTGTTTTATTACTGCAACGGGCAAAAACAAAAACAATGTGCGTATGTATGTATATGAAAATGTATATATATATATATATATATATATATATATAATACATAGTTTTTAAATATGGGCACATGATTTTGCTTTATATAAATAAAAAATAAAAATTTTAATTTGCAATCATGCATGTGTGCAGCATTTCAATGTGTTAACACAAACAACAATTACATTATTTGTTGTATTTGTGCCGTAGCAAGGCCACCGTTTTAGAATCAGGTCTTAGAATACAACATATATATATATATGTATATATATATATATATATATATATATATATATATATATATATATATATTTATGTTTGTGTATTCTACGGAAATCGCTTATTATATTCGAGTTTTATTTACACATTTGACCTCACTGCAAACAAGTACAGGGATGTATTTTATTTTACTGTTAAAATTCGGTGCTGCCACATATATTTAAAAAAAATTTTATAACTATTTAATTTAGTCATCAATAATATATAGAACTATTATTCAAACTATTATGTACTTATAATATTGGAAATCAACTTTTTCTCTATTTGACTGCTCACCTAGAAGATATAGTACCAATCATTGCTAACATATGACGTTACCAGACAGCGAATCCATCAATACGCCTAAATCTATGTTACAAAATTTACACTGAAATGAGCAACTCGTTCAAAATTTATGGTGGAAGAAACTCATTTGATTTCACCACAGGCTATTCTGTGATTTCACTGCAGTTAATAAAGGCAACGGAAGAAGGTAACTTGTTTATAAGTATTTTCCAAATAGTTTAATTGTATAAAAATTTAGTTAATATATCTTAATATAATGTATGTAATTTTTTTGGCTTTATTTTTTTAATCCTCATAGAAATTTCATAACATTATTATCCAAAGTAATATATATACACACAACTAATCCTCCTTGTTCTATAGTATTTGTTGTTGTCATAAGAACGCGTACAATCAATATTTAAAATATTTCAAACATACACACATACATATATATATATATATATATATATATATATATATATATATATATTTATATGTATGTATTTCAAAATCAATAAAACTATTTCTTTAAAAGAAAATTTAGCACTTCACTAAATAACTAAATGAAACTAAATGGCAAGTTAACTTAATAATGCGTATCTAGAAGCGTCGTGCAAAGGCGTTTAGTTTAAATTGTAATAAATATTAAAACATTGTAATTTATTATTATTCTTGTATGAAGCAAATATTAAGAAAAAGCCTGTGAAACGAAATTTAGCTTCAGAAAAAGTTTCTAAATAAACTAACTACGGCCTGGACCCATCGAGGAACTGGTCTCGTAGTGATTTGTTTTTCTGCTGTGGTAGATAGACTAAACAAACGTTCATTTTCTTGTTGAAAACTTCTACTAAGGCACTGATTCTTTGTAACTAAACAAATTTGCGTTTCCAAGTCGCGATTTACAGACCGCTCACCGAAATTCGAAGAACCGATTAAAGTCAAATTCGGCATAGTCGATTGTGGAAGATAGTACCAAAGTCCTTTTGCATGATATGTCCAACCTTCTTTTTCATATTCAAAGAAGTTTATTCGATGGTCCTGTTTTCGTCGTACTAAGCTTTCGTAAAAGCTTTTAGCAATTAAAGAGTAAGCGGCTGGTATGCCACCTGCAGGTCCTTTGGCACCTTGAAATCCATTTGCCTAGCACAAGAGATGAGAGAACTTTTAATGATATAGAAAATATATAGAACAAAATTGTGAACTTCTTAGTCACTTACATTTGGATGTGCCATTAATATACTACATTGTGCCAAACATTTGTGCGTTAATGTGTCCATATATTCTTGTGTTAAATTAAAATAACCAGTTGCTAATTTCAGCCTTGAGTTATGCACACAATTTGACAACAGTTGTTTTGTCACCACACTGTCATGATGAATACCAATTTGTCCCATTTCTATGAGAGGAAAAATCCAAGTGTCTGCATCATTTATTTTATTACAGGTAATTTGCTGCTTTTGGTAGGTTTGCTGTATAAATTCAGTAATACTCTTTTTTGCGCGCTTTATAAACTCTTCTTTTGTCCCTTCGTATGGTAAAATTTTCCAATTACGGTGTAAACCCACCTCAGCATCTTGGCGTACAGAAAGACTAAACTCTTGAACACATGATATAAGTTCGGCATAAAAATCAGCCAGTGGTTTGTCCTCGATGAGAATATAACGGTCTTGTCTATTCGTAAAATAATCATGGGAAAGGTTTGCTCCGGATATCAATACCGCATCGTCAAATAAATAGACTTTCATGTGCTGTAGACCAAGCAGCTCATTCCATCTTGGTGGAGCCAAGCGCTTTGTCATGCCTCTTAGATTCGGTGTGTGATAGAGACTTAACTGAACTTGTTCACCAAAGTCCTTTAATAGAGGTAAGAGCATTGTCTTAGAGTTAATATCACCACGAGTCCCTCTGGTAAAATCTAGCAAAACATTGACTCGTAAGGATGCTTGTTGTTGGAGACTTTTCTTTAAAATTTGAACAATATTGCTTTCCAATTGACCTGTACCTAAATATAAACTTGCTAAAATGATACGCTTTTTAGCTGTGGCACTACGCTGCACAAGAGTGTCATAAAAATGTCTAGGCTCTGTAATGACTTGTATTTGTTCCCCTTTTAAAGGAAAACATGGGGCTACATTATGCAGCCAAGCCAAACTTTCCAGATTAGCTGCAGCTCCAGCTGTTCCTCCAAAACTATTAGTTAAGATTTGTGGCGATTGTTGTAGGCAACCAATTAGGTCCGAAGGTTGGTTTAATGGCTCCGCAAAGGACGAAAAAAAACGCCTCAGAAACATTTTGTACTTTTAAAATTACTTTTTCT
The DNA here is from genome assembly GCA_963675445.1 of Linnaemya vulpina. Classification (NCBI taxonomy): domain Eukaryota; kingdom Metazoa; phylum Arthropoda; class Insecta; order Diptera; family Tachinidae; genus Linnaemya; species Linnaemya vulpina. The sequence goes on from OY776277.1 coordinate 7,267,115, forward strand.
TTTAGACTCTGTGCTAACAATTTTCTTTCGCAATTGTCTATTTAACACCCTCTTGAAAGCATCGAGTAATTTTTGGGCTTTTAAGTTATTTTTAGAACTTCTTTGCAGGCGCACACATTTGCTACAGCTCTTTGATTCATTTGTAGAGTACTTAGATATTAAACTCTTTATATATTTGCTATTTTCTGTTATAAAATGTAATATAAGGAACACGCTTTATCATTATATTTAATGTTATCTTTGATAGTTTAATATGTATTAAAAAAAACTTGGTAAAACTGATAACGTAAATATTGTCAACACATGGTTGTGTTTGTAAGGTAGTACATGTAAGATATTGCACATCTTGTGATGCCAGACTAATAAAATAGTAAGTAGACCCACCTAACATATACATGTTAAGGTAGAGAAGCATTTTCGATGATCACATTATATATGTTTTGTATCATCATAAGATTAATGTGTATGAGATATAACCCTCCACCACGAGATGTACACAAGTACAGGCATATTCATACACGAGAAGAAGGTGTACATAATGAAAGGTGTACACAACTAAAGGTGTATATAACGAAAGAAAGGCAATGTCTATAGTGTATTGAAGGTGTACATTGTACTGAAGGTGTACATAAAATATTCTTGTACAAAATTTTCGTTCTCAGATGTACACAACGAAAGAAAGGCAATAGTGTATTCAAGGGGTAATATGTATTGCAGGTGTACATTGAATTTCTTGTACATTTCTGAGATCTTTGATTGCCACTTGTGTCTGGTTATGTTATTTCTCAAGCTAAGACATCAGTTGACCAAGTCAAGTGCCTCACACTATGAAACTCTGTCAACCACCATATGTCCTGCAATTCTCTTAACATTATATTCAAGCATTTACATATATGGTTCAGCAGATATCTGTACAAGTTTAAATAAATAATATAACTTACAATGGTAACTTCCTGCCTACGATGTTACATAATAATATGGTACCGCAGAATGTTATCGTGGGGCGCTCTGTAACATTTTAGATTGAAGGCGAATAAACTGAGTTCGCCCAATTCAACGTTTTAAGACAACCCTGTTCGATGCCACTTTTGAAATGAAAAATTATTCATTTCTTAATAAACTCAGCTTTTCTCTGTACCACTTGAAGATTATATTTTTTTCATAATTTATTATTTGTTAGACTTTGCAATTAAACTGTGAAATACGGCTAAAATAATGTCATTTATAGATGTAGAAAGTTTGCAAAAACTATCTTATGAAAGGTGTAAGATTTGGTCAGATATGATGGAAGTGAGTGTGTAAAAAAATATGAAATGTTCTTGGTGTTATGTTTGTATGTTAATTGTACCATTTCAGAATATGTCCGTGCACGAAACATTAGAGCAAATTGACATTAATGAATTGGAGAATACCTATGGTCCCGAATGTGATGAAAATGACTCAAACGATGAATTAGCTTCAATGGAAGAAGATTGTGATACAACATTGGACCGTAAAGTTTTGAGAAATATCATTAATACCAAACGGCTTTCTTCATATATCAATAAACCATTGCCTATAAGGGATATCACTCGATCTGAAGAACAAAATGAATTAATCGATATTGTTAATAAAACTTTGCCCATAATAAGTGAAAATAACCGGCAACTGAGGGAATATGGGCTGGATAAAATTTTAAGCACTTTCGACAAAAAGGAAATCGAAGAAAAAGTCGGCAGCTGGCTTAATCGTCATAATTCGTTGTATGGAGGTGATAACACAGTGTTATGTGCTGTTGCTACAAAAAATTACGATGAAATGGATAAACGGTTAAAACCATGTGCTAGATATTTATATGGTAAATCTAAAGACAATGAAATGGGTGACGATACCGACGACTCTTTGCAATCTGGAGAAACAGCTAGATATATACGTTCCAGTAAAACTTTCCCTATTAGGAAGACCACCAGCACCATTATTAAAACTTATCGTAAGGCTAAGAGCACTAGAGAAGCTCTTTGCGAGAAGTATGCCTGTGAACTGAATGACGATGAGCATCGCCATTGTAAAAGAACAAGTAATATCGAACATTGTAAGAATCGATTCGATGTACAAAACTTCTATAAGACACATAAATATGAGATAACTCTATCGTCAAAGAAGCAAAGACGTAAAGTGCTTCGAAAACGCACGTACAGCAATAGTTGCAGTACAATGGATTCATCGTCCGACTCTGACTACTCTTTTAGGGATTGCCGCATATCAAATCGGAAATACTTGAGAACTTGTAGGCATTTTTATTCTGCAGCAAGTTGTAAGTCTAGTTTACTCCCATATACAGAATATTCAGATGTTCAAACAAAAAAATCTTTGCGCTTTCCCATGAAGATGCCTTCAGCACGAAATGATCGCATTTATTATTATTTAAATTCAAAAAAGAAACTGTTATCAACGTCATCATCATCATCAAATTCTTCTAGTAGTGTAATTGAGAAGCGTCTTAAAATTAAGAGGAATGCCAATTACCTTCATGATGATGATAGCCGTCCATGTAAACTTGAGTCAGCTTGTGATTGTTGCAACAGCAGGAAATTATGTGAGAAATTTAAGTAAGTGTTGGTAATTAAAGTAACTATTTTCAGTTTAATAGTTTAATATGTCCTTTGCATGTTTGTTAGATAAGAAGCTATTATAGGGCGTAAGAGGTAAAATCTGAAATATGAAATACTACCCAAAAACCAATTTCAATCAGTTCATGCTACAATTACCATGGTTCATTCTAATAAAATTCTTCTATACATAGATTTTATATATGTATAAGTAAATTCTTCTATTACCACAATAAAGAATATATTTATATAATATTAAAAAACTAATTACAAAATTATCTCTTGCAGGCATATTGCTGATACATCTACGGAAGAATGGTTCGTTGAAAACTGTTCGCCAAAAAAAATACGTAAACCTCGAAGTAATAAAATAAAATTAGGGAATTCTTTAATTGCGGCTAATAAAAAAGTGCCCTCTTCAACTGAGATTGTAGACGAAGGTTTAAGAACTAAAAGTAAATCAAAGTTAAAAACTGGTGGAAAGGTCATAAAAACTCGTGAAAAGGTCATAAAGGAGTCAAAATCCAAATCGAACACTGATGTTTTAAAAAAAGAATATCAAAATAAAAATTTGTCCGATACGTCTTCAACATATAATACAAATCGAGTTAAACCAGTTGCTTCGGCTAAAGACTCAAAATATGGCAAACCTAAAAATACGACATCCCTCAAACCGAAAAGTGTTTTGAATGATGAAACTGAAAGCGAAAGTGAAATTTACGAACTGAAAATGGCAATAGAGGCATCCAAAAAATCATATGAAGAAGATCAACGACTGCTACAAAATAAGAAGCCAGTGAGTAATGATGCTGCAAAAGTAATGGCGGAATTACAACCTGTAAAGAAGGCCGTATCAAGAAAAAAGAAACAGGTTTCTCAGTCTGCTGAGAACGCGCACAAAACACGAAAAATAAAAAAACTTTCTACAGACAGTGTTGAATTCATTGAGAAATTGCCAAAAGTGCATGATGATTCTACGGCATGTAATTCTGTGACCATGACAATGTCCGAAGTGGGCAATCTAAATACTATAAACGAAAATTCTTTTGCAAATGCTCAAGCGATTTACAATTCAACTGCGTTATGTACTAAGAGTACGGCTTATAAAAGACAAATCGCTGACCAATTCATCGAGGAGGAGGAGGAAGAAGATGAAGATACAGTTAAAGAACATGCGGTTACAGTAATTAAAGTATCATCACCTAATAATACAGTAATCGATTTGAAAAGTGTAAAGGAGAAGCAAACTAAAACTAAAATTGAAGATAAAAATTCTAAAATAAAGATATCGGCAATGAAAAACCCCAAATCTCTTGCAACTAAAAAAATTGAAACCCAAAAACAAACTGTTGCAGCCAGTTCTACAGTAACCTCAACTACTTCACAATCTCCAGAGGAAAATTGCGGACTAACTTCAAAACGATATGACATAAATGAAAATGAACCGATAGATTTATTGGCCTCCGATGACCAAAGTGATTGCGATCTCGTAACGTCTTCTACAAATATCGATTTGACAATTAATAATACGCAAACTGAGAATACGGCACGGCGTAATAATAATTCAATCGTAAATACCAATAATTTACCGGAAAATAGCATTCTTATTTATGCTCCGCACAATCAAAATATGACTCAAACCAGCAATATTACTAATGATGGTTATTTGACCATCACTAAAGAGCATTTAAGCGGTATTATTGGTGAGAATTCAGCCGAAAAATTCATTAAATATTACGTTGGCCGCAAACGTTTTAATTCTAATTCTACGATTTATTATATACCACCAAATGATAAACGGAACTCATCAATGTCGGATAGTGCTGATGATTTAGATTATTTGGGAGCATCCGGTAATCTTTATGTTATAAATAATTAAATATTTGGACTGTTGAAATATTTTGTACATTATGAAATATAATTTCCAATAAATGTTTTATTGTCTGTCCCACTATCACTATCTCTGGAAAGGATTCGCTCCAGCTAACAGTCATGTGAAACATTTTATTCGTTATCTTCACAAACGAACAAAATCATCTTTTATTTATTTGTTTTTTCGTAATATTTGTACTATCGTAATATAACAAATGCAAAAGAAATATTCTTATACGTGTACAAATGACCGGGTGCTTAGGAAATGTTACAGATGATGGATTGCGTGCTTATGCGTGTATTTGTTATTTATATTAGCAATTTAATTCCTGCCTGTTTTTCATTTGTGAATTTTATTTATAACATCTTACGAATAAACAATAATAATACTTGATAATATGAAAAAAAATTTTCGCTCGCTTTAATTTTATTTGCAAAAGATAAAATATTAATAAAAGGAAATAGAATTTTAAACATTTTTCAATGTAATTTTAATAAACAAGGGACTCCTTCGTTGGATAGGCAGTTAATATCTCAGTGAACACTTGGTTTTGATATTAAGTGCATATTCTAGCAAGAATATACTGATTTTTACTGAAGATAGGCTTTCGGTGCTGTAAGTATATATACTATATATATATATATATATATATATATATATATATATATATATATATATATTATATATATATATATATATATATATATATATATATATTTATATATATATATATATATATATATATATATTTATATGTATTAATACATATATATATATATATATATATATATATATATATATATATCTGCATTCGTAAATGCCATATCCTAGAGTCTTATTTTGCAGCGATAATTTTATTCTTCACAAGGTTTAATTATTTAAACGCAAACATTTTTATGAAATTTTCTTAAGTATGGCAACTGTTTGTGTTCTTCCTTCCTTTTGCTATTACTGTTGATAATTGTCACGCTACTTAAATGATCAATTTGTTGTAGTAGTTGTCTACAGTACGAATAAATTTTAGCAACTGCGTTAACTTGTTAAATAAAATAGTTATTGTTTCAAGGCAACAGCTTTTAAAGTTTTAACGTTTGATTTTCTCTTGCAGTTCTTTGAATAGTGATTTAAATAGTTCTGTTGCCATTCGTGTGAATTTGCACAGGAAACCGTTCGGATATTGCCAGTCATGTACTTTAACGGAAATTAAACAGCTGTTACCATATCGCTTATGTTATTCCATCTCGCGTGAAAGTGTGGCTACTCTTTCCTTAGCAGATATGGCACCACTATCAGTTTGATGACATTTCCGCTATACTTGTGCTTTTGACATTTCTTTTGTTTAGTTGTTGTGTGTTGTCAGTATTGGCGCCGTTTTTGTTAGTTTGCTTCAGTTCAGTATAACAAATCAACGTTGATGTGCGAAAATTGTGAAAAGTGTTTATAAAATTGTAAAAAGCTTTGATATTGAAAGGCTATTGTAAAATCTAATAGAAATCAATGAAATTAATGCAAGAAAAGAGGTGTAATACCCAATTGTTCGATGTTCGTTGTTGATGTGGAAAATTGCTTGGAAGGCATTCCTGTGGCCGATAGCTAGTTAGCAAGCCATAGAGTTTGTTACGCGAGGATGTGTTTAAAGCCATGGCCTCTTGTGCTTTTGCTATTTATTGTTTAATAGTTTCTTTAACGCGAATGTAACAACAAGTGCCGTTTTAGTTAACAAGTGTCTCAGCGTAGTGCCGTCTGTTATGCGGCAGGTGATCATTTGTTTCAACATCGGATATTGTGAAGTGCGTTTGATTGCAGTTAATTGTTGAGCTGAAATCTAATTAATCATCATGTCTCTTGATTTTGCAATATATATATTTTTGTACTACAACAACTTATCCAAATGCTTTCGCCGGCATTCCTTAACTGGCTGCTGCCGTAGTTCAGTGGTTTGATATGTAACATAAACGATATGATTGTTGTTTTAACACGCATTCTACATCCCAATCGTTTCCACATGCATGAGCTGAGTGCAGTTTAAAGGATTTAATGGATAATGATACTTAAGCCCTAGGGCATGCAGATGTTTGTATGATTTCATAGAAAGCTTTCCAAGAGCTGATTTCAAGTGGAACTGTTGTTTCTGCTTTTGAAAGGCGTTTATTATTTGGATTAAAAATTATATATATAAATTAAATAAATGCATCTCTTGTCTTATCATATTCTATTCCAGATGAAATATGGCTTATTTAAGAGGCCTATAGATGACTCCAGTCATGGAGGCAATTTTACTAAATTGTGGTTTGTGGCCTTGACGGTTCATTTATACTTCTTTACAAACAGATCAGCACTTTCAGAATTGAAAATTTATATAAAGTTTTCTTTCAGTGATGAACACATTTTATATTCTCGTCTGGCTATTATTTTGAAAATTAAGGTTACTATTAGGCTACCTGCAGCTTTTAAGTTCACTGTATGTAACAGTTATAAAATTGAGGTTACAAAAACAAAATTTTTTTTAAAATTTTTAATAATAAAATTGAATGTTATTTACATAGAATCTTTGTCTTCAACTTGAGACGTATTTGAAAACCAAGAGCATAATTGAAAGTAAGAGCCTGGTGGGTCCCAAAATAAAAAATTGGATTGCATTTATTTCGCATTTATAAAAGGTGGCCTCGTTGTTATGCCTTAATTTCAAACCTCAATAACATCAGTATCATTAATATCCCATACAAAAGCAAGTTGGCTAAAATGTTATAGTACATAGATATATATCATCAAAAGATATTATTACAATCGATTATATTTTAAATTCAAAATAGTTTTGGTATTCCAAATTCATTCTAAGAATTAAAAGAAATGGGCCAGAAGAAAAGTTCATTTCTTAGCAGTGAGTTTATTTTCAAAATAAAAATGTAATTTAAATATCCGATTGGGTGGCACACCACCCAGTAGTTGCTTATGTGTTTGCAAGTAATAATTTGTGTTAATTAAATAAGAAATAATTAAATAAGAAATTGTTGCAATTATCAAAAAATTAATGGAAAAATTTACGTAATCCCGAGGCACCCATTTTCGATTGTTGGCTTTCTATAATTCATTTAAAAATCAAGTGCAAAATTAAGTTACTAAAATAATTATATTATTATTTGTGGACCAGCCCAACACTTCCAAGATGCAATTTAAGAAATGGTGAGTAATTTATAATTAATGTTACTATTTTTGGTTTAATAAATTAAATGATTTTGGAATAGTTTCAATATCCATAAATTTGAAACTGTTTAGGACTTTCTATGGAACTGTTTTAATAAATAAGATATAAATTATTTATTATTATATATAATTCTTCTAGTTTTTTTGACCTCTTTTTGATTAATAATATGCATCAATATTTTTAAGCTTAAGGTCTCTTTATTTTTATTAAATTATAAATTGTTTTTCCTTTGTGCATGACGAAATATCGAAAACCAGTTTATAATTTAATAAAAATAAAGAGACCTTAAGCTTAAAAATATTGGTGCATATTATTATTATTATATATAATAAAGTCAATAAACTCCAAGGACAATCACTCACGATCATGGGGGAATTCTTAACTATTGCAAATTGGGGAAAAGCGGTGATTAGTTACAGACAAAGTTTTTAATAAATTAACTATTTGACATACTGTCATTGTACTATTATAATATGAAATTTATTTGTTGGCTGGTTAAGCAACGTCTATATGCATTTCATTGGCGCTTTTTACCAAATCGTCAATAGACTTCAACCACAGTTTTGAAAAGTTTCAAACTTCCCAACTTATTAAAAGTCTTTTATAAACCATCTGAGAATTATGCCAATAAAATAACTATAAAAATTTACATTTTCAAATAGTACCCAACAAATAAATTTCATATGATAAAGTTTTTATTTTTGTCAACTTTGAAAAACACAACTTTTGAGCCATACGATTTAATTGGATTTTCATATTCCACACAATCTACGAAATTATTCCTATTCTTATTCAAGCAGCATTTGAATTCCTTTTACTTTTTTTTTAAATATTTTATTTATAAATAATTACTTTATATTTGAAAAAAATATATCATAAAAAACATAAAAACATAATATAATATTTAATATATGTATGGATAACAGAAATACATTTAGTTTTTATTATTATTTTTACTTTAATTTATAAATTATTAATGTGTTTATAAAAAAATAATTATTATTACTCTTTAAGTATGATATTGCTTTAAATGTGTGTGTGTATGTGTGTGGTTAAAAACAAACAAACAAACAAAAAAAGAAATTAGATTAGAGTCAATGTAAAAAAGGACACATAAAAATGATCTATGAAAAACACAATTTTCAACTTAAACGACAAGAACATGATTTTCTTGACTTCGTTTCTTTTCTTCGAGAATATGAAAGAAAATATGAAATCTTTCATATTATATACAAAACAATTAAAAAGTTATTAATAAAAGGAAACAAAATATAAACTTAATTTTAATAGGTATGGAAGTGGAAGTTTCTTTTGAAAGTTTTGCAAAAGAAAAGTTTCGAAAAAGCCAGTTCATCAGAATTTAATTCTTAAGCCTTTGGAAAGGCCATTGGTTGCATAAATTATTTATAGACGTGATGCAGGGGGAAGAGTAGTGTTGTTGTTGCAGTTTTATTTTTTGCAAGGACTTAGACATCAATTTGGAAAGGTGAACCGGGAATATGTTCGTCTCCCCATTTGACTATTAAAATATATTGGCCACGATCGCGTACCAAGTAGCTGACATTGTAGTTATTGCGGCCAGTGTGTTTGATGCTGAATTCCTCGCAGGGACCCTTGGGACCGTACATGCCCACATAGAGAATATTATTACCTGCAAATTAATAACATAAGATGCTTTGTAAGAGTTGTTGGGGATAGTATCAGCATTAAAAGCTTACCAGCTTCAGTGGCACAAATGGTAAACGTATTTGTCTTGCCCATAAAAGCCTTCTTCAGGCCCATGCCTTTGGATGTTATCAGAGAAGCATCGGATTTGAAATGAGGCATTACAATGCCACTATTTTTGCCGCCCTTTGATACCTTTTGTACGGTCTCTACCACAACCGCTGATGTTTCTTGAGAGCCCTCATCGGCCAACTTGTCACCTAAAGCGCAAACGCAACAACAAACAGCCAACATTTAATATTTTCACAATTGAAATGTTAATACAAGCCTCGAACTTACCTTCGCAGCTTACTCTGAAGGGAGAGCCGATAATATGAATGTTGTTATATTTCACTGAAATATAGTGATCTCCGGGCAACAATGGAGTGTAATGCACTTTGTAGCCTTCTTCGACTTCAGTACAGTCCATGGCTACTTTTGAGGGGCCGTCGATAGTGACTCCTAATGTACCAACACCAGCGTTGCAGGTATTGATAATGAAATCTTGCCTCTGGCCGGTCTTAACATTTTCTAAACCAGAGCCGGTGGCACTTACAGCTGCAGGATCGGCCACATCCTTGCCGACCTTTATGCGGAAGGGAGAGCCGGGAATATGAACACCATTGAATTTGACATGAATAGCATGGATGCCATTTTCTCGAGGATAGAAACGTACGGAGGTCATTTCACTGTCAATGGCTTGGATGAAACAATCATCATCGGTGCCCGAGGGAGCAACAATTTTGGCATCTAATTCGCCCTTGGCACCGTTTTTGCGTACCATGAATTGATAGGGTGCGTCGGCTTGAATATTACCTTCTGGGAATTGTTGCACCTCCAATTTGTGAGCATCACCAGCATCGGGAGAAACATAAACCTTGAATGGAGAATCGGGAATATGGCGGTCATTAAACTTCAAGCCAACTCGGTATTCACCGGGCTCGGTAACTTTATAGGACACATCGCAAGAGCCATCCTTGCGGTCCTTGAATTCAATCTCAGCCTTACTGGGACCCTCAACGGAAATGGCCAAAGAACCGCCACCAGCCTCACGGGTCCAAACATTGAACTGGCAGGGCAAACCGACAATACCACGCTCCAAACCACTGCCGCCAGCTTTAACCAAATGGCTGCCAAAGTCGTGCAGAGGACCAACAGTAAATTGGAAGGGAGAGCCGGGTATGTGCATATCCTTGTAACGCACGGACACAGTGTGGACACCCAACTCTTTGGGCACAAAATGAACGGAATAAAGACCATCTTCTACTTCTTGGATTTCAGCATCTTCAGTCACGTTGCTGGGAGAAGTTACACGAGCGGCCAAATCAAACGATGTAATACCGGGCATCTTAAATGTCAGCTTACATTGGCTGCCGATTTCAGTAACTGGAACAGCATCACGTTCCCTTTGAATCTTCTCACGTTTACGATTGCTGCCCTCGCCCGATACCTTCACGGTGAAGGGAGAACCTTCAACATGATGATCAGCAAACTTCAAGTTAACAATATAATAGCCGGGCTCAGTGGGCTTGTAGGAGATGTTTAGTGTACCATCGTCCTTATCAGTACATTGAATTTCAGCCTTGCTGGGCCCCTCAATAGACACAGACAAACCGCCATAGCCGGCATTGCGGGTGTCCACTGAGAACACATTTTCAGTATGGGTCTTGCCTTCTTTGAGACCACTGCCCGAAACCTTAACCTTTTTGGCATCACCCACTTCACGTTCCATGACGGTGACTTCGAATGGCGAATTGGGAATATGTTTGCCACTGCGCTTAACAGACACCATGTGTGTGCCAATTTCACGTGGCGTAAATGAAATGCCAATATTGCCAGTGGGCATGCGTTTCAAAAAGCACGGTTCCTCTAAGCCACTGGGTGCTTGAATTGAAGCATTCAAAGCGCGCAAGTCGGCATCAGTAATTTCACCGGGCATGGTGACTTCGGAACACGAACCAACGGAGATTTGATTACGTTTGCGACCTTCGCCAGTGACCTTGGCGGTATAAGGAGAACCTTTAATGTGCTTGTCGCCGAAGCGTACCGAGACATTGTATTCACCGGGGGCAGTGGGTAGATATTGAACAGAAACGGTGCCGTCTTTGTTATCGTGATAGTTGATCTTTAAGAGAAGAAAAGAAAATGCAATAATGAAAGGAGTTTGAATAAGAAGAAGGGGAAGAATTGGGCAATTCGAGAATTCATATAATTTTTTTTTCTTACATCAACTTTGCTGGGACCCTCAACAGCCATGGTTAAGCCAGCAGCACTGGCGCCCTTGGTGGAAATGGTAAAATTGCAGGGCTCGCCGGTAACACCATGAGTCAAGCCGGGACCATAAGCAGTCACATAACCAGAAGTAATCGAGTCAACATGGAATTTGAAAGGGGAACCTGTAAATTAAAAGTGGTTATAAATTTCCTGACTAAAGCCGAACCCATTGTCGGTGTAGGTAATATGTTGCTAGTAATTCCCATATAAACATTTGCTTAGAAACATGTTTATATGCAAGTTACCAACAACACTCAGAGGATATGAATTGGATAATTGGTTCTTACCTTGAACTGGTTCGCCATTATATTTTACTGCCAATTCATGTGTGCCCTCTTCCTTGGGATCATATTTAACCGAAACGGTACCATCGCGATTGTCTTGAATGACAGGCTTGTCAATTTTACCGCTGGGCATTTTTACTTCAGCTGGAAGAATACAAACAGTGTGAAACATGAACTTTCTGAATTTATGGGAAAGAGAAAATAATTAAACAGAAAGGAAGTGAACAACAGAAAACAAAATGTAGGCGCAATATGGCAAATTTTTTTTTTCAATTCATTCACAGGAAAATCTTGCCGGATTCCGACAAACTTTAGAATCGCTTAAAAATGGTTTATAAAACTTTTCATATGTATATTTTTCGAAATCTCATGACTTGTTGAATGAATTGCTTTAGCAGTCACACTGAATTTCCTCACAATTATTATTGAGTTGTCTCACCAATTACATTGAATTGCTGCAGCATTCACATTGACTTGCCTCAGGAGTCACACTGAATTGTCTCTCATCAGTTACAGTGAAATTTTTCATCAGTAATCATGACATGTTTCAGCAGTCACATTGACTTGTCTAACTACTTACACTAGACTGTCTAAACCCTTATATTGATTTGTCTCACCAGTCACACTGACTGGACGCATCAGTCACAATGGCTTGTCTCAATAGTCACCATTCACACTAAGCTGCTTCACCAGTCACACTGAATTTTCTTATCAGTAATACTGACATGTTTCTGCAGTCACATTTACTTGTCTAACAACTTACGCTGTCTTGTCTCACTAGTCACACTGAGCTGCCTCATCATTCACAATGAATTGTCTTGCCAGTCACACTGAATTTTCTCATCAGTAATACTGACATGTTTCAGTAGTCATATTGACTTGCCTAACTACTTACACAAGACTGTCTAAACCCTTACACTGACTTGTCTCACCAGTCACACTTACTGGACGCATCAGTCACAATGGCTTGTCTCAATAGTCACCATTCACACTAAGCTGCTTCACCAGTCACACTGAATTTTCTTATCAGTAATACTGACATGTTTCTGCAGTCACATTTACTTGTCTAACAACTTACACTGCCTTGTCTCACCAGTCACACTGGCTGGACGCATCATTCACAATGAATTGTCTTGCCAGTCACACTGAATTTTCTCACCAGTAATACTGACATGTTTCAGCAGTCACATTGACTTGTCTAACTACTTACACTAGACTGTCTAAACCCTTATATTGATTTGTCTCACCAGTCACACTGACTGGACGCATCAATCACTATGGCTTGTCTCAATAGTCACCATTCACACTAAGCTGCCTCGCCAGTCACATTGAATTTTCTCATCAGTAATACTGACATGTTTTGTCAGTCACATTGACTTGTCTAACAACTTACACTGCCTTGTCTCACCAGTCACAATGACTTGTATTATCACTCACAAAGAAAAAACATTTTCTAAGAACAACTAAATGTATTTCAAACTTCTTTTTACTCAATCGCATAGAAAGTTTATTGGCTCTTCCACGATGCCGCAAGTTATCAATTCGATCTTACAAATAATATTCAATACAAATTTCAAAATTTTTCTTTGCTTTAAATGTTAATTTTTAAAAAATTATTTGAACAGACCATTAAAGAAATATTAAAACAAAAGCATTTCTTTAGCATTTGGAAAATGTCAGGGACAGGCTGGGTCCAGCACATGACAACAAATAAAATATAAATTTAATTTGATGAGCAAATTTTTTATTAATAAATTTTAATTGTTGTTGCGTACATGCCAAATTATGCGCCGTAAACAACAAAAATTTTCATCTCAATAAATTTGTTGCGTTTTTTATTCGATTTCTTTTTTAAATATTTCAAAATGAGTTTCTTTAGGTACACGAGTTTTCATTTATGATGACTAAATTATGAAAAAATTTTTATATTTCACAATTTATTGTTGACATATTTTATATAAAAATAAATTATATATTATATTTATGGATGGACTTGTGCACATATTTATTTTATATATTCGAAATGAGTTCATGATGGGAAATTAAAGTGTCAAAAAATAACTGGTAATTAATGACTTTTTATTTGAAGGAGTGAATGGTGCAGCGGAATGTGCCATATCCATAACAGCAGCATATATGGGAAAACAAAGTGCACAAGCGGCTGGACAAACATACTTTTTCATTTGCCCAAAGACCACGCCCAAAATATCAAAATTTTTGAAATTTTTTTAAAATGCCTTCGCACTTACAGCGGCCGTCGCCAGCTGTGTCGAGTGGTGTTTCCTCTAAAACAATCCTCCCTCCTTTTCTGGTGTTTGCCTTCACGGAACCGCTTTCTGCATTACCAGGTGAAACACCGCCTTATAATAGGCAACAGTAATTGACAAAACTTAAATTTCTGTTTGTTTATTTGGCTTTTGAGAATACAAAAAGTAATTTCCATTAGTATTGGCCTGGTTCCTAGAGACCCAAATTCCCCAAATGATCCCTAAAATACTTTGTTCTTGTTGTTGCGTTACGAATGTGCTGAAAAGATCTGTTTGCTCCAATTAAAACAATGCACTAACCAACCCAAACTAGCAAAACTAGCACTAGACTATAATACGTCTTGTATCTATTTTGAAATCAACTCATAAAATACAATTAAAAACCCATGTAAACAAGTGTCGAGATACATTAAATGGGCAATTTGTGGGGCTGGCCGCATAACGCACAGAAGGTATGAAACAAATTGAATATTTACTAAAATCTTAAAAAATAAGACTCAGCAGAATATGAAATAGTGAAACATTAAAAAGAAATACAATTTTTTAGTTTGTTTTTTTTGTTTGTTTTCTGCTCAATTAATTTGAAATGTTGCCAAAAATATTGTTGCAGCATAAATTCTCGTTTACAAAGCGAAATGAAAACAAAAATAAATGAGTAACACAAACAACATTATGACACTTTAACAACATATCATGACACTATGGTGACAGCGGAATGACATTTACACACTGTGATTGAGCAGAGATTGTTTACACTCTCACGACATTTTCAGCAGCAGCATGAGCAGCAACCAGCAGCTTCAAATTCAAAACTTTTATTATTAATTACACACAAATGGCCGCGGTAAAAAAAAAAGAATTTAAATATCTTTTTATGAAATCAAGCATTAAATTAAATTTTTTGTTACAAATAATTTGGCTTAATAAACACTTTTGGCTTTCAGCTTTTCGTCGTATTATAAATTTCGTCTATAACGTGAAATTAACACTTTTGCTAATGTCTTATATTTATCAAACGCCGTGCACAAATTACCAGCTGAAGGAACTATTTGATGTTGGCTTTTGCTGGCAAACGTTAAACTGATTTAAAGGAAAATTAAATAAATATTATTTATAAAAGAAAAAACTAATGCTGGCTGCACTTTAATAAACCATTAAACGTTTCGCGTTTCATGCTTTTATCTTGAATTATGTTAAACAATTTTTCAATTTTTCATTCATGTCAACTTCCCCCTCCCGAGTTTACAAGGGAATAGCGTGCATTTGTAGCAAATAGAGAACAAGAACCACAAGAAAAAAGAAAATTATTGCTGAAATGTAAATATTGTTTTTGAAAGCATATCGAATTTTCCTAATCAAATTGAATAAATAGTTTTATAATCTCTGGCTAATGTGTCGTAAAATTTGTCTTGTTTAGAAATTTTATTTGTTTATAAGCAGGAAAAAAAAATATTAAAAAGATTTAAAGAAAATTTGTTTGGTTTTAAGCGTTTGGCACGCGTCGCTGATTTATAGCCCTCTACAAAGTTTATAGTTTCTTGGCTTTTTAGTTCTCTTTGAAAACAAAAGATTTGTATTGTAAATGATAATTAACGTAAACAATTATTTGGAAAGAAATAAATCACTTGATTTAATTGGTAACAAAATTTTGTGATTTAAAAAATTCTTTTTAAATCAGTTTTCCATTTACAAATAAAAAGATATTAAAGCAAGTGCAAGAATTCGATTTAAAGCTGATTTCATAACGTTTTTGATTCTTCAAATTCTGTAAGTTTTCATAAAATATTCTGCAGCAGAGATTTACATTTCTCAAGCAGCCAAGAATCTCAGAAACATGTGTAAAAGCATGGAAAGAAAGATTTTGCTTTAACATGATACCAGGCGCCCATACCTTGTCTTTAGAATAGACGTCTGACGTCATCTAAATCTTGGCATGGCGCAAACTGTATTTCTATAATTTTTGCCAGCAGCTAAAGGCACACACATTGAGTTGCTCTCCTCAAAGTATGCATAAATAATTGTTTATTTAATGATTTTCATGTCAGCCGGTCTTAAGTTGGCTGCGCTGTGATATTTTTTATATATAAATACGCCTCACATATTTTTGTGGTACCCTTTTCAATACGTTATCGTTTACCAATTTCGATGGAAAATATGTGATTTGAAAGGCATTTGTGAGTAGATATGCACACATAATTTTATACGTTCAAAGGACTTTAAACTTTTATTATATTCAAATAGAATGACAGTGACATAAGCTTAAAACGCATATAAGAAAGATATATTTTTGCTGTATATATCAAGTGGACGAATTTTGAGCATTAAACAAGCAATTGAAAGATCGCCGCGAATAAACTTGCATGTGATAATAGTTTTTTTTGGGAGAGTAAAAATAAAATATATTCAAGCCCTTAAAAAGTGTTTTTCTTATTTTTTAGTTCAAGTATCAAGAATAAAAAAAGAGAAGACTGACTACTCATGGTAATTTCCGCTTTTTGAAGGCGTTAAAACGAGTACGACGAACAACAAGGCCATGAAATCGACCAAGTATCGCATTTTTCTACTCAAAAGATTTTTTTTTTTTTTATTTATAAAAGTTTTCCTAAACAAACAAACAAAAGGATAAAAATATTTTTAAATAAAACAAGTAGACCTTAAGGCTAATAATATTAGCCATGATTGTTATCTTTAGTTGGCCTTTTATCAAATTTTATAAAAAAAGATTTCTTGCTTAAAAATATAATAAAATAAATATTGGCGACTATTATAATTTAAAAAGAGTTATTAAAAGATAATTAACGAATTCGTTAAAAGATTAAATAATTTCTATAAATTTTCTCTAAATATTCTTTCGAAAAGGATTAACTGAGAGCTTTCCCAAAGCGCCCAAGAATTTTAAAATCTGCTCTCTCCATATCGTTTTTAGACTTGTGGTTAGCGAAGCTATCTTACGCACAAAATCCTTTCAAGGTTTTACATTTATGGTGTTTTCTTTTCTAAAAAACATGTAAAATTTTTGTACTTATTTTTTAAAAAGTGGCGGTTTGGAAAGGGTTTAAAAAATTATTTTTCGTGAGGGATGTTGGATGCATTTGTAATAAATTCCTTATTTTTAAATGGCAAAATGTTGCCATTTTCTGTTAAAAAGTATGAAAAATGTTGCATTATTTTCTAGAAAAGAAATCGACATTAAAGTTGTAATCCGGCAGTTGTAATTTTGTAATAAAAATCACTTAAAACAGTGATTGTTGTTCTCACAAATCGCCTTTATTCGAAAAGTGTGTGTAGTTAAATTCACTTGTAAAAAACAAGGAAGCAAAATAAAACAAAAAGAATTTAAAAAAATTTATAATTCGACTATTTTTAGATCCCTGAAAAACAGAGAACCGAGAATATTATCATCTAAGCTCAAGTTCAAACCCCCGATTTCATAATTAATTTTTATTTAAAAAGAAATTTATAAAAAAAAAATATATATATAAAATACCTTGTAATGGAAATGACAATGAGGATTGTAATAAGGTGTATATAGGTACAACTAAGAATAAGTTAAAAACTAGGATAGCAGGACATACGACTGATCAGAGATATAGAGATATAAATTCGCAGAAAACAGCATTATCTTCACATTGTGCTAGATTTAATCATTATCCAAACTTTGAAAATGTTTCAATATTAATCACAGAAAACAATTATAAACGTAGATTTATGTTAGAAATGTTACACATAATAAATACACCAATCACAAATAGGATTAATTTTAAGGCAGATACAGCAAATGTAGCTCAAAATTATAGACACTTAGTTAATAAAAGATAGAGTTTTAAATTTAAATGTACATATGTATGGGTTTAAATATTTTGTTATTGTTCACATATATTTAGTTCAATTAAAATTGTTAAAAATTTTCTAAAATTTGTTGAATAATATGTGTATATATTGATATATACATATGTGTATATACATGTTAATTGTATATGTTTATAATAAACATATGTATGTATGAATAGGTATGTATATATACATGTGTAAAATTATGAAATGTTTAAAGAATAATATTTTTGATTTATATATACATGTTAAAAATTTTTTGTTATAATATGTCTTTTAAATTTATATAAATTTGTTTATAAACTTCTTGAATTTGGTTTTAAGATATCTATGTATATATAAGTAGGATTGGAAGTTCATTTTAGAAATGTTCAAAAAATTTTTTTATATATACATGTATAGATTTAAATTGTATATTATTGTTCCCATATTTTAAATTTATAAGAATTTTGTTTGAATCTTTTTGTATTTTGTTGACAAATAATTTTCATATTGTTGTTTTATAAACAAAAATTATTTTTTCACATCAAATTAAAAAATAAATTTCCTGAAGAAGTCACACAAAGGAGTGACGAAATATTGAAAAACAATTTTATAAGATATTAAAAATAAAGATACCTTAAGCTTAATATATATTAGACAACATTATTAAAGAAATTTATATTTAAACTCTACATTTTCTACTTTTAATAAAAAGATCAAATTTTGAAAACGAATTTTTTAAATATCAAAAAATAATTTGTGAATTATCAGATTTGAACTTGAGTCTAAATAATAATTGTAAGAGTAAATGGTTTTAAAATCGCATTTGGGGGATCAGAAATTTTAAGGCGTTACGTTCTGTCTTTTATTACGTGGAGAAAAAAAGCCGGATCTCAAATCTGTCATGTCACAGAATTTAACTGGGTATTTTGGTTTTTTATAAAGCGAAAAATTTTAAAATTTTGTCATTTTATAAATGGATTAAAGTCCACTTAATCGCTCATTAACATAAAAAAAAAACTTTTTATGATGAAAAGCAGTTTTGTTTTTTATTTAATGATGAAGAGAAATGCAGTCTAAATTTTGCTTACGAAGAGAATTGAACTCTTCGACGGGGTTGTATTTATAATCAAACAATTTCAAGCGAAAACTCCAATTTCTTTGTCACTTGCGAAATTGAATAAAAAACATAGTCCATCATCTCATACTAAATTTGGTTCAGAAATATACCGGTTTCGGTTTTGTATTGTCCGTTATCCTTTTTTAGTTTTTCTTGTGATTTTTTGAACAAACAAAATAAAGAACTTGACGCTAATTGACATTAAGGGGATTTACATTTTTAGATCTTCATCATTTCGGAATTTTAATATATAAGTGACTTAGGTCAATATACAGTTATAGGGTTTCCAGCGGCTCATTTTTATTAATAAAGTTTTTCTGTTCTTTTTAAGCCAAAAGCTTTGTGGCAAATTACCTTGATGCGTTACAATATAAAATGCTGATTTAAAGTTCAATGGCAAAAAATCACAAATTAGCCCTTCATTCTCTGCAATTAGGGCTTCGTTGTAATAGAGTTGGGTCTTTTCGACGTGATCACGTTCCGAAACAGTTACTTTGTAATAGTTGGGCCGATAAAAATACGAAAAGTCCTCCCAAGTTGCTTCGGGAGCTTCAGGTCTATCCGCATACCAACCAAAATTCATTGTTAATTTTTTTTATTTTTATTAGATTTTAGGGATTTTTAATTATTTTATGTTATTATTTAATTTTCGAAATTTTGTTGTTGCAAATATTAAGTTTTCAGCACAACATACACATACACAGACAGCAAATTTGAAATAAAGACACTTGAATTTTAGATTAAAATTATTTTTTTTTAATAAAAATTTGCGAAAATATTTTTTTTACCGAAATAAATAACAAATAAATATTTCGAATTTTCTAAATATTCCACTATTAATTTCAAAAAAGTTTAAGATTTCAACTTATTCTTAAGATTAAAATTAAAAGTAATTTCTCAATTCCTGGATTTGAACTTGAGCTGGAATAATAATTTTTTAGCTCAACAATGAAAATAAGTTTTTTTTTTATATTAAATTAAAATATATATTTTCATTATATTATTACAATAAATTTTGTATTAAAATATTATTTATTGTAATAAAATATTTATTTGTTATTTATGTTTTTAGCGTGACTGGAAATCCTCTTAAAGAAACTCACACTGTTTTTTTTATATTTTCTTTTGCTTTTAAATTAACAAAAAAAATTTTTTTTAATTTATTTGGCACTTAATTAATATTTTTACGTAACAGTAATCGTAGCTACACTTTTAATTTTTATATATTTCTGTTTAAAATTTGACTTCTATTGCACATAGAAAAGGCAGCTTTTAAAAATTTTGTATTTTACAATTCAGCTCTTCTCTACTGTCAGCAACATCCTTAAACGTCCTTTTCTTTTGCTTTGAGAATTTTATTAAGATTCTTAATTCGTTTTTATTTCATCAAGAAAAATTTCCAAAATTCAGTATAAACCGTTAACATGTCCAAGCGTTTAAACGTTCCGTTTTCAATTGAGCTTTCGCAATCACAATTTCAGTTAAAGGTCCACGTATCTGCTATTGATCGGTCGATGAAAATTTTGATTCTTCAGGCGGGAGCAAATGTTAAGGCAAAATCAATGTTGCTGCTGCTGCTGCTGCGACTGCTGCTGCTGCTGCTACGCTCATATCACAGCAATAAATTCACGTTTCCCAACAGTTTAACAGCTCATTTAACCAACAATTATGTGTGTGTGTGTATGTGTGTGCGTATTTAACAAGTTTAAGTGTATTTGTTAGATTCGAATCTATAAGAATCTGCAAATCGTTTCTTTTCATCACTTATGAAAAAAAGCTTTGAATTGGTAAAATTCTCATTTCGTTATAATTTTTATTTTTTTAATTATTATTTTCTGTGAATTATTGCTCTGAAAAAGTAAATCGTCTGCCGCGGTTTCTGCAGTCGCCATCTGAACAGCAACGAAACGATCTCTTGAGCCCAAAAGTTTGTCCATGTGATTGTGGTTTTTCGAACGGCAACATTTTGTTGAAAATTTATGATCGTTACTCTTAAATCAAATTGCTTTTACTGCAGCATATTTCAGCATATAAATATTTTTCCAACATTTCTAATAATTTCGTACTCAAAACTTTTTGAGCACATAATTTTGGTTTTCAAAAGGCAAAAAAGAAAAAAATTCTACACAAATTAAATCATATGAAATTGAAAGAGGAAGACGGCGCAAGTAATACATCCATCGTCAATCGTTTATCGATCATTAGAAGGAAATGTGAAAATTATTAGAGCATTTTTTGTTTAGCTTTTTTTTTTGTATTTGCAGGCAGGTAAACGAATTTCTTTCCAATAATACGAGTATTTTTATACTTTTCCTTGGCCAAATGCTGGCACATAGTATTTTTAGCTTTGAGAAGTACATCTTGTGTTGCGAAAAAATTGATGAAGTTGATTAAAATTGATTGAAATATTGTTGTAAAATATGTGCTACAAAATTATTTTAAATACATGTAAATATACCGTTTACTGATAAACCTAGCCAAGTCAAATGTTGGAAATATTAATATTCTGTGTGAAAATTTAAAAAATGCCAGTATATGAATTAAAATATATTTCTTATATATATTCTCTTGCAGAGAAATTCTTGTTACCGTTCTTAAATCTTTGTAATAGAATCGGGAAAAATAAATTTCTTATGTATCAAAATGTTTTCTTGCAAATTTGTGAAAGTTCATAAAACTCACTTTAACAGCCATGCAGATCATGCATTCATTAGATGAATTCTAAAGTGTTTGACTTGTTGTTAACTACAACCCGCACTCAGGGGAGGACCCCCCAATCTTAATAGGACAGATGAAGAAATATTAAAAAAGGTAGACCTTTTTGTAAGAGACATTCGCTTTTTTGCTACAGCACATAATTTTGTAATTCAATCGATCAGTTGTTGAAGAAATAAAGATTTATTAACATTATTTAAGTGATTGGCAGCACTGTTTTCCAATATTACTTCTTAAAATAGCAACATTTTAAGAAAGTACTTATTTCAATAGTACTTCTATATATAGTTTCGTTTAAGAAAAATACTTTTCCCGAAGTAGTACCTTTTACAAAATTACTTTCCCCAAAAGTACTTCTTGAAAAATTACCTATTCATGTATAAAAGATCACTTGTTAAATGAATAACATTTTAAGAAGGTACCTATTTAAATAGTACTAAAACGTGTATTATAAAAAAAAACCTTTTAACAAGTACTTCTTGAAGAAGTACCTTTTCCAAAGGTACTGCTTAAAAAGTACCTTTTCCAAAGGCACTTCTTTGAAAACTACCTTTACGAAAAGTAATTTTTGAGAAAGTAGCTTTAGCAAATATAATTTTTGAAATAGCAAGTTTTGTAAAAGTACCTTTTAGAGCTGTGCCGAACTTCATGAAACGCTCTCAAACGTTGTCAAACGTTTTTGACAACAACCTGTAATCAAATCCATTCAATTTACACGGGTTTGGTTACAGGTTGTTGTCAAAAACGAGCGTTTGAGAGCGTTTGATAAAGTTCGGTACAGCACTAGTACCTTTGTCAAAGTACTTCTTGACAAAGTACCTTTCCCTTGAAAAATTGCCTATTCTAAAAGTAATTCGTAAACAATTGCCTTTTCCAAAAATACTATTTAAGAAAATGTTAGTGAACATTATTATTATAAAAGGAACATTTTTTCAAATGTAAATTTTATGAGGAGCTTTCTTATTAAAAGACTTTTTTAAATTTTAAAACATAACTTTTTCAAAAGTACTATTTTCTATATACAATTCAAGCAAATATTTTGCGCAGCCAAGCGGATCGACCAGATTGAATATTATTATTTAACTTATTGGCAGTACTCTGTATTTTGTACTCTTAATAAAGGTGTTCAATAAATAAATAATTTAAAAGCGAGTTTCATTGAAAGTACTTTTAAATGAGTTTCTATTTCTAAAAGGTATCTTATTCAAAAATTACTTTAAAAACAAAACAATTTCAGAGAAGTTTTTACATGAGTAAATATATTTTTCAAATATAACCTTTTCGAAAGCATCCTACTTAAAAAACTGACTTCATATGAGCTACTGTTTTTATTATTTTAAATTACTACTTTAAAAATGTGCCTTTTTAGTATTTTGAATTTTTAGAGAGTACCTTTTTAAAAAAGTACTGCATATTTAAAAGGAGGCTTTCAAAAAGGAAATATTTAAAATAAAATTATATATATTTTTCAGATATTGGAAATAAAGCACTTCCAAAAAAAGTACATTTTCCATACAGATTAAGTCCATAAAAAATTCCATATTCTTTTCATAAAGCGCTTTCCTTAACAGGAGTTTTCAAAAATAAAATCACTTCGGGCCATAACGAATCTTGGAATAAAATACCATTTAAAAATTAAGTATCTTTTGTAATTAAAGTACTTTTTATACATGTTTGTATCTGCTATTATTACCATATTCATAATGAAGACCAGTTTAGATATATAACATACGGATTTTTTAAACCCTTAAAGTATACTTTAATTTGACATGAGTAAGGCTCAATATCTTTTAATAAGAAAGTAGGGCTTAAATAATTTAGAATTGAAAACTCAAAACAATTACGATATTAAGTGCTTTAATAATTTTATATTTTCGAAGTCCAAATCGCAGATTGAGCTTTTATTTAATGCGAGAATTGTAGTTCAAATTTATGACAAATATTTTTTATACATCACGATCGCTACCTTCGTGCAGAATTGCTTAGAATTGCTTTTTTCTTATAGTATTTTTGAGAACAATCTGACACGGTTTGTTTTCAATGAATTTATTAAGATGTAAAATGTCAGGTGGACTTTTCAAAATAGACATAATTAAAAAGAAAATTCTTGATGTCGGCGTCGGTATTTTTTTCGTTCTTTCAATTAAATTGAACTGCACCTGTTCCAATAATTTGAAAATTTGATTCAACTAAAAATTATTAAGAATATATGCAACATATCGATCTCATTTATATTTGAAAAAATAGCGACACGTCATTATGCAGACATACACCGTTTCAAATGGCAATTTTTATTTTCTGCCTGTTTGTTATAACAAATATTAAATTTCTTAAAAACATTAAATTTTTACCTTTTCATTATTCTGAAGTAAATTTACAATTGATTTCTTATTTAAACAAAAATCGAAATAAACGG
The DNA here is from genome assembly GCA_963675445.1 of Linnaemya vulpina. NCBI lineage: Eukaryota > Metazoa > Arthropoda > Insecta > Diptera > Tachinidae > Linnaemya > Linnaemya vulpina. Next base: position 7,291,374 of record OY776277.1, read on the forward strand.
CTGCATGGAGTGTTTTATATACATATTTATGATTTTAGAAAAATTAATTTAATTTGTTCAATGTTTCTGTTTCCAAGTTATACAAAAACGAAATCATTTCGGTTAATCAGCAATAAAAACAAACATGTTAATTAAATTTATGATTTATGATCACTTCGCGAACAAAAAAAAATTGTATTACAGAATTTTTCTGCCCACTATAATTAAATTAAAAATCAAACACACACTTCGAATTTTACAGACTGATGGATAAAACAAATGCTTTACAAGATTTGAAAAAAATATATATATTTTCGAAAGAAAAAAGAACGATCCAATAGAAAAGAACTGACTCGTATAAAACAAACAACACATAAACAAACAAATTCTTAACAAACCAAAACTAATCATGGCAATTTCGCAAAAAAAAGAATATTTATTTTGAAAATAATAACATATAAATTGTAAGCAAAGAAAATGAATTTTTTAATAAAAGAACACAAAAAATATTTAACCAAAATTGTTAGAAAATGTTCGCTCGCTCAGCGCCTAATTTCTTTTGATGATGATTTACTTTAAATGATGTGTCGTTCCGAGATGGACTTTTTCGCCAAAACATTTGTTGCATTGATTTTTCATTTAGCATGACATTTTACAAAAATGAACAACAAAATTTTTTATAAATATTTTCATTTTTCCTTTCATAATAGGAGATTGAAATTTCTTATTAGAAACATTTTATTTTTGGCTGCCTCATTACAGACTACCCTGGACATTTTTGCTACAAATCTCGTACATAAACAAATTCAATACGAATAAAATTTCAATATGAAGATGATACAGAAAATTCAAGAAATATTTGTGATTTACTCATCTACAAATAGCGATCTAAATTTAATGATGCATTTCATTCAGATTTTTCTTCAAAAGTCGAAAAACTATTCCAAATTGTGAAACGTACAGCCGTTCGAATAGTTTTCCAATTCAATTTGAAAGTGTATGCAGGCAGACTTGTCAATAAATAATAACAGCCCCACCGTACGCGCGCGGTATATCACAATATTGCAACAGTTTAAATCGTTTCGAGTGCAGACTACTCGCAGCAAATTGATGAAGAGGCCCCAAACATGCACACCCATGCACGGACATGCAGTCAAACAAGTATGATAAATACTTATTAACGTTTGATTCCGGCGGTTTGTAAACCGCTTTTACACGTTGTTCGATTGTATATCTCATGCGATTTTTTTGATTTGAATTCATTTCTAATATTTTGATTGATTTGCGCCAATTGCATACGGTTGGTTGTGTTAAATCTAAAATTAATTCAATTTGTTGGAACTTTTTAAGAAATTTTTGGCCAATTTTTTTTTGTCAATATTTATTTTTAAATACTTAAAAGATTTGTGGACTAGATTTAATTTGTTGCAGATACAAAATTGAATTTATTTTCAACTATTCAAGTACATAATCTGTGCGTGTAGTGGTGGTATGAGCAAGTAAAAGATTTCATACATAAATTCAAAATATTAATTTTAAATAAATTTATTATAATTAGAAACACAATAAACTAAAGAGAAAAGCCCGTAGCAGCTATCGGCTTAAAAAGTGGTTTCACTTTTAAAATCTTTTTAAAAAATTACTATTTTTTAAAGTTACTTTTAATAAACTTAATTTATTTGAAACTACTTTTTTTGTTATTCAAGCCATAATTTTGAAAAAAAAAAATGCTTTCTAGAGAAGGAATTATATTTGAGAAAGTGACTTGTAAGAATATTAATTTTAATAATAATTTTACAATTTTTATATAAAATTGTTTAAATAGAAATCAACTAAAAGATCACTGTTATTTAATGTCTTTAAAAAGATTCCTAAAACAAGTTATTTAAATAATGCTATTCGAAAACAAGAAAAAGTACCACTTTTTAATCAGTGTAATTTTACCACCAACAGCTTTTTTAAAAATTATTTTGAACCTGCTTGTCAATATGAGTTTTTCTTCTTCAAAATATTTCTTTTTGAAATACAGTTTTGAAAAAAGTATTTATTTAAAATTCATTTTTTTAAATAAATACCTTTTTATTGAAATACATTTTTCAATAAACACTTTCTTAAAGTACAGTCATTAAAAAAGTACTTTTTTAAAATCCTTTTTTCAAAAAGCAATTTTTCGTAAAAATTTTTTCCAAAAACATACTTTTTTGAAAATGTTCTTAAGAAATTAATAAACCCTTCTCTGCTTCAAAATTGAGTACTTTTAAAGATGTATTTTAAGCCGAAAGTACTGTTTTCGTATAGGGAGATACTTTTTTTAAAAAGTACTTTATAAGTTAGATACTTGAAAATCTGTAAAGTTTGTTTTGTTTAATTTTTTATATTTTTTTCAAATTGATTTTTTTTCAAACGGTGCTTAAAAGTAACTTTTTCAAATTCAATTAAGATATTTCAAAGATATTTTTTAAATTTGTTATCATTTAAAAGGTACTTTTGCTTTATTTGAAAGTTTTTTTTTTATTCCACATATAAATTTTAAAAAGTTGCCTTTTTACTATTTAATTCACTCTTATCTAAAAAAATGGTTGACATTAAAAAAAATTTAACTTTTTAAAAGGCTTTTTAAAAATGGCAGTTAACAAATATAATCTTTTCTAAAAGAGTAGTTATTAAAAAGTAAGAAAAGGGTACCATTTTATGAGTACTTTTTTCAATTTTCGAAAAAATTTTGAAACACAAGTTCACGCCTGTTTTAAAAGTATCTCTTTCTCGATTCTTTCTTCAAGCAGATACTTTTTAAGGACATAAATTTGTTTGAAAAGTACTTTTTGTCTAAATAAAAAGTCCCTTCATGTCAGTGAGTGACTTATTGAAAAAAGTTGCCTTTTCAGATACGCATTGTTAAAGACACATTTCTCCAGAGAAATGCTTTTTTAAAGGAAAGTACTTTTTTGAAAAATTTGTCTTTTTCAAAAAGATTCCATTTTTTAAAAGTAAATTTTTAAAGCAGCTACTTTTTCTAGAAAAGTACTGTTTTGAAAGACATATTTTAAGGATGAAAGTGAGAAGTTTAAGAAATCAGAACTGAGTTCTTTTTCAAGAGCAGTACTTTTTTCCAGCAAGGTACTTTATTTGAGAATAGTATTTTATTTTAAAAAAGGTGCCTTTTAAAAAAGTGGCTTTTTCAAAAGTTACTTTTAGATGCAACAATTTTTTGGAAAATTTACATTTTAAAACGGTACTCGTATGTGCTCCTTTTAAAATTGGGTGTACTCTTTGAAAAAAAGGTACTTTATGGACTCTTCAAAAAGTACTAATTTGTTGAAAAAAACTTACTTACTGCAAACTTCATAAAACACAACCCGAACTTGAAGAATTTTTTGAATTAATTTTCTATGAAATTTATGTTTTAAAGCACACTTTAAGTCTATATTATTTTTTTAGTGAATAAGACTTTTTTCTTTTCTTAGCAGAGATGAATACACATAAAAAAATTTTGTTTATGAAGATGTCATTATTGATGTTTTGTCGTAAGACAAATAATTATTATTTGTTTGCCAACAAGTGACACTGACAGTTTGTCACTTGTCAGCTCATAACAACGAGACTGATAATTATGACAATCAATTGTCAGTTCATGACAACTAAAAAGTATAAGCGAGTTTCTGTTGTTTGGAAATTCTTTTTAATAATTCCACTTTGTTTTCTGCTAATTCGTTTCTCAAAGTATTTTTAAAGATCTTTTAATGAAAAATAAAGCGATCAGACTTACCAACAACGATTCCTCCAGTGGTTGGTACAGGGAATTTTTCAAAGGCAACCGTACGATAGGGTGTGTCTCTGCCGTTCACTAAATGTCCAGAAGTCTGAAAATTGTTGAAATTTTATTTTTTAGATTCTATTTTTAATTGCAGATCAGGGCATGATTGTTATAACAAGAACAACAATTTTGTAACGGTGGTGGTGTGACAAGTCAATGTTTTGAATTTACAAACGAGTAGAGATACATTCAAATACGTTAATTAATTGTAGACAATTTCTTAACACGGATTAATAACGTTCAACAACAATTAAAAGTAAATTAAATTACACAGTTTGATGAGCACATTTTTAACAATTTTGTTTTTTTTACAATATTTTTATCATTTAATTGTGAGCTTATTTTAAGGTTATGTTTTCTTACAGATGTGTTTATTCTTAGATCTAGAAATTTCATTTCGAACAATGATTCGAAAACAAATCAGGCTTTTTGCATGCGATAGAAGCCAGGAATTCAATTCAATTTGCATTAAATCGAAACAATTTAATTTTATAGCAGGTATTAAATATACAGCAGGTATAATTCACAATAACAAGAGTTTAAATGCGTTATTGACAACTGCGATCACTGATCAAATATATTGAAATAATTTTTTTTTATATTTAAATACAAATGCAAAGTAGGACCGATACTCAAAAGATGATCCTCTAATCAAGCAATGCATTGTGCCGATATTATAGAAGTAGGACGGATGGAGAAAAATTATATTGAAAAATTCGATCCCATCATACTCTGGAAGGATTGTAGGTTTTATTATTTTTATTATTAAAATCACTTCACTTTAATTACAACAGCAAATTGCCTCTGCAGCCACCCGTTAAAATTAAATCACCCTGCAAGTATTTACTTATTCATATAAAAGTTAGATTCTTGAAATAAATTGGAGATATTATTTCAGACATGTTTTTGCATGCACTCTTTAATATACAAGATACGAAAATATGTAAATGAAATACACACACTTTCATGACTTCTAAAACTATTTTACCCAAAAGTTGTTTGTTGCTTAATCTTACAATTTTGTGTTCACAACTTACAAGACGAACTGTATTTAGGGCCAACTGATAATGCTTTGCGGCTTACAGCAGCGATGAAAAGGCAAGCCATGAGAGTAACACGATCTCTAGTGCTAAAAACTGTTTACACGCGAGAAGTTTCTGTTTCATTTGGAAACATTTTATGACTGATTATTTAAACATGCATAATTAATTTAATTTTTTTACTTTTATTATATTAGCAAATCATTTTAAAAAATCTTAATGCATTTTGGTATCGCAGTTAAAAGATTTAAGAAAAGAGGCAAATTGTGATCCATAATTGTAGTCAAAAGTCAAGTTTACTTAAGAGTTGTAAAGTGATCTTTTGTTACAGTGTGCTTCTGATCAGTTGTAGACAAGTAAAATTACGCAAATCCCTGTTTTTATTAGAAATTCCCGCTGGGAAATTTGAAAATTAAAAAAATATTTTTTTTTTAGAAAATGAGTTCTCATCAGATCTCTGGGAAGAGTTCTGATTAGTTTTGAGAGATTGTTATTATGTCTGTATGTGTGTGTAAGTATATAACTTCGACTGAACTTAATTAAAGCAAACGTAGCGTTATGAAGAGCCGTCCTTAACTTGGATTTCCTGTGAATTGCAACCGATTTCAAGATATCTCGAAACAAGCATTTTTCAAGGTGCCACAACTAGAAATCAAAAATTTTTTACAAACAACTTTTTTAAAACTTTCCTTTCATGAAAAAAAATTTAAAATATTTTTCTTTTGAAATTTTGTCTAATAAAATTTTGATCAACATTTTTTATGAAAAATTTATCTCTAAGAATTTGAGTTTCTAACGAATTTTTTACTACATATTTTATAGCTTTTTGATAATTTTTTGAAATTTCTTTATAAAAAATTTTCTATGAAAAAATTTGTTCATACAAACTTTTTATAAAAAATTTCTTTACTTAATTTTTGCTATGAAAAATTCATGTTTTAATAATTTTTTGATGGATAAAATTTTTTTCAGAAATTTCCCATGAATTTTTTTATAAATTTTTTTTACGAAAAATTTATTTTATACAATTTCTTTTTATAAAATTTGGTTTTTTTTAACAAAATCATTTAACTTAACCAGACGTGAATCCGAGCTCAGCACCAGAAAACCAGTGTAATGGGATTATTCGGAGAAGACTTATTTTCGAAGGACTTTAATTAGAATCAAATTCCCAGTTTTATTCAGTTTTCGTTGACTTATTTGCCGGTTTTCGAATTAGGAAAATTTTCAAACACATTAAATTTTTAAAACATATTTTTAACAAACGACAACAAATTATTTTATTTAAATTCAAGTTTATATAAACTGTCTATTAACAAGCATTTCTTTGAAATTAATTCTAGGCACAACTACGTTTTTTCAATACTTTTATAAAAATTATTTACACTTTTCTAACAAGTTTTACAAAAATTTTTAAAAATATTTTCAAAACTTTCTCGCCAAAATTAAAAAAAAATATATTTCGAAATATATATCTACTACGGGACTAAATATTTAGACACTTTTCATACTACCCACGCGTTACTTAAGTATTTATTTTATTCCACTTTTTGACATTCTCAACGAGACTAAACATTTATGCACTTTTCACACTACCCACGCGTTATTTAAGTATTTTACTATAACAAAATATAATTCGGCTTCAAAATTCGTATTAATTTTTTTTTTTAAATTAATTTAAAAATTTTGCAAAACAATCTGTACCTGAGTTGTAGTGGTTTTGATAACTTTTGTGTGCTCTTCGATATATTCCGAGAATTCTCCAGTTGTTTCGACAGCCTGTGGAAGAAATTTTCAATATAAAAAAGTATGAAATATTTTCGAAAATTATTTAACAACTTTGCAAATGTTTTGTGTGTGGGTGTGTGTGTGTGTGTGTGTTCAACTTTTCATCATATCAAACATTTTCAATAATTTTTGCACTTTCACTTCAACCACTTGTGCGTGATATTTAAATGATTTCCACTTGAAAATAAAATCTGTTTAATATTAATTTCCAGCGTTGATGGATTTGAATGGGTTTTTCATATATTTTTGAGCAGAATATATCGAAGACAGATTTATTTTGTACTTGTTTACAGAATATCGAATCGAGTGTGTAGGAAAATATTTCAGAAAGTATTTTGCAAGAACAACAATTAAACGGAAGCAGCTGTAAATTAAACAGAAACATTATCTTTTAAATTATTATTTAAACAATTTGAGCATCAATTCCACGATTTTATTAGCAACATATTTTAACGATTATTTTAGTTTTTTATTTATTTATTTCGCAATTTCATACATCTTTAACTTTTTAAAATCTGATTTTTAATATTTTTGCCAGCGTTCCGTGTGTTTTGGAAATGGTAATTAAATGAAAATAATTATTTTTTATAGTAAATTTCTTAGCAAGACTCTATCGTGACTACTTGCAAAATGCACTGAATGGTTTTGGCCGTTTCGGCTCATTAATTTTATAATTTTTTATTTGGCGTTTCCGCTCAAGCTAATTAAATTCATCAGAAACAAGGAATAATTTTGGTTTCCCAGATTTTTATACAAGACTTTATATTTGGCCAAGGCAGCACTGTGTCCAGGGACTTTGCTTTCTAAAGGATCACAACGATCATGCTTGTAATATGAGCAAAACACTTGTTAGTATGTGTGATGTTGCTTCAGCTTTATAGGCTTCATAAGAATTATAAAATTAAATTGTAAAATTGGAATGGCATTAAAATTCAGAAAATGAGAAGTGAAGAAAACAACGATTAGATTAAGCAGGATATTAACTTGTGTTTACATCAGTTTAATATCATACAATTCTCGTATACTATTTCCTAATAAAGTTTTTATAAACAAAAGCCTGTTACGACACTTAAACAAACCTTGAGAACTGATTATGGAAGCATGGCGAGTTCCGAAAACAACAACGTTTCGCTCTGTTTTATAAGCTGGATAACTAATTGCTAATAATTTCATGTTGTTCTTTGTAATATCTATACGATATCGATCTAGTTTGAATTTCGATCGATATCAAAAGCGGTAATTTGCCCCCCGGTTTTTTTTTATTAATTTAACATGTTGCCTTTCAGTCTTAATTAAATTTATTATATCAAAATATTATTCGCATTTTATAAAAAAGCCTCCCTCGTACATGTGCCAAAAATATTTTTTGGCCTGCTTAAAATGGTTTCATAAAAATTTAAAACTGAGAAAATTTATATATCAATTTGTGTCTTCCTTCACATTTGAAATATGTCATGTGATTCGTATTGACGATGCAGCTAATGATGAAATAAATCGTGTCAAAAATGGTTAAAAATATTCAATAAACAAATCTGACAAACTCATAAAATTCTAAATTATATTTTTGTGGTATTTATATTTTTTAAAATCTTCAGCAAACACTTAAAAAACCAAAATAAGAAGAATTAAAAAAAGCCATTGAAATGCAAAAACAAACAAATTAAAAAATAAATGAAATTTTAAGTGGGCAAAAAATAAATAAATAAAAAATTTCATATATAAATAGATGTTGGATTGGATAGAAACATTTTGGAAAAGATGCAAGAGTTATAAATACTCGTCGTGCATTCACAACTTTATTGGGGGAGCAGCAGAAGGCACAGGGGATGAGCAATTTTTAGAAAAAGAAAAAACTTCGCGGAAGATGAAATCAACAATTTGGGATTTTTTTGCAAATGCCAGGAAATGGTTTGTGTATGAAAAGATATTTTTAACAATTTTTATAATAAAGAAAATTTCTGTAAAAATTTTTTTATAAAAACGAAACAATTTTCACTCCCGATCATGTGATTACAACCACTCAAATTTCTATTTTTAGTAGGCCGCATCTTTTTTAATATTTTGTCGCCTGACAAAGTTTTTCTTTTCTATTTTCTTAACATGATTTAAAAATGAAACAATAACTTTAAGAAGACCAAATATAAATAACATTTTTTCCGTTTATGCGATTAATTAAAAATTATTTTAACAATATTTTTTTTTTAAGTTTGAGGACTTTTTATATAAATACATATCTTGCAATAATGCCTCAAGCTATCGTGCGATTGAGTCAATAATATTTAGAACAAAAGGAGTTTTCAAATTTTGTTTTAAATATTATTTCTGCGATCGAACGATAACTGGCGACATCGCTGAACAGGCAGATTTTATTTTCAATATTTCGCCACATCATTGGACGACCTCTTTGGGGAAAAAAATAAATATATATATATATATATATATATATATATATATATATATTTAATATTTGCTGTTTCTTTTTTCCTTAATTTTACAATTTAAAGAACATGCTGGGGTAGCAGCTCGTAGCCTAATTGATGTAATTTTGCCACAGCGCGCTCGTGCATTGTCTTGTTGGAACAGCACTTTTTAAAATCCCGTTAATTAAATTTAAAATGTTTAAAGTTTTTAGCAAAAATCGAGTTCTCATCAGATGTCGATGTTCTGAGTTCTCAAGAGGCTTAACCGATCGATTTTACGCACTATCAACTCTTGACTTTGAAAAACCACATGGAGAGCCACAAACTGGTTCAAAATCTGTAGATTCTTTAGTGAGATATCGTGAATGAAAATAAATCCAAAAAGGAGATTTTTTTAAAATCAATTCGTCTTCTCGATTCTTTTTTAGACCAAATTTTTTTTTCTACCAAATAAGATCGTTTTTGTTTTAAATCAATACCTGGCCGGTGATCGTTTTAGCGATCTCTAGATGATATATGAGAATGGCACTGCGAGCATGAAAAAACTATGGCCATGACCTTGTCTGGCTGACCGTCACCTTGAACATGTTTTATGTACGTGCATGCGTAAAGATCCCCCTTTCAGGTTCTCCCTTGCCCTCTATGGTATTGTGATCTATTCATGTTTCGTCTGCGGTTATACTGGCGTGAGAACTCTTTGGGATAGCGGTTGGATATCACCGCCAAATATGCTTGTGGTGGGATATGAGTCATCGCAGCTTTCGTGTATCTGGCGGATGGCTTTTTCATATCGAAATATTTATGAAAAATATGATGTACTCGTTCAGTTGAGATCGTTACGGCCTCAGCCACTTCACGTATTTTCATTCGCCGATCTTCGCCTGCTATTCCATGAATTTTAATCGGGATTTCTAACAGGATGACATATTTTGTGTTGCTACAGCCACAACGGAACCACTTCTTAAGCTTTAATGGCTTCTTAAAGAAATAATCGAATATTATCCGATTAAACGGAAAAGTATAGGCCGTCCATAATTATTTGCGCCGTTAGTTATTGATACAACTTGATGTTGTTTAAAAAGATTATTACCCGTTTAAAACGGTTTAAGCTGTCAAAATTAATCTTTTATGGCCACACAACTTTGGATTGTTATTAATAGTTCCGCCGTTAGTTATTAATAGTACGAGGTGCTCTTCAATGGGTGATTTTACATTTTAAGGAACCATTAAATAATATTTCTTAAACTGCTTAAGAATGAGCCTCATTTTTTCCTCTTAATTTTTGTATTTTTAAGACTTCTTTTTTTAAACTAAATTCTTTAAAAATTCCACTGTACATTTCAATTAATTGAAGAAATATTTCTATAAACTTTTGTACAACAATTGCATAACATTTTTATATTTTATACATCTTTTCATAAACATTTTGATTCATTCCATATCATATAAATGAATTTTAAACGAAATCATGCTTTTTGGCAAAAAAAAAAAAATTATAATTTCTTATAAAATTACAAAATTAAATCTATTTTTATTGCAAATTGTCGTACCGATGCTACAACTACCAAATCAAATCGATATTCATGTAACAATTCATCAATAATCGAACTTTAAGCAGAGAAAGAGACAGTTTTTCCAATCAAAATATAAAAGAAAATTTAGATTTCAAACACTTTTTGAAACACTCACGGTTTTTTTTTTGTGGGCAAATGAGATGCAAGAAATTTACAAAATTCACACCTTTTCAAACACACAAAATAAATAATCAAAATTACCAATTGCAAAATATTCCAGTTGTTTTTGATCGACACTATTTTTTTTAACGAAAAATTTTGATTTTCAAAACAAAATTAAAAGAAAAACAAGCTCGACAGACAACGGCAGCAGCAAACAAAATGTTGTACTAATTGTTTTTACCAGCGACAAGTCTTTAACAGGACAAATTTTGACTGAATATCACATCGGCGATATGTGCTGCTTGAGTTTTGAGCGCACGAAATATATACTCATGCATGTGGGTGTATGTGTTGTGCACACATACACCCTCGCAAAATTATGTTCTCAAATATACTCACAAATTTGAAAATATTAAGAGTTTTCGCTCAGTCGGTTTATTATATTTTTTTTTTTAAATTTAAATTAAATTTATTTATACCAACTTGCGATTCGATGCAAATGAAATTCGCCAGCGATAATTATTTGGAAAATTGTTTGCAATAAATTATTTGCAGCACAGAGAACGAACTCAAGCAATTTTTATATGAATTGAGTTCGAAGTGAAGTTGAGCACTTTTTCATTTTATTTTCTCCTACACGCGTTTCACTCAAAATTAAAATAAAATCTAAATTTTGTTTCTTTTTATCATTAAAATGAAATTATATTAAAAGGAATATACAGCACGTAGTGGAAATAAAGTGTGAGCCAAAATTAATGCCAAGATTATGAATACCACGGATGAACTTAAAATAAAGTCCAAGTCCGTGAAAAGTACAAGTACCAGCATTAACTGCTTGACCCCCGCTATCTCTCGATTTCGTTCTGTAGCACAACTACATTTAAATAAAAAAACGTGTTAAAAATTGTTTTCTATTTCAAATTTAATTGTAGTTTAAATTTAAAATCCATCGCTCATTTTGCCACACCCTTTGCTTTGTTATAAATATAAATAGACACCCACTAAAGAGCTTCTAGAACAATAATTTAAATCGTAAGAAAACATATAAAAATATTTTCATTCCTTTTGTCATCGAGTTGTTAAAAAACACGCAAAAAATTAAATTAACGTCAACAAAATTTATATTTTCTATTATACGCGCTGTTTTTAGAAAAAAACTTATAATAATTTTAGTCGGCTTGGCCGGATTGAAAATATTTGCATTATCGTCACTCTTCAAAAAATACTTTCACAAACGACTTTTAAGACTTTCTTTTTCAGAAAGTATTTTAAAGATTTCCTTTTTTTTTTCAAAAAATTACCTTTTAAATTCCTTTTTCGAAAAATTAAATTCAAAACACTTTTTTCTCAAAAAACATTCTTAAGATTTTTTTTAGAAAATACTTTTCCTGATTTAAAAAAAAAAACTCTCTTAAAAGACTTTTTTCAGAAAGTACTTTTTGACAAGTTTTTCTCAAAGAAGAATTCCAACAAAATTTAATATATACTTTTAAATTAACTTTTAATTTTAAAAGTTTATTTTCAAAGAAATCCTTTGAAGGTTTTTTCAAAAAGCAATTTTAAAGCTTTTTTCCGGAAAGTCTTTTTCTTTTACAAACGAGTTTCTTTTTTCGAAAGGTTTTTTAAGATGCCTTTAAAAACTTCTTTTAAAAGATTCTTTTTAAAAAAGTATTTTCAAAAATTTCTTTTTCAAAAATTCTTTTAGAAGTTGTTTTTAATAAAATACTTCTAAGGATTATTTTTTTAAATTTCTTTCCTAAAATAACTTTAAAAATTTCTTTTAATAAAAGAACTTTTAGAAGTGTTTTTCTCAAAATGGACGTGAGAAAAATTTTTGTTAAGTACTTTTTAAATTCCTCTTAAAGGTTTCTTAAAAAAACACTTTCGAAAGTTTCAATTCCTAAGAGAACTTATAAGTGTCTTTCTAAGAGTTTGTTTTCCAAAAAGTACTTTTGATAAAAAAGTATTATTTCCTTAAAAAGTACTTTAAAATGGGTTATTTTTATCTAAAAGAAAAATTCCTATTTAAACACTCACGTTTCTAAAAATATATAGATTTTCAAGTAAACTCGATTTTAGCTTTTGATTTAAAAAAAAATAGCTTTTAAAAATTGCTGTTTTTCAAAAAGTCCTTTATAAAAAAAACATATAAGTACGTCAATATAAAACAACCTTTTACAAAAAGTACTTTTTAAAAAAGTTAAATTTCGAAGTCTTGCGAAACAAAAGTACTATTTTGAATATGTTTTTTTATTTTATTTTAAACGATCCTTTCTGAAAGTTTAGCTTTTTGAAAATTATATATTTATAAAAAATCACACTTTCGAAAAGGACCTCTCACAGGCACAACAAATTACTTGTCAAAACGCCAATTTTTTTCAAATTGTAACATAAAAAAATTCTTAAAAGTAGATCTCTGAAAATTTAGTCAGTTATAAGTATAATATTTTAAATTAGTACGATTTTAGTCTAGGAGTTTTCTAAAAAATTCTTAGTAAAAAAGTATATTTTTAATATAAAAAAGTACCCACTAAAAACTCGTTTGAAAATAGTACTTCTTAAAAAGTTTTCTGGAAAAAAGCTGTAAGATTACTTTTTTTAAAAACAAACTTAAAATTATTTCCTTTGAAAATATGCTTTTAAAATCAAAAATTAACTTAAAAGTACATATTCAATTTTAATGGAATAATTCTTCTTTGAGAAAGAATTGTCTAAAAGTACTTCCTGAAAGAAAATCTTTCAAGAGTACTTTTTTAAATCTGGGAAAGAACTTTCTTAAAAAAATCTTAAGAATGCTTTTCGAAAAAAAAAAGAAAATGTTTTGAATTTAGTTTTTGGAAGAGCAATTTAAAAGGTACTTTTTGAAGAAAAAAATTTAAAAGACTTAAAATGCTTTCTGAAAAAGAAAGTACTTCTTCAAACAGAAGCCTTTTTTGTTCATGTAACTTTTATAAAAATTTTGCTTTATAATGAATTTCATTTTTAAAAACTACCTTTTTAAAAAATAACTTTCTTCGGAACGTATATTTTTATATAATCTGGAGTTATCCGGGTTGGCCTATGAAACGCATTTGATCACCGAAAGCGCATCAAAGGAATTTAATATGTATAATGGTTTTCTGAAATAGCAAAATATACTTCAAGTATATAGAAAACTTTGAAATATATAAGAATATCTTCTTATGTGCTTTAATAATAAAATCATTTTTATTGAGAGTAGGAGTAAGATTCGATCTATTTTTAAAGTTTATGACGGAAAAGAAAACAAACATTTTCATGTGGAGGTGTGCAAATCACACGTACGATCTCTTTCTAAACGTATTAATTTTACTTGTAAACATTTTTGATCCATTTTTGTTAACAACACAATAGCAACATCAAAATTACTTATACATTTGTAAATATGTACATGTATGCGTCTCAATGGTGTGGAATAAATTGGACTGATCTCGTGACTGCAAAGCGCTGCATTAGCAGCCACCCACCGATAAAAATCCTATAGTAATTCATTCAGTGTTGACCCTACTGCGGTTATTTCTTTTCTAATTTGCAAAGTAAAATTAAAACTAATAATTAAAAAATTTTGCATAAAAATGTTTGTGAGCGGATTGCATATAAGTATGACTTCAATATTAAACTGACATGAGATCACGGGATCAGATCAGATCAAAGGATCAAATCACGGGATGTACAGTTTTAAAGGAATTGTCAATATATTTATTTGTTCATTTAAACAAGTTTTATGCATCAATTGTCAAACTTTTAAAATGTTTGTATTTTCTGTGACAACATGAGAACATAAATTTTTATGTTTATGTTTGGCTCAAGTCATTTATCATGGCTTTCGAACACTTTCCATTTAATAGAACAAATAAAAATCTATATAAACACCTAAAATATAATAAAATGAATTTATTAATTACTTATTACTACTTTTGTGCAAAGAAATATTTTTATATACATATTTCTATAGTGCATAGTTGCTTAAAAATGCTTCTTGAACCAGGTAGTTTCATTATTGGTGGGAGTACAATAAGACATTGAAAATTGTAGCACAAAAATGTCTCGCGTAATGAATAAGCTAGTTTGAACTCCTCCTACCACGAGTACACTACTGAGGCATACATTGAGGAAATAGATAAAAAACGAGAATTATAAAAATTGCTAATGGAATTTATCACGTATCAGGTACATATTCACAAAATTTTAATATTTCATACTGTGTTCATCAAGGCCTTTATAAAAAATTTATAAACGATTTCAACAGTCTATAAAAATCAGAAATAACCTTCGTTAATACTTTTTTTTCTGCATTTTCTGACATCTGCTACAACATTCTTATTTTCCTCAATAAGTATACGAACTGAACTAAATTAAATGTATAAAATTTTTTTGAATTTCTAATAAATAAATATTATAAGTATAAACAGCACAACGATTGAAAATCTTATTTATTTCCCTTTTATCATGAATTTCAAATCACAATTTCTAGATGTCAACATTTTTGATAACTTTCCAATGTTATCACCCATTCCTGCTATTTAATTTGAAATTAAAATATCTATATAGTACATATTTATGCACACGTACATATAAAATACATAGTAGATTATTTATAATCTTTGATTGAAGCAAACACCACAAGTGTGACATTTACATTAAAAAAAAAAAAGATTTTTTAAATAACAACAATACCTAAATTTTTCTTTTATTTCCTGTTGCATGATTATTTTGCTTTTCAAATTTTTTCACCTAAATAAGCAGCGTGAATTGCTATAAAATATTTTATTTATTATTTGCTCAATACTATATTAAACGGTGGGTGTGTAACAAAACGAAAACAAAACAAAGTCATACTGAAAATTTCGACATTGTAAAACATGAATGTGGACACCAAAAACCACATTTTCATTATTTTTATGCACTGCATTAAAATAAAAAACATTACAAATATTTAAGAATATATTAAGGAAAAATTTTAATTTAATACTTATTCGTATGTATCATTTGTGTGGCGTTCTAGACTATTTGCATGCCAAATATATTAGGGTAGGCCTTCAAGTACCAAAGAGCAAACTATAATATCGATATCGAATATTTGTGTAAATTCATATTACAAAAATTATTACAAAAATTATTGAAATAAAAATAAGTCATAAGTAACAAATTGCTTTTCTTGTATATAAACACGCCACACACAATTTTATGATACACTTTGAAGTATCTTATGGTCCAAATATTTCAATGAATCATATATAATTGAAAAGGTAGTTTTGCAAAGGAATACACAACATAAATAACTTTTAAAAATTCTTAGCATAATAATTACAATAAACGGTTTGAATTTGTTTGAGAAGTAACGACAAGATATTTTGCTTCTTATTATAAACACTCATGTACACAAAATTATAAATTACAACCGCTTCATGTTATTTTCTTAAAAATTGTTGTGTGGAATAATAAATACGAAGTTGCATTTTACTTTTCAGTTTCCCTAATTTTTAGAAAGAAACGCAATAATTTATTTCAAATGTAAATATCAATTAGAAAAATTTTAACGGTCAATGAAAAAAACTTAAAAATTTATTCAATTCCATTAAAATGACATTAAATGGCTGAGGATTTCATATTGCTCTACAATCAGATGTTGCAAAAATATATATAAATTGATTTTATACTAAAAACCCTATATTATATTCACTTCAATAACTTAATTATTTAGTTAATTCAATTATCGTACGACAACTACAAAACCAAGTTGTTTATATTCATCAGGACCTGAAGTTCAAATCTGGGAATATTTTTACTTTTTAAACTAGTAATAAATTTAATATTAATTAACTTGACTCGAAATTTTTAGTCGTTTTATTTTCTCTTTCTACGTTTTAGGTGACTTAAACTCTACTAATTTGGTTCAGTGTGTTGTGGTTTGATTCATTTTCAAATTTTCATTTGATCGAGTCTAGAACATTTTCAAATATACTAGGATCGCTAAGTGGTCAAAATTCAACCTCTAGACATTTGCAGTTAAAATATATAAGTTAGTTACGTGTCTAAATCACATCGTTTTAGCGAAAATTACTTCAAAAGCAAAAACAAACTTGTAAAAATAGTAGCAGCGGTATCGAAACGATTTTTTTTCTATTACTTTCAATATATAAAAATTTCCTAGCTTGGAATGAGTAGGAAGTTCTATGAAAAATTTTAACTCTTTAAAGAGAACATATATACTTATAACTCGCCTTCTGCAGACAATGCTAATATGATGTCCTGACTAACATACTTTCATCTATAAGTCCATTTTGTCTACAACTCCTTCTTATAGGTTAACAATTTAATTTTTTCAATTAATTTAATTGCAACATATTATTAAGTTTGAAATAGAAATAAATATTATTAATAAATTTTCAACTCACCTGCAATGAAAACCGTTTAAATACATATTATGTTCATTAATGCAATAAATAAATCAGGAGCGAAGCATTAAGTTTCAGTAGTTGGGCGAAATTGTTGAGCAAGATATAATAATTATTTACGGAGCAGAGCGTAGTGCAAAAATTTAAAATGTTTGACAGTTTGTAGTTGACAGTTAAAGGAAAAACTAAAATAATTTAGCAATTATTGTGATCAAATTAAGCAATTATTATTCTAGCCAAATTTAGTGAAATATTGGCAGAATTTAACAGAGTTTTTTGTTGTTCAACTTTAGAACATTATAATTATTTTATAAATCAATAAATAACACATAACACAAACAGCCTTAATATTAAGGAAATAATAATATAAATATTTAGATACATATACTTAAAATTAAAGCATATTAAATTGTTTAAAAAGCAGCCAGCAGCTAAAATGTTAAAGCAAATTTTAATTAAGAGCAAAAAGACTTTTCTTCAAGTTAAAACGTGCATGCTGAGTAAAAGAAATTTTGTTTGTTTTTGTTTTAGAATTTGTTGTTGTCTTTCTTTTCTTTTCTTCAATACAAGGTTTACATTATTTAAAATTATTTAAATAGTATATCATTTATTTTGTAAAGTTTATTTCTGTGGTTTGTATATTTTGTAAAATCACAATAGTTTTAGGTGTGAAAAAGATGTTTTATTTATTATTTGTTTGATAATTAATTTTAATTAAAACTGTTTGCGAAAGTGTGTTTTTAATATTAAATTGATTGCTTCTTGTCAAAACTATGGTAAATAATTAAATATTTAAATTTTAAATAGTTTACTTTCCTTTACAAACAATAATTGCTAATTTATTTTATTTTTTTCTTAAGACTGGAAAAGGGTTCTCAAAATTGTAAAATCAAAATAATGATAGAATGTTAAAAAACAAGTTAGTTAAACTACCTTAATGGAGAAGCTACCATTGGGTATATCTTTGCCACCAAACTTAACATTGACATCATAATCGCCGGGATCATTTAGGGCATAAAAGATATCAAAGAAGCCATCTTTTTCAATAACATCAATATCCACTAAATCAAGTATTTCCCTAAAACAATAAGACATTAAAAAAGAAATTATAAAGTTTAGACCATTTTAAAAATTAATAGTTGTTGTACTTACTTTCCTTGTTTGGTGGTGATTTTGCAAGTGACAGCACCATCTCCCGCTTCGCGGGCATCCACAGTCAAATGGCTCTTGCTACCCGAGGGCTGTATTTTGGGAGCTTCTGCGACTAGTTTACATTTCTTAGCCTCACCCGTGGGGAAAGCTTCCAATTTGAAAGGAGATCCTTCGATTTCTTGGCCACCATATTTAATGCTGACACTATAAGTGCCACATTCGTCGGGTATGAACGATACCACATAAGTGCCATCATTGATTTCCTGTAAACGTGGCTTAATATGTCTGCCCTTGGGATTTTTTATATCCACATTGATATCAGCTTGTCCGGCTTTTTTCGTATCCACTTCAAATTCAGCTGGCTTAGAGGCAGGAGTTTTCTTCTTTTCATTTACACCCTTGATTAGAACTTTGGAGGCTTCAGCTTTGGGGAAGACCGTCATAACGAAGGGACTGGTATAAAAGTCAAAAGGAAAGATATTATTTATATGTTTATTATTTAAAAAGATTCTATTGAACGATTATCAAATTGGCCGTTAATACAAAATATTTTTATGCTTTAAAAGCCCTCAAAAATTTTGAGTACTGGAGAATATTAATTTTAGCAACTACACATACAGAATACATATTCTAATTATGTTAGCAGCTCAATTACTTAATAATGTATTAAAATTTTTCCTTTGACAATTTTTTTAAAATCTTTAGACTAATTGAGAATTTTACTTTTATTATTTAAATATACAGAATATTCTGAAATACTATTCCACCTCATGAAATCTACAAAGAATACCAATCAACATTTGACAAACATTTTAAATCTGTTTACTAAAATTCGAAATTACAATAACTAATTAATTTAAACTAAATTACATTTTTTATTGACAGCTTTCATTGAAATTTTTTAAGCGATAATAATTTCTATTTAAAATTAAAACTTAAATAAAAATTTCTTATCTGTTTATGTATGATAATAAATTGCTTCAATTCAAATTATAATTAAAACCAATTTAGATTTCTGGAAAATACTTTTGATCGAATAATATTCACTATTACAACACTCACCTGCATGGCACTTCGGTATCGGCAAATGTAATGGTCGATGTCAAAACCGAACCTTCTTTGGGTGGTGAATAGTGGACACAATAGATACCATCACCCTTTTCTTCAACACGCAAATCTTCCACAGGAGTACCTTCCGAGTTTTGGATCTTAACAGCAATACGACCAGGACCAGCATCTTGGACATCAATGAAAAAGTGTGTTGGCACTGATTCTCTTACTTCGCCATGTTCAATGCCAGGACCATAAACCTTAACCTTCGATGGATCGGAACGTTCCTCCACAAACACCGTAAATGGTGAACCAGGTATATGCTTGTCGGCAAAACGTATCGAAATATCATATTCACCCACTTCAGTGGCAACATAATCGACATCACAGCTGCCATCACGATTATCAATACAAGTCATTTTGGCTTCCGAAGGACCTTCTATAGCTAAAGAAAGACCACCCTTGCCAGCACCTTTAGTTTCAATAACAAACTTATTCTTCTCACTAACATAACCACGTTTCAACCCGGGACCATAGGCTTTACAGCGCGATGGATCACAACCGCTCTTAACATTGACGACAAATGGTGAACCGGGCACTGGAATGTTATCGTATAACAACTCAATTGTATGGCGGCCAGCTTCGAAAGGTGTATACATAATGCGAAAGACATCCGCAGTTGTACCGGGTAAAATTTCACTAGGCAACACTTGCCCCTTGGGATCAAAGACAGAGCAAGAAAGTTTCTTGGAATCGATATTAGTGCCAACTTTGCTCATGTCCACCATAAAGTCAGTCTTTTCATTCATGATGACGCCTTTAAATGAGTGAAGGAAAAGAATTTATTAATTAATAAAGATATTGAAGTTTGTGTTTCAATACAGTATTGGAAACGGGTAACACAACAAATTTTATGGGATTTTTATAAAAAGTTAAATTTTTTAAGAAGCTTGATTTAGAAATATTTATCACACGAACATAACAGCACGGATCTGTGGGGTTTAACAAAGACTTTTCATTTGAAAGTTTTCGGTGTTTTGACTTTTGCGTTGATATTATATTGAACTATTTGTTAAAAAAAATTTATTACAAATGAGTCCTGGATTAGACCCATTCATTTATTAAAATTAAGAACTTGTAGACCTTAACATTTGACATAAAAACGCCTTCAGTTTATATATATCACAAACACCACACAGGGATCATAATACAGGATGCCCTTCGAAATAATTACTCACCAAACCAGCTACATGAAAAGTAGCGCAAAGTTCGTGATGTACTGCTATAAGAATCAAGCAGAGTGGCTACAGCTTAAAGAGTAATTGGATTTTTTTTTATTAATGCGATCAATAAAAACAAGCATTTGAATAACAGGAATGAAATAAAAGTGAAAATAGATTTGGATGAATAGGATAGAAATTACATTTTTCTATGGAAAACTAAAACAGATTTTATATTTTATGATTGTTTTCGATGAAAACATTCGAATGAAGTATTGCCCCCCATTTAAAGAGCATTTAAAGAAATTAATCGAAAAATTAATCATAAAAATTCGAATATATATTCGAGGATAACATTCCATATAGTTTTTTTTTCTCAATTATTCAAGAGAAAGAATAAGAGTTTTCAAAATAGCTGCAATAAATTATTAAAACAAAATTCTAAATAAATACATGCATAATTAATTTTCTTAAAGTAAAAAATATTAAAGATTAGCGATAATATAAAAGCTTAAAGAGCTTAATAAGAAGCTATTTATTTTCATTACAAGTATTTTAGCAGCTTTATGAAATTAATTAGGAACAATAATGGCCACATGCTGGAGTAAAGAAGCTTTATTTTGTATTTCTTTGTTTTTAATTTTAATGGAATCGGCTTGCAGCATCACAGCAACAGCAACAAAACAGAAAACATTATTTTATCTTTGGATTGCCATCATAGCCTACCATGGGGCTGTATGCCGATACCACTAACTCGTGTATTGCTGAGATTCGGCAAAGGGTAAATAATCGGTTGGAATGGTGATCCATTTATATGACGTTCATTAAATGTTATATTTACAGTATAGTCTCCGGCTTCGGTGGGCAGGTAGGCGACATTGCAAGTGCCATCGCCATTATCGCGACAATTGATGGCCGCTTCACAGGGACCCTCTACGGTGACACCCAAACCGCCTTGTCCCGCACCTCTAGTATCGATCATAAACTCTGCAGGTTGACCCACCAAACCCTTTTCCAAGCCAGGGCCAAAAGCTCGTACTTTATTTGAATCACTGCCGCTTAGACATTGCAAACGGAATGGTCTGGGCGTTATGGGTGTGCCACCGAAACAGATACTTAGCAAATACTCACCCAATTGAGTGGGTGTAAAGTTGACTAGAAAACCCTCGGCGGTGGGTATGACATGGGCCTTAATGCGACTGCCCGAGGGTGAAGTTATTGTAACGGCCAAATCAGCTTTCGGCAGTCCATGTGTAATAATGCGAAACTGCTGGAGACTATTTAATGGTGCAGCTTGTTGGTAAATGAGTTTGTAACGAAAGTTTTTGGACTTAGATGATGACCTTTTGTATAGTATTTCAAGTGTTTTTCATTTTTTTCTTCTTCTTTTTTTCTCTCTACTTGAAAGCATAACTTTTCTTTCTTCGGAAAAGAAATGCTTTTGTGTATGATGATAATAATTTATAATAATGAAGTTGTTGTGTTCTTACAAGATGATGCCTTAACCTAAATCGCTGTAGTCTAGGAAAATACTTACTTGGTTCCAGACCATCCACTTTGATCTTCGAGACATCTATGGTTTGCTCAACCATTACCTTCTGGCCCAAAGGTACCGGCTGTCCACCGTAAGTCATAGTTGTGGTATAGGCCCCCTTAGTGGGTGGTATAACCTCCACCGTATAAGTTTGGTCTTCATTATCAATAATGCGGCAGGGTATTTCGACTTTTGTCTCTTCATGAACAATCTTTACCTTCAATTCAGCCTCGCCGGCCTCGCGACAGTCAACATTGAAATGAGTGGCTGAATTGGGATGAACGCCAGGTTGGAACCAGGGCCCAAACGCTTGAACTTTAGCAGCATTAACTGGCAACGCCACATACACACGATGGGGTGAATTTGGTGTGGCCACACCCCCAAAGTTAACTGCAAAAATTAAATATGCATTTTTAAACGTCATTGATATTGCAAAATTTTTATGCAGCAATTTTTATTGTTATGCGAGAGTGAGAGTGAATAAAAGTATTAGACCTTTAATTCCCACATGGTTTCTCCCTGTAACCCTAGAATTGCTGCATTTAAAATTGCAAGTTTGAATGGGGACTTATAACTCACCTTCCACTGTATGTGGGCTGCCCGTAAGTGGAGTATATGTACATTTCTTGGTGCCGTCTGGTTGCTTTTTAACCTCCACTGGCAACCTCTTGCCAAAAACATCTTCCACCACAATATCCAAGGGCGCTGGACCAGCCTTGGTATCATCAACGGTGAAAGTGGTGGGCTCATTAATGGTCACACCATTCTTTTCTAGGCCAGGACCAAAGGCCTTCACCAATTCGGGCTTGTAGTCGGTCTTGGGTAAAATTTGTGTTATAAATGGCGACTTGGGTATATCTTCATTATCGCACAGAATATGTACGGCATATTCACCAGCAGCAGTAGGATGATATTTAACTAGAGCCGAACCATCACCATTGTCATGGCACTCTATTTCGGCCTGCGAAGGACCAGCCACAGTGAAACCTAAAGCACCAGTTTCGCCATTTGTTTCCACTACAAAAGCTGCTGGATAATCTACAACACCGCCCACTAAACCGGGACCAAAGGCAACAATATTGGATTCCTTTTTGGGACCTACTTTCACTTCAAATGGCGACTTGTTGACCTCTTGGCCAGCAAACGTGACAACTGCTATATAACGACCCTCCTTGTTCGGGAAATAATGGCACTCATACGTATGGGCATCCAATTTCGATAGGGCTACTTGTTCATTCATGCCACCCGGTCCCACTATTCTAACTTCGGGCACACCCTCACCAGCACCTTCGGTATAAATCTTAAAGTCAGCATCATCTCCCACTCTCACACCCAACGGCTGCAAACCTCTGCCAGAAGCTCTTACACGTCTGGCATCGGACAAGGGTGCTACTTTGACGGGGAAAGGACTGTTGGGTATTGGTGTGCCAGCATAGAAAACATTGACAGAGTGTAAACCTTGTATGGCCGACACATATTCACATCGCCAGACATCATTTTCCAATTGCCGTACTTTTGCTGCCACTGAAGTTTTATGATTTGCCGGATCAATAATGATAACCTCGGGTACACCACGCCCAGCATCCTTAGTAAGGATATCAAAGAATGTAGGTTTACTAATCACAACTCCCAAAGGCTGTACACCAGGTCCAGATACTTTAACTTTGGATGCATCTCCTGCATGACCCTCCACCTTAACCGTAAAGGGACTCTTGGGTATATCACGACCTGAAAATCTGACCACGACTTTATGATCACCTTCCATTTTCGGTATATAGGAGATTGAATACGTCAGATTTTTATCGTTATTGAAACGTACATCCGCCTTTTCCACCTGGCCATCGGGTGTAACGATTTCGACATCAACTTCACCTGTAACAGAACAAAGAAAATTAGAAATTGCACAAGAAGTAAGAATTTTCAATAAATTTACCTTTGCCGGCGGAGAAAGTTTCAACAGTGAAATTCGCTGGGGCGCCTACTACTGGTCCAATGGGTTCAATGCCTGGTCCATAAGCACGTACTCTGAGAATACAGAATATATGAAACCATTAATTAAATGCTTAACACAGACTTGTCGCTAATTTTATTTTAACACATAAACACACAGATCGTTAAAGGCTGCAGGAAGGATATTTTTTGTTATTAAAGGATTTTTAGAAAACACCAAACTTTGCAGAAAATATTACCAGAGAAACAACTTAAATCTATCAGCTAATTCGGAATCAATTTCTTAATGTAATCTGTTTTTAAAGAACCAGTATAAAGTCCTCTCTTGTGAAGAATATTTAAGAACTTGTCATCTGTAGGGGAAGTCTAAACAAGTTTAACTCTTTTTTAAGAGACATATATTTTTAACGCAACCTCAAGGTCTGCCGGGAATTGAACGCAAGACTTTTTTTCACCAAGTAGATTTGGATGATTAATTTTTAAATTTATATAAAATATTATAAAGAATACACTTCATATTGGAAGGCAGTTTTTAAAGAGAGGAAGAAGCCAATTCTCTTCGCCAGAGTAAGCGGTATTAATGGCGCTATGGTCACATTGTTCCTAATATTTCGGCTACATTTGCATCCGGCAAACGTTTTCACTGCTTTTTCACAAGCACATACAGGGTGGCGCAAAAGTAATTACCATGTCGAAATATATTCCCGTTTATTTTTTAACTATTCGTCAACTTCACGTCATGACAATATAAAAAATAGGATTCATATATTTCTTGTGGACAACAATTAGCTTCTATTGACAGCCTGTGCGGGCCCGATAAAAAATCATAGAGCACGTTTTTGACCTTGTGAATCAGAAATTCTCTCTATTGTCCATTAGTACCAAGGTAAAACTCTTCATAAAAAAGGAAATTCGGACTCCCAACTAATAAACTGAACGCTTTAAGCGCGCCCATAAAATGGCACCATGCTCAATTTAAAAAAAAAACCAACGCAACTAAAAATAAACGCTTTGCTTTTTCTTACTTTTTTGCTAATCACTTTTTACAACAAGAAGAGAATAAAAATTTCTTTAAAAAAAAAACAAATTCGATTTAAAAAAAAGCATAAGAAGTTTAAAACATCAGCAGGTAATAAAAAACAATATAAAAAGAAGCGTTAAAAGGTGTTTGGCAACAAAATATATGAAATGTTTTTTTTTGGGAAAAAGGTTAGCAAAACTTTAGCCGCGCAATTATCAAGAACTTGAACAAAAAGAGCATTAAAGCAGTCATTCCCAGACTTACCGCGGCGGAGGAATGCTGAATTTGAATATTTTGCAGGTATTGGAATTGTTGTTTTTCGTTTCGATTTAAATTGAGGAAATAAATATATACACACGCACATTTTTATAAAGTTAATCCAAATAGAATTCGTGGTTTGAATTATACAAAAAATAAAAATATGGCAAATTTATAAAAACAGCGCTCGAATGGATTAAAAAAGTTGGGATTTCATAAAGTTGGTTAAAGATGCCAGGCAAATACACATCCAAAGACAGAAAGAGGAGAGATTGGGAAAAATAAAATAAATAAAAACAACAATTTAGTAAAAGTATTCAATAAAAGTGTAGGAAAAGAAAAAGGTTTGATTTATGGATTTAATAAGATGCAAAGAAACACACGCATTTATTTCAAAGAAAGAGAAAGAAGAGAAAGAGAAAAGGAAAGACATTAGAAATTAATTATAAAATTGTTAACAAGAATAATTGAATGAATTTCTCTTTTAGATGGGATCTTTTATGAACACAAATTCTACACAATTTTACAATTGAGTTTATGAAAATTTATAAAAATTTTGGCTTTTACCTGTTGGGATTAGTCTTGGGTCTGAGAGGAGCTCCCTGCTTCAATTTGGCATTGGGATATTGTGACAAATATGTCATCATAGACTGTTCATCAACGTTGGGATTAACCAATTCTTCCGGTTTAATCAATTGTCTGACATTTAGCCAATCGTCAGCGAGACCCATGGCTTCGGAGGCATTTTGAACGGCATCTTTGGGATCCCACATATCCCAATCGGGACATAGACCGGGTGCGCAGGCATCAACCAAAGCACCCACCGCTTTACCGCTCGTCCAATCATTCGTAAAGTTGTTTATCGGCATGTCGGGTATTTTGCCATGTATCCAGTTGAGCAATCTGGAAGATATTAAGAAAGGAAATTTAGAAACAAGAGGTTTTTGCAACAAAAAATTGTATATAAATTGTTAGTATTTTTTTCGCCAAAGTATTTCAGCGCAATAATTATTAAAATCGGGTCAGTTGGAACCTACGAGTCTCTTCAATTTATATTATCTTTTAGAAAAGCGCCACAAATACAGTTTTAAGCCTGTCCTAAACCACAAATATTGATGAGAAATGCGAAGTTTTGAAGGTATTTTTGTAAAGTTATTCACAATCTTATCGTGTGTCGTGGGACACACGAGGTCGCAATCTTTTTTATCAATATGAACTCTCCAAAAAAATTACGCTGTTATCCCTAAAGTAACTTGAATTTTTAATCATTAATAATGGATCAATTATTCATAAATTAATGTTTTAAATAATTAAAAGTTTATTAACACACCCCTGTAAATTTGTGGTACAATTTTAAGCACTTTATAATGCCTCAATATTGATCAAAAGTAAACGACTTAAGAGGTCTTTTCGTATAGATGTGCACAATATAACTCACTTTTTCAAGCTCTTGGCATAAATTATTTAAAAAGGTGGTATAAATTTGCTTAAAAGCAACAAGAAATTCTTTCTATTTCAATTTTATTTTGTATTGGCAAGTTCACCAATTTTTCATGGCTGGTAAAAACAGAACAAATGCTTCTGCTTGTTTTCTAAAATATTGTCGCGTCAGGAATAAGAAGAAATATTTTTTCTAAATTTCAGTAATCCGAAAGGTTCTTATTCTTACTACCGGGCAGGTAAAACTACCTTAGAATTAACTTCAAATGATTGATTTTTTACCGAAACTCGTTTCTAATTAAAATACATAAGTTAAGCTAATTTTTTTTTAAATTAAAATTTTTAAACTTGTTTTGTTTAATTGTTATTATTATTATTAATTATTTCTTACCTTTGCTTTGGCGTTGCCCCGGTGCCATTTAATTGGTTTTCATCTTCGCCATCCCACATGGGCATAGAGATGGAATAGTGTAAAATCAAGGTCCATATTAAACCGAGTATCAGTTTTAATTTGCAATCAACAATGTCGGAAGAGTCTGAAAGAAGACAAACAAACAATAAATGAAAGTTGTGAAGATGACAACGAGTTTATAGAAAATAATCACGATCGTGTTTCAATTTTTATATATTTGCCAACGAAATTAGCAACAAAACAAATTTGAATAATAAATAAAAATGGAGATAAAACTTCTAAAATTGCCCAGAGTAAATCACAATAGATAGTTTCTATTTTATTTATTATATTGACAGCGGTTCTTTGTGATTTATTTGCAAACGGTGCTTATTTTTGTTGCCAACGAATTGCTGAGCAAGAAAAAAAGGCTCTTTCTGTAGACAAACAAAAATATTTGATTAAAATTCCAACAAGTAGAAATAATTTGCATAAATCTCACCATGAAATGGAAATATCGTTTCAACCCAGACGATCTATTAACAATAAAATCGCCTTTTGAGTTTAACTGATAAAACCAATTTCTCTACGATTTCTATAAAAAGTCTTAACAGAATTTCAAGTTTAAGTTTTTATCCTCTTTTAAATTTTTTGCTAAATTGTTGGCCTCCAATTACGGCTTTTGTAAAATGCAACTGTATTTTTTTATTTTTTTTTCCTTTTGCCATAAATCATTTAGAAATTGCTATTATTTATTTCAAATTAATTGCTTGCTTGGCTTTTGTTTTAAGCCATGAACTTGACCACACCATAAATAATAAAAATTGCCACATTTATGAAGCCGTTTTTAGCTAAATAAGTTTAAAGTTTTTCTTGAAAATAATTATCATGTTTTTTATAAAATCTAGCTAGTGTGATGATTATTTTATTTTGTTATTTAACTTGTTTGTTTGAGCCAAGAGAAATAAAACAAATAAAAATATTTTCGAAAAACTTGTTTTCGTGCACAACTGTTGCTTTTCTGTTTCAACAACAACAACAACAATAATTATTTATTGGTTTTAAGTTGTTGTCAAAATAATTTTAAAAACTTTTTAGCTGCCTGTCATGTGTGATTTCTTGTCGTGGCGTTGGTTCCTCTGTCATGCCATTCAGTGTCTACATTCTGCTGGCACGTCATAAAAATATTTATGATGAATTATTTGCATTTTGTTTCAGTCAGTTGATTAGAAATTTCGATAAGTTGTTTGAAAACATAAAATAACAAATTTATCACTCAGCTAAACCACACAGAAGATATTTTGAACTTATAAAATATTTACTTGGAAAAAGTAGAAGAAAAATTCGCATATTATTTTTCAATAATTCCGAACAGCAGTTTGACATTTCAGTTGTTAAATCGATATCGTAAGTTCGCTTCCTGTCAAAAAGAAGCAGCCAATAAATAGGTTCGGGAATATTTAATTTCTTAAGAAATAATATATTTTTGAAATATTTTCAATTACATTTTTCCAATTAAATTAAATTTTTAATACTAAAATCCCTCTGCGTGCCGCCAGGAAACTATCAGAAGTTTTGTAACTCCCATTTGTTCCATAATGCCCCGCCTTTTTTCTTGCATTAGCCAACCAAACAACTGACAGCCTACACATTTCTTTAAAGAAAGTCACGGCGTGAATGTCGTGTTACTAGTTTTCCACAAAAATTCCAAAAAAAAAAATTTGCAATAAAATTAAAAGTGTAAATATTTGAAATCTGCATTTGTGGCTTATCTTTGGGAGACAAAAATAACAGAAATAAATACCAGCAACACAAGCTAATTAACAAATTAATTATTTATATAAAATGTTCAATTACTCCTTTTCAACGCTAAATTTGACTAACTGAACTCAAGCTAAAATAAAATGCTCAAAACATGGCCATGCAACCAACGCAGGCGTGCATGTAAAAAAAAACAACTCCATAATTAACTTTCTTCGCACAAAATTAAGCAGAAATCACAAGTTTGCAAATAGAAGTAATTAAAAATAAATACAAAACCAAATTGGTAACAGACACACAGACAATAAACTATTTCAAACAACCATATTTATTTATTTATTTAGAAATATTAATTACCAATAGTTTGTTGGAAATTGACAGTTGATTAAACACAAACTAAATGATTTTAACACCCATTCGAAAGCCACTAGCAACCAGTACGGGATTTATCTTTAAATCTGAACAGAGATGAAATAAATTCTTGGAACAAACTGCTAGTGGCCGCAATAGAGCAAAATGAGCAAAGAGAAAGAAAGAAAAATCATTTAATTAAAATAGTTTCAACTGAGCGTAAGGAAATTCGAGCTGTTGTTTGAAATTGTTTAGAGACTGAAGAAAAATTAAACCGGTTTGTGCTGCTCCTCCTCCTCCCACTTCATGCATGGCCCAACAATTTTTATCAAGTCTATTTTCAGTGTTTTTATTTTCACTAATTTTTTTTTTTTTGTGGGTCTGATTGCCAATTTGTCACATGGAAATTTGAGCCATTCACATTCATGCGACTGCCAGCAGCTACCGCAATACGGTTTTGGTTGTAAAAGTATTCGTTTTCACGTCAAACAATTTTTGTTGTTGCTTTTTTTATAATTCAATCAAAATGTGAAATTGGTGATCAAGTTTGTTTGTTGTTTTATTTCACATTTTTTCTTTCTGGATTTAGCCATGTTAATGAACAACAATTACTGGTTTAAGAAGTATAGACGCGGAATATTAAGGCCAGCAATTGATCAATGAATAATATTTCATTAAGAATTATAACAACAAAATAATCGCATTATGAACAGCGTTAATTAACAACAAAACAAAAAGCATGAAAAGCTTTAAAAATATATTTACTTTACACGGGCCATATTTTTATTATTTAAAATTTTTTTTAATAATTCTTGAATTGTGACCCAATTAGTAGATATTTACTTTATACAGCGTGGCGTTAGGCACTTTTCCAATCGTTAAAAACTGCCATGGATACAGAATTTTGGTTCAAAGTCTCACAAGAATCTGTGCAGTGAAAGTACTTAATTAAAACTTAATATTTACTTTGTAAAGGCGCGACACCACCGCCCACTTTTCTAATATTTTTATATTTGAGAAAAACTCAATGGGTTTTTGTATATTTAACAATAGCCTTTTAAGAAAGTATCTTTTGAAAAAGTACATTTTATAAATGTGCTTGTTTCTTTTTTAATTAAGTGCCTTTTAAAAAGTACTCTTATAGAAAATATTTTTGAAATATGATTTAAAAGGATGCTTTCTAAATAGTACTTCTTGGAAAAGTACTTTTGTGAAAAGTATTTTTATAGAGACAACATTTATAAAAAGTGCTTTTATAAAAGATATTTCATAAGAAGTAGTTTTATAAAATGGAACCTTTGAAAAAAGTAATTTTATAAAAAGTACTTTTAGCAATACATCTTTTTAAGAAAGTATTTTTATAGAAGTACTTATTAAAAAAGTATTTTTAAAATAAATACATTTCAAATATGTACTTAATAATATACGTAGTTAGTATCTTATGAATAAAGGTACCTTCTAAGATATACTTTTACCAAAAGTACTTTTATAATAAACATCTTTTCAAATATATACTTGTTAGAATATTATCTTCTAAAAATAAACCTTTATGAAAACATACCTTTTATAAAATAATGTTATAAAAACTATTTTAATTAAAATCATAGTTACAAAAAACTACTTTTTAAAATATTGTATTTTGAAATGGCATCTTTGAAAAAAATTCTGTTTTAAAAAGAGTACTTTTTGGAAGAGTACTTTTATATTAAGTACTTTTATATTAAGTGTTTATATTACGTCTATATATATATTTTTTTTTTCAAAACTATCTCTTTCAAAAAGTACTTTTAAATAGTATCTTTAAAGAAGGGCCTTTTAAAAAAGAACTCCCGATACAAGTAACTTTTTGAAATACATATACATAACTTTTCCAAATAGTACCTTAAACGTGCTGCTTACAAATATTTTAAATATTTAAAAAACAAAGAAAATTCTGTTTTAAAAATTTTTCAAAATAAACACCTTCTAAGCAAAAATAATTATTATAAATATAATAAGTGTTAAAAAAGTACCGTGATATATTAGAAACGAACGAAATAATTTTCGTTCGTTCGCAATAGATTCCAAAAAGTATCTGTACATTTAAAAATAATCATTTTAAAGAAAGTACCTCTTAAAAAGTACCTTGTTAAAAATACAGTTTTGCAAAGTACCTTTAAAAGCAAATCATTGTGAAATAGTAAGTGCTATATGTATATATTCCTTTTTAAAATGTATTTTCTTAAAGAAGTACTTTTGAAAAAGTTCCTTTCGCACAAGGCAACTTTTAAAACAGTTCTACTTAAAATATTTTACCTTTTAAAAAAACTCGTTTTGAAGATATATAATGAAATTGAGCTTGAAGTCCTTTTTCAATAAATTTTTGTAAATTTGATTGTTTTCCAATAATTCAATATTCCATGGATATATTCGTCAGGACAACAATTCTAATTTCAGAGCTAAATTCATATTTTGTTAGAAAAAGAAGTCAACCTAAATATTATTACATCTTTGAGAATAATTCTTTTTTTAAAAATAAGTTTTATTAAAATATCTTTCAAAATAAGTACCTCTTGAAAATACATTTTCAAAAATTACAATACCTTTGACGTTTTATAAATGATTTGAGAAAAGGACTTCTACACAACGAAGGTGTTCTTATTTGAAAAACAATACGTTGGCAAAATTTATAAACAAAATAATTTTTAAAAATTTAAATAACTTTAAAAAGACAGTAGATTTTTTTATTTTTGCGCAAATGCAAACATATTTCATTGTGATTTTGCGGAGTTATTATTTTATGTTGCCATTTTTTTGTACAGCCTCTGCAAAACTTATTCCCCAACTCCAACAACATTTAAGAGAAAACCTGAATTATTTGTGAATAAAGTTGCAAATGTGTGCGTGCGTAATGCCAGAACTTAATAAATAAAGTCGACTTTTTTGTACTTTTAATGACATCATCAATTAACAAGAAGGAAGACAAATATTTTATATGTGGATGAGATAAAAAAAAAAAGTATTTCTTCTTATTTAATTCTCAAGTGTTGGCTTTGCAATTTCGTTTCCAAAGAATTCTATAGATAACAAACAAACTACTTGACACACATATTTTTTCACACATTCTTACAACGAATCATTTCAAAATTTGCAAAAGTGTACCTCTTCATTCGAATAACAATATTATTAATGCTTCGTTAGTTGCTAATTCAACATAAACGTTTTGCTTAAGGGGAATTGACCACAAAAGTTTAATTTGTTTTATAAATATTTAAATTATTAAGATTAAAACAGAAGAAAAAAAAACGAAAAAACGCAACGATAGATAATAACCACTTGTATAAATGAAAATATATTAATACGCCCAACTAAACGCATAATTGCATGTTATTAGCTAACGAATTACAAAATTGTATGAACACTTTTACATGCGTTCATGTGTGTTGGGTGGGGGGTTCTACTTCGAAATCCAATGATTTCGATAGTGAAATTTTCTAACAACCACAGCAGGAACAGTCGTTGACTATTTTACCATTTTCATATGCTTATGCAACAGTATGCAAACAATGAACTGAGTGATGTCAACTTAAATGGAGTTAACAATAATAATACCGGCCAACTACTTGTTGCAGTATGTACTTCACGGTCCAAATAACTCTTTTGTTTTTGTATTCAGTTTAAAAGTTGCCCGCATATTAGAGATGACAGCGTGAGTTGGCTTGTTGTTACTCAAAATTATTCATGCACATTCATGTTGTTGGAAAAATAGCTCACAAAATATCCGTGTAAAAATTGCTTTCAAACGACACAATATTGCCATGTTTCATTGAAAAGTGGAAAAAAATTTGTACTTTTTTTTTAGAAAAGAAAACGATAGAATAAACATACTAAATAAATATATTTTATCTTAATTAAGTGACTATTCACTTAATTGTCTTAATTAGTTTCCTGTTCACATTTAAAAAAAAATTTAGTTCAATTATCATATCACAGTTAAAAAATAAAATTCTTTACACTCATGAGAGAGACCCAAGTTCAAATCTGGGGATATATTTTTCTAAATTTTATTTTTAAATTAAAAATAAATTTAAATTTAATTTCCAGTTGGCTTATTATTTCTTTTTATTTGTGTTTCTTTTTTTTTCTAAATTTTAGTTGCTAAAAGTCGCCTTTATTCAGTATGTTTACTCACTAAACTAACTAGTTACAGTGTTGTATTTTGAAGTTCACTCAATTTTATAGATCACTTAAGGGTGAATTGAGCAATTGTTTAGTTGAAATTTTATATGGTTAATTGAGCTCAATAACGGCATTGATTGGGAAAAACTTAATGCATATCTGAACATTATCCTTGATTTTTGAGTTTCGAAATGTTCTCAACGATTTGTTTCAAAGATCGTGACTGGTTCGCCTCGTTCATGTTAGTGGTGTGCGTTCCAAATACACCGGTATGCATGCATACAACCTTTAAAAGAGTACAATCATTTGCTTTACAACACATACAGCGATATAAAACGATATTTTCTTTTTAAAATTCCTTTAGTAAATTTTCAAGCACTTGTTGTTTTTCTACCAGCCAATAAAATATTATAAAAATATCTTTGAATTGTTAATATTATTTTTTTAAACTATTTGACATACTGTCATTTTACTGTTATAATATGAAATTTATTTGTTGGGTGGTAATGCATTTATATGAAATGCATATAGACATTGCTTAACCACCCAACAAATAGATTTCATATCTCTGAATGTTTCTATTTTACGATACCGACATATTTGAATATACAAAACAAAATGTATACATTTTGTTCTGGTTTTTGAAATAAATTTAAGCTAGAACTTATAGCTTAAGGGAAAAACTTATATTATATATATATATATATATATATATATATATATATATAAACATATTATTAGTATTGTGCTTATCTACTTAAAAATACCTTTTAAACCATATATGTTTCATAAATAATGATGGACGATATGACACATTCAAGTGTACCACAATAATATATGTGCGGCTTATATATATATAAGATTTCTGCGAACTTACAAAAATGGTGTTTTTGCTGAAATCAATGTAACATTTTGATTTTCAATAGAGTAACAAAAATTTTACCGTGTCGTCTCTGAAGGGAATATTCCCCAAGAGCCTAAGAGATAAAAAATTATCTTTGTTTCGCAATACACATTCTAGATTAAACTTCTCTTTAATGATTTGCACACTTTAAGCTTCTGGTGAAGTTTTATTTTTTATTGTTTAATGTGTTGCTTTAATCATCAGCATGTATCTAATAATTAATTCATATATAAACATCTTCAGGGGGAAATTGCTTCACAATGGGAATGATCATTGCAAATGTTTATGCACATTTCAATAAAAAACAATAAAACAAATGTGTTAAAGTGTTTACAATTCATATAAAATACTTGGGTTAAATACACAACAAGAACAATTATAAAATATGCACATAATTGTAAACGTGTTATGTGAAAAAATAGCATTTTTTTTGCAGTCTGAAATTAAATCATCATAATGAAATTGCGAATAGAAATGAAATAGAATTTTTTAAATATATTTAAAAATAACGGATGTTAAAACTTTTTTCCATAGAAACAAATAAATTGAATTCTTTTTAATTGTTTAACATTTGTTTCTAGAATTATTCACACCTGTGTGTGGCATTTCCACAAAGGAATTTCATAAAAGAGAGAGAGATGTTCACTTACACCCTACTCACGTTTGCATCGGAAGTACATTGTGAAGATCTTTTGGATATATAATAAGGGTAAATATATTTTTTAATATGGCTTAATAAGTAAAATTATAGTTAGAAAATTTTAGCATAGAATTTATAACTTTTGCCTCAAACATTAATTCTTCTTTCTGGCAAAAATATTAAAACTATTAGCTTTCCATTCGTAAATCGAATTAATAACTAAAAAAATTTTTTTTAATGAGTTCAAGCCTAGAAGGAACCAAAAAACAGGTAGTTTTGTGAAAAGAAGCGCCGGACGCTCGGTATATGAAAATTAGGGAACAAAGCGCCCACTCTGTTTTCACAATAATACTTTTGTTTTGGCTCATTATTCTTTCAATCTTATTTTATTAAAATTTAATTTTAGCTTTTTAGTTCGATTTTCTTAAACAACACATTTTTTTAAATATATTTATTTTTCACTTCAATGTGTTTTGAACAATTATTAATAAATATTAGAACTGG
Source organism: Linnaemya vulpina (assembly GCA_963675445.1). Classification (NCBI taxonomy): domain Eukaryota; kingdom Metazoa; phylum Arthropoda; class Insecta; order Diptera; family Tachinidae; genus Linnaemya; species Linnaemya vulpina. The sequence continues at coordinate 7,326,841 of OY776277.1, forward strand.
AGAAACGCATTTTAAAAGGACGTCTAAAACGCAAGCGAAGCTCATAAACAGCTTAAACGCCTATACCTCTTCTTACCTGCTAACAGATAATTGTGGCAACGTGACCTCACTGCCAAACTGCTGTTACAGCGTCACACATTCCTTTTATTCAAATTTATTGATTTACGTACTTTGAGTACAAATTCATAGTCACAAAATTTCTTTATTGAGAACAAGTAAGTGACTACCTTGTGATAAAGTTTAAGATACACAACCACTGCATGTTATAACTAAACAAAACTAAACTCGATGAGAGTTGATCAACATTTATAAAGAATAATACACACCACACCAGAGTTGGGAAAAGGAAATTTAGAGTTTCTACCAAACAGCTTATCACAGTTGAAGTGGTGCGCATTACAACGAAGAGGGATATTTAGGGAATATATTTTTACAATAAAATTATTGCAGTGGGATGTAATTGAAAATTTTAAACTGAATGGGCAACAACATTTCCTATTGTACTTTTCAAGTTCACATTGCAGCAAGCAAATGGTATTGTACTAGTATAGCCATCTCTGACATACACACACATCAGTGTGTGCTATAAATAACAAGAGAGCTCAGAGGGTTGAAGTTCTTTAGTAAAACAAAATAAAAGTGATTTTGATTTAGGAGGTGGCAGCGCCAAAACAACATACACAGAAGAAATAGGTGGAAGAGGTGAGGGTTCATATCCCGAGCCAGAAATTTTTTAAAATATTTTTTTGCTATTTAATTTCTATGTTTTTATATATCTTAATTTAATTTTTAGTTTTCTTTGTTATTCTTTATTTTTACAAGTGTTTTATTGGTTGATGGAAAACCGTGTGGCTTAGTTTTAACAACTTTTGGGGGCATACCGAATTTATAGATGAACAAGACTTTTACACAACTAATTATGAACATAAGTAAATATCTATATGTATGCATGTATGTATGTAGTTGTGTTTGCTTACACAAACATGTTAATACCATTGCAAATTAAAGCAAATACATTTTACATAATTACATATGTTCCAGAAGTATATAAATATGTACATTTGTATGTGTGTGTATGACCTTATTTAATTAGCTACTATTTGTGCTAGAAGTTGAAAACATATTTCAAATATTTAGTCATGGATTGTAGTTTGCTACTGGAGATTTTTCGAAGTTTCGTCAGGTAAATTGTTAATGTTTTTTTTTATGTTGTTGTTCCGTAAAAATTTGTTAAGTTGTATTCTCTTCTGGTTTGTTAAAAACTGGGAACGTCTAACGTAATCAATACCAGCAAGGCCGTAAATATTTGAGGTAGGAAAATCAAACTGAGCATTTGGAATACATTTTTTATTACAATTGGATTCAATGTATCAGCAAACAAACTTGACCCTTGGGAGCCGTTGCTCATTAGAAAATATTTTAATAGTAGTGGAATATTTTAACCAATTTATTTAACGATTTTATGCGTTAATATTTTTAGGCGATAACCAACTTTTATAATTTATTGGCTTTTTATTCCTTTAATCAGCATTATTAAGAAGTTTTTTTTTTGATAATATGTAGTTATTATTTCACTCAAAATAGTGTTAAAAGTAAATTAATTATTGAACTCAAATGAATAACTATTAATAGAAAATTTTAAAATCTAATGGTATATGGACCTTTTTTTACAAGCAAGTGCTTGAAAAATATCTAAAAATAAAAATATTAATCATTCAAGTCGTTCAACGTTCCAGCTAAGCTTATCAAATAATTCTAAATATTCACAATGATTTAATAGGAAAAAAATTGTATGGCATTAAAAAAAAGGTCTTTGCTACTTCGTTATTATTATTATTGTTCATTTTAACAATATTAAATTATAAAATTATTGCTTATTTAAATTAATTGACATTGACACATTAATATATTAAAAAATGTAGAAAAAGTTGCAAAAAAGTGTGTGATAAATTTTTAAACAAAGTGCTAACACACATACGTTCAGACATACCAATGTATATACAGTATGAGGTGCTTTCCATAAGTTGAATAGAAATAAATATTTAAAATTTTACTTTAGAAAAATATTGCCCATACTCATGAAATTCTTTTCGCCATATCCATATGTATGACTACCCACATAACTATTGCAGCATTGTCAAAAACAATTGAGTCGATTGCTATTCAGTAAAAAGGTGCTCAGATTACTCTCATATCATGGAAAACACCATATGTAGACGATTAGGTATATACCCGTGTAGAAGTGGTATGTATTGCCCAAAGGAAATTTATTTTTTAATAACATTAAAAACAATTATATAAAAAACACAAAAGATGTTGAATTAAACAAAAGAATGTAGATATTTGTGCAAACGATGTCGAAAAATAATCAATGAATAAATAACAATTTATTGCTGATATTTAAAAGAAAACACATAAGCAAATCTATTAAGAATATATTGTTGTATACCTATTGTGTACATAAATGCATACAGTATAAATTGTTTAATTATTGATAACAGCATGAGATTACTCATTTAACAATAATGACTAACATGTATTATTCATATGATACATATGTATCTAAAATCTGTATTTTAGTCAAATTTCGAAGCTTCCGTTTTAGTCACTTTTATTATGTTTTCAAACTTTCTTGTTAAAACATGTTTACAATTCCAAGTTAATTTGTCTACGTTTTTCTAAAGAATTAATGATGATGAATTCTCAATATAAATATGTATGAGCGAATGTATTTCATCATTCATTTGTATCTTATAGTTGCAGTCTTATCATCAATGACGCCATCATCAGCTTGCTAATCAATTCATTATTTCATTGTACTTATTTGTTTTTGCTGTTGATTTTTTTACCTTTTCACTGCTTTGTATTTGTAGTGGTAACAGCAGTTAATGGTTTTGTTTACCTGGTCATTGATTGTGTTTTATTTGAATTTATCGTGTTTGATGACACTTACAATCGGTCTTGCCAGACAGAGGTTTAGTACAAAATCGTCAAATATTTATATTACAATTGTCAATGGTATTGATTAAGAGAATATTATGGAATTATGATTTTTTACAAAAACTGTGAAACTAAAATCACTGATGTTTTCAATTTAGCAATATTTGTATATTATAACCATATCAAAATAAGCGAGAGACCAAATTTTGATGAGAGACCATGATTTGTATAATCATGGTTTGGCGTTTTTTTTTGCTATTAGTGAAGCACTTTTTTGTAATGGTCATGTCGAAGATGTTTGATGGAAAATCGTATCAATAAGGCAACAAATATTCCGATCGCGTCCAACTCCTATTCTAAAACGAATAGTTTACATAATAAACAAAATCAACTGATTACATAGAATATCGTACACACAACGTTTTGAACACTTTGATGGCCTTGTGCATTCCCTTATTGTATACTTGATCAGGGTAATATTTAAATAAAATACTGGGTTGGTTTCAGTATATATACATATATGTTCTTGATTTCATGTTGTAAGCAAAAACATTATCAGCAATTTTAAGAAATCCATGAAGTTATGCTTATCCTTTTTATTTATTCATTAAATCAATTTGGTTCCTAGATGCATATACATAAACCATTTTAGCGGGTAAAAGTCGCAAAAAATTCGAGATAAAGTATTCTTGAACGAGTCGATATTTTTTTCCGTGTAACTAACAATAACAAAAAAAACAATGATTTCGTGAAACTTGTAATAAAAATTATACTTTTTTAACTATAAATATTCACCATAAATAAATAATATTCAATATAATTTTTGACGTTGTTATAAGTTTAAAAATAATTTTAAAAATGTGTGTTTGGCGTTACTGACTTCATGAATCATGATGCTACAATTGCAAGACACGTCTGGTATAATGTAAAGTTCCTTTTTGGTATCCCTGGTTAGTTGTGTGGGTGTGTTTGTGCATTATTGTTTATATGCATTGCACGCATTTTCCTTTGATGTTATAACTCTCATATGGGTTGTTCTTATTTTGGTATAACATTGTGTAGTTGTGCCGAAGGTTCTTAACAAAAAGCAATCAGTGAATTGCTCTCAATAAAGAAATTTTGTATATTCGAATGCAAAGTTCATTAGCCAATATATCTCAATATAAAAAAAAGAAAAAAAAATATTTGTGCATGCATGTGTACAGAACTTCTTTCTATTAAAATCGTACCACACTTCCAAAAATAGCAGTATTATAGTATTTTTTTTTTTTTTTTTTTGTTTGGTTATCTCCCCGTTCGATGGTACAGCATTTTCCATACCTGCCGCAGTCAAAGTGTTTTGTTTTTTCCTTTTTGTTTGATAAGATAACAAAAATATTATACAAGTGAAAATTTTTATACAAAAATTCTTGTTTAATGATTAATTTCTGATGATCTTAATTTTATTGAAGCGATTGCATTTCTTTAACTATGATTTCATTTTAAAAGTATTGAAGTTCGCAGCAAATATAACACATCTTTAGGGAAAGTAAAATATTTTTAGAACTCGTTTTAGTACTTCTACTGAAATTTCTCTTATACTTCATATACTTATTCGGGACTTGTTAGCTAATAATAATAATATATAATATAATATAATATATATATATATATATATATATATATATATATATATATATTATTATAATATATATTATATATAATATAATAATAATAAAATAATTGCAAAAATTTTGTGAATGTGACACTTTTTGAGTGTTCTAAAATTTTGACAGCTGGATTGTACTTTTCTATTACAAGCAAATTACTAGTAGTATCTTTTAGTGCAATTTTCTGAACGCGGTGTTTTAATTTTTTTTTATTAATTTAATAAAAAAAAAAACAGTATCATTAACCTCATGAACTCGCAGCAAAGGAACATATCTATTCTGTACTAAATTTTTGTAATAACCGTCTGCCATCGAATATATAAAAATATATATCATGTGTAATTTTAATATTTATTTTGAATTTAAAAGAGTATAAAAAAGCTATTACACATATTTTCACTTTTTTTCTTATTTTGCAATGTCCAAAGAAACTGGATTCTTTGACAACAGCCCACGCTTGAAATAAAAAACCAAGTTTCCCCCCAAGTGAAGTTTTAAATTTATATATTTTGAAGTTGAGTTAATATGAAAATATGAATACCCGTAACAATAAAAAAAAGTGTTGGTTGGAAATACACTGAGGGAACAAAAAGTCGTGTGGGATAGCAGAAAATATACACCGTCCTTCACTATAATCCCATAATACTATCATTTCTTTCACGTACGACTGTTAAAACCTTAACATATTTATTTTTGTATATTTGCACTTTTAAATATTTGTTATTTAAAATTGTATCTTTTCTTCAACAAAAACATGCAAAAGTTTCATTAACTTTGAAATCTTGCAAGAGGAAAAAAAGAACGTGAGAATAATTATAACAACACTTCGAAGAACCCACTCGAATAATAAACCAAACGAACGAATATTTAACCAAATAATGGCAGTGATAATGGTTTTCGTTAAGTGTAAAACCCAAACTATTTTTGTAACAAACCAAATTGCGTTCAGTTTCAACCAATACGTTTTTCTTTTCTACAATAAAGTAATGAAGTAAAAAAAATAAATATTTATTTAAACCACAATTGGCAATTTTTTAAGTGTGGTTTTTGAAAACAACAATAGTCAAACGGGGAGGAGACGAGTTTTGAACATGAGTACAAAAAATATGCAAACTTATATTCGTCACATGTAAAAGTACCCAGCAGTTTTGGTAAAGCTTTGACTACACCTCAGCTTTGTTATGGTAACGAATTTCCAGTCCATCGAATTGAGTGGGGGAAATGGAAGTATCGCGGCTAATCATAATAACATCTAGCGGGCCTGAGATGGATGCATTTCAAAACTATTATTTAATAATTTTTCTTGAAATTGAATTCAATTTAAAATTGAATATTATAATCTTTTTTAAACTCTTTTTGAGTCTCAATATTGAAGTAATTGTGCTTCACAACTCATTTCAGTGATATTACAGACCCTCTTGTCACCTTAAGGCTCATTAAATAAGTCAAACCATTTACTGAATGGGAGCATTATGAGCGGTCCTTATGAGGTTTTCTTTAGAAACAAATTGCTACATTTGATTTTCCAATATTTTTAAATGTTCCCCAGAATCTTAAAAAGTATTTCATATTTTATGTTCAAGAAAAAACGCAAGTTTTGGTATTAAGAAAGAAACAGAAAAACAATAACAAAACCAGCTGTTAACCCTAGAAAGATAATCATATTCTGGCATATGGACGTAAGAGATAATCGTGCATAACGCAGTCTTTTTAAAGAGTTTTAAAATTAATTTCACGGTATTTAAAAATTTATTTAGTCTACTGGTTTTTCACATTATGGTGTCATTTTCTAATGTGACAGACACACTGGCGATATTATTATATAACATGATATTCATACATACAATTAACAGCAGTATTGAGCTCTATTTTCCATATAAAATTTCAATTAATTATTGCTCAATATTTATGAAATTATCTAAATATTGAATAATATTACAAATGCAGTCCTGTTAAATAGTGAGCAACACACAACTCAAGGAACAAAGTTAACCAAGAGAAAAGACAAATATAAACGACTAAAAAATATGTGGAAGTAAGTTTTTTAATTTTATATATTTTTTGCCATATTAAAAATAAAAAAATAATAATAATAACATTAATTCCTGGATTTGAACTCGGTCCTCATGATTAGAAACAATTTGCTATTAAAGTTGTCATAAGATAATTGAATTAACTTAATTGTGTATGTGTGAACAGGAAAATAATTTAGTGAATGTGAATATTCAGCCTGATTACGGTTGGCGTTTTTCCCAGACAAATTCGACAGTTTGTAATAGAATAAAGACAAAAAAGCAGAATTTGTCGAATATGAAGACGAAAAACGCCAACCGTAATCGGGCTGATTATGTCAATCGGATATGTATGTCTGGACACTATATCATACGATAAATTGTTATTGAAAATGGGTGGGCCATACTAGGAGTAATGAACTGAAATTTAATTGTAAATCAAGTACGATACCTACAATTCCCGATTGAAGGTATTTGAATTAATTTAAAAAAAAAAAGTTTCATCCAATAAACTTTATATTAAAGAAACACATTTTGTTGTACAGTGTAATTTGAAACTAGTCATTTCAATAGAACTATAGATTAAAAATTTCTTTTGCAATTCATGATTTCCATCCAAAAAAGATCTAAAATCGAGCAATGAAACCAGACAAATATTTTTATACCAGCATATTTGAAGCAACAAGAGTATAGAAAAGTGGCACGTGTGTTAAAAAATACATCATATGTGTCATGCGTAGGGGATAAAGCAAAAACAAATCTATTTATAGCTGATTCTTTTGTCTACCTGTTTCTGTAAATTTGTGAAAAACTAAGACATGAGCTGCAGCTAAACAGCGACCGGTCGTCCAACGAACTATCGGGTAGTTATTGGAAAGCAAACAGTATCCGCAAACACAAGTTACATATTTATTTCCATACATACATGTATGCATGTACATATATATTGTGCATATATATGGATGTATATAGAGTAAATATATTTGTATATAAAATCGTAATCGCCGTTTTCAACTCTCTACTTTATTACTGACAAATGATTTTTCTATTTCAATTTTTGCAACGTTTTATGGTTGCAAATGTTTGTTCATTCGTTTGTTTGTATGTTGGGGACGTGTTTGGCTTACAAATGTTTGATGGCAGCTATTTTGAATGCTTTCATTTGTACGATTTGAAAGAAAATTGCAACTGAAATGCTTTTAATCAATTAATTTCTTTATTATTTTTTTCGTAGCAAGAATTTGCTTTCTTTAAGCAAAATAATTATCTTATTAAGAGATAAAGCCATAAACAAATTAAATTAACACTATTGTCTTGGCAACTGCCTATAGATGGTGAAATGGGTTATAAGCCTGTCTTCTTTCTTTTTTAATTTGCACAAAAGAAGTATTCACTGTATCCAACTGAAATGCATAAAAACCTGAACAAGAGATTTACTTTTTATGTTCAAGACAAGAAAACTATAAAGAACAAAAGAAAAAAGAACAAGAACTATTCATAAACTTTTTATTTGTGTTCTAAATCGAGTGGCAGATATAAAAGAACTTGTATTATAAATCATTTCAACATAAAAATCATATAAAAAGTTGTAGGTATACGGAAATAAATAACTTTCAAATTATGTATAATTTCCATAGAATCTTCAATTACTCACGTTAATTGCTAAAACCTGACATGTCAAAAGCTTCCTGGCAATCGGTTGCTAAAATTTTATATTTGGCTGGTTTTTTGTTTAGGCCTTTTTCTTTCTATACTTTTCCATCCTGTTTTGGTTTCATGTCTCTTTTTGAAAGTTTGAATAAGAAAAGAAATTTCTTATCTCGTTTACAACATTTTTACTTCAAAACACATTCAAACATGTTTGAATTTACAGTTGTTGTAGAGACAATTGCTAAAGTGATTTTCATTCTCTTCATTTTAATGTTGATGTTTTCTTTATTTTCTTTTCTACTACTATCTCCACTCTTTTTTTTATTCCGCAAATTCCAGATTTCTGAAATGTTTTACTGACGCATAGATCAACAGCGTAGCACGCAAGATTAACCCATTAATATATGGTATGGAAAAGTATGGATTTAAACTTCTTTGATTGCCACAATTAAAAAAATTTACAAATGAATTAATTGAACTATTAATTTTGAAAGAAATTTCATTAAAATGTCAACCTTGGAATGCATATGTATCATAAAGATATGATTTAGGCATCAGTTCCGAAGCATTAATATAGGGTGTTTTTCATAGAGTGATACAACTTTGAGCTGGCGTCACTGCTTTATTTGACCACCTATTTAACAGCTGATAGTTGCTTTCTGTTTAGTTTGCTTTGACATTTGACAGAGTAATGCGTGCAAATTGTGGAAATTTTTAATCAAAATAATGGTTCTGTTCGTCAAACTTATCGTGCACTACGTCCATTCAAAATTTTATTTTCCGATGAAGCCCATTTTTGGTTCAATGTTTGAGTCATTGGCCCATGTGTCTTCAAAAACGATGACGGTCCGAATGTTACTGTTTGTGAAAATTGCTGCTCCAGATTGCGCCTTGTACGCGTCAGCCGTGGCGGCCATATGGCCGACATCAAATTTTCTATCCAATAAAGACCGCTTCATTGATATCAAAAACATATTACTATGTTTTATTATGATTTAAACTTGTATCACTCTATAAAAAACACCCTTTATAATTTTTTAAAATCAACATGCTTTTAAAGCGTTCATGTTTTCTAAATATTGGAATGCTTTTTAAGGATTTTGTGGCTTTAAAATGCTTTTAGGCATTAACATTCGTTGAAGGGATTAATATGCTTTTGAAACGGTAATTTGAAGGGGTAATATGCTTCCTTGATATACACTTTTCATGGTATGAAAGCGTTAAATACAATTTCAAATCATTACAATGCCCGTAGGCTTTATTAATATTTAAAGCTTTAAATGAGCTTTAGAAGCATCACTATGGTTTTCATTCACAATAAGCCATTTGAACATAACTGTACTATTTACTGCTGCAAGTAGTGCTCCAGCAACATTTCCTGCTTTCAAACTGAACAGATAACAGTGGAGCGAGGAGGTCATCTCAGCAACTAAGCTCAGGCCCTCAGGACTTTTGGCGTGCTTTAAAATATTATATAAAAAACAGATACTATCAGAAAATCGATGCGAAAGACTCATTACTTTCTAAGAAAAAAAAAATCCACTAATTTTTCGAAAACTGTGCTTTCATAGTCATCACTTAAGGGGTTAATTAATGCCAAACTGGGTTTAACCTCTTCTTTAGGATTTTTCTTCATTTTTTTACTTTGTTTGCCGTTGCCGGTTTAGCAAATATTTCAACCATTAAATGTGCGATTGAGTTTGTGAGTAAACAGTTTTAAACGCTTTTCCCATCTTGTCTTGTAATAAAATACTGTAGCCGGTTAATAACTGCCTCGACAGGTTTTCTAATTTATAGTTGTGGTAAAAATAAAAAAACAAATGAAGGCATGCAAATGCTTAAATCATTTAGTTTAATTTCGTTAAACTGTTTGTCTAGTCATCACTCATGTTTTAAACTTGAAAATTTGCCTACTGGCAGCAGATACATTGTAGCATTTGCGGTACCTTCTATTGTTTACTCAGTTTAAGCTGAGTTTTAACCTACAATTTTTACTGCATAATTATAAAAGTAGTTTTATTTATAGCAGCACCATAAAATGACTTTTGAAGTGACAACTTGTTGTAAATAAAAAAGTTATAACATTATCCTTTAATATTTTGTTTCCCAAGGCAATTAATTTAAATTTTTCATTTCCTTTTTACTGATCGCTGACTTCTGTTTATTTCAATCAAAAGTTCTCATTATTTTCGTATTATTATTAAGTGATAACAAGAATTTAATTGTAAATTCAAACTGCTACTTTCTTTTAAATTTAAGACATGAACTAATTATTTAATCGACTATATTGTGCTGTTTTATTTTCTTGGTAATAAAATGTCTATGTGTTCAATAAATCAATTTTTAATGATGATAATAAATATTACGTGGTCGGCAGCAAAACTACAATAAATCCATAAATTTCTCTTTTTTGATAATGAAATATGTTTGAAGTATATGCTGCACATTTCTTTGTGGTACACTTTTTAGTATCTTATCGTTCGTCAATTTTATTGAAGCATATATGATTTAAAAGGCATTTTTGTTTAGATGTGCACAGCATAAATATTTTGCATAAAAATGGTAAAATAGAAGAATACCCAAAACATTTTGATTAATTGTTTTTTTTAACAAAATATATCTTAAATTCATGCCTTTACGCAGATTTATACCCTACAATAAATTTTATATGCTCCTAGAGATTATTTTGGTACCGCCCTCGTACTGCCTACATTTAATGCTACTTGTTATTTACAGCAATAATAATTATTTTGAAATGCCAGTGGTTATGTATGTGGTACATATGTGACTATGTATGTGTGTGTGTATGTTTGCCGAACACTTTTTAAATAACAAATAAAAACATTAAACCACTCTTATAATTTCTTTTTATTCAGAAGATAAATCCATAAAATTCTCTAGTCTTTCCTTTAATTTTTTCTTGAATTTTTAGTGAACAAATTTTGTGATGGTCTAAGACATCATGGGAGCGTATATTTTCAAATATGACAAGGACAGGACTGTTACTGTGAAGGGTGAGCGCTACCGTGTGATGATAAAATTTTGTATTATTTTTTTCAATATGGAACAGCTAGACTTGGCTGAAAAGTGGTTTCAACAAGACGGTGCCACATACCATACAACGCGAGAAACAATGGCCCAATTGAGGGGCGAGTTCGGTGAACTGTTTATATCACGCCTGCGATTAAACGTTCTTAGACTATCTTTTTTGAAATGAAGAACACATTTTAGCCAATTTTCACTGACACTTCATGCAAACAAACAAAACACTGTGTACTAGTACGTGTGTGGCTGGCGACATGATCCTTCTAACTGTGCTGTCATAAAATGCTATAGTGTGTTCACGGCTTCAGGGTGTACTTTCATGATTAGCGGTCTGTTTTTGTAAATAAAATGAAAAATTTCCTTTGCGAATTTATATTGAATTAGAAAACTCAAAATTGTTTTTAGCTTATTTACACAAAGAGGCAGTATATATAGGGTGTTTCTTATAGAGTGATACAACTTTGAGTTGACGTAACTGCTTTATTTGACCACCCATTTAACAGCTGATAGTTGGTTTTTGTTTAGTTTAAGTTGACATTTCATTATGGATCGACTTACACTAGAGAAACCCGTGCAAATTGTGGAAATTTTTAATCAAATAAATGGTTCTGTTCGTCAAACTTAACGTGCACTTCGTCCATTCAAAATTTTATTTTCCGATGAAGCCCATGTTTGGTTAAATGGGTAAATAAGCAGAATTGTGGAATTTGGAGTGACAAGCTTTTGTCGAAACCTCATTACATCAACAGAAAATTACTGTTTGGTGCGCTTTATGTTCTGGCGGAGTCATGGGCCCATATGTCTTCAAAAACGATGATGGTCAGATGCTACTGTTTGTGGAAATTTAAATATTTAAACATTAATGTCATAAAATTTTCTATCCAATAAAGACCGTTTCATTGATATCAAAAATATATTACTAGGTTTTATTATGATTTAAACTTGTACCACTCTATAAGAAACACCCGGTGTTAATTGGATAACAGATTACTTTGATGGATTAAATCAAAGCCGGCTTTTTCAAACAACACACAAACAAAATGAATTCTTTCTTTTCTTATTAAACTTTCTTGTCTGCGAATAGAGAAGAATAAACGTGTTGGGCAGGTTAAAATTACATTTTACAACGTAAATCCCGTGCTATAAGACGGTAACTGCTTAGCCTGTTTTTGGTTTTTTCCAAAGTTAATTTAAATAATCAAGAAATATTTCACAATAAGTTATCAGGAAAAATTTACAATTTTATCTCTTGCCTGATAGGAAAAAAGTAATAGCAACGAAATTGTTTGTATGCATAAAATAAAAATTAAAATCAAATTATTTGTTATCTTATAAATAATAAAAAGATAAAAAGAAGTTCACACCCTAGACCGAGCGATTTAGGCTAGACAAGTATAAATAAGTCATTTAGATAAAAATACCTAAAACTCGACAAGTTATCATTATTATTTCATATTTAAAAAATTTGCTAAAATTTATTTCTTAACATTAACCGTATGAATTAAAAACTTAATCGAAAACAATATTTTGATATTTTCAATTGAACATTTTTTGTGGGATATTATTGAATAGGGAATAGGAATACGAATTTGTCAATTTAACAATAATCGTCCCTGCCAAAAATACTTTTTTTTTCTAAAATGGTCCCTTTCCCTAAATTTAAATAAGTTCAGGAATATGTGAAGGATTTTTTACCCGCGAGTTTTTTCACTTTTCCCTTTAATTAATTCACGTTATTTAAGGACATGTTACCGGAAAACAGCTGAGCTACCAAAACAGTGTTGCCAAAAGGAAAGCAGCTAAAAATATCACTCTTTATATGATTTTAAAAGTGAGATTAATGAACAATTAACTTAAGGTGCAGCTAAAAATGTCGTCAATTTACTTAAGCCAAGAGTGGCGTTAAACTCTTCAAAAATCTGGGTCAATTTTTGATGACAGCAAAAAAAAAATTACAATGGAATTATTAAGCAAAATAATTTCTCCCGTCTTAATGTTATGACTAAATGAATATCGCCCATAATATGACTACTTCACAAACACAAAAAACAAAATAACAGTGCAATTGTTTAGGTAACAGCAGCCTGCAAAAAACTGCCAACAAAAAAAATTTATATAAAAATGACTAATTGCACTTAAACATGTTAATAAAACGTGTTTGACAAAAGCAACAAATACTTAACTAAAATTATAATTTGCAACAAAAAAATTATATTGAAAAATATGTAAAAATCAGCAAATGGAATGAGCGTGAAACACATTTGAAGCGATAAAATTTGTGTTCATTTTCATATTGTAAAATCGACAAACTCAAGCTCAAATGAAAGTAAAAACTTTGAAACTTCTCAAAAACAAATGATGTCATTCGTCAGTCATTGTATTTCTACAAGCGAAAATAATCCAACAATATATTTCAACGTATATATGTGTGTGTGTGTGTGTGTTTTAATTATTTAATTTATAAAATACTTTTGATAGTATAATTTGGATATGGAGACGTTAAAGTTCTGAGCGTAAACACACTGCGATCAAGATCAGAAACGTACAAATTTCCGATTTGGCCTTGAAGAATGCTAAAATTGTATTTCTTTTTTTTTTTTTATCAGAGAGGAAGAGAAGCAAAATGAAGCTAAAAGCGACTTAAATATGATTTATATTTAAGAAGCATGAACAAGAGTTTAAATATTTGTTTTGGAGATTCAAACAAATTCTGGGAAATTTCATAATTTCAACGAAAAAAAAAATATTATGCAACAATAACAACAAATTTTATACAGACACACTTTGAATATTTAATCTAAATGAATAATTTACTCAAATTCAACGGATTGTTTTTAATTAAAATGATTTGTTGGTCGAAAACTTTTTTCCAAACTTGTAAAATTAAATTCAATAGGACAAGATTTGAATGATAAACGTTGCAATTAGCAAGGGCAACCCTAGAGCGCTGTTTTCGGAAATAGCGACACTTCCAAATGCACAATTCAGTTTGTCACCATTTAAGACGAAAACTGTTTTGGGACAGCGTATTTCTGCTGTCATTTAGAACGAAATATATGAAATGGCAAACACAATTTTTATTAATAGTTTTTTTTCTCAAGAAATGGAATTAAATTTTCGTCATCTCACAGTTTCTGGATTTTTTTTTTGTCAAACTTATTTGATTTCATTTTTATACTTAATTTTGAGTGACCACTTGTTTTCATACTTATTTCATATTTTAATTAAAATTGTTTAAAAAAAAAGTTTTCATTCTTACCGATATTAACAATTTTGATGCCCTCATCTTCGAGGAATTTCAATGCAACTGAAACATTTTCCAATTTTTGTGAACGGAATGTTGGCCTTTTATTATATTTGGGCATGCGTTTCTGTGACAAGACCTCAATTAGAGCAATTAATCGTAAGCCATCGGAGAGATCACTTTCTAAACTGTTGATCGAACGATCAATGGTTTTCAGATGTTCGTTGGCCCAACGGGTGAATGTGTTCTGTTGAATTTTCTTCCATTGGGCATCTTCGGCGAGATCGCGTTCAGCTTCCATATCTTCGTCAAAGTTTTCGTCGTAAGGATCCTGATAAAAGAAACATTTTCAAGAAGAATTGTTTACGAAATTAATAGTTTGAATGAAAAGCTTTTGAAAAAAATTTAAAACATTCAAAATAAGTTTTTTCATTTTGTAAAATTGAACAGTTCCACTACTCTGAACTTCATATGGTACGATCCTGCTTCTTGCACTACTTTTTTTGGAGCGCCTTATAATTTTGAACTTTTTGTCTCTTGCAGTTTTTTTTGTTCTCACTGGTTTACTAGCTGTTCGTTATAAAATGTGAGCAGGAGTATCCTCGTGGAATCACCTCTATGCCGATTGTGTACGGCACACTTTCTATAAGAACATATTATTTTGCGAGGTTGTTTAACTCTGATCTTTTGTTATGGGCTGAAATCAGACCAGCATCTCTAAAGACTGATACTCATTAAGAGTGGCATGTAATACTTCGATCTAGTGATCTACAACCGATCGCACTACTTTTTAGAACACCCTTTTATTTCGTTCTTTTTATCTTTCACAGTATTTGTTGTTATGTTAGTTTGCGGATATTACGTTTAAGATATTACCGATCGGGTGATATACCTTTTTTGGGATTAACTTTAATATTGAAATTTCTATCTTTTACATAATTTATGGTTGTACTCTTTCATAGTGGACTAACTGCAAAGCTCTTACAACCCTGTTATATTACGATTTACATGATATCGATAAACGACCAATTGGCCCAATATTTGGGACACAATTTAATTTGGCTTTTTTGTCAATTTATTTTGTGTTTTATATTTATTAGTTTTTGTTATGAGGGCCAGATTTACACAAAATCTGTAAACATTTTAAAGAGTCTTAGAAACGACTACTAAAATAGGGCTCCGTTTCGAAGCGTATATTTTTCTTAAGAACAACTAATGAGTGATCCTATATTTACGAGTGATAATGCGATTGCACAATAACAACTTTTCAAGATCATTCGCAACTTAAGTAATTTTTAATTATTATAAAATCTATTAAGATACAAAAACATTTCATTCTCAGAACACTTTGCAAATTGAAAATATCTTTCACGAACTTCGAATTGTATGATTTAAAATTGATATTCAGATATTTAACTTCTTTTTGAAAAAAGAGGTCAATAAAAATTTCACAAAATGTTTTTTCTTTTATTTGCACAAGTGTTTCTTTAGTAAAATTGTTTATTCTTCTCATTTTCATGTCCTCATAATTTCAATTAATTTAAATCACATTAAATTTCATTAATAATATAACATTCCAGTCAAAGCGCATTAAATTTATAAAAAAAAAATAAATAAATAACAATGTCGCGGCATGTTGCTGGAATCCCACTTGCAAGCAAAGGGAAGAAAAACCAAATAACACAAACGATGACGTTGTGCCATGAACTCTGCTACGGATCACGCAAAACGCCCTTGTTTCTCCGGTTTCTTCTTATCTCTTTATGTGTTTCGATTAAAATATACAACAGCAAATACGGTGAAAAGAAGATAGACAGACCTACATAAAGTGCGAGTCATTCATTCATTTAATAATACAGTCAGTCAGACAGTCAGTTGATCTGCAATTTAGTTTTTTCTTTAGAGATCTCAGGCATAGTCAGAGCTGGATATTTGTGATAAATTAGGAAACAATTCTTACATATTTCGATATAGACTTAAGAGTTATCGATATAACATTGAATAGAGCTTTTCTTGTTTTGTTTTATTATTTTTATATATGAAACAAATAAATTTTTTATTCCAGAGGTCACTCAGCTGTTTATATCCTTGAGGAACCACGAGTAAATAATATTAAGCAAATTAAATTGAATTTAAGCTCAGCGTTTAATTTAAGCTTTAGAATAACAAGAATGGATTATAATAATTACTTTTGAAGAAAAAGAATGTAAGACTTTTTACACACTTTCCATCCCTGCCGTGACCTACAACAAATTCAACTTGTGCGCAAAGAATGAAATAAAATGCAAGAGAAAAACTTGCGCTCAAGTGACAACATTTTAAGGCGATTTGCTACAGAATTTTCTTTTCTTTATTTTATTATTCCAATTAATAATTACTAACTTCGAAGCAAAAAAAAAATATCCATTTATCTCTATCAGATTTCATCTTCTTTAATTATTAAGATAAAAATCTTGGAAAAACATGACAGTCTGTGGTTTTTTGGTTAGAAAATGTATTGAAATTTAAAATGATCTTGTCAACCTGGATTTCTGTTCTGCTGCTCCCCTGTCTCCTGCCGGGCATCAGCAACAGCTGATGTAATTACATATAAATTACTATTTTATTTTTATATCGCAAAAGTTGTCATTTTCTTTTTGTTTTAAGTTTGTTTTTCTTTTAATCTTCTTACTTTTAGCCCAACAAACACTGCTGCAAATTAAACATTCGTGGTAGATTTTCTTTCTTTATGATCCAGAAAATTTTATGCCACAAGAAAAACTAAAACGGAATTTAATTTAATGAAAATAGTAAAGCAAAGGAATATATTTCCGGTGGAATTGCATGATAATTCAAGTTCCCACCGAATGTGATAACAGTTTTGGTTTTTGTAGCCAAAGGTAAATTGGTGTTTTTTGAATTTAATTAAAAAAAAATTAAAGCAGTTGTAGGGGAATGTCTGCCACTGCCATTAGGCGGAGTTGTTTGGATTTGAATTACATGTCGTTGGTCTCAAGTAAGAACTCAAATAACTTTGATAGTGTAGTACTAAATTTTTTTGTAAAATATATTGAAATCATTGAAACATATATATATTTCTTATATAATAAAAGATATGGTATCTACTTCAGATCATCCATATATTAATGGAAGTCTGGAAGGCCTTAAGCCGGTATGAAAGTTATCACTTTAGAAACTTAGGACCTTAAAATTTCCTTGGCATCTATTTTATTGAGTTCGTAACCATAGTCATATGTAAAGAGATGTCGCCGAATTTTTTAATTTCTTTTACATGTTATTTGAGCGATCGCCAAAAAAGTTCATTTCAAATCCCTGGATATGAAAACTATTCTCAAGTCTTCTTCAAATACATTAATTAATATGTTAAGAATCTATTATTAATTTAAATTTAATTATTTTAAAATATTTGATGTCTTTCGTCGTTTTGATCTTCTCCAAGTTTAGCATTTTATGAAATAAGAATTCAATCTTCCATCCCTGAATAGCAATCGTTTTATCTAGTCTGTAACTATAATATATTAAGAAAGTTGAAATCAATTCTAGTTTTTAATCTTAACTGTTTTCTCACTTTTATTTTCTAAAGCTGGACATTTTGAATAATTTTGTGAGGGAATTATATTGAATTGAATTTCAATCGGAAACTATGCTTTATATATATAATAGCTTATATTACTTATTAAATAGTATATACATATATATTTTGAATATCAATGCAAATTTTGATTAAATTTTATTTGTAAGCTCGTTTTTACCTTTTACTATATAAGTAAAAATTCAACCTTCCATCCCTGTGCAGCAAAAATTCAACGTGCTATCAAATAATATTATTCCGAAACCAATACTAAGTTGAAATCAATTCTAGTTGATAATTTAAATTTGTTTTCTCGTTTTAATGTTTTCAAGATTGAATCTTTTGAAAATTTTGTAAAAGAACCTTCCATCCCTGAACAGCAAAATTTTAATACATATAATAAATTAAGATTCTTATATTAAATAGAACTCAATTCTAGGCGGAAACTCTAATATTTCCTCTTGTTTTTATCTCGCGAAAACATCAAAGCGGTTGTAAGGATCTTTGCAAATTTTATAAAAACATATTTTATTTTATAAAACATGATATGTATATAATATTACAGGTACGATATAATTCCTTTGAGAACGCTAAAACTGAACGAATTTATAGTAGAGGAGTAGGAGAGGTAGAATTAATTTTACCTCTTCTATTTATCTGAAATTGTTTTATTTATTTGATTAACTTTTTATTTATTTATTTTCAATATTTTGACATCTCAAAAACACATTCTTCGCGGCGAATTCTGTTGCGATTACCTAGTGTTGACACATGACTTGTCACAATTTTAGATTTAACACTTTTTTACTACAGACTTTTACGGTACGGATTGACAAAATATATTAAATCACTGCAAATTATTTAGCCCTGTAACTAATTTTATAAACGTAATTCTAATATTTTCGTTTTCATATCTGACAACACTGATTAGGAGTACGTCTCCTATTGAAAAAACATTTTTATTAGTGTTTTTGTTTGTTTGTTTGGTGAGAGCCAGAACACACCGTGGGCAAAATATGTTAAAAATATATAACTTGAACTCTGTTATTTTACACAGAACATGTATTCAACATGTTTGGATGTAAAAGCAACAAAAAAAAAACAAATATGCATGCAGCTAAATAAGAAAGTCAACCAGAAAAGGGAATTGAGAAGGAATAAAAAACGAGACAGACACACGCACTCATATTATTCGGGAAAAATGTCAGCTTATAAAAACATTTTTGTGGCGTGCGTGTGTGCAATTTTTAGTAGAAGTGCGCGTTTTGCTTGCAATACACCACAATTTAATTTAGAGAAGTTCATTAACATTTTTCAAATTAACCAAATAAAACAAAAATTAAAAAACAAAATATATAAATAAATAAAGAAGATATCAAAGTAATTCTTATAAATATTTCAAAGAAAAGAGTTCTTCTAGGAAAAGAGGGTTGCTTTTCTAAAAATAAAACAAAGCACACACACACCTGTGGATTAAAAGTGTAAACGTAGTTGGCGTTTAAACCGGTGTTGTTGTGGTTAGTGTAATATATTTGTTCAACAGGATGTTGTTGTAGCGGCTGTGATGCCAAGTATGATGTCACAGGTAAATTTAATGTTGTGGATTTTATGACACTTGAAGGACAATTGCTGCTGTTGCCTTTATTATTAAGTAAATTTGAATCACTTGTTTTATTAGAAATTTCGTCAGCTTTTCGCACTTTCCTTTGCAAAGGATTTTTTTGATTTTGTATCTGTTGTTGTTGTTGTTGTTGACCAGCAACAATTGAACAATTTTTATTGGATAAATTATTTGGATTATTATTAATAAAATTTTGATTATTAAAATAAGTTTTTTGCTGCGGCACAACACCGTTTTGTTGTAATTCGCGTTGCGTATTTAAATTAAGTTTATCAAACTGATCGTTTACTTCATTTGTCGTCAAAAATTCCGGTGTTTTTTTAATATTTTGTGGCTTTTTACTACTTGTATTATTTGTTGTTGCTGCACAACTTTGTAAATTACTCGCTTCTTGCTTTTTATCAACCGTCAGCGCACGCGATCCACCTTCAACTGAATACGTTTGTCCAACGATCGAGGAATTTACTGGTTTTACTTTACTACCAGCCGTGGAAGAAATATTAACAGCTCCATCGCAGCCAACAATACCAGTAGAATGTTGCTGTGCTGCTCCCATTAAACCAACACCACCATGACTGGCACCGCTTGTTGTTGTTGTAGAGCCGATAAATGGCTGATAAAGTTGTTGTTGCCGTAGATTATTTGAATTTGCATTAATTCTATTTCCACCACTCATTGTTGATATTGTGTGTGTTGACGGTGGTGTTGTTGTTGTTGTTGTTGTTGTCGCTGCTGTCGTCATATTAATGTCACCAACACCATAACGACCGGCTTTCTTGTCATAAGCATTGTTGTTACTTTTGTTTCGTAGAGAGCCAGTCGCTCCCAAATTATGCGAGCCAAACATATTGTCGCTCTTACAATGTCAAGCTCTTGCTATTTAATTTATAAAATTATTAAACTCTTTTACTTAGTTTTTTTCTTTTTTTGTAGAAATAAATAGTTTGTTGATGTAGAAATGTGCTTTTACCAGTTCTCTGTTTACACCGTAAACAGTTTTTCGTTGTATTATGCAAGGCTGGACAACCTAATTTTTATAACTAATAAATATATGAGGATGATTTAAATATATGTATATAAATTAGCTTGCAGTAATGCCGTAAGGTGTATGAAAACTTGACTGGTATATATTAAATGATATTGCCCCAGCACATCTGCACGATTTGAAAATTTATCGTCATTGTGGCGATATGTTTTGTTAAAAACTCAAATATTTTGTTCGAAACTTATAGATCAATGAACTCTTTTCACAACTATGTTCTTAGAATGAATCTTTTAGAAACAAAATAATATAAAATATATGTACATAGTTACGATATAATGACTTACTTTTTAATATACACGATTTGTAATAAAGCAACATCTCAATGTCAGTTACTACAACCCAGAGAAGGTACTAATTTCGAAAAAAAGGAACAAATAATTTACACAAGCTGCTTCGCAAACGTACTTATATTATTTGATCACACTCAACACAAACCTCGTGCGTAAAAGCATATATTTTTTGTTGCATCTTGTGAAAAGTGCAACATGGCGCATAAAATAACAAGCGATTTGCTAAACAAGACAACGCTTATATAGTTTTATCACTCGCTAATGAAATCTTCATAAATTGCCTAAAATTTTTGTTCAAGTGTATACCTACTAGTGATTTGCTTATTCTCTTACACTGTTAACATGTTCTTCAGTCGTTCGCTCTCTTAACCTTCTTATCTCTTTTTTTAATGACTTTGCCTTCTTAATTAATTTATTCATGCTGGTATGGTAGTTTCATTTATTTAATCTGTTTGTTCTTTTTTACTCGCACGTATTTGTTTTGTTGTTTCTACGCGATCATTATGATCACCTTGTCCCTTTTTCGTGTATTTTCTATATGGCAGACATGGAAATAACGATTTTAAAATTGAATGCTGTGTACGAATTGAGTGATCAAGATTTTTTTTTAAATTGGTTGTATGGAACATAAATTGACGTTTTAAGTGTTTGGATATTTGAAATTATTTTATGTTAACATCTGATTAGGTATCTCTCAATGCGAGCCATTTACTTTGAACTAAATTTATTCAAAATAATCGTATAATATTAAGCTCTATGTCGCTGTTAGTCACTGGTCGGATTACCCTCGATTGAAACGATAGTGATACGAGTGCATTTATTCCATTCGATTGTTCATTCAGCACAGTTGTTTCGCTAGAATGTGTCAATAGTTTCTCAGCAAATTGAAAAATAATAAATAGCTTGTATTGCTTTCAAAAAAGGCAGCGTAACTTCCCCCCTTTTCCCTCCATTTCTTAACAACAAATTATTGTCAGAAATAATCAACTTCAAAGTGTTTTCTCTGCGTGTATCTTATTGCAAATATCTTATTGCAAATAAAATCTTTGAGTCTTGTTATAGATCGGATAGATCCTTTAAGCCTTAACAAAAAAGTACCGAAATTATTTATAAATTGTAATCAAGTTGAATGACATTTAACCACAAGAAAATCTGAAAAATTTGATGTGACTGGCTGTGTAAGTATGCGTGAGTTTACATATGCATGTACGATTGAATGTATGTAAACACACACACACACATATGATTTTTACAAATTATGAAGATATTTGTTCCACAGAACACAATTTGTTCTATTCTTTATAGTGTTTGATTTCTGTAACAGGTTTTTAATGCTCTTTTAATGGTTCATATCTTTATTTGTTCCAACTGGAATGTAAAATTGTTTCTATGAAAACCTGAAAGCCAGTCATTTATTTCTACATCCATACACACCATGTCTCATATATTGTATGCAATTTCCCAGCCAACATTTGGAAGATTGTTTGAAGAGAGGCATCATTTTGGACTACTCCTTTAAGCGTCCAGATGATTGCTGGAGTAGTGAATCGTCGTTGACTTGTTCAGACTAGCATTGAATGATAGGCGACGGTGAGTTTGCAGTTTTGAAAATTTTTTACTAAATATTTTTAATGTATACGACTCAGGACCATTGTTATCCTTTTATTTATTTATTTCATTTATATTTTGCAAAGTAAATGTGTCAAGTAACGTTTACATTAAGCAAAAAGTGCAGATGCTTTACTGTCAATGTCAGCAAATTGGGTGGGCAAAAGTGGTGACTGGGAGACACTTGATTCCAGGCTTCAATTCACATGTTTGCGTACGAATACGGGAGATAATATTTGTTGTATGTTTTTTATGAAAGTATTTTAAAGACACATAAAATTCTTATAATATATAATGATATATATTAAGAAAGACGACCTGATTTTTAAATCACAAGGAACTTGTCTGCAATTAATACTGATCAAAAAAATAGTTTTTCATGTCTTAAAATTTATTAACAGACGATAAAAATTATATTTAATAACTTTTACTAGCGTTGCTGTAAGTTGTTGTTTTGGACTGTAACCCATAAAATAGGCTTCACTTTTATTTTTTAATATTATTAAACTTTAAAAAGCAAAAAAAAATTTTTTTTCTTAAAGAGTTGTTAAAAGGTGTCTTAGCAGAGTTGGGAAATTTGGTGTAAGCAAATGAAAATGATTGAATAATTAATTCATTGATTCAAGTACGATATTGTGACAGGGTTGGAGTATCAAATTTCCATTTTAATTGCTACAAACAGATTATTGAATATCTTTATTAATACAAAATGTATACCAACACACACACACAAAGTTATTATTACAATACGGAGGCTCCCTAAATTTAATATGAGTAGCACTTAAAACAAAATAAAAGTTCTAAAAAATCTAAAGGGTTTAAGAAGCGCAGAGACGGGTGTGCCAATTTCGAATTAATTAAAAAACTATTTTTTATATATCGCGCTGTGTATTATCAAGCAAAATATAATTTTAAAAAGCCTAAAGAAGCCCTCACGAAGCAGGACAGTTAAATTCTTTTAAAAATAAACGTATTTGACAAGAGTACACATAATCCACAATATCTTTTAAGCTGCTTAATTAATGGCTGTTTATCGAAAACAAACATTTGCAAAAAATTTCAAACAAACTGAAACGAAAGAAAGCAACAACAACAAATTCTCATGTATTTTTTTATTCAAATGCATTTAATGAGTCACACCAGCAAACAATTAATGATAAATGATTTATTAAAAAGTAAGAAATTTTTTTTTATGTTGAAAAAAAACGTTGGCAAAATTTCAATAAAAAAATTCAACTAATAAAAATTAATCATTAACTTTTTATAAAAATCACTACACAATTTTAATCATCATGTTAAATTTAACTAACAACTAAACTTTTCTTAAATAAATTAAAAAAAAATAAGTGTCGCTGCTTTTTATATGTGAGAATAACTTAAAAAGGATATTTTTTATAGATTTATTTTTAACTTAAAACTTTCTCAGATAAGTATTGTTTTAATAGCTGTTTTATTTGGTTTTTTTTTTTATAAAAAATAGAATTTCTTATTAAATAAGGCATAATCACATTGAATTGAATTGAGTTCATGATGTGCCGGGCTGTGTAGTGCTTCACATGTTGCTCGTGCCATTTATGTCACATCATGCAGGCCAAACTCCCCACTTTAGTGACCAGATTTTTCTTCCACAAACAACTCAACCTTAGCTGTCATTTCATTTATAGAAATTGTAAATTTATCCCACCATATTTGGTGCCTGAAGTTGCAACAATTGTCTGCTGATTTGCAATATGTTTTACGTGATTTTTTAAAAATAATTAATTTATTTTTAGTTTTTATCAATCGTTTATTGATATTGAAATTTTATTTAATTTCTTAATTTATTATCAGATGTAATTTCCTTTTCAGTGTCTATAGGCTGGCATATTTTGTAACTAGAAATGCTGTTCACGTAGTGCACAGTGGGATAGATTAAAGTATATATTTGACACCAGTAAACGTTTCTGCGAGTAGCAAATAAATTTGCACAGAGTTTTTGTTAGGATTTTCAGACTCCCAATATAACTTTTTTAAACCGAAAATACTTTAAAATTTGAATTTGCCCGTTCTCTCAAAAGATAAGGACTAAATGAGAAGTTTAACAAACATTACAAAAGCTAAACACTTAATTTTATTTAAATTTACATTTTCCAGTGGTTCCATTGTTAATTAATATTTTATAAATACCACACAAAAATTTTTTTATATCACTATTGAGACATCAAAGATCTCTAGAATGTCTGTGGTTTGAGAGCAAATTTCTTTTAGCTGACCGCAAACAAGTTTCAATGAATTAACGTTTTAAAATCTTAAGTTCTAGATAATTTTATTGAAACATTGAAATCTTTATAATATTGAAATATCAATAATGTTCTGCTAATGAAATAATATTTTGCATGAGATGCAAATAAGTGAAACAAATTGGTAAAATATAATGAAACAGTTTGTTACACTCAATCAGATTTCCTGCCAAGGAAATATGAAAATATTTTATTACCAGAAAAGCCACAAGCAACTCAACAATTGTTAACGACAATCAAGTGTATTTGAAATATATAAATATAAAAATGCAATACCAAATTTTTAAAAAACCTTTTTGAAAGAAAACTAAACAAATTAAAATAAAAAAGTAAAAACAAACATCTGGTGGCCAGTTCACCAAAACGTGAAATATGAGTGTGTGTGTGTGTTTAGAAATCTGCTAATAAATTTATTTATTCAACTAAATAAAATGTGACATTTTTTTCAAAATTTTAAAAATGAAATTTTTGCTACTCATGCGTTATTTTCACGCCAGAAAACACGTTTTTTTAAACACATATTTTTGCACAGCAAAATGTCACGTAAAAAATGATCGCAAAAAAAAAATTTATATCAAACTTTAGTTAACATGTCAATAAAAATGGTTTCAATGTCACTGGGATATTGACAGTTTCATCTACGCTTCAAAATTAATTGGCCTTCATAACTGGAAATTTTTTTGTTACAGAAACTCTATTGCAAATAAAAAAAAAAATTGCATATCCACTTGAAATCGAAACTAAATAAAAATTTCGAACATATTCGAAACCTTTTAGGTAATAAAACTAAAACTATATATGCTGTAATGCGTGGAATGCTTAATGTGGAAGAAAAAAATATAATTTTTCAATGTTCGAAACTAAGTTCGAAATTTCGAACATTTGATATATCTTTTGTTGAACTATTTTAAACTTTATTTTATTTATTAAAATAAAATTTCCAAGATCTTTCAATCTTCGAAACTAACTTTGAATTTTCGCACCTAATTTCGAATTTTCGAACATGCTTAAAACTATTCTAGTGCTTGTATAGAAAAAAAACTTGTTCTTATATAAGCCAGACTTTTCAATCTTCGAAACTAACCTAGAATTTTCGCACCTAATTTTGAATTTTCGAACATGCTTAAAAGAATTCTACTGCTTGTATAGAAAACAAACTTGTTCTTATATAAGCCAATGTCTATTTGAAATGCTGTTTTTTTTAAATACTAAATTTTTAAAAAAATTTCCGTTAAAATGCTGGCAATGCTTTAATACATAACCATGTTCGAAATTTATATTAAATTGCAAATACTTAGAAAATAATATTTAGTTACACTAAAGTACTGAAATAATAAATGCGTTAGAATAAATTTATTCGTTTGAATTTTATTTCAATAATTTCATAAGAATAATTTATACTTCAATTCGAAAAGTAGCCATTTTACAAAGTTTATTTTGAATGAGGAATATATAACCGCATAGATTTTTTCCATAATGTTATTGAAATAAAATATATTAAAAATTATTTTAATCGAATAATTTTGTTTACAAACTTATGCTCAAATAAGTTTGTTAAACATTTTTATTCAAATAATTCTCTTTTAACTAATTTTATTTTAATATGTGTTTATTTTGTATTCATATTTTATTTTGTATAGATAAATTTATTGAAATTAGTGATCTATTTTATTCGAATAATATTCTTCAAGACTTTTATTAACACAGTTTGTTATGAAATTTTGTTTAAGTCTTGCAAATAGTTTTTTTTGAAACATGTGAAATTTTCAAATAAATTTAATAGAATAAATTTTATTCGAATAATTTATATTCGCAATCATACTAAATATATTAAATGTTCCAAGAAACCAGTAAGAAGTTAATTCTATTTCATTAATTTAAACCGATTATATGGTAATTAATCGATTAAGATATATACATATATATATAAATAAAATGTGTCTGACAAAATTTTATTCGAAGAATTTCTATCAGAATTTTATTCAAATAATTTTATTGTAATGATATATATTCCAACATATATATTCGAATAATTTTATTTCGAATAATTTATACTCGATTAATTTTGTTATGATATTTTAGCAGAACTTAGTTTAATGTATTCAAATGTTATTTAGTTTTTATTGAAATTTCGGTAGCTTAAATAAATTTAGTCAAATTTAGAAAACTAGTGTTAATAAATATTAATCGAATAATTACATATTCGATTAATATTTATTAACACTAATTTTCATTTGACTTTTTTATTAACTAGGCAAATAGTTCATCCTTTAATATTCCTCTTGAATTACATATTGAAATATTTCGATCAAACTTTATTCGAATATATGTAATCGATTAATCGAACAAGTTTGATGTGCATAATTTAATAAATTATTTTACACAAATAAGCCAACTTCTTCATAACAAAGAACATTCGATTATTTTTATAATAATTCCAGAATAATTTAGAGAAAACTGTCAAAGTAATCAATTTTTCTCTCCTCTAAGAGATAACCAATTACGGAACGACCCATACACTCTGTTAATTACTTAAAAAACTAATACTTTAGACGAGATATATCAAAATGTTAAGGCTTAAAATTATGCTAAAGTTATTGAGGCCTTTTACCAAATTTCCTTTTCTGGTTCAAGAATCCGCTAATCGAGTCGAATAAAAAACGTAACATTTCTAAATATCGAATAATCGAATATTTTTTCAAAAACTTACATTTGCTGAAGCCATTTTTTTGAGTTTTTATAAAACGTTTGTCTTTTATTTAACAAAATTAGTTAACAGCACAAAAATGTGGTTAAACAAAATTTATAAATATTTTTTGTTGTTGCAAGAAACACAATTTTCAAAACACTTCTTTTTCATATATATTTCTCAGTTTAATTTCAATACGCTGATATATTTTGTTAAAAATTTCTCTCTTAAATTCAAAATCTTATGTCGTAACATAAATTGGAAATTGCATTAAAATTCGAATCTGTATTTTTTCTCAAAAATTTCGTTCGTTCAAAATATTTAATATATTATTTTGTATTCTTTTGATATTGAAAATTTATTTGAATAAATATATTTTTGTTCGCGACAACAACTTAACTCAACTGTTGGGTGGAAATTCTAAAACTAAAAGTTTTTATGCGAAAAATTGTTGGTACGAAAGAGTATGTTGTAGTTTGATTCTTGGTTCTGATATTTTTATTTAATTTTTATTTTTTACTTTTTTTTTTTTGCTTTTGTGTCGATCATTTGTGTTTGCTGTGACTTTTTCATGTTGGTTGTTGCTATTGCTGTTGCTGCTGCTAAGGTTGTTGTATAATTTTGTTAGAGGTTGTATGCGGTGTGGTTTTGTTGCTGCTGCTCCTACTGCTGCTATTGCACCAGCAAACAAAAAGTGACACTATGGGATGAGGAATGGCGTTTTTAAAATTCGCACTGTGGCTTATCGTGAATGAATCAGACATTCTTTTGAGTTAAAGTTATTATTTAAGCGAGATTTTTATATTAAATAATATAATTGGCCAGTATATACGTTTAGTTGTTATATTCCATTAATGTTATTAATGGAAAAATATGTCTGGTGCAATGAAAGAATTTAATTGACCTAAATGTTTAGTTGCTGTTGCTAATTGACAAATAATTTATTCAATTAAATAATTTAATTGGTGTAACGCAATTTATAGTTGGTGTTTTTAATGAGAGTTATTAATTAAAAGATATTAAATATGTAATTAAATAGATTTAAGCAAATTTTTATTAACGGAAAGTGATATTTTGTTTGATTAAATAATTTAATTGATCCAAATATGTGTTTAATTGCGGTTTTGTATTAAAACTACTAATTAAAATATAATATCTAATAATGTGATTGGTGTAAAATAATATATAGTTGTTGTTTTTAATCAACGCTATTAATTAAAAGTGATTAAATATGTAATTTAATTGATCTAAGCAAATTATTAGTTACTTTCAATTAAAGCTATTAATTGAAAAATTGTTTAATTAAATAGTTTAATTGATCATAATAAATGTTTAATTGCTCTTTCTGCCAAATGTTACTAATTGATATATAATCTTTTTCAATTAAATAATTTAATTGGTGTAAAATAATTTATAGTTACTGTTTTCAATCCAAGTTATTAATGAAAAAATATATGGTTTTTGATTAAAATTTTAATTTAATTCAATTGCTGCAAGCAAACTGTTAGTTGTTATATTCAATTAAAATTATAAATTGAAAGAGATATCTTGTTTTATTAAATAATTTAATTGGCCTAAATAAATGTTTTGTATATATTTTCAATTAATGTTTTTAATTGGAAAAATATTGTGTGTTAATAAATGATTTGATTGACTTAAATAAACGTTATTGTTTTCAATTAAATATATTAATTGAAAAAGATATCCTGTTCAATTATATACTTAGTTTAATATTTGTAAGAAATATTTCGTTGTTGTTTTAACTTAAGGTTATCATTTAAGCAAGAAGTTTTTATTCAATTAAATAACAAATATGATCATTTTGCTAGTGATCAAATATTGCAGCAACCTAAAATCACAACAGTTAAGAAGCGTAAATTATCTTTTATGGAATATATAAAAGGACGATTATATATATTTTATATTAAATATACAATTTGTTTCATTAGTCAACTGAATTTTGAATAAGAAACAAGAGCATTTTCCTCCCATAGTGTCGCAACATCGCTACAATGCAACGATCAGTTGCTGCTCGTATGCTTTTATATTTGCATGAGTATTTGTGGGCATGTAGAAAACGTTTACTTACATATTTGGTTTTTTAAATTTTGAAAAATAATATATAAAAAAACAATCAAAAAATAAATAAAATTTGTTTGATGCTTTTGTGGGCAACGTTGCCAGCCGGTCGCCAACAATATCAGCTGGCCAGTGCCGATGAGGTTGATGTTTATATAATTCGTCATCGCGGCCAATAACAAACAAGCAAACGAACAAACAAACAAACAAACAAGCAAACAAATCGGTTTATGATTTAAAATATTGCAGCAGCGACTGCAGTAAATGACTGCCTCATCCGACTGAAGTGCCTGAATTTATTTTTGTTGTTTTTATGGGAATCGTTAGTGTTTTTGGAAGTTTTCAAATGTGGTAACTGATCTTGACCCTGCTTTAGATACAAAATATATAAATTTGTTTAATTTTCTCTGCATTTCATTGTAGTTGTAGTCAAATATATAAATAATATTTTATAGGCTTGCAAGTCTTCTTACACGATCAATATTCCCCGAACTCAACCTTAATGTGACTCCTTTAAAGCCCGGGGAAAATTGAGGAGATTAAATATATTTGCAAGTGGCGATCACAGGGAATATATTTAAGTTAATTTAATTAACTACTTCAATTGAAGAAGAAAACATATTTAGAATTAAAGGAATTCCTATAATATATTTCTAATTTTATTTATTTATTAAAGGCAAAGAATAATTAATAGATAACAAATTTGACACAAGAAAAAAGCAAAGAATATTAATATTTTTGTAAATAATTAATTAGATTTGCCATTCCAGATTTTTTCCCTGAAAATTTTCATTCGATTCTGTTATATAGGGAATAGAATCCACAACATCCACAAGCATTGCCCAGGTAAAGTTGCACTCTAAAGCCATCAAGGAATGCAATAAGTTTTCCTTTCAAACTAAAAATATTTCAATGAATTCATACCTTTAAGTTTCTGCATATATCTCTTTTTTGTCTATAAATAATTTTGTTTATTTATCTGTTTATATTGATCAGTTTGTTGCTGCTTTCTATCACATAATTTTATCAGTTGCAACAGGTGATCTTGTTTAATTAAAATATTTCTTCGATACATAAATTTTGTTAATTCTTTTGCAATTAAGAATTTAATATTTTCTAGGAAATTCTTGCGAAACTACAAAGTAGTCGTCATCCGTCACACTGTCCGCCAGTTCCGTTTCATTTGTCGTGTAACACCTTTTAGCTTAAATGCATGTGAGTGTGTGTGTGTGTGTTTGTGTCTGATCTTTTTTATAGGGCTGTTGACTCATCTTTAAGGCAAAAAAAAAGTAAAATTAGTTGGATTTCTTTATATTATGAAAATGACAACATGCTCTGGTTACATATAAAATTTTGATTGTGGGGACCTGGTGATTGTAAATACGGGTTTTCTTAAAAAATATTTCATTTTTTTTTCAACAGAATAAAAAATAAGTTCTTTTTTGTGTTTTTTCCTGCTCTTAGTTTTAATGGCACTATGGGCTGCTTGTTCTTAGTTGGCAAATGTTGTTTACTATTGTTGTTTTCTTTTTCACTAAAATATATATAATAAAATGATTAATTTATAGGGTTTATATATAAGTAAGGGCAACCTTTTGAGACATGAAAATAAATTGAAAATCACAATTGAATTTTAAGTGTTTTTATGCATTTTGAGATGATTCACTGAATTATTTTCTGCATGTTGCTAAACTTATAAAAGTCGAAATAGTAGTGATTAAAGGTTTTTTGCAAGAACAAAAAAAAAACATATTTTCACGTATTTACTAACAAGTCAATATGAGTTAATCAGAAGATAAGAACTGAATCAAACGCCTTCTCAGTATTTCGTTTTACTTAAGGCTCAAGAAATTTTTCTTTGACTTATTTAACCCTGAATGGTTGCTCTTCATTTTTGTACATTGAGGTTACTCCTTGTTGAATAGCAAAACAACTTTTAAAAATAATTCTGGCAAAACAATTTTTGAAGTTAAAAATAAAGAAAAATATTTTTAGTTCAGTAGTTTATGGAAAAATTATTAACAAAAATTACACATTAAAATTAACACAAGTGTTAACATCAGGTTGATACAGTTCTCGGATTGTTTTTCACAATAAAATTTGTGTAAATAGAAAACTGTTATCACATTCAACTAAGCCACCTAAACAGTGGTGATAAACACAATATACACATGAGCACTGAGGATGAAAGTGTAGCGACTTTCGAAAACAGCTGTTCTGCTCTGCTGTGTAAGTTGAATAAAACTGATGTTGACTTCCTTTGTGCCTAGGAATATTTATCATCATGCCTTTCTGAGATTTTAACTAAGTTAGAACAATTTAGCCTATATAAATATTAATATAGCAAAATAAAAATGTTCAATAAAAATAAAATCACAAAAATTCAATTAGTTTTTTTTTTTTGCTAATTTTTAGACATTTTTTTATTTAAAGCTTAAAAAAATTGTCTTGTTATTCGTCGATTCCACGAACAGTAACCGTCCAGGGTTAATTATTGAGATCAGCCTGATAAATGTTATGACTCGTTTAGGAATTTTGGAATATGTTAATATTTGTTTTGGAGATCACAAACTTTTTTGAAAATAGAAAAATTCGAAAATAATTCCAAGTAAACTATTACGCAAAATAATTAAAAATATCGGGTGTTTTTTGTAGAGTGATACAAGTTTAAATCATAATAAAACATAGTAATATATTTGTGATATCAATAAAGCGGTATTTATTGGATAGAAAATTTTATGACATTAATATTTAAATATGATGTCGGCCATATGGCCGCCACAAGGCGCAATCTGAAGCACCAATTTCCACAAACAGTAACAATCTGACCGCCATCGTTTTTGAAGACACATGGGCCAATGACTCCGCCAGCCCATAAAGCGCACCAAACAGTAATTTTCTCTAGATATGAATGGTGTTTCGGCAAAATCTGTGGATTCTCCTCTCTCCAAACGCGACAATTCTGCTTATTTACGTACCCATTCAAACAAAAATGGGCTTAATCGGAAAATAAAATTTTAAATGTACGAAGTGCACGATAAGTCTGACGAACAGAACCATTATTTTGATTAAAAATTTCCACAACTCGCAAGCGTTGCTCTGGTGTAAGTCGATCCATAAAAAAATGTCAAAGGAAACTAAACAAAAGGCAATTATCAACTGTTAAATAGGTGGTCAAATAAAGCAGTGATGCTAACTCAAAGTTGTCTCACTCTATAAAAAACACCCGATATATGAGTATTTCAATAATATCGATCATGATCATCGTGCTTATTTGAGGCGAAAAAAAAGCTCAACATTGAAATAATTTTTATTTAAAGTCATATTATCACAAAATAGTTAGGAAACTATTTGAAGTTCCTAAAGCTCGAAAATAGTTCAAAAGATGAGGTAAAAGAATACAAAATATATGGGCATTTCCATTAGGTGGAACATCATTGTGTGCAGATTTGAATTATAAGAAAAGTCAACATTGAAAGCATTTTTATTTGATTTATTTATTGCTTGTTTGAAGATCACTAAATTATTTAGTTAAATAAATAATAATATGTAAAATAATAAATATGTATGGGCTTTTCCATGATGGGAAGTCAGCCATAAAAAAATTTTATATAATTTTTTTCTGTAGATCACAAAATACTTTAAGTAGGCAAACGCTTGAGGTCCATAAAATTCAAATATAGTTCTACATACGAATTATGTTAAGTAATTATGAATTTAAAAATGGGTATTTCCATAACGTTGACCGTGTCTGCTGTAATTTTATTCTAATTTATTTATTTTTTGACTATTTTTTGTTACAGATCAATAAACTCTTTAGGTAGGAATTTGTTTAACTTTCTTGAAATTCAGAAACAATTCTAAATATTAATTCATAATATTAATTAATACATATTTTTAACTTATTCCAAGTAAAATTTGCAAAACATTAAACGAAATTTTGTAATAAGAATAAATTTTTTACAGAAAATAATTAAACTCAGTACTTAATAAACTGTAAAAATAAAGCTCTTAATTACTTTATAAACATTTCAATTCAATTCAATTTCAAAACAGTAGTTGGGAAAACATCTCAAATAAATTTCTTGATATATAATTTATAATATTTAATTGTTCAGCCAACATGCGAAACATTAATTCTCTTAATTTTTTCTTCAAATTTATTTTCAGATGCCTTCAAACACTTTGAATTTCAGCGTTTGGTTAGTGTTTGTCTAAACAATATTTTTAATATAAATATTTTTCATGTTCATTTTCTGTAATCTTTCTCTGTTTCAAAACGTATTTAAAAGATTTTAATTACAATCTCTGCAGAATTATAAAAATTAAATAGCAGAAAGCCAAAAACTTACTCATCTTTAAAATTAGATGTCAAATTAATTGGCATGAAAATAACAACTTTTACAAAATAAATAGAATTAATGAAAAGAAAAGAAAAAAAATTTGAATACAAAATTGCTAAAAAATTAAAAGACAAAAATGTTTAACGTGAGCAAAAAATTCAAGTGGCTACAAAGTGATAAGAATTAAAATTGATTTGAAATTAGAATAGAATTTGTAAAATAGAAAAACCAATAATAAAATGAAATGCAGAGCGAACGAGAATATAAATTTTGAGAATAAAAAAGACAACATCGGGCCCAGGTGATTCTGTGATGACAGACAGACATGCTTCGAGTAAATTCGCTCACAAAATTCTTCAAATTTGTAAACAAAAATGAAATAAAATAAAATAGAAAATACTGTGCGAATATATTTAATGGGATACCCTACACTTTGTGTTGTACTTTTATTGGTGTAAGTTTTCGAGTATCGTATATAATAGAGATCGATAACTGATCAGATATATAATTTAGGAGGATTTAAAAAAATCCTACTCTCGAATTAAATCATTCACGAGCGAATTATCTGATTTTTACCCAAGCATTTGAGATATATAATTTAGAAGAATAGATTTTTCGAAATCGGTTGCAATATACAAGTATTTCTATGTTTCATAGAACTCTTTGGAAAGCCATTAAATTGGTTCGATTCGGTCAAGCCGATCAAGAGTTGTAAGAAGATCACATACTCACACACATATACAGTCACACACAGACATAGTCCCGCCCTCTCAGTAGTAGTTAGGAAAGCTTCTTAGAAGCCCAGAATGCCACGATCTGGTGAGAGCTTGACTTTTACAAAACAATTTTCAATTTTCTTAGCGGAAAGTTGAAAAAGGCATTAACCTTAAAACTTATACTTTTTAAAACTCCCGAACCAACTTGATTGAATTTAAAATTAAAAACAGAAACATTTTTTCAAAATAAAACAAAATTATAAAATCGCTTAAATAATTAAAACTATATCTCGAATATCTGATAAAATTTTTGATGTTAAAAATCTTTCTCCAGAAGTATTGATATATAAAGGGTGACCCAAATTTAAGGCAAGATTTTCTCAAACTTAATGCCAGATTTAAATTTATCTGGCAACCCTACACCAACAGTTGGAGCGTTACACGATGGAACAATGTTTGTCATTATGGAACAATATTTCAAATAATAAAATCTTGGTGGCCGTAGTTTTCTATTTAATTAAAATCTTTCATTAATTTTTGCTAAATATTGGAACACCCGTTATAAAAATACTATATTACACATTGTAACGAAGGGTATCCGAAATTCGTTACAGCCGCATACAACACCACTCACTTGTTTCATGTTAATTGTTACAAAATCATGAATATAGTAGATACAAAATAAAATTTGTTGTTGTTGTAATTTTTATTTTTACTCTGAAACATCTGTGGGATTTTTTAGAAAAATGCGACTGTCATTTAAATATAGAAAATAGAAAAAGAAAAACAAATAAAATAAATACAATTTTACATAAATTAAAGTATTTCGGTTTCAACAATTGGGAAACACCACGAAATTGTTTAAACGTTTTAAAATCGTATGAAAAGAATTGGAAATTCGTGCCAAGTGGATTATCAACTGTACGAGTGTACTACACGCACAGAAAAGTGGTGTTTGTTAGTGGCAACAATGTCAGGGTCTCTGAAGCGGTCGTCTAGGGTTGTGGGAAAAAATTATTAACAAAATATTGTAGCTTCTAATTTGGTTGATGTAAAAAAAAACTTTTGTTCTTACAACTCGAAAAAAAGAGGGGATTCCATATGAAATTTGCCGTGCGCCATCCAGGTGTTGATATAAACTTTGAGATATTTTCTGGTTAAATTTTTATTGCATTTTTATTTTTTGCCTTTCATAATTGCAATAAAAAAGATCTATAAAACTTTCAAGATATTTTGGAATAACAAATTAAACTTGTGAAAATTACACCCGGCTACAAAAAAAATTATAACAGCGAAGTGTTGCAATTTTTCTTGTAGGTATTGTCAAGTCAGCCAACAATTTGTTTAAAAATGACAACTAAAAAGGTTGGTTTAAGTAAGAACAGAAAAAAAAAATTTGAAATCAGAACGGCAACACAGGAATTTAAATGTTGCCACAGTTCTTGAGTACTGTTTGCTAATAAATTTTGTATAAATAAAAATTCTTAACACATTCAACAAAATCAGTGGCAATAAACAGAAGAACACAGGAGTACTGATGAGTGTAGTGGCTTTCGAAAACAGCTGTTCTGCTCTGCTAAAAATTATCCCCGAAAAAATCTCTTGATCTCATTAAAAGCCGTTTGCATTTGAGCTTTATTTATTTATTTTTTTTCATTAAAAGATAGTATATTTTTGTGTTATAAAATCAATATTGTGCAATCAAAATTTGAAGGCACAACGACCTGTTTTGTAAAAAAATATTAAAATTGTTTGATATTTTATTTGACAGTTCGTCAATGTAAAAAAGTATTGTTCCCTTCGCAACAGCAAAAATCAATTAAATTTTTTAAATTGTTATACAGGGTGTTTTTTATATAGTGATACAACTTTGAGTTGACATCACTGCTTTATTTGACCACCCATTTAACAGCTGATAGTTGTTTTTTGTTTAGTTTGCTTTGACAACAACGCGCGCAAATTCTGGAAATTTTTAATGAAAATAATGGTTCTGTTCGTCAAACTTATCGTGCACTGCGTCCATTCAAAATTTTATTTTCCTATGAAGCCCATTTTTGGTTGAATGGGTACGTAAATAAGCAGAATTGTCGCATTTGGAGAGAGGAGAATCCACAGGCTTTTGTCGAAACACCATTCACATCCACAGAAAATTACTGTTTGGTGCGCTTTATGGGCTGGCGGAGTCATTGGCCCATGTGTCTTCAAAAACGATGGTGGTCAGAATGTTACTGTTTGTGGAAATTGGTGCTCCAGATTGCGCCTTGCATGCGCCAGCCATGGCGGCCACATGGCCGAAATTATATTTAAGCATTAATGTCATAAGATTTTCTATCCAACAAAGACCGTTTCATTGATATCAAAAATGTATTACTATGTTTTATTATGATTTAAACTTGTATCACTCTATAACAAACACCCTATATATTCGCTCGAACGAAAGCTTGCGACATCGTCAAACTGGCAGTAATAAATTGTGATTTGTTGTTTCAATATAAATTCCCCCAAAAAAATTTTCAATTATATCGACAAAAAACAGCCTTCCCAAATTCATAAAATAATCTCTGAAACAAATAAAACGTCAAATTGTCTTCTCCTAAATGGAGGATAAGAAATCGCCAAAATGACTAAAAATCTTCAAATCTGGCAGACGTGCTCTTTTGCTGGCTCAAAGCACAACAATAACAATTTTGAGTTATAAAAAAATATTTTTAAATAAATATTTAGTAATTTCCTCCACTTTTTATGAAGTGAAAATCTATAAAATGTTTTCTTTTACATATTTTATGTTTTCGTTGATATTTTTTTTTATTACGAAATGCACAAATTTTTTTCTTCTCTTTGGATTCTTTTATTTTCTCTCTTCACATACAAAATTTCTCTGCTTGTGCATGTGCGTTGTAATTTGTCTCAATATTTTCCTTTTCATAATATTTATTTGTAACTTATTTTTAGATTTTTTTTCTTTATTTAAATTTTCAAACACAATTTCATTTCCTATTTGGTTTAAGTACAATAATTATTATTAGTTTTGCTTTTTTTAGACACCAACATTAAAATTAAAATAGAAATTTTTTGTTCAACTTTTTGTTGTTTTGAAAGATGATTCACTTTGCAGCCTTTTATTTTTATGAATATAATTTACTTTTTTATACTTTTTTATAAACATTTAGGAATTCATTTAAATTTCTGCTTCAACAAGAATTATTAATTTGTTAAGGCATGTGTACACTGACTGTAGTTGTAGTTAAATCAGGCCATTTATTTTTCCATATATTTTTGCTGTGATTTATTTTCAACAAGAAACATTTTTGAAAAATATTTATAACGTGCTAAGAGTTTTCCATATATTTCAAAAAATTACTCATTCTCTAATAAAACTTCAACATGGCAAAGTTGTATATCACAATTATATCCAGATTATTGAAATGAAACTTAAATTAGTTATAATTTATTGGAGTAATTAAATTTGTTTGTTTTATTTTTATAAAATAGTTATTAAATATTTATTAGTAATATTTTTTATTACATTTTTGTTTAGCACTTAAATCGCTTGACTCTTAAGCACACTATTTTTTAAAATCTATAAATTTTTTTTTATATATCCAACGCCAGGAATTTCTGAAATTTTTTTTTCAAATCGTCGAAAATCTAATATCAAGATCTTTTCGCGTTGTTGCTCTTGCCTCGACTAACGAGTTCTTTTCTTTTACAAAATATTAATTTTGAAAATATTTTCTTCAGCCATAAGTTTTTCCAATATTTCCTTGTACATATTTGGAGAGTGAGAGTTTTGAAAAGAACATCTGCTCTCAAAATTTCAAAACCATATTTCCATTTTCTTGCTGTCACAATGCAGTGCACAGTGTTTTAAAAATAAAAGATATTTGAAAAAATATGTAGGAACTCAAAAGCTAAAATTTTTAATTAACAAAAAAACACACGAGTACCGATGATGGCAGAGTAGCAGCTTTCAAAAACAGCTGTTCTGCTCTACAGTAGAAGTCAAGATAACTAAATACAGGCCGATTTTTCTTTACTGAATTGAATATAGCACAAGACTAGCTTAATGGATATATAAATAAATTTTGTTTTGATATAACAGCGGAAGTATTTAGTGATTACGCTTTTTCGGGCAAATGTTTGCTTAGTGTGACCGTACTTTTAGGACTATCGCATAATTATTATTTCTCTTTGTCTACCCTTCGCTACTTACGAATAAAAATTTTTGGCTAGTATATAATAATAATAAGAAGAGGCGATCCGAACAAACAGTATTTAAAATGTTGTTTAAAATATGGGAGTCCAAATAAACGTTATTCGAATGAAAATTATTGGATTAAAAATAATTGGAATACAAATTTTTCGAACAATAATTATTCAATTGAAAGTTATTTGAGAAAGAGAAATCCGAATAAACGTTATTCGAATAAAAGTTATTTGATTAAAAATTATTCGAATAATAATTATTCGATTGAAAATTATTTAAGAAGAGGCAATCCGAACAAACAGTATACGAATAAAAATTATTTGATTGAAAATTATTCGAACGGAAATGATTCGAATAATAATTAGTTGATTGAATATTATTCGGTTAAAGGTTGTTTAAAATATGGGAGTCCAAATAAACGTTATTCGAATGAAAATTATTTGATTAAAAATAATTGGAATAAAAATTTTTCGAACAATAATTATTCAATTGAAAATTATTTGAGAAAGGGAAATCCGAATAAACGTTATTCGAATAAAGGTTATTTGATTGAAAAATATTCGAATAATAATTATTCGATTGAAAATTATTTAAGAAGAGGCAAGCAGAACAAACAGTATTCGAATAAAAATTATTTGATTGAAAATTATGCGAACGGAAATGATTCGAATAATAATTAGTTGATTGAATGTTATTCGACTAAAAGTTGTTTAAAATATGGGAGTCCAAATAAACGTTATTCGAATGAAAATTATTGGATTAAAAATAGTTGGAATAAAAATTTTTCGAACGATAATTATTCAATTGAAAATTATTTGAGAAAGGGAAATCCGAATAAACGTTATTCGAATAAAAGTTATTTGATTGAAAATTATTCGAATAATAATTATTCGATGGCAAATTATTCAAGCAATGGAAATTTGCATAAATTAAAATTATTTTATTGAAAATTATTCCAACAGATTTAATTTTATTCGATTAAATATTATTAAAGCATAGAAAATCTTCGTAAACGTTATCGAAAAGAAATTATTTGATTGAAAGCTATTCGAACAGAAATTATGCGAATAATAATTATTCGATTTAATACTAATCGATTTAATACTATTCGATTGAATACTATTCGATTCAAAATTATTTATGAATAATAAATCCTAGTAAACGTTATTCGATTAAAAATTATTTGTTTGAAAATTGTTCGAACTGAAATCATTCGAATAATTAGGGAATTGAAAATTGAATATTATTCGATTGAAAATTATTTAAGAAAAGAAATCCGATTAAATATTATTCGAATAAAAATTATTTGATTGAAAATAATACGAACAGAAATTATTCGAAGAATAATTATTCGATTAAAAACTATTTATAAAATATAAATCCAAATAAACGTTATTCGATTAAAAATTTTTTGTTTGAAAATTGTTCAAACTGCAAACACTCGAATAATTAGAACATAAAAAATTTAATATTATTCGATTAAATATTATTTGAGAAAAGGAAATTTTAATTAACGTTATTCGAATAAAAACCATTTGACTAAATATTAATCGATTAAAAATTATTTAAGCAAAGGAAGTCTGTATAAATGGTATTCGAATAAAAATTATTCGATTATAAATTATTTGAATTAAAATTGTTCGAAGAATAATTATTTGATTGAATATCATTCGATTAAAAATTATTCGATTATAAATTATTTGAATTAAAATTATTCGACCTTGGGCGCTATAACCTTATTTTGAAAAAAGGAAGACACTGTGCAAAATCTTAATGTTGTTGTTCGCTTTCTGGGTACAGTGCAGTGCAAATGTATAGCCGATTTTAATATATAATCTTTTCATCTAAACGCTTAGGTGATTTCCTTGATTTATGTTTGATGTCTTATTAAGCGGCATCACCAGACACTTAAAAAGCGATATTCAACAATATCGAAATCGCAATACTTCAGATATATAAATTGAAAAATTTTAATTAATTTCTCGGGAAAGTGCTCAATAAATACTTGACTTAAGTGTTCGAATAATAAATAATTACGTGTGTGACTACGGCAAAATGCTGTAAGACATAATATTCGGAATAGCGTCACTGATGTTTTCACAGAGAAGAGATTGAAAGTGGGGGCGCAATTTTCGATTGTAGCAAAGGAAATTTTTTATAAAAATTTTATATAAAATCACTTGCACAAAATTGAATAATTTTCGTATTTGTGTGAATATAATTTTTTCAATAGAAATGTTCATGTAAAAATATTATTCGACTAACTATGATTCGATTAATAATTACACCAACAGATATTATTCAAGTAATCGAACAAAATTATTCGAATAAGAATTATTTGAACAAAATATATTCAAAGAAAGAGATGTAAACTTATCGAAGAAAAGTATTTCCATCAAAAATTATATAAGTAAAAATTATTCGAATAAAAATTGTTTGAAAAATATATATTCAAAGAAAAATTATTTGAGAAAAAATTATTCGAATATTTATCGAACAAAAGTTTTACCATCAAATTTTATTCGAATAAGAATTAGTCGAATAAAAATTGCTTAAACAATATATATTCAAAGAAAAATTATTTGCGAAAAAATTATTCGAATACATATGGTTGGATAAAAATTTAGCGGAGAAAAGAGTTTCCACCAAATATTATTCTAGTAAGAATTATTCGAATAAAAGTTATATTTCAGAAAAAACTATTCGAATAAAAATGATTTGATACAAATTTGTCGAATAAAAGCGTTCTTATCAAAAATTATTTGATTCAAAATTATTAAAATGAAATTTATTTGAATAAAATATATATAAAAAAAAAATAATTCGAGAAAAAATGATTCTAAAAAAATATTCGAATAAAAATTATTAGATAAAAGTTTATGGAATAAAAGTGCTTCGATTCAAAAGTTATTCGGGTAAGAATTATTTGAGCAAAATTTAGATTCAAAGAAAAATTATTCGAGAAAGAATTATTCGAATACATATGGTTGGATACAAATTTATCGGAGAAAAAAATATCCACCAAATATTATGCTAGTAAGAATTATTCGAATAAAAGCTATATTTCAGAAAAAAACTATTCGATTAAAAATGATTTGATACAAATTTGTCGAATAAAAGCGTTCTTATCAAAAATTATTTGATTCAAAATTATTAAAATGAAATTTATTTGAATAAAATATATATAAAAAAAAAATAATTCGAGAAAAAATGATTCTAAAAAAATATTCGAATAAAAATTATTAGATAAAAGTTTATGGAATAAAAGTGCTTCGATTCAAAAATTATTCGGGTAAAAATTATTCAAACAAAAATTCTTTGAGCAAAATTTATTCAAAGAAAAATTATTCGAGAAAAAATCATTCGATTATA
Source organism: Linnaemya vulpina (assembly GCA_963675445.1). Taxonomy (NCBI): domain Eukaryota; kingdom Metazoa; phylum Arthropoda; class Insecta; order Diptera; family Tachinidae; genus Linnaemya; species Linnaemya vulpina. The sequence goes on from OY776277.1 coordinate 7,369,201, forward strand.
TATGATTAGATACAAATTTATCGAATAAAAGTGTTTCGTTCAAATATAATTCAACAAAAAAAAAATATTTTAAAAAACACTAAAAATTTTTGGGACAAAAAACAAACCCACCAAGAATCAGACGAAAACAAATATTTTATATATGAAATTGTCTTGCGGTCCAGACATCGCTACTCCCGCAACATCTGAATATATAAGAATATACGAACACACACACACACAAGCAACGAAAATAAAACGAAATATATTTTGTCGTTGTGTGCATGCGAACCGTTTCAAATGAGCAGCTGGCAAATGGAAAGAGGGAGCCTAAAACGTCTGGCCAGAAGCCAAAAAATATCTATATATTCTATATTAGAAATGCTTCACGTTTTGTGTGACTGAATGGAATATTTCCTTGATTCTAATTACCATTTTGTACCTGTCGAATCAAAACATAATAAATAGTCGTTCTTGAAAATGTCGAATCAGAATTAAGTTCACACGCAATTAAATAGTGTTAATGTTGGGACAGTAGTTTTAGTGACAATTATGGATGTCAAATAAGGTTGACCAACGCTTAAATTTATTCGAATAAAAATTTATTCGAATAAATATTATGCGGCTAAAAGCTATCTGTAGTTGTTTGATAAAATTAATGTAACCTAAAATTTAATATAAAAATTACCCAAGTTAATGTCACAAAAACAGAACAAAAATTTTTCGATTGGATATATTCGAAAACAGTTTCACTTAAATAAAAATATACATATAATTGAATATTGTTGAAAACTAATTTGAGTGAAAATGACGTCAGTGAAATTGGTAAAAGATGATTAAATTTATTCGAACAAAAAATTATTCGAATAAACATTTACAGTTCGAAACTATATTTAGCATAAATGGTTTGATAATAATAAATTAACAAAAAATTAATATATAAAAATTATTCAAATTAATATTGCAAAAACAAAAATTATCCGCAAGAAAGTTATTCGAATAAATTCGAATAAAATTTTACTTGACTAAAAGAATGTTGAAATAAATATATTATATTGAATATTGTTGAAAACTGATTTGATGGCAGTGAAATTGGTAATAAATTATGAACTTTATTCGAATAAAAAATTATTCGAATGAAATGCATTTGAATAAGCAGTTACAAAAAATTTTTAGCAAAAGTATAATAATGTTAATTTAACAACAATTTAATATAAAAATTATTTCAATTGATATTGTACAAATATTGTTATTATTCGATAAAAGCTCATGCTAATAAACATAATCGATTAAAATTTTTCATTCGCAGAATATTATTTTCATACAAATTCATTCAAGTGAAATATTTGCATACATATTTATTTGATCAATTAACTCGAAAACTTCCTCGGTAACGTGCAGCATAAAAATCACTATCTTTTTCTTTCCTGTTGTGGCGCAGTGTGCTGCGTAGGCAGGGGTCATGTCCTGAATGCTGGTCTAATGAAATGAACGGTGCCCAGAAAGAAGTTATTGCGTTCTTTGAAATACTTCAAACAGTCAAATAGTTTCAATTGAGATGAGATGAGAAAATGTAATTTTGAAATGAATGATTTAACGTTTTAGTAGAAGAATTGGGAGCCCCTTCTGGGCAGTGGTGTCAACTACGCCCATGTTTGAAATTATCTCTTTATACGAGTATCTGTCAACAACTTGCGAACTAACACTTGAAAAAATGAAAACTAAAATGTATATATTTCAAAGTATTTTCTGACCGAAATCAGTTAAGAAAATGCAGGCCAAGTTAACACTTCTAACACTGTTTATAGTGCTCTTCTCAGTTTCGAAGGGCACAGCACAACGTATTAACCCTATAAAGTATGTGCCCAAAGAAGAACGTGTTGTTGGAGGTTTCACAGCGGAAGAAGGTTCTGCTCCTTATCAAGTCTCACTGCAAGATTCCTGGGAACATTTGTGTGGTGGCGCTATAATTGATGCAAACTGGATCCTCACCGCGGCTCATTGTGTAGCGGGAAAAAATACTACCGATATAACAGTTGTAACAGGTACCCAGGATTTGGGCGATTTAAATGGAATTCCGTATTATGTGGATCGTATTTATGTGCATTGCAGCTTTGGAACCCCTCAATCGAGCAACGATATCGCCCTGTTGCATTTAAATGACAGCATCGTTTTAAATGCCAGGACTCAAATTATTCCGTTACCAACTCAACCGATGCAGGATGGCGATGAAGTGATTTTAACGGGTTGGGGTAAAGAAGAATATTTAGGCGATAATCCCGATCATTTAAAAATGGTTGTTTTGAAATACATGGAATACAAGCGATGCAAGGAAGCCTTCGAGGGCTACGAAGGTGTAGATGTGGGTCATGTGTGCACTTTTACCAAAAGCGGTGAAGGCTCATGCTATGGCGATTCGGGCGGGCCTTTAGTTTCGAATGGCATTTTAGTGGGTGTTGTCAATTGGGGTGTTCCTTGTGCCATAGGCTTCCCCGATTTATACGCCAGCACATATTTCTATTTGGACTGGATACGCACGATTCTGAGCGGCAACGACAGATGTCATTTAAATGCTGTTGTTACGGAGGAGGGGAGGTGATTATATTATTCGAACAATTTCGAAAGTTATTCGCATAAAACTTGTTCTAAAATAAATGTTTTGCTATACAGGAAGTTGGGTAAATTAATTTAACATGAAAATTATTCAAAATAATATTATGCGAATAAAATTATTCGAATAGAAACTATATAAATATTTACAGACATTTATTTGCCTGATATCTTGTTTGATAAAGAAATAATTAAAAAAAACACAATATGGAATTAAATAAAAATATTCCAATTAATAAATAATATCGATTAAAATACAAACTGTTGGAATGTGTATTATTCGATTGAAAATTATTCGAATAAAAATAGTTCGAATAAAAATTGTTGTTCCCTTGATAATAAAAAAAAAAATACTTGAAATGAAAATGTAGTGAAAAAATAATTTGAATGAAAATTATTTCATTCGAATTTTTCTAAGAAAAATTATTGATTAAATTGGTTTCGAACAAACATTATTCGAACACAAATCATAAGAGTCTTAATGCAAAGATTCCACTGTTACCAACGGCAGCTGCTAAAAGTTGGAATGAAACACTTTTAGAACGACACTTTTTCTTTCTGTGTAGCCACATGCATTCAGGAGTTTTCCGCCACAAACCGTCTTAAAATAAACTCCAGAAGTGTTTAATATTTTCCATGGTGAATACTCCCAGGAAACTGGCCACAGAACTCAATTGCTTCGAGTATTTTATCACAGAAATCAGTGATTGGATTTACTCGTTCCGCCTCTCTAAAAGCAAACACCCGTTATATCTAATCTTCCCTCCATTATGTTTTATCAGTTACCCACAAATTAAAAAACAAGAATAACTGGGCTAATCATTTATTAATTGTTTATTTAGTCTGAAATAGAAATGACTGAACTCAGTGTTCGAAATGCAGTGTAACGTAACGGTTCTTGTACTGCTGTTGGCAGCGTCCTTAACTGCTCGGAAGGTCACCGGCAAGAATATGAAGACTACAAACTCCGCAGCTGAAGAGCAGCGTATAGTTGGTGGCTATATTGCCAAGGACGGCTCAGCTCCATATCAAGTGTCTTTGCAAACAATCTGGGGCCATTTTTGTGGTGGTGCCATTATTGCGACAAAATGGATTGCAACGGCAGCCCACTGTGTGGTGAATAAAAAGGCCAGAAGTATAATTGTTTTCACCGGGAGCCAGAATTTGACCGACGCCAAGGCCGTTAATTATTATGTGGATCGTATTTATGTTCACTGTAACTACAATAATCCCGAGTCAAGCAACGACATCGCCCTGGTGCACTTAAACTCCAGTTTAATATTGAATTCAAGAACCCAAATTGTTGCCCTGCCAACCAAACCCATGAAAAATGGTGATGAAGTGATTTTAACCGGTTGGGGCCACGAATATTATTTCGGTGAAGTAACAGATCTTTTGAAAATGATCGATTTGAAATTCATGGCTCATAGACAGTGCAAAGAAGCTCACAATAGTACAGGGAATGTGGACGTCGGCCATATTTGCACGTTTACGAAACGTGGCGAGGGCGCGTGTCATAGCGATTCGGGCAGTCCTGTCGTGTACAGAGGCGTCTTAATGGGTCTGGTTAATTGGGGTATGCCGTGTGCTGTGGGCTATCCTGACGTTCATGTTAGTGTCCATTATTATGCGGATTGGATACGTCGGATTACGAGTGGCAACAACAGGTGTGACTCGAGTGCTTTTGTCAAGAACAGAAAACAATTCAATCTTTAAATTTTGAATTATTTATTTGAGAAGATTTTTGTAATAAACGAATTTAACAGTTAATTTTTTGTTGTTGTTGGTTTGTTCCCTACGTTGTTGGGTGTTGCATTTGGTTTGGCAACACAAATATTTGTTGGCTTTTTTCACGCTACAGGAAAGTTAAACAATTAATTTTTATCATGATTTTTATAAATAATTTATTTTTTGAAATTGTCGTTAAGATATACGGGGTAATATTTTACATATCAGTTTAGTGATTAAATCGTTATTTATCAAAAGAGTTGGCATTGAGGAGCTGGCAAATTTGCTGATCTTTATATATAATAACGGATGAAAATTATTCGAATAATCATTATGCGAATGAAAAGATAAAAAATGCGAACAAAATTTAAAAAAATAGATAAATAAAATTATTAAAAAATTATGCGACTTTCATGTTTCCATTAAAGTTTTAATCGATTATACATTATTCGATTAAAATTATTCGATTATATATAATCGATTGATAGTTATTTATATAAAAATTATTAAAATTAAAAGTTGTGGAATAGTTCTTGCTAAAAATTGCTACCCGAAATGATTTAATAAGGCCGAAGGCACTATTAAAGGGAGGTACGCCAATTCCAGACGGCTTAAGGGATTCATTTAAATAAGAATACACTTGGAAGGCTTTAAATTTTATTGATCAATATATATCGATCCTATTTTTATTAATAATAATACAATTTTTTTATGTATGTATGAATATTGTAGAAGTTAAAACGAATTTATAAATTATTTTGTTGCAATAAGTAATTCATGATCGGTCATGATCGACGACTGTGGGACATCCTACAACGATGCTTCACGTCAAACTGCTTAGATCCAAAACAGCTGAATCACTTGTAGTCTAAAATCATTGTTAGTTGTTTTGTTATCTCGCACGATGTTTCATAGTCCGATCCCCAAACGAGGGATAGTTGCTGGCAGTACATTGACAGGAGCCGCACTGGCCCTTATACGAGCTTTGTGTGCGCTCGATCCAATCCTTGTAGTGAAGAATATTGGCATACGCATCTGGAAGACCGGTAGCACACGGAATACCCCAATTGACAAGACCAACTAGGATGCCATTGTGCACTAACGGACCACCCGAATCGCCGTAACAAGATCCCTCGCCCTTAACTGTTAATGCGCACATGTGGCCAATATCCAGCATAGAATTGTTGCGATGCAATTCTTTGCACTCCTTGTGAGAAACAGATTTAGTGGTCAGTTTGCGCAATTCCTCCGAGGCCACGCCGCCTAACTCCGTAACACCCCAGCCAAATAAAAGTAATTCAGCTCCAGGCTTCACAGGTTTGCTGGCTAGTGGAACTGGTTGAGTTTTATTATCAAATATGATGCGGCCTTTAATGCGCATCAAGGCAATATCATCGTGGTATTCGAAGATCATATAGCGGCAATGCGTCCAATACTCTTCTACTTGGTAAATGGCTCCTGGTTCGGAATAGTTATTGGTGCCGGTAATGACTCTCAAATATGGCGGATTATAGCCTTTAACGCAATGGCCTGCTGTTAAGACCCACTTTGCATCAATAATCGCCCCACCGCACAGAAAATCGCCATACATGCCCTGCACGGAAATCTGATATGGGGCCTCAGCCTCGCCAGCCACTTCTCCACCAATGACACGTTCCTGTATGCCACCAGAACCCTTACCCACCAAACGTATTGCTGTGGAGGACGCTAAGAGGCACACAATCGATATGAAACGTTTGAGTTCCATTCTCAGATACTTTTTTTAAATTTCTTAGCAACAGAGTTTAAGGAATTAATTTTTTGATTTTATTTTGCTACAACTTTACAAACAATTTGATTTATTTGTTAAAAATTAACATGTGAAGAGCTGAAAGTTTGAAATGTTATTAAGTTTTAGTTTGATTTGATGGCCTTAATAAAGCGGAATTTTTTTGTTTTTCTCTCTGCACGTTAAGGGAATTGACTTCTAATTGAAAAACTGATAAATAAAATTTATTGCTGTCCGTGCGATGGCCGATATAATTAATTGAATGTACTGTTTGTTTGTTTGTTTGGTTCAGAATGTGTTAGTTTTAATCAAAATTCCAACAAATTCTTTTTCGCATGTAAAAGGCCGGGGGCATGTGTTGGTGATAAACATTGAAGTCAACGTTTTATTAGGGCATACAAACGATTGGCTGTTGTTCGATTAAACGACAAATGATGAATCTTACAACATTAAATTGTTTGTTATTGATTAACACACTATGCGAATAATAATCGACTTGTTTTGGGCGATTAAGAATTCCTTATTTTCGATCAACACATTATCCGAATAATATATATCGATTAATCGATAAATTCTTACAACTTATAATTGCTTATCTTCGATCAAAACATAATTCAAACAATACATTTCGATCAATCGATTGACTAATCTAAAACTGCTTATAGCCGATCAACGCATAGTTCGAATAATATGTTTCGATTAAACGATTAATTTTAAGCGATGAGCTGGTCTTGTTATTCAAAATTGTTTATAATCGGTCAACGCATAATGCGAATAACAGTCGATTAATATGTTATGAGAATTATAATCGATTGATTTTGGACGATTAACTGTTTGTATGATTTAAAATTCCATTATCTGAATAATATATGTCGATTAATCGATTAACTAATTTATAACTGCTTATTTTCGTTAAACGGATAATTCAAATAATATAAGTCGATTAATCGATTAATTCTAGTAATAATCTTATGAAATTAAATTTTTTATATTCGATTAACGCACTATGCGAATAACAGCCGATTAATTTGTAATCCGAGTTATAATCCATTAATTTTGGATGATTAACTGTTTGTATTACTTAAAACTGCATTATTCGAATAATATACGTAGATTAAACGATTAACTAATTTATAATTGCTTATTTTTGTTAAACGGATAATTCAAATAATTCTTATAATAAAAATCTTATAATAAAAAATTACTTATTTTTGATCAACGATTAATGCGAATTATAGACGATTAATTTGCAATACGAATTATAATCGATTAATATTAGACGATAAGCTGTTTGTACGATTTAAAATTGCATTATCCGAATACTATTCGTCGATTAATCGATTAATTCTAGGCGAGTATCTTATAACAAGAAATTATTTATTTTTGATCAACGCGAATAACAGTCGATTAATTTGTTATAATCGATTAATTTTGTACTATTAGCAGTTTGTATGATATAAAATTGTATTATGCGAATAATATATTTTGATTAATCAATTAACTAGTTTATAACTGCTTACATTCGTTTAACGATAAGGCGAATAATAGTCGATTAATTTATAATATGAACTATAATAGATTAATATTGAACGATAAGCTGTTTGTACGATCTAAAATTGCATTATCCGAATAATATATTTTGACTAATCGATTAACTAATTTATCGAACAATATGTATCGATTAATAAAATTTAGTCAATATTTTTTTAAATACTAGAAAAAGAACAGGGAAATTGTCTTATAACGAGATAATTAATTAATTTATTTAAAAAATTTTGCTCTCTCAATATATTTTTGCTAAATTGTTAATTTTTTTTTAAATTTTAATTAAAAAATAGTTCAATATTTGTTCCTATTTGTTATACCATTAAACTAAATGAAATTTACATTATTCGATTAACCGGTTAATACTAAAATGATCGATTATTATTCGATTAAACTTTTTCTCTAAATTATAGTCCGCGTGATTAGTCGATTAATACAAAGATTTGATTAATTGAACACCCTAACTGTGACCTATAGATAATTAGCTCACTACCACAAAGAGCAAAAGATCAGTAATTTGGCCCCAGATGTTGCACGAATGGATAACAATTTGACTATTAAATGGCAGAGAAGTTTAATGCGATATCACGTGACTTTGCAGTCCATCACTGGCAGCTTCCACTTTAAACTTTAAAAAATCTATTAACTCTCTATGTAATTTTACAACTCCAACAGAAGTCATGACCTGAACAAATTGTCACAAAGAATCCAATTTTTGACAGTTACTCTCCCGTAGAGATTTACGCTTAAACAGTGCTGACAGCTGATGCGGTGATCTACACGAGAGCACCCTCATAAAAAAGAGACATTTGAAAATTCACCTGTTTTCTGGAACAGCTTTTTATAGTTCGAAAAAATTTGTGCACTTATTGATTGTTTTATAGCACCTCTTCTGTTAATTACAACCCGGCAAAATAAACAGTTTAATGCAGCCAAATTTATTATTTAACTGCAGTTTTCTTGCCGGATTACCCGGCAATTGGGAACTATAAAAATGACTGCACGAGTGTTTTTGTAATTGAATTTATGGCATTTTAGTTTGTGGCATAAAAGAAAGGAATTAAAATGTAATTATTTGTGTAATTAAAAAGTTTTAAATAATTCAACAAATCTATACAAGCTCATTAGGGGGGCACCAGTAAAAAGGTTTTACAATTTTTGGATATATAAAAGAATACTGTGCAAATAATAGAAACATTTAAATCTATTAATTTTCTAGAGAGCCAAATCAAAAATTTGTATATAATTTTCTTTATATAAAACGGTAGGCCCCTAATAAATAATTATATATTTATGACCGCACATGCAGGTCATTTAAAAGTTGCAGCTATTTTATTGCAGTTGAAGGAACTAAATTTTAATTATAATTTCTTGCCATTTTTATCAGCTGGAATTATTTTTATACCCAAAATAAAATTCAGACTCATTCACGTTTTTTGTTGGTCATTGTATCGGCTGGATATTTTTTTATAGGCTTTTGTTTTTGTTTACTTTACAAACTTGGCAAACAACCACGAAACAAAGAAGTCTTCAGTGGAAATTTTACATTCGAACAAAGAATTTCGGACGCGACACAACAAGTGACCCCTTTTCCATGAGTTCGAGTTATAAAACCCGTTTCTTTGAAATTTGGGAACACTCCTGCAATAAAGTTGCTATTGGCTGAATCAATTTGCTTGCCGCCAAACTGTACGGAAACACGCTGTCGATAAGTTTAGATTTGTTTTCTCAAAAATTTGTTTACGACGATGTTTTTCTTCCTATTGATAAGTCCAGTTAACTGCGCGGTTACTGCCTGGAAGCGCCATTTAATCAGTAAAAAGTATGACAAACTTGAAATGAGTTATCGAATGTTTGTTTTTCAAAACATATAATTTTTAGCCATAAATTCAATTAACGACAGCATCATAAAAAATGTCTTTATAATATTCGCAATAAGTAGAGCAAATAAACAATTAATTAACAAGCCAAACCGGCTGCAAAGCACTCTTTGCACCCTACGCCAAGGAAGTCACAAGTAATTTCGCTTCGACTGAAAATCTTTTTCTTTAAGTCAAATGCTTTATAATTAAGTAAAATCTTATAGGAACTAACAAGAAGATTGTTGTTGTAATTGACTTGAGTTTTCAAATTAACGATTCGGAATATTCCGTTTATTGAAAATTCCTTCAAAAGGCTTTTGAAACTTAAACAGAAATCCTGTGAATTAGGATCCTGAATCAGCAGGAAAGAGAGAGGCGTGAAAAAACCGTTCATAAGTGGGAGCAAAGAAAAGAGCGGATTTGCGGTGATCTGAAATGTTAGGGATCCTTTATTCCCTGAGGACTTGGCACCATCCAAGGCAGCACAGGACTGAGGAGAAGAGATGTGAAACCAGATATCGCACATGATTAAAAAGACTGGGGCTTGAGAATTGTGTTGTTGAAAAGTGTTTTTAATTCGGAAAGAAATGTAACTGAAGATGAGTTTTATATAGTCAGCAGCAGCGCAGAACAGCTGTTTTGGAATGCCGCTGCACTATCATCTTCAGTACTCAAGCGTATTTTTGTTTATTGCCACTTTGTTTTTTCCCCCGTCAACGTGTAGAATATGATGGCCTTTCGATTTTCTCACTCGTGCACTTTACAACGCCACTTTATTTCGCTCAATCTGGTCGTTTCTGCCTTAAAACATTAACGAGTCTGTGTGAAAGTTCTAAATACTATTAGCTGGTGATCGTTGTACGCTTCTTTAGCGAATTTATGCGCATGACGCAGCTTGCATTTTAAAATAACCGTGACCACACCCATTTTAACAATTTTTTAGTAGGCGTTGACCAGGGGAAATCCGCTGTTTTGATTGTTCCTGCTTCTCTGATCAGGATACCGATTTAAAATGGCCAAATACTTCTTTGAAGTGGCCACACGGTTGCATTTATGGTTGAGTGTGAGTAATCGCGGCTCCTATTACTGGCGGAAAGCTTTTTCATTTTGGCGATCAGTTGAGATGCTCGAAGCCTCAGTCAACTCAGCAACACATTTTTGTTCTCCGATCGTTCAATTTTATTTTATGAATTTCATCAAGGATTTCTGAGGTGGTGTAACCTCCTGAACATGCAGCGTTCATATGAACTCGGTAAAACGCTTCTTCAGCCACTTCTTAAGCCGCAAAATTGATGGCGCCCAACGAAATTGATGAAGCCCATTGAAATTGGTGGTGTCTATCGAAATCGATAGGCACCACATTGTTCATGAAGCTTTTCCTGCAGTGCAGTGATGGTTTTCAACGCAAAAAATAATGACTAATTAACATCCTTCTCTTCCATTCCTCGTTAAAATGCTCACGGTTGTCTGCTTTTAGTGATTTCCTCAAAATTGGACAGTGGCCTCTTAGCAGATGGTGGTTGACAGCTGCGGTATTGCATTTTAGTTACTGTGAGGGATATATGAAAAGATATTGAACAGCCCAAGTGTCTTGTAGAAACTGAAGGAACTGTTCGCAGCGAACGCATTTGCCTGGCCGTGAAGTCTTCAGGAGCAGTCTAGTGGACATTAACAACAGAATAATTTCCAGACTGGTTGGGGCAAATATAGACTGTCTGAATGTAAAACTTTTATCAATATTAAAGTGTCAAACGTGCTCTCAAACGTATAATACCACCTTGGATTGTAGGCCCGCAGCTATAATCAGTTATCATTAGAAACAACATTTAACGATATCCATTTCAAGATATACCAGCTAATCAAATGCAATATAAACTTCCTAGAACATTCACTAAATGCACAGTCTAATTTCAAATATCTAACAAAAATGAAGTTCTTAACTTTTTCTCTTGCCTGCCTGGCAGTTTTGAGTGGTGGCCAGGGGCTGCGTTTAAGGAACGAAATATATCCTGGAGTTAATAATAGAATTCCTTTAACTAAAAAGTATCAAGGAATGGAATCACGGGTGGTGGGCGGTGAAATCGCTGCTGAAGGTTCTGCTCCCTGGCAAGTGTCCTTGCAAAATCAGTACGGCAATCATTTTTGTGGCGGCACTATAATAGCCGACCGTTATGTGATTACCGCCGCCAGCTGTTTGGCTGGTTTGAACAAACGTAACATCAGGGTGGTAACCAGCACCAACAATTGGATGGGCGCGGGCTGGCAATACTATGTGGAAGAGATCATATTACACTGTAATTTCGACAAGCCGTTGTACCACAATGATGTGGCCTTGATTAGGCTGCGTAGCGACATTGCGTACGATAAAAAGACGAAAAATATAACTTTGGCTGATTTGGATGAGCTGGAGGAGGGTGAAGTTTTAACAATGACTGGCTGGGGCAGTTGGAAATCGGGCCACGGCTATCCTGAGCAACTGAAAAAGCTGGACGTGGAATATTTAAATACTGATCACTGCCGGAGTTTGTATGGCAAATATGCTGCTAATGTTGGTGACGGGCATTTGTGTGTCCAGCCGAAACACAAAAGCGGTGCTTGTCACGGTGACACTGGTGGTCCTTTGGTGAATAGAAGAGGTCAACTGGTGGGTATTGGCAACTGGGGTGTTCCCTGTGGCCACGGCTTTCCAGATGTCTACTGCAGAATTTCTTACTACAGCGACTGGATAAGAACAACAATTAAAGGTTGTGCGTTGCACAGATAGAAAATATATTTTTATACGCACACACACACACACCTAACTTTTTGCACATGTATGTGTATGCTTATCGTAGATTTGCTTATGTATTAGTAAGCTTTCTCCTATTCCCTTAGTATTATTTATTGTATCACTTAGAAAAATAAAATATATTCATATCGAATTGATTTCAGCTGTTGTGTTTTCGAAACATTCCGAAAAATCTAACTGAATGATTCCAGTTTTGAAATTCTCATTTTGTTTAAAGTAAATTATTGGCAGAATATTTTTTGTAAAAGTTTTCTCAAAAGTTTCCTTCTTGTTAGTTTTGAATAACTATTCAAGTGTAGGGTTTGGAACCACAAGAAGTCGCAAGTTGCCATATAATCCATTTATTGCAGCAACCATTTGGTGGCAACTCTATTTGCAGAAGTGGTGCTGTTCACTGGCCATCTCATTCGCACAATTAAGGCATCTCGATTACTTTTTTGTGAGACTGTGTCAAAGCCAATTTTATTAAAAAGAAAAGGTCCTTTATTTACTTACTTTTATACAAAACTTATATAAGACTTGTTTTCCAACCCTGGAATCAAGTTTTTTGATCTCTCTAACTCTTAATATCCAATTCTCTTTTTCTAAAATATGATTGCGGATTTTCCTCACTTCAAACGCGACAATTCTGTTTATTTACGCATCCATTCCATCAAAGATGGGCTTCATCGGAAAATAAAATTTTAAATGGACGAAGTGCACGATAAGTTTGACGAACAGAACCATTATTTTGATTAAAAATTTCCACAATTTGCACGTGTTGCTCTGATGTAAGTTGATCCATAATGAAACGTCAAAGCAAACTTAACAAAAAGCAACTACCTGCTGTTAAATGGGTGGTCAAATAAAGCAGTGATGCCAACTCAAAGCTGTATCACTCTATAAAAACACCCTTTACAAATATATTTGGTTAATAATTAAATTAGTTTTACTTAATTACTTGAAAAATATAAATATATAAATTAATTAAAACTTTCCATCTCTGGAAGTATATTTTTAACTATTCTGATTTTTATACCACTGAATTTCTTTGAAGGATATTAAATATGTTCGATTTGTAAAAGAGAAGAAAACAATTTTGTTGTTATGTTGTTTACTTTTATGTAGCAAAAGTAGTTGTCCAACCCTGAGATCGCCTTTTTTGTTTTGTTTAAATTTTAATATCAATTCACTTTTTCCTTAATTATAAAATAGGCTTAGCTAACAAAAAAAGAAATTTCAACTGATTTCTATATACCAAAAATCAGTTTAAATTTTCCAGCTCTGGAGGCGTATTTTGAATATTGCTTATTTTTAACCTATTTAGGACTTTTTCCAATACATCAATTTGAGGCTTAATTATCTGGGGACTTCAGAAACCCGATTTTATATACACAGAGACGGATATCGTTTATTCGACTCTCCTATTTACAACTGTCCAGAGTATAAATAATATAACAGATCGCATATCAATTCTGAAAATTACACTCGGAAGGGCAAACCTTTTAAATATAAAGTGAAAAGGATAAATATCGTCACAGAATATAAAAAGGGCCCATATAACATTTTGAATATATAACAGGTGAAATATAAAACTTGTGGAAATTAAAAAAGGAGTGCAAATTTGTACAATAAAAATATTTATGTGCGGGTCATGTTTTGCTTATATTATGAAATTTTGTACCGATTGGATATATAAATTTTATTTAAACCAGTTTTATGTTTTTACAGCAAAACAGTTAATATGTTAATTATAGCTTTTTGCATTTTGTGTGACGATATATGCCATAAAAGTATGAAAGTGCATTCTTGTATTTGAGGTCAAAGTTTTCATGCAGCAAAAAAAACACCCGTTATCGTGAACATTTAAAGTACTACATGGTCAATGAAAATTTATTTCGAAAAAAAGCTAAAATATTTTTCTTCAATGAAATTCGAAGTGAAAAATAGAATCGTTAGTCTGGTTAGTCAAGAGAATTCTTCAAAACAGATACATTTTTATTTATAGTCCAGTCAGTTGCCAGTACTGGATTTTTAAAAATTCTGCTAATAATTATGTTGTTGTTTTTTATATTGTTGTAAGTAAATTTCTTTTAAATATTCTGTTTGGTGCTGAAGTCACTTAAAAATATATCAAAACTTTATTGAAAATCTCGATATATATTAGTGAAACACTAAAATATATCGCGCTGAAGAGTGCAACAAATACGATTTGATAGCGCTGGCAAATATTTCAATTATATTGTTGCGTCCACCTCTGGCTTAATATAATTTATAGGGTTCCATTCTCCCGTTATTATGAAAGAACATATTTTTAAAGTTTACTTTTAGGAGAAATAAAATAAAAATTGTTGTCGCATGAAGACGAACGGAAACGAAGTCTTCGATTTCGAAAAAATATCGGGTACACGATTGTGGGAATATTGAGAGAGCGTGAAGACTTTAATTTTTACGTTGTTTTGCTTATCAAAACTTCGATCATTCAAAAAGAGCTAAAAAGTGATCAATTTAATAATTTCAGTAAAATGTTGTTCAACACAAAATTTCAATAATAATTTTTAATATATTGAAGCCAAAGATCTCTTTATTTGATACTCATTTTATTATTATTTATTTTTGAGTATTTCAGCACCAAATTTTGTGGCTTCTTTAGGAAAATATATTATATGACTTGAATAATTTTTATTAAACAAAAATAATTTGTCCACAAAGAGGAGTAACAAAATAATGAATAATTATTATTACATTAGACCCCAATTTTGTAAATCACTTTGCGTTAGTGCAATTTATATGCATACAAAAACAATATTTCAAATGTTTTTACTCTCTCTTTTACTCAATTCAATATCAGTTGTGTGCATGCGAACCGTTTCAAATGAGCAGCTGGCAAATGGAAAGAGGGAGCCTAAAACGTCTGGCCAGAAGCCAAAAAATATATCTATATATTCTATATTAGAAATGCTTCACGTTTTGTGTGACTGAATGGAATATTTCCTTGATTCTAATTACCATTTTGTACCTGTCGAATCAAAACATAATAAATAGTCGTTCTTGAAAATGTCGAATCAGAATTAAGTTCACACGCAATTAAATAGTGTTAATGTTGGGACAGTAGTTTTAGTGACAATTATGGATGTCAAATAAGGTTGACCAACGCTTAAATTTATTCGAATAAAAATTTATTCGAATAAATATTATGCGGTTAAAAGCTATCTGTAGTTGTTTGATAAAATACAATGTAACAAAAATTTAATATAAAAATTACCCAAGTTAATGTCACAAAAACAGAACAAAAGTTTTTCGAAGGATTATATTCGAAAAAATTTCACTTAAATAAAAATATACATATAATTGAATATTGTTGAAAACTAATTTGAGTGAAAATGACGTCAGTGAAATTGGTAAAAGATGATTAAATTTATTCGAACAAAAAATTATTCGAATAGACATTTAGCAGTTCGAAACTATATTTAGCATAAATAGTTTGATAATAATAAATTAACAAAAAATTAATATATAAAAATTATTCAAATTAATATTGCAAAAACAAAAATTATCCGCAAGAAAGTTATTCGAATAAATTCGAATAAAATTTTACTTGACTAAAAGAATGTTGAAATAAATATATTATATTGAATATTGTTGAAAACTGATTTGATGGCAGTGAAATTGGTAATAAATTATGAACTTTATTCGAATAAAAAATTATTCGAATGAAATGCATTTGAATAAGCAGTTACAAAAAATTTTTAGCAAAAGTATAATAATTTTAATTTAACAACAATTTAATATAAAAGTTATTTCAATTGATATTGTACAAATATTGTTATTATTCGATAACATGAGCTAATAAACATAATCGATTAAAATTTTTCATTCGCAGAATATTATTTTCATACAAATTCATTCAAGTGAAATATTTCCATACATATTTATTTGATCAATTAACTCGAAAACTTCCTCGGTAACGTGCAGCATAAAAATCACTATCTTTTTCTTTCCTGTTGTGGCGCAGTGTGCTGCGTAGGCAGGGGTCATGTCCTGAATGCTGGTCTAATGAAATGAACGGTGCCCAGAAAGAAGTTATTGCGTTCTTTGAAATACTTCAAACAGTCAAATAGTTTCAATTGAGATGAGATGAGAAAATGTAATTTTGAAATGAATGATTTAACGTTTTAGTAGAAGAATTGGGAGCCCCTTCTGGGCAGTGGTGTCAACTACGCCCATGTTTGAAATTATCTCTTTATACGAGTATCTGTCAACAACTTGCGAACTAACACTTGAAAAAATGAAAACTAAAATGTATATATTTCAAAGTATTTTCTGACCGAAATCAGTTAAGAAAATGCAGGCCAAGTTAACACTTCTAACACTGTTTATAGTGCTCTTCTCAGTTTCGAAGGGCACAGCACAACGTATTAACCCTATAAAGTATGTGCCCAAAGAAGAACGTGTTGTTGGAGGTTTCACAGCGGAAGAAGGTTCTGCTCCTTATCAAGTCTCACTGCAAGATTCCTGGGAACATTTGTGTGGTGGCGCTATAATTGATGCAAACTGGATCCTCACCGCGGCTCATTGTGTAGCGGGAAAAAATACGACCGATATAACAGTTGTAACAGGTACCCAGGATTTGGGCGATTTGAATGGAATTCCATATTATGTGGATCGTATTTATGTGCATTGCAACTTTGGAACTCCTCAATCGAGCAACGATATCGCCCTGTTGCATTTAAATGACAGCATCGTTTTAAATGCCAGGACTCAAATTATTCCGTTACCAACTCAACCGATGCAGGATGGCGATGAAGTGATTTTAACGGGTTGGGGTAAAGAAGAATATTTAGGCGATAATCCCGATCATTTAAAAATGGTTGTTTTGAAATACATGGAATACAAGCGATGCAAGGAAGCCTTCGAGGGCTACGGAGGTGTAGATGTGGGTCATGTGTGCACTTTTACCAAAAGCGGTGAAGGCTCATGCTATGGCGATTCGGGCGGGCCTTTAGTTTCGAATGGCATTTTAGTGGGTGTTGTCAATTGGGGTGTTCCTTGTGCCATAGGCTTCCCCGATTTATACGCCAGCACATATTTCTATTTGGACTGGATACGCACGATTCTGAGCGGCAACGACAGATGTCATTTAAATGCTGTTGTTACGGAGGAGGGGAGGTGATTATATTATTCGAACAATTTCGAAAGTTATTCGCATAAAACTTGTTCTAAAATAAATGTTTTGCTATACAGGAAGTTGGGTAAATTAATTTAACATGAAAATTACTCAAAATAATATTATGCGAATAAAATTATTCGAATAGAAACTATATAAATATTTACAGACATTTATTTGCCTGATATCTTGTTTGATAAAGAAATAATTAAAAAAAAACATGGTATGGAATTAAATAAAAATATTCGAATTAATAAATAATATTGATTAAAATACAAACTGTTGGAATGTGTATTATTCGATTGAAAATTATTCGAATAAAAATAGTTCGAATAAAAATTGTTGTTCCCTTGATAATAAAAAAAAAATACTTGAAATGAAAATGTAGTGAAAAAATAATTTGAATGAAAATTATTTCATTCGAATTTTTCTAAGAAAAATTATTGATTAAATTGGTTTCGAACAAACATTATTCGAACACATATCATAAGAGTCTTAATGCAAAAATTCCACTGTTACCAACGGCAGCTGCTAAAAGTAGAACGAGACTTTTTCTTTCTGTGTAGCCACATGCATTCAGGAGTTTTCCGCCACAAACCGTCTTAAAATAAACTCCAGAAGTGTTTAATATTTTCTATGGTGAATAATCCCAGG
The DNA here is from genome assembly GCA_963675445.1 of Linnaemya vulpina. Classification (NCBI taxonomy): domain Eukaryota; kingdom Metazoa; phylum Arthropoda; class Insecta; order Diptera; family Tachinidae; genus Linnaemya; species Linnaemya vulpina. The sequence continues at coordinate 7,387,281 of OY776277.1, forward strand.
AAACTGGCCACAGAACTCAATTGCTTCGAGTATTTTATCATAGAAATCAGTGATTGGATTTACTCGTTCTGCCTCTCTAAAAGCACACACCCGTTATATCTAATCTTCCCTCCATTATGTTTTATCAGTTACCCACAAATTAAAAAACAAGAATAACTGGGTTAATCATTTATTAATTGTTTATTTAGTCTGAAATAGAAATGACTGAACTCAGTGTTCGAAATGCAGTGTAACGTAACGGTTCTTGTACTGCTGTTGGCAGCGTCCTTAACTGCTCGGAAGGTCACCGGCAAGAATATGAAGACTACAAACTCCGCAGCTGAAGAGCAGCGTATAGTTGGTGGCTATATTGCCAAGGACGGCTCAGCTCCATATCAAGTGTCTTTGCAAACAATCTGGGGCCATTTTTGTGGTGGTGCCATTATTGCGACAAAATGGATTGCAACGGCAGCCCACTGTGTGGTGAATAAAAAGGCCAGAAGTATAATTGTTTTCACCGGGAGCCAGAATTTGACCGACGCCAAGGCCGTTAATTATTATGTGGATCGTATTTATGTTCACTGTAACTACAATAATCCCGAGTCAAGCAACGACATCGCCCTGGTGCACTTAAACTCCAGTTTTTAATATTGAATTCGAAAACCCAAATTGTTGCCCTGCCAACCAAACCCATGAAAAATGGTGATGAAGTGATTTTAACCGGTTGGGGCCACGAATATTATTTCGGTGAAGTAACAGATCTTTTGAAAATGATCGATTTGAAATTCATGGCTCATAGACAGTGCAAAGAAGCTCACAATAGTACAGGGAATGTGGACGTCGGCCATATTTGCACGTTTACGAAACGTGGCGAGGGCGCGTGTCATAGCGATTCGGGCAGTCCTGTCGTGTACAGAGGCGTCTTAATGGGTCTGGTTAATTGGGGTATGCCGTGTGCTGTGGGCTATCCTGACGTTCATGTTAGTGTCCATTATTATGCGGATTGGATACGTCGGATTACGAGTGGCAACAACAGGTGTGACTCGAGTGCTTTTGTCAAGAACAGAAAACAATTCAATCTTTAAATTTTGAATTATTTATTTGAGAAGATTTTTGTAATAAACGAATTTAACAATTAATTTTTTGTTGTTGTTGGTTTGTTCCCTGCGTTGTTGCGTGTTGCATTTGGTTTGGCAACACAAATATTTGTTGGCTTTTTTCACGCTCCAGGAAAGTTAAACAATTAATTTTTATCATGATTTTTATAAATAATTTATTTTTTGGAATTGTCGTTAAGATATACGGGGTAATATTTTATTTATCAGTTTAGTGATTAAATCGTTATTTATCAAAAGAGTTGGCATTGAGGAGCTGGCAAATTTGCTGATCTTTATATATAATAACGGATGAAAATTATTCGAATAATCATTATGCGAATGAAAATATAAAAAATGCGAACAAAATTTAAAAAAATAGATAAATAAAATTATTAAAAAATAATGCGACTTTCATGTTTCCATTAAAGTTTTAATCGATTATACATTATTCGATTAAAATTATTCGATTATATATAATCGATTGATAGTTATTTATATAAAAATTATTAAAATTAAAAGTTGTGGAATAGTTCTTGCTAAAAATTGCTACCCGAAATGATTTAATAAGGCCGAAGGCACTATTAAAGGGAGGTACGCCAATTCCAGACGGCTTAAGGGATTCATTTAAATAAGAATACACTTGGAAGGCTTTAAATTTTATTGATCAATATATATCGATCCTATTTTTATTAATAATAATACAATTTTTTTATGTATGTATGAATATTGTAGAAGTTAAAACGAATTTATAAATTATTTTGTTGCAATAAGTAACTCATGATCGGTCATGATCGACGACTGTGGGACATCCTACAACGATGCTTCACGTCAAATTGCTTAGATCCAAAACAACTGAATCACTTGTAGTCTAAAATCATTGTTAGTTATTTTGTTATCTCGCACGATGTTTCATAGTCCGATCCCCAAACGAGGGATAGTTGCTGGCAGTACATTGACAGGAGCCGCACTGGCCCTTATACGAGCTTTGTGTGCGCTCGATCCAATCCTTGTAGTGAAGAACATTGGCATACGCATCTGGAAGACCGGTAGCACACGGAATACCCCAATTGACAAGACCAACTAGGATGCCATTGTGCACTAACGGACCACCCGAATCGCCGTAACAAGATCCCTCGCCCTTAACTGTTAATGCGCACATGTGGCCAATATCCAGCATAGAATTGTTGCGATGCAATTCTTTGCACTCCTTGTGAGAAACAGATTTAGTGGTCAGTTTGCGCAATTCCTGCGAGGCCACGCCGCCTAACTCCGTAACACCCCAGCCAAATAAAAGTAATTCAGCTCCAGGCTTCACAGGTTTGCTGGCTAGTGGAACTGGTTGAGTTTTATTATCAAATATGATGCGGCCTTTAATGCGCATCAAGGCAATATCATCGTGGTATTCGAAGATCATATAGCGGCAATGCGTCCAATACTCTTCTACTTGGTAAATGGCTCCTGGTTCGGAATAGTTATTGGTGCCGGTAATGACTCTCAAATATGGCGGATTATAGCTTTTAACGCAATGGCCTGCTGTTAAGACCCACTTTGCATCAATAATCGCCCCACCGCACAGAAAATCGCCATACATGCCCTGCACGGAAATCTGATATGGGGCCTCAGCCTCGCCAGCCACTTCTCCACCAATGACACGTTCCTGTATGCCACCAGAACCCTTACCCACCAAACGTATTGCTGTGGAGGACGCTAAGAGGCACACAATCGATATGAAACGTTTGAGTTCCATTCTCAGATACTTTTTTTAAATTTCTTAGCAACAGAGTTTAAGGAATTAATTTTTTGATTTTATTTTGCTACAACTTTACAAACAATTTGATTTATTTGTTAAAAATTAACATGTGAAGAGCTGAAAGTTTGAAATGTTATTAAGTTTTAGTTTGATTTGATGGCCTTAATAAAGCGGAATTTTTTTGTTTTTCTCTCTGCACGTTAAGGGAATTGACTTCTAATTGAAAAACTGATAAATAAAATTTATTGCTGTCCGTGCGATGGCCGATATAATTAATTGAATGTACTGTTTGTTTGTTTGTTTGGTTCAGAATGTGTTAGTTTTAATCAAAATTCCAACAAATTCTTTTTCGCATGTAAAAGGCCGGGGGCATGTGTTGGTGATAAACATTGAAGTCAACGTTTTATTAGGGCATACAAACGATTGGCTGTTGTTCGATTAAACGACAAATGATGAATCTTACAACATTAAATTGTTTGTTATTGATTAACACACTATGCGAATAATAATCGACTTGTTTTGGGCGATTAAGAATTCCTTATTTTCGATCAACACATTATCCGAATAATATATATCGATTAATCGATAAATTCTTACAACTTATAATTGCTTATCTTCGATCAAAACATAATTCAAACAATACATTTCGATCAATCGATTGACTAATCTAAAACTGCTTATAGCCGATCAACGCATAGTTCGAATAATATGTTTCGATTAAACGATTAATTTTAAGCGATGAGCTGGTCTTGTTATTCAAAATTGTTTATAATCGGTCAACGCATAATGCGAATAACAGTCGATTAATATGTTATGAGAATTATAATCGATTGATTTTGGACGATTAACTGTTTGTATGATTTAAAATTCCATTATCTGAATAATATATGTCGATTAATCGATTAACTAATTTATAACTGCTTATTTTCGTTAAACGGATAATTCAAATAATATAAGTCGATTAATCGATTAATTCTAGTAATAATCTTATGAAATTAAATTTTTTATATTCGATTAACGCACTATGCGAATAACAGCCGATTAATTTGTAATCCGAGTTATAATCCATTAATTTTGGATGATTAACTGTTTGTATTACTTAAAACTGCATTATTCGAATAATATACGTAGATTAAACGATTAACTAATTTATAATTGCTTATTTTTGTTAAACGGATAATTCAAATAATTCTTATAATAAAAATCTTATAATAAAAAATTACTTATTTTTGATCAACGATTAATGCGAATTATAGACGATTAATTTGCAATACGAATTATAATCGATTAATATTAGACGATAAGCTGTTTGTACGATTTAAAATTGCATTATCCGAATACTATTCGTCGATTAATCGATTAATTCTAGGCGAGTATCTTATAACAAGAAATTATTTATTTTTGATCAACGCGAATAACAGTCGATTAATTTGTTATAATCGATTAATTTTGTACTATTAGCAGTTTGTATGATATAAAATTGTATTATGCGAATAATATATTTTGATTAATCAATTAACTAGTTTATAACTGCTTACATTCGTTTAACGATAAGGCGAATAATAGTCGATTAATTTATAATATGAACTATAATCGATTAATATTGAACGATAAGCTGTTTGTACGATCTAAAATTGCATTATCCGAATAATATATTTTGACTAATCGATTAACTAATTTATCGAACAATATGTATCGATTAATAAAATTTAGTTAATATTTTTTTAAATACTAGAAAAAGAACAGGGAAATTGTCTTATAACGAGATAATTAATTAATTTATTTAAAAAATTTTGCTCTCAATATATTTTTGCTAAATTGTTAATTTTTTTTTAAATTTTAATTAAAAAATAGTTCAATATTTGTTCCTATTTGTTATACCATTAAACTAAATGAAATTTACATTATTCGATTAACCGGTTAATACTAAAATGATCGATTATTATTCGATTAAACTTTTTCTCTAAATTATAGTCCGCGTGATTAGTCGATTAATACAAAGATTTGATTAATTGAACACCCTAACTGTGACCTATAGATAATTAGCTCACTACCACAAAGAGCAAAAGATCAGTAATTTGGCCCCAGATGTTGCACGAATGGATAACAATTTGACTATTAAATGGCAGAGAAGTTTAATGCGATATCACGTGACTTTGCAGTCCATCACTGGCAGCTTCCACTTTAAACTTTAAAAAATCTATTAACTCTCTATGTAATTTTACAACTCCAACAGAAGTCATGACCTGAACAAATTGTCACAAAGAATCCAATTTTTGACAGTTACTCTCCCGTAGAGATTTACGCCTAAACAGAGCTGACAGCTGATGCGGTGATCTACACGAGAGCACCCTCATAAAAAAAGAGACATTTGAAAATTCACCTGTTTTCTGGAACAGCTTTTTATAGTTCGAAAAAATTTGTGCACTTATTGATTGTTTTATAGCACCTCTTCTGTTAATTACAACCCGGCAAAACAAACAGTTTAATGCAGCCAAATTTATTATTTAACTGCAGTTTTCTTGCCGGATTACCCGGCAATTGCGAACTATAAAAATGACTGCACGAGTATTTTTGTAATTGAATTTATGGCATTTTAGTTTGTGGCACAAAAGAAACGAATTGAAATGTAATTATTTGTGTAATTAAAAAGTTTTATATAATTCAACAAATCTATACAAGCATATTAGGGGGCAGCAGTAAAAAGGTTTTAAAATTTTTGGATATATAAGAGAGACAAATGAAATAAATACTGTGCAAATAATAGAAAAATTTAAATCTATTAATTTTCTAAAGAGCCAAATCAAAAATTTGTATATAATTTTCTTTATATAAAACGGTACGCCCCTAATAAATAATTATATATTTATGACCGCACATGCAGGTCATTTAAAAGTTGCCGCTATTTTATTGCAGTTGAAGGAACTAAATTTTAATTATAATTTCTTGCCATTTTTATCAGCTGGAATTATTTTTATACCCAAAATAAAATTCAGACTCATTCACGTTTTTTGTTGGTCATTGTATCGGCTGGATATTTTTTTATAGGCTTTTGTTTTTGTTTACTTTACAAACTTGGCAAACAACCACGAAACAAAGAAGTCTTCAGTGGAAATTTTACATTCGAACAAAGAATTTCGGACGCGACACAACAAGTGACCCCTTTTCCATGAGTTCGAGTTATAAAACCCGTTTCTTTGAAATTTGGGAACACTCCTGCAATAAAATTGCTATTGGCTGAATCAATTTGTTTGCCGCCAAACTGTACGGAAACACGCTGTCGATAAGTTTAGATTTGTTTTCCCAAAAATTTGTTTACGACGATGTTTTTCTTCCTATTGATAAGTCCAGTTAACTACGCGGTTACTGCCTGGAAGCGCCATTTAATCAGTAAAAAGTATGACAAACTTGAAATGAGTTATCGAATGTTTGTTTTTCAAAACATATAATTTTTAGCCATAAATTCAATTAGCGACAGCATCATAAAAAATGTCTTTATAATATTCGCAATAAGTAGAGCAAATAAACAATTAATTAACAAGCCAAACCGGCTGCAAAGCACTCTTTGCACCCTACGCCAAGGAACTCACAAGTAATTTCGCTTCGATTGAAAATCTTTTTGTTTAAGTTAAATGCTTTATAATTAATGGCGTTTTCTTTTTTGTAACATCTTTTCACTTGTTTTATAAAAAGTGGCGGTTTGGAAAAGTTTTAAAACAGAAATTATTTTTCGAGAAGGATGGTGGATTCATTTCTAATAAATTCCTTATTTTGAAATGGCAAAATGTTGCCATTTTCAGTTAAAAAGTGTGAAAAATGTTGCATTATTTTCTAGAAAAGAAATCGACATAAGTAAAATTTTATAGGAACTAACAAGAAGATTGTTGTTGTAATTGACTTGAGTTTTCAAATGTAACGATTCGGAATATTCCGTTTATTGAAAATTCCTTCAAAAGGCTTTTGAAACTTAAACAGAAATCCTGTGAATTAGTGAGTCTTCAGCAGGAAAGAGAGAGGCGTGAAAAAACCTTTTATAAGTGGGAGCAAAGAAAAGAGCTGATTAGCGGTGATCCGAAATGTTAGGGATCCTTTATTCCCTGAGGACATGGCACCATCCAAGGCAGCACAGGACTGAGGAGAAGAGATGTGAAACCAGACATCGCACATGATTAAAAAGACTGGGGCTTGAGAATTGTGTTGTTGAAAAGTGTTTTTAATTCGGAAGGAAATGTAACTGAAGATGAGTTTTATATAGTCAACAGCAGCGCAGAACAGCTGTTTTGGAATGCCGCTGCACTATCATCTTCAGTACTCAAGCGTATTTTTGTTTATTGCCACTTTGTTTTTTCCCCCGTCAACGTGTAGAATATGATGGCCTTTCGATTTTCTCACTCGTGCACTTTACAACGCCACTTTATTTCGCTCAATCTGGTCGTTTCTGCCTTAAAACATTAACGAGTCTGTGTGAAAGTTCTAAATACTATTAGCTGGTGATCGTTGTACGCTTCTTTAGCGAATTTATGCGCATGACGCAGCTTGCATTTTAAAATAACCGTGACCACACCCATTTTAACAATTTTTTGGTAGGCGTTGACCAGGGGAAATCCGCTGTTTTGATTGTTCCTGCTTCTCTGATCAGGATACCGATTTAAAATGGCGAAATACTTCTTTGAAGTGGCCACACGGTTGCATTTGGTTGAGTGTGAGTAATCGCGGCTCCTATTACTGGCGGAAAGCTTTTTCATTCTGGCGATCAGTTGTGATGCTCGAAGCCTCAGTCAACTCAGCAACACATTTTTATTCTCCGATCGTTCAATTTTATTTTATGAATTTCATCAAGGATTTCTGAGGTGGTGTAACCTCCTGAACATGCAGCGTTCATATGAACTCGGTAAAACGCTTCTTCAGCCACTTCTTAAGCCGCAAAATTGATGGCGCCCAACGAAATTGATGAAGCCCATTGAAATTGGTGGTGTCTATCGAAATCGATAGGCACCACATTGTTCATGAAGCTTTTCCTGCAGTGCAGTGATGGTTTTCAACGCAAAAAATAATGACTAATTAACATCCTTCTCTTCCATTCCTCGTTAAAATGCTCACGGTTGTCTGCTTTTAGTGATTTCCTCAAAATTGGACAGTGGCCTCTTAGCAGATGGTGGTTGACAGCTGCGGTATTGCATTTTAGTTACTGTGAGGGATATATGAAAAGATATTGAACAGCCCAAGTGTCTTGTAGAAACTGAAGGAACTGTTCGCAGCGAACGCATTTGCCTGGCCGTGAAGTCTTCAGGAGCAGTCTAGTGGACATTAACAACAGAATAATTTCCAGACTGGTTGGGGCAAATATAGACTGTCTGAATGTAAAACTTTTATCAATATTAAAGTGTCAAACGTGCTCTCAAACGTATAATACCACCTTGGATTGTAGGCCCGCAGCTATAATCAGTTATCATTAGAAACAACATTTAACGATATCCATTTCAAGATATACCAGCTAATCAAATGCAATATAAACTTCCTAGAACATTCACTAAATGCACAGTCTAATTTCAAATATCTAACAAAAATGAAGTTCTTAACTTTTTCTCTTGCCTGCCTGGCAGTTTTGAGTGGTGGCCAGGGGCTGCGTTTAAGGAACGAAATATATCCTGGAGTTAATAATAGAATTCCTTTAACTAAAAAGTATCAAGGAATGGAATCACGGGTGGTGGGCGGTGAAATCGCTGCTGAAGGTTCTGCTCCCTGGCAAGTGTCCTTGCAAAATCAGTACGGCAATCATTTTTGTGGCGGCACTATAATAGCCGACCGTTATGTGATTACCGCCGCCAGCTGTTTGGCTGGTTTGAACAAACGTAACATCAGGGTGGTAACCAGCACCAACAATTGGATGGGCGCGGGCTGGCAATACTATGTGGAAGAGATCATATTACACTGTAATTTCGACAAGCCGTTGTACCACAATGATGTGGCCTTGATTAGGCTGCGTAGCGACATTGCGTACGATGAAAAGACGAAAAATATAACTTTGGCTGATTTGGATGAGCTGGAGGAGGGTGAAGTTTTAACAATGACTGGCTGGGGCAGTTGGAAATCGGGCCACGGCTATCCTGAGCAACTCAAAAAGCTGGACGTGGAATATTTAAATACTGATCACTGCCGGAGTTTGTATGGCAAATATGCTGCTAATGTTGGTGACGGGCATTTGTGTGTCCAGCCGAAACACAAAAGCGGTGCTTGTCACGGTGACACTGGTGGTCCTTTGGTGAATAGAAGAGGTCAACTGGTGGGTATTGGCAACTGGGGTGTTCCCTGTGGCCACGGCTTTCCAGATGTCTACTGCAGAATTTCTTACTACAGCGACTGGATAAGAACAACAATTAAAGGTTGTGCGTTGCACAGATAGAAAATATATTTTTATACGCACACACACACACACCTAACTTTTTGCACATGTATGTGTATGCTTATCGTAGATTTGCTTATGTATTAGTAAGCTTTCTCCTATTCCCTTAGTATTATTTATTATATCACTTAGAAAAATAAAATATATTCATATCGAATTGATTTCAGCTGTTGTGTTTTCGAAACATTCCGAAAAATCTAACTGAATGATTCCAGTTTTGAAATTCTCATTTTGTTTAAAGTAAATTATTGGCAGAATATTTTTTGTAAAAGTTTTCTCAAAAGTTTCCTTCTTGTTAGTTTTGAATAACTATTCAAGTGTAGGGTTTGGAACCACAAGAAGTCGCAAGTTGCCATATAATCCATTTATTGCAGCAACCATTTGGTGGCAACTCTATTTGCAGAAGTGGTGCTGTTCACTGGCCATCTCATTCGCACAATTAAGGCATCTCGATTACTTTTTTGTGAGACTGTGTCAAAGCCAATTTTATTAAAAAGAAAAGGTCCTTTATTTACTTACTTTTATACAAAACTTATATAAGACTTGTTTTCCAACCCTGGAATCAAGTTTTTTGATCTCTCTAACTCTTAATATCCAATTCTCTTTTTCTAAAATATGATTGCGGATTTTCCTCACTTCAAACGCGACAATTCTGTTTATTTACGCATCCATTCCATCAAAGATGGGCTTCATCGGAAAATAAAATTTTAAATGGACGAAGTGCACGATAAGTTTGACGAACAGAACCATTATTTTGATTAAAAATTTCCACAATTTGCACGTGTTGCTCTGATGTAAGTTGATCCATAATGAAACGTCAAAGCAAACTTAACAAAAAGCAACTACCTGCTGTTAAATGGGTGGTCAAATAAAGCAGTGATGCCAACTCAAAGCTGTATCACTCTATAAAAACACCCTTTACAAATATATTTGGTTAATAATTAAATTAGTTTTACTTAATTACTTGAAAAATATAAATATATAAATTAATTAAAACTTTCCATCTCTGGAAGTATATTTTTAACTATTCTGATTTTTATACCACTGAATTTCTTTGAAGGATATTAAATATGTTCGATTTGTAAAAGAGAAGAAAACAATTTTGTTGTTGTGTTGTTTACTTTTATGTAGCAAAAGTAGTTGTCCAACCCTGAGATCGCCTTTTTTGTTTTGTTTAAATTTTAATATCAATTCACTTTTTCCTTAATTATAAAATAGGCTTAGCTAACAAAAAAAGAAATTTCAACTGATTTCTATATACCAAAAATCAGTTTAAATTTTCCAGCTCTGGAGGCGTATTTTGAATATTGCTTATTTTTAACCTATTTAGGACTTTTTCCAATACATCAATTTGAGGCTTAATTATCTGGGGACTTCAGAAACCCGATTTTATATACACAGAGACGGACATCGTTTATTCGACTCTCCTATTCACAACTGTCCAGAATATAAATAATATAACAGATCGCATATCAATTCTGAAAATTACACTCGGAAGGGCAAACCTTTTAAATATAAAGTGAAAAGGATAAATATCGTCACAGAATATAAAAAGGGCCCATATAACATTTTGAATATATAACAGGTGAAATATAAAACTTGTGGAAATTAAAAAGGAGTGCAAATTTGTACAATAAAAATATTTATGTGTGGGTCATGTTTTGCTTATATTATGAAATTTTGTACCGATTGGATATATAAATTTTATTTAAACCAGTTTTATGTTTTTACAGCAAAACAGTTAATATGTTAATTATAGCTTTTTGCATTTTGTGTGACGATATATGCCATAAAAGTATGAAATTTCATTCTTGTATTTGAGGTCAAAGTTTTCATGCAGCAAAAAAGAACACCCGTTATCGTGAACATTTAAAGTACTACATGGTCAATAAAAATTTATTTCGAAAAAAACTAAAAGATTTTTCTTCAATGAAATTCGAAGGGAAAAATAGAATCGTTAGTCCGGTTAGTAAAGAGAATTCTTCAAAACAGATACTTTTTTATTTATAGTCCAGTCAGTTGCCAGTACTGGATTTTTAAAAATTCTGCTAATAATTATGTTGTTGTTTTTTATATTGTTGTAAGTAAATTTCTTTTAAATATTCTGTTTAGTGCTGCAGTCACTTAAAAATATATTAAAAATTTATTGAAAATCATTGAGCACTAAAATATATCGCGCTGAAGAGTGCAACAAATACGATTTGACAGCGCTGGCAAATATTTTAATTATGTTGTTGCGTCCATCTCTGGCTTAATATAATTTATAGGGTTCCATTCTCCCGTTATTATGAAAGAACATATTTTTAAAGTTTACTATTAGGAGAAATAAAATAAAAATTGTTGTCGCATGAAGACGAACGGAAACGAAGTCTTCGATTTCGAAAAAATATCGGGTACACGATTGTGGGAATATTGAGAGAGCGTGAAGACTTTAATTTTTGCGTTGTTTTGCTTATCAAAACTTCGAGCATTCAAAAAGAGCTAAAAAGTGATCAATTTAATAATTTCAGTAAAATGTTGTTCAACACAAAATTTCAATAATAATTTTTAATATATTGAAGCCAAAGATCTCTTTATTTGATATTAATTTTATTATTTATTTTTGAGTATTTCACCACTAATTTTTGTGGCTTTTTTAGGAAAATATATTATATGACTTGAATAATTTTTATTAAACAAAAATAATTTGTCCACAAAGAGGAGTAACAAAATAATGAATAATTATTATTACATTAGACCCCAATTTTGTAAATCACTTTGCGTTAGTGCAATTTATATGCATACAAAAATAAAATTTCATATATTTTTACTCTCTTTTTTACTCAATTTAATATCATTTTTCTTACAAATTTCAAACATTTTGATGGACAAAGCAACGCATGAGTTGGTGAACGTTTGTTCAGATAACAATTTCTGTAAAAAAACAAAAACAAATTTTAGAGAGACAAGACTTATTTATATCGGTTATAATCAACACCCTGCAATTCATTCACGCCACAGAGTTCAACCCACCCACTAAAACAAGTCAAAAAAATATTTATCATTTCAATTATGGAGATAAGAAAAATTGGAAATTTTAAATGCACCTCTCACGTCCCACCCGCGATCGTCTCTTTCCGCTAGAAAGCCTTGCAATTGCACAGTGGGGTCGAGTCGTGGTTTTTTCGAAACTAAATAAAACAGTTTTATATGAGGTAGCGCAATAAGCCATAGCTGAATAGTATCCCCAACAACTGATATCATCATGAACTAAAGAGCAGAATATAGCATCCACATTGGTTGGTCTTGTAGCATCCACATCGGTTGGTCTTGTAGCATCCACATCGGTTGGTCTTGTAGCATCCACATCGGTTGATCCGCAGGCGGAGTAAAATGGCTGCAAACAATTTTCTATCTACACATTGTCACATCTACTTTCAGCTCTTCTTTTCCTTCTAGGACCGGTGTGATTAACTTAATATGTAGGGGTCATACCCAGAGTCCAGAGAAAAAAAGTTAATAAGAAAAAATAGAAAAAAGAATACATTTTGAAAAGTTTCACATTTTTAAAGGCCCATTTTTACGCAATTTCAAAAAGTTTTATAACAATTTTTATTTCTTAATGTTTCAACTTATGTCAATAATGTAAATATTGATTGGAATATTTAAAAATATATCTAGTATTAACTGTCACGCCCACAAGGTCCAAAGAAAATTTCGTTTGTACCATTCACATTAAAAATAAAACAAATAAAAAACATGAGCACTTGAGAGCCTAATTTCATGACTGCCTCAAAATGTATATTAATTACGGCCCACTGTGCACTGCTTAAGTATCTTTCATTCACGCGCCGCCAAACTATTTTCAAAGGTAACAAACAAAAACACTTTCAGAGTTCAAAGTCTAGTATTTCATTAATCGCACTCGTCATTAATAAAAAAGCTTTTGGCTAGACCATTTTATCTACTTTCAATTATTGAATTGAATTGTAATAAAAAATTGCCTCGTTCCAAAGATTATTCAAGACATTTGCATGACCAACACTCTGCTATTAACGATTAATTGGCGATTATCAGGTTTAACCAAATTGTGACAATAATTATTATGACTTTCAGATGTCCCGCAGAATTTTTCAATTTCGATTTCATGCAAAAAGATCTCTATTATGAATGAAAAAACTTTTTCACTATGATTGAAAGGGATGTCCCGCCATACCCTGCAGGTATTTTTTAATCGTTTTAAAAAGGAACTACTAAATCAAAAAGCCTTAATTGTGAAAACAGAAGTTTTGTATAGAGTCCATGTTACAGGCAGATCTGCAGCCAAAATATTAGAAAAGCTTCGATGGGTTCTGTGCAGGAGATAGAAGTTGTGGGGTCTTTTATAATCGTTTTACAGAATACGTGCACTCAATTTTAGTATTCGTATTATTTTCGTATATTATTCTTGATCTTATTGTTTAATATATTTTGCAAGAAATTCAAAATGTTTTTATATTTAATATGATTTTTTTTATATGAAATATAATTTGTTTTGCCTTGTCTCTTGTAACTCTCAATTGGTTTGTGAAAATTTGTACATAAATCAAGTTCCATTTGCGATTTCTTTTTTAATTTATTTATGGAATTAGACAGAAGTCTATTGATAATTGTGTTGACCAACTAATGAAATGCGGGAACAGAGAATCCCAACAAATAAAGGAAATGTTTCTATATGAAGTTTTTCTCCATTGAATTTGCCAGTGCTCTGTATTGACAACATAAAAATACGGGTTTCAAAATCTTAATTGCAAAAATAAAAAGATTTTTAAAAATTTATTACGGCAAGAAAATCTGAGAAAAAACTTAAAAACAGATTTTAAACCCAAGAAAAACTTCAATATATTTTATAAAAACATGTCCCAAATAGGCAAGAAATATGTCCCAAATCCACAACGACAAACTTCAAGTGCAATTCGTCATGAGATTGTAAATATTAATATTTGCTTTTTCATAATATTCGGATGACTGCTATTTAGTTCGCCCTTTGCACCATTAAACTAATTTTCAAAGAAAGTTATATATATTTCTTGTGACTAAAAAAATTATCATAAAATATTCGTCATTGAAAGTCCATTAACGTTTTGTGTATTTGCAAAGAAATACACGGTTTAATATCTATAGTATAGATTCTATATTATAGATTCTATACCTTTCCTAATAAAAATAAACTGTTTACACTGATCGACAGCAATTGAATTGTATCATGGAAAAATTATTATTCTAACGAAAAAGCAAAACAGCGACATTTTTCTTCAACATCCGCTCTTTTTTAGTTCCGGCACAATGCGCTGCATATGAAGGGGCCTTCCCCCGAGTGCTGGTCCTACCAAAAATAAAATAAAAGAGTTAGAATAATATTTCCCCAAGATTGTAATTAAAAATAGTTTTGTTCAGAGACTGTAGAGGTTCGAGTTTTTCTTTAGAAAATCAAATTTTACAAGTTATTTCCCGAGTTTTATTTTTCTCCCAGAAAATAAAAGTTATTTTCTGCGTTTTATTTGTCCATCAGAAAGTACAAATAATTCATTCTTTAGAATATAACAGTTATTATATAACAGAATATAACAGTTATTATATCAGAAGGTAATAGTTACTTCTAGATTTTAATTCATTCTTCAGAATATAACAGTTATTATATAACAGAATATAATAGTTATTATATTTTTCGATTTTTATTTGTTCGTTTAGGAAATAAGTATTCAGTTTAAAATAAATATTTGAGAACAATTTGAATCTATTCAAAATATTTGATAAGAGTTTTAAAATGTGAGAGATAATTTTTATTTCTGATCGAAAAATAAAAATCTTGAGATAACCTTTAACTTCTGATCGAGAAATAAGAGTCAAGAAATAATTCTAATATTCAAATAAATAAATAAAGATCAAGAAATATTTTATATATTCTTGTCGAGAAATAAAAGTCACGAAATAACTTTTATTTTTCTGAGGAATAAATGAAAATCAAGAAAAGCTTTTAAGTCTTGAGGAATTTTATGATCAAAAATAAAAGTCAAGAAATAACTTTAATATTCTGATAAATAAATAAATCAAGTAATAATTGTCATATCCTGATCGAGAAATAAAAATCAAGAAATAACTTTTATTTTCTAGGGAATAAATAAATATTAAGAAATAACTGTTATTTCTTCCGAAATAAGTAACAATCAAGAAATAATTTTTATTTTCTAATCGAGAAATCAAAATGAAGAAATAGCTTTTATATTTTTGAAGCAAATAAAAATCAAAAATAATTATTAATTTTTGCGGAATAGTTTTAATTTTCTGACCGGAAAAAAAGTTAGGAAATAAACAAAAATTAAAAATAAACGTTTATATTTTGATCGACAAATAACTTTTATTTTCTAGGGAACAAATAAATATCAAGAACTGACTTTTATTTTTGAAGAAATAATTAAGACTCAAGAAATAAATTTTAGTTTCTGATCGAAAAATCAAAGACAAGAAATGACTTTAAATTTCTTATAATCGAAAAACAAAAGTCCAGAAATAACTTTTATCTTCTAGGGATAAAATAAAAATTAAAATAACCTAATTTTTGCTTGAGAAATAAAAGTGCAGAAATAATTTGTATTTTCTCTTTAATTAAGGGAATAAGTAAAAATAAAGAAATAACTTTAATTTTCTGCTGAGCGAAAAGTAAAAGTCGAAAAATAACTTTTATTTGCTGAGAAAAAATAAACATTGAGAAATAACTTCTATTTTTGTTTAATTTAGAAAATAATTGTTACATGAGGTCCCTGGTGTATTTATAATTTTCCACTTAATATGTCGTCAGTAAATGTTTGTTAAATTAAAATAAATTGAGTTAAATAAAGATGTTAAAAATATCAATAACAATTGATATTTCTTCTGCTGAGATCCCAGCACAAAAAGCTTCTTGTAAGATAAAGTTGTTTCAGTAAAACATAAAACGAAATTTCGTTGACTAGTGTTATTTGAAGAACAGCAACTCAAATCGTGCTTCTTTTACAAAAAACAAAAACAAAAAAAACCTATTTGTTTGTTATGACTGTCCGGTACGTTATCACAGTGCGAATTTAGGCACGTCTAATTTTCAAAGGAGATGGAAGGCAAATAGTTGCGTGATCACAAGTGATCGCCAGTTAATTTCATATATTAAAATTCAGATGATAAATATTAATGGAATAAAAATATTAAAGTTTTAAGCAAATTTCAATGCAGTCCTCCCCAGTTTTATTCTCATAAATCTCCTGTTTAAACTATAACAAAATATCTAGTGGGGATCGAGTTGTACGAAATGGGGGAGCAAATTTGCCTTTTCTTTTAAATAGAACACACTTATATTGTGGTTTTAAAAAAATGTCCTTATCTTAATCAGATGACCGAGATGTTTCTTTCTGTCAATTCTGTTATTATTAAATTAAATTTATTAAAACCGTTTGTTCGATTTCCACTGATTTTTCATTTTTGGAATTTAAAATCTTAAGTAAAAGTTAAAAAAAAGCAAAATGTCAGTTAAACTTTTTTTTATTATATATTATTATACTTTTTTTATTTCTCTAAGTGCTGATAAATTTGGAGTCACGATTTTCCAACTAATTGCGTTAGAATCAGCTGCAATTCTCGTATTCCTTTTTCGAATAAAATTTTTTTATATTATATATTTTTTAATTTGATAAAAAAAGTCCGGTTTTAAATTAAAATGAGTCGTCCAAAAATAATTTAATTATTAATAAAGTTTTGTGGCATCTGAAAACAAGGCTGTTGTGTTCTGCTGTCTTAGTTGGAATTAATTAACGTTAATCTTTCTCATGCTCCCTATTTTCTTTTGCTGAGACACCCAGAGAATGATCTCTACTCATGCGCTGCTTTAAGGCGAAAAATATAAAGAGAGAGAGAGAGAGAGAATTTTTAGTATCCATTTAATGTGTTAACATTATTTTTGCAGGCTCTCTTTTTAACACACGATGGTGTCAATTATTGTCAGTACTTTTTAAAGTGCAGATCACAAAATTCGATTCTGTATTAATGAACGAGGGGGGGCTTCCTCGTCTACGTGTTAACAGCCAATCTTTATGAATAGAATAATAGAATTAAATTTTTGTTAATTTTTCGTAATCGTTCTTGTGTTATCCTAAGAAACAAAAAGGTCTCGCCTGATAACCTTTTCTAGTCTAACGATCGTGCCTGGCCGTGAGAGCAAACTTACTGCCGTTCTCATCTCTTCTGTTTGTAGTGATTTTTGTTTCTAAAACTAAAAAAAGCAAACTTTGTTCTTCGATTTGTATGAAAACTGCTCCATGAATTTGTTCTTTTTTTTCAATATACGAATTGCCCACATTTTTATCAGTTGTTTTATTTTTGGCGTTATCGCCAAATGAATTCATTTTTTTCCCTCAATTCTAGCAGCGTGCGATAATGAGACTTTTGCAGAGACCATATAAAAGTGAAAGGTCTCTGAGAAATAGCCAACATTTAACAGAGAGTCCTTAAGGTGTGAAGTGTGTTTTTGAAAAAAAATTTCAATGAATAAAAGTTCAATTATCAAAAAATTTAATGAATAAATAAAAAACAAAATGAAATTTGCATTAAAGCTTGTATTGAACGTTATCTGTACGTTTGCAGTGTGCTCGGCCGGTCGCATAGTGACACCAGCAGACCAGTTGCAAACGAGATCTGAAAAGTTGCCCGAGACGCGTATTATAGATGGCAACGCTGCTGCGGAGGGTGGGTTGCCCTACATAGTTTCCATACAAAACACTTTTGGCGAACACTTTTGCGGCGGCTCCATACTATCGAAGAGATGGATTCTAACTGCTGCTCATTGTTTGAATTATCCCATCGAGTACATAAAAGTTGTAACTGGCACCACTAAATGGAAAGAGCCGGGCGACGAGTATTTTGTGGAGGCCAAAAAAGTTCATTGTTCGTATAACAAACCCTGGATGCACAACGATATTGGCCTGCTGCGCCTCAACAGAGATATTGTGTTTAATGAACGCACCCAACCCATTAAGCTGGGACGGAAAATTACTCTCAAAGAGACCGATAAGCTGCGCATGTCCGGCTGGGGTAGTACAAGAAAATGGGGCCGTGCCTCTGACACTTTGAATACGGTGGAAGTGAATTATGTCAATCATGAGGATTGTTTGAGAACCGTCAAGAATGCCGATTGGCTGGGCGAAGAAAATATTTGCACAGACACCACTGCCGGTAAAGGCTCGTGCAATGATGACTCCGGTGGTCCTTTGGTGTACAACAGCAAATATCTGGTTGGTGTAATCAATTGGGGCGAAGCGTGTGCTGTTGGCAAGCCCGACGTTTTTGCCAGTGTTTCGCATTTTTACAAATGGATTAACGATGTGATGGCCGGTGATGGCCCAGCTTGTTGAAATGGTTAAATATATCATGCAGTCAAACGAATATTGAAGTCTCAAATTATTTATTATTTATTTATTATTTAAAGCATAAGAAGCGGAATACTCATAGTTGTAAATATTTAATATAAAAATAAGAGAAAATAAAATTAAATTTAAAATAAATTAAATATAAAAACTTTAATATCAATTCGTAATTGGGTGCAGTGGTTAAAGGCACGTGCGACATGCCACTTGCAACATCAAGCCGCTACTTGTAGAAATGAATTAGCTTTAGTGAAGTTTTTAAGTAATTTTTAAGCAAATTTTCAAATATTTTTCATAGAAATTTTAAGACTTTCGAAAGGCCAAGCAATGCAAATAAAACAAATTTTAAGTTTTCTTAACAATTTGTTCACAAAATTAGGCCGTAGCAAGAGAAACAACGTAATAATGGGGAAAAGTCACGTGCAACATATCAGTTGCAACAACAAAAGTTATTATAAAAAGCATTATAAATAAAAAATAAGCGACAGAAATATTTAAGATGAAAAAAAGTCACGTGCGACATATCACTTGCGATATTAAAATTAATTCAGAAAAATACATGAAGTATTTTGAACAAAAATATATCATAGCCCCATCCGGACGCAACATGCCACAAAATAAAATATTGATTCAGCTTTTTAATAGTTGGTTGCAACAACAATTCACGACCCTGAAAGTCCTCTTATTAAATTCAGAATGACATGATCAACATTCGAAGATATAAGGGAAAATCTAAAATACACGGAAGAACAGAATAGCAGTGTTTTCGATAACCGCTACATTTTCACCATCAGTATTTATGTTCAGTCGAAAGTGACAACAGTTTTTATTTATAAACATTTTATAAGGAAATAGTATACGAGAAGTGTAATCAATACAAAGCGGATGTTAACACACACTAAATCCCTGTGCGGCTGCTTGATTATTTGCTTCATGTCTTATTTTTCTACACTCTTTTTAATATCCCGCTAGAAAAATTTATAATTTAATAAAATCGGGAAGTTATTGGTTTTACTCACCAGGTCCGTATGTTTTCAGGTCCTAAAAAGCTTCACTTACTAATTATAAGAGGTCGCCTTTATGTGTGGGTATATGTATATATCTGTGTGTGGTTATATGTATATATGTGTGTGTGTATATATATGTGTGTGTATGTGTGTGTGTATATATATGTGTGTGTATGTGTGTGTGTGTGTGTAAGTACGTGACCTGCTTATAACTTTTGAATGGCTTAACCGAATCGAACGAGTTTTGTGGCATTTGAAAAACTTCTCTCAAACTTAGACTTCCTGGGAAATCGAACTGGTTCGAAGTGGTAGATTTTAAAAAAATTGCAAAAATACTTTCAAAAAGTGTTTTAAACTTTTAAACGTTTCTACCGATTGATTCTGATCAGATTGAAACTATTCAGCTCTCAAGATTTAAAAACAATAACAATATCGACCACTGAAAACCGGGTCAAAATCGTTTGCGTTCCAGAGACATCGTGAACCAAAAGTTTCGAATAAGTGATTTTTTAAGAACCTCCGATATTTATATATCTGATCGGTTAATGTTTTCCTATATTTTACAATAATTCCAAATTATATCAATCACCGTCTCTCACGTGGATTTCATTTGATTTATTCAAAAGTTGTAGAGTTTTCAAAATCAATATCAGCGGGAGCCGTGACTAATTTAAAAAAATTGGTTTAGATTAAAAAAAAGGAGACAATATTTTTTCGAGCATTTGCCAGAACTAAAATATGCGATTCGCAATCGAATTTTTATTAGTCAGCCTTTTTAAATGGAATTTCGTTTGCAAGTCGACTAAGAACAACTACAATTCAGCAACTGTTGCAACGATTGCATGTGTTAAAGCTTATCAAATGGTCTCGAATATAACATAATATAAGTCTTTTATGGCCAATAGCAATAACAATTTTTATAATTATAATTGAGCTGCAGCAATTAGCACAGCCTGGGAAAGTTCCAGCCATAAGGAATACAACTTTTCGATAAAAGAAATTCGAATGTGATAAAGAAGGGAAAACCAACAAAATTTTATATCTATAATGCTGCTCATAAATTCTGCATTTAGACCAGGGATGGAAACTATATTTTTAACAGTTACACCAGGCAACAATAAATGCTAAGTGGGAATTGCTGTTTAAGATTTCAATTTTATTCTTAACGTCTGAGTCTTTTATTCAAAATGAAAACAAAAAATTAGCCAAAGTGATCATCCGGATCACCAGGGAACCTTCCCCTAAAATTATTAGCACAACAGCAGCTGAGGAAGACGCCAAATCGATTAAATATAATGGGTCATGGGGCTGTCTTTATATTATTAAATGATTTGAAAGAAAAAAGAACCATATAAAAAGGAAAACAACACATCCTTCAAAATTGAAGGATCTTCAGACAGCAGTTAGCGCTACTACTAAGAAATAAAGCAAGAGAATTTAATATTTTTTGATTTACTAAATTTTTAAAATTTCAAAACTTTTTTGATGGTAAATTTTTTTCACAAAATAAAAATGTGTTTCTTATAGTTTGTAGTCCTAAGTTTTTTTTCTTTTAATGATATAAAAATAATTCTTGTATAGCAGATGGTTTTTGAGATATGAAAAAATAAACTAAACAAATTCTATGAATTCGACAAAGTAGGGAAATTTTTAATTTGGAATAAGTTTGTCAAAATAAGTTTTTCCACTGTTATAAGTACAAGTAAAGTGATAGGGAACTTCTAACTGAATTTCATACAAACCGAAAGTGTTGGCGTGTAACTCTGTGTCGATTTGATAGGGAATTACTCAACTACAACAACTTGTTCTTTTTGCATCAACAAACAAAAAATTTAATGCTGGAAGTTTGGTAAAAATATTTATATTGTGCTGATCTACATCAAAGCTCCTTTTAAATAATAGAATATTAATTGATGTGGGTAGATGATAAAATAATTAAAAGTGTACCACAACAAAGCTGTGGCATATTTGCATAAGAAGTGTCTGCCTGAGCATCAAATGCAAGTATGAAACAGGTTGAATTTGAATACGAGTGCTTACACATCACTAATACATGCATATAAACAAATGAAGTGTAATTTGGGAATGTAAAGAATTAATATATTTACGATTTGGCAATAATAATAGTTGTGATAAATGCTAAGAGTTTTATAAATAGATTTTAAAAATCTTCATGGTGTCTATTAAATTGTGTTCTCATAAAAGATGTTTCTATACCAACCATTTTTGTACAACAAATAAATTATAAAAAAAAAAAATATGTTGCACAGTGTAAGTGATAATATATGAATTTTTTAAAATTCATTTTTATTTAACGGTTATTAAAGCTATTAAATATTTGCGCTTTTCAAAAGAGTAAAATAAATTGGCGAATTTCTTATACGAACATTCGTTCGATTCAAAAGTCAACTCTCGGATAATCATAAAATTAAAATATTCTTCTATATATATAAATTAATATTTATTGAGGTTATAAATTACAAACATGCTACCGTTTTCAACAGGCGGCACCGCCCTCCATCGCATCGCTAATCCAATTGTAATAATAGGCACACCGGTTTGCCAGTCGCACAGGGTTTGCCCCAATTGATAACACCTACCAAAAGTTTATTTTGATATGCCAAAGGACCACCAGAGTCTCCTTTACAAGTGCCGCGACCTGATCTTGTGTCCGTACATATCTGACCTTCATGCAACCATTTTGGATTTTCAAAACTGTGCGCACACTCGTCACGTTCCAAATAATCTACTTCCGCCGTTTGTAACGTTTCTGCATATTTGCCGGTTTTACTTATTCTACCCCAACCGGACAGTGTCAGTTTGACACCCTTCTGCAGTGTATTCGTGGTGGCCATTGGAATTGCTTTGGTACGTTCATTGAACACAATGGGCCGGTTAAGGCGTAACAGGGCAATATCGTTCGTGGACTTTGGCTGATTGTATTTACAATGAACTTTTGTGTCGACTACAAAATATTTGGCATCCGGCTGGGTCCATTTAACCGTACCGGTTATCACAGCTATTTGCTCTTTCGGATATATCAAACAGTGGGCAGCTGTGAGGATCCATTCTGGCGCTATAATGGTGCCACTACAAAAATTGCCTCCAAGACGATTTTTTATGGAGACGATGTAGGGTATCGAGCCATCTGCAGCATTTTCACCGCCTGCAATACGTGCCTGCGTTTTTTAGCTGCCCCGGCACCGCTACAACACGGCCTTCACAGCCCGATGTGGCAAAACAGAGCAGGCTGACTATAACTTGTAGAAATGCTCGTATATTCATCTTGTTTTTTTAATCTTCGAATCCAGTTGCTCGTTCCTGCCAGTTTCCACACAATATTTGCTGACTCCCGCGGAAGTTTTTCCTTTATATACTTTTTTAAACTACTAAAATTGCAACAACAAAAAAACAGTTTTTACCGATAAACATTTAACTGATGAGATTGATTTCGAAAAGAGAATTAAAGAGCGGAGGCAACCTGCTACAGCAGTAGCTGATAAATTTCGTTCCATCGATTTCAGTGTGTAAAGTTCACTTTAAAAAAATGAAAAATTTTAATTTATTAATAAAAATAAAAAAAAACTCAGGGCTAGTTTGAATTGCAACGATTAGATATCGGCCAGTGATATAAATATTGAAACAGCTGATGTTTAATGGAAACAAAAAGTGATACGTTATCTGAATATCAGTTTTTGTGACAAATTATTGCCTGCATTAGATGGGATTAATTCAATAAAAAAAAATGTTTTTTTCATTTCTGATACTCTGGAGTATTATGACGAATATTTTTGTACGACATGTCAATCGATTTTATATAGTTGGTTAAGGGGAGTTACTTACCCATTTCACTTAGTATTTTATATATATACATATAATGTGTCGAGCAAGTCCAGCTGGATGTCTTTAATTATAATATTAGACCGGCACAAACTCGATTCTAAATTTAGTTGCAATTCAAAGCACTCAAAATTAATCTTAAGAATTCTTTAATGTTTTCATAGTACGGTATGAAACAGATTAATTCAGATTAAAGAAAATATATATAAAAAACTATATGAAATGACCAGGAAGTTAAGGCTACCACGGCTTAGATCCCGAGTTCGACTCCGCACTCAGTCATATTAAAGAAGCACTTTAAAAAGATATATATATTCTTTAGTAATAATTTTAAGAAATTACTATATATATTTAATTAAATTTGAAATTTGAAACTTTTCAAAATCTAAAATCTGTAAAACTTTGTGGCTTTTCTGCAGACAAAAAAAATAACTTTAAAGAAAGTTCTCAAATACGTTTTCTAAAAAGTGGATATGAAAAGTACATATAAAAAATTGCCGGTTGAAATAGTACCCACAATGTGCACTGTTATTTTTAAATAAATCAAAACTACTTTTTAAAAACTGCATTTCAATGAGTAACTTTTTTCAAAAATTATCTTGTTAGGAAATTTTCTATTCTTAGATTCTTAATAGCACAAGTATTTTTTAGAAAAATACATTTTAAAAGGACTTTCCAGAAGTAAATTTTAAAAAAGTTTGTATGAAATTAGTACCTTGAAAAAAAGCACCTTTTATAAAATTTCCTTGCAAAAGATTACGTTTTGAAACGGTTCCTTTGAATGAATAAAAAGTACCTTTTAACAAAAGTAAAAAGTACCATTATGTGTATATAAAGAAGTACATGCTAAAAAGTATTTTTTTAAATAAATATATATTAAAAGTCCATTTTGAAGGATGCATTTGAAAAAAAGTACCCTTTAAATATTATATATAAAAACTATTTCCAAAATTTATATCTTTCAGAGTCTGTATGTATTTCATTGGCGCTCTACCAAATCGTTTATAGACTTCAGCGACCACCAAATAAAGTTCATTTATAATAAAGTAATGAAACGTACCTATTAAAAAAAGTACCATTTTGAAATGTTCCCCATAAAAATGATATTTTAAGATAATACCCTATAAACAAGTGCCTTTCAAAAGAGTCACCTTTTATAAAAAAATTTCTTTAAAAATATTATCATATAAATTTGGACTTTTTGAAAAATTACCCTATAAAAAATTTATTTTCAAAAAGTACCCATTCAAAAAGTTACCTCTTAGCTTAGTACCTTTTCAAAAAGTATGTACAAAAAATTTTCTCCAAAAAAAGACTCTAAAAGTACATATGAAATTCAGCCTTTTGAAAAAGTACTCCCAAAATAAAAATAATTATTTTGGGTGTAGGATGAAAGATCCAACATTTTGCAGGGTCGCTTGGAAAAAGTTTAATTAAAAACCTATTTAAAAGTTTCATTTGAAAATAAATCTTTTGTTTTTTAAAATGTACTTTTTGGCAGAAGTACATTTAAAAACAGCTGCCACATATGAAAGAAAAGTATTTTAACAAAAATGCTTTTGGGGAATTCCCTATTAACATTTTTCTTAAGGAGTGCCAATTTAAAAATATATAAAAAATCCTATCATTTTCAAACTGTTTCAAAAGAATATGTTTTATAAAAAAGTACACACACAAGAATAGTTTTATTTTGTAAAGGTACATTCACACTTGTCAAATATTTGGCCAAAAAAACGCAACCACTAAATACTAGTAAAATAATAAATTTTTATATTATAAATATTTTATTAAGAAAACAGCTTCATTTAATAGGTCATAGAATCCATTGTCTTGTCTGACTTAATAGGTTTTCCAGCAGCATTTAGTGGTTGCGGTGTTTTGGGCAAATATTTGCCAAGTGTGAACGTACCTTAAGATACGTATAAGAAATTTAAATATTTTTATAATCGTTTCTAGCAAACCAAGTCAAAGTTAGAATCACTTGAAGTTTGATTTATTATGTTCTCCGCTGTCTCTCTTTCTTCTCATACTGATTGCCCTCTGTATCCTTTCCCGGTTCCTTGGGCTCTTCCACTTGCTCCTCTGCTTTGGCACAACTCTTCAGGTGAGTGCGTATGAAGTCATGATAATAGGAAATTCTGGCATGAGCATCTGGCAAACCTCTGGCACAGGGACGTCCCCAATTCACCAAGGCCACCAGTTTGCCATTGTGCACTAAAGGACCGCCGCTATCACCATGACAGGCACCCTTCCCCTTGTCATTAAACGTACACAAGTGTCCCACATCCACCCAAGTGGTGTTGTCATGAGCAGCACGGCATTCGTTGAATGGCACAAATTTCACTGTTAACGTCTGCAATTTGCTGGGAACTTCGCCGCCCAACGAAAGTGTACCCCAGCCGGTGAGTACCAATTCGTCTCCTTCTCTTAAGGCTTCAGCATCATACTCCACGGCCTGGGTATGATTGTCAAATTGTATGGTGTCATTTAAATGCAGCAGGGCTATATCGTTGGCATACGGCGGACTGTTGTAGCTGCAGTGCATCTCAATACGATCCACAAAATAGTATTTGTTCGTATGATTTTTCAAATTTTGGGTGCCGGTTAAGACTTTTAATTTCTCCGGTTTATTGCCGGCCACACAATGTGAGGCTGTTATGATCCAGCGTTTGTCAATGATGGCACCGCCACAAAAATGCCGCCCTTTTAACGACTGCAGCGACACTTGATAGGGCGCCAGATTCTCGGGAGCCTCCTCACCACCCACAATGCGATTGGTGGTGAATTGCGGCGGATAAAGTATATCTGATTTGTCAAGTGTCTGCCTGCTGGCGGCAGTTTCTATAATTTCCGCACACGCTGTTGACACAATTAAAAGTGTGCAAACGATGGGCCATGACGACAACTTTCTTCCGCTGTCGAACATTGTGAAATATCCGCAGTTGAATGTTAACTAAGTGCTCGTTTCCCTTTGGCCATGGCTTTATATACGGCCATTGCGTTGCTCTTTTTTTCTCTCATTTTAAATTTGGGTTGGCTAAAGAACTTTTACTTTAGAAAAATATAAAAAATAAAGTTTTGTAGTCGTGCAACTTGTTTATGATTCTGTTTTGTTTTCCAATCCAGCCACAACCAACTATTTTCGTTTGTATGCAAGTCACATCGCTTCCAACTCATTATAAAAAATGTTTATGATCGCAACGCAAACGTGTACGCGCTGGCTGATATGGCTTCGTCAGTCTGGGCTGTCAGCTAGAAAAGGTAATTAACTGTGGTGACTTGTTGGTCCGTGATTAGTCCTACTGCGCTTGCGCTGTTTGTCTTCTCTTCTTAATCAATTATTTATGCGTATTGTGCGTTTAAGTGCCTGTAAATTCATGGCAATAATGTGTGTGATATAATGCGGCTGCCATCAGGCCGTTAACTTGTCACCTGAGTTTTATTTCATTTATATCTTTGAAATTGAATTCACAACGCTTAACCCTTTTGTTTGTTAATGTGGTGCCACAAATCAGTTCAATTGAAAATTAAATGTAAATTCGTTAAGTCGAATTCACAATTCACATAATAATTGCTCGATTGACAAGCGCAGTCGCGCGATTTAAAAAAAAAAAATTGGACAAGCACCTCTCAATAGACATTATTGAGAGGTTTTGTAATCCCATAATAGGGATTACAAAACTGTCATTTGCGTTTAATCTTTAATGAATAATCGAATGTTATATATTCGAATATATATTATTCGAATATATATTATTCGAATATCATCTACTGGAACAAAAATAATTCGAATAAAATCTATTTTATTATAATATTTTTAACCAGAAATTATTCGATTATATAATAATCGAATAAAATAAATTCGAATAAATGCTATAACTGGAATTATTTTTATGTTATTATATTGCCCTTTTTAAGCTCTCTTGATATGTATAAAAAACAAGGAATTTTTTTATGTTTTTATTTTTATTTGAAATACAATTAAAACGTGCGTCGTTATCAGTTTGTTTAGTTGAAACACAATCGAAACTGCATTTGAAAATTCATTCATTGAATTACCTATTCAAATTCAATTCATGGTGTTCAATATTTCGCCTAAGCATTATTCGATTAAATACTATTCGATTACTTCAATAAAAATTATTCGGCTGAATATTATTTAAGTAATAATTATTCGACAAAAGTTATTCGATCAGAATTATTTGAATAACATCTATTCGAATAAAAGTTACTCGAATCAATAATCAATTCGAATGGAACAAAAATAATAATACGAATGAAATTTATTTGATTACAATATTTTCAATTAAAAATTATTCGATTAAAAATCATTCGAATAAATATTATTAGGATGAAAGCAATTTAAGTGATAATTATTTGAAAAAGTTGATCGAATAGAGTTATTTGAATAACATCTATTCGAATAAAAATTACTCGAATCAATAATCAATTCGAATGGAACAAAAATAATAATACGAATAAAATATATTTGGTTGCAATATTTTCAATTAAAAATTATTCGCTTAAAAATTATTCGAATAAACATTATTAGGATGAAAGCAATTTAAGTGATAATTATTTGAAAAAGTTCATCGAATAGAGTTATTTGAATAACATCTATTCGAATAAAAATTACTCGAATCAATAATCAATCCGAATGACATCCACTGGAACAAAAATAATAACACGAGCAAAATATATTTGACTACAATTACAAATTATTCGATTATAACTTAGTCGAATAAAAATTATTCGGATGAAAGCTATTTAAGTGATAATAATTTGACAAAGTTATTCAAATAGAGTTATTTGAATAATGTTTATTCGAATAAAAAGTTTTCGCTAAATTTGTTTTATGGAATTTTGATGGCATTTTTAAATTTATTTTATCAATTCCAACAAACTCGAGGTAATTTTTTTTATAAAAATATACTAAAAGATTATAATTTACAATTAATTTTGTTCGTATTCAATATTTTGTTACCAATTCGTTAATACCATTTGGAATAACCAAATTTAAAAAATTTGTTTTTTCAATTGTATTAAGATTTTTCGAATAAATAATGTTCGAATAAAACTTAATTGAAATACCAACCTCGAGGTGTGTTCTTAGAAATATATTTTTCAAATTGTGCTAAGATTATTCGAATAAAACTTAATTCAAATACCAATTTCGAGGTGGATTTTTAGAAAAATATTTTAAAATCGTTTTTTTAAATTATGTTAAGATAATTCGAATAAAAACTATTCGATTGAAACTTAATTGAAATATCAATCTTGATCTGGGCTTTTAGAAATACATTTAAAAAGAAGATTTTGAATTGTTTTAAGATTATTCTAATAAAAACTCAATTGAAATATCAACCTCCAAGTTGGTTTTTAGAAATATATTATAAAAATTGTTTTTATTAAATTGTGTTAAGATTATTCGAATAAAAATTGTTTGAAAAAAACTTAATTGAAAAATCAATCTCGAGCTGGGTTCTTAGAAATATATTTTAAAAATAATTTTTGTAAGTCTGTTAAGATTTTTCGAATAAAAATATTCGAATAAAATTTAATTGAAACATCTTGGGATGGGTTCCTCAAAAATATATATTTAAAGTATTTCATTTTATATATCGTCAAAAATTATTTATTCAAATTTAACGGGCAGTTTCAAGGACACGTCGATACTAGGTATATCAAAGTATCCCATATCGTTGGTGTATAAATATTTTCTCTGCGAACCCTAAATTTAGTTGGAAGGTTTCATAGTTTGAAACACAATTTTAGTTCTTACCAAAATAATTAGGAGTTACAACAACAACTTTTATTTAACACAATGGCAAATAGTTTATTTGTGAAAATTCTTAAACCGTTAATTTATTCTCAAGTGTAAAATATTCCACCCGAAATAAGACACAACAGAAGACCAGACTGCAAACCCGAATGAATAATACGGATTGAGTACAGTCGTCGTAACAGCTTCTTAACTAACTAAATAACATTTAAGTCGAACACGGAAGATCGCTTCGCACTAGTACTGTTGAGAAGGGGGCAGGTAACCGTAGCTGGAGGGGGATGGTAGTTGATCAGCTAATTGTGGTTCGTCATAGTGACCGGATAGTTGAACTGGTTCTGGGGCTTTCTCTGCAGGATGTTGCTGGTGATTGTCTTCTTCTTCTTTCAGGTCATCAGGTACAACCAAGGTACCAATAACCGAAGTAGCGGGGGCAATACCTTCATCAGAGATGTTGGTGGAACCACCCAAAGTGTCATATTGTGCTTGAATTTGACGTTGGGCATTATCCGCCTCTTCGGGTGTGCGATAGTTGATGAAAAACACTTCGGGTTTGGTGTCGTGTTGGTGTGACTCCTGTACGGCTTCTTCAAGATCAGCAGCCGTAGTCTTTTTAGCCAAAACATAAACGACTGTTTTTTCTTCCTTAAGGGCTCTGGCCAAATTGAGAGCGGCCGCCTTGTTGGTTTGACTGGGCGTCTTAACGAACAGGACGTTGTAATGTTTGCGTGGTTGTTCCTGTAAAGCAGCCAATTCTTCTTCGATTTCTGCCTGGGTTTCTTCGGGAGCCGAGTGTATATAGAAATTTTTGGTTACGATGGCTTTTTTGGGTATGCGAACGCGTGGGCGATAACGTTGAACAGTTTTGAGGGCCGGTTGGAAATTGAACTTGGAAGGGAAGTCGTTGGGCATGGGATATTTTGTAAGGAACAGTTGCTGCGGCTGTTGTTGTTGCTTTGGGGGTGCATCATTGCCTTGGCTGTGTGGCAGTTGCAGTTGCTGATGGTTTTGTGTTGGCGGTTGGTTTTGGGTTTGTGTTATCAATTGTATGTTGGGCTTCAGATATGAAGCGGTTATTGTGTTTTGGTTATTAAATTCTGGCTGCTGCTGTTGTTGAGGAATGTTCTGTTGTTGTTGCTGCTGTTGCATGTAGAAGGTCTGAGCAACATCATTCTCGCTGTTGTAGTTGTTACCGGGTTTCAAACTAATATCGCTCTTAGCCAACGTCATGGTTGAGACCAGCATAATCGCCTGCAAGTAAATTAACGAGTTAGTTAATTTTGTTCGGTTTTGTTAATTAGGACCGGCGCTCAGGAAAGGAGTGAACCCTAAACTTTATGCCATTCTTTATGCTGGATGGTTTTTAATATTCCCAAAAGTATGAAAAGCTTTTTTAAAATTCAAGGCTTTCGAAAGTTAATGTAAGTTTTATTAAGGCTTTTCAATGTAAAAATACTTTTAAAATTAAAGCTTTTAAAAAACTTTTTTAAAATTCATCCTTTTTTAAACTCCAATGGCTTTCCAAATTAAGGCTACTAAAGAACTTCTTAAAATTAAAGCTTTCAAAAACATTTTAAGACTTGAAACTATTTTCAAATTAATGTTTCTTTAATATTAAAACTTTTCTAACATAATTTTTTTATTGAAAGGTTTTAAAAGCTTTTTACTAAACTTAAGCTTTTTAAAATAAATTTTTTTGCTAATTTAAGGCTCTTAAAAGCCTTTTCAAAATGAAAACTGTTCTATAATTTGTTTATTTTTTTTTTTTAAATATCGAAGTTTTTATATAAAAAATCTTTTTTAAAAATTAAAGCTTTTAGTTTTTTTTTCAATTGCAGTTTTTTAAAATCATATGTTTTTCAAAATTAAGGCTTCTAAAAGCCTTATCAAAATTAAAGCTTTTAAACGATTTTTCAAAATTAGAGGTATTTTAAAATATTTTTTTTAATACAAAATCATTTTTAAAATTAAAACTTTTAATAAATTTAATTCAAATTAAAGCTTTATGAATTTAATTTATTTAATTTATCAAAACAAAAGCTTTTAAAGGCCTTTTCAAAATCAAAGATTTTTAACTCTTTTTCAAAATTGCAGCTTTCAATGATTTTTTATAATTTCATTCCGAGAGACTTAATTTCGCATTGTTTTACAATTTTGTTTTCCATGCAAAGAATTTGAGAGAATTAAGATTCACTCTCTTGGTGATATTCCATTCGCAGCTTTTGCATGCGTGGCATGCTCTCCGCCTTTTAAAATGTTTCTTAATAAACAGATTTTTTCTGCAATCCACTTTAATTTGTGATTTTGAGAGCTTTAAAAAATTCTTCAAACATTTAAACTTTTTCAAATCAATTAATTAAGTTATTGTAGTGTTTCATATAATTATTTGTTTAGTGTTTTAATCTTTTTTACAAAACACACACACACACAACACGTACCGCAAAGATCTTCATGTTTAAGCCTGGTTTGAAGATTTAGTTTAGTTTAAGAAAAACTTGGCTTTTTTAGTTGTTACTAGAAATGCTGTTGTTTGCTGACTGATGACCCATTGGTATTATACCACGATTTTATATACTTTACAACAACAACTTTCCAAGAAGAAGACATAAATAAAACCCCTGCACCAATTCCGAAAATAAACGAAGAATGGAGACAGACGCTGCATTAAAAAAATATGAAAGAAAATCACATCTAAATACTAACAAACAGAAACCTTTTGGAATATTTATTTTAAATAGCCATTTTGAATTATTATTAGCCCATTTAATCATCTCTTTTGGACGTTTATGTTGTCTGAAATTCGTTTGTTGCATGAAATCCACTTTGCCTTTCTAATTAATTCCGTTTCAATGTGTTTTCTTTTAATTTTTATAAGTTTCTTGCATATTCTTCCCAAATTTCAAAAGATATAAATTAAAGTTTTTTTATTATTAAAATTTGCACACGCTTCAGTTTCTTTGAGCGATGGTGTGAATTTTTTTTCTGCACAACTCCCTCTCATCGGAAATAGTATTTGAAATGGTATTTTATTTTTGATAGTTCGCAATAACTTAAAGCTGAAAATTATTATTTAAAACGGATAATTAAAAATTAACATTCGACTAATTTTCAATATA
This sequence comes from Linnaemya vulpina, assembly GCA_963675445.1. Classification (NCBI taxonomy): domain Eukaryota; kingdom Metazoa; phylum Arthropoda; class Insecta; order Diptera; family Tachinidae; genus Linnaemya; species Linnaemya vulpina. The sequence goes on from OY776277.1 coordinate 7,419,662, forward strand.
ATTTACCATCCTGAAAGTGGGCCAAATTCGGTTTAATGCTGGACTTTTATTTATGCAAGTAATCAGATTTATAAGCAGTTTATAATTTCTGTTTTTACTTCGAAGAAAATTCAAAATTCAAGGACAAGAGCGCGCAGGACATTAGCCAGCGACATATATTAAGAAATTTGGAAAAGTTCTTTATATAAATGATTTTTTTTATTTTTAAATTTTCTATTTAATTTTAACAGCCATTTTTTTTTTCTAAAGTTAGAGGTGTGTTCATGCCAAAGTTTCTTAAAATATATTTCGACTGAAAAAGTCTAAAAACTAACAAAATGTTTCATAAAAAATTGGTAAAGAAATCGTATCGTATTTTATCGATAACTTTCGATTTTTAGTGTTTAATCGAAATTTTAAATATGACAAAATTTTCTAAACAAATCGCTCTACGACTTAAGTCAGGCTATTTCGAAAGTATTTTTTGACTGTCGCACAGTGTCAGCACAAACCATGAACGTCTATATTAAACGTTGATAAATGCGCATGTGTCGGTCGACTAAACCATCAACTGTTGAGGAACGCCAAGAAATAATAAAGAAATAATTTTAGAATTGTGGTCTCCTGCGATATCACGCCCACACAAGTAATAAGGGGCGGCAGGAACTTAGGCCCCAATGAACTAAGACCCCAAAATTTTTATGAAATAGTCGTTGTTGGATGAAAAGTCGTTGTTGTTTCATCAATATAAAAAATTGGGTTGTTAGGTCACTTCTGCTTTGGGGCCTTAGTTCATGTCGCCATAGTAAGGAGCCAATAATTTCGTTATAGCTCCCTATAAAGAATGATTTCTGTATGGAAATATCTACGAAAATAGAACATTATTCATTCGGTAGAACCGAGTTCGTTATAAGCATGTGATACTGTTATATTAAGCTTTGACTATTTTTGTAAATATATAATTTAAAAAATTTATTTTATATTTGCCTACATATTTTTTATTAGTTTTTTTCAATGAAATTGCCAAGAATATAAAAATATTCGATCGGCAGAGGAGCAGCATCCTCCAGAAGTTGTCACACATATTTCTTTTAAGAAACTGGTTGCATTAAGTCCGAACTATAAAATGTTATAAGCGGAAGTTGCAACATGGAAAAGGCATATTTATTTAGAGATGAGAAATATATTCCCAAATATATTTAAATATGTTTTTTATTGTGGGCAGTTCCGTTTTCTGCTCTACGAAAAAGCTGTCACAAAAGTTATTAATAGATTTATAGTTGTAATTAAATTTAAATTGATTTATGTCTGCTCCACAGACAAAACTCATTTATAAATTCATAAAACCTGGCACATTCAGTTTTATATACTTCATTTCCATTAAATCTAGTCATTATAAAATGTTGATCTCTTAATAAAATTTAACATAATTTATTTTTGCCGATTCCCAATGAACATATGAAACCCAGAGCATCCATCAATGATATTATAAATAGAAATCATATGAACCGTGTTATTAGGCTACATTTGCATATCTGTCTAACTTAAAAGCAGTGTAATAAATAAAATATTTTTATTTTAAAATATCCAGAGAGAAAATGATATGTGCCAAAAGTCTAATAAAAAACTATTCATTAAAAAAAAAAAAATACTCAAAATTCATTGAGTGTTACATTTCGTTCGTTTGTCTGTCGTATCAATTCGTTTTCTTATTGAATTTGTTAATTTGAAATTTTGTTTGTGATGAAGGCACAAACAACGTCATCATTCATCAGAGAAATGTGATTAATATTTTGTGGGTCAGGCCTTAATTAGGGCTTTAGCAAAAGCCACAAGTTAAAATGTTTCCCAAAACAAAATGAAAAGCAGAAAAACTGTTATCAAGTCATTCAAAAGTTTATCAGTGTTAACCACAACAGCGTAAGTCAAAAAATTTATTTTACCTGAATTATAGCAAAAATTCAAAAATTGGTTGGAGAACTGCTGCCTCAGGTTTAATCACCCTGGGGCTATTTAATTTTTCCAAACCTAAAGAAATTGCTGGGGTGGGATGTTTGGGTCGAATAAAGTAAAAGCGTATTTTGAGAGCCTTAAGAAACTCTATTAGTTTCAAGGAATAAAACGATGGACTACATAAATTCATCTAAGGGGAAATATTGTTTTGAAAAATAAAGCGCTTATTTGACCACAGTTTCATATTAATTTCTTATCTTGCATCTTAATACGCCACATCTTTTATTTGTAGTACATTTTTAAGTATTTTATGGTTGAGATATATTAAAGTGTTATACACGGTTTAAAAGGTAATTTCGTGCACATGTGTAAAAGACTGCTAAACAGTCCTCGTACTTGCCCTAAGTCCCTGTATGGCATATAACAAAAGAAGATTAGAAAAAGTACGCTACATCACTTCCTTCACCCACTCTATATTATTTCGTTAAAAAATAGTGTATTAAACCTTCATTAAGGCCGGTCGAATTTTTCGAGAAGCATTAATTGCCCCATTCATAAGGCCCAACTTTTAAAAAAACTCATGGTAAAAGAAAAAGTTGAACAAAATTTTTTTTAATTTAGTGCTGTTTCATGTGTTAATAGTACAAGTAAAACGCATGTAAAGGGTGTACCAAAATGAGTGCTATTTTTGAATTAAATAAAAAGCTGCAACAGCTAAGCTTTTAATTTTTTGAAATATTGATCAATAATGAAGACAAGTTGTTCCACCGTGCAACGCTCCATATTTGCTTATCCTAAATTATCAGCTGTCGAATAGAGTTGCCAAAATTTTATTGCATAAATGGGTACAAATTAAAATCTTGCGTTAATCTTGGGAAACCCTTTACAAATACCACAAACATAGTTTTGTGGTACACTTTTAAATATTTAATCATCTGCCCAGATTTACAAAAAGTATATTTTTTGAAAGGTAATGCTGCGTAAATAAGCATAAATTAATTTTTAAGAAAATGGCACCAATATTTCATAAATGAAAGAATTAAAAGAAAAATGTATCAATAAATAAGCTTTGGAGAACAAGAAATTTTTTCTGATCTCTTAACGGACCTCGTATAATTCTTTAAATTAAAGCTTGAAACTCTTTTACTTTTATTTTCGTGCTCATTCTTTTTTCCCAAAAGTTATTTATTAAAATTCAAAGTGATCAATTAAGGGGTTTTAGCTAGTTCCTATGCGCATTTCACTGGGGCTAATGCAGATCATCAGGGAACCTTTACGAAACATTTCTTAGAATAACTAGAGATGTTTATTTTAAACTTCCACATTAATAAATGCGAAGTCTGAACAAACATCAAAGTCATAACAAGAACTCACTGATCACTTTGCCCTTTTAATTTTCTTACGTTTTTATTTCATTCTTGAAACTATTAGAGCAGATGAGCATAGAGGAAATATGTAACCCACATGATGGGTAGACTTAAATTTTTGCCTCTAATGAAAATTCTACGTACTAGCAAAACTAAAAAAATAAGTACTCGTGTAACCGTGAAAAATATTTTATCATGTTGAACTGGCATTTTTTTCTTTATCGATTGACATTTTTTGTAATTATTTTATGGTTTCACTCATGATCTTTTGTAAAAATGGAAAAAGTATTTTCATTCCATTAGCGCCCGCTTAACGATGTCAGAAACTATTTCTCTATCACATAAATAATATATGAAACAAAAACAATTTTTAAAAGTTATTTTTGTTTAAAAAAGCTTTTGTAAGTTTCAAAGACAGTGTGCGATATCGTTGAATAGAACATTTGACTTGTCTTGAATTTGGGGATTCCCCGGAATTTTTTGTTTATATTAATAAAAAATGTTTGAGATTGAAATTTGACTGCCGATTCTTAAGTTTTATATCATATTAATTGTAAAATGTAAATCAAATTCTTGTGAAATCCCCAAAATCCCCCAAATCGTTTGTGTTCAACGTGAATATAAAAAGACACTATAAAAATTAGCCTCTTTAATGAAACTTTTTATTGCAACGAAATAATAAATCAAACGAACAAAATAATTTTGAATCAGCTAAAATGTAAATTATTATTTTTTCTAAATCCACTTCCGAGTGTCATTAACTTAATAAAATTGTTGCATGTTTCACGATTTTTCCCACGATAATAAATGAAGTGAAAGACTTGAATGGGCTACGATTGTTGTGAATAAGAAAAAATCGTTTAAAACAAAATAAACAATTTAATTATTTAAACAAATGCGGACAATATTGTATCGTTTAAACTGTTTGTTACAAGTTCACGATTGTTTAAGTCCCGCACGTTTGTGTGAAAGTTGAAAAGTGTGCGTGAGCGTTTGAAGTGTTTTGAACACGATCGTAACCAGATGTGCCGCAAGCAAACAAACGTTTTAAACCGAACTTGTTAGAAGTCCTAATAAAATCTAACGTTTTATAATCGAATAAAATTTATTTAAATTTTCAATAATAAAACAAAAAAAGTCTGAAACGTATTTATAACAGTAGTTGAACTGGAGTAAAAATTCCACTGTATTTTCAGCTCAAATAAGATCTTGTTAAATCTTTAAGACCTCTAAAATTCTGAAATTTTTCAGAAAACAACAAAAAGCGATTCTTTTATTTCTCCACTCCTTAAATATGTTTGTAAGTGTGCTTGTAGATGTATGATTGCAAGTAAAATGCAAAAGGAAAAAAGTATGACTTAAACAACGTGTTTTTCAAGCCACATTAAAGTTTTATTTTAATACTTTTATACTATACATTTTTAAAGTATATATATATTGTGCATATTTGCATAAAAATACCTTTCAAATTATATCCTTTTTATAATTATTAGATGACGACAAAACACTCTAAAGTGTACCACAGAAAAATGTAGGGTATAAGACAACAAAAGAAGGCAGTTTTTAAATAAATTCAAATTTAATGGTATAAGAGTCTATTGGGTTACTATATATTTTTTTTTACTAGTACTGATGACTAAGTCCATCCTTTTGCAATCGGTAAATTGAATGATAGACACATGAAGTGCGTTAAAGAGTCACTGAAAATGTAGCGTGTGTAGAACTGGACTGTTCGTACTGCACCCTTTTTCATTTCTCTTTTCTGCTCATTCAATCAGTTTACTGACTTCTGAATTGTAAAAAATCAATGCAAGATTACAGATATATTTAAAAAAAAAATTACTTTAAATTAATCTTTTTTCCCAAATTTACGAACAATATTTTGACTTTAATATAAATGTTGGAAAAAAGGGAGTCAGTACGATTGTAATTAAATTGAAGTGTAAAAGAGAATATTTTTTCTTAAATAATTTTATAAAAACTTCTAGGGATCTTATGATGCACCCAAAATGACTTCACACTTCTCACCAATAAAAATAAGACTTTTATTATGTTTATAAAACACTACAAGTTCAAAAAAACGCCTTACAAATTTCATACGCCTTATGGAATAACACCAAGTGACGGAGGCTACAGCCAGAAATTGTTTTTAAGATTAACGACCATGAAACTTGTAGGCAATAAATATATTCAATTTAAACTTTGAACAGGGAAGTTTCATAATTCTCGTACAGGTGACAACTTTCCTTTTCTAGAATACGTGCTGGTGCTTCCATCTCCCTTGAAAGCGAAATTAGTTTGCAAGTGAAATGCATGTCAAAGTCGAACAGTCAAGTTTCTGAACACCATCTGCATATTCTATCAGCACTCATGCGTTAATTTTTGTTTGTTTTATTTTCAAGTTGTTGTCACTTTTTATTATGATTAGCTTCTGGATATTTATTTGGACACACACGCGCACACACACACACGTTAATGAAATTTAAATGTTTTTTAAATCTTGTCTTACGATCTCTCTTTTTTCATATTAAATTAAAAATAATCTAAATCAACCCAAATAGAAGTTTCAAAAGCACCACAATTGTGAGACTCAAAACCTAAATTTTATTTGCATTTCGCCTACATTCGATTTGAATATGAATATGAAAATGAAAGTGGTTGGTTCATTTTAAATGTGTGGACTTTTCATTGATAAATTGTAAAATGAAAAAAAAAGAAAGATGTATTGGAAATTACAATAATTTTGAATTTTATATGATAATGGATCAATGAAAATAAATTATTATTGAAATTCAGTTGTTAATTTTGTATTAAACTGGCATTGAAATTTTAATGTGGCAGATGTATTTTAATATTATTTTTCAAATCAAAGTAACAACAATCAAGCAAAATATTGTAAAATAAAAATAAAAGTGACTCTTCAATTTATTTTTACTAAGAAATTCAAAGTGATCAATTGAAGGGCCTTAGCTAGTTCCTATGCGCATTTCACTGGGGCTAATGCTGATCATCAGGGAAACTTTACCCAACATTTCTTAGAATAACAAAATATATTTATTTCAAAGTTCCACATTTGTTCCACTCTTGTTGGATTTAAATTTAATTTAATAACTTCCGAACGCTGTACAGAAGTTATTTCTTGGCAAAAACATTCCTACAACACTCTTATAGTTCAAATACACTACGCAAGCAGGTTGTCAAATATACTAAATTCGTTCAGAAAAGCAAGGAATTTGAACAATTTTCTGGGCCTCTAGATATCGTCACAGTTTCTCTTTGCTATTCTGGTTAAGTAAAGAAATTTATGTCTTTTTAGTTTACTATTAATGATGATGGAAAAGATTTCTTAATATCCATAAATTCCGATAAAGTATATTTTTCTTCTTGCATTTTGATCAAAAACTAATCCCCTAATTCTGTAACTATTTGTCAATGTCACGTTAAGACAATATGAAAAGTACGACACTTAATTATATATAAAATTTTAATTCCAAGAGTAACTTAAGATTACATATAAGAATTTGTGTTCCCGTATTACTAAATCCATATATCACACACCTGCAAATAATTACTAAATCCAATTTACCAACCTTGATCGAAAAGAATGTATAAATTCGCCTGAAGGTATGCAACGTTATTGCGATTGCAGTGTTATTTGTTTTACGAAAAGCAAAGAAAAAATCTAATAGAAATTGTTAAAATACAGTGCTGTCAGCTTCGAAATTTCAAAAAGCGTTAACATTAAAAACAAAATCGCATATTTTAAGCAAAACAGCACCGACTTCAAAATGTTTTATATTATTTTCAAAATATATTAAATACACGAATAAAATATATAGATTTAACCTTTTTACAAAGAAAAAAACATATTTTTAGATAATAGAATAATCGCAGATATACAAGAGAAACTACTTGAAATGTATTATGGGAAAATATATATATCAGGCTTAATATCGAAGTGGTTAACACGCTAAGGCTTGTAGCATTATATTCAGAATAAAGTAAAATAGATCGAAAAACCAAAGAAGCGAGAATTAAGTGCACTTATTTAAAAGATACATCAAAAGGGCAAACGAAGTTCTCGGAAGACACTCTATTCCCATCATCATCTATTGCCATCATCAGTGCCCGTTTTTACAGTCATCACAGCCAATTAAGCAGCTTCGGCTCAGGCAAATATAATAGTTGTGTTTTGCTCACATCGCATATTTCTACATGACCGCCATTTTGTTATGAATTCAAAGAAATTTTTTAAGAAACTCGGAACGACTTTGTCAAAGTAAACTTTTTCAGTGATAGCGATGTTTATATAATGATTTGATTTGAAAACTGGTCTTAGTATCATCGTCCTGGCCGAAAAACTACCAAAATTAATATAAAAACCATCGAAAAGCAAATTCGTCGTCGAACAGAAAAAGCACTAAGAACTGTACGAAAATCACCAGGCTTGCAGCACTGCTAATATATTCCACTATTCATAAAAAACACTTCCATTTTATTTTCCCCCAATATATTCACAAGTAGGGTTCCCAAAAGTGCAAGAAAATCCTTAAATAAAAAATATATTGCAACTAGAATCATGGACTGGTGATATATCCAAAAGAAATTTTATTTGTGTCAATATGTACCCAAATCGAATTCTAAAAATACTAAAACTTGTTACTCAATAGTCCTTGAAAACGTTACACATGACGAGTAAAATATAAGGAATTACTTTTTTTCATATTGTTGTAAATGGTTGGGACCATGGTAAAATTATATATACGGTGGCATCGCTATCCCAGATGTTAGTTTGCAAGGCCAACGTATTATTCCACCACTGTTGGGACTCTTGAAAAAAATATTCCTGTAAATGGGAGCCATTTTCAATACAAGCAGAAATCGAAACCACTCGACTTGTATGTTATTAAGGAAAACGTAAAACACATGCTTTTTACATAAAACGTATCAAAATTCATTAAAAGAAATCTTGAAATAAATAAATAATTAATCCCCACCATTCCCTATAAAATATATATGCAATATATGTGGTTATCCTGGTAGTTATGTACCAGGACAGTGTCCCACGATTGTTTGAATACTTCTTTTTAATTTTTTTTTATTTCTATATAGTTTTATTATATTTTCTGATAACATGCACATACATTTTTCATTTCTTTATAACGTTCAATTAAAACATTTTAAATTTTAACGGTTGACTAGGTAAGAAGTTGATAAAGTATTTCAAAAATATAGTACATCCGCTTAAAACCTACAACACTTACAAAATAAGATAAAAATTAATTTAAAAATAAACATGAGTTACTTAAATAAAACCAATAATATTTCAATAGTTTTCTTATAGTGTATATCCAAATTCACCTCAGTTTTTCCAAATTCACCTCAGCTTTCTTGCAACGTTTTTGCTGAATTCTAAGGAAAACTGTTACTTTCATATTCGAACATAAAATTATGAGAAAATATGCAGCTTTTTGTATGTAAAAAATATGTATAGATATAAGTAAATATGTATGTGTGTATTTATGCACTTGTTTGTTAATGTTACATAAGAGTAGTCAAAGCCAGCTTTGAAGTTACAAACTCCTAAAAGTTTTCATAAATACGACACACATTTTGAATGAGTAGTTGTTTTGTGTAGCATCCAATTTAAAATTAAATTTAGCTTAAAATAGTATTCCACTGTTGTTGTCACCTAACAAAAGCTTTTATTCTTACATATTGTCAAAAGCTTTAAAGCTGTTGTATTTTAGTTTTTCAGTGCAATTAGCGTGATTACTCTTAATCTATCTAAATTTTAGACTCTAAGAGGAACAACAGCAATGCACACCACACGCGTAAAACGGCTAAAGTTCGTAGTTCTCTTAACAATTGCAGTAGACTTGGCTCGAACTCGTTTTAAGCAGAAAGCTTAAAGCCGTTGAAATTAAATTATATTTTTACCATAAGATTTTCTGTTAAACGAGCACATAAACGAGTTGGAAACAAGTCCAAATTAAATATATCTTTGGTTTCTAGATTTTGAGACAATAATAGAGAGAGAGAGCGAGCGAGAGCTTAATGAACTTTTGAGCTTAATTTCTTATTAATATTTCGTAATTTAATATAAATATTTCGCCAGCAACGCCATCAAAATTAAACTTAGACATGATGTTAGAGGCAATAAGTTTGTACCAGCAGATGGATTGTCGTTTGAAGCCACAATTACGGCACGATTGTTCGTTTGTTGTATGGCACGATAGTTGTTCACTAAAGTTTTGCCCTGATCATATTGCAGAGCTTTAAAAGCTTCGACCTATAAAGACAAATTATTATTAATAAATTCTTTGATATTTACTTCATATAATTTTCATTATTATTTAATAGTTCAGAAATATTTCAGGGAATGGCTCCCACATATGATATGCGTTGAGCGCATAGAGCTCGGAAATTTGATCAAGGCAGAGAGGATAGATGAAATAGTACTTCTGAACTCTCTTTTCTTCTTACAACATCTCACCTGATCGATAGTTACTGGATAAGTTTCGGCCATAACCAGCCACGTTACAACTTCAGCGCAAGTGGGCGTGGTCAATGAGCCCTCATATATAATATAATTTTTAATTTGCGGCAAAAGATCTTCAATCTCAAAACTCGTCTCAATATTAATGGGCTTATTGACATCATCGTAGTCCTTAATCTTATCGAAATCATCCAAAATATCATCGATGGCTTCATTGCGCTCCATCGAGGCGTGGTACAGCACTCCCAACACAGCAATGCCATCCTTGTGCTGAGCGGCCACAGACATATTTTGATATTTAACATTCCGATGCACCATGTGCATTTCAAAAGGATAGCGAATATTGTCAATTGTATGCTCGGACCACCAGTGGAAATGCACCTGCTCCAACACATAATCGCTCCTCAAGGGACCTCCTTTCAACTTTAACTTCAAATCGAAATTAAACAGTTGCACTGCAAGCGAAACCACTCTTAATATTATTTTCATGTGACGGACTGATTGATTCGCTTACCCGAGTGTCCGTTATTGACCATGGCTGCTTGTGTTATCGTCTTGTCATAATTTTCACCCTCCAATTTCTCATAAATCCCCTTAACGGCTCCCCGTAAACTTAAATTAATCGGTGATTGCTTTTTGCCTTTATCGCACATGCCACCCCAGTGGGGAAATTCTGAACAATGAAAAAACAAATTAAAAAATTAATAAAATATAAAAGATGATTGATGGACGTGTCAGTAATAAATATTTGTGGAAACTTTTTTTCTCGCGCCCCTCCTTTTTAAAGCGTTAGGAGCTAATAAATTAATTAAATAGATTTTTAACATGATAAAAAAGTTTAATGAAACTAAGAGGATATTAAAATAAATAATGAAACATTGAAATTTGTTTAGGCAACTCTCAAGACGCCGAAGGTATTGGCCAGTAATATGATACAAAATAATTTTTTCTATCTTCTTATTTTTACCAGACGACTTTTAATCGACTGTTTCTAAGGCATTGTAAAATGTGCCATAAAATGCCGGTGGAATGGTAACAAAAAAATATTGTTTCTATTTCGTTCTTATTTCAATTAGGCGACTTTTAATCGACTATTTCTGAGGTATTGCAAAATGTAGCACATAAATGTTCGCTGAAATAATAACAAAAAAAATATATGTTTCTCATTAAGTTCATATTTCGATTAGGCGACTATTAATCGACTGTTTCTAAATTATTGCTAAGCTTTGCCTCTACATATATTTTATGAAATCTTGTGACCTGCTGCTGAATGTAGTGATTGAAAGATTAACAACAGTCGTGTATATTCCTTTAATAATTTTATTCCTATTAGTCGACTATCAATCGACTATTTTCATTAGATTTTTTCTATCTCGTTCTGGTTTCGATTTGGCGACTTTTAATCGACTATTTGTAACGTTTTGGAAAATATACCACATAATTGGCTGCTGGAATAATATAAAAAAAAGATTTTTTTCTCGCCAGTTTTTGTTTCTAATAGGCGACTATCAATCGACTATTTCTAAGGTAGTGGAAAATATACCAAATAGTCGGCCGCTAGAATAGTAACAAAAAAAGATTTTATTCTTGCAGGTTTTTGTTTTTAATAGGTGACTTTTAATCGACTATTTCTAAGCTGGTGGAAAATATACCAAATAATTGGCTGCTGGAATAATAAAACAAAACGATTTTTTCCATCTTGTTCTTATTGCAATTAGTCGACTATTAATCGCCTATTTCTAACGTAGTGGAAAATATGCCATATAATTGGCCGCTGGAATAATGACAAAATAAAATATTTTTTCTTGCCCGTTCTTGTTTCTAATAAGAGACTATTAATCGCCTATTGCAATAAATTAAATTTCCTGGATAACAAAAAATTAAAAGAAAATAGCAAAAAATTCAAACTTCCTGGATAAAGTTATTTTCAGAACGAGCTCAAAAACCAGGTTGAAATGCAACCGAGTTTTAGATCAAAAGCTGAGCTCCTTAAGTCGACTGCTGTTTCGTAGATAACGATTTTCAATTTCTTGCTCTCGGACACATGTATCCAACTCTGGCTTATTCTCAAACTGCCTAAAAATAGTTTTACAAAATTTACTACCATTCAGGTTTGTTAAGGCTACTTAAGCACCGATTTATTTCAATTAAGTTTTCCACATATTTTTCAATTAATCTAGAACACTGCGGCGGAATTTTCTTGGCACGTTTTCCATGGCCGCTGTCGGTTGTCCAAAGGCGAGTTCATGTTTGCGAATATTTGAAGTAAAAATACTTTATTTGCCCCGCTCTTTTTCATAATCGCAAATAATGTCACATAATAGATAATAAAAATAAATTGCAACTGTTGTACGTACTTCTATTATAATTTATAAAGTGTTTTTGTAAGTGTGTTTGTGAGTGTGCTTGTATGTGTATGTAAAAATATTACCTTCATTTTTGCTATAATCTGGATAACCCCAGTGCTCTTCAGAGGCACTGGCTGATGATACGGTTAGACAAAGACACGCTGAAAAAAACAACAACAACAACAATAACAATAATCATTAGAAGAACTATTCAGTTCAATTGTTGGAATTATATTTTCTATTTTAATATTTAAGTAGTTTTTATTGGCTTTTAAGTAGAGCATTATAATCTGTTAATTAAATTTATATTATTTGAATAATTTACATAAAATCTTTTCTAAATTTGGTCGCTTTAGCTGAAATTTTTTTACAATAAAGAAAACTTTTTTTAGAAGAATTCTTTAGTTAGGAAATAATCATCAGAAAAATATTGTTTCCGCACACACACACACACAAATTATAATATCTGCAGTAGCAGATATTGAAAAAAAATATTAATTAATTAATTTGGTCTCAGCCTGGCACGTGAATTCCAGAGCCGGTATTATTAATATTTTTTATAGATAAAATCAACGTCGTGGTAGTTCTGTAACACTAAAATTAAGTGTTTTCGTTCCTTATTTGTCATTTCTTTTTAATTTTATAATTTTTAATATGATTTTTATTTCATTATTTTTTATTTCATTTCAAAATTGTTTGCCAAAAATTGCATGTCTTCCGTCTGCATCATCAAATTTTATGTTTTTTGATGGGAACGAAAAAAAAAATTATGCAAAACAACTAAAATAAAATTAAACGAGAAAAAAATATAAAACCGTACAAGTGATGTGCGAATATTCGTGTTTGCCATTCAGGCGAATATTTCTCAGACGCTTTATAAACAGAAAATAGTCTTCATATATAATATTAACTAAATAAGAAGAAGAAGTCATCAGTGACACTTTGAACTCTCTAAAAAAATTGTGAAATAAAATCGCCACGATTAAAATGTAGTCGAAGTGTTGCACACGAATTTCAATATATAAAAGTTTAACTAAAATATCTTTTATACACCCATTTTTGTGGTACACTTTTAAGTATCGTATCATTTAACAAAATTAATACAACATATACCGTCTGATAGGTATTTTTGTATAGATATACACAACACAAATAATATATCTAAAGCTGTGGCATAAAAACTTTTTATTGGCTTGGAAAACAAACGAAAATGTGCGCACCTGTAGAAGAAGCACAAGTGATTATTGCACATATATATTTAATTATCCTAAACTAACCGACTAATAATCGAATAACTAATCGATTGACTTACAGATTAAGACGGAAATTTGAGCATGGTTACCCGAATAATCCAGAATAACGGATTAAAAATCGATTAACTAATCGAGTTATTAACCGGTTAAAGCAAAAACCTGAGGATTAATAATTTGCGTCAACCAACTAACAGATTAATCAGAGATTATTCATATAATTAATCGATTGTCTTGCCGATGAAGGCCGAAACTTGATCATGGAAAATTTTCATCAACCGATTATCCCAATAATCCAAAAGAACGATTAAAGAATAGAGTTACTAACCGGTTAAAGCAAAAACCAGAGTATTAAAAATTTGCATCAATAAACTATCGGATCAGAAAGAGATAAATTAATCAGACTTAATTAATCGATTGTCTTGCCGATTAAGGCGGAAACTTGATCATGGAAAATTTTCATCATCCTAGATTAACCAAATAGTTAATCGATTGATTGGCCGGTTATGGGATTAATTTAAAATAATGGATTAATAGTCGATTAACTAATCGAGTGACCAATCGAATAAAAAAGAAATCAGATTAAGGAAAATTTATATGAAACGGTTATCCGTTTAATCCAAAAATCAGCCATTAATAATCGATTGATACCAACCGATTAAAACAGAAATCAGATTATTAAGAATTTGCATCAATAAATCAACAAAATTAACCGATTTATAACCGATTAATTAATCGATTGACTAACCGATTATGGAGAGTACTCATCAGTCCAAAACAATGGATTAATAATTTATTAATTAGTAGAGTTACTAACCGATTTAAGACGGAACTTGATCATGAAAAGCTCTCATCAACCGAATATCCGAATAATCCAAAATAACGATTAACGAATCGAGTGACTAACCGGTTAAAGCAAAAGCCAGATTATTGAAAATTTGCATCAATAAACTAACACATTAATTAGACATAAATTAATCAGAGTTAATTAATCGATTTCTCAGCCGGTTAACTAATCGATTCACTTACCGATTAAAACAGAAACTCGATCATGGAAAGTACTCATCAATCGGTTAACCAATTAATCCAAAATAACGTATTAATTATTGATTAATTAGTCGAGTTACTAACCGATTAAAGCAGAAACCAGATTATTAAAAATATGCATTAAAAAAAAAAAAGCATCAATAATTAAAAATAGATTAATCGTTTATTCACCGATTATTTAACCGATTAAAACACAAACCCGTTTATTAAATGCGCTGAGAATCGTACAAAAGTCACCTGATTTAGTTAGTTTTTTTCATACGATCGAACCATCGATTATGCTCCGTACAATCAAATAAAGCACGAATATTTTTATTGAAACCAACACTGAATTTTGTTATATTTTGCACAAAAACGCGTGTTATGCGGTTACGTCAAGCATAAATTAACAAGATATTCATTCTACAATTTCTTTATGTGTTGGTGCTGGGCGCTTGGCTCAAGTGTTACGACTGCGGACACACAAAAATAACTAAAAAGTATAACCTTGCACTTGATCGTGAATTTTATTAAAAAAAAGAATTTAAAAAATATGACAGAAATACAACCGATAAATAAATGAATTCACAAGAAATTAAATATGCGTTGCATAATACCAAGAGTTACTAAAGTTCTACTTAAATATGACACCTTTTATGCTTAAATAAGAATGTAGTGTGTGTGTGTGCGTTTGTAAACTTGTATGTGTGTCAGCTTATGTTCACTTGAAATAACTAAAATTTGTTATGAATTTGGTCATGCTTTATATTTTTGGTTTTATTATATAAATAAAGCGCAGGAGCTAAAACGGTTTTCACTAAAAAAAAAAGTCCGGTTTCATGCCCAGTTTCAGTTCGAAAAAAGGGCTTTTGGACCGATTTTAATGTGAAATTTGTATTGTAGGCATTTTTTTTTTTAACTATATTTTTGCTACTGAATATTTTTATCGGAAAGACATTAAATACTCATGAAACATTCACAGGAGAGCAGAAAGTCGCTACGCTGTCCGTTAGGGTACGAAAAATTCAGGCCTGTGCCAGGCTGAAAATTTTGATGTGATAAGAAATATTTTTTCTATGAAAGAACTAAAAAAAGGTCTGCTATAGCCCAGTAGTTCTGTGATACAAACAATTTGTGAAGAAAAGTGTTGTTTTATTTTCGTTCAAAAATAGTACGATCGAAACTTTATTTTGCTACAGTGGGCCTGGCTGTAGGAAACTTGAAAAAATGCTTTACAATTATTAATTATGAGAATCTCAATATTCTGCAGGATATGCCCATCCGTTGTTTTCTGTTCTTGCTTTCATTATTGGGATTTCAAATACAATTTAAAGAAACCATCAACGGGATCGGCCAAAGACTTTCACTAAACAGAAGTTTGATTGCTTCAAATTAATATTCTTAGACATGGCAATTATATCATTAATTTGTAGATGTGTATGTGTGCGTGTGTGTGTAATGAGTGTACTAATTGCTAATATAACAAACAACCAACAATAACAAACGATGCTTTTAAAAATATTAAATGTTGCCTGAAATTATTGCAATGACACGTTATACCGCTGGTGAGGCCTGGCGTCTGCCGCAGTGGGAGTGCATGAGTGTTATAATTTCAAAGAGTGAATGAGTGAGTGGTTGTTCTGTGATTCAACTTAAATTTTAGCGGTCCACAGACATTAAAAATATTTCAGTTTTTTTGTTGTTTTTTTTTTGTGCAACACACACATGTTGAATTTGTGGGAAAGGAATTCATAATAATTGAAATAAACGGGGTGAAAGAATATGATTTTTTGTGCTATTTTCTTATTTTTGGAATTTTCACTTAGTGACAAAGATATAAAAATTAAATGTTTACTGCTGAATAAAAAATTTATTTCAATTGTACTGTAGAAATGTGTTTATAATGATTTTGTTATAAAATTTTTATAATGATAGTGTTATAAACATAAATTGTGTTATAATATGAAATTTATTTGTTGGGTGGTCTATATGCATTTCATTGGCGCTTTTTCCCAAATCGTCAGGAGACTTCAACCACAGTTTTGAAAAGTTTCAAAATGTAAATTTTTGTAGTTATTTTATTGGCATAATTCTCAGATGGCTTATAAAAGTCTTTTAATAAGTTGGGAAGTTTGAAACTTTTCAAAACTGTGGTTGAAGTCTACTGACGATTTGGTAAAAAGCGCCAATGAAATGCATATAGACCACCCAACAAATAAATTTCATTTTATAATAGTACAGTGACAGTATGTCAAATAGTTCATTTATTAACATAAATTGTATTTTTATATCACGAATTTATTTTCTTTATTTATACAGCAACTAGTTCGTATTCAGTTTACAAAAACTGGGGAAAAGCTTTCAGCCATTTAAAATAGGCTGTACTGTTTTTTCAAGTCAATCAATCGAATTGAACGGACATTTAAAGTTTTTCAACTTATTTTCTATATATTTAATTCAGATGTTAGACTTAGAAAGACATGGTCAATATTCCCCAGAATAAGAGAAATCAATATCAATTTAGAATAGCGCTATTTTCTCCAACCCTTAGATATTTATTATCGGTACTAATAATATGACAGAAATGAATACTAAGACACATATCACTCAAACAAATATGGCTGCTGCAACTTTAAAAATATACTAATATTGTGCATGTCTGCACTAAGATACCTTTCCATTTATATATATTTTATTAAAATCGGTTAACGATAAGATGTTTCAATATATACCACAAAAAAATGTGTAGCATATTTGAACAGGATGGCTCAAAGCTAATGACTTAAAATTATTTTCAAATAACCTTTTCATCATAAAAATAAATAAATGATTTTAAATGATGGAAATTTTCTTTTGCATAGAGTAATTTAATCTCTATATTTGTTAAAATTTTGCAGGTACACTGTAAGAAATTAGTAACAGTAAACTTATATAAACTTGTCCCAAGTTGTCAATTTTGATTTAATATTTCCAGTGATCTTAGCCATGATAAGTATTTTGACATCTCATATGCCATTGATTTTTTGAATAATTTCTTTTCTTTTGGGGCTGCACAAATTTCATAATTTTCTTGCAAAAAAATGTATTCTGGAATATATCAGAATTGTTGATTATTCCCAAAATGTTCTTTAATCAAAATATGCTATTGAAATTATGACCGACGTTTTTATTTAAAATTAAATTCTTTTCTATATAATTTCTTTAAATTCAGCAGAAACAAACTCTTAACAAGATTTGACTGAATTTAAAGTGGCACAATTAAACTGATCAAAGTGAAACATTTCGTGAAGACAACAGAAAATACAAATAAATTTTAATTAAATGTCAACATTTTTAGCATTTCATTTAGTTTAAATTTAAAACTTTTTAACATTTTAATTGTTAGTCAAAAAAAAAAAACAACTGAAAAACTTTAAATAAACAATAAAAATTTTAAATTCTGGCCGAATGCCCACAACTAGTGGAAATAAATATTTTAATATTCCTTCCAAATAACCTGCGAATTGTTTGTTTCTGTTTGAATTATTTTTTATTTAAAATATAAATTTTAGTTGCAGAAAAATGAATTTCGAACAAACATTTTAAATTTGAGGCCTATTTTTATTTGCAGTTCGGCACAATTGTTGGAGAAATAATTCAATTTCTAGCGGTTTAATCAGATAAAAGAAAATAAATCAAAATCCATAAACAATCTGATCAGAAAGAATTTACCAAAAATATACTTTAACACTAACAAATAATAATTCTATTCAACTGCTTTTAGCGGGTGGTCAATGACACCGAACAGTGGGCCGTTTATAAAATTATATGGCAGGCAATTTGAAATGTACACTTTCTAATTTAATTTAATTTAATGTTAAAGTATCAGTCAGCCTGATTTGTCTTTTAGTTTATTTTAATAAGGATTCAAGAAAAAATATGGAAAAAAGTTGATCCTACAGTACATCCATGTAACTTCCCGCTAGTATTAACCGAAAAACTATCCCCACCTGGTTTTGGGCTATTCTATGCTTTTGAGCTCTTCGAGCTAAAACGCTGCTATTTTAATTTTCAAATCAACCGATTCCCATGTGATAAAAGGTGATTGATGTAGTTTTCGATAGAATCTGGCGCCAAATTACCGCATTCGATGTCGATCGAAATTTCAATACAATTTGAATATGATTATCGATCGATATCGAATGCTATAATTTGCCCCCTGATCAGATATATAATCTAGGAGTTTTCCAAAATAAATTCCATTTTCGAATTTTTTTCGTTCACGATATTCCACGAAAGGATTAACCAATTTTAACCCGATTTGCAGTGGGCCAACGTCGTTTTTTAATCTTGAGAGCTGATTAGTTTCTGGAATCGATCGGTAAAGTCGTTTAAAAATTACTTTAAAAAAATACTTTCAAAATTAAAGTCGATTTCTTTTCTACAAAAGAGTGCAACATTTTTTACACTTTTTAGCAGATAATGGCCACACTCTGTCATTTGAAAATTAAGAATATATTCGAAATTCATTCAACAGCCCTTACGAAACACTATTTTTATTTTAAAACTCCTCCAAAGTGTTACTCTTTATAAGACAACTGAAAAAATGCAACATTCTTTCGAGAAAAGAAAAAGATTTTGAAATCTATCGGTTCGAATCGGTTCAAATTGACAGGAAATCTAAGTTCAATAGAACCCTTTCGAACACCATCAGTTGTATTAAAATCGGTCAAGCAGTTCTAAAGTTATAAGCGAGTCATATACTTATACACACACACAAACACACACACACACACATACAGATATAGTGACGGTTTCTCAGAATTAGTCAGCGAAGCTTCTTACGACCTCAAAACGTCGAGATCTGATGAGAACTCGATTTTTTTCGAAACGGGGTAAAGCCGATAACATCCCGAGTTCTGAAAATCTTCAATTTCCGTTACGGAAAGTTAAAAATATTTCCTAACAACAACTCCCTTGAAAAGAGCTTCCTCCTCTAAAATAACAACAACTTAATTATTTAATATCCTCATGAACGAGTGCAGCATTGAAACGCATTCGTTCTATTGAATAGACAAAAATCTACGTTTGCAAACAATTAAATATTTAAAACTTTTTGATTTAATTTTTATTTATTGCATCTAAATCAAATTGATTTATTACTCGTAAATTATTATCAAATTTTGCAAAAGCAATAAAAAGCACTCTGTTAACGTGTTTTAGTTTTAAGTGATCAGTTGACGTTGTTTTTCAATAATTTAAAACTCATTTCGTACATAAACAGATAATTAAAAATGTTGTTTGAATTATTAACAAATTTCAGAAGTTTAACGTCAATTTAACACGCTGCCAAAAGTTTTCTATTAAAATTCTTCAGATTTAAAAAAATTTTATATATCAAAAGCGTAATAACATGAAGTAAAAAGTTTCAAATAGACGTTACCTTTCAAAAATATTAAAGGCCCTATTCATAAGAAATATTTTAGGTTTATAAGCTGGTTATAGGACAAGCTGGCTATATTAGAAATTCGTCTTATAAGCAATTAATAAACCTAAAATATATTTTGTGAATAACTCCTTAATTCTGTTATTTCAAAATTAACACTTTCAGCAACCAACTTTCAGAAAGACAGAAAAATATATCTGCAATTTTTTTAAAATGATATTTATTTTTTAAGAAAAGTAATTTACTTAAAAGCAATTCATAAGCTATTCTCAAAGAGATATTTTTTACTGCAAAACCATTTTTTAAAAAATACCTTTCCTCGAAAATTTTAATTTAAATTTATATATTTTTTTTTAAAACATGTTTTATTTAAAAACTATTTTTACACAATTACATATTCTAAAAAAGTACGAAAGGAAATTTTCTTTCGGTGTTTTTGGTTATTTGGTTAGCATGGTGTTCTACAATTGTTGTTGACTGTCAGTATTAACATAATTTCAGCGTAACTCGTTTTATGTCAATAAAGACTTTTTATTACTTCTTTTGCCCCTATTCTGCAAAATTTTGTTGACTTTTTGGAGGGCTTGTCTATTTTGAAACAGGAACTGAAATTATTTAAATTGCACCATTTTAAATGTTATATTGAAAACATATGGGTGATTCCATGTCACGACCCCTTTCGATTTCATAAAATTTTAATTTTTTACTCTCGAATTTCTTCGTTCATGAAATCTCACGAGCATCTTAACCGATTTTCATCTGGTTTGTGGTGATTGCCCGGGCTTAATATATCAGGAGTTCATTATTTTGTAGAATTAATTGCTAAAGCTTTTTAAAAGATATTCTAAAAAAAACCACTTAAAATTTTTTTCTCAGCTTTTTTGGAATATCTTGAAATCTACCGGTTCAAATCGGTTGGAATTCAGAGAAAATCTAAGTTTAAAAACGTTATTCAGATCGCTTTCTGTCGGGTTTTGATGTGGCTTAGCCGAGCACACACTTACACACGCACACACACATGCATATAAACAGACATAATGACGGGCTCTCAGAATTAGTTAGGGAAGCTTCCTAAGACCTTATATCATGGAGATCTGACGATTTGGTTTTGTTTTTGAAACAAGCTAAAACTAAGAACTTCTCGCTATTTTAAAATTTAAATTTTCCTAGAGGAAATTAAAACTTCAATCTTTCAATAACTTTTTTAAAATTTCCTGCATTTCAAATAAAAATATTCTCCTACATATTGAAACATGAAAATTAGACGAGCATTTACATCAACTTTTGTTTAGTTGTATGTGTAAATTTTACACTTAAATAATCATTTGTCAAACTTGTCATCTAGTCTATTACAACTGTCATGAGCCGCATTAGTTTCAATGCTTTCCGTTGTTGCTGTTGTTGCTGTTACAGTGTGGGGACAGCGAGTGTTAACAACTGAAATCAGAGGAGCACAAATAAACACATAAATGGCGCATGTTTTGCTGCATAATAAATCACAGACGAATTAAAATTGTTTTGTTGCTCGTAAATGTATTTAAATTAATAATAACTAAATATTTTACGACGACCTTTTTTTCAAATTTATTATACTTCCGAAATTATTAATTTTCATGAAAAATTATTATTTTATTACTTGATTTTACAGTATTTTCATTATTTCCCTTAAGAAGTAACAAAAAGTGGTACGAAATATTGGAAAATAAGAAATTATTTAATAGTTTTGTATAAAAATTTACTTCATTTAAATTAAGTTTAAAATTAATAAAATTTTATGTTGTTGTTGAAGTGGGCAACAATAAACACTTGCAGTAATTTCGACTGCTAATTAGAAATAGTTTTGTTATTAATCGGTTTATAACATTTTAGTTCAAAATATTAACTGGTTGTTTTTGAACTCCCCGCTACGAAAATTTTAAATTCTAGAAATTCGGGAAGTTATTGGTTTTACCTTGTTTCGGAAATATTGAGTTCTCATCGGATCTCGACGTTTTGAGGTCCTCAGAAGTTTCCTTGACTTATTCCGAGAACTCGTCACAATGTCTGTATGTAAATGTGTGTAGGGTCAACCGTTTCGCATGTATTTTCTCTCTTTTAAAAAAGTTATTGTCAAATAAAGGGTGTTTTTTATAGAGTGATACAAGTTAATATAAAAATAAAACATAGTAATATATTTTTGATATCAATAAAATTGCCTTTATTGGATAGAAAATTTTATGACATTAATGTTTAAATATGATTTCGGGCTTGTGACTCCGGCAGCCCATAAAGTTCTGTGGATGTGAATGGTGTTTTGACAAAATCTGTTGGATTCTTGTCACTCAAAATGCGACAAGTCTGCTTATTTACGTACCCATTAAACCAATAATGGGCTTCATCGGAAAATAAAATTTTGAATGGACGAAGTGCACGATAAGTTTGACGAACAGAACCATTATTTTGATTAACAATTTCCACAATTTGCAAGCGTTGCTCTGGTGTAAGCCGATCTATAATAAAATGTCAACGCAAACTAAACAAAAACCAATTATCAGCTGTTAAATGGGTGGTCAAATAAAGCAGTGATGCCAACTCAAAATTGTATCACTCTATAAAACTAAAAAATCACACTTCGTTTTGTCATGTGTAAAATCTCATTGTTTTAAAGTGTATCGATGGATAATTTTGAAGTGAAAACTTTCGAAAAATAAATGAAACACTTCATGTGTCTACATTGTAATTTAATGTAAAACCAAATAATTGATATATAAATTCGATAAGATTCTAGTATTTCGTTTTATTTTCATTTAATGAGCTGCTAATGAAAGCGTGTCATGTCAAATTGCAGTTGAACGGTATTGATAAGCAGCAATACCCCGGCGGCCATATAAAATATGTAAACAAGTTAATAAAATTATTAAAATAATAAAGCCTGAGTGTCACACAGAAAGAAATATTTGCCAGAAAAAAGTGTGTTAAAATGATATCATATTTTAGAATTAATATCAAAAATGTTTCATATCAAAATAATTTTTTTTATATATTAAAAAATTTATTAAAAAACGAAATTGGCCAATCAAAATACATTTTTGATTGATTCGTTTATATTGAGTCGTAGTTTTGTGGTTCTCCTGATCACTAAATTGTTTGTATTAATTCGCCGATATCGTGCTTAATAATGAGACTAATCAGTGCTTAGAGTGCCTGTGGCATTATGAGTGCAATTAGTGGCTGGATCAAGCTTCTTTGATCACCTCAAAAGTTGTGTAGCGTGTGGCTTGGCTTTACTTAAGATATTATATCTACAGAATCGCTGTTGTTTTTGTTTGTCTTGTCTTATATTATTTCTTAATATTTATTATTAAAATTTTTAAATATTTTTGCTGAATCATCCATTGAAAACCACTTTGAGAAGAGAAAAAGTAAGAAAAGGAAAACGTAACAAATTCTGCTTAAGCATGCATAATTGCTGATAGTAAAAGTTATAATTAAACAAGACTTCTTTGAAGATATAATATAAACTTTTTTCTTCTTCTTCTTCAAATAGTTGAGACAAACTACAGAAAAAATAATGCACGTAAACCTTAACTGTAATACCAGGCAGGCAGAATTATTATCATGAATTTGACAGCTGACTGACTGACTGGCCATAATGCAGAAATTAATTATTAATTTTTTCTTTATATTTTTAATGCTGACAACAACTTATCTGGGAATTGTATGGATGGATTTTCTTGTTGTTTTTCTGTTTTATGTTTTCTCTTAATGGAATATTTTAATGGTTCGCATGGAAAGTTTCAATAATTTTATATCAATTATCAGTTCCAGTTTGCAAGAAAAATATAATTAATTTCATTTGTCTTGCCCTGCCAATTTTTATGGTTTTTTTTTTTGTTTTTTTTTGTTTGTTTGTTTGTTTAATTTTTAAATGTGAAAATCTGGAGTTTTGCTTAACATATTAAAAAAATATTTAAAAAAACGATAAATATTTTATAACTAACTGAATTGCTGAGGTGGCCGATAGCACTCGATGGAAAATATTAGCAAAACCATTATTGTTCATGAAAATAAATGTTGTGCATAAAATTAACACAACACAAACATCAACTCATACCCCAGCGGAAAAGTGGCTTGCAAATGTTACAAAAATACTCCTGCCATGAGTAGAAAAAATATATAATAAAAGTCAGGAACAGCGAATACAAAACGGTTTGTCAAACCGAGATAGAACTTTATGTTTGTAATTCCAATCCTGTTGCGTATTATGTCGGGTGTTTTTAATAGAGTGATACAACTTTGAGTTGGCGTCACTGCTTTATTTGACCACCCTTTTAACAGCTGATAATTGGTTTTTGTTTAGTTTGCGTTGACATTTCATTATAGATCGACTTACACCAGAGCAACGCGTGCAAATTGTGGAAATTGTTAATCAAAATAATGGTTCTGTTCGTCAAACTTATTGTGCACTTCGTCCATTCAAAATTTTATTTTCCGATGACGCCCATTTTTGGTTGAATGGGTACGTAAATAAACAGAATTGTCGAATTTGGAGAGAGGACAATCCACAGGCTTTTGTCGAAACACCATTCACATGCACAGAAAATTACTGTTTGGTGCGCTTTATGGGCTGGCGGAGTCATTGGCCCATATGTCTTCAAAAACGATGATGGTCAGAATGTTACTGTTTGTGAAAATTGTTACTCCATATTGCGCCTTGTACGCGCCAGCCGTGGTCGCCACATACCCGGAATCATATTTAAACATTAATGTCATAAAATATTCTATCCAATAAAGACCGTTTCATTGATATCAAAAATATATTATTAGGTTTTATTATGATTTCAACTTGTATCACTCTATAAAAAACACCCGATACGAAGGCTTTGTTGTGTTGGACAAGCGGCTTGAAAGGAAATCAAATAGTTTGGATATATTGGCTGCCATATTGAATAATAAATACAATAATAATAATTAATTATAATTTTTTCTTTTAAAAATATTTAATTAATGAACAAAATATATTCGCCCCAAAAAATCAGCTGTGCCAAAGCCATTCAGACCTGAAATGTCAATAATGACGATGCCTTACATGCCGAGTTCACCTCCGCAGTCAGTTATGAACATAGAGTCGAATTTCCCTGTTCTGTATTAATGCCCTCTTAACACTTTATCCTCAATAAAAGTTTCGCTACACTGCACTGCATATGTAGGGGTCATAACCTGAGTACAAGAAAAAAATGTATGCTTTCTTTGATTTTGTTGATATTTTTCAATATAAAATAAAATTAAGAGCTCAGTAATAATACAGACGATTCGTATGTTTAAAAAGAAACAACTCTTCGTGGTTTTTAATTAACTATTCTTCGCCTCGAAAAAGAAAATTAATTAGTTTCCAAACTCACATTCAAGGCGAATTTATAACAGCTGGTCTTGAGAGCTCAGGTGTGTGGAATTCGCTTTATACCTGCCCTATAAAACAGGACTCATAAAAAAAATGGTAAATGTTCAAAGACATTTTTTGAAATGCAAAATTTTTTTCTAAAATGTTTAATAAAGTCCCGAGTTAGTTTTTATTACATGGGCAGTTGCACTTTTTTGTTGTTTGCATTTAACTCTTAACATAAAAATAAAATTATTTATGATTAATATATTTTATGAAATTTTTTGTTATTCGCTTTTCAAATTTTGCCTCTCATATACACATTTTTCACGGCCTTTGATATGCCTTAAATAATGTTCTTTTCTGTTGTAAAAAAGAATGCTACATTTCTTACACTTTTTATTACAAACTGGCAACATTTTCATTTCAAGGTAAAGAATTTATTAGAAATTAATCCAAAAATTATTTCTGACTGTTTAAAACTCCTCTGCAGTGAAAATATGTTTTATGCTTTCCAGAAAAGAACGCCATAATATTGTAGCATTTTTGACAGCTGATTAAAGCTGTGGCGGCGAAATGGGATGACACAATCTGTTATTAATTCGCCTTGTAAAAAGGCTTGTGAATTGCATTATATTTCAAGAAAAAAAAATTAACTCTTAAATTATTGCATTTAATTGCATCTAATTTGCTCTTATAAAGACAATTATAAAAATCCTTGTTCTATTTATTAGATAAAGGACAACCACTCTGAAAAACAAACTACAACGAGCTATTGTAGCTTCCTTTGAAAACACTCACTGCCACGTTCTGCTATATTTACACTTAACTGTTCGTGCATTTCTTTGCCAATAAAATTATTATTCAAATTTAATAACTCAAATTAACCAGCTCCAGTGCGATAAAATCACTTTCAAAACTAACAACATCTATTTAGAGTGCGACACAAAGCAAAAGTAATTGAATAGATTGAGAACAGTGAACAGCCAGCCAGCCAGCCCAGTTAATAGCATTTGAAAACTGCATGTAACATGACATGATGAAGAATAAATGATGCACAAGTGTGAATTGAAAGTAGTTGCTAATCAAGTTATGAGGGTGAAAATTTAATTTGTGGAAAATACTTGATTTATAGAGAGTTGCTTTATTGTGTATGTTCGTGTAATTAAAGCAAGAAACAATGAAAAGATTAATGTTTTGTTTAAACGTTAATTTGTTAAAAACAAAAATTGCAAAAAATAATTAATATCTGTACTCGACAAGACAACAATCTTTTTTTTTAATATCAAAAAAAAAGTATTAAAATGTTCTCAATACACTGTCGGCCAGGGGAATAAGAATTGAGTTATTTGGTGTTGTTTGGGTCAAGTATGGGAAACCCTAAAATTATTTTCCATAAGCGATAGGCATTTTGGCCTCCTTTATTTTTTAATACTTCAACTCAAATTGCACAATTGTTCCAAGCGTTTAAGCAGCTCTGTGTATTGAACGTTACTCGCTGAATTAAAATATCTCATATAAACAAAGTATATGATTGTGGTTCAATATATACAACAGATGTTAAATAAATTTATCAAATATGGTGGCTTATAACGAAATGTACTGAACGTTACCTGTAGAATATTTTAGTTAATTGAAAATTATTTACAATTAAGCATTTAAAATGTTGTTGGTGCAACTTGTTTTGTATACGCAAAATATACAAACAAAATTTCACACTGATGGATATGTAAAGAACGTTACTTTGATTAATTTTCAAAAATATAAATTGGGTTTCAATCAAATCAGGCGTTCACTTAATATTACCGATTATAAGTTTTCAGTAGTCCGTTGTATCTTGTTTACTGAGAAGCGTATTGAACGTTACCCATACAAATGCTTAAATTTATTCAAAATACTTTTTTTTCTAACATAAATTTTGTTAAAACACATGCA
Source organism: Linnaemya vulpina (assembly GCA_963675445.1). NCBI lineage: Eukaryota > Metazoa > Arthropoda > Insecta > Diptera > Tachinidae > Linnaemya > Linnaemya vulpina. The sequence continues at coordinate 7,446,803 of OY776277.1, forward strand.
ATATAATACAACTAAAGCATTGTTGATTCATGTTTGTATTGAACGTTACCTGCGCCAGTATATTATGAAATATTTCATAAAATACACGCTCATAATAAATAAAATGGTATATGGCAGACATCCCAATAAAAAATTTGCCAGCGGAAATGAGGATCATTAAAAAAAGAAGGGTAACGTTCAATATACACTTATATTCAGAAATTTATTGAACGTTATCCGTACAAAAATTAAAATAAATTCAAAATATATAATTGATAATTTAATATTTTTAAGACACAACGAATATGATACATTTGCAGGGTTGTGAATTTAGCTATTCATTGAACGTTACTTTAGTGTTATTTTTAAGCTTTAAATTAAATACACATATTTTGTAGAAACTCAAAAAAAGTTCTAAAACGACAAAATTGCAAAGAGAAAATAATAAAGTTTGCCACTGAAAATGAAGTGCAATCAACATAAATCAAAAGGGTAACGTTCAATACACAAAATCAATTTTCGGCCTGAGTTTTCATGAAGATATTAGAAATTTCAGAGTTTTTAAAACTGACCTCTTTCACACTTTTATATATTGAAAACTACAAAAAAATGGTTATTAGGGAGCTGCCTTATTTTGGGGATTTTAGCGATAAGCACTTGAGTTGTTGAGAAACGGCGTAAATTATAATTGAGATCCCTGCATGCAACTTTGAAATTATTCTGTTTATCTTCGTGGGATAATTTAATTTTTACTTTAAATCACATACAAATTTCCATTGATACGTCAGTCCGGCCCATTGTTTTCTTATCGAAAGTCAATGCTGGGGCAACGTTTGAATGGAAGCTGTGAAAATTCACAAACTCCAATCGATCCATTAACAGCAATTTGGGAATTTCCTTTTTTTAAATAAAAAACTTTGTAACTGAAACTGTTGCTGAATTTGTTTTTATAATTGTTATAAAACTTAATTATTATTAATAAACATGAGCCTGAGGTTTCGTTACTTCTATTAATCAATCGAAATTATTTTGTTATTATTTTCTAATGCAAAATGCTAAACGAAAAATTATGTTGTTGAATATAATTCTTTGTTATTTTTTAAAATCAAATAGAGATTTTTCAATACTAAAAAAGAGTTCTTGTCATTTGTAACGTTTAACTAGATTTGAAACACTTTTTTAAAGTGAAAGAATAAAAGAATAGTAAGAAATAAATCTTCTTTTTATATCAAATCAAAAATTATTATCATCAATTATTTTTATACTTTTATTCAGAACAAGCAACTTATTTTTTACTAAGTTCTTGGAACCTTTAACTGAAACTCATACTCAGTTGGTCAATATAGTTGATGAAACATAATGTTGTTAAGAAAATTTTTGGTGGTTGTCAACTTTCGATGGCTTGTTAAAATTCCTATTGGCTGGCAACACTTATTTTTTTCATTATATTCAATTCATTTAATTATTGTTTTGCTACAAAAATTTGCATCAATAAATATGTGCGGTATTATTTCATATGGAAAAAGCAAATTTATTAGATACCATAAGAATTATTTGAAACATTCAGATTCGAAAAAACTCAAATAAAAATTATTGTTTTTACATGAAATAATGAAACAACATAAAAGATTAACATCATAAACTATTCGCACTAAAACATAAAAGGTGGATACTCTTAACCCCGCATTAAATAAAGCACTTGTAGATTTAATAATAAATTATAATTATAATTATAATTAAAATTATAATTATGAAATGGATCCAGCAAATATTTTACAGAATCAAAGAAATTTAATTAATAAAAGTCTGCAATAAAATCAGCAGCCATGGTTTTCTATACAATAATTTAAAAATCTCTGTAACGTTAATTTTTTATGGTGTTTCGTATAATTAAAATAATTTTTATATGCAATTTTTGTTGTCTTCGACCAGCACTCTGGGGATGGACCAAACATATTCTGTGCTTTCTTTCACAACTAGAAAGGAGGGGATAGTGTTAACAGGAAGGACGAAAACTGATTAGAAGTTACAGAATTTTGCAGTCGCTATTTTAACTTGGCCGGTGAATTTTTCGCTGCAGGTACCGAGGATGGAGGGTGCTGTTTTCTGCTCTTGTAGTACATGACGGTATTAGTCGATTAGAAATTATAATATAGGGTGTTTTTTACAGAGTGATACAAGTTTAAAACAAAGTAAAATATTCTAATATATTTTTGATATCAATGAATATCTTTATTGGATAGAAAATTTTAAGACATTAAATGATTTCGGCCAATGTGGAACACCAATTTTCACAAACAGTAACATTCTGACCATCATCGTTTTTGAAGACATATGGGCCAATGACTCCGCCAGCCCATAAAGCGCACCAAACAGTAATTTTCTGTGGATGTGAATGGTGTTTCGACAAAAGCCTGTGGATTCTCCTCTTTCCAAATGCGACAATTCTGTTTATTTACGTACCCATTCAACCAAAAATGGGCTTCATCGGGAAATAAAATTTTGAATGGACGAAGTGCACGATAAGTTTGACGAACAGAACCATTTTTTTGATTAAAAATTTCCACAATTTGCACACGTTGGTCTGGTATAAGTCGATCCATAATAAAATATCAAAGCAAACTTAATAAAAATCAATTATCAGCTGTTAAAAGGGTGCTGAAATAAAGCAGTGATGCCAACTAAAAGTTATATCACTCTATAAAAAACACCCTATACCATTTCTAACGAAGTTTCAGTTTTGCTTTATTTGCAGTTCTTTAATAAAAGGTGCAACAACTAGTTGACATTTCAGAGAAGAGAACACAGTTGGCAACTGCTCAACTTAAAATGTTTGCTTTATTTAAAAAATGTTGCCCACAAATTTTTATTACTTCGGTGATTTAAATTTTTTTAAATAGTTTTACAAAAGTAAAAACAAAAACTAAGTGTAAAATTGCACGCATTAATCTCAGTCGTTTAAAAACGGAGATCCCTGTTATGAAACAATAAACTTCCCAGAGTCACTCTTAATAGATCTTCCAAACAAACAAAAATGCTACGGATAGGAAATGCTTAACAAAGAACACTAAATATTTACAAACAAAAACCAAAACTATTCATGTTTAAAAACACGTTAAGCCAAAAAAAATAAAATAAAATAAAAAAATTAGACAACAAAGAAATGAGCGCCCGTACTTTTGATCTGCAGTCGTTTCACAAAAAAGCCTCTCACACCATGTAAAATTAGCTCCATATTGTGTTCGTTTATTACCAAAAAAAAAAAATTTGGAATTTGATATTGAAAATAGAAAACGTGACTATAATTTTTGTTTTCAATATTTAAATAAAAAAACATTTTCAAACGTTTTAAAAAAAAAACTCCATTAAAAAAAGTAAAAGTTTTTACATAATTTCAGCCTGTTCACACAGATCAAGATTTATTGCCAACTAAGCATAAACGGGGGGATGGAGAGACTTGTCGAAGCGTGAACGTTTCATTTTGTCCGTTGGAATTTTAAACAGTTAAAATTCTGGGCAATTAAAAGTTATTACAGAGACAATTTAAGAAAGTTGCTGCAACTAAAATTGAACGTGAGGGGAAACGAAGCCTCTCTTTAATTTATAATGAAATTCCAACATTAAATTAATTCATAAAAATTAGCCCGCATACGAAAACAATATGGACATCAAGTACCGTTACAACACATTTTATAGTATGTATTTAATGAGTTAATTAATTATAATAATTATATAAATTTGTTGTGGTCTTTAGTTACTGCGATGCACAGTGGGGCAAATGCAAGCATTTCAGTTTAATACCAATTTCTTTTTTTACAAAAATGTTTCGTTTTATGTAAAAAAAGCATGGAGTCGAATGTTCGTTTTAAAAAAAAAAGGGAAAGCTAAGATTTTATTTAAGAAACTCACATGGCGATCATGGAATGTTACCCCGATTTAGGTTATTTGAAGAACAGATAACATTTAAGATCACGTTTACCAGAAACCGCTGCGCTTAACTCCCAAACTTTATCGTTGACTAAATGACAATTATTCTTAATTTATAGCCACCATGCTGCACAGTGGTGTAAATAACAAAAAAAAAGGAATTAAACAAAAAAAATGTAGTGACAGTGGAAAGCACAGGCCTTTAATATCATGTCTTATGAAGACTCTAGCTGCAACAGGAGCGTAGTTGGAAGGGGGTGACAGCTGTTTCGAGAAGCGTACGCTTAAAGAATGTTACTTATTCGAAAACTGGTTTTTGGAAAAAGTAATTTTTGGGAAAAAATTTCTTCTCTCTGCTTATCAATTTCGTCTCTGTAAACTCGGTCCATATCTGCACAATGATGAAACTTGTGAGATCTAAGAACACCTGTTGCGGTATCTTGATGGTTTGAAAAGGACGATATTTTAGCAATCTCGTTATTGGCAGCACTGTTTTTGACAGCTCAGCTGTTTTCAGATAACACATTATTGTCAAACATATTCAGTTTTGTCTTTAATTTAACCATGAATCCGGTTAACAATTGGACAACGCTTGCGAATATCATGTTCTCTTATGACAGTGTATCGTGCCTTTTTTATCGGAAATCGTGCTGAGCGTCGAAGCTCTTTTCTGGTTGAATGGATACGTGAACAAGCGAAATTGCAATATTGGGTGTGAAGAGCAGCATCCGGAAAAATATACCGTTTGTTGCGGATTACGAGCCGATAGCATTAATGGACCGACAACGAGGGCAAAAACTTTATTTTGAATGGCGAGCGCTACCGTGCGATATATATAGGATGTTTTTTTTATAGAGTGATACAACTTTGAGTTGGCATCACTGCTTTATTTGAGCACCCTTTTAACAGCTTATAATTCATTTTTATTAAGTTTGCTTTGACATTTTATTATAGATCGACTTACACTAGAACAACGTGTGCAAATTGTGGAAATACTTAATCAAAATAATGGTTCTGTTCGTCAAACTTATCGTGCACTTCGTCCATTCAAAATTTTATTTTCCGATGAAGCCCATTTTTGATTGAATGGGTACGTAAATAAACAGAATTGTCGCGTTTGGAGAGAGGAGAATCCACAGGGTTTTGTCGAAACACCATTCACATCCACAAAAAATTACTGCGGGCTGGCGGAGTCATTGGCCCATTTGTCTTCAAAAACGATGATGGTCAGAATGTTACTGTTTGTGAAAATTGGTGTTCCAGATTGCGCCTTGTACGCGCTAGCCGTGGCGGCCACATGGCCGAACTCATATTTCAACATTAATGTCATAAAATTTTCTATCCAATAAAGACAGTTTCATTGATATCAAACATATATTACTATGTTTTATTATGTTTTAAATTTGTATCACTCTATAAGAAACACCCTTTTCTTTTCCCCCAAGTTGGAAGTACAAGACTTGGCTCACATGTGGTTTTAACAAGACGGTGCCACATGCCACACAGTACGCGAAACAATGCCCCGATTGAAAGGCGAGATCGGACAACATTTTATATCACTTTTGGATCCGGTCAATTAGCCCTCTATATCGTGCGATTCAACAGCTTTAGATGATTTTTTGGGGACAAACCCGCCACGCTGATTAATAATTATATTCTAATACCCGATATCTGAATTTATTTCTTTGACTTAATTTATAAATTATTTTCTTTGATTTATAACAGATTTATTAAAAAAGTATTATGGTACAAAAATCTATTTTATAAACCTCTTATAAGTCAAACTGTTTTAAAAATTTTTTCAAATATTTTAAATATTAAATGCTGATCTTAAATTTTTTTCGTGGAAAGATCTTGAATATTTAAAACTTTTTCTTTGAAAAGTCTGCCAGTACTAAAACTACTGTACTCCAGGGGTAGTGCCCACTCTTGCCACGCTTTGCACCGGAAGTGTGAAAAAAAGAACAGAGTCTGGAGAGCAGGACTAAGAAAGATTGGAATAGAGTCCTTGACCGGCAAAAAATTCTGTTTGACAGCAACATATTTTTATAAATAAATATAAATTCACTAACAATTTAACAATTAAGGACAACGCATTTTGCACGAAAGTGATATTTCTTAGGCGACAGTTAATAAGAGTTTTTTTCAGAAGGAATTACAAATAACAAATTTATAGGGGAAATATTACCCTTAACCTAAACAACAGAACATAATAAAATTATCGATAAACTCTTAACTACCATCCCTTTTTAGCAAACAAAAACTCTTAAATTGATTTCTTTTCTAGAAAAAAATTCAAAATTTTTTGCACTTTTTAATAGAAAATGACAACATTGTGCTCTTTGAAAATTAAGAATTTTTAAAAAATTAAATCAACATGATTAACGAAAAATAATCTCTGTCTTAAGACTCCTGCAAACTGACACTTTTTCCAAAATAAGTGAAAAAATGTTACATGTTTTCTTCAGAATAGAAAACGCCATTAATGAAACTGCATAACAACTCAATAAATCATAACTAAAGAAAATAATGCTTAAATATTTACCTGCAATAATGGAAACAAATGACAACATGTTGTTTGTTGCTCTTTCTGGCACTACAAATGACAGCAATTAGTCCCTCTCTGCAAAAAATATTTCAACACCCGGTTGTCTCTGCGTTAAATCATACAACTTTTGCCGTTTCGAGTATTAAAAGACAGACACTGAATTGCACCGAAATACGCCAGCCAATATTTAATAATAGATTTTATAAATTAACCACAGCACGCGATTTGAAAATAACAACAAACTAATCCAACAATATTTTTAATATGTTTTCTTTTGTTTTGCAAATTTAAAAAACCGTTAAGATTCTATGCGTTTAACTTCCGTTTCAGCATCACTCATTGTTTGTCCTCCTGCAGGTCCAACAATTTAGCGTCAATTGTTGCTGCTGAACTTTCTTTACGTGCAGAGTTTTTTATATTTAAATTCTGGTTATTTTTTAATAGTTTCAAACTGTTGCGCTCAAAATCTGAACGATTACTGAAATTTTCAAAATCACCGAGCTGCCGAGAGACGTTAAACAAAATTAAAAAGAAAAATAAAATATAATTCAAATAAAAACACACACACACACACCAAAAATGAAAACACACAGAAAAGAATAATAACAAACGCTTTACAGAAACGACCGCTAACAAATAAATAGCGAACAAAAACCAAACTCTACGCACACATAGACAAGATAAAGAATTCACTCATGCACACGTACACACACACACACGCACGCACACAAGCCAACAATTTCTACTACAAAGCGCATACAGCAACAGAAAGTAGCAACAATAGCAATCGCAATTAAAATATATGCTTCACATTATGAATCAGAGATGGAAGTGTGGCCACAAGCTGTACGCTATCTTATGAATTATGAAACATCCCAATGAACATATTTTTGTTGATCTGTCTTGTTTCGGGATATCTATTAAACTTTTATGAATAATCAGCTGAATTGTGTGAAATAGTTTTTAGTTTCCTGGTACATCGTTCGTTTAAGGCGTTCATGAGTCCATTGGAATGACCAGAGTTTGGTTTATATAGGGTGTTTCTTATAGAGTGATACAACTTTGAGTTGCCATAACTGCTTTATTTGACTACCCATTTAACAGCTGAAAGTTGGTTGTTGTTTAGTTTGCTTTGCCATTTCATTATGGATCAACTTACACCAGAGCAACGCATGCAAACTGTGGAAATTTTTAATCAAAATAATGGTTCTGCTCGTCAAACTTATCGAGCACTTCGTCCATTCAAAATTTTATTTTCCGATGAAGCCCATTTTTGGTTGAATGGGTACGTAAATAAACAGAATTGTCGCATTTCGAGAGAGGAAAATCCACAGGCTTTTGTCGCAACACCATTCACATCCATAGAAAATACTGTTTGGTGCGCTTTATGAGCTGGCGGGGTCATTGGCCCATATGTCTTCAAAAACGATGGTGGTCAGAATGTTACTGTTTGTGAAAATTGGTGTTCCAGATTGCGCCTTGTACGCGCCAGCCGTGGCGGTCATATGGCCGACATCAAATTTTCTATCCAATAAAGAGTTTCATTGATATCAAAAATTTATTATTATGATTTATTATGATTTAAACTTGTATCACCCTGCAAAAAACACCCTTTATATGACCACAAATTTCATGTTATTTAATGTTTGATAATAATTGTGTAGTGTGCTTGTGCAGCTTGTGAAGGCCATTATGTTGATCGTCTATTATTGGCTTGTGGGGAATCCTCAATCTTTGCTGGTTCCTCAGCGTCAACCAGGGATTTGGAATTACCTCACGAAAAGTTGTTCAAAAATATCTTGAGGTAATTCTATCATAAAACGTTCTATCATAAAACATTAATGGCCGTTTTATTGGAACCATTTCTCCTCCAAACGATTTGCAATAGCATGAGATTAAAAAAAAGAATCACGAATAATTTGCCTTCAGCTTTCGCCATTCGCGATTATGTTGGCACCCGTTGCAACTTTGAAGACACATAATGCCTTTGCCATATGCATTCTACCGAACAGTGATATTATTCGGGATGTCTGTAGACCATCTGATCCCAGCTCGTGTGAAAAAGTTTGCTGGGATAGCACATGGTTTAGAGTCATCTAATTAGAAATATTAGTTTCTCTCTTAGGCCTCACAATAACTCATTTCAAGACAAAATAACACAAAATCCAGGTAATAAGTTGCATGTCGCCAGCTCTAATGCGTAACATCGTTGGCTCAACAGGTACATTTTACCGCAGTAGGAGAAGTTTTACATATTTGCATACTTACACGTGTGTGTGTGTGTGTGTGTGCACACGTCAATAGTATTTGTTATACTCCTGTTCAAGAAGATAGTTTTTTTTTTTTTTTAAATCCAGACGACAGACAAGTCAGAGGATTATTTATACTTGGGACAGATTCTTAACCCTGAATCGTTACACTTCGTCGAATCGGGGAAGCGAATTTTAAGAAAGAAAAAAGTTTTTTGTATAATTTAAAAAAATTTTTTTTAATTTTATAAAATACTTAAAGAAAAATATTTTTGTTTATTTTAAACTTCAAAAATTATTTTTAAAAATTGTTCGTCGATGCAACGAAGAGTAACCTTCGGGTACTAAAATGAAGAGTAGCCATTCAGGGTTAAGCCAATTGAAATATAATAAACACGTACCCAACACAAACATTTCTTTTTTGTTTTTTTCATAAACATTTCTTTTTTGTTTTTTATTGCTGGGCCGTAAAGGAGCCCATTGCCGATGAACGTTTCGTGTGCGTGTGAGATTTATTGTTTTGTCACGCTCCAGGGTATAATAACCGGGTAATCCCATTAGCTCAGCTAGTTAATATTTACGGCACGTAACACACTCAAATTTTATTTTATTTCGTTTTGAAATTCAAATTTTGAAAACAAAATCCAGAATAATTTTGACAATCCCTTGTTGGTCTTCTGCCAACAAAATACGTGTGTTATTTAAATTTTTTATTTTATTATTATAGTGGTTATTATTACTACTGTTGTTATTATTATTATTATTATTATTATTATTATTATTATTATTATTATTATTATTATTATTATTATTATTATTATTATTATTATTATTATTATAATTATTATTATTATTATTATTATTATTATTATTATTATTATTATTATTATTATTATTACTATTATTATTATTATTTTTCTTATCAGACACAAGTATAATTTCTTAAAATTTTTCCATTATTTTATACAAATTTTTTTATAGATAGCTTGTGTTTTTTTATATCTATTGATTATTGATTATATTGAATGACAAATTTAAAACTTCGAACGTGATAAAAAAATTAAAAATTAATATATTTTTCTGCTACTAAAAAATTCAAATTGAATGCAAAATAAAAATATTTCTTTAATTGGCGAATATTAATAAATTAATAATTCTGAACTTAATAATTAATCCTGAAATGCCAGCGAGGAGACTTGGCCATATAACGAAGATGTTTTTAACCCTAATTTTATCCGTTTTTATGACCCACTGTACACGAATCGGCAACCGAGAAGTTCTTAGAAGAACCATAATCCCATACAGTTAACTGAAGAGTAGAAGTCAACAAGTGCAAGTGAGAGAGATCCAAAACTCTCAATAGAGAGCAAACGATCGTTGATCTGGCTGCACTTAAACAATATTTGCCAACGAGTCTTGATGCTGATTGACTCAGACCTGCTTTACAAATAAATTTCAAAATATATATAGTTCTTTTAATACTTTATCGCAGCTAGAAAACTCGCAAGATCATCTGTACTCATGCGCTGTTAAATTTCAACTCAACTATCCCAAAATTAGACCGAGATTTGCCCAAAATTAAAAAATTTTTAAACTGCCTTAATTTTTCTAGCAAAGTGCTGGCAACCCTTTTTTTAAATTATACATTTCGAATTATTTGAAATTTATACGTAAAAATTAAACTCGCCAAAGAAGTCCTTCTAGTTATAGCAGATCCATACCTGGACAACCGTCTTATTTCAGAATATGAAACCTAAAATTTTCTTCATGAAATCTTTTAAATATTTAAGGCTTAAGATTTTAATTATTTCACATATTTTGAGAAATTGTAGCCTCTGATACAACTTTCATAAATCATGCACAATCATGCGCCATTATCAACTTTTTTGCCATCGATCCTACCGAAAGCTCTGCATGAGTGGGTGGCATTCTCTGAATGCCGGCCTAAAAAGAAAGTTTTAAATAAAAATATAATGGCACATCATGGCCTCTAGAGCTACCTCAACTAAAAATAAATTTTATCTAAAACGACTGAGAGGGTTAAGAGACATTGTGGTTGAAAATTTCAGTTTATTTTGCAAATTATTGCGGTATTTTTTTTTCATATAGATATTTAATAAAAGTTAATAAATTATAGATTATGGTAAATAAATTTATCAAGTGTTAATAACCATAAAAAAACTTCCATCAAAGCTTTCATACACACAAAATATCAATCGGTCTTATCAGTGTTTATGATTCAACTACTTTTTGGTGATAAAAATCCAACGTATAGAAAATTAATAACAATTTACAGTGCTGGAACGAAAAAAAAAGTTGAATAGATATCAGGGAGCTGCAAAATTCACTTCTTGGCTTAATTCAATCATACAATAAAATTTTCTCCTGCCACAAAGTTGAGTAAAATTAATCTCATGAATTAAAAGCCAAATAAACTATTCAAACGGCTTGACAAAAAAACACGGCGAGCTGTGATGGCATAATACTGACTGCAGTAGTCAGTCTCAATAGAAAATGTTTGCGGGTCTCAGTTTATGTGGGAAAAAAGTAAACAACAATCAGCCGCAACATCAATGAATGAACGAACGAACGGACGATCAAAAGATTGAATGAATTGTTTGAAAATTGGTATTTCCAATTTCTGTGAATGCGTCGACCGCTAAAATCCAAAAGAACAATAAACTTAAACGTTAACCCGCGCTTGAAACTATTTATTTGTAACGTCGTGTGTCAGTTCGCCAAAATAAACATTTTTGTGCAGCATCAAACCAAAAAATTCTCATTTTTTTTTATATAAACGTTTTCGTTCTATGGGTGTGTGCATGAGTAGATGTTCGCATTGAAATAGTTTTACCGGTTCGGCTGTAAAATAATTGTTTTTGTTTATTTTTGTATTTTTTGTTGTTGTTCTTCATGTTGCAATTATCGGTGTTGCTGATCGAGCGTTTTTTTTCTGGTGTTGGGAGAGAAATTCAGAGTAATTTCCATGTTTTTTCTTTATTTATTTTTGTTTTTGGTGCAGGGAAGAAATTCACAATTATGAACGACTTTCAAGATCGCTTAAAAAATTTAATAAATTTGCAAGAATGATATTTTTCAAATTGTGGGAGTTTTTACTTTATTTTGAGAATGAAATTTCTAACTTTTGTTGATTTCTTTTCTAGAAAAGAGTGCAACATTTCTTACACTATTTAACAAGAAAATGGCAACATTCAAATATATGAAATTAAGAAATTCATTAGAAACTAATCCAACATCACAACATCCTCCAAACTATCACTTCTTAGAAAAGCAGTGAAAAAATGCCAAAGGAAAGAAAGAAATAATATGAGTGAATTAGTCAGAGCTCGTGGCCTGCCACGGAAAAAAATTACTTCAGTACTCTCGAATAATATTTTTGTGTAATTAACGAGGAAATTATTTCAAAAACTACTCTTAAATACCTCAATTACAAATCTTGTAATTACCACACGCCAAAGTCGACAAAGAACTACTGACAACCTGGCAGCACTCGTTTATTATTATTCATGAATTAAAGTGTGTGTGTGTGTGTGTGTGTGTATGTGTCTTTGCATACATATTGGGAATTTGGTCATTAATTTTCTGCAGTCTCAACATAAAACGAACCAAAACCACTCATGCACTCACACATACTCCCATACGAATTGCACATGAGTTTCATTCAACATTTGCAGTAGCAATTGAACTAATTTGGTGCCAGGTAAATAGCCACAACAAATAAAATCACATTTTAGATGTCGGTTTTCCAAAAAATATTCATTCTTTTATAAAAAATATTGTTTTTATAAAATCAATAATTATAATGAGTTTTGAAAAATCTCTTTGGGAATGGCGTGGATGTCAAAACAAATCTCGAAAATAAATTTAGATCTATTATGCAAATAACATCAGCGCTTGGCGAAAATACTGAAAAATTCCAACATGAGGATTTTGGAAAATCTCTGTGGGAGTTTTGGGGATACTAGAAAAGAGTCTAAAAAAACTTGTCAATCTATTACAAGGCCTAGTACATAAAAAATATCTGCGTTTAGCAAAATATAACAAATAACAGCGAAAACCCTAAAAACTTTCATGTGTCGGACTTTGAAACAATTGCAATTTTATTGAAAATATGCTTAATGTAAAACTTTCCCAAAAAATAAAGAACTGCGAATATGCTGAATAATGCCCATTTGGGGATTATGAAAAATCTCTTTGGAAATGCCGGAGATTCCTAGAAAAATTCCAAACCTTTTAAGGGCCTAAATACGACGTCTATGTTGGGTGAAAAATAAGAAGTACGCAGCGAAAATCCTGAAAATCCCATTTGGGGTATTTTGAAAAATCTGTTTTGGGGCTTGGTGGGGTCATCAGGAAATATCTTATATCTGTTTAAGGCCTAATGTCTTCGTAAACATGTTGGTGGAAAATAAAAATTACACAACAAAAATGCTAAAAAATCCCAGTTGGGGTGTTTTAAAAAATCTTTTTGGGAATGGAGAGGATGCCAGAAAGATATATAAAAAAAAATTTATCCATTTTAAGGCCTACTGAGTTCTTAAATTAGAAAAGAAATTAGCTGCATCTGCAGAAAAATAAAACACCGTTAAGATATATAAAAATCCCACTATGGGTATTTTAAAAATTTCCTTGGCAATTGCAGAGTGGAAAACAAATCTCTTTAGGGTTTCTTGCACAACATTGATAACATTGTGTCACAGCTAAATGCGAATTTTCAGCAAAACTATTTCCATTTATATCAAAATGCCCCATTGTGCAACAGTATACACAAATTTAGGCACAAAACCTCAAAGTTTTCATTGATTTTTCTAGGTAACGAAAACATTTAGAATGAACTGCAGCATCAGTTTATGCAGATTTTTTTTGAAGTGTAGGAGGGTGAATTTTCTCTGATCGTTTTGTCGCCTCGCCCCCATTGTAGTTGACGAGTGTGTTTGCATACATCCATTATTTTTTCCTCATTAATTTTCCCTTGACTTTGTGCATTTTGTGTGCTTTTCATCAATTGCACTTAATCAATTATTATGAAATAATTTCAAATTAAAATTCGCTTAACTGAGCCCGAGTATGAACTCGTGTAACAGTCGTTACATACAATTAACTGTCACACAGAGTGTTACGTTTTGTTTTTTTCATTTTATTTATATTATTGCAACTTTTTTTTTGTAAAACAGAATAGAAAATTTTTAATGTTATTTAGATTTGAATCAAGTGAAAATATGAAATGAAAAACAGCAAATCACCTGTGGGTGCCATTAATATTTTTGTTGTTGTCATTTGTATTGAAGCAAATAAAAGAAATTTCCCACATCCACATACAGACAAAAGGTACGTTCACACTTGTCCAATATTTGCTCAGATGCAGATTTGTGTGTATTAAGTAAATCAGTTTCATACTGCGCTCATAAACAGTATCGTAGAATCCAATTTTGTTGGAACCTGTTTGACTCAATGAGCACTCGCTTGATTTATAGGGTTTCCCTACGCTTTTCTGGTTAAATATTTGACAAGTGTGAACGTACCTTTTGTCTGCAGTATTCTAGTTATATTTAACTGACCTTTTTCAAATTTATTTGTTTTGATGCAGCGACCTGAATTTGGGTCTGAACCTGAAGGCATTTGAAATATTGGAAAATAAATTAACCACAGCAACAGAAATATTTGCTTAATTCATATTATCCTTATGTCGTTTAAAGTGATTTTTGGAGTAAAAAATTTCAAGCAAATTTTTCAATATAAAAATATTTTATCAAAAATTTATTTTTGTTTTGAAAATATTTTTTAACAGTTTTTTTTCCAAATACCCATTTAATCGACATTCCAAAGCTTGGAGTATGAGAGAACCGTACTCATCCGATTTTTCTGATCTGCTTTAGTGCAAAGTTGCGTCAGTGTGTTTGTTGTTATTGGCCTATTTCGATGACGAAATCATAGAATTGGTCGCTAAACATTTTCGACAGCTCCCTTCTTCGTTGCCTGCTAAATATCCCTGCTTATCTGTCCCCCCAACATTGAAGATATCTGGCAGCGTTGTGTTTGAAGCACTAAAATTTTTCATTATTCTCACATCTGGCCACACTTTATATTTTGTTTACGTTTTGCTCATGTTTGTTTACTGTTCTGCTTTTTGTTATTGTAAAACACAGTTTTGCAAAAACACAAACATGTTTTTGTTATGCTGCAGTCGACTTCTCTTTAACAAAATAGAGACATATTTTTACACAAACAAATTAAGAGTGATTTCTTATTTTGGACTGGACGTTAATGACTTGGACTTAAATCGGCAACATTGTAATTCAATTCGTTTTATTTTAAATTGTATGTGTTTCTAGCAAACATTTCAAATTACCAGCACCCATCCATAAATGGAAAGCTCTGAAATGACTCAACTTTTCCCATTGCCCTCTCCTCCCCCTCTAATTCAAACATGTGGTATTTTAGTTACTCTTACTTAATTGAAACTAGTTTCGTTCTTTCGTGTTCTTTTTTTTTTTTTGTTTTAATGTCAACGTTGATTTTGTTTTAAAATTGCAACTAAAACCTAAAGCCAGAATTAAATTACACTGCAAGAAGAAATGGCAAAATATTTAGAAAGCAAATATTTTTATAACATCATGTCAGTATTAGTTTTCATTTAACAATCAAACACTTTAACACCAGACAAATTAATCTGCTTAACTATAATTTGTTAAGATTAATAGAGAGTTCAGTATGCAAAATGAATCGAATCGCTTTCATCACACATACCAGCTGTTACTTTTACTTGTGTATCCATTCTCATGCACAAAATAATTCTCATCATCACAAGTCCACAACAGTACGGGTACTCGTATGCAAATAAGTTTGATGTTATCATAACAAATGTTATTAAAATAGTTGTCGTTGTTGTTGTTGTTGTTGTTGTTTTTTTTACACAACAATAAAATAGTCGTAGAATGAATTCTAAAGCTGGAATAAAAACTGAAACTAATCCAAGGTTTTCTGTACACAATCGAAAACTCACAATCACTAAGTATGCATTTAGTTATCCAGGCTGACTGACAGTAACTAAATAGACAAATAAGTAGTTGAATGCGATGGAAATAGATTTACTCACACACACACACACACACACACACAACCATACACAGTCACACAAATTTTCTATCAATTAGTTTAAATGAGCTAGAAAATTTCAAAAAGAAAAAGGAGAACTATTTTTCTGTTGAAAAAAAAAAGCAGATAAACTAAAAGCCGATTGTTATTCGGGGTTTTATTTCTTAAATAAGAGACTGAAAGGGGTTTTAGAAACGCAGCCGGTCGGTCGCTTTGATTGTAATTACTGTTAACAGTGCAACTCATTATGAAACACTTTAAAAGCTTTAAATTAAAATAAAGAAAAGTTTACGAGCAGCAATTTATGTTTCAATTAAATGATTCGACATTTTTGTTTGAATTTTTTTTTATTTTTTTATTTTACACAAATAAGAAAAACAATTTGTAGAGCCAATCTGTCTGCGAACTCTTGAGATGTTGTGGCTTTATTGTTCGTTTGTCAAACTATCTAATGAGAAATCTATTAAATTATTTAATAGCCCTTCAAATCAATATTCTTAGCACGCTTCTGTTTATTACGCTGCTTTAAATAACAATTGGCTCGAATATTTCAACTCATGCTGTACTCAACCGTTTTATATGATTTTACTTTTTTGTAATTCAGATTTTTTAATCTATAATTATAAGCGTGCGTTGTTCAAAATTTGTTATGATTAACATATCGGAGGCTACACTGGGACATGGGGGATAAAAACATATTAATATCCATGGATGTGTTGCGACTTTCGAAAACAGCTGTTCGACTTTTCTACATACATATATAATTTTAAATTAATGTTGGTTTTCCCTCGATCATCAAAATATTTATCATAACTTTCTGAATATAACTCATTGCGAAATTGAGCCTGTTAATATTATACCTCGAGCATAACTACACCGAATAACGAATTTCGGCCAACCCAACGAATTCGTTGGCGTAATTTTTAGCACGAAAAACAATAACCGCGAAAAACTCATAATTGTAATAACTAAAATATTAACTTATAGTTTTTGCGATAGTGTTGCCATATAAGAAATAAATAATATATTAAAAATTTACAAAAATACAATTAACAAAAAATTTTATTGTCAAATACTTGTATACAAAACCAAAATAAATGAGTTGTTAAAGCAAAATATAACTTCCTCAACACAAACGCTTTAAAACTGAAAAAAAACATGGTCACACTGTAACGATTTCTTTTTTTATCATCGTCGTACAAAAAAAAAAAAAGAAATAAATCGCTGCATAGTGGCTGATTTCTGGCATCCCCACAATTCCCAAAGGAGATTACGAAATCCCGGGCTATGCAATATATTTTTTTTATTTGTAACTGGTTAATAAACAAATTTTGTTACAAACAATTATTTTTCAAAATTATATTATTCAATTCATGTAAAAATAAGTCTATGGCACCAAACATGGACAAAATTTACGAGCAAAAGTTCACATAAACCGTGATTTCCATCCCTGCTTTCCCTGTTTTATTATTTAAAACCAGAGTATTTTTATGTTGTGCATATCTACACAAAAATACCTTTTGAATTATTTAAGTTTTATTATTATTTTTGGAGAATAAAATACTTAAAATGGTGCCACAAAATATGTGGCGTATTTAAACATAAGATTACGCTCGATATTACTATTTCAATAAAAGGCCTTATATCATCCAATCAGAATGAGAAGTGCACCTAGTGAAAATAATTTAAACACCGAAAACGTGAGCTATTGTAGCCTGCAGTAAGAATTTAATATTGTTTCGTAAGTTTTAAAGTTTCTTTCCAGTTGAAAGTTTTGTCTCAGTAGTTATTGCGTTGGCTTCAAACTATTTTTTGCACTCATTAACTTTTTACCAGTTAAATTTTTGGCAACTTTTTTCTTAAAAATTAATAATTGTTTCAAGCTCAAGGCCCACCCAAATATGCACATGCATATTACAAATCGTACTGCATATTTATAATTGTTTGTTATTGCAGAATTGTTGCAAATAAATCTAAGCAGGTTGCACCCAATAACTCAGTTTTATTTGTTAATTATACCACATAAATTTGTATGACTACAGCATGTGTTTGTGGACATGTTTGTTTTGTAAATGAATGTGATTATTTAAATTATTTCCTTCAGCTGTCACGGAAAGACACCTATTCTTGTCTTGTGCCATACATTGCATTTCATTTAGTAAATAACTAAAAAAAAGTTTTATATGTCAAGCCAAATTGTTAATCAATTGTGTGAAAAAAAATAAATAAAGAAAAATTTATAACCAATACAGATTGTCACATAAGATAATTGAAAAAAGGACATTTTTAAACATGACTCATATACAAGAAGGTTATATTGTAAATGTATTGATAATGGTTTTATACTCGCACAATCGTATTCTTCTAGCAGTCTTGCAAGTGCAAATATTGCTTCTCTGCCTTGCAAATCTACTATTAAAACGCAATCTTTTTAATGGTTAATTATTTTTTCAGCAATTTTTTGTATAGAATAATTTACAGAAACATAAATTTTCTGTTTCTTAGCTAATTGTTTTAAATCTTTTGGTAGATTTCACATTTTAAAATTATGTCATGATGGCAATATCACACAATGCAATTTTTATACAGAGCTACCAGTTGTGTATTTCAATTGTGCAGTTATTGCAGCACTGCCACCTTTGAAATGCATTCCATTTCTCATTTCTTTTACCGGTTAATATCTACTAGCGTTGCTGTTTAGTTACACAATCCAGCAAAGACATGCACCTGCATTATGTTAGCAATACAACTACAGTCTGGCAATCTTTTTGTGGAGATTTAATGACATTCAAACAATTTGTGTAATTGTTAAGAATCAAAGCCAAATTTGCTTTAGACCAAATACCAAACCCAAAGAATATTTATATCAAACATCAAAGCACTATATATGTTTTATATTGTGGTAGAAACTGCCAAATGCCTCTTGTTTGTGTTACAAACCCATGCAAAAACACTATTAAGGAACAGCATGGCTGATTTGTTTACAAATAATTTCGTATACACAAATTACAAGAACACGTGTTGCTTTGTTTTGTCGTGTGTGGTTGACAGTTTGTAACCATATACAACAATAAAACGCCGTGTTGTTTTATATGTTGGTGATTTTTAGTATACCTTTTGCTTCCTTGTAAATAATTGTATCATATGCAAGATTAGGCATTAGCTCTGGCTCCCACTTTCTTTATATACTTTTACAACTGTACATACATGCATACGCGAAAGCTGTGAATATGGTATTTATATAAATATATAACACATAATATTCTCAGAAACTTCCAAAACATTAATATTAGTAATTATTTGATGTCCTAAGCTGTTATGAAAATGTAACATAATAGCGAATGCATTGCAAAACTATATTCAGTGTTACTGCTATAGTCAAGACGCCAATTCTTAGTTAATGATCTCTTCTTAAGCCTTGTGTTTCAATTAAAAAGCACCTACAAATATCAACCAGTAACACTTATTGAACTGTTAGTGAAGCAGCGAATTTATAAATTATCTACAAAAGTCATAAGCGTAAAACATAAACTGTTTATTACCATAGTCCCCAGGTTTACTGAATCTAAAAGAGTTATGCTGCTAATATTAAGCGCACATATTATTTGCCGTATTTGTACTACACAAATGAGTGGCAGCACAATTAATACTCTTTCATACAACACTGTTCGTATTCTCGACGCTGGTGTCGAAAAATGAAACTCACCAAGTACGTGAATTTTTTCAAGCAGTGAAGTAAAAAAACTGCAACACGATTAAAGAAAACGTTTTAACAAAAAATTGAAGCAAATATATTGAATTCAATTATCAAAATTCCATAAATAAACTTGCAGCGAAAAGTGAGTGCGTAAATTGTAATGCAAATATACCGTAGTTTTTCCTATAGAATATAATGAAAAATTTTGCAATGAGAAAATTTTTCAATGGGCTGAAAGACGGTTGAATGAAAAGAAGAACAAGTGATAGTAGAAAATGACAAGAATGAAGCAAGGCGGCGAATGAGAATAAGCGAGAATCATAAAAGAATTATGAAAGAGTTGAAAAGAGACCCAAAGTAAAAGAAAAATGTAAAATATTGATAATTCAATAATATATTTGTAATATTCAAAGTTTATTTTAACATAAAAATCAAAGTGGATGTGATATAAATGTGTTCATTGACGTAAATGCTTAAATACAATTCTGACAGTGAAAAAATAATATAATTTTGTTAAAAAAAGCTCGGTAAATGTAGCGGCGTTCTTTTGAGAGGTTGCAAAAAATTAAAGAATCAAAAAACTAAAAGAAATATAAATTGGAATGAAGTAATAAATAAGAGAATGAGAGTAATTATAGATGAAAAAATACCAGACGCAAGCAGAGCTGCCGGCTGCGATTCATATTGTCATATTGGCGTTTTTTTTTTCTTATAGATTATAGAATTTGTATATTCACTCGCTTGTAATAAATATTTGCATATTTTCTACCATGAGATCAGGCGTCTTAATCGTAAAACTTTATATATTTAATAGCCAAAAATTAACTTATACTGAATATATCCAGTGAAACCTAGGACGCCTGCAACAAACCTTCTATGAATTTATATCGCACCGTTTATTATTGTTTACTGGTAACATCAAATTAACCATAAAAGTATGCATTAACTATATTGTTATGCCAAAAATAAACATCTGGTTAGAAATAAATATCGCAGTAAAATGATTGAAATATGTCGCACATCAATTTTCATATATATGTAGTCAAAGAACTATCATAACTTTCATGCATATATCTAAAATAAAGCAAATGTATAAGTTTTGTGTTGCAAAATCAATATTGTTAAAAACAAAATATTTAATGGAAATAATAAACATGAAAATATATCAGCTTGTAGCAAAAAGGAATAAAAGTTTTGAAAGGGATAAATAATTTGTTAATATATAAAAATATGTAGGAATCATGCATTCAGTATTATCTTAAACTGTTGTCGATAAAACTGTAAGTTGGCCACATTGATTTTGATCATTGTCGGTGGCAGAGCAAACAAATTAAAAAAAATCACATCATTAAACAAACTATTTTACATTTTAAAATGGGGAACAGGGCGTAATTTTTTGTTAGATATTCTTCAAAATTCAGACATTATTATGAATTAGCAAGCGAAGTGGTCAAATTTCATTTTTATTTATTCTCAACTTTGTTTTCCCATTTCAGAAACAGACAAATTTGCAACAAAAGCAAAAAAAAAAAAACATCAAGGGAGAAAAAAAGAAAAAAATAAGATACAATTAGAAATTCGAAAAATTAGCAGCAGTCCGCAGCATTAACATCATCTTCAACTGAGAAAAATTAGCAGACGAAACATTAAATTTCTACGACTACGACCACAAGAAAAGACTGAACCTATTACTACAACAAAATAACACTACGCTATTGCTTCTGAAAACTGAATAATAAGCAAAGTTGACTTGTTTCATTATAAGCATATTTACCATACCCAGAAAAAGAAAGAAAACATTAATTGTTCATCCTTTTTTCGATTTAAGTTACTAAGACTTTATCGTTAAAATAAAAAAATAAAAAAGGAATTTTCCACTTTTTTGTTTGTACGCGTTTCGAATTTGTATCTCAAATTGCTATATTTAGTTACATATTATTTTGATTTGCTTAAATCTATTTCAAACACCTAAAAATTTCATCGTTTTTCCCTTGGTAATTTAAAAAAGGTCTGTCTGCAGCAACAGTTTCTTTGCTTTAAGTTTGGAAAATTTATCATTCTTAAGGTCTTCATTGTCTTATTATACAGCGGTCAAGATTGCATTAAACGTCATCAAAACAATTATCCACTAAAACCCTTTGGATTTTTGTAATTGTATTCATTCACCTCAATATGGATGATTTGTTGGTCGAAGTTCGTCTTGATAATGGCGCCTACTATAAGGTAAGTTTATACTCCTTTAATTGTGTATGGGTAATTAATTTTTAGATTATTTCTATTTTTATTTGAAGTATGTATGTATATATGCATGCACTTTCATAGATACGTACTCTTATGTGTATGATGTTTTACACTTATTTCATTTTTCTGGTGGGTTGGTGTATCATTGTTGTCTATTGGTGTTAAAATCTGCTGACGTTAACGTCCTTTTGAAACAGAGACGTATTGAATAATCTTTAGTGTTTGAATTTATATATCTTTGCAGGATAAAACTGTTCTATATAATTAAAAATTTATATTCGTTCCTTATAATTTGTGCTGGAACGACATAACAATTCCTGGGAACTATAATGACACAAGTTTCCACATATATATTTGGAAATATTTTATTTCTAGTCGCTGTATACACATCAAATAAATGTTTTTGATACATTAACATATATCATTTCCGTATTTTAAAGTATATTTGAAATAGAAGTTAATATATTCTTGCTTCTACGAATTCGATAAAAAAAAGGATAAAATATGTTAAATACGGATGTGTGTGGAGTTCGGACCATTACTAATATTTTTTCAGTTGTCTTATCGATGCCAGATTTTTCCCCCCATTAAATATTAAACATGCGCATATTGGACGACTCAAATCTTTGTGGTTTTCATTCCAAAAATTTGTGTAAAGGCCCAGTAAACTAGAAGATCGATTTCAGAAGGATTTTCTGAACCTTTAAAAAATGTATACTTATTCTGTTATAAATGAAATAATAAATAATTATTACCATAACAATAGGAGAGAGCTGTTTCCCAACTATAATAACAACTACAACGAATATTACCATTATTTCTTTCTGTAGAATGAAAAGTGGAGTTCTTATTAATAGAATAATTTGAAATATTAGCCATTAAGTTTTAGAATAAATTATTTTCTATTAGTTAATGAAGTCATTAAACTTTTAAATAACGATAATTTTCTATAATAGAAAACTAATTAATCTTTGCCATTGATGGTTTTGAATATTGGTCCTACCTATCCTTCGATTTATTGTTTTTCTCGCAATAGCTGCGTTTAATTTACTAATCAGGGCTTAATGCTTCTATTAGCTGTACGCCTCTGCGACATTTTATGCCATCAACGTCGGTGATAGAGAAGATACTGCGCTGCATATGTGCTCGTTGATGTGATTGTGAACCTGGCGAATTCTGTTAGTAACCTTTCAGCTGTTTAATATTTTCTCTACATTTTTCTTTAGTTTTAGCATTTTGCGGTTTTGTTTATCAAGTCTTATTGTTCTTCTGCTTGTTTGTCTATAGCTGATGTGCCTTTTTTTAGATTTTAAACTAAATTATATATTAGGCTACACACTCTACATACTTGCATTCAAGTTTTCTAAAACAAAATCGAAAGAACTGCGACTGCAACTCATCCATGCAATCAATGTGCAATATACCACAATAAAATAGACGAAAACTGCAATAGCAATAAAAACAGAAACTGAGTCTTATTTTCTCCCCACACATACACACGCATACATTACACACATCCAATTACCAATTAATTTTATTTATTGGTTTTTTGTGTTCTTTTTTATTACAACACTCTTTCGTTCTTTTTATTACAATATTTTTGCATTGATTTTCGCTTTCAGTGAAGAATAAAAGAAAAATGATGCAAAATAATGAGAAATAGAAAAAAAACTAATAAACAAATAGAAACAAAAAAATTTTTTTGTAAAAAGAAAAACATGAAAAAGTTTTTTTGTTTGTTTTATTGCTTAATTATTGTATGATTTTTAATGAGATTTCAATAATGCATGTGACTTCTATTAATAATAAATAGTATCTTATTCATTAAGAGATCATAATAAATTCAATTATTTTCAACATGAAATAAAATTTATAATTAAGCATTTGTCTAGTCTGTATGTAATGTGCCTGTCCTTTTGTATGTCATGTTGTTTGTGTTTTTAGCACATAATATTGCTAATTATCTCTTTGATTAAAAATAATGAATTTATTCATTCTTATGTTTGTATGAGACATTCAATATTAAATTTTAAGTTGTATTTGTGTGCGTATTTATATTAATTGTTATTTTATTTTTGGCATTTTAGGGTATAGTAACATCTATTTATGACGACGGTGTTTGTTGCGAAGTTGACGGGTAAGTATTCATACATGATTTCTTTATTATCAAAAATACTATAACATAACTGACGAATTAATTAATTGACTATAGTGAATTATAATATAAGTGTATTAGGTTTTGTACAATGTGAGTAGTTGGTGAAATTGCATTCTGGGAGCTTTACATTTTTAATTGGAAAAATAAATATGAGATTAACATTTTATTTCAATATTTTTGTTAAGAAATTTTTTATATATCCTTCATAAACATGATAATATATTAACCTAAGCTGTTTGCAGCATGGGCTTCCAACTTTTTCTGTTCAGATTACATTATTACTAGGTTAGCAAGATATAAATATTGCATTTACGTCCATAAATTTTTGAACGAAATGGGAAAACATTTATAAAACTAAATTTACTTTAATTAATCTTTTAATATAGAGATTCAAAGTAGAATAGATCTATTTGATTCACATAGAGTCAAGTTATTGTGGGATAACATCATCAAAACCTCAAAGTAATTGTTGATAACTTGTCAAGCGAATTATTTTATGTAGTTTTGTTTGGAAATATGAAAACATGACTTAGATAACATACATGTTTAGAAATAAACACAATGTTATAGTGGTTATCAGGTACCCTGAAGAGATTAATTTTCTTGCATAATGCAATTATAAAATCTTAATATATATGTACTTTGAGTAAATATCAAACACAGTTATTTGTTAACTAAAGCTTAAAGTTCATCCTTGTTATATCTGTTGTAGTGGAATTTGTTGGTACGACTAATCATAAAGCCCATCTAACATATTTAAAGTTTAACAACTGAAAGATATTATGATTCTTCTTCGGCAAATATTTAATAAATGTGAACGTACCTCAGCAATACCGCGATATACTGCCATTAACTTTAAACTACATGGTGATTAAATTTAATTGTACTGAACTTTCATTTAATGTTCTCTTATTTATTAGCTATTAGTTGATAATATAAAAGTTTTATTTGTATAATAATATAAGTGCAAAAGTTATTTATTAGTTATATTTATTCTTTCGATTTGGACAGATTTACCGAAACTCCCAATGTAAATTTTTTTATGTAAACAGGCCAGGTTGAGATATTGTTAATCTTTAGAATACCAGTTAATCAATTATTAAAAGAAAGACGCGCTCTAAATGGGGATCGATCCCACATCATCTTCACATCACCACCCTATAGTCTTCCGACATTCATGCCAATAAATAAAATTTACATACATACATATATATTTTTATCTCTATGTGCAAAATATCAGAACAGATTAATGTTTTTCTGTTAAGGAAGACTTTCATATGCAAAATGTATGCAACAATAAATTAAAAGGCAAAAAGAAAGCAAATAATATAAAATGTAATGCATTATTAAATAGTTCTGTTCTATGTTTTTTTTCCTCTGACTGAAACGTGTGTTTTGAATTTGCTTTTGGGCGCCATAATTGTCAAAAACTAATTTTCACAAACAGCTTCAAAATTTAGCTCATTGTATGCACAAATTGCCTAAACGGCCGAAGTCAAATTGCAATACTTGTATCATTTTGATATTTGATATCTCAGAGATAATCGGTTCTATATACAATATACATCTTTCACTGAATTTATGTAGTTTGTTGTTATTTTCTCAAAACATATTTCCGCATGTTATCAATATAAAACCGATTTTTCGATTTATTTTAATTTTGCATATTTTTCTCAGCTATTAAGAAGCTGTTGATATACTTGAAATATAAGTTTGTATATTTAGACACAACAACTTACAGTTTGCAATAAAAAGTGTGCTCTGTCTATTATCAACTTCGATAAGATATTCTATAAACCAGTTAAGACGCAAAATATAAATAATTGCTCAAGAAAAATTGTACAGACGTGTTCTATTATTTGATATTGAACAAGCCCTTTTCTATATTAAATAAAATTTTACATATAGTGATATTTTTATGAAAACAAAGTCGTGAAGACTTTGCTACGAAAACTTAATTAAATGGTCCCGCTTCGACCGGTAAAGTTATGTTAAATTCTACACCAAGTCATATCGAGTCGAAATTGTTAGACATCACTATCAGGCCACGAATATTTACTGTATGTTTTCCGATATTCAGTATCGATTTCGGTTATGAGCCGGCTAACTTTGAAGACTACTGCATTAATTTCTGTTATATAATGATCGATTTGTTTCATTTAAGTAAGACGTGTATATATTTTTCTCACTGTATGTATATATACGTATGTATTTAATTTTTAATACATACGCAAGTATATAAAATAAAAATTGGCTGTTTGCCAATTGCGACTACCTCACCAGTACGATTTTGCTGTTCTAAATTGTTTTTGTAAATATTCGGATGTCTAAATTCACATGTATGCAAGTTATTCTTGTAAATATTGAGGACTCGAAAGTGTGCATCGTAGATGGACCCACACATCGAAAGGGTGTTACATTACAAGATATTAAATGTGAGTGGCATCAAATTAAATCACTAAATATACTACAAGTAGTGTTATTCTCTACCCGGTTTGAAAATAACGCTTCGAATATGCTCTATTTAAATTGCTAATCGAAGATATATTATGACGATTGCAATTAAAGCGTTAATTGGTTGGGATATTATTTTATATTATTTCTCTAGTGCAGAGTCTAAAAGAACACCCTTTATTAAGATATGAAGAATATACTTACGTGCTAAATAAAAAATGTTGTAATTGTAATGACGCTTACAGCGTAAACACCTGTCTTTTAGATTTAAATATATTTTGCTCACACATAATTTTTTTTTATAAGTATATATATACACATTATTTTCTTTTGCAAATCTGATTGACTGCGCCATGAGTTTCGTCAAGTTCTTTAACTTTGCTTAACAATTAATTAAATATAATTGAATATTCGGATTGTTTTTTATAATTATGTATTTTTTGTTTCGTTACATATAGAGTGCCTGATGTGCAGAAATATCCCTATGCAAACGTACGCTTGCCACCGGATGAACAACCCGAACCACCTACTTTTGAAGAAGGCATGGAGGTGGAAGTTTTCACCCGTAAGACAGAGTTTGAAGTATGCGGCTTTTGGATTGCAACGATTAAAATGTTAAAGGATGATGTTTGTGCTGTGGTTTACTGTGGCTTAAATTCATCCTATACTGAAATTGTTAATCTCACACGTTTACGTCCAAAGAATCTCAATCCGCCAATCACGCCAAAAACGTTCTTTCAATTTACAATACCCATACCCGAGGATATACGTATGGAGTAAGTATTTTGCTAAATAGTTAATATATTGGATTTTGTTATTATTATTATACTATTATTATCATTATTATTATTATTATTATACTATTATTATCATTATTATTATTATTATTATTATTTACAGAGCACAGAAGGAAGGCATTCATAAGGAATTTCAACGTACCATAAACGCTGGCGTTTGTGTTTATAGTCCTGAGTTGAATGCTTTATATGTGATTTCCAAATCGGAACTTACTCACAAACACGCCAGTTTGCTGAAAGATATGCATTTTCGTAATTTATCACAAAAAGTAAGTTAATATTCGTGGTATTATTGTGTAAATAATATATATATATATATATGCATAATTAATTAATGAATAATGAACTGAAAAATGTTATAAAGTAATTAAACAGACAACTAACACATTCATTAACTAACATCTTCATTAATTTATCGGTTGAGAATCAAATTGTCCTACAAATTTTCAACATATAATTCTTCGTTTGCTAATTTTGGACAGTTGCCAAATATACAAACATTGCTTTTGATTTATAATCATTGTACTGAATCTTGGTACTGGTTTCACAAATATCCGCACAAAAGTATTACAGTTATTCCAAATGGCACCACTACAAGCCTTCCATGTTCCAATATACTATTTTATTATTTATATCTGGTTTGAATATTTAATTTCTGCAATTGTCGGGCTTTTCTCAAAAGCCAAATGGCTAATAAAAATTTATTATCGATGAGAACGATGAGTCTGTGGGCTTATGGGTTTCTTCTCTTTTCTTAATAATAAAATCATTATAATATTTTGCAACAGTTACTTTTAATATTTATAATATTAATATCTTTACCAAATTTATACCCCTGGAAGCTGCAAAGAACAATTGATTTGTGGACAAACGCATACAGATTTATATTGTTTTTACTCTCCCCGTTCTCTTCTTTCAAGATCTCAAACAGTGTCCATTTCATTTCAATATATGTTTTCCTTTTACAAAAATTATTTATAAAGCTTTAACAAATAGCTGACAATACATATCATTACCCAATTATCATCAGTATATATATACATATATATATATATATATATATATATATATATAATTAATATATTTTTCACTTCAAGGTTATGTTATTGAAACGTACTGAAGAGGCCGCTCGTCAATTGGAGTCAACCAAACTACTTAACTGTGGGTGAGTGTATCAAAAGTCGGTGTATACCTCAGTTTGCACAGTAACATCCGTTAATAGGACCACCGTATCAATTTAGTTTTCAGAATTTTATTATGAATATATAAAGAGAATAATTGAAAGTTATTAACTTAAAACATAAACATTTAGGTATACGGATGAATTTCACGTACGTGAAGATTTAATGGGTCTAGCAATTGGTTCACATGGTGCCAACATACAAGCAGCCCGTCTACTCGTCGGTGTTACAAACATTGAATTGGAAGAGAAATCTTGTATGTTTAAAATTACTGGTGAATCAAAGGAGGCGGTACAGAGAGCACGTGCTATGCTTGAGTATGCCGAGGAATTCTTTCAGGTTCCCAGAGAATTGGTTGGTAAGGTTATTGGCAAAAATGGTCGTATAATACAAGAGATTGTCGATAAAAGTGGTGTATTTCGAATTAAGGTGGTAATTATTCAAAACTAATAAACGGAATCGGTATGAATTATATTCAATTTCTCACTGAAACAATTTTAGATCGCTGGCGATGATGAACCCGATGTTAGTATATTACGGGAGGTGGGACATGTGCCATTTGTGTTCATTGGTACCGTTGAAAGTATTTCAAATGCCAAAGTATTATTGGACTATCACTTGGCTCACTTAAAGGTGAGCAATAGATTATGTTTATTTCGTTTGGTTTTCTAAATGAAAACTTATACTCATTAATTTGAAATTATTCCATGGCTTAATATGTTATATTTTGCAGGAGGTGGAACAGCTGCGCCAGGAAAAATTAGAAATCGATCAACAATTGCGAGCCATACAGGAGTCATCAATGGGTTCTGTACAAAATTTCCCTACATCGCGTCGTTCTGATCGTGGTTATAGCAGTGATATTGAATCTGTGCGCTCAAGTCGTGGTGGCCCAAGAGGCAGAGGGCGGGGACGCGGTGGTGGTGGTAATGGTGGAGGTGGCGGCGGTGGCAATCCTCGTTATAATCAAGGTAAAATTCTACATTGCAAAATGTATTTGACCATCTTAAATTTCGTGTGTGTGTTACTAGGTCGCCGAGGTGATGATGACGATTATAGTTCCCGCGGTGATCATCGTTATAATGATCGAAATATTGCCAGCGGAGGAGCTGTGGGCGGTGGCTACCGAGGAGATCGTCGTGGTGGTCAACGGCGTAATAATCGTAATATTGAACAAAATGGCAGGGATCATCAGTACTATAGTCATAACGATAATGTACAGGAAGTTCGCGAACAGAGCAGCGTTGAGAGAGGTATGTAAGCTTTTATTGTTTATTTCTTATTTGAACATATCGGAAGGGATGCTATTTTATATTTGTATATATTCGTTCATACCCAGTGGATAATTTGCAAGACAATCAATATATTTTTCCAAAATTAACTTTAGACATTAAGTAGAATTAATCGGATTTTGTAATTGGTAATGTCCGATATATATTTCGAAAAGATGATAATTTAAATTTTGGCATACAAAAATTTGTTGTTTACCCAAATATTTGCATAATTTTTAATTTCGCTTTTTGTAATAAATCTCTGATATAATAAAAAAAATAATGGATAGGCAAAACTCGAGGTTTTCTGAAAAGAAACAAAAACCATATAAAAATTTTTTTTTCTGTTAAATGTAGAGAGTGTATTGTTATAATAATTTTTTAACATGCGCTTTTTGTTTGGATTTTCAGCTGAAAGTATTTCATCATATGAAGGCAGCTCTCGAAGACGCAGAAGGCAAAAAAGCAACGCACCCCATAACAGTGAGTATGATGTCATGACTTATTTCATTATTAATTTTTATTTAGTTTTTACTAAATTGTTTTAAGTATACATTTTCATACCATGACATAATCTGATAGTTTTTTATTATTATTGTTTGTTCCGAATATAAATAAACAATTTCCATTTAATTATTGTTGTAGCAAATGGTGGAGTGGGAAATAACAAATCCCAACAAAATAGTAAACCGCCACAACATAACGTAGACAAACCAAGTGGCAGCGGCGCAGGTGGCAGCAATAACGGAGGCGGTGCTTCAAGCAGTGCTAATGAAAGATCAAAACAGAGTGTTAACAACAACAATAATAATAACAATAACAACAGTAGCAACAATAAAGAAGCCAATAATATTGTGCAAAGCAAAGTTGAACAGCAACAGCAACAGCAAGGCTATGTGACATCACAGCAGCCGCAACACGCTCAACCGCCAAAAGCCAGACGTAGTAACAAAAATCGGAACCAACAACAAAATCATGCTAATGATCATCAAAAGCCACCACAGCAACAGCCACAGCAGTCGCAACAGCATACACAGGATAAAAAGGAAACTTTAGTGAATGGAACTTCCTAATTTACCGTTAAATGGTAAAACAAACAAATAAACAAACAAAACAAAAACCAACAATTAAATACCAACAACCTCCCTCCACATACATACAGACAAACACACTCACATTAATACTTACATACATCCATACAAACTCATAACAAACATAAAGAAAACACACTTTTTTAATTTAACAAAACAAAAAATACATATATATTTAATATTTACATAAATTTCTTTTTTAATACTTTTGTGTTCCTTTCATTCTTACTTCCTAATACATTCTCCTTGTTCGAAGCAAATAAAAAAACTGATTGAATCTATAAACAAAAAAGAATCCCGCAGAAATGTTAATAAATTAATAAAAACGTAGAGGAGAAATAAAATGTGAAACATGAAACACACCTAAAAATAAACAAAATCACTCTCTGTCTTATTTTTGTTTTAAATAATCAAATCAGAAAAACTTTGACTTAAAAGAAAGAAGAATATTAAATAATATTAAATAAATATACGAAAAAATTAATTAAAATTATAAAAAATGAATAATTTTATAAAATCCTTATATATACATACATACATACTTATGTAATATTAAAAATAATTTTATGAAAAATCATCAAATAAAATTTATAATAGAAAACCAATTAAACAAATTAAACTGTATTGATTAATAATAAAAAGAAATTAAGAATTAAACAGTAAATACCTAAATTCAAACAGCAAAAACTAATAAATAATATTAATTTAATCAGAAAGTAAAATAAAAATATAAAATAAAAAATTAAACAGGAAATGAATGCAACTGAAATAAAAAACAACAAATTATTAATAATTAAAAAAGAATATTAATAAAAAAAGAGTTTTATTGCTAATTGAAAAGATAAATTACAATAAAAAAATCAGCAATTAATTTAATAAATAAACAAGAAATAAAATAAAACAAGTAATTAAAATAATTTAACAATATAAAAATAACAAAACAATGTTAACTAACAACATTACTAATTTAAGTTTTATGTAAAAAATTATATATAAACTTTCATCCTTTATTTTTTCATTTTCAAGCATGAAATAAAACAACAACAAAATTCCTTTAAGGAAGTTTTTTTCTACAAAACATAAACATAAAATACAAGGAAATATATAAATTTCAGAATTTATTATTAGTTTTTTAAATTATTCTCTTTTATTTTCTTTGTCTTAATTTAAAAAAAGTAGTTTTATTTAACAAAAAAAAAAAAAAAAAAAAAAAAAAAAAAATATATGGCCATATTCTAAATTAAAAAAACTAAAAACTTCTTTCAATACTTCTTAAAAATGACTACATCTTTTAGGTTAGGACGAAGCAACTTAGTGGTAATTCCTTTCCTTTGGTATACCTTGATTATGGGCCATATTTTAAATAAAATATTTATAATTTCTATATCTACATAAAATACCTATTTTATTTAGTTATGTATATATGTTCCATCAATATTGGTTGACGTTTACCTACTGAAAAATGTTTCACAAATGTGTAACATGTAAGACTATATTCTGAGCTTTTATTTTAGTTGCGTTTTATATGAATAGAATATAAACTAATTCTTTTAAAATTGTAACGTTAATAATATTCAAATTCGAATATTGTCTTTTCGAATTGAACTGTCATTTAATTGTATCCTATTTGTTGTCGATTAGTGATTATAACATTAACTATCATAATGACGGGTTACCCACTTAGTCTTGCAAAATTCAAGGCTGTCAGATGTTAAATATCTGTCATTCATATAATTATGAAGAGCGCATATCGATTAAAATTTGCTATATCGGTTTGATGAAGCTAAACAGGTGTTCTCACATACGAAAACGCTGACAGGAATACTGCATTCATTTTAATTTATAGTTTATGTGATATATTTTACCGTGATAAAACATAAACGTATTGCGCTCTTTTCAGAAAATGCCCAAATGTGGTAATTGTCACATACGTAAATACGAAATTTGTATTACTTCTTGTTATCGCTTGCCACAATCCTGGTCATACAAAACTATGTTTTAAAATTATTTTATTTTATGTATAAAAATTTCTAAAAATCATAAATAGAATTAATACGTCAAATAATATTATATTTCGAACCTGAAAGCTTTTACAACATAATTTTTTTGAGTGTATTTTCTCAAATAACAAAGAAAAAAATCTATAGTGAAGAAAAGAAATCTCAAGAAATCATATTCTGCCAAAAAAATATCGTTAATTGTTATTTTGAAAGATTAACGTTAAAAATATAAAACCCCTACATCTGGCAGCGCTGTTACATGCCAATGCATTCTGGATGATAACTTTTTGCAACTCCTTCTCACCTCTCAATTCTTAAATCAGTTTATTAGCAAATTTTCGGTGACGCGCACGTGTCTGTCAGTTAAATTATAATTAAAAATAGTTAAAAGTGTTTAATTTCCATAAAAGTAATCAATTCTTATAGAATAAAAGTTCCTCTGTTGGAATATAGTCAAGTTTTGGCAAATGTTTTGCTTCTAAGATGCAAATTTTGTGTGTATTTCTCAAAGCCAAAGCAGCGGAGTCGACTGCGCAACATCTGTTGTTTGTTTATCTTATTCGTGTCGCTCGTTTATAAAAGTGTTTGTGAGTGTGTTGTGTATGATTTGTGTTTCTTGAAAAAGAAGAAGAAAATAACATGAAATAAATTGGTAAAGCTATTCAGTCAGCGTTATTATTTTAATATGCTTTTTACAAAATGTTAAAAAATGTTTTTATTAAAATACGAAGTGCGATATTTATTAGAAGGCATTTAAATAATCAAAAGAGAGTAAAAATGAGGTAAGTTTTTGTCTAAGATTTAAACTATTATCTCTTTATAAAAGTGTTTGGGAGTGCGTGTGTGTGTAATTTTGTGGTTCTTTGAAAGAATAGAGGAAGGAAATGGTATGAAATAATATAAAGATCGATAAGATATAAGTATTGAAATTTCGATCGATATCGAATGCGGTAATTTGACTGCTGTCCCCGTAGTCTTGTGTGAGCTTCTAGGACTTCCGCTAGATGTAAGAGCAATAGAGCGTATTTCAACCCTATTCGATTTTAATATGACTTTTCTCTATGACTGTAGTCGTTTAGGACGAGTTTCATTGTTTTTTAAGCCTCATTCCAAGCAATTGAATGAAAAATATTTGAGACTCTAATCAAAGACTGTAGATATAATTTATAAGATATTTTTGTGATTCAAAACGGCTTAACAGAAATACGCAAACTTGTTTTGTAAGTCTCTTAGGAAATCTTGTTATTTTATAAATTACACCGTATAGATTTAGCACTACTTGATATTCGTAAAATTCAAAATGAGTTTCAAATGCATTTTATTGTACGTTTTTCATAAAAAATATTCTTAAAATAGATTTCAAATGCATTTTATACTCTTTATGAACATGGAGTTAATTAAGTATTCGCTTTAATATTCTTCCACCTTCCTTTATTGAATTTGTAGCAAAAATTAACAAAACTCAAATGGAGTAAATGCTTTACACATCTTGCAAAATTTAAATATATATTAATATTGTTAAAAAATTAAATTTATTTTGGGAAATTTTTGTGTGAAAAAATTTGGATTAACATACATTTCGAACTTATTTTAAATTTAGTAAATTATTGGGGGTAACAAGTTATTAATATTTGGCTAAATTTAGTTCATCGCTCTCAGTCGCTCTTAAAGGTAATTATTTTAGAAATGGTTCAAGGACTAGTTCCCGTTCAGAGATTTTACTCTTCGAAAGCAGAGTCTCGGTAATGAGCCCCATCTCCATCTCCGTTGATTCATTCATAATTTTTCTGAAAATATTCGAAAACTGTTAACTAGCGGAATAGTGTCAGACAAGTCCGCCAGTTAACTTATCGCTTAAAATTTGCTTTTCCGGTCTGAGGAAGATAAACAGGGGGTGTTAGAACGCTAAAGCCATCTAGATCATTTGAATTTATAAAATCATGGCTCATAATGTAAACTGACTGTTTATATTTTTACAAAATCTTTAAGGTTTTTAAGATGTCAATAAAAAAATGCTCTTTAAAAATTTATTGTAAATATATCTTTAATGATCTTGTAGAGTAAAAGCGCAATATGTTTGCTTTCGACTATATTTGTTTATCATGCCATTCGGATGTCTATAGTTAAAAACTTATGAACTGCCCTTGAAACAAGCTGCTGGTAAAATTTACTTATGTAAAGCTCATGTTAGGCCATTTACATACACTATTTGATCAACTAAAATAAAAATTCATAAAAAGTTTTATATATCGAAGCTGAATGTTATTGAAATATTATATACTTGAGTAGACTTTCTCATATAACAAAACAAAAAAGAAAAAAAAAGTCCATAGTGAAGAACAGAAATCTCAAAAAAACTTATTCTGCAGAGAAAATATCGTCAATTGTTATTTTGAAAGATTAACGTTAAAAATATAAAATCCCTACATCTGGCAGCGCTGTTACATGCCAATGCATTCTGGATGATAACTTTTTGCAACTCCTTCTCACATCTCAATTCTTAAATCAGTTTATTAGCAAATTTTCGGTGACGCGCACGTGTCTGTCAGTTAAATCATAATTAAAAATAGTTAAAAGTGTTTAATTTCCATAAAAGTAATCAATTCTTATAGAATAAAAGTTCCTCTTTTGGAATATAGTCAAGTTTTGGCAACTGTTTTGCTTTTAAGATGCAAATTTTGTGTTTCTCTCATAAAGCCAAAGCAGTGAAGTCGACTGCGCAGCATCTGTTGTTTGTGTATTTCATTCGTGTCGCTCGTTTGTAAAACTGTTTGTGAGTGTGTCGTGTGTGATTTTTTTGGTTCTTTTAAGGAAAAGAGGAAGGAAATAATATGTAATAAATAAGCAAAGCAGGCCATTCAGTGTTGTGATTAAAGTTGCCAGAATGATGATATATTTTTTAATTATGGTTTTTAAAGGCTTTTAGAAAATGTTTAAAAGTGCTTTTTTTTAAATTAAATATAAAACACAATATTCATAAGGAGGTAGCAAACAATCAAGGGCCTTAAAAATAAGGTAAGTTATTGTTGAAAATTTAATGGAAACAAACCACATACAAATCCATACTTTCGAATTGAATTAGTTGTTGCTTAAAGCTCGTTGGCGCCACCGCCAAGCGATTCGCTTGTCTTGAGCCATTTTTTTTTAAATCTGTTTGAATTCGCAGGTTTTTACAAAATCTATTAAACTTTTAATACTCGTACTTCGCCTTGCGACTGATCCTACAAGACGGGTGAAATTTCAGACAAGCGACTGTCCCCATTGTAGTGCAAGAAACATGAGTTTTTATAATAGACTTGTTCGACTTAAGCTGAGAACACACATGACATCTTCTTCCATCGTATTTATACAGTCATTTAGAAATTATGCGGCTTGAAAAAAAGACTAAACAGCGAAATATATAAAAATGATGAACGTTGCCACCGTTAAGGTACGGTCACATCTATGAAATATTTGACGAAAAGAGCGTAACCAATTACTGGTTTAATTTATATAATATTAGGAACATATTTTTATTAAGGGAATACATTTATAAAAAAAAATACAATAATTAAATACAGAAAATTCAGTCGGTAACGATTTTATTGTATCGTATATCGAATATACATATTAAGAAAACGTTTGTCAAACAATAAGGGTTACGCTTATTTCATAGAATATTTATTTGATAGTGTGTTTGCCTTAAGATTTTTATTTTGATCCGTGAAGCACAAAGTAAATATAAATTAAAGAAAATTTAATAAATTCGATCGAAAGATATTTCAATTCCTGGAAAGCTTCTTTAGAAAACGAAAATCGATAAATTTATTCCGAATGAATTTTTTGTTTTTTATATCTGAAATTAAAAACAACATTAACTATCAAGATAATCAAATTTAAATATGTCAGAATTTGGAAAATCGCTCATTTTGTGAAGAAGCTAAAACGAAATTGATCGATATGAATTTTCGGTTTCTAAACCATTCCGAACAATTTCTATGGCAAAGTTTCATAAATATATGTATTGTTTATGTGGTGAAACAAACTTTTCTTGTTTGATGAAAGTAAGAAAATATTTTTTCTTATTATTTCAACTGGAAATTGTCATGCTAAAACCGCAATAACAGGGTTACAACCGCAGTCTTACGTTGCTGCTCGTCAAAGACGCTCCTGTACTTGTTTATTTGCTTCAGATAATTTTAAAACAAAAGATAGGAAAAAGTATTAACTATTTATAAAAATAATAAATTAATAGTATGAATTTATTATTTGAAATGTTAAGTTTTTGAAAATATTTTACTTCAAACATCGCTGTCATTCTGTCAATCCAAAATTGCAAAGTCGACTGCGCAGTATCTGTTGTTTAGTTAATATATTTCTGTCGATCATTTATGTAAGTTGTGTGTGTGTGCGTGTGTGTGATTTCGTGGCTCTTTTAATTCATAAAGGCAGGAAGCAAACATTGTTAGCAAACAGTGTTGCCGTTTTGGATATTTTTTCTCACAGTTTTGATTGTATATATTTTCCCTTTTGGCTATTTATTTTTCAAACGAAAAGTGTGTAAATATTTTATTTTTAATGATTAAAAGTTGTTTTATAACGTACAACGACTGTACGCAATGGAAAAACGTTGTCGCTCGGAGGCGCTATTGTGTTTGCTTGCGATGCCGCTTAAATCACTTATTGTGGAAGTGATTTTTGTTGTTACAAACCTGCTATTTAAATTTTCTAAATAATATTTGGAATGTTAATATTATTTATTTATACCAACACCTGAATAGTTCCACGTTAAATAATTAAAATTGAAGCGGCTGCCTTGAGCTACAACAACAACGAAAAAACGGTCAGATGTTTTTAAGTATAAACAGTTTTAAATCATAAATATATTTTTTGAGTAAAACTTAAACAAATAAATTTTTTGAGAATAATTTAATGAAAGTGATTATTATTTCTTTCGATTCCCAACTATAAAAATAAAATATTTTGTGGTTTAAAAAATTTTGAGACGGTTGTTTCTTTACTTTTACAATTTTTAATTTTTTAATAAAAACAATCTCACCAAAAAATAGTACATCCTGCGTCTTTAGTTGGCGTTGTTGTTTTCAAAAATAGTTATCGATTGTGTACTGGATCGCCAGATATCGTTCGATCGCCCAAATATCGTATAAAGATGAAACTAATTTTAAATGTTATTTGTGCAGTCGAAGAATAGAGTGCTACATCGTTCGATAGACAGCTATAATCATATCAAAGTATACGAGGTCTGTTCAAAATACAAGATGAATTTAAATTTTATATACATATTTTATAATTTTATTTATTCATCAATTTTTATGTTGTCCCCTTGAAATCCTTTCCGATATCTATTTTTTTAAATGACCTTGAACAAGCTCTCGATTCGGTTTTAAACTTCTCAGTCGTTTTGAAACGTTTATGGGTTTCTTCAATCTTGGTAACACAAAAAATTGAAAGGGATTTGGTGAACACGGTGCTGGAGGCATGGGGAAGTGTTGTTTTTGCTGAAAATTTTGTTAATTTGGAACGAAACTCTCTGTCCCATTCTTCATTGCAGGGTATGAGTCAACGGATGTGTCAACATCTCCAGCAACTTCTCTTAGGGCGTTTTTTATAGAGTGATACAACTTTGAGTTAGCATCACTGCTTTATTTGACCACCCATTTAACAGCTGATAGTTGCTTTTTGTTTAGTTTGCTTTGACATTTCATTATGGATCGACTTACACCAGAGCAACGCGTGCAAATTGTGGAAATTTTTAATCAAAATAATGCTGCTGTTCGTCAAACTTATCGTGCACTTCGTTCATTCAAAATTTTATTTTCCGATGAAGCCCATTTTTGGTTGAAAGGGTACGTAAATAAACAGAATTGTCGCATTTGGAGAGAGGAGAATCCACAAGCTTTTGTCGAAACACCATTCACATTGACAGAAAATTACTGTTTGGTGCGCTTTATGGGCTGGCGGAGTCATTGGCTCATATGTCTTCAAAAACGATGATGGTCCGAATGTTACTGTTCCAGGATGGCAACTCAAAGTTATATCACTTTATAAAAACACCCTATATAAAGTGCTTGTGCTAGAACTAGAAAGAAGTGGAAGGTGTTAAGAGGACAGATGAAGATAGATACGAAGATGGAGAATGTTGTTGAGGCTTTTTTTACTTTTTACTTTCGCAGTGAATTTTTTTGGTACAGGTACCACCAAAGCCAATCGTTGTCGGTAATGTTCAGTGCCTTCGTGATTGAAACAACCCGACAACAATTAACACAATCCTGCATTAAAAGCAGATCAGAAAACACTCGGCTCCATATTCATGACTGAGTGCGGAGTCGAACTCGGGCTCTCAGGCATCGTAGTCTTGTGTTGACTACTTCAGCCAACAGCATCCTTTGAGGAACTACTTCTTCCTTATTTCCAAAGAATCAATAATCACATATTTTCGATTTATTAGAAAAAAGTTATTTTACTTACACAAAGTTCGAAGTTGTTTGTAGCTTTTGCAAGTTTAACATTTTTATTTACGGAGACGACCTCTGGATCTTTCGCATCGTAGTCTTATGATCACTACTTCAGTCAATAGCAACTTCTTTAATTATATCCAGCTGTAGATTTTCGTCTAAAAATGTTTTTCTAAAAGCTTGTTGCTTAAGCTTTTTGAGCTTTTTGGGAAGCTATCACTCGACAAGTTTAAGGCACCAACATCGAATAATAACCATAAAAGAATGCACGTATTTCCCTTAATTATAAAATTTACCTTGTTTTATGAACACGCCTCGCACGGAAATATGATTTGTGGGCAGATTTTTTGTAGCAAATAAACATTTTCATACACTCTTTTTGAAAAATTTAAATATTTTTCTTTCATACAAAGACTTTCATTAAAATCAATATTATTTTTATAATTGAAGAATTTTTATTTTATTGATTCTCAATTATGTTGCTCCAGCTTATCGCGGCGGCAGTGAAGATAGCGGCTGTGATATAATAACCACACAACCAGCTAACCACACTGCCAAAGCGCTTAGCCGATTTGTAAATTAAAACTATTTTTTGTTTTCTAAATTAAAAAATAAACTCAACTGAAGGCATTCGAATTGGCTGTTAATAACGTGTTTTTTTTTAAATAAAAAGCTTTTTGTAAATTGTTAGTTTCCACCGTTTACGCTAAACTCTTGTGCGTTTAGGCAACCACTTACTCCGGTCTCACTTGCCCTACCAGGCGCCATCTGACGTGCACACAATATGTTTTCATGTACGACGATTAATTTTATGCTCTCTCTCTCTCCCACTCTCCTTTATGCTACAAACGTGTGCGTAGAGCTAAAGCTTTGGCATGCTAAAAAATATGCTACGGATTTGCACTTGAAAGCAAGATGGCAATAAAAATACTTTCAGCATTTATTATGTGCAGCTCTTTTTTTTCTCGTTTTTGCTTTGCTTGTGCATGCAGCGATGCATGCATGACTGTGTTCATTTTTCTTGATGCCACTGCAAAAAGAATAAAAAAATATACTCAAACGTTGCTGCTTAAAAATGAGTTCAAGGTCATGGAAGGGTTATAGGCAAGGTTACGTACGTGGTGTGGCAAAAAAAAAAAAAAAATTGGAGAAAACAGAAACACAAAAATAAATATGCTGCAGCGAAACCTTCTTACAGTGTTGCAGTGTTACGGCATTGACCCAATTTAATTGCACTCGTATTCAAAATAAGAAAACAGTCACGTACGAGCATCTTTTATTTACTGGCAGTTTGTAGCCCACGTGTTTGCGAAGCTCCAAGTTAACTTTTTTAAATGATCGTTTTTTGTTAGCAAAAACAAATCTAGTGGTTTATTTAATTAATTTTTATCTTTTTTTATGGTTTTTATATTCTTTATATACTTGACCGATGTGTAAATAAGGGCAACTACTTGTTATGGCATGAAGCATAATCTCATTGCTTCTACACAAGAGAGGAAGGAGTTCACTGGCTTGTCCCAAAGCTTAGCAAAATTTGTAGGATTGGAAAACTTTCAAAGCAAAAGTTTTGACAAAATATTTTTCAGGTTTTAAATAAACGTTAAGCGTTTCTGTAACATTTTTTATTTACCAAAAAGATCAGGAGATTTTTATATGAAGTTAAATTTTATTAAACTGTTATAAATCGGAAATAGAGTTTCTATAAGTCAGGCCGGCCTTCCTAGTGAAATTATATTTTTTAAAATTTTTTTTTATAAAAATAATTTTACTAAAATTTTTAAATTATTTCAAATATATTAACAGAATTCTCAATTCAGCTAAACAAAAAAATATCTTCTTAACATTTTCAAAAATTAAAAAATATTATTTTCTTTAACATTTTAGAGAGTTATAAAACAGATTTTTAGATGAAGTTAAATTTTATTAAACTGTTATAAATCAGAAATTGGGTTTCTATAAGTCAGGTGTTTGTAGTGAAATGATATTTTTCAATATTACTACGGCTTGAAATAGATTTTAAATAAATTTTTTTTAACAAAAATAATTCTATTAAAGGTTTTAAATTATTTCAAATATATTAAGAGAATTCTGAATTCAACTAAAAAACAAAAATCTTGTTAAAATTTTCAAAAATTAAAAAAAAATTATTTTGATTTTTTCTCAAATTTGAAATGAACAAAACTTTTCGTTTTACGAGTTATAAAATTGTATGTGGGACAGCGACAAAAATATATCAATTCTTGGCACTCATACAACAGATTTTACAGCCTCGTCAATGGCCTTGGAGATTTATTTTGAAAAGCTAAAATTTTAGCCAAATTTTTCAGCAGTTCCCCAAACATTTCTAACGTTCGGGAATACATCCTGGTTTTTTCTCCTTTCAAGTTTTTAGAACAGAGTTACCTCCTCTCTTTACACACCATCAGTCTCTTATGATCTCTATATCCCGCCGAAAACGATCATAAAATATGTTTATTATTTAATATAAAAAGTAATAAAACAACAATTTATGTTTAAGATTTTTATTAAAACTTTAATTTATTTATCAGATATTTTTATGAAATATTTTCTATAAAAATTTTTTCTTATTTTTGCCTTAGAAATAATTTAAAATTATTTGTTGATTCGAGCAAATGAAAAGATGCTTAAATAAAATACATACTTAAATAAATATAATAAATACCTTAAATAAAATTCTTGCAACACTAGGAAACACTTTATTTCTTTTAGGAAAAATTGCATATTTCATTTTGGCCAGCGCAACTCACTGCCATTCATTTACTTTCTATATTCAACATTTTATTATTATTATTATTATTATTTATTGTTCGAGTGTATTTGAAATCAAACCAGAAGATTGATCGTAATGGCGTGTCGTACCAGATAGTGCATTTACAAACTACTTAAAAACCCAGTGCAAATGTCACCCCTGATACGAACTCCAAAACAAAGGATAATAAAATAAGTATATTGACGAAAAACAAATCAAACATACAAACGAATAAAAACAATATGTAACGAAACCTTTCGTTCAAAACTTAAACGCACCATGGGGCTGTGTTTTGTTTTTGCACTTAACGAAAACGAAAATTAGGCAAATTATAAAATCGCCAGCCAGCAGCGAGCGGTTCTACTAAACAAAAAAAAAACCAAAAAAACAACAACAACTAAAAGAAACTAAAAATTGGGGAGAAAATGTGTTCGCTTGTTGTGTATGTCGAGTTGCGAAATTTCAAAATGTGTCGCATTGTTTTAGCTACAAGAAATGGCTGCATGATCCAGCATGAATCGGGTTTTGAAAGTGACGTTTAATGTTGTGAAAAAATAATAGTTCATGATCATTTTCTAGAGACAAAATTTATTTCAATAAAAATTTTTTTATATAAAAAAATAAATTCGATCTAAAACGCTATTATTTTAGTTTCAATATGAACCGATTCCCATGTGACAAGTGATGATTGATGTGGTTTTCGATTACTATTAAAGAATCTGATCAGATATATAATTTCAACGTTAAAAAAACAATTTTTTCGTTCACGATATCTCATGAACGGGTTAACCGATTTTGACCCGATTCGCACTGGCCGACATGATTTTTTAATCTTCAACATTTTATTAATGTTTTCGGGAATCGATCCTAAAATCCACCAGTACGAATCGGTTCAAATTCACAGAAAATCTAAGTTCAGTAGAAACCTTTAGAACGCCACCATTTTGGTTGAAGTCTGAAGTTTTCTAGGACCTCAAAACGTCGAGATCTGTTGGTAAAAAACTATTGAACAAGAAAAAGCAACTATTGATGTGAAATATTTAGCAACCGTTTCCCCTGTATGAAATTTTATTTGTCTCTTAAAAGGAGTTACACCGAATTCTATTTTTAATGAAAAGCTCCTACGCCCCTGTATGTCCTCGAATTGGTGGAAACTGAATTAGATCTCAATTCACAACTGAAGTTAATTAAAAATCCACTCTATATTTTCATCTATATAAATCTAGCTAGATTATATTCAACCTTATTCTATTAGGCGTCATCGACTTCATTGTAAGAAAATTCAAAAAATTCACCAACATTTTTTAATCTTTCAATTAACTCATTTTCCTCAATGGAAACGGTTAATTTTACCAAACAAATTGTAAACTGCAAATATTATTGACTTCGAAAAAATTCGAAGTTTGAATATTGACGAAAAAATGCATAAAAAGTGCCGCTAATTCACTAAAAACACATAATTTGTTTAAAAAAAGGGTTAATTAAAATAACTACTAACTCTGAAAAAATTCGGAGTTATTCGAAAGCTCGCAATTTAGTTTATATAAGAAATTACATAAATTTCTAAATTAATTAACCTTCAAGAACAAAAATATGCACTCCGTAAAGAGTGTTTTATACTCCGAAAATCACTAATTAAGTAAGAAGTTGGAAAAAGGAAAAAAAAATTACTCCGAAAAATCAATAAACACTTAAGAAGTTGAAAAAAAAGTTATATTTCTATACAATAATAATTATAGTTGGTGTTAAATGTTTTACCGCTTTATTTCGGTATAGAAAAATTGGCAACACTGCAAATGCCCACGCTGTTTGATTAAATATATTTTTTTATAAATGAGTTTAATTTGAAGTAGTTTTGGGTTAATATGATGGCATAGAAGTTTTTATTTTTTATTCTTTTCAAACTCAAGTCATTAATTAAAAATCAACTCTATAGTTTCATCTATATAAATCAAGCTGGTCTATATTCAACCTTATTCTATTAGGCGTCGTCGACTTCGTTGTAAAAAAATTCAAAAAACTCACTAACAATTTGGCATTTTTCAATTAACTGATATAATTTTTAAGAATCGGTTCAGACAATGAATTCTTGATTTTTTAGTGAGAAAGAGCGGGATAGAAATGTACGTTTATCTTGTCATTCTCACACTAAATGATAATTTCTGAGAGAAGACCTTCATAGTGTAAACCGATGCTTAGTGATTTTTATTAGAAGGCGATATTAATATTATCCATTTGTGAGTCTAGTAATTTCCTTAAGAAGGCTAACGGGTGGGCAGCGTAACATCGAATACGAATAATGAATTTTAAAAAAAGACTTTAAAATTCCGGCACAACTTTAAATTGTTATAAACGAAAAGATTAAAAAATCATTTCATTAATTATGGGTATATTTTTAATCCTCCAAAGAGTTGCTATT
Source organism: Linnaemya vulpina (assembly GCA_963675445.1). Classification (NCBI taxonomy): domain Eukaryota; kingdom Metazoa; phylum Arthropoda; class Insecta; order Diptera; family Tachinidae; genus Linnaemya; species Linnaemya vulpina. Next base: position 7,491,156 of record OY776277.1, read on the forward strand.
ATTTTCATTTAAACTTTTGTAAAAACAAACCTGAATTTGTGGTGCGCTTTTAAGTACCGTAGCGTCCTTCAATATTGGAGAAATATATATTGTTTGAAAGGTATTTTTATATAGATAAACAGAATGAAATATTTTTCCTAAGTTCTTGGTGAAAAAGTGTTAACACAACGTTTTTGTTGCAAAAGCAACAAATTTTTTTTTCTCTTTTAATCAAAAGTTTTTGTGTAATTCGTTTTACTGCTTTAAAGCTTTTCCTTTTTGTTATTGTTTTAAAATCTGATAATGCATAAAAATGCATTATCAGATTTGTCACGGAATCTGATTCCTTTTTGCGCAAAAATACTAAACACAAGACTCAGTTGACACCAACACTAGAGAAGTGCTTTGAATTTAAATGAATCGAAAACGTCGTCGCCAGACTGGTGGAGAATAGCAAATTCTTATCAGGTAATGCCGACTTTGAAACTACGACGATGTTGACAACGACAACTGGAATAAGGCTGCGTATAGCACAAATTTTAAGCAGGTTATTTTGCAAATAAAATTTATTTATATGATATGATTTTACTAATTCCGAACTTCTAAAGCCTTCTCTTTTACGCACCATTAAAGCTTTTTTTAACTTATCAAACGATAACGAAATATTTATAAATCGTGTGATTAATAAAACCAACGAAAAATTCCAAGAAACAACTTGAGGGAATATTTATAAAAATTTGATATCTCGGTTGGAAATTCATGTACTCGTATGTCGCGATAAGCCTTCATATCATTTAATGACCATTCAACTTTTCCAATTGCAGTCTAGCGAATGAAGTTGTTGTTATTTTACGAAAATTTGTTCCAAAATATCTGCTTGATAAATTGAAAATTTCTTTGATGAATTAATTGTTTGAGAAATTGTTAGAATTGTTGTGCCGCTTATTGTTTGGTGAAAGAAATAAAACTTTATTGGCCAATGCTTCAGTGATTTTTGTGGTTTTTAGGTTATGACTGGCTTTAGTTTTTTTTTTTAACAACTCATTTATAATAGTTAGCAAAAAGAAATTCAAAAAGAAATTTATGTATAAGACAAAAAAAAATCACGCTAACCAAAGAGAGATTGATATTTGGCTGAATTTTCTTATCGTGCGCCTTCTTCACAACTATTTAAACTTTATTTTTTCTTATCAACAAAAAAAAGTTCAAAATAACTCTTAAGTCATTTGCTAGTATTTTTAATTGGCAAATTAATTGCAGCTAATTTTTTTTCAAAATATATATTTTTAAATTAATATTTAACCAAAAAAAATCAGGCTTTTATCCTGAGCCAAACTAAAATATACTTTAAGTGATGCATTCATAAAAAAAATTAGAGTAGAGTTAAAGAGTGAAACTCTTCTCTAAATAATCGAGTGAAATTATTTTATGTCAAATTCATGAGTCAAATTATAAGAGATAAAACGAGAGGAGAAACACGCAGATGAAATAAAACCACTACGTTTTAATTGTTTTCCCATCAGATTTTTTGAAGTGTATAAATTTTTTTTATAAAAAAAATTAATATAAAAAGCTAACGAAAAAAGTTACTAAACAGAATTACGACTGCATTTAATTCTTCTTTGAAATGCGGCACAAGAAATTTTCTAAAAAAATTAACCGCGTTGTTTTTTTATTTCCAAGCCCCTACATCTGGCATTATTTTCGTAAGATCCTTTAAAAAGTGTAGGTCTAGAACTCGATTCGATTTTGCTAAAGTATTTATTAATTCATACGAAAATATTTAGCGGTTGCCAAAAAGTTTGAAATAAATATTTCTAGTTATTCTAAGAAATGTTTCGTAAAGGTTCCCTTTTGATCTGCATTAGCCCCAGTGAAATGCGCCTAGGAACTAGCTAAAACCCCTCAATTGATCACTTTGAATTTTAATATATAATTTTTGGGAAAAAGGGAATCAGCACGAAAATAAAAATTAAAAACTTAAAACCACAATTCCCAAAAACAGGTACTAACCAAAGCCTTGTATCACATATTTTGTGGTACACCTTTGGGTATCTTATTTTTCAACAATATTGATGAAATTGAAATAATATGAAAGGCATTTTTATGTAGATGTGCTCTCTATCACTACTTTAGAACTTACTTAAGTGGTCGAGCTTTGACCACCGATGCAAGTATGAAATAAATGTTGGTTACATTATTTTGTGGTTGGAAAAAAAGAAGTTCATTGGAAAAATTTAACTACATCTTTATCATTTAAGTACATTTTTATCAAAAATATTTCGCTAATATTTCCTTAAGTTCTGCTTAATTTTGTGTCTTATTCATAAAAAAAAATGTGGACTGAACAAGTACTTTAAAGTAAATTTTGTAGGAAAATTATAATTGAATGCTCAAATTCATAAAATATATTTTATGTTTATAAACGGCTTATGTAACAAATTCTGTATAGAAATTTGTTTAAAAATAAAATATTTTTATTGAATTAACTACGACCCAAATATTTCCCAACTATTTTCTATCTTCAAAAGCATTCCGCTCTAATGGCGTTTTCTTTTCTAGAAAACATGTAACATTTTCACTTATTTTCTAAAAAGTGGCGGTTTGGAAAAGTTTCAAAACAGAAATTATTATTCGTGAAGGATGTAGGATTCATTTTCAATAAATTCCTTATTTTGAAATGGCAAAATGATGCCATTTTCTGTTAAAAAGTGTGACAAATGTTGCATTATTTTTAAGAAACGAAATCGACATAAGACATTAATTTTAAGATAAAAAACCTAATCGAAGACATTTGCTAAACAAATCATGGCACTTATTTTAATCTGTTGAGCCTGAATATTGCTTATACGCCCCAGTTAATTGCAAATAAACAAGGACATTTTGTTTGGCACCAAGACGTTGCAACAACTGCAACAACTGCAACACACATCAAAATAAATTAACTGTTAATGAGTGTGTGCATTCGAAATTGTTTCATGAATCATTAAACGTTAGTGTTCAATGAGGCTGCTGTTTGTTTGCCATTAATAACAAGTTTTTAGCAATTAATGCCGTATAATATATATCCCCCCTCCCCCTCCTCCTCCCACCCGCTGCAAACAAAACTTTAAAATAATTTAAAAACTGCAGTTAAACAAAAGCGATTTTCTGTTTTATATCGTGGAGAAACTTTTTGATGAATTACTTTTGGAAAGACTGAAAAAGTTTTCTCTTTCAATTTTATTTTAGTTTTTAAAATTTTTTTGTTGTTTTTTTTTTGTGTTTTTACTAATTTTTCAAGTTCTCAGTATTCCATTGAAATGCTTATGGAAACTGTAAAATATTTTTATATAAAAATCCAACAACAATTAAAGTAATTATCACGCTGTTACTGACTGTTTGTTGGTGTTGGTGAAAAAATCCATTTTTTTATGTTTAGCTGCCATCGTCAAAGGTTAAAAATAAAAAAATAAAAATACTATTAAAAGTGTAATTAATTGTGGTGGCTCGATAACAAGCGATTAGAATTTGTTACAAATGCACGGTGAGGGTCGGTTTCGCTGCACATGCTTTGCAGCGATTAAAAAAAAAAAAACAAAAAAAATACCATTTGAGATTATCTGTTTGTTAAAAACACTCAAGCAACCGAATCTTGGAATATGCACGAACGGCCGTCAACAGAGAGGCACATGTTTGCTGGCAGTTTGTTGAAACTAAAATAGTTTCATTAGCACACTTTTAACTACAGAAGATTTATCATCCAAAATAAGTTTTAACTGGTTTGTAATCAAGCAAAAATCAGTCACAACACTGGGCAACATGATTAGTTTTTTGTACGACAACTTGATTTATTAACGCCGCTGGTTTGCCAAGAGTAGGTTTTCTTTTAGCGCCAGTTACATAAAATCTGACAAATTAACTGCTTAAAATTTTATAAAAATTAAATATTTTTTCATTTAATTTTAACTTTTAAAAGTTTTGCTTTAAATTTAGCACTTCTCTTTTGTTTACAATTATTCTTTCGCCGCCTGTTCTCGAGTTTTCAGGTTCTATATGTTCATTAGCACCATGCCACCAGCCAGAGCTTTTATGACCAGTTCATTAGTATCAGTAGCCTAATTTTCTAAAAAAAAACACAAACACAAACAAACACACACTTGCTTACGAGTTTTTAATTTTTATTGGTAAATTGTGTGGAATTGGGTCAAAAGTTTTTTTTTATGTTTAACTTATTTTTGGTTTGAGTATCACGGAAAGCCATTAACACTTTGAAAATGGTTGCAGTAGTAGAATAACAGCAGTTTTGAAAGTAGCCAAAACAAAAACAAAAAAACACATGTCAAAGTTCAAAAGACACTGGTTAACACCAGCATGACATGACACAATGAGTTTTATGAGTTTTAAAAATTTTAATCCCAGTTCACTCTTCACACTGATTGCGAGATCACTGTTTCATTATTTATGAGATTTAAAATTTCCCACAATTGAAAAATTGAAAAATTTCAAATTAGTTTTGCAAATATTTGCGGTTGCAGTTTTCGCAGTCTATCTATTTAAATTTTATGCAAAAATAGTAAATATTTTGCGCTTCCGCTATGACGTATTTAATAGTTTCATTTTGCTGTACACTATGAAATACCTCTAGCTTGAATTATTTCTGTGCATCACATGATCCGTGTATGAAACCTAAAAATATACATTCAGCATGTGTAGGAAAAAATTAAATCTATAGAAATTTATTTTTACGTATTTAGAGAAGGCAAAACTACGTCAGATAAATATTGTTTGAATACTGGCTGCAGGCATGTTTAAACTCAAACACACACACACACACAGTCGTGGCCTCTTAATAGATAAATGGTTGTTGGGTAATGTTAACTTAGCGCTTTTTAGCCGCTGAAAATTTAGGGCTTCTTAACAATTTCGGTGTTTGAAATGTTTACCGAATTTTGAAAAAATGCATAAATAAATTTCATTTCTTTTAAAACAACAAATTGAACTCGACTTCGAAATCAAAATAATAAATAGAATAAATCAAAATTTTGGTTGTTTTTTGTTTAATTCGAAATTCGTTTTCTGGTTTATTTCAGGCTTATTTCCAAATTCTGAGTTCCGCATTCTTTAATTTTTCGTTTCGGAAAGGGAATTAAAAAGCATGTTCTAGAAATCTTTTGAAACTTGTCATACAATTCCAAAATTAATTCTAAGTTTCATTTCAGTCTTAAGACTAGTTTCAGAAAAAACTATATTCCGATTCGTTGCCACCAAACAGACTCAAAAAGTTGACGAATATGAAGTTTAATAAAAAAAAAGAACCATCAACAACAACATAGAAAATAAGACTGAATATTCAAGCTGTAAAAAAATTTGGATATTTTTTAAAAATCAAAATAATTTGAATAATTCAATATGTAACAGATTTTTGAAAATTTTAATTTCACTTAACAATGAAAAAGCTTTCAAAAGAATTAAACAAGTCTGAAGAAATCAATTTTGCTGCGAATTCGAATAGGTAAATCATGGTGAAAAGTTACTAAAATTTTCCTCAATTCAATAGTAACAGTTAATTTTACCAAACAAATTGTAAACTGAAAATATTATTGACTTCGAAAAAATTCGAAGTTGGAATATTGGTGAAAAATGCATAAAAATTCACTAAAAACACATAGTTTTCACTAAAAACACATAGTTTTTTTTTTAAATAAAGGGTTAATTCAAACAATTAATAACTCCGGAAAAATTCGGAGTTGTTCGAAAACTCGCAATTTACTTTATATAAGAAATTACAAAAATTCTCTAAATTAATTAACTTTCAAGAATAAAAATATGCACTCCGAAAAATATAAAACTCTCCGAAAAGTCACTTATTAAGTAAGAAGTTGAAAAAAGCTATATTTCAGATTTTTAAAAATTTTTGTTTTCAAAACTTTTTTTTTTTTTTGAAAAGACTTAAAATAACTAAATTAGATTGAAGAAATCAATTTTTCTGCGAATGCGAATTTGTAGATCATGGCGAAATTTCATTTTCCTCAATAGAAACTGTTAATATTGCTAAATAAATTGTAAACTGAAAATATTCGTAACTTCGAAAAAAATTCGAAGCTTAAATATTAACGAAAAAACGCACAAGAAGTGTCCCTAATTCACTAAAAACACATAATTTGTTTAAATAAAGGATTAATTAAAATAATTACTAACTCCGAAAAATTCGGAGTTGTTGGAAAACTCGCTATTTAGTTTATATAAGAAATTACATCGATTTCTAAATTAATTAACCTTCAAGAACAAAAATATGCACTCCGAAAAGAGTGTTGTATATACTCCGAAAATCACTAGTTAAGTAAGAAGTTAAGAAAAAGGAAAAAAATTTACTCCGAAAAATCAATAAACACTTAAGAAGTTGAAAAAAGTTATATTTCTAGACAACAATAATTATAGTTGGTGTTAAATGCTTAACCGCTTTATTTCGCTATAGAAAAATTGGCAGCACTGCAAATGCCCACGCCGTTTGATTAAACATATTTCTTTATGAATGAATTCAATTTGAAGTTATTCTACGTTACTATGATGGCATAGAAGTTTTTATTTTTTATTCTACTCAAACTTAACTTGTCAACCAACAAATAAAATTTTATTCAAGATACCCGTAATAGGGGCTTCAAATTGGTGAGGGCGTATATAAATAGATTTCATATAAGAATAATATCCGCTTAAATAGTAGAAAGTAAAAGTTTCCTTTAAAAATTGAGCTTTTTATACCACCATGTGCCACACTAATTATGAAGGAGTTATTTTCAGTCATCAGGCTGAAGGTGGTTTTCTTATCGAAAACTTGCAAAAACTATTACTCCGAATAAGTATATTTATTTATTACTCTTTGAATAGTAGATATTTAGTAACAATTCGAAAGTCCTTTAATTCTGCCAGAAATATATTTTTTTTATTCCCAGCAACCAAACGAAATTCGCAAAAAGAAGCCACCATTAAACAATAATCACCACATTTCGGTACAACTATTTTAAGTACCCTGCCTGCTTTGATTCCATATTTAAAGAAATCTTTATGGCCTTGAAGGCCTCAGGATTTCTGTTATTCAAAATTTACATCCAGGAGGAATTGTTAGATTTTAAAATAACACAAAATATTCATGTCCCTGAATTTCAATTAATTCTTACCACAAAGAAATGTGCCACTCATATTCGATAGTCAATTTTCTTTTTAAATTAATTAATCAATTTTATTTGCTTCAACAATTAAACTAAACCAGCGTGGCCCACCTGAATCGTCGTTTTGAAAAATCGGTATGATTAAAAGCAAAACTATAAAAGAATCCCACACTACAATGGAAAAAACGAGAGTAGAAAAAAATACAGAAAAATCCACAAACACAAAGAAATTAACAGCCAAGGACGTTCTATTTAATTTTGAAGAATCAAAGCAAATCATCCCATTCCCATTCTTTGATTGCATGCTGCAGTTGTTGTTCTCCTACATATTTTTGCTCTATTTTTATTTATTTTTTTTTTGTAAATATTATTGGCTTTGCCGATACATAAATTTTTTTCTGTGCACAACAAAGAATGCAACGAATTGTTTAGTTTTCTCTTAACTTGCAGATAACTGAAAGTGAAATGTGTTTATTAAATTTCTTAACAACACGAGCACTCATTCGCTCACTCACTCGCTCACTGCTGGTACATTTTCTTTATGTGCAAATAATTGTTTTTATTTGCATGGCTGTGTGCTTGTGTGTGTGTGTGTGTGTGTGGGCTTTGCATTTATTAGTGGTTGTTTGTGGAAAAAGTTTTCACCATTGATTTTTTCAGTTATTTGGGTTCTTTTATTTCTTTCAATTTCTTTTGCTTCAACAACAAAATTTTTTTTGCCCTGATGTAGGACACTTCATTGATTCTCACTTCCCTTCTTTCGGAAATAGATTTGAATTCCCTGTATTAAATAGAGATTTAGTGTGGCGACAAAAAGTGATGGCTTCTCTTTTAAAGAACAGTAAATATTGATTTAAGATCGATGCCGATAAAGAAAAGCTGATCTTCAGCAAATTTCGTTTTAAAAAACATTTATTTCCCACAAAATATTTTAATAAGAATGCTTTCAAAAAATTTACACCATTTGAAAGGGTTTTATTAGAAACAGTAGAAGTCTTGGAAGCAGGAGAAAGCAACTCATTGATTTTTTTAAAAGATTTTCTTTGGAAACAGCCATCAGCGTCGAAATTGCCGCATTCCCTGTCAATTGAAATTCGAATCGAACTTGTACCAGTTAAATTTAAATTTAAATATAAATTTTAGTTAAACTTAAATACAAATTTCAACAAAATTTATTATGATTAAGGTACCTTTTTTAAACAAACTTTATATATAAAAAAAAAATTTTAAAGCCTAAATTTTGTTAAAGTACCTTTTTAATTAAAGTTCTTTTTGATTGAAGTACATTTTGAGTAAAACACTTCTCTGATTGTAGGGGTTTGTTGTGAAAAATTAAGGTACCATTTGATGGCCATCTTTGATTAAAGTACGTATTTGATTTAGTACCTTTTTTGATTTTGAGCCCTTTAAATTTCGAATCTCTTCCATTACAGGGAACTTTTTAATAAAAAAAACTTTTTGGCTGAAGTACATTTTTGTTAAAAGTACTGTTTCGATTGAAGTAACTTCTTGATTATAGTACTTTCTTAATTCAATTATCTTTTTGATTAAAGTATCTTTTTAATTGAAGTACCTTTTCGAGCAAAGAACCTTTCTGATTAAAGTACTTTGCTCTGAAAAATTAAGGTACTATTTGATTGCCTTCTTTGATTAAAGTACCTTTTTGATCTAGTACCTTTTTGATCAAAGTATATTTTTCATTAAAGTTCCTTTAGATTGAAGTGCTTTTTTGATTGAAGTACCGTTTTGATTAAAGTACTTTTTTGATCAAAGTACCTAAAAGAGTAAAGCACCTGTTTGATTATAGTAGCTTTTTGATTGCAGTAACCGTCTGATGCAGTACTTTTTCCAAAGTACTTTCTTGATTAAAGTTAGACTGAAGTACTTTTTTGATAAAAGTACAGTTTTGATTAAAGTAACTTTTTGATCAAAGTAATTTTGCTTTGAAAAATTAAGGTACAATTTGATTACCTTCTTTGATTAAAGTACCTTTTCCATCTAGCACCTTTTTGGTTAAAGTTCCTTTAGATTGAAGTGCTTTTTTGATTAAACTACCGTTTTGGTTAAAGTACTTTATTGATTAAAGTACCTAATAGAGTAAAGTACCTGTATATTTTTGATTAAAGTAACTTTTTGATGAAAGTAATTTGGCTCTGAAAAATTAAGGTGCCATTTGATTACACATTTAATTAAAGTACTCTTTTGTTTAAAGTACCTTTTTGATTAAAGTAACTTTTTATAAAAGTGAATTTTTGGCTGAAGTACTTTTTTGATAAAAGTACCGTTTTAATGAAAGCAACTTTTTGTTTAAAGTATTTTTTTGATTGAATTATTTTTTCGATCCAAGTATCTTTTTGATTAAAGTGCCCTTTTGAGAAAAGTACCTTTTTGAAAATGGACCTTTCTCTTAAAGAAGAAATCTGAGAAAACCACCTGTCTGACAGAACTTCTTCTTTCAGGGCTACAAAAAATATTCCAAATATTTGACTGCCAATAAAAAGCCCTTTAAGGCAAATTCCTGAAATAAAAATTAACTTTTAAAACGCAGAGCATAAATAATAATTTTCTTTTTTTTTTAAAAGAAAAAGGAAAAGACTTCTGCAGTATAAATGAAGTTGTCATAAAATTATTTAATTTACAAATCTATATACATTTTGGATTTGGAATTCAAATCTTTTTGGAAAATATTTAATTTAGCATTAGAAAGTAGTTTTCTAAAATATACAATTGAAAAAGAGTGCCTGTGGGAAAATTTCAAAACATTCATGTTTCAAAATATTTGGGCAAAAAGAATCAGCACGAAAATATAAATTAAAGAGTATTAAAACGACAAATTCCAAAAACATGTTCTAATTAAAAAAAGCTATTTCCGAAAAAAAATTATTTCCGAAAAAAAAAATTACTGTTGCAGTGTGTAGCATTAAGGAACGACAATCATTTTGATAAATGATTTCTTTGGTAAAATTTTTCTTTGTGGAAATATTATTAAAAAAAAAAATTGTGATCTATAAAAGCGTCCTCCAGAAAACAAAAAAAAAAAAGAACGCTTTTGCCACGTTGTTTTTACAACAGATTTTCCGAAATAGACGAAATTGAAATAAATTTCTTTAGGGTTACTCAAAAGCTATTGAAAATAGAGAGTTCTGGGACATATTTTTATGAAATGATTTTTTTATGTTGTAGTTTCTGTTATTGCAGTTGCATTTTTATTTAGTTTTATGTGCAGATAAGCTGTTTTATATATCACACGTTCATGTGTGTGCGTGTGTGAAAATCTCTTTTGTATATGTGTCTGCATTTTAGCTTTTTTCTATTCTTGTTTCTTTTATGACTCTTAGTGCCAAGTTTGTTGAAAATCGTCTTCATGTATACATGTATGTGTGTATAGTACAGCCACACACTCACACCACGTACGGACGTATTTACATTCCATATAGAATTTCTTGTATGTGTGCATGCATTTGCATGTAAATCATTGCAAGTATTTTTGCGCAAAGTGTTGGCACTTTCTAACACAGAACCATGTACGAGCATGTGTATATGTGTGTTAGTATGAATGGTTGTGTGGCATATCAATGAAAATTTGTAGTCTGTATGTGCAAGGAAAAATCTTGGGGACAACAACAATGACACACCACATGCCTGCATTTGCAGTTGGCATTCTATCGGTTGTCCTTATTTTCACTTTTTCTTACAACGACATTTTTTGTGCTTTTGGTTTTGTAGCCTTCTCTACCACACACATACACATGGCTACCAATACTGTTGAGGCATAAGTAAGTGTTGGTATGTGAAAGCTTTTATGTACAAGAAATGAGGGAACTGTTGTTACTTGTGCTCAAAGAAGTACAACAACAACAACAACAAATATCAATCAATAAACGTACTATTCGATTTTTTATTTTTTTAATGGAAACTTGTGCTTTTTTTGTTTGCTTTCAAAATACTATGGAAAACAAATTTTCCTTAAATTTCTATTTTTTTTTTATTAAAAGAAAACAACTGTTCTATTGCATTTCACGTTTCATTGAAATGCATTTTTGTATTTTTCGTTTTAGTTTTGTTGTATTTATTGCTTTTGGCTTCAGGCCAATTGTGTTTGTGCTCTTATTTTTGACATTATTTTGTTATTGCCATTTCTATTGTCTATTTTTGGTCGATTTTGTTCCTGAAGTGCTTGAAATAATTCAAAAATCTTTTTGCTTTGGTTGTCTTAAAGGCAACAATTATTGCAGTTGGCACTATTTAAAATTGAATGTATTGCAAATGTTGGGCCAACATTAATAAACATGGCTGTTTTGTAAAATATTCTATATCAGGTTGTTTTGAAAATTTCAATAGATATAAAAAGAAATGTGCAACGAATCAATAATGATTTTTAATTATTTTACATACACGAGCAAAAGCCAAGTGTGTGCGTGTTGGGTATGTAATTGAAAACAGGGCCATAAGTTGTTGTTGTTATCAGTTACAAGTGAGAGAAATTGTGAGGCCAAAAATTTAATTTCTTTAATTACATGCCATAAATAATATGAATGGCCCAAATAACTGTATAACGGATTATGTAATTGATGTGTTGCTTTTAGAGATATTTACACTGAAAAAAAAGGAAAAAAAAATTAGGTGAAACCCTTAAAACCACTAGGCTGGGTTTTCTAATTATAGACTTGGAGAAAACACCACAATTAAATTTAAATTTAGTGTTAATCATCGTTTTAAAAACTACATTTTATATAATTAGTTTTTAATCATGAATTTTTTATGTTCATTAACTCAGTATATAAAAAACTAAAAAAGTTTATATACGGTTCCATATGGGGCTTATTGGTTAGACTTCTAAAACCTGTTGGAAAATACCATTGAAGTGATCAAATTTCATAAGGAGCGTTTATTCATAAGTATTTGTGTTTTCAAATGCAAAGCAAAAACATATTCGAAAGTTTTTTGCTGTATAAGTCAAATTTTAAACACTTTGTTATTACATTTATGTTAACAATTTTAAAAATATATTGTTATTATAATAATTATTATTGTGCATATCTACATTGCAATACCTTTCAAACCATATATGTTTAATCGAAATCGCTGGAGGATAAGATATTTGAAAATGCACCACAAATAAGTGTTACTGTCTAAAATTTATTATAACCGAAATCACGATGAACAACAGAGAGAAGTCAATAGAAATTATTTGTTATAAGACTATACGGATATATTTAATTAAGATATATTGAATTTTAATACCAAAAAATTTCAGAAACTCTGCTACCTATTTCAGCGACATATAGCGTCACTCTGCAACTTTTCATTAGAAATAAACAAATTCAATATCAATTTTATGGAACGAAATATTTTCGTAGGAAAATGTAGTATTATTTTTAAAATATTTCGTGGGGAGTTTTTATAAAATTTTTTTTTTAATAAAAAAAAAACTTTTTAATGGAGTACCCGACCTAATACTTAAGCAATATATTGAGCAACATGTTGCGGTAACATCATGTTTATAATTAAAAAAAAAATTTTTAAGAAAATATTTTATAGATATTCTTCACAACGTAAGTATTGTGATGGCATTTACAACAAAAATGATTGTAAACATGCCATCAAGACTGTTTTCGAAAGTTCCTAAATTATGGCAAATTTTCTATGAAAATCATTATCTCCATTAAGAGTTTCATAAAACATATTTTCATTCCAATATTAACTAAAATAATATTATTTATCTGCACGATGTTTAAACTTTAATTACTATACAAAAATTTATTACTATCTTTGCAACTAAAATATGTAACCAACCAACCAACCACTGCAGTGCACTACTTTTTAACTTGACTGTAGCCAAGCGGCTGTTACAGTGAGTAGAAGAGTAGTTTATCTCACATACTTTGTGGCACATGTTTACAGGGTCGCCCTTTTAACAAACAACTACAATAAGATAGTGCATGTGTGTGTGTGTGTGTGTGTGTTTGTGTTAATGCTACAACTTAAGTAGGTCGTAACACTGACCCAAATTTATGTATAATTACTATGACGCATATGAAACGAAAACTGCGAGTGTGTGTACGAGTACAAGCGTAGCAGCAGAGGAGTTTGTTCTAGAGCTTTTCAAACTCCAAACGTGGTTATTTAAATTTTTAATAAAACCTCTGAAAACGATATAATATTTTGATTTCTCTTTTTATTTTTCTAGTATGTAGCCGACCTTTACTTGAGTTTGCCAAGGTCATTAGAAAATATAACCTTTTTTAAGAGAAAAAAAAAATATGAGAATGAAATACTTTCTTGCCAATAAAAATGTAGTAATTAATCATTCACTAATCATGTGCGTAAAGGCTAAACAATTTTTTTCAAAAACGTATTTTTCAATGTCTTAAAATATTTATATATTTTGTGTTTTTTCTCGTTTAGTTATGAAATGAAGCATGATGATTCATTGTATATTTAGTTTCTTTAATTCATTTGCTTCGCAACAGTTTGAACACTCTGCGGGTATGAGTACTTTTAGGCAAGTTTTATCAAACCGGCTTTTTGGCATAAAAATAAAGTTTCTATTAACTCAAAATTATTTCTGTTATTAACTTTAATGGTTCTTTTCAAAGCGAAGTAATATTGAAATATAGAAACGCTGTAAGAAACAAGAACAAATTTATATAAAAGAAACCTATTAGTCCTGCTCCACACTTGCAATATTTGTTGCGGCAATTCTTTAGTTTCTAGTGAGAAAGTGTGTAAAAGGAATAGAAAAGGTATATATTTCACACTCTCACACAAAATAAGAATTGCTGCAACAAAAGTTGTATAGTGTGGATTGGGACTAACATATTTTGTTGGTGGTAAACAAGAACAAAAACAAAGAAATCATGTTTTTTTCTTAGCAAAATGTTGCTGCAACATTTGTATATCGTATTTAAAGTGCAGTAATCTATTTGAATATGAGAAATATGTTAAGCAACATTGAATATTTCAAAAATGCTAAGAGAGTCCATTCACTGATTTTTTTATATATCAACGTTTTTATTGCCTGGATGTGTTAAAGGCAACTCATATATTTTTTCAAGTCTGATGGCGTTTTCTTTTCTCGAAAAAATGCAACATTTTTCACTTATTTTCAAAAAAGTGGCAGTTTGTAAAAGTCTTAAAACTGAAATTATTTTACGTATGTAGTGGTGGATTAATTTATAATAAATTATTTACTCTTAAATGACAGAGTGTTGCCTTTTTCCATTAAAAAGTGTGAAAAATGTTACAATCTTTTGGAGAATAGAATTTATCTTGAGATTTCATGAAATATTTAAATCCTCTTGTAAATTTTAGTTTTGTCGAAACTTTGGCATAAACTAATTCCTAAATAGTTAATATCACCTGATAAAAATTACTGATGAAGAGTGTTTTGATTTGAATACTTTCAAAAAATAATCACTCTGATCGTGTTTGGCGTATGCGCTTTCGAATTTCCTAAAATTTAGTAGATTAAAAACAAAACGCAATAGTTTTCTGTTATCTATCACAATAAGTGGAATTCAAAGCGAAAAAATAATTATAAATTAAGGAACATATTGCCAGCAAAATGTTTATAAACATATTCCCTGCAACATTTATGCAGCCTACAACAGCTCAAATAGGCTGAGAATTGAATTCGCAGTTTATAATCAAAATATGTGTTATCAAATTTATGATTATTTTTAATGCTTTCGTAGAAATAAAATAAAAAATTTCAAACCATTAAGCCACACAAAAATAAATAAATACTAAAAGCAAAGTCCAAAAATAAACGCTTGATGTTTTTTAAATGCTGCCTGCATGCACACCGACAATCTAACAAACCAACAAACAAACAAGTGATAATAATAATAACGAAAAAGTAGATAAAAACAAAATTTTATTTGAATAAATTTCATAAAAAAAAATTATTTAGCAGACGCATCGCACAACTTGAAAAAAAGCAATAAAAAGCTCCAGCTTATCAGAAAAAGTCATTGAACTTGTCCAGACTTTTGCAGTCAATGTTGTTGCTGGTTGTCGCTTGTTTATTTGCAATTTATTCCATAATTCTACAATGTTAACTTATAATTTGTTTAAGTAATTATACTTAATATGTTTATTAACAATATGCGGTTGGTTTTTTTGTTTATAGAGCTTAAATAAAACCATGACTTGTTATGTTTTTGCTTTATAAATATTAACACTGCAGGGCTGGAAATGATACAAATATTTTATAAGAATTTTTTTCTTTATATGAAATAAAATACAGTGGCTATTTTTGTTGTATATGAAGCTAATAAAAGTGTAGTTTCACTAAATTGTATTTATTCAAATGCTGCAGACGTTAACAGTTCCTTTTTAATCTCTCATGATGACATGAATTGTTGTGATGACTTTTGCTAATGTCGGGAATTCCTAATGACTGTTGATTCGTAAGAAGTTGTAGTCCCATAGCAGTTTAATATTTAACCCTACTGTTCCCACAAATAACTCTCTTAAAATCCCCTATTCAACAATAACAATAACAACGAGAGTTAGATCTATGTATTTCTCTCGTGTTTTCGCAAACTTGTTTTTGTTTTAATGCGTCAGAGTTCAGAGTCAGATGTTGAGGCAAAAAAATAAAAATAAAAAAATAAAATAAAATAACACTCGTTAGATAATGATGCAATTTTGACTGAAAATTTAGTAATTTTCAAGTTTAATACAACAACTTTATAATTCATTTAACTTTTAAATAATTACCGCTCGCTGGCAATCTGATAATTATTTATTTTTCTGTAATTGCTTGCGTTTAACAGCATCGATAAATTTATGTTTTTAGTTGCAGCGTATAAAAAAGAAAAACAGAAAAATTAACTTGAATTTAAATTATCGTTGCAATGCACCTGAGAGATTTACATTCGCATGAGATTAAAAGATTTTGATTTTTTTTTTTTTGAAGGCACTGGATGATATATTTCCAGAGTATTTAAAGAAAGCATTCTTCAAAATTGTTGCAATTAATTCTATTAATTGCAAACTGTTTAATAACAATAATTTTAATTTGGTTTATTTGTTTTGTACTCTTGATCTCCAGCATAATTGATTATTTTTACCAGTCTTTTTACATTTTGAAGGGTTATTTTATGAGTAGGACCAGCACTCAGGGGACGACCGCTGCATATGAATTGCATTGCGCTGCAGTTTAAAAAGGAGGGGTTGGTGTTAAGAGAACAGATTTTGAAAATAGGAAATTTTTATTGTAATTGGCCGGTGTATATTTTTGCTACAGGTACCGACGAGGGAGGGTCCCGAATTCTGAATTCTACTCTTTTAGTATCGGATGTTTTTTATAGAGTGATACAACTTTGAGTTGGCATCACTGCTTTATTTGACCATCCATTTAACGACTGATAATTGATTTTTGTTTAGTTTGCTTTGACAATTCATTATGGATCGATTTACAGCGGAGCAACGCGTGCAAACTGTGGAAATTTTTAGTCAAAATAATGGCTCTGTTCGTCAAACTTATAATGCACTTCGTCCATTCAAAATTTTATTTTCCGATGAAGCCCATTTTTGGTTGAATGTTTGGTGCACTTTATGGGCTGGTGGAGTCATTGGCCCATATGTCTTCAAAAACGATGATGGTCAGAATGTTGCAGTTTGTGAAAATTGGTGTTCCAGCTTGCGCCTTGTACGCACCAGCCGTGGCGGCCACATGGCCGAGATCATATTTAAACATTAATGTCATAAGATTTTCTATCCAATAAAGACCGTTTCATTGATATCAAAAATATATTATTATGTTTTATTATGATTTCAACTTGTATCACTCTATAAAAAACACCTGATAGTTACGGAGGATCAATTATTCTTTAGCAATTCTTTGTCAACTGTTTTATAGAATCACAGCCAAGTTTCTCAAAAGCTGCATAGAATAAAATGGAAGCAGGAAAAATAAAAAAATAAAACTGTAAACGGTTACAAAATATTTCGCTTAACGAAGAAATGCTTATCGATTTTCCTTGACATGCCATTATTGTGCACTCAACTGTAACACATTTATTTTAATACTATTTTGTTTTTTTTTCTAATTGTTATTGTTTTTTTTTTTTGTATACTTCTTTTGGTTGGAGGTGTGTGTATGCAGTTTGGCCTTTTAAGAAAAACTCAATATATTTTTGCAACTATTTTTTCCGTTTGTTTTTTTGTTGTTGTTGTTTTTGTCCAACTACACACACCACAACTGGTACCGCCCCTGCATTATTTTAAACGTGTAAGCAAAAGTGTGTGGTGCTGGGGCCTGTGTATCTGCGAGATAAAACATGTGCATTCGAGTATGTTGGTCATGTAATAAGTAAATTTATCGGTATTGTTTCTATAACAATTTTCTTGTCATTGTAGTTTTTGTATTTATTTTTTTAGCTGCCATTTCACAAGTGTTTTTATTTAAAAATTTTTTCTTGGATGCAACCACAAGGTCAAGTCATGATTTTAAATATGTTTTTGTCATATTAAATTATCATTTCTGTTCACTTTAAAAAAAAGCTTCTTTTGCAACACAAAAAATTTTATGTTTTTGATCAAATTACAAAGTGGCTTTAATGTTTTCTGAAATTAAAAAAAAAAAAAAAACAATAACAACTTTTGGAAGCGTGTATTATTACAGTTGGAAATATCTTTTGAATGTGAAATTAACTTCCTTATTCTCATAATGCAGCGAGTTTTATATGTATTTTTTTTTAAGTTTCAAATTCATTTTTGCTATTTCCCTTTTATTACTCAACTATATTTTATTTATATTTTTATTAATTGTTTTTCTGTTATTTTTTTCATTGCAGGTGAGTTGAAAATGTTGTTTTGCCGCCATCAGTGAATTCGCAAAAGTTACTTTTAAATAATTACTGGTAATTAAATACTAAAACAAAATGGAGAGTTAATTGATTCAATATGATACACATTGGAGTATCCACATTTTAATTGGGAGGCCATTAGTCATTTCCAACATTCAGCAAAATTAATTTATTACAGTATCTGAGCTCATAAAGCATTTTCAAGCTCAGGTTGTTATTCATACTTTGTTTGAAGCACTACACAAATTACGAATTGAAATAGAAATGTTTGTACCATCAATTGTAAGCAATGATAGTGAAAATTTACTGAATTTAAGCTCTCCAAAAACATAAGATCAATTAGGCAAGCGGCTTAACCCATGAAATTCACTTGATAAAAGTAGCGTATGCCAACGTCATCTTAGCAAAAACTATAACCGTTCTTACATGCAATATTAGTTCTTTAAACGATTTTTAATCAAACTGTATACATAAATACATATATATTCATTAAGGAATTTGAAAATTAGCAAGAACTAGGTTACTCCGAAAAATTCGGAATGTCTCCGAAAAATTCGGAATATCGAAGAAAGTTCGCCATGACATATTCATGTTTGTGAAACTGTTTATTTTTATGTTTTCTATAGAAATAGAAGTTTTTAAAGAAATTTATTTACTATAAGAAGTTTAAAAGACTCCGAAATATTTGGATATTGTTAAATATCAAAATATATACATAACATGTGATAATAGTAAATTGAGTATAATAGCAATTCTTAGTCTTAGTTAAGATATAGAAAACTCCGAAACTAATTAACTCCGAAAAATGCACAGCTCTTTAAATATTTAAAATAGTTTAAAAAAAATGATCATAAGCTCGGTACCGGAATTGACAATCCCTAAAAGTATATGGGAAAATCTGTAAAAGTCGAGTATATTCAAAAATTTCGGACTCACGGGCGAAAAGGTAGCAAATGTATGATACCAGATATTAGATACATGGATGATACAAGTTTCTTTGTTATATTAGAAGTTTTAGCGATATTTGATGCCATTCCAAACTGAGCCAAAACCGTGTTTTAAATTCACTACAAATCCACTATTTTATTAAGCAGCTGGAAATTAAAAATTTCCCAAGTTTTAATGCATGATTTGTGACCTATTTATGTCTAGTAAGTGGCATGACTGCGCTCGTGTAAACTGAACTACATTCGAAAATATGCAGAAATATAATTTTATTCACCACAAAATTTAATTTAAAAATATTCAAAAATGTTTAGAAATGTTTAGATTCGATTAGGGAAGTTGAAAGATCGCAAATAAATGCAAGTGGGAGAGCTAAAAATGAATCAATTTAATGCATGACTTCTAGGTTTTTATTTCTAACCTACAAAGACTGAAAATGATGTCACCCATTCCCCGTGAATGTGTTATTATTGTTATTATGATTTTACAAGCAACGGCGTTTAAGAAGTATTTCGCAATCATTATCCAACATGTCTCAGACGAAATACATATTCATAAATTTGAAGATAAAAATATTTTTAATCAGCATACATATATTTCTCTCTCTCTCGCTCTCTCTCTGCCAGTGAAAAGCTTTCGGTGAAACAAAAAGTTTTCTTTTATATATTTTTTTTTCATATTCAAAATAGTGCAACCATCAAAGGCCACATTCACTCACTCAATGCAAACAGCCAGCAAATATGTTTAAATCATCAAAAACCCAACTGCAGTTTTTATGAGTGTGCAGTTGATATGGATGTCCGCCTGCAGTCTTTGTTGTTGCTTTTAATTTATAAAGCAACGCAAACAATTGTTGTTGCTTGTTTTTAAAACAAAATATGTATTTCTTCAATAGAAAATTCAGAGGTGGCGGAGACGAAGGCGAAAAGAAATCACTAAAAGCAAAAGAGACACAAACACCAACTGATGTGGTGATATAACAATAATAATGTGGCTGCCATTAAAGCAAAAAATATAAGAGAAAAAAAAAATGTGCATCATTAGATACAGCAACGACATGAAAAAAACTTAATTAGCTGCACGTTGCTGCAGAGCAGAAAACTATGAAAAAAAAACAAATATTATTTAAAACAGAAGAAACAAATAGAAAAAGGGAATGAATGCTGATGGTGTGATGTTTTAGTGCTCGCAACACACACACACACACAAACACTTCCAGCAATGAAATATGCTTAAGCACGTTGTCAATGTTTAATTAAAAAAATGTTTTCTATTTGTTTTGGGAAAATGGGGGTACTTTTTTTCTAAAATAAAAATAAACTTTTACTTATTTATCAAAATCACCAAAGTTCAGTGTGCAAACACGGTTATTGAAAGGAGGTCGGCCATCATATCAAGAAAATGTATGCTAGGTTATACACAGAGAAAAATATTTGTCAAATATTTTCGACAAAACATTTTAGCAAAATTATAAACAAGCGTGTATTGGTTTTCCAAGAAAAACTTACAAACTCTTCAAGTAAGAATTTTGAGTTTTAACAACGAAATCAAAACGAACTTGAAATTAGGGGACAAATTAGGGCCTTCGAAAACGATAATTATTTCCACTTAAATTGATTAGATATTTGGATGGATGATTTCGCATCTGAGTTTGATTTCATATATTTTTCTGCATCTTTTTCATAAAACTTCTTCTTTTTCATATCACATAATTTTTTTATAAAAAAAATAATGTGTACCTCAAGAGTGCCTTAAAGCATAGTTTTCAAACAAAAATTATTTTAATGCTTTCTTCTCGTTAAATTTTATTTTTTATGATTTAGGACTTAAATATATCTATTTCAACGGATTAACGAACTCAAGACCAAACGACTTAGTTTTCTCAAGAAATTCACGATATTTTTAATCTATTCGGAGTAAAGCTGATTTGTGTTATTAAAGCGAAATTATGAGTTTTCGTTGAATGTAGGCCAACGGTGGCTTATTTTCAAAATATATATGCAACTCCGAATTTTCGGAGTGCATACAAGTTTTTCGGAGTAGCTTATATACGTTAAGATTTTGATATATTTTAGTAAAGAAGTAACACTACAGTGTGTTTAAGTGAATTTGGGCTCAATAGGTTGCACTGGGAAACATGTATAATTTTCGGAGTAAGTGAATTTTTAAAGATTTTGCTTTTCCCAATATAGTTAACAATTCAAACGATATTGAAATGATTTGCGGTGCAATTTGGTGCCTGTTATATGTATATTGATATATTGTTAATATATAAAACTTTTCGGAGTTGTTTTGATTTTTAATGTTTTCGCTTTATATAGTGAAATTATAAATTTCAGATAGTTTTTAGTGTATTTGCAATTATTTATTTTTATAATAATATGTTGTGCATTGCATTTTCTCGAGAATATACTTTTTTCGGACTAGTTACAGGGGTTTTACAAACATATTAATGTGCTATTTCTCAGCTAGTTTTGAACTGTATTGTTTTGCCAAGACAATGTTTTTACTAAAAATTTTTTTGCTGTAATTAATAACTCCATGTTGAAAATACACTGTAAAACAAAATTGCGCACACAGTGTGTGCAGTAACGGATGATATAATTCCCATCTGATTGTTGTTTAAACACATGAAAATGTAAAATTTTGTTTAGTTCCTTAAACTATTTACAATTAAACTATAGAAATAAGTATATATATATTTATATATATATATATATATATATATATATATATATATATATATATATGCAATAAGGAAATGAACATTAGCGCAAAAACTAAGTTACTCCGTAAAATTCGGATTGTCTCCGAAAAATTCGGAGTATCTAAGAAAGTGAGCTATGACATATTTATGTTTATGAAACTGTTTATTTTTATGTTTTCTATAGAAATAGAAATTTTAACGAAATTCATGTATCTATGAAAAGTCTAAAAGACTCCGAAATATTTGGATATGGTTTGAAATATGAAAATATATAAATAATATGGGCCAAAAGTGCATTGAGTACAATGATATAGAAAACTCCGAAACTAGTCAACTCCGAAAAATGCACATCATGAGCTCAGTAACAGAACTGACAACGCTTAAAAATATATGAGAAAATCTGTGAAAGTCGAATATATTGAAAAAGGTCGAACTCACATGCGAAAATGTACAAAATGTATCTTAAAGGTACCAAACTCTAATCAAATTACAGGCGTGCGTTTTTGGCTACTAACAGAACTAAATAATTGAGAAGTTCACGAGGTAGTTTAAGATAAACTCGCTTCCATAAATAATTCTACTGCTTATAATTTTATAAATTTCTCAGATCTCATAAGAGTTTTTTCCGAGTCAAACTTTTCGAGGTATTCGGTTTTTGATTCCATAAAATAAAATATTTCAATTTTGATATGAGTTAATTGAAGTTGGTTTTATGAAGAAATTAAATTATGTTGCAGTTGTTGTAGTTTTGTTTTCGAAATAACAATTTAAAAAGTCAACATGAATTATTTAATATTTGCGTTATTTTGAAAAAAAAATGTCTTCTCATGTTGTTTTCTGTACCAATTTCGTTGAAAATCAATTGTTGTTGTTGTTGGTGTTTTCGGTTAAATTGATATGCACCGACATTTTGATGTTTAAATGCAGCCGAAAATTAAATTTAATTTTAGCTTCAACACATTTCTGTTACAAAAACAAAAACAAAAAAGTTTATACAGAAGAAAATCATTTTGGCTGTTGTTAGTTATATTAAGGTAAATATTGTAAATGTATGGGTGCACGACAACGTGCGTGTGTGTGTGTGTGTGTGGGTTTTACATTGAACACAAATTTAGAAGGTGAGACAGTGTGTGCTTGTTTGTACGAGATTGCAACATAAGGTTGTATATTAGCTGGTGTTGTTGTTGGTGAAAAGAAAGAAATTAAATTTAAAAAAAAACACACAAAAATTACAACATTCACACACACTCTCTCAAACACACGCACACACACTCATACACTTATCTACCCAATATAAAAATAATCGCATTTAGAAATAAGGTGAACGAATATAATGCCAATTGCATAATCAATGGAAAAATTACATATTATGAAAACGGAAAAGAAAATCGCTGATGAGTGTTTGCCTCGATTTCCTAGAAACTTCCCTGCTCAGTGGTGAAGTCTCGTTTGAAGTTTGAGAAAAATAATTGAATTAAATCGCCCAAATATGCCCGATTCTTTCAGGCCTTTTCTTGATAAAACTTTTCGCTTTGGCTGTTGGAGTGTATGAAATATGATGATATGATTTTTTGAGTTTTATAATTGTTTGTTGCTACATGTACACACACACACAAACACACACATACACACATTTAAATGATACAACACATTCGCTAGCTGCTGGCACTTTGATAATTTCAACAATGCGTCACTTTTCTTATTATTATTATAATTCAAGTGCTCAAAATAAACACACATTTTTCCCCATTTTAAATAGTTTTTTTTTTTGTTACTTTTTGTTGTTGCTGGCTTTAAGGCACGTGGTGGAATATGTTTGGTAATTGGAATGTTATTCTTGTGTAAAGTTTATAAAATTAAAAAAAAAGTCCTTTTGCTACTTAATGTACACTTAATCCTTGTCGACGTTTTTTGTAGGCTGTTTAGTTTTGCCTCTGCTCTTGTATTCCGTTGGATGTACAATGAAGTCATTCCTTTAAGTGCAGCAGTAATCAGCTGTTGGTTGACCACCTTTAATCGGGTTTTATTGATTTCTGCTTCCATATTTGATTAGATCAATACAATAAATCCAATCGCTTTGTTTTTCTTTTTGTTGTTTCTCGTGTTTAATAAATTAATGAAAATAATTTTTCATACGAATTTCTTCTGGCGTTGTGATCTTGACTCTCGCATGATTTTATCGTTTTATTCTATTTTAGTTCAGAAGTGTTTTTTTTTTATAATTCATTTGAGATTTAGGTAATTTTTTGAATGTTTTAATTTAAAATTCAAATATTTATGATGTTTGAGAGCCGTGGTAGTGGAGAAAATAAATTGGCTGTTGCTGTTCCGATGTTTAACTTAACACTGATGGTCTAATTTTTTTCTAAATTGCAATTGTCGTAGCAGCAGTAGTCATCAACAACATCATCATCATCGTTACACACACTAACACGAGCACTACTCACTCAGTCGTTTCAAAAAGGGGAGACAATCGCTTTGTTGTTTTCGTCGTTTCGTTAGCAGTCGTTTGCTTTGGATGTCGTGTGTGTATTTTTTTTTCTTATTTTTTTTTTTTCTTAAACAGTTGTTGTTTAATGTGAGTAATTTATATTTTTTTCCCTACACTGCACTCTTGTGTTGTGTTGTTGTTATTGTTGGCTACATGTGAATACACACAGGGCATCTGAGTGAGTGTTTGTGTGGGGGGCGCTTTTTCATGTGTTTCTTCCTCTGCCGTAGATTTAAGTTTTCTGTGTTATTTCTAATGCAGGCGAAAAGTGCACTCTTATTCTCACACCATCTTAAGTATTTGTGCGTGTGTGTATAGTCTCTGTGAAAAGCTTATTTTAAAGCATATAAAAACTATTTTAGCTTTACAGTATGAAAAGTGCATTTTATTTTTGTTCTCAAAGTTACGCGAAGGTGAAATATACTACATGACTGAAATTCTTTAACTTTTTCTAAGTTTTCCCTGGCACAAAACAGACGTTTAAAAAACACAATTGATTTTTATAATTGTAAACTTTAAATTCGAAAAGCCCTTCGCTTACTAAACATGGGAAGTGGTTTATCTCTATTATATTTTGGTTTTATAATAATAAACCTACAACTTTATTTAATTGCTCAAATATGAGTTACTAAATTCAGTGTTAAATAAAAGCTTTCATTGAAATATTTCAATTAACAAAAACCATACTCTTAAATATAAAATGCCAAAGCTTTTCCGCTCTTAAGTTGGGCTATGAGGAAGTAAAGTGTTACTTATTGGCAGCATGTGCCAAACCTCATAATCCTCTTATTTTTAGCAAATCACTTTGTGAAAAAGCTTATTTTTCCGTAAAAAAAATATGCAGCTTATTTTTTGCCTTCAATGCAATAACACTTCCTCTCTCTTTTTCTTTGCTGTAGTTGCTCTTACTTTATAAATAAATATAAAGTATGTGCTCTTATTTTAGGGGGACTCCCTCGTTTTGTAGCCAGTTGCATTGGGCGTTGATGTTCAAGGTGAATTGCAAAAGTTTTCGTATAGAAAAAAACACAACAACAACAACAAAAAACCCAATAACTATTTTTGTATATGAAAATTACAGCATGTGTTGGTATTTTTGGTTGTACGAGTACATATTGTGCTTATATGCATTTTTATATACAACTTAATCTCATACAAACACGTTTTCAGCCATTATTTTAATAGTGTTGGTAAGTGTGTCTTTTTATCTTATACAATTATGTGAAATTATCGATCAATTTTGAGGTTAAGGTTAGAAAAACTATTTGTAGTAAAACTACAAAAATATTTTTAAACACTTAAAACAATAAAATTTTACTGCTACTGCGAGTTGGCTGCAATTTAAATAAGTTTATCTAACGAATATTCACAATTACGTTAGGGAAATCGTTTGTTAAATTTTGTATATAAAACTTTTTTAAGTAACGGCTACTTAAAACTTATTTAATTTGAATTTATTTATGTTTGCAAGGCCAATGGAGTTGGAGGAATTTTTTTCCATTGTAAATATTTACTTTGTATCCATTAGATATATATTTATTTATAAGAGTAGCAGCAAGTTTTTTGTTTGATAAATCGTTACATAAGATTTGCTTTGCTGGTCTAATTGAATAGATTATTTTGTAATTTTTAAAAGGGTTTTCAAAAGTTTTTGAAAATTTTATAGGTTTTAGATAGATATTTACTGTGGAATACATAACAGATATTTTATTTATAAGATACTGACAATCTCTTTGGTCCACCATAATCAAGACACAAAAGAAAAGGATACTTTATGGCTCAATATTTCGCCAGCCATTCGGAAATTTTTTTATGTATAAATTTTCATTTTGTTTTCTTTTAAATTTTAATAAATTGTTTCAAATCTTAAGGGTCACAATTACAACTTCATGTTAGTCAAAAGTAGGATTTTGTTTGATGTATAAAAGTTTTGCCACTACAGTTTCTCTTAAAACTAGAGTCAGCAATAATTTGAAGGCCGGCTTTTCTTAACTGATATATTAAGGGAACTTTGGAATAAAGTTATACTTTTTATATGTCCTATAAAATTATATTCTTAACTAACCTGAAGTTGTATTAATGGTCATAAGATTAATAAAACTGTCGTATATATATAGGGTGTTTTTTGTAGAGTGATACAACTTTGAGTTGGCATCACTGCTTTATTTGACCACTCATTTAACAGCTGATAGTTGCTTTTCATTTAGTTTGCTTTGACATTTCATTATGGATCGACTTATACCAGAGCAACGCGTGCAAATTGTGGAAATTTTTAATCAAAATAATCGTTCTGTTCGTCAAACTTATCGTGCACTTCGTCCATTCAAAATTTTATTTTCCGATGAAGCCCATTTTTTGTTGAATGGGTACGTAAATAAACAGAATTGTCGCATTTGGAGTGAGAAGAATCCACAAGCTGTTGTCGAAACACCATTCACATCGACTGAAAATTACTTTTTCAGGGCTTTATGGGCTGGCGGAGTCATTGGCCCATATGTCTTCAAAAACGATGATGGTCAGAATGTTACTGTCAATTGGTGAACGGTATAGGAACATGATTCGAAGTTTATTCGTACCTCAATTAGCTGGCATTAATCTTGCTGATATGTGGTGGTTCCAACAGGACGGAGCCACATGCCACACAGCGGGTGCTACAATTGATTTAATCAAGGAAACTTTTTACGAAAATATAATTTCACGAAATGGCCCAATTAATTGGCCCCCAAGATCAAGTGATTTAACCCCATTGGATTATTTTCTTTGGGGTTATGTAAAGTCACTTGTGTACGCAGATAAACCACAAACAATTGAACAACTGGGAATCAACATTCAAAGAGTTTGTGAAAATTGATTGTGCCTTGTACGCGCCAGCCGTGGCGGCCACATGGCAGAGATCATATTTAAACATAAATGTCATAAAATTTTCTATCCAATAAAGACCGTTGCATTGATATCAAAAAATGTATTACTATGTTTTATTATGATTTAAACTTGTATCACTCTATAAAAAAACACCCGATACTTCTAGTAAAAAAAGTCTACTCTAATATCCATATTCATAAAACAAGTAAAATATATTTGAAATCTATTTTTACAAAATTTTAATAAAATACATTTTGAGCTTTTTCAAAATTTTATGAATATGGCGGTAGGTTGAAAAGAGGGGAAACAAGTTGCCTCAATATGCGTTGGATTGCACCTACGCCTTAATAACATTTTGTGCGATACAAAATGCTTGCCCCCATATTCATAATATTGAAAATGATTTTAAACGAGTTGTTATTAAAAATTTTTTTATTAAAATTTTCTTAAAATGGACTTTAAATGTATTTTATTTTCTATGAATATGGAGGTTAGAGTAAACTAAGTTTTGTTTTATATTTCATAGCTATTTGGGAAAGAATTTTATTGACACTTAAGCTGTTAAATCAATCTAAACGTGCTGATTCTTTTCTTTTAAGAAGGTTCCCTAATGATCTGCATTAGAACCAGTGAAATGCGCACAGAAACTGACTAAAACCCCTCAATTTGGTCACTGAATTTTTCAATAACGAAATTAAAATTAAAGATATTAAAACAAAGTTCTTTATATACATTTTGGCATTAATTAATTCCCTATTGAATTGTCAATAAAATAACTTTACCTAGTCTAAACTTAATACCGACTTTTGATAGTAAAGTATGCTTTTTCTTACCTATAATAGAAGAAAAATGTATTTTAAATTAAACTTCAGAGTTCTGAACGCAGTAGTATTTTCCAAATGACTATATAAATATCGTTCTAAACAGCGCCCCCCACAGATAAATTGTTCATATCAACTCTAATAAATCTGACAATTCCCAACAACATTTTTATATTTAAGTTTCCGCTTAAGGAATTTTCTATGACCTAAAAACTGAATGTTTGTTATATATATTTTGTGGGTGTGTGTATGTAGTAGCATATTATTAATAACTCAACGAGTTCTAGTAAAAAAAACAGCAGCAACTTATACGAATCATTTATTGTGATGGCCCTTTAAAAGGCCTTCATACTTAAACATTCCAGCAGCAGCAGTTGAACTATTTCAAAAATAAGAAACCGAGTCTAGAGAACTTCCTCTGCTATATAAATATTTCATGTTCTTAAATTAGGCCTTCAAGCAGGCCCGTTAATTCAACCTGTTCGCCACTGACTAAATATGACGTTATGCAGCCAAATACTCGTACACACACACACACACACACACACACAGTCAGTTAGATTTGCCACAAAGATTTAGATCGGCTTACTCATGTATTTAACGCTCTAAAAGCAAACTTACAACAACAGCAAACATTGAAAATACAGCTTTTAATTTACGTTAAATAAATTAAATAGACCCCTTCTTTATAAAATAATTAGTTAATAGCAAAAAAAAAAAAATTCATTATTAGAGAAAATATTTTGTTGACAGTGCGCGCAAAAAGTTATTAGGCTGAGTTGTGAAATTTCTTAATGGAACTGAGTGCAACATTTTTTATCTAAGTTTTCTATCATTATCCCCATAGTTTTTGACTTCCCGTTAAGGAAATTGAAAATTTAAAAAAATCGGCAGGTTATTGGTTTTACCCCGTTCTGGAATCAAGTCGAGTTGTCATCAGATCTCAACGTTTTGAGGTTGTAGGAAGCTTCCCCGACTATTTCTGCGGACCCGTCACTATGTGTGTATGTGTATGTGTGTGTGTGTGTATGTTTTTCTAAGTTTGTGACCCGCTTGTAACTTTGGAACGGCTTGACCGATTTCATCCAAATTGATGACATTCTGGAGGGTTCTACTGAGGGAATTTGATTCGATCCGATAGATTTTAAGATGTTAGATGTTTTAGAAAAAACAAGTAGCTTTTTTAAAATAACTTTTAAAAGGCTTTACCGATCAATTCCAGAAACTAATCAGCTCTCAAGTTTAAAAGACCACATCGGCCACTGCAAATCGGGTCAAAATCGGTTAATCCATACGTGAGATATCGTAAACGAAAAAAATCGAAAAAACTTATATTTTTAAAAAACTCCGCAGTCATATATCAGCTAGTGTTTTGTTTCATACGATAGTGATTCTTTTATAGGAATCGAAAAACTATATGAAGCCACGATAATCTCGTGAAAATCGGCTGATTAACTCAAAAGTTTTTAAAAATTAAATTAGGATTAAGAATCAAACAAAATCGAAAATTTAATGACGGCAGTTGATATATTTTGGTCCAAAAGGGTAAACTACTAAAATTTTTTTTCTTTATGTTTTTACAAATTTAACATATTTAATACATTTTTAAATCAAATTAATTAGTACTAAAAATTAGAAAAGCCAAAAAAGAAAAGCTGAAAAATTTATGTAAACCAGGTTTTGAAAGCTTTACGGCTAAAATTAGAGGGAAGTTGCAGGGATGGCCTTTCGGGTCAAACATTTTTCATTTTAGTTTCATAATATATTTGATATATAAGAAGTTTTGAATTTTCTTTGTGAAAAATGCAATTGAAAATATTCTTTAAGCCCCCAGGGGGTTAAATGGCACGGTACGTAGCCAGAAATATTCGACTTGGCAGTTCCTAAGTATTAATGAACCGTTTGTATTGAATCAGTTCTCTCTTAAACATTTTTATAAATGGAAACTGTTTTAATTTCCGATTACGCCGCTTAACACCGTAACTGAACTGAGGAGAAAGTGTAGCGGCCTTCGAAAAAAGCACCGTTCTATACTTTGTATTATGTTGATTTCTTTTCTAGAAAATAATGCAACATTTTTTACACTTTTTATACAAAATGGCAACATTCTGTCGTTTTAAAATAAAGAATTCACTAGAAATGAATTTAACATCCTTTATGAAAAATAAATTCCTATTTTAAAACTCCTCCAAACTGTAACTTTTTTGAAAAAAAAAGTGAAAAAATTTTACTTGTTTCCCAGAAAAGAAAACGCCAGTAGTTGTAAAATAAAATTGATGTTGACTTATAATTCAACAAAAAACAACTTTTTATTGAACAATTAATTGCCAAAATTTTAAATTCAACAGGCTTTATGACAACATAAACTGCCTCTATTTGTATTTCTTAACTGTTTTTCAATAGAAATTAACGTTTTTCATCAGCTATTTTTAGCAGCACAAGTTTTATAGGCCGACTCAAGTAACCTGGGAAACAAACAGTTCAGGTCTCTAGTATCGTTAAACTTATATAATTTTCTTCAATAAATATATTTTTTAGCTTGTCTTTAAGCCCACATGAAATTTATTTATTCACTTGTATTTCTCACATACCACTTTCGGAACCACTTTATCTTGCACTACTTTGCAGCTCGGCAACAATTACCACTCTTAACAAGTTGTTAAATATCCTTAAAAATAGTCTTTTTAATAAGCAATTCTAAAGAACACTGAAAATGCCACCGACTAAATATGAAACGAACTTAAATATTATAAAAGGTTTCTTTGTTTGGGGTAAAACGTATTAAATATTATATAAAATGTCTTTGTTCTAAAGATTTGAATAGAAAAAAAAACCAGGTGTTTTCATACTTGTCAAACACACTGTAAAACAATAAATTTTAACTCATACAAATATAAGTACTTAGGAGCACACAGATACACACTCACACACACAGAAATTACAAAGCTAGAGGTGGTTTTCAAAGTTATTAAAGTGTATCGGAAACATCAAACATCATGCCATCGTTGTGCTGAAAAGCGCATCAGTTTATATTAAATTTGTTGTTGCTACAACAACAACAACAAAAAGGCAAAATCTCTTGTATGAAAAGAAAATATCTATTAAAAAAAATTTGCTTCTTCTTCTTTTTAATGTTTATGAATAATAAATACGCTGCACAAACTATTATTTTCCTTTTGTTTTATAGATTCTATTTCTGCTAACAAATTTCGTTTTAAATAAACAAAAATTGGCTCGTGTAAATGCAATAAAATAAATCTGTTGGTTGTATTGAAACTTTTTTCCCCTTTTTGTTCTTTTTTTTCAGTTCCGAAGAGTTCTTTTTTTTCTTCGCTGACATTAATTGTCATTTAAGCTAAATAAAAAATTAAATTTTTTAAAAAACGATTTGATTTACTTATTTTATTTTATTTCACTTTATATTTCTGTTAAAATGTCTGTGTATTATTTATACAATATCTGGCATTTGTATTACTTTGGATATGACCGCCAGTTATCCTTTAGTGTTTTTCATTGTTCTCCTTTTATTTCAGGCAAAAAGAAATAAATAAAATAAAAAAATAAAACAAGTCAGGAACTGTGCCAATGTTACAAAATCACAATAACAAAAATATCTACAACTTTCGCTTTTCTTTTGTATCTGAATGTTCGTGCAGCAGCGTACTTGCATTTGGTTTATTTGTTAGATATTTAAATAAATGACAGAAATGTCATTTGCCAGCAGAGAGAGGCCTTGTAATTGTTTAGACATAAAACATGTTGGCTTTTGCCAAAATCAATTTTTTTTCTTCGTGCAAGTCTCTGTGTGTGAGTGTGTGTGTCTGTATGTGTGTTTGTTTATTTTCGGCACATTTCCTTAAGTGACCTTAATAAAACTCAAAACTAGATCGAATGCATTTGTTACATCGATTGTGCTCAAGCACTTTGGCTAAAACTATATTTTTTTCCTTCACGTTTTTCCAAAGAATGGGCATGAGTAACACCGTGCGACAAAGAAATATAGTAGCTGGGCAGTGACGCTATTTTCTCACTCCTGTAATCGTGTGCAACAATAAACTGTTTTGGAAATATTCCAGCATTTCTTTTAAATTATTTCGGGTTATAACAAACTCAGGGAGTTTCCCTACTCCCTTTTTTGTTGTATATGGAAAGCGTGTCTTATTTCGATAATATTAAAAAAAATTTAATATAAACTAGTTCTAAGGAAAAAAATTATCGATAGATTTTTTAAAATTCTAATAATAATTTTTCAGGATCACAGTCCTTCTTAGATAAGTATAAAAGACGAGTATAATTTTATAAGAATTATTGTTAAAATAATATTAAAAGATTGAAGACTACAAAAAATTATTCTATTTCAAAATGCAACTTTCTTTAAAGCGATTTCTTAAATCAGAACTTTCAGAAATTTTTTCAACAACTTTCTTTTTTCACGATTTTTTTTCATAAGTTTGGAAACTATTTTTTCTTTTTTTTCAAAGCATTTTCAATTAATTTTAGCCCCTAATTAAAAAAAGAAAACTTAGAAAATTAAAACTAAACTTATTCCGACAAATCACAGACCTCAATTCCTTTTGGAAACAGTGTTTATTCCGTATTTTGCTTTAAAATAATTAAAAGGAATCTGTTAATGAGTTAAAAATGATTTTATTTCCAGATCTAATTTTAGCCCATAATTTAAAAAAGAAAACCTAGAAAATTCAAGTCCTTTTGGAAACAGTGTTCATTTCGTATTTTGGTTTAAAATACTTGAAAGGAATTGGTTAATGAATTAAAATATTATTTCATTTCCAGAATTTGTATTATTTTCTGAGGAATGAAATTAAGAAACGAAAGCTGTTTCCAAATGCATTTAGAAAGCGGCGACATGTCTGATTAAACTGTGAAAAAATTCAAACAAAAATATTTATTCGGCGGCTTTATATTGAAAATAAAATCAAATTCGAGTTTTGTTTCTCGTTGTTTCAATACAAATTCGAGAGCGAACAATTTTTCATTAATTTACAAAAGCTGAAGTATTCAAAATGTCGGACGAAGTCCTTGGAAAACCCCTAAATCAAACGGCTGTGCTTCTGCCATAAATTTTTAAATAGTTAAAAATATAAATTTCTAAACTGGAGCAGAAATATCCATAAAATTTCCTTTTTACTGCTTGAACAAGATATTTTTAAATTTGTTTTTAAAATAAAAAATATAAATAAAAGCTTGACAATGCATCTGAAAATCGCCTAATTGGTTTTTAATGAACATGATGATTATATTGGTTTTGAATTTTGTTCAAATACGATCAATCAATTGATTTGATTTGTTACTTTGGTTTTTGTTTTTTATTTTCAACTGAAAAATAAAGAAAAAATAAATGCTAAAAATATGCAATTTTCCTTATATTTTGTTTTCTATTTGCGCTTTAAACTTAAAACTTAATTATAACTAGAATTTAGTTGTTACTAAAATGAGTTGAAAATTAAAGTAAATAAATAATAATATTTTAATTGAAATTTTACCTTCAAACTAAAGTCAAATAAAAATATTTTGCTTAACAAAAACATAAAATTTAAAATTATTAAATATAAAATTTAATACTAAAAAAATATATCATTGAATTGAACAACTAAAATCAAAGTAACGAAACTAAATTAAAAATAATTAATACGAAAACTTACCTCAGCTAAAATGCATTTGACTGACATTGATGTGATGCTTTAAAGCTAAAACAAAAGCTTTCACCAGTCATCTATTAAATTAATAAATTTTTGCTGAATTCTTGCTCATCATTATCATCGCCGTTTGTTGCATTATCATGCCATCTATCACTGAGATACCACCAGCTGTGTTCACTGATATCATATTATTAGTTTTAAACTTCAAAGCGAGCACAGGGTGTATCCCGGCAATAAATACATTTTTCATTTCGTTTATATTGGATGCAGCCTGCTATGCAGTGGCTTATTTCGTTCGCTTTCCGTAAAGCTCTTTTGCTCTGCTCTCTGTTTTTCTTTTCTTTTACATGTTTTTAATGTTTTCATATAATTTAGTTTAGACAAAAACCACCAGCCAACAAGCACTGGGAATACGAGTGTTTAGCTACGAAGAGGAAAATCAATAAAATACATTTTGTTTTGTGATATTGTTTTTGTTGTAAGTTCATATTTGCAGTTGTTCCTATTGTTAATATACACTGTTGCTGTATTTAATCTAAAGCTCTACTAGTCTCTTGCATGTGTCAGGGATGGAGAGTTCACTGCATTGTATTTATGTACCTGTTATTCACACAAAATACAGCCGATAACATATTGTTTGCGTTAATCCTATTGAAATTGTATATTTTTAATCATGGTAACATTTAAACTTCAAAAATATGTATATCCATACTTAAATATTTTTTCACTCTCTTTGTAAACTTTGATTGATACACAATTCTTTCTTGCCTTAAATAAATTTTGTATTCAAATCGTTTTTAATTATTCCAATTATAAGAAATCCTTTTGTTATTGTTTAGTTTTTATGTCTCAGTGTTTTATTTAGCGCCGTAATATTTAAAATTAGTGAATTTTATCGTATTCATAAAAGTTCATACAAAATTTTGTTCAAACTGGTTTCAAATAAATTATATATGTTTTATAAATGGGGGCGTTGTTGAATTTTATGTAATTAATTTCATTCCCCCATTTAGTTAAGGCCAAAAATAAGTTTGAAAAGTATTTTATTCAAAGTTTTTCGTTCCAAATAGTATTATTTTAAATAAATTTGAAATGCCCTCAATATCTTTTATAAATATGACGCTTAAATTTAACTTCATTTGAGAATGATAGAGATAGAATAAAAGTGTGTTAAACGCTTACGGCTTAAGGCGGCTTATGATAGCTTGAATTACAAGGAACCAGCGAAAAACTTTAAATAATCGATGGGCTCAAATTATAAAGAGAGAGAGAGTTAGAAATTATTCAGATTAATAAGCGTTTTATCTGTTTTTAACAGCAAAGTCATAATATACGGCATTTGGTATTTCGCAAACTAATTTAATGTAAACACTTTAAAATTATTTAAACTTGTAAGCAAATTAAGCAAAAAATTTATCTTCCAAATCCGCATTATTTACAACGGAAACTTGATGATGAATGCTTTAAAAGTAATTTTGTACGAAAATTAAGTTTTGAGGTGTTAAGTTTATATCGGATAAATTGAAAGAGAAAACAAAATTTATTTTTAATCGCTAATTGTTTATTGTGGTTGAAGTCTACTGACGATTTGGTATACAGCACCAATGAAATGCTTGGCTTAACCACCCAACAAATAGATTTCATACTTTTAATCACAATTTTATACATATATCCCTGAAGAGGCCACACAAAGAAGTCGTGAATTATGGGAATAAATAGGGTTTTTATATAAATAATTTTCCTTTTGCTTAACTAAATATAATGCAATCGATTTATATGTAGTATTAAATGGCAGTTTAACATTAAATTTAATATGTAAACTGTCCATCCCTGATCTGTGTGCACGACCTCTCTCATCTAAAATTTAGTAGTGTGCGACTTGTGCTTGCGTATGCGAATTGTTTATGGGTTCCGTTACAACAGCTGCCATACATGTTTATATTTCCTTCTTCTTCTTCTTCTTCTTTGCTCTTTAATACATACTCGTACATAATTATTTTGCTCTCTTCTCTATTCTGTCACTATCTATCTCCCTCTATCTTTTGCATAATTATCCTGCCTTATTTATGTGAACATGTTTGAATATTGAAACTTTTTAAATGTCAAAGTGTATTTGAAAGTTTAATTTACTGCTGATGTCGTTATAGTTTGTTTTGAACAGAACGAATTTTGTGTTTTTGTAAAATAATGCGTCATTTAACAGTGTTTGATGTTGTAAATGTGAAAATTGGTTGTTGTTGTATTTGACAAAAATATTTCGTAGGACACTAGGCTTCGCTTGATGTACGAATTTATTGCTCAATTATAAGGCCATTCAGTTGGTTTTTTCTACGTTATAGTTTGTGGAGGCATGAAAATGTATTCTTATATTTTTGTACCGTTTGAATGTTACAAAATTGTGTACGAATGTAAATGTAAATATTACGAAACAGTTTCACAAATATTTAATTTTAAGATATATGACTTATTATATAATGCGCATTAGAAATATATATTTTTATGACGTGTTCTTTTGTAGAAAAAGTGCAATATTTTTGGCACTTTTCTTGGTCATCAATTCAAGTTTGAAAACTCGAAGGGAAGAAAGAAAGTGAATCAAAAACTCATTAATTTTGAGACGTAAATCAATTCAGTTCTCGAACGACAATAACTGTTATACTTGTAAGAGTTGCCAGATCTTGAGGTTTTTTGTATGTTTACAAATTATTTAAATCGATGTATTCTGTCGATCGAATAATTAATAATTTATCATATTCTGAAATATTTAATCATTGAAAAAATAAATTACTATATTTGAGTAATTGCAAATACTTTTGTTTGCTCTTTAACAAGAATATTCATAAAAGAAATGTTCTAAAATCTATTTTGGGAAAATTTTTGTAATAAAACACGTTTCAAACCCATTTTAAATTATACAAACTTATTCCTATTGATACCAGCAACATGTCTAGGAAATACATATTTCTTTAATTTACCAACCGTGTTGGGTTGCTTAATGTTATATTTGAAAGGACAATTCCAAAGAATATGTCGCAACATAAAAAAAATATATAACAACAAATTTTATTTGGAATCTTGCTTTCAAATGCAATTTTAAATAATAAATAATTAAGAGAAAAAAAATTAATAGGAAAGTGAAAAATTAATATTGAGATTAATAGCACGAGTAACATAACCTCATATTTATATGAAACTGTCAGCTGTTGGGGCCTATGGGCACCTTAAAATATGTGAGATCTAGAATTGACTTTGTATCCACTTCATTCCTGTTCAGTTAAACAAAGTTTTACACAATTTTATTATATTTTTAAATTGTTTTTCTTGAAACTTTCCCACATGAACTGACTGCTCGGAATGTATCAACAGCTTTCGAAATATCTCGTGCAAACTTGAATTTTCCAATTAAGAGCGACTATATAAAATATTTTTATAAATTTTGAACATAATTTTGATTAATTTTGTATTATTAATTAAAACATCATATATGTCGACTTAAGTTTCTTTTGCCGCAAACGCTATAAATTAATATGTGAGTGTATGCGCAAATTTCCAACAAACTGCTACTCAACTTAATGAACACAACTGCTGGTAATTTATAACTGCTAATATTTTTCACCCCACTGTCCGAAAGAAAAATCCACTCATTATTTATTTGTGTATAGCAGCCGCTTTACAGGCAAAGGGGCAACAAGTGGGAAGCTTTTTACAATATAAAATATTATATTACGTTGTTCGTTTCGCAAAACTTGTGTAAATAAATTTGTAAATGTTAATCAGCATGTGTGTATGTATGTATGTTAGTGTGCCAGTGTGAATGTATAGAATAAAATATTTACAAATTTTCACTTTTTGAAATTCATAATGCATACGAGTATAATAAATATGATGAATTTTCAACGAATATAGATATGAAAGTTTTCTTTTGACCTTGAAAAGTTATTAATATTACAGAAAATGTATAAGAGTTTTCTTTTTTTTTTCGTTTGAAATGTATTTGAAATTCTTTATACAACACGAGAGCTGTTGGCTTGTCTAGTTTTTATTTTCCATGATTTTAACAAACACTTTATTATAATATTTTTATTTTGATTATTTATATTTTTAACGTTTTGCGTTTTATTTTATTTAGTTTTATATATTAATAACGTTAGAGCACTTGTGTGATTTTAAAAAATCTTTAGTTTTTAGTTGAGTAGTTTTTAAAACTTTGAGCAAGTTTTCCTTTTTGTTTTTCAAATATAAATTTATTTTAAACAGCATCACAACCAACACCTGAATAAGTTGATGCTACAAATGACTTTGTTCTGCTTACTTGGAGTTTCAACACCAAAAGATAGGCAACGAAAAATATCATTTTGAGTTTTATGTTTTCGTATTTCTTTGTGGGGGAAAAAGTGGTGCTGCCACCCACATGTACACCCGCACTCATACACGCTCTAAAAAAGAGCTTAAACTTTATATCCCCAAATAATGCGTTTGCGAGTATGAAAGAAATTGTTTAAGGAAATAAATGCTGTTTATATAACCCAGTCGTTGTGGCTGAGTGCAAGCATTTCTATGAAAATCATTCAATTCTTCGTTTGTTTTTATACAAAAACACTCTGCTCTAGTCGATTGCTGGATTTGGGTAGACACCATTCCAATCAAAAGCTAAAAGCTTTCTAAAAGAGAATTTAACAATGAAGGGAAATTACTCGCCCTTAACTCCCGCAGAGCTTTTTGAAATAAACAATTCTCTTGTTTCCTTATATTTAATAAAACTATTTTGTTTTGAATTTCCTGCAATATAAATTAGTTTATATAATCTATATTCATCCAATTAAAATACTTTGGATTCAATATAAATCCTTGTCCCCATATTCAGTTAAACTACTCACTCAGTTGTTGGTTTCCATACTGTAACAAATGACGTTGCTATTCCCTGGCATTTTCTAAAGCTCTGTTATTGATATCCTGGATTGCCACAAAGATACAAACGAGTTGTATTGTGCTCCTGCTGCTTGTTCACTTGCACTTTCGCATAACGAATTTCACTTTCATTAGATATTATTGGAATGAACAACGAGTACTTGCTGGTGCTGGTACTACTTTCAGTTTGTATGTATCATCATACACCCAGCCATGGGCGAAGTCGAAATTTCAGGTTCAAGTGCAGTTGCGCATGTCAAAGTCATTTCTCCATTTAAAATAATATTGTTATTGTAGTTGTTGTTGTATTTGTTTTGTGTACTTTGACATTAAATGCATTCCGAGTATGAGTTGTTTGCTTGTGCACCTTAACCTACATTGACTTAAATTTTCGCAATCAAGTCCTCCTACACAGACACACACAAATAAAATCCGAAATACATGCAGAGCTGTAGGGTTGGCAGGTTGAATCAGGATGTTATCAACTGTTTTAATCGTTTAGCTGCATTTTTTTTTTATTTTATGTTCCTTCATATAGAAATTTATCTTCCAAAGTTCCTAGAAATATATTAAAAAATTAAAAATGTTAAATTGCAAAATCCAACAAGTTTTCAAGCGTTAAAAAATGTGTTTGATTTTAAGGCAACATTAACAATGTTGTTGATTTAAAGAACTATGAAATATATAAGTTTGCGAATCGGTCATTTTATTCATTAATTCGCTCTAAGAATTTTAGTGACATAAAATTCGAAATCATATATCGTTGGTCCGAGGTAAAAAAGCCGCAATTCACATAATTTAACTTAACAGGACAAGATTAAAGGAAGTTTATTGGCCATTAAATTGTTGTATTTAATACTATTGCACCAAATTTTTGTGATGAGGTCTATTTGAATAACATGTATGGGAATTACAGAAATTCTCAATTTCGTAAAAAACCGGTTTGTTCATAAACCACATCTGATGTGATATGATGAAAAAATAAGCCAGATTTCAGTAAAATAATCAATAACACTGCGTATAGTAGAGTCAATGCGTCATCGCTGAGATGCATTTACGTGTCTGTGAAAAAGCTATGAAAAATTTCTGGCCTGTCATCAGTGCTGTAGGTGCAAGTTATTGCTCACATCCCATAAAAAAACCCTATTATCTCAAAACCTACACATTTTTATTTAAAGATGTAAAACAGCTTTCTTACTGGGGCTGCCTTAATATGGTAGGGGAAAATCAAGTGGCAACACTGCCATGTAACTATGAGTATATGTCGTTATTAATTGTTAGTATGTACAATTTATAAGTAAACATTCCCAAAGTATGCTTGAAAATTTTGAAACCCATAAAGTACTGATGCTACAGTTGTCTTGC
Source organism: Linnaemya vulpina (assembly GCA_963675445.1). NCBI lineage: Eukaryota > Metazoa > Arthropoda > Insecta > Diptera > Tachinidae > Linnaemya > Linnaemya vulpina. The sequence continues at coordinate 7,530,862 of OY776277.1, forward strand.
TAATTTTTGGTACATAAGAACACAGTTGTAAAGGCAATTATTATGCAGGTATAATAAATTGTATTTATTGCACAAACTTTTTATAAAATATATTAAATGCATATGTTAAATATTTGTTTGCTTCCGTAGTTTGCAACAAGGCAAATTATAATATTTACTTTGCCTTTCCTGGTTTTATGGAAATTTTTATTAAATTTGTTTATGGCAACACTGTAAGAACACATAAAGATACTTATATATCTCTCAGATACGACTAATAGCTTACGATTAAAGAAGCTTGCTGCTGTTTTACATTCAATGCGATATCTAATACATCGCCATAAAGCAAAAACGAAACAAACAGACAAAAACAAACATGAAAACACAACTCAGAGAGAAAAAAATCAGTGTGCTTTCCATGTATGAGTGAGTGAATTGGTGCTTTTGTGTAAACAAACGAGTGTGAGCAAAACAGTTTTGTAACTAGTAAATTCGTTGTTTTTCTCCTGTTCTCTTTTAATATCTTCTACTGACTGGAATAACAACAGAGAAAATAGCAGCGAGTTTGTATCTATAACTAGTATCTTAACCTTGAACTTGAAATACATACTTGTTGTTGTTGTTGTGTGGTAGTGTAGTATGTTTGCATATGTGCGTTCAGAAACAGTCAACAGAAAAAATAAAATAACAATAAAAAGCAACGTCCCTCCCCTTCGGCAAAGTTCTCTTTCTCTTTTTTTTTTGTCGTTCGATATAATAATTGCTGGTACTTGGAATATTTTCTAAAATTCATTTTATTTTCATACAGTTGTTGTGCTCTTTTTAATTTTCATTCTCTCTATTTAATTACAAACATTTTTTATAGAGTTAATTTCTTTTCCATTAAGCTGTTTTACAACAACAACAAAAAGTGCACACAATTCAGGGGATTTTTCCTTGTGTAGGTATAAGAAAATTTTAAAAAAGGAAAATATATGGTGAGATCCACTTCTGAAGTTTTGTTTTCTTTTATTTTATAAAATTGTGCTTCAAGTCGAAACAAGTCAATCAAAATGTTGTTTTTTTTTGTTATCTTTTTTACTTCTTCTTCTATTCGATACAGAAATGGGTGTTGTAGGTTGTATTTTGTACTTTTAAGGAAAAGGAGCTTAAATGAAAAATCGCACTTCATGATAAACTAATATTTATTGGGATTTGTTTCCGAAGTTGATATGAAATATAATGTCCTTTATTCTGCAGCAATATGTCAACACTTGTCTTGGAGACAATATCTAAAATTGGACTCGAGGGCCAGGCTTGACTGCTGCTGTCAACCTCCAGCTGTCAACAAGGCCCAGCAAATAGAAAGAGGCTGTTAAAAGTAACCACTTATTAAAAAAAACTTAGCACGTATGTGTCATGTATTTGTTGTTGTCTTGACGTAACATTCGAAAAGAGTTACAGAATAACTGCAACTGTGAAAAATTATTCTATTGAATATAGAATTTTTAAAATTACACATCTAACGATTTTTGAAGAATAATGATTGAAAAAAAATACTTGTTCATTCAAATTCTTCGAGGTTAGCGAATCTGCAATTGAGATATATATCTGGGATCAGAAATATCGCTTATAAAAATAATTCATATAAAATTTTTTGCATTCTTTTGATTAACAGCAGAGATTTGAGTTGCACTAAATGGCCTGATTTAATTACTCATCCATCAGTTTCACTCGCTGTCCAGTATGGTGAAGAAAAATGAAATCACCAACAACTACCTATAATCAAAAAATAGATAAAAATGGCGATATATTAACGCTTTAATGCCAAACTAGCATAAGTGACAAAACGAAAACGGTGATTTTTAAAGAAAAATAATAGCAAAAGCTTATCAGTCAGGTTCCAAATTTTTAACGATATAAAGGAACGGTATAAACGAATTTTTATTGTTTTTTATTTGATAAACATTAAAGGTTGCTTTGATAAAAGGAAGAACAAGATTGTTTATGTAACAAATCACTCAGAATAGATTTATTCGTCCACTATAATAAATTTTTATTTATTTACATCGAAATCCACCATAAACTTCATTTATATGCATTTTTGTTTACGTCCTTTTGGATTTTAAGGGACGATAGGTTATGTTACCATTCAGCTGTTAGTAAATTCAGAGACTAACAACAATAACAACAGTACAAATATGTATAATAATACCAATTATAATAATAATTCACAAGAAGAATTTCGAAAAAATGTCACTTAGGCTAATACGACTCTGAGGCTTGGATATACATATTCCACAGTAACCGCAACATCATCTCTATGCACGTAGTGTAACTAAATTTATATAATAAAATGAAGAAAAAAATTCTAGTGACATAAACGAAGTGCACTGGAGCAGACCATTGAGAAAATAAATTTAATTGACATTAAAATAAACAACAACAACAACAACAACAACATCAACAAGAACAATAAGTGCAACACAACGTATTTATAAAACAAACTATTTATATGCGAACAAATTTCATCTTTAATTACAATAATAAAAATGTAATAAAAAATTAAAACATGATGAAATGAAATAAAATTAGTTTCTGTTGACGTTGAAAGACAAACGATGCATTCATTCATGCAAATTGCATTTGCACTCTGGTCTATATAAAAAATATATATAGAACTATAAATAATGATGCACTATTAATTAAATTTAAATATTTAATACCAACAAACATACACACATATCCATATACATACATTTAAATACATCTGCGGTTGATTGTTAAAGAGGCGTAAGATCGGAAAGATCTGAGGTAACAAACAATAAAAATGAAAAGAAAATATGCAGAATTTTTTAAATTCCTCATATAGTTTAAGCTGAGACATTGATGTCGATCGAAATTTGTATTTAAGTTGTATTAAAATTGTGATCGACATGGAATGCTGTAATTTGGTACCAGGACTTTCGATCGATTTCGAATAAAGGATTTTGGTCCCTGCTTTCTAAATTATATCTGTTTAAATTGACGGACATATTAAGGGGTCTGAAGTGCCGTACTTTGCTTTGTGACATATTACTTATGCTCAGTATGATCACAAGCGATAAAGCGTGATGATCGCGGGTAGCTGGGGTAATTTCTTTGGTGATCTTGAATATTTATAATCGTATTTTATATTTGTCCAACATTTTTTTTTATCTCACTTCTCTCTCTCTCTCTCTCTTTCTCTCTCTTAATAGCCGACATACAATTATATCGTCCCTTGGCATTTAATTACAATTATTTATTTTAATGCCAATACATGCAATCGTATGTGTAACTAGAAAGAAAAAATCTTAATACATTTTTAAAGAAAAATATGTGGCCATAATTTAAATATTGTTTCACGATATATTTCCGACTAGAAGACTTAATTCGTCTATATTATAAGCATGAGCAAAAAAAAAAAAAATTGTTCCGCTTTTCTTTGTATTCTTATATAAAAATGTAGCACACATATTTTGTGGTACACTTTTAGGTATTTCATGGTCTATAAATATTTATTATTTCTATATAATTTGAAAGGTATTGTTGTGCAGATAAGCCCAAAATATATTTTGTTTAACACTTAGCCCGAATGTGGTTAAAATGGGAGTTCGAAAATACAACAAAAAAATTTATGGGCTGATACAATTTTTTATGGGCTGATACAATTAATAATTATTTTAATATGAAATGGCAACTGGTCGAGTTTTCACTACTGGGCGCTCCTAGTAAACACTAAAAGGGGATTCATCTATTTGTTTGAGCAGAGTTTAATTGCGGGGTTTTTTCTTAAGTTTTTGTCGGGACAAAAATATTTATCCTTAAAAAAGTTGCATATAACATATATTATTTTGACCATGTCTTTTTGTTTGCCAGTCGATGCCACTATTTCAATAGATTATATGACATTTAAAGAAACTTGGCGCCCATTTTTTGTATACAAATTAATCTTTCATTCCACAGTTACTTTTTTACATATTGAAAATTAATTAATCAGATTAAACGGATTTAATACTGAAGAATATACACACACACACAAACATAAATAGTATGAATATTTGAATGCTTGTTTTTGCACTTAATCGCCGCATTATTGATTTTTTTCCATTCAAATCACACAAGAAATTTCCTCGAAGACTTATCGTCACCAACAATCTTTTCGAAATCAATTAATAAAAACATGCACACAATTGACACACTTGCGTAACGGTGACAATAATGAAATTAATAATGAACGAGAATAAAAATTTAAATAAATAGGAAATTTAAAAAAATGTTTTGCAAAAAAATTTTTTATTTCTACAATATTTTAAAATATGTGTACATCGAGTTTATTCCAAAATACTGACAGCAAAATTAATGTTAGACAAGAAAAAGTTTTTTATCCTCGGACCTCGTACATGTCTATTTTGGTGTGTTTATTTTTGCAAAAATTTTCTTAAAATTTTTAAGAACAAATTATAATATTGAAAATTAGTTACCAGTGCGTCTAGTTTGAATAGTAACCAAAATTCAATAGAGTTGCCAACCAGGCAACTGATTTTTTTTATTTGCCGATCGTGGCAACTGACAATTTCTAGTTGCCGAAAATCATTATATATGAGGTAGTGATAATATTTTAATTTTTCTATTTATGAAATATTAACATTAATCCTTTTGGCCAATCGGACAATATTTGACTTTCCTATAAGTTTGAACTTTCATAGTTGATGAATGGAGACCCGCAAATACTACAGCATTCCGTTTTAGCTCTTGTATAGGAAAATATATATGTATTTACAATATAAATTTTTTATTTTCATCCTCTAATGCCATGGCGAAAATAAAAAAATTAAAGTTCCATTTCTTTAACAAGTAAAATTTACAGCAAACAAACGATTTCCTATAAATTTAATGCTACAAATGGACCAGCGCAATCCAACCAGTTCAAGTTCAATTGTTGTTTTTGTTTGTTTTATTCTTCGTTCGTTGCACAGTGTATTCTTCCGTCGTATACATTTCCATTTACGTAATCCAACTTTGCACATTAACGCAGAGAGTCAGATGGACGAGTGTGAATGCTTTTGTTTTATTTACGTCGGTATTTAAAACCAAATAAATAGGTAATTGTAATGTGTGTTGTATTATTCGGTTGCTTGCAGTTATTTCAAAAAAAAAAAAAATTAAAAAAGAAAACATTTATTTGTGTAATAGCGTCATCATGAATTAACGAAGCATTCTATTATCGAGATTAAATATCATCAGCTTTTACAACACGATATCTACGAGTACAACAAAAAAAAATATATTGTTTCTCATACGAGTTTTACTGTATCGTATTGTTTTTTTTATTGTTATACAACACGAGCAGTAAATACATTAACACTATTATATCGCTGTTTGAAACATGAAAAGCCCAAAACGGGGTATGGCTGCTCGAAGGTCAAATTTAATAGCAGTTTAATGTTTTGCGCCATTTCTCGCTCGCTGATCACATTTTCAACACTGGAATAATTTTTAATTAAATTGAGGTTAGAAAATTTGCATTAAAATTGACACAACTGCCACCAGGTGTTGTGGAAGTTGGTAAATAAATGAAAAACAATATTTGGCAATTTATATATCCGCAGCGCTATTCATAAAACTTTAAATGTTCAAATTAGTTGCTGAACACCTTCTTCATAGAAATAAAATTTGAATAAGTTTAAAACGTATTTTATTAAATTGTTCATACAAAATATTCTTAAAACAGATTTCAAATACATATACATATGTATATAATTTTCTGAATATGAAAAATTAAATGAGTTCAAAATGTATTTTTTTAAATTTTTCGTACAAAACAGATTTCAAATATACATAATTTTCTAAATATTCAGCTTGAGTTTAAAAATATAGAGCCCAAACAATCGGCTGGAGTAGTAAAATTTGTATAGAAACCATTTAAAACCCGTTCATTTATAAATACGAACTTCCCCAGTGTACGTACTTATTTAGTTGAAAGGCAGTTTCTTAAAGAAGTACTTTTTCAAACCCAGCTACTTTTTCACATTTTGATGAAAATATATTTTATTAAAAATATGCATACTTTTACGGAATTATGCTTTTAAGAAATAATACTTTTTCAAAACGGCACAATATATTATAACGATCTATTTTAAACGGTACTTTTTTAAAACGGTACTTTTTGAAAGAATAACGTTTTTTAATAAAAACTTTTGTAAAACATATAGTTTCTTAAAATTATAGTTTTAATAATGTTTATATGAAATAAGGTAATTTTTCAGAATGGTACTGTTCCGAAAAAGTACTTCTCTTTGAAAAGGTATTTTTGAGCAGATAATTTTGAAAAGTTTTAACTTTTTAAAAAGCTACTAAATATAAAATTAAAATATAGAAGGCAAATTTTCTCAGCGGTACTTTTTAAGAGGACTTATTTTTAAAGCAAGTACTTTTCTTAGTTAGGAATTTTTACTATTTTTAATAATGTTCTCATATTGAATAAGGTGATATTTTCAAAACGGTACTATGTACTTCAAAAAAGTACTTCTCTGTGAAGAGTTATATATTTGAGGAGATAATTTTGAAAAGTTTTACCTTTTTAAAAAGGTACTAAATAAAAAAATAAAATATAAAATGGAAATTTTTCAGCGGTACTTTTTAGCGAGATACTTTTTGAAAGGACGCTTTTTTAAAAACACGTACTTTTCTTAAGTAGGAATTTTTTAAAAGCTATTTTTGATAATGCTTTCATATCAAAAAAGTTGATATTTTCTCGTACTTCTCTGTAAAAATTTATATTTTTGAAGAGATAATTTTTAAAATTTTTAGCTTTTTAAAATGGTACTAGCTATTAAAAAAAAAAATAAAGTTTAAAAGGCAAATTTTTTAGACGGTACTATTTTGGCAAGGTACTTTTTAAAAGGCACTTTTTTACAATAAGTACTGTTTTAAAATAGGATTTTTTTTAAAAGCTCTTTTTAATAATGTTCTCATATTAAAATAGGTGATATTTTTAAAACGGTACTATTTCAAAAAAGTACTTCTCTGTTGAAAAGTATGTATGTGAGATGATTTTGAAAATTTTGAACTTTTTAAAAAGGCATTAACTATTATAAAAATAAAGTTTAAAATGCACTTTTTTAAACGGTACTATTTTGGCAAGGTACTTTTTAAAAGGGCGCTTTTTTAAAATAAGTACTGTTTTAAAAAAGGGTTTTTTTAAAAGCTATTTTTAATAATGTTCTCATATTTTTGCTTTATTTGGAAAAGCTTTTTACGAGGGACCGCCATTTGCCAACATCGCACTACCTGTCTTCAGCCTGTAGCTAATAATACCAAACGGCACGGCTAAAGATTCTTGTTCTATCTGACCTTTCAGTGTGAAACTTTTTCAATTTAGGGAATTTAATAAAAAATACATTTTTGAGCCATTTCAGTCTTAAAAAGTGGCGTATTATACACAAAGAGGCAATAAAAGTGGCAAAGCTGATAAATAAAACAATGAATAACCTATTAAAAAGCCTATTTAAGGTGGCCTTAAAGAGAGAGTGAGGCAACTTCAAAATTCTTCGAGTTGCTAGTGGTCTTTTAAAAATAACATTTATATATCAAAATTCGTATTCGTAAAATTATGTATTTTTAAATGCATTTATAACAACAGTATATTAAGATCTTTCTTCAGTTCGTGCAACGTCATGTTCTTAGCAAATGCATGTTACATGTAGTTTGAAACTATTAATTATACTATAAAATAATTATAGAAAACTTTGTACAGAACGAATTCGTATCGATTACTTTAAAGCAAAAAATACCGTAAAATATCAAACGAAATTTTTTTAAGCTTTTCAACGTACCGAGTTTATTAAAGCAGGCAAGAAAGCAGGGAAACAAAACATTATGTGTATCGTAACAGTTCTCCACCAAGTCGGCACTTCGACTATTGATTTGCACTTCATTTTTCGTGACATATTTATAAAATTTTATTTATAAAATGTCTGAGTTATTTTTAACAATTTCAATAAACTTATATGAGATACAGTGTTGTCATTATTCGATATACTTATTTACATCCAAATTTGTTGGTATTTGCAAGAATATAATGGAATTATTTTGAATATCGTAATGTAGAAGTCAGGGATGGATAGTTCTGTATATAAGCAATTGGTTAGTGTTATGGGAATTACAACAGAAGAGTGGGAATGGTAGCAGTTTGCATAGCCCGAATCAGGAGTTGTCATTCCTTTCTGCTGGTAAATTGTGAAAACAGAGACAAAAGTGCATCATGACCGCGGAAGGGATGGTGCCACAACTACCAACAACTGTATTTTTCATCCGGTGCACATCAAAATAATTGATGATGTCTTAACTTTCTCATGCAAACGCTGAGTTCAAATCCGAGATGCAACGATATCTTTTTGAGAAACTTGTTAAGGAAATTCAAGGGATATTTTATTCCATATTTAGGCGGAACACGTCTTCTTATAATACAACAAAAAACAACACAACTATTGAAAAAAATATTTCATTTCAAACTAAAAAAATGCATTCTTACTGGGGCACAATTTATTTGCATTTTGCACCTTTTAACTACAATCTGTCAAATAAATCAGAATATTAAAATAACGACGCAATTTTAATATTTAATCTCGTCGAATCACTTGATAAAATCTGCCAATTTCTCATAATTTCCTTAACAAGCCATCATCAATTCAATGCAGCTGCCAGTGAATCATCCGACTCATTGTAAAATTTTAAAAATTTAAGTGATGTTCCCTACAAGCGAACGTTTCTTAAAAGGCTTGTTTATTATTTACGACCAAAAAGAAAACTAAATATTAATTAAATATTTAATTGGAAAACACACGATATATGTGTACGTAATCTTGTTTGGTTTGGGGGAGGGAGTATCTATTACGTAAACCTTTTTTTAATTTAATTTTACAAGACTATTTCGCTGCTACAAATACGAGTAAGAAAACAATTGAAAACTTTAATAAAGATTTCAAATACTCGTACATTTAGTTTTTTTTTTTTTTTTGCCATTATCAGTAACAAGTTTGTTATTGACAACATTTTCGTTTTGAAGGTTTTGGAACCAAAAGAACAAATTTAAACGCCCGGTTTCTTGTAAATAATATAAACAGTTTCGTTGGAGAATTTGTATTGAAATAGAAATTGAAAAAAAGAAAAGAATGGAAAATTTTCCACACTCTTTAATAGAAAATGGCAACAATTTGTTATTTGAAAATCAGGCTTTTATTATAAATTAATCCAACAGTCACTACGAAGAATAACATCTTTAAAAAAAAAACACTTTTTAAAAAGAAATGAAAAAATGTTAAATACTTTCCAGAAAAGAAAACGCCATAAGGCTGACGTGTTTTTCATTCAGGAACACATGATAAATATCAAAATAAGACTCGCCATCGATTTATTTATTCAATTTATGCAGCAGAGCAGAACAGCTGATTTCGAAAGCCGCTGCAATTTTATTATCAGCTCTCATGTATATATTTGCTTATCACTATTTATTAGGTTCCTAAATTGCAGGCGATAAGATTGAAATTAAATGCATGCTAATAATAGGCCTGTTCTAGTCTAAAAAATGTATAGTAAAAATTCATGGGTACTCGAACGCCGGCTTTGAAGCAAAAAGAAATATATTATTTTTGAATTTGCAATACTTTATTTCTTAACTTAGTTTTTACTAAATAAATCTCAAACGTGTGTTGGAAGAATTTGCTTTAAAATTAAATAATACCAGTGTTGTAATTTAGTTATAAAAATTTAGTTTCGGATAAAAAAGGCAAAAAAGAAAATGACAGTATTTTTGCTACATTCGCATTCCTGCTTTGAAGAGTGAGTTCCCCTTGTAAATGCATTTTGTTTTTAAATTGAAATTGAAACATGAAAAACAATTTTAAAGCACTTCTATAATTGCCACCTCTGCTTTATGTTGTTGCTTCTTTCCCTTAAGACGTCATTTGCTACCGGATGTGTAACTTATTTGTTTATTTATTAAGCTATTTGTTTATAAATTAAAACTAAAAACTAATCATTTGTTTTAATTTACTTCTTCCCTTCAACTGCTGCTTCTGGTCACTTTTTTCACAACATCTTTCAGCTGCAAGAAATTTTTCATTCGAACTTTTTAATTTTTTTATTTTATTTTTTGTTTATTTGGTCTTGCAAATGATTATTTCTTTATTTTTATTTCTACTAAATAATGAAAATTCATTTCCCAATACAAGCAAAGAGCAAAAATTGTTATAATAAATTAATAAATTTTATTTATTGTGCAATTTGTCAAACGCTTAAATATATTTGGAAATGTTTTTGAATATTAATTGTTTCGACAACGTTCATTACTTTGTTGCTTGTTGCATTCAAAATATGTCTTCGCAGATGAATTAATAAACAAAAATTATTTCGAATTGCTGAATGTGCAGATTTTCCAAGCGAATAAATATATTTTTAGATTTTTCTATATCGACAATTGTGGCAAAATGTTTGTTATTTTTGTATCATTAATCAGGAATTATGGTTTTTAATATTCGTGTGCATTCGATTAACACGATAGATTAATTAGTTACGTGTTAAAATTTAAGATATATTTTTTCTATTTATTATGGAAAATTGTGTGATACGGAAATACTAATAGAATCGCTTAAAAATTATTTATAAACAATTTCTGTCGCATGTATTTTTTTCAGAGAGTTTATAAATATTTAATATAAATCCTGACATACATACTAAATCATAATATTAGGATCCGTTTTCCACATGGTGGTATATGAGCCGAAAGTTTTCTAATGCAAACGTCATCGCCAAAAAGTATATAAATAAATACATAAATAAAATCAATAAATAACAAGAATGGAATTAAGAAGGAACTATTTTTGCGTACACACACAAAAGATATTATATATCTTAATATAAGCCACCGAGTAATGGAACAGTAGCACCTTCCGAAAATAGGGCCGCACTCTTCTGCGCAAGTTGGAAATATTGGGAGTATTTAATTCTTTATAATAACATGATTGAAAATATCATTTGTTTGATTAAAAGACTAGAACTTTCTATGCCACACGACGAATTATTGTAATTTAAGTCCAGAGGATAAGGAAATATTAACATTAAAAACGTTTAAGACAATATTATTAATATTATTTTAAAAAAATGTGAAACAAATCGCAACACAGTGATCACTTTTTATTTTCTTACTCTATTATTCTATTTCAACTGGATTTTTTTGCAACTCTATTAATAATTTCTATTATTTACTGAATTTTATATTTTTTTTGTGAAGTTTACAAAAAATATTTTAATAATTTTATTGCTTTTTATTTAAAAGTATGTGTTATAGACTTTAATATTTTAGCCGACGATATGTGTGTGTATATATGTACATACATATATTATATTAATCAGGTATGTGCTGAAAAACTATTTGGACTGCGAAATGAGTTGCGAACAATTAAAAGTTTCATGTGTTTGCTGCAATCCTTTTGTCGATAATTTCAAATTTATTTTTAACAAAAAACTTCATGTCTTTCAACAAACTTTTTTCAAATTTATCTTCCATTATGGGTCTTAAAAATTAATTATTTTGTTGTTCAAAATTAGTTTTCAAAATCGGTCGGAATTCATCGTAATTTTTCAAAACGATTGCTTTCCTTTACATACCTGAACAACTAGTTTGTTTTTCGGAAACTTCATCAAGTAAATTTTCATAATTCATTTTATATTTGACATATAAATTAATAATTAATAGATTTGTTGCACTTTTGAGGTTCTTTTGTAATAATATTTGATATTCGGTATTTCGCTAACCATCGGTTAGCTTCTTCAGGAAGTTATTTTATTAAAAAAATTTAACATATAAATTGTTAAAAGAATTGTCATAACAAAACAAGATGAGTTCAAGAGCCTCTTCAAAACTCGGAAGCTTTTGTAAGAAATCAGCCGATTCTAGTTTACAGTGTATGAAATCGATATAACGATTTACAAAAACTTATTTAAGTTTTTTTCTTACTGCGCACAAAAAGTAGTATTTTTTATTACTTATTATGCTACATCATTATGAACAGGAAAATAATTAAACTGAAATTACTGAAAGACGATGAACATCATGAATTTTTTGGTGGAAGAGCCCATGAAAAGCAGGCATGTACTCGTTGATACACTCAGGCCGCAACAAATAAATCAATAGTTTTATAAATTGACTCACACCAAATTTTATCCCCATTTATCATATTCATAAAACTTACGATAAGCTTGATTTGCATACAGAATTTCTTTTCAAATAGATATCAAAAATATTTTACATATTTTTGTGAAAACTTGATTATCGCTGCAATTAGGGAACGAACTGGCAATTAAATTTCACATCACTGCCGTGTTATATTTCGCACTTGGTTCAATTGTCAGTTTACAAATCTGAAAAAGTTTGCAAATTGTACTTCCGGCCACCAATTTTTTACAAATACTTATTTATCCACAATATTATTAACAAAAAAAAAAACAATTTTTTTCTTAACAATTTCTATCTTTAACTTTAGAACACTTTCAAAAGAATTTCGTCATTCTGATTGTTTGTAGATATAAAAGTTTGGAAAGAAAGAAATATGTATGTATCTGCATACATACACACATATGGTATGTGTGTCTGTATGTAAGTGTATTCATACAATTTCTATACCCATTCCATAGTTTTTAGTTTGCGACGCAATAAGTTTCTTAAATAATATTTTCTATTGTTGATTAGTTTCTTGATTCTACTTACTTGCAGGGCGACTGACTGGTTTGTTTTTCGGCAGTAAGTTTTCGTTGATACATTTTGTAATTATCAAATAATTATTATACAACGTGAAAGTTTTTACACGAAATTTGCAACATTTTGCTTACGTTTGCCACAAATAGTTATTCGAAAATCTTAAATTAATTGAAAACATTGTAGAAAATTTAATTTTTCGATTACATATTTAAAATTATTTAATTATGTAAATAAGCACTTTTCTTCAATTACTTGATTGTTGTAATACAATTTCTGGTCGTTTCGTTTTAGTGTATACATCCATACACACTTATATAAATATGTTGTCGGTATGTACAAATAATGTTTGCTTGTGTGTTTTATTTATCAAAAAAAAAAAAAAATCTTTTTTAAGCTTTTTTCCTGCTTGTTGTTTAGATGCCGCTTATATCCGTTTCGTACGATCACACAAAGGTTTCAGTTCTCAATGCCACAGTCATCACCAGTAGACCATATGGAAAGTTTAGTTTAGTTCTTCTCTACCTTCGTTTTCGACTCAAACAACAAATATAAAATACAAAAAAAAACAAAACAAATTATAATAAAATAAGCGACGTTGATTCGTTTAGAATCGTTTCTACTGTTTAGTACTCATTCCTCATTATTTTGTTATTATTATTGGGAATGCTGCTGCTATTGCTATTGTTGTTATTGGCATATACATATAATATTTTTTTCCTATTATAATAATTAATTCATACACAGTTTTACATCATGTAGGTATTACCTATTTGTTTTTAAGAAATTTAAAAAATCCCAAGTTAAATGTACATGATTGTGTGTATGTACGATATATTCGTCTTCTGTGTATTCCCTAAAAATCCATTCCATTACCCATACATTGATATATTTTCGTGTGCATACACACTACCCTACAAAAACTCTCACTCTCTTAAGTTTTTGCTCTATTTTTTGTTTCCTTTTTCTATCTCTTGCCCATTTGCGCTGTTTTCATACTTTTCCCACCAGGGTTTGAATAGTTATCGGGTCCCTTGTTTTGACTAACACCGACCCTCTGACCCAAACTTTTGTTTTCTTTATTTTCGGCTTACACTTTCACATACAGAGAGCAAGCAAGTTGTTTTTATTGTTGTTATCTGAAATCCTCACCAACCACAACAACTCGCTCATTGTGCATGTACTCGTTACTCTGTACAAATTAGTTTTTCTCTCGTTGCTTTTTTGTTTACATTTTTTTTTGCCTTATGCTGCAAAAAGTAAAAATGATTAAACAACTCAATCTCTGCTGTACATCAGTGCTGCCATACTGGTGAATTTTCCAAGATATAGAGATTTGTATCATGTACGAGGGAATTTAATGGTAAACTTTGGGAGTTATTTTTGGTATTGTGGTTTTTCATTATGTTTCGTCACTTTAACTGTATCTGAGACGATTTCACAAGAAATTTTCCTGTTGCATAATTATATAAAGTAGAAGTAAATGCAATAATATAATATAATAAAAAATATGTTTCAAACATAGTTGTTGGACAGAAGGATATATAGTGGCAGCTGGCGAAATTGAGCTTTGTATGCTTTACATACATAAACAATTAATCTTCTTTTGTTTAAAAACTATTAGTATAATAATGCCTACATAATATAACAGTTTATATCGTACTCATAGATAGACCTACTTACTGTTTGTCAGAATGAAAACATATTGGAATTCTATTAAATATTCTGTGGTGTGCTATGCAGATTCGGCAATCTAGTTTTAAAATTTTGAATAAAAAATTAGCTTATTAATATCTTATCATATACATTTCTGGGGAAGGTGGAATAAAAGATCTGGTAACTGTGATGTGTGCATGAGAAATCATTTTGCGGTCGTGTTAGAGTGTTGGTATTACTTTTGCTTTCCTTCCCTTTTCCTTAATACATGAAACAAAAATTGTAAGCTCAAATACATAAGCACTAGTAACTACTTAAGTAAATATGTATATACATACATATTTACATATGTATCTGAATATTTAATTGTATACAATGTGTATATCGCCGCATAAAATGTTAGCCGCTTAATACCGACAAAATTTTACATATTTCACTATAGAAAAACTTCTTTAAATGAATAACCCATTCACAATGACCGCTAAACTGCACAATATAAACAGAGAAGGATCTATAAATGTATCTCTGCTAAGGAAAATTAATCTTGCGAAAGCTAGTTAAGCTCTTTCGTGTTCTTCTTGAAATCATTTTACATGTATGCACTGATGCTCTTCTCATAAAAAGCAGGTTATAGATCACAAGCAGTCTAACTGGGAGCTACAATTCCATACTGTAATAATGTCTTGCTTGAAAATAGATCTGTTTTATCATTCATGCAAAAAGTTGTACGAAAACTATAGAGTTCAACAAAACCCATTTTAATCCTACTGTCCGTCATAAACGTTTATTTATTTCTTTTAATAATTTCTTAAGAATATGTTGTTAAGTGCATATAAATCTTGTAATTGAAACTGAAAAAAATTTATACAAATCGCATATATTACGAAAACTCGTAAGAAGTGTGTTCATATACATTTTTGCAAAAATGGGCAAAATTTAATGTGAAATTTTTGGTATTCGAAACGTGTTAAAAACATATAAAAAAAAATTTTATGTCGAATATTCAAAAAGCTTACCAAACCTATGCTTTATCAAAGTCGTCAAACCGAGAAAAGGATATCGAGTTCAAGGAAAAATATTTTTACCGTTAATAACAAAAATCCTCAAAAAGTTAAACATACAAACATACAATAAGTTTTCAAAATTGAGAAAAATCCTGAAAACATTGATAGAACAAAATAATCATGCAAGAATTCGCAAATTGATACATAAAACAAAACGAATTTGGCTTTTTTGCTAGATGTGGCCTTTTGCATTTCCTGTGACGCTATAGACTTATGCTCAAGTATGTATTATTATGATATTAATGTTGTTAACTGCTAACCCAGACTCAAATTCTTTCATAAACTTTCCTAAAAATATATGTACGTGCTTGCAGATACGCAAACATATGCACAGTTTGTTATTTTCAGTATTTGCATACACAAGAAATTCCATGATAAATAACTGCCGTGTAAACACACTTTAGTGAATTGTAAGTGTGTGTGCGAGTTTGCTCGTAATATACAGATTTACAACAAAAAATCAATTGACGCAAGCAGGATGTCTTGCATTGATGTAACGTGTTTGGTTTTGTGCACACCACACTAACACAAATCCATACACAGATAAGAATCCCTGGAGCTTTTACTTATATGCAAGCATATCGCCGCGGAAAATGCAAAAGGCTCTAACAAAAAAGTGAACAAAGTAGGATATAAAATTTATATATTTTTTCTGGTTAAAATGTTTAACAAAAAATTTCTTTTTGTTATAGCAAAAAAGGTTCTGACAAGAGTTGCAATTATTTGCAGTTTATTATAATTCAGATTTAAGTCTGAGCCCCCGCGTCTTATGTTTGTGATAATATTCTTCCCAGCTTTGCAGCTTAATGTGGAACTGATAATACCTCTATCAAATTGTTGGATAGTTCTGAAACAATAATTAATTTGTTTCTCAAATTATATATATGAAACTTGTAAGAAAATGGTTAATACATAAATCTTCGTTGCCACATAAAATTATAAAAATGGGAGATTTTATAATTGGTCTCTATTTCTTTCGTTATTAAATTGTAATAATATTTTTAAGTTCGAGGTCTTTTTTTATAAAATTCTTTTAATATTATTCTAATATTATTTTTAGTATTTGGCCACGCCTCTGGGTTGCTTCTTCAGCAAATATATGATTAATTTTAAATTGAATTTATAAAAATTATATATTAATTCTTCTGGTTGACCTATTTTTAATTAATAATATTCCCTAATATTTTTAAACTTAAGGTCTCTTTATTTACAATATGACTTGTTTTTTAAATATTTTGTCACTCCTTTGTGTGACTTCTTCAGGAAGTTATTTATTAAAAATATAATTAATTTCCTGCAGAAGCCACACAAAGGAGTGACGAAATATTGAAAAAGCAAATTATAATTTTTTGAAAATAAAGCGACCTTCAGCTTTAAAATATTAAAGAATATTATATATTAAAAAATTTGTGTACAAAAAACCTCAATTCTAAAAATTTATTATTAATATATTTTAATTGTACTCAATTAGTGTTAATAGTACAATAATAGCACAATATTATACAACCCTGGTATAAATTAAAAATTTTGTATTTCGTTGATTTTGTGTTTAGCCACCGATTTAAGCCAGATGAAATATATTTTTGAGCCCAAAACCGCCAATAAAATATGAATTTGAGTTTTGCATTTTGTATCGCATATATTTCCTATAAAAATGTTTATAAATCATCATGTTCGTATTTCAAAGAAAAATTATTATGTGTACAACATTTTTCCTAAAAAATTTAGAATATTTTAATAAAATGTCTTAAATATTATTAAAATTTAATATATAACGAAAGAAATCAACAGTTTACTACAACAAATTTAAATGTCCTCAAGAAAACAATAACCAAATAAAATAAATCGCGTTAAAAACTCGAGAAACGCTTAAATATTTTATTAACTCCTATCTTTGGGTTTTGACCCACGGCGAAAGACATAAAATTGCTTATCTGGCTGTAAAATAATTCAGTACAACATTAGACTTATTCAAATAAAAAACGGGTTCCTAAACCCTGGCAATCTTATCTTATTAAAATTCTATAAACGATGAATAAAATGAAATAAAATTTTGTGTCGATTTGTTTAAATGTGGTGCAGTCATGAATACAACTGACGCTGATTTCCCACAGCGTTTTACAGAAACACTAACAGTAACAAAACTTAACTTTTGTTAAAAAAAAAATAACAAATAAAAAAAAATCATTAGAGTATAGTTAAAGCTGTTTGGAAATACTTAAAAGCTAAAAACAAACCCTGTGATACTATTTTAATTGTCTGCTTGTTAATTGGACTTACAATTAATACGAACGTACAAAATTGACCGAGTGGTTGTTCAAATACTTAAAATTAAATATAAAAAAAGTTTACCTTGAACATGAATTATTTTGCTGGTTTGATGTGAGACTCGTTGATGATTTGACGGACGCTGGCTGGTGTTGTTGAGTTGAGGAGTTCTAAAATGTGTATTAAATGTAATTTTCTTTTCAATTGACTTGTTTTATTTTTATAAAAAACTATTGGAATAGAGTACCAAAATGCTTTAATGAAAGCAGCTTAAGCATGTAATTTCGGCCAAACAGCAGCAACAATATGTTGTTAACCAGCACTTTCGTGCTACGAAATTTATGCGCAAAATATAACAAATTTGTATGTATTTCTATTATTTTCGTTAAAATTCTCATTAAATTGTGTTTAAACTTTTTATGTCATCACTTTTGATTGATTTGCTTTTGATTAAGATATAAATAGTTGATGTCATTAAATATTTTTAATTTTTTTTTGAAAACACAATAACTATTTAACAAAAATAACTGTACTCTTTTTAAAATAGTTCAAATTGAATTTTATTTATTTATTTTATATTGTGTTTGTAGCCACTGTAATTGTTAATTATTTTTTATAAATTTTTGTGTTAAATTATATTTCCTTAGAATTGCGTTTGTTGTGCTTACAGTTGGCTCGTTGAGCTTTCAATGGCAACTAGGAATATTGCAAATATCCAGCAAACCCAAAATAGTTCTACTCTACACCAACCACACCATATGTAGTATATAAAACTATAATATAAACGAAATTCTCGAACAAAATTCATCCAACGAACGAACGAATGAACCAACCAAACAACCAACCAACCAACCAACAAACAACACAAAAATCACACACTTAACGAACAGTGGCCGTAGTGGTAGTAGTAAATCATCCATCCATCCATCCATCCACTTCATCCATTCGGCCATTTCATTTCCCCGTTCTATTCTTTCAAATAAACCAAAATGAACAACGCAACAACAACAAAAAATCCAACAAACAGGCAAAAAGTCAGCCAATATGCCATTCGATAGAATGACAGTCAGTTAGACAGTCAATCAATTTGACTGTCGTTTAGTCAGTTTGTTTGTTTGCAGCAAAATATTTTTAAGCCGCATCAGAATATTTAACTAAATAGGAATAGTATTGGCGGTGGAGGCAAGCAAACAATCTGTTTATTTTGCTCGTCTAAGTTGCAAGACCTTGAAAGAGTTTAAACACTTTTCATTTCATTTAATGTGCTGTAGTTATTCGATATTGATTGAAATATCTTAGAAATAACTGGATCTATAATAGCGCTTGTCTCAGTTACAAAACATTTCTTAATATAATGATATATATTTTGCTGTCTGAATTTCTTCCCTGACTATTTTTGAGAGGGTGCCACTATATCTGTATGTATGTATATCTGTGAAGCGCTCATAACATTCGAATGGCTTGACCAAATCAAAGCAATTGTAAAGTTCCAAGGAGTTTTATCGGACGGACTTAAATTTTCTGTGTTGGAACTGGTTCAGGCCGACAAATTTCAAAAAATATTAAAAAAAACTATGAATTTTTTTTCAAATGGGTTTTTTAATAATATTTGAACGGATTTATCGACAAATTCCACATACTAAGCTGTTCTTGACATCAAAATGCTAAATGCCACCAACCGGTCCGAATCGGTTGATGCGTTCGTGAGTATTGTGATTTGTTTATTGTTCTCCATTCTTTTATGGGACTCGAAATACTTTTATGGGACTCGAATACTCGAAATAGGTTGGTTCCTTTAGAAGTTACCTCATTTTGAAAATTAATTATTGTTAATAAATGAACTATTTGACATACTGTCTTTTAATAAGTTGAGAAGTTTGAAACTTTTCAAAACTGTGGTTGAAGTCTACTGACGATTTGGTAAAAAGCGCCAATGAAATGCATATAGATATTGCATAACCACCCAAAAAATAAATTTCTTAGAAAATTAAATATTTGAGCTCAAAAGCTCAATATCAATGTTTTTTTTTTGAAAATTGGATATTTTCCATGCACTCCGCCCAGAGAACCCGTGGCGGACATTTATTTGAACCATGGGGGATATATAGATTTGAGTGTTGTTAAAAACAATTCTTTAAAAGTTCTGACTCTGGATGGCTGGGATAGATGGAACTTGTCTTAAATGAAAATACACAGAAAACAATTTATAAAAAGGCTGCTAATATGGTTGGCTGTTGCTGCATGTACATACATTCGTTCGGTACTGCATGCACTACAATTTAATATTTTACACACTCACACTCACACACAGAAATACTCGTATATCCATCCAATCCATTCACTTACAAACAAACACTCACTGCCTGGTATGAATTGCAGTGAAGTGTTTTGTTGTTTGTACTGTGAAATTCTATTCAGTTATGTGTGATTTTTTATTGTTGTTGCTGTGCGTTGTTGTTGTATCTTTAGAGAAGAAGACCTACCAACCGAGAGACCGACCGACCCAAAACACAGCTCAAGTTCAAGGATGTTATGTAATAGTGTTTCTTCGTTATTTCGCTCGTTCGTGTACTGGGCTGTAGTTCGCTTTTTCCTCTTTAGCTGTTCGTTCGTGCTTTTCGTTTGTATCTCATGTTTGCTGTTGTTGCTGCTGATGCTTTTATTAAATATGCGAGTGTGTGGCGATGTATGCAACCACCATTAATGTAGTTACTAAACATGTGTGTAGTATTTATTATCCAGCTTCTCACTGTTAGTTCTCTCCTCTCCTTTCCTCTCCTTTTTGGTGGCAACTTGTTTCAAAATTGCAGACCATCATTACGAAACTCATCATTAGCATTGCAAGCGAGTTGCGTTAGCAGCAACACTGAACCTTCCTCAACCAGTTCTTCCTCTTCTGCCTCTATTCTTGCTCTTCTTTTTAGCAAATTAACTCCTTTCTCTCTTCAGCACTTCCTCCAGTTTATGATATTCTTCTTCACACATTAAAACTAGATGTTCTGTTCTTCAGTTGGTCTTCACACAGAACGTGAATGTCTCTTTAAACGTTGCACATTTTCTTTCCTTTTTTTATGTACACAATTTTGCTGCACCCTTCTTCCCGGGAATACTCTTGCATCGCTTGAACGCATCTCCCATAGGTTAGCTCCCATATGTTTGTGCTCTGCTTGAGTTATAATCAGTTTCCTTTCCTCCTCCTCCTCCACCTTTGCCCTGCTCAGAAACGTACAGATACTATATGTAGTTTCTGTTTTGTATCTACTTGCATCTCTGTAAATAAGTTCTTTATATGCACATACACGAGTACTACTTTGATTTATATGGCATCTATCTTCTGCTGTATATAGAACTGCAAGTAAATAGTTTTACTTAATTTTTGTTGTTTTTGTTGGAAAATTGTATACTCGTATATATAAATCGGTTGCGTTTTTCCTGCACGTGTGTGCGATAAACTCGCAAGTGTGTTGGCTGGTGTTTGCTATTCCAATACACTTTTCTTGCTTTTATTGTAGATGTTGGTTCTCGTTTTCCTTTCTTTTTTATTACACTTTCAAGTTTTGATGTATTTAAAGCAAATAGATTTTTCAAATACATGCATCCATCGTTAGCTGGTGCAGCAGCCACCTGATGATCTAAGTTTTCCAATGTGCATGTATCTATTGATTGGAAAATGTGGAAAAAAAACTTTTTTTATTAGAAAAATAATAACGTCCGTGTGTCTGAATATCGACCAATTTTATTCGTAGATGAACAACAGCTATCTGTTTGCTACACCCCCATACTATCGGTTACTTTTATTTATAATATTTTCCAAAACTTAAAAAACGTTTTTTTTTCAGTTTAAAAAAAAACTTTTCAGTTTTACATTTTACAGATATATTTTACATTTTAAAGATATAGAAAAAATAAAAAAATTTTGATGACATCTCACACACGCTCCATATTAAAAATGTTAAAGGCTGTTGGGTAATGCTCGGCCACTAGTCCTGTATCGTTGTAATTGAAACAGGCCAACAACAGTTAACATATTAAATAAATTTAGTATCATGACTAGGGGCAGAGTTTAAACCGGCGTATTCGGCTTCGTAGCCTCCGTGTTAACTATTTTACACAAAAGGGAAGTTATTTTTTTCTCAACTCCTATTTTGATGACTAGATTACAGCCGCTGAATATATATTTTTTGTCCTAAAAAATGTTGGGTATTCACACTTCGCGCTATTTAGTCATAAAGTGGTAAAAATTTAGACCAGTTTAAAAAAGTTGTTGTTGTGCTGCATATAAAAAAAAGTCATAAAATAATAGCACTCTTTCAGGTATGTTTTTGTGCTGTCATAAAATGCTCTAGAGATCTGAGTCGAACGGCTGAAATTCCTTACTCGAGACGGCGGTACTATATGTTTGCCGCCGTTACTTATAGACGACTAAACCAGCGGCTAAAAAATGATTCATGCCTGTATGCCCATACATTAAATCACATTTTTATTACATAAAAAATATTAAAAGAGCGCTAAATTGTAAAAACTAAATATATACAAGTGAAACATTTTTCTCGTTTAATTTGCGTAGCTGGCAGGCACTCAACGTTTTTCCGTATGCAGCCGCAAAAAAAAATTTATTCAGCCCATAACAAGGCAGCAGCTGTTCGTTTATATATACAAATTTATTTTGTAATACATATATCTTAATATTGACCGTTTAATGAAAATGTGCTAATTATTATTTTTATAGATGCGGGCCATCTTAACCCCTTCATGAAAACTATTTCTTAACTTTTCTACATCTGTACAACTACAATTGTTGGATTCTGCAAAATTTATGGTGTAGGGGAAGAGAGGTACTATACTAAAAAAGTTGTCATTAATATCTCTATATCACCAAAACTAAAATAGTGAAACTATTCAAATGTAAAAGGCTGCCTGGCAAAGCACGCCGGTTTTGTAATCAATAAAATAAAGAAGAAATATTTCAATTGCCCGCTGTTTCTGCCCACTTCATTATATTAAGTTTCTCTGTCAGCGATCAATATCGCATGATTTCATTTCTTTATAGTTTTTATTTGTTTATTTGCAAAAAAAAAAAAAATTAATAAATCAATTGGCTGATAATGCAAATTCGGTTACATGTTCTCCACCCACACCTCACTTGCGCTTGACTATTGTGTTCAGTTGTTGTTGTTTCATTTGTTTGATTCTTTTTTTTTTTTAATTTTTAAGCTCCGTTTTGTGTACATTTTAGTTTTCTTCCCTATTGTTGTTTTTGTTTTAATTAAATTTCCTATACTTGGCCAACTCTTTAATTGTTTAATTGCATTAAAAGTTACGCATACAAATTACATGCTTACAACGAATAGGAATTTATTTTCGAAAATGCAAACAAAAAAAATATATCCACGACTTGAGCATGCAAATCTACAAGAATTCACTACAAGTCATTTCATAACAACAAGTCCAAAAGACATGAAGACAATAAAAAAAGGAATGGTTGTCAATTGGCAACAAAGTTGCATTCAATGATTTTTATTCTTTCCCTTTGGGTGCATTTTTATTACACTAATTTAGAAAAATAAAATTATTGCCTCATCAAGTAACAAACAAGCAAAAAATAAAAAATATAAAGAAAGAGAGGGAAGACAAGTGAAATAAAATTTATCTCTACATTTATAACAATTCAAATCAGCAGTTGTTTTTTTATTTTCTAACCATCATTTCTCACTTGACAATTCCTTCCTCTTAAATCTCTTAAACTTATTCTTGGTTTTGTTTCTGTCTTCTACTTTGAAATTGTGTAGAGCTTTGGAAAACACTATTGTATATCTCTCTGTATCCTTCTACTTTTTCTTTCTTTATTTTTTTTTTACTTAATTATCAGGCATGGAAAATGTATTACATTCATACTATTCATGAAATTATTAAAGTGGGAAATCTCAACGTTAAAATTAAACTAGAGCCGCCCCTTGACATTTATTTGCGACTCTCTTTTGAAGTTCGGGTTTCAGAGATTTAAGAAAATTTACAAATAACTTTTCATATATCCATTTATTCGCTTTCAAAGAACATGAAAAAGAGCTATTGTTCTCTCTCTCTCTCTAACAGTCTATAAAATAATAACACAAAGACCCTTGGACGCTTTTGTATATCGTTGGTCTCAAGTAGAAAGACCCCAACTCACATAATTTTAACTTGACACGAGAAAGTAAAAACAGAACAGAAACATTATTGATAATAAT
Organism: Linnaemya vulpina; assembly: GCA_963675445.1. Classification (NCBI taxonomy): domain Eukaryota; kingdom Metazoa; phylum Arthropoda; class Insecta; order Diptera; family Tachinidae; genus Linnaemya; species Linnaemya vulpina. The sequence goes on from OY776277.1 coordinate 7,554,813, forward strand.
GGAAACTGTAATTATCAACTGCTTGTGAAATCGTTAAATTTTGCCTCAAATGTTTATGACGAAGTGTAATTGTGTGAAATATAACTAGAATCACTGCGAAACTTAATATCGTAAAAAATACGACTTAAACGTTGACTACTGGAGAGTTTTCTACTCGATATGTGCGTGTTTGCTCAAAATAAAAACCAAACAGAAATACCTTTTATAACGCTCTGTTCTTTAAGAAAATTTAAATTGATATTTTAAATATATAATACCAAGAAATTCAAAAAATTTTTTATTTTGTGACTATCGACACAAAAATGCCTTTTAAATTAAATTAATTTTTTCAATATTTGTGGATGATGAGATATTTAAAGATGTACCACAAAAAATGTATTCTATAACATGGAAAATGAAAATGATATTAGAAATAAAAAAAAAAATAATATGAAACATGAATGAAACTGCAAGACAAGGCAAAAGAGGAAGTCCTTTTCAAGCGAGCTACGCACTTGAATACCTTCCGCACTGAATAGTGCTTATAAACCGCAAACGCATTGTTTAATAAATGGATTATTTTAACTGAATTTCTTGTTCACTGTAGTTGTTGTTGCCTGCCAAACTTTTATATAAATCTTTTTTCTCTTTTTTTCCTTGTGCATCTGCGAGAGTTTGGAAATATTGTATGAAAAATATTTCCTGGAGAGCTGAATTCATCATATGAAATTCATTAAAACTCCTTTTAATCCTTTTTAAATGTTTAGACCAGAGCAAAGAAAGAGAAAAAAATAAAAACTTTCGCATATGGAAAGCAATAATTGTTGTATGTTTGCCAACTCATGAGATGCTTAATTTTATCTTTATTATTTTATTGTTTAACTGAATATCTGCTTTCTGTTCTTCTTCCAGGTAAGACCGGAAATGAACTGAATGACTTGTTAATCCTACAGCAGGTAAACTTAACTTATATAAAAGATTAACTGACATGTTGAATAATTCAATCACTCGATCCCATTATTTATAATCCACATGAGGTCCACCATTTAAACTTTATGTCACTGAGAAATTGTATTTTAAAGGACGTACAAAAAATTGCCGGTACTCCAAAGTTTTTTTCTTAACATTAAATTGCCTTCTTTAGATAAACCTGCCTTCAACTTATCCTTCACTTAAGGTTTAAGTACAATTGAAATAATGACTCTTAGTAATAAAGGGTGTTCGATATAAATAATTAAGAATTAAAAATTATTGCGGGAAAAGCTTAATCACTATTTTATGTATAAGATTCAAACAAAAAAAGTTTGTGTTTATCTTCACGAAATTATTTTTAATTGAAAACAATATCCTATTAATTATTATATACAAGAAGTTTAAAAAATAGATATACGATTTACAGTTGTTGGCAACTTACACAAACCTTGACACTGACTAGTTAGTTGTCTGTCAAAATGGAACCGCCGAGACTTTACTGTTGGCAGCCATGCAAACCAACCAACCGTCTCTACGGAAACTTTATATTCAAATTTTATGTGCGATTTGAACTTTCTAAAAACTTACATTTCCATTCCTGGCCAACACGCAATTGCTTCCATATGGTGCCTCTTAAATGTTGTTTAATTTTATTCTTTTTTCATTATTTTTGTTGTTTGAGTTGTTGTATTTAATGCATTTATGGTGTAAAAGCCATCTGTTTGTATAAATTTTCACCATATTGAGCAAATAAACTTTAAAAGGCACTTTCATTTTTTACTTTAAAACTTTTTAAAGTGAAATGGTATGGAAAATTGTTTTAACAGGTTGAAAATATCTTTAACGGTGTTATTTTCTGAAATCCAAAGAGAAATTTTATTAATTTCTGCTAATAAAGTTCTCGAATACGAGGTTGGTTCAAAAAAAAAACAAGTTAAATTGCCAGTAATGCTGATTAAAATTTAGCGGTTTTCGAAAACAGCAGGTCTGCTCTGCTGTATAAGTTGAATAACTAAATTGATAGTGCTGTTGGCTGAAGTAGTAAGACACAAGACGACGATGCCTTATGTCCTGAGTGCGAACCCGCACTCAGTCATGATATGGTGTCGAATTTTTCTCATCTGCGTTAGTGCAGGATTGTGTTTATTGTTATTGGCTTGCCTCAATTACGAAGGCATAGCGCTGAACATTATCGACAGTGTTTAATAATAACGTCATGTATAGGGTGTTTTTTATAGAGTGATACAACTTTGAGTTGGCGTCATTGCTTTCTTTGACCACTCATTTAACAGCTGATAGTTGTTTTTTGTTAAGTTTGCTTTGAAATTTCATTATGGATCGACTTACACCAGAGCAACGCGTGCAAATTGTGGAAATTTTTAATCAAAATAATGGTTCTGTTCGTCAAACTTATCGTGCACTTCGTCCATTCAAAATTTTATTTTCCGATGAAGCCCATTTTTGGATTTGAATTGTCGCATTTGGAGTGAGAGGAATCCACAAGCTTTTGTCGTAACACCATTCACATCCACAGAAAATTTCTGTTTGGTGCGCTTTATGGGCTAACGGAGTCATTGGCCCATATGTCTTCAAAAACCATGATGGTCAGAATGTTGCAGTTTGTGAAAATTGGTGTTCCAGATTGCCCCTTGTACCCGCCACATGACCGAAATAATATTTAAGCATTAATGTCATAAAATTTTCTATCCAAAAAAGACGGTTTTATTGATATCAAAAATGTATTACTATGTTTTATTATGATTTAAACTTGTATCACTCTATAAAAAACACCCTATATTTAAAGAGCAGAATGCAGCACCCTCCATCGTCGGTACTTCGCCTGCGAAGTTAAAGTAGCCTAAACGATTTCTTTATCTTTTAAAGTCATCATCAAACATGAACCTTTTAAAAGGAATAAATGATGTCCTTTAGAAAATTTGTGTCCTTCTTGCACATGTTCAAATAAGCGAATGAATGACAGCAGTGGAATATGTTGCCATATGCAAGTTAATATGAATATAATTAATTGTATTAGAAATATTATTAACTTTTTATTAGAAGTAGATAAATTTTAAAGTAGTTTTGAGTAGAAAGCTGGTCCTTGAAGTCTACTGCAAGCCTCGTAGCTTTTAAGCTTGACTCAATAATGGGATATTGAATTAATTTATAGTATTCATTTTATTGCTACAGAAAGAATTCTAAACCGCATGTGTGGCACTTGAATAATTGAATAAATTTGTTGAAGTATTCGCTTATGCAGGCTTTTATTGTTTTTATTGCAGTTTGCATTTTTTTCTTTGCTTAATTCAATTACTAAAGGTGACCTACCCCAATACGTTAGAAAACAATATGGTTGCTGTTGGGGGTGGTCTCATCTATTTCTATGGCTCGCAAAATATTGCAACTTCCATTAAAAAGCACATATTTAGCAATTCAAAGTCGTATAAAGAATATAAATTATATTTTTATGGTATTTTAGTCATTATACACTGAAAAAAAATATTGCAAAAATATTTTTCTGTTGAAAATTAAAATTATATATACTGAAGTGAGTTTTAGCTTTAAGTAAGACAAAGTTTGTTTGTCAAGTCTTGACCTTTTAGGAGAGATCCCTGAAGAGAATTAAAAGCAGTACAAACTTGGCCTTAGCGTTCGGTTTAAAAATTGTACCTGAAGTTAGCTGCAGCATAGCAATTTAGAATTTGGAGGCAAACAATATGCAACCTGGTAAAACAAAATTTTCGTGGATGACTGTAAATGCAGATTCAGAGAAAATTGAAGAGAAACTGGTGAAGCAAACCTGATGTTTACATAGACTGGGACTAAATTGAATTGGTTTTGTGTCGAAATTTCTTTTGAATAGTCTTCTGACTTCTTTATTCTATATCTCAAATTTAGTTGAGCTTAATAGGCTAAAATATATAATAAGATTTGATAGATATACCAAGGAAAAATACACTTTCATCATCGGTACTTCTGCTTGCTTTATAGTACTTTTGTTAGGAAATAGTATACGAGAGTTATATCCATACCAAACTAAAGTTTCGTTTAAAAAAATCTTATAACCTTAAAGACGTTTGTGTTAATGGATAGAAGATGGATCTTCGGACTTGTCCACGAAAAGAGCGACAACGTTGGGCATGCAGTTGCTAATTTTTGTAGTTTTATTAACTGAAATTAATAATTTATTACAGATATTGGGTAAGTGATTTTATTAAAGATATAGTTTATTTGTTGCGGCTTAAGTGTGTCTGTATGTCAGCAGCTGATGTTAATAATTAATTATGAATTTCAAATGAATTGCAGGCAAGTAGGAAATCTTTATTTCGTGGCAAACCAAGTGCAGATTAAATTAATTTATTTATAGACATATTTTTTAAATCATCCTAACGATCAATTACAAATTTCTCGGTTAAAGCAAATCCTGGGTTAACTAAGCGAGCGATTAACCAATTAAAGGAACGGCCCTGGTTATAATACTCTAATATACACCCATACATACACACATAGTATTTGTATATATTTCTCCATGTGTAAAAAGTATATAACAATTTGTCATTAAATAATTTTTCAGTTTGCAAAAAAAAATATATATGTATATGAGCTATTTATGACATTCAATAGTAAAAAAGCTACTAGAAAATATAAAAACAACTTATAGAATATTTGAAAATTGTTTGAAATTGCTTTAAAACTTAATTAACTCTAAAACAGCATGTTGCATTAATAATAACATTAATCCTGCTATCCCTGGAAAATGTATCACATAAAAATCTTGTGGATACATCCATGTTTATATATGGAAGTGTGGTATCTTACAAAAACAACAAATATGTAACTTTAAAATCTCTATTATTTCAGTGCTAAAAAACAATATATGAATTATGGCACATTCTTATCTTAAAATCGAACTATCATGTACACCCAACACTCGGGTGTTTGTTGTAGTTGTTACAGCTATTAAATCGATTTTCTAACAACCAACAGCATCAGCTCAGCAATCGTTGGAAAGAAAAAGCTTAAGTGTAGTCGTGAACGAAGTAGGGATGAGGTGAAAGGGGAGCGCTTAGGTGCAAAGCATTTTTGCTCATGTAAATACAAGTACGGGTACGAGTACTCAGGGAAATGTATCTACAATTGCACAATAAAATGCACACACATGCATGTATTCACAAAAGCTTGAATGTATGCAGTATGTGTGAGCGTATGTGTGTATGTGCATGTTTCCGAATATACCAAAGGTGGAAGAATAGAAATGCAAAATCGAGAGTTACAAAATCATCATCGCTACTACTACACTGGTGTTAGTTACACATTCGTACACAAGTACACAATGTGTATATAAGTTTATCGATGTATCTCATATATACAAGCATATATCCCATGTTATATATGTAGATATATATGTGGCTAAGTTTTTTTATATGTATATGCAAGTGTGTAGCATAAAGAATTGTGTAAATGCTTGCACTCAGCAAACAACAAACAATTGTGTTGTATTTGAAATGTGAAAAGGCAGATACAGTGGTTTGGTTACGAAAAATTTTCCTACTCTTAGTTCATTATATTTGGAGTAGCAAGTGGTAAAAGGAAATTCCCAACTTAAATAATTTAAGCAACTGAGCGATTATTCAAAATTTTTGACTAGTGTAATATCTGACAGCACACTTGTTTTTCTGCAACAACGAAATTTCTTTTACCACACACTATGGAAATTGTTTCCCATCGCCGTTTTTTTTGTAGGCCATGCGAAGCATTTTCTTCTGCATTTCTGGTGACTGGACTGCAGACGAACTTTATAAAGGGAAGAGCAAATTAATCATCCAACCGAATAATTTTTTTGCTAAAGAGTGAATTTTTAGCAACAGCTGTTTTCGTTAAATATGTTCAGAAATTCTCGTACTTGATGAGAAGAGCAGCCAGAAGAACTGTCAATACATATTAGAAAAAATGCCCTGCTCGGTGCGTATTAAAGGCCGAAGGCAGGAAAGTTATTGTGAATGGCGAGTACAAATTTATATTTGCCCAAAATGGAAAAGCTGGACTTGGCTGGCATGTGGTTTTAACAAGACGAAATTCAATACAGCACGCGAAACAAAGACCCAGTTGAGAAGACTCAGGGCTATAGAGACAATAAAATATTAAAGATTTTGTTGAGCTCTTGTATGAGCGTCAGAGCAAATATTTTAAATATCACAAAAAAAAAACTCCAAAGTCTTATTCAGTTTCAAACCACAGTCCCTTGTGCGGTTGAGCAATCAACGTAACAAGCAAGCCAGCAAACCAACTGCCTGCCGCCACCCCTGTTGCAACAACTAATTGTTTATTGTTTGCTGTCTCTTTTCATTTTGCTTACTCCATTTAGTTTGTTCTTTCGTTTAAATTCCTCTATACAGGCCTACAATTGCAATTCGAACTCATTCGTAAGTTCTGGCTGCAACAAACAGCAAAAAACAAGTTGCACACGTAGACACACATACACATACTGGCAAAGAAAGCTCTCATCAACAAATGTGTGTATGTGTATAATGCAGGAAAAATACAAGTTTACCAGCACTGAGATGTACTCACAATAACCGGGCAACAATCTGCGGTAAGGGCAAGCGCATGTCAAGAGCGGGCGACCTTGACAGTGAACTTGAAAATGAGCTACAAGGATTTTTGTTGTTTCTCTTTCGTTCGTTTGTTGTTTTGCATTTTGCAATGGCAACAGAAAATGTTGCTGCTGTTGTCATTTGTTTGTCTGACGTTAGCATGAGTTGCATTGTGTAAACACCAGCACAGCACCAGCACCACCAACATCGACAACGACAACGACAATTTCAAGAAAATGTGTATCCAGCAAAATATATAAAAATGATATAAAAACGAGAGATAGAAATGAGACACAGAATGTAATTCGTTGTCCGAAGGTGTTGTTGTTGTTGGGTCTATTATGGGTGTATGCGTGGACAAACAAAAACAGTTCATATCGATTTTTGTTAGTTTTAATATTTCTTTTTCTTATGTGACGAGTAGAAGTGGTGTTCTGTAGCCCACGTAGCGATGGTACGAATGTTATGAAATTGTACAAAATTTGGTGCAAAATAAAAAGCGAAAATGAACACGAGTGCCGTTTTCTGTTTTAATTCATTATTTTATTAGTTGGCACAGTTTGACAGATGAAATATTTTTAGTACAATTTATTATTTTAAGGATTTTTTTAAATTAATGTGACAATTTATCACGAAAAATAGTTGCACTGTTTTACATCGTGTGCTATTCCGGCTTTAGCAAATTCAATTGCAAGGGTATTGCGATTGTATGTAACAAAATAAATATATAAAAGAAATCATATAATTTATTATGTACATATTTGCAAAGAAAATTACCTCATCGCATAACTATTTTGTTATTAATATCAATTATAATGCTTTTTTCAAGTTTCAAGGCTGCAATGAAAAATATTTTCGAACCACTATAAGGTCTGGTGGGTTTTTACATATTAAACAAAAGTAGCAGCGTCTGCGAAAATTTCGAAAATCAGTCCAAAATTAATGCATATTAAACTTTTATTGTTATTAGAAAAATTTCCTTTTGAAAATCTTAAATTTCATTGTTATATAGGGTGTTTTTTATAGAGTGATACAAGTTTAAACCATAATAAAACACAGTAGTATATTTTTTATATCAATGAAACTGTCCTTATTAGATAGAAAATTTTATGACATTAATGCTTAAATATGATTTCGGCCATGTGGCCGCCACGGCTGGTGCGTATAAGCCGCAGTCTGGAACTCCAATTTTCACAAATTGCAATATTCTGACCATCATCGTTTTTGAAGACAAGTGGGCCAATGACTCCGCCAGCCCATAAAGCGCACCAAACAGTAATTTTCTGTGGATGTGAATAGTGTTTCGACAAAAGCTTGTGGATTCTCCTCACTCCAAATGCGACAATTCTGTTTACTTACGTACCCAATCAATCAAACATGGGCTTCTTTGGAAAATAAAATTTTTAATGGACGAAGTGCACGATAAGTTTGACGAACAGTACCATTATTTTGATTAAAAATTTCCACAATTTGCAAGCGTTGCTCTGGTGTAAGTCGATCCATAATGAAATGTCAAAGCAAACTTAACAAAAAGCAACTGACAGCTGTTAAATGGGTGATAAAATAAAGCAGTGATGTTAACTCAAGGTTGTATCTCTCTATAAAAAACACCCATTATATACAGAAAATTGATAAATAAAAACAGTACATTATATATTTCAGTAGAAAATATTATCTGACTATATATTGAAAAGGGGCTACGTTTTGCATCGTAAGTTATGGAATTTATTTGTCGGTTATATATTCTATGATACCAAGAATATTTTCTTTTTTATGTGTAATTCTTTTGGCTAACAATATTGTAATAATTTCATCTTAATTACAATTCTTCGGTCTAAAATGCAATTCAGTTGGAAGAGTATTCGCGTTACACAAAATGTGTTAAAAAGTGGGTTTTAAGTAGATTTAATTAAACATTTTAAAAAAGTAACAATTAAAATTTTTTTTGTAAAAATTTATAGTTACACGCAATTATTTACTTGTGCACATACACATACATATACATACATACATATACATGTATATGTATTTTGAAATAATAATTAGGTACAAATAAAATAATATTAATATAGAATTTACTAAAGAGTACTTTTTCCTAAATAATTTCGTACTCTTTATCAAAACACGAGCCCTCATGCACAGCTATGCACACACACACATACACATACGCACATATATACTCGTTTATTAATTTCACTCTCTCACTGCACTTTGTAAAGCTTGGTTTAGTTCTGCCAGTAGTTTTTGCAAAGTTTTGCACTCCTACCAGGGATGGAAAATTTGGAATATTTGTAGTTTTGTAATATTAATATTGGCTACGAACTTCCTTGAATACTACAAGTTCAAATAAACGATTTTTGATTGAATCATAAACTGATTTCGAATAATAAAAGGAAATATTCGTAACTGCAGGAGTTGTTAATGACTCTTTAGTATCAAATTGGCTGCATGTCTTCATAAAGCTCGATGGAGAGCGAACCTCAAATATTTTCAGTTATAATATCTAGTGATTTTCGAGCTGTTTACAACTGGGGTATTCACACTTTCTGCAATTTAGTCATATTGTCATAAAGTCATAAAATTTCAGATCAGTTTAAAAAAGTTGTTGTTGTGCTGCATATAAAAAAAGTCATAAAATAATAGCACTCTTTCAGGTATGCTTTTGTGTTGTCATAAAATACTCTAGAGATCCGAGTCGAATGGCTGAAAATCTTTAGGCGAGACGGCGACAGTATATGTTTGCCGCCGTTACCTATATATGATTTACGACTAAACCAGCGGCTAAAAAATTATTCATGCCTGTATGCCCGTACATTAAATCACATTTTTATTACATAAAATATATTAAAAGAGTACTAAATCGCAAAAACTAAATATATACAAGTGAAACATTTTTCTCGTATAACTTACGGAGCTGGCAGTCACTGAACTTTTTCCGTATGCCGCCGCAAAAAAAATGATTCAGCTCATAACAAGGCAGCAGCTGTTAAATTTATTTAGCAGACCAAGTTAAGACGGGTTGTTCAGACTAGTCATACACATATTTCGTGCTATTACATATTTTATGACATATGACCTTATGACTACAGAGGGAATCGCTCAAATTATTTTATATAAAATTAAATTAAAATTTTTTTATATAAAGACTGCAAGATTTAAAAAATATATCTCTGATATATGTTTGATCTGTTTGAATAAAGTGGAGTGAAATGTACATGAGGGATTGCTAAAATATACCCCAAATCCCCACTAGAAATTTTTATTAACTATATTGGATAAAAATAATCAGCAGTTAATTGTCAATCGCTGCGACTATTGTGGTTGCAAAGAAAACTAAACAAAAAAGTTTCGTATTTAAGTACTCTACGGAACGTTATCGAGTTAAATTGTAGGACAAGCAGTTAAAATTTTAGTTTTTAACAATTCCCAAAGATATAAATTGAATGTAACTCTACTCGATGTCGCTTGCTAGCGTTCTGTCGTATAATTAAAATTAAAATAAAAATCTTATCTATATAATTAGAAAAAAATTTATTCTGTTGAATTCGCGAATATAAATGAGGTCTCCTACAATTTTGTTAACATTAATTTGTTGCAGAAATCCTGTAATCGGTCCAATAATATATAATATGTATACCTATTATAAATAGGAAAAGCTGATTGTAAAAAACAATTGGAAACAATACGGGATACATGAAAATTAAATGGTTCTAATCATCTGTTTGTGAGAGTATCGGTGTGGTCAATTATTTTGTGTTTGGTGATAAACACAATACACATGAGCACTGATGATGAAAGTGTTGCGACTTTCGAAAACAGCTGTTCTGCTCTGCTCTGTAAGTTGAATAAAAGTGATGTTGACTTTCCTGTGTGCCCTGGAATATTTATCATCATGTCTTTATGAGATTTAAACAAATTTCGAACAATTAGCCCATAAATCTTAATTCGATTTATGATTATCCTTAGTTTTTGTTGTTGTTTGGTTCTTATAAATAGATAAGTACATACCTAAATGTGCATATACAAATATATTGACGAATGGAATATAAAATAACGCCTATTAAAATATCATCTTACACTTCAGAAAAGAAGTTCCACGATCAACGCTCATGTGTATCTCCAGGTTCACATTAATAAAAATTTATGAGGAGAAGTGTTTTATAACTCGCAATTTCTATTCACTTAAAATTTCCATGCCTGCTTTATGCCCTGCCAGCAGCTGATTTAATAATAAAAAAAAAAACTTTAAATGCATTTGCTTGTATTTAGTATGCCTGCATTTGGTAGCGCGTGTTTACGTCCTACCTTTTTGCCGTGTGCATATTTTTTGTTTGTTTTCATTTTTCGTATTAATATTTTTTTTAATATCATTTTTCTTCTCATTCTCATTTCGTTTTTTGCTTTCATACGTTTCACGTTCTTTGGCACACATAATTTTTTATAAAAACTTTTTTTATTCTTTATTCCCTTTTCTTCGTACTATCTGCTGGTGCTTGCTTTTAGTTAGACCTTCGTATTTCGTAACTCTCGCTATCACAAACACTTACATTTTTATTATGCCATCTCATTCTTAATGTCAAGGCCTCTCCCTTACACGATGAATGAATCACCAACCAGCCAGTGCAGCACCATACATAGAAGGCAGACCTTTTTTTTGTTCGAAATAATTTAGTTTCACAATGATTAAATGGCCTGCAAATTGGAAAATAATTTGATTTAGAATTGTGCTATTCAAGCGTTTTGGTTACATGTTTAATGAATGCAATTTTCTTTAAAATCAAATATACAAACATACCCAAATACATATAAAATTTGCAGTTGCTGCTGATTCCGGTTCATATACTTTAAGTCTTGCAGCTTTTGAATACCCTTTTAAAGTTGCCTTAAGGTTCACACAAAGAAATCGGTTTCAGCAATTTTTCAAAGCGAACACAAGCAAAACAAAATGAAATAATTGTATCTATAATTAAATATTTTTCAAATAGCGCACAATTTTTCGCAGTGAAGAGAGAAATTGCAAATAATAACCTGCAGCTAAGACTTCTCGTTTATAATTACAAATTAGAAGCTCAAAAGATGAGCAGCAAAAGTTGAGGTGAATGAAGTGGCACTAAATGTTCTAGCATATATTTCTATGTATAGATAAATAAATATATAACGCCGATATTATGAGGAGGGTAAGGAATATGTCACTGTAGAAGCCATAAAATAAAAACAAGAACTGAGAAGGACGAGTTTCAATTTCCCTGCAACTCCCTGTAGTCTTTAGAGATAATTCTGTTTATAGAATTCACCAGAATGGAGATATATGCCCAAATTTTATTCTCGAACTCTGATATGCCTTTAAAAAACATGTTTTCATATCTATTTCATCTTTTACAAATTTTGAGTTGTGACGCTTTTGCAGCAAAGGCTCGATATGTATGTATCGGGTGTTTTTTATAGAGTGATACAAGTTTAAATTATAATGAAACATAGTAATATACTTTTGATATCAATGAAACGGTCTTTATTGAATAGAAAATTTTATGACATTAATGTTTAAATATGACTTCGGCCATGTAGCCGCCACGGCTGGTGCGTACAAGGCGCAAGCTGGAACACCAATTTTCACAAACTTTGCGCAGCATTTGCGGCCGTATCTCGCCGATAACTCTTCGAATGTTGATTTCCAGGTGTTCAATTGTTTGTGGTTTATCGACGTACACAAGTGACTTTACATAACCCCAAAGAAAATAATCCAATGGGGTTCAATCACACGATCTGGGGGGCCAACTAATTGGGTCAAAAGTTTCCTTGAGCAAATCAATTGTAGCGCCCGCTGTGTGATATGTGGCTCCGTCCTGTTGGAGCCACATATCAGCAAGATTAATGCCAGCTAATTGAGGTACGAAAAAACTTCGAATCATGTTCCTATGCCGTTCACCATTGACAGTAACATTCTGACCATCATCGTTTTTGAAGACATATGGGCCAATGACTCCGCCAGCCCATAAAGCGCACCAAACAGTAATTTTCTGTGGATTCGATGGTGTTTCGACAAAAGCCTGTGGATTCTCCTCACTCCAAATGCGACAATTCTGCTTCATCCGAAAATAAAATTTTGAATGGATGTAGTGCACGATAAGTTTAACGAACAGAACCATTAATTTGATTAAAAATTTCCACAATTCGCATGCGTTGCTCTGGTGTAAGTCAATCCATAATGAAATGTCAAAGGAAATTAAACAAAAGGCAACTATCAGCTGTTAAATGGGTGGTCAAATAAAGCAGTGATGCCAACTCAAAGTTATATCACTCTATAAAAAACACCCGATATATAGACTTTCTAATCGTATCGCTCGTTCGATGCCACATAGATTCTAACCAAATTGCAGTGTTGGTCCATTATTTTACTATTATGAGCTGATAATGTACTAAATTTAGTACAGCAAATACAATTTAAAAACAGTTTTAAGTTGGTTTTAACAAAATTATTGGGTTTTGGCAGAACTATGTTTTTAACTTTAAAGCCAACACTTACATGTCAGTATGAAATGTGTAGACAGATATTAAATATGTTAAATTTTTAACGCAGATGAAGATGCTACACAATGAAGTAGCGAAATGTTCAAAATAAAACTGTTATAAATGGTTAATAAAACACTGACTTCAAGCTCACAATTAGATTTTATAATATTTTGCTGCAATTTGGAAATTGTATGAAGCTTAACAGCATTGCTAAGACCTCTGGGTTCTCAACATCAAGTAAATAAATGAAAAAAAATAAAAATTTATAAATAGATTAATTATTGCTTCGTAAAAAAAATTAACTATAAGCAGCGATATTACTGCCCTGCCCTAAAAACATACCAAACTACACACATGATTATTAACGTGGCGGTACTGGTGCATAAAAAACTATAATTTCATTACAAAGATAGACATTGACACGACATGCGATCACAAAGAAAGCAAAATCAAAGCTCGAGAATGAAAATTGATAAAAACAATCACGAGAAAAAAACCATTATTTCGACAAGCTCGTTTGAGCAAAACGAAATATTTTCCATAACAATACACGGTTGCATCAAAATTTATTTTAAATATTAATTTTCTCACATATGCTCTTTCGAATTAAAGCAGCAACAACAACAACAAAGCATTCGCTACATCATCATCGGCATTTACGTAAGACATTCGATGCGAACAATTTTAAATGAAATATGGAATTTTATATTCTCAAAAATGTTTGTTGTACAATAACAACAGGAAATGCATTAACAGTTTTGTTCTAAATATGGTGGCAAACGCCCAGCCCACACTAAGGAACGCCCACAATTCAAAATTACAATTTACAAACTAAAAAACAAACAAAAATTTAGATTAAAAGTGAGACAAAACAAAAAGTTTAATTTTCCGTTTACAACTGTTTTATTCAAGTGGAAATATCAATGCAGCCTGTTGCCTTATTTGTAGGAAATTGTAATAGATTGTATATGTGCATGTATGTGTGTGTGTGTGTGTGCTTGCAAATAAATATGTATATTATGGAAATTATCTACACATGCAAATACGAGACGTATGAGGTAATTCATTTAATATATATTTTATGAATTCTATTTTATTTATGGCAAAAAGGCGAATATCTGCTTACGGCTTTTTTCTTAATAACAAACTGACCTTCACATTTACTTTTCCCCAGATCCAGTCAGTCTTTATAGTTTTGCTTTTCTTTGCTCTTTTAGTGTTGATAGAAAACTTTGGGAAGTGTGTGAAAGAGTATCAGTTTGGGGTTTATTGGGTTGTTGGTAAATCTATTCTACAGTGGGACAAACACTTAAATGTTTCAATATTGTTTTGAAAAGCCCACTGAAAAATTTGCCTACTGATATCTGTAGATTGTGATGCTGATGCGCAGTATTTTGTAATACATTTTGCAAAGTTTTTGTTCGTTTGCGAATATTCAGAATGATCATTGAGGCAAATAGTAATCTTGAAGGCACTAGTTAAACCCTTAAGGTGATGGTGTCAAAAATAATTGTTCATATAGTGGAATGGAATATCCGATACTATTAAAAAAAAAATAAGAGATCTACTACTCTTGAAACGATTATATTAATATTAATTTCAAATGGAACGATCAATTAGTTTATTATCAAACTTATATCACCCACCCCTGTGGGATATGTTGTTCCAATTGTCCTGAACGCACTAGTCCTATAACTGGTGAAAATGGGAATGGTACGAGAAGTTCCTGAGTCCATGACTGGTTGAAAGAGGATATATCAGAAGTGCTTGTAAAATTTTCTTAAACATCGTAACATGGCAAAATATATTATTTTTGACAGGCTGCTCTGGGCCAGTTATCTTACCGGTTTTTATGAAATAATAACTAGAATTAAGGATACCCCAATAGGATAATCACCCAAAGGTTAAGTCCAGAACATGTGGCCGAGTGTCTAGAATCCGCCAATCGGCCGATTTCACTGACAACGCCATAAAAAAAAATTACCAGTATTTTCCATATGAAATTCTGGAATCCGAACTGGCAATCAGTCCCTGAGAAGGGGTCACGTGACATGTCCTGTGACGGGTTATTTATCCTTTATGGAACATACGCTTTATCGGTACTTTCTAATCGTTGACTAATCGCACTAACTTTAGCTGTCAAGACGTCGCTGTTCCGTAGCTTAATTTATGGCGAACCGTTTGCAAGTTGTAATTCAATTAGTAAAGGGAAGGTTAGTTCGAAAAGAGGGGCATGGGTCATCCCAATACGCTCAAGGATTACATTTAGGCCCCACAGGCCTGGTGTGCACTTAGTAAAGGGAAACTAAATATTTTAATTGTTACTTTTAGTATGCCCTCTAATTCTTTAACTATTTATTAACAACACGCCACCACAATACCGAAATTAGAACCCCTCTGTACTCCTTTTCTTCAGTACTAGAAAATTTTTAACAGCTTTCTGTCATATTAAAGGGCATTGAGAGTATTCGCATACCCTCAGAAGTGGTTAAATGTTGTCCACAAGAAGCAGGAAAGTGTCATATTCTGTATGTCGTCTCGACGCGACATTGACAAACTGTATGCTGTATAATCAGTTCGATATTCGGAATATATAAATTAAAACTTTTCTGTTAAATAGTTCACCTTCAGTTCAATTTGATGGTTTTAGTCGAAATCTTCCTGAACGAATATCAATAAAAAGAGACACGCTCTTGGAGAGCTCAATAACAATAACACGCCAATAATACGCATTGGCACAAGTTCAGAATCACGTTAAGTTCTTTAGAAGTAGCTTTATCTTTAGAGTTGCAATTATATTCCATCACTTAGCCTGCAGTAAAGGCGCGGCTTTGCTGAGTTCATGCTAGAAATGTAACGATACGCTTTCGTGCCGATACGATACCGATCCTCAAAAAGAAATATAGGCGATATCGATGCCTATACGCATATTAAATCTGAGTTCAAATTAAAATTAACAAATCTCACGTAGGATGTTTTTTAAGAAGACAGTAAAATAACAGCAAATATCGCCGTGAGCAATATATCGGCAAAAGTGTTACATCCAAAGTTCCATACTGTACGCAAAATCCCTAATTCATAAAAAATATTTTATATTTAAATTGCACAAGTATTTTGTAAAGAAGTTTGTTCGATAAGCTGGTTATTATTAAAAAAATATATTTTATTTTATGAATTGTGCCTTAAGTACTTACGAGTGTTCTTGTGTGCAAGTGAAAACCTGTTTCTGTTCGCTAAAAAGAAACAAAAGTTTCGCAAAATCTCCTTATTTGGGATTTACTAATTTGCTTCCCCAACATCAAGAGTTACTGCAACATTTCCCACTCGCATAATAATAATCGTGTAGTTTTCTCGAAAATATTTTCTGTTTAATTGCTTCATTTACTGTTTAAGTTTGCTTTTCACTGCAATTGTTTGCTTTCTCACTTGCACGCTGTAGCGCTCTCTCTTTCTTTGTGTTTGTTTTGCATTCTTCTTTGCCCTCAGCCCATTATTTTCTTATATTTTATCATGTGAAATGTTTGTGGTTGTTTGTTGGCATATTTTTTTGTTTTTTTCTTTATTCCGTTTTTGTTGTTAGGGAACAAGTAGAAAATGAAATTGAAAATAGCTGAGAAAGCAACAGCAAGAAATATTGGAATAATTTTGCGCAAATGCAGTTCATGTTCAAGGTCACAATTAAAATTGCATACAAAAAGCTAACACACTCTCAGGCCCAGCTAAAGTCTAACAGCAACAACAACAACATCAGCAAGAGACTACCAACACGAGTGCACTGATAATATGTATATTTACTCGTTGCATTCGTATCCTTTCTTATGTGTATGTGTGTGTGTGTTTCTATCTACGAAATTTCACTACATGCTTGCACCAACTGCTGAACGAGTAGTTGTCAACTGGCGTTTGTCATATTAATTTATTTTGTGTTTGGCAGTGCATGTGTGTGCGTGTATATGTTTGTGTTGACGAGTCTAAGCACATGCAGTGATTTATGTGTGCGTTTTTTTTTGTAAAGTGCTAGAAATGGAAGAATGTATGCAGGGGCCTTGTGTGAGGCCCCCGTCATGATTGTTGGAGCATGAAGCGCTTGAAACATGTTGATGTATTCATGAAGCATGTTGAAATAGTACATACCCAGCCTTGGCATGCTTTTTAGTGCTGCCAAGTGTGCGGTTTGTCAAATGACTATTGATTACATACTTACATACATCAGGTGTCTTTTTTACCGGATGAGAGTTCCAAATAATACTAGAAGACAGAAATATTGTTTGAATGAAATTTTGTTTTCACTATCTGGTAGATAATTTCTTGGAATTAATTTTTTAAATATGATGTCCATCATACTTCCACCGAATTTGGTCAGTTCCGTTTTTGAATAATATTTCCAATAAATATGGCCGTACAGCGTGCTAAGCGAATGACTTAAACTGGGAAAAAAAAAAAAAAAAAACTAATCCAGCGGCGTTGAATTGCCCGAACCTTTTTTTCTTTCCAATGAACATGAAATAAAGTTGTCACAAAAGTGTGTTTACCAATAATCTATTGTTAAACAGTCTGTATGTGGAGTTGCGCCGAATTACTGGAATAAAATGTCATAGATATTTAGCTGATTAATTTTTGGAAACCAAATTTTTGTTCGTACGGCTTGTTACCGCTTGTGATACAAGCTTAAATCACTATAAAACATAGTAATATATTTTTGATATCAATGAAACGGTCTTTAATAGATAGACGATCTTATCACATTTATGTTTAAATATGATTTCGGCCATGTGGTCACGACGGCTGTCGCGTACAAGGCGCAATCCGGAACACCAATTTTCACAAACAATAACATTCTGACCATAATAGTTTTTGAAGACATATGGGCCAATAACTCCGCCAGCCCATAAAGCGCCCCAAACATTCAACCAAAAATGGGCTTCGTCAGAAAATAAAATTTTGAATGGACGATGTGCACGATAAGTTTGACGAACAGAACCACTATTTTGACTAAAAATTTCCACAATTTGCACGCGTTGCTCTACTGTAAATCGATCCATAATGAAATGTCAAAGCAAACTAAACGAAAAGCAACAATCAGCTGTTAAATGGATGGTCAAATAAAGCAGTGATGCCAACTCAAATTTGTATCACTCTATAAAAATCAGCCTATACAAGATTTTAATAATTTTATACTCCTAAACTATTCTCAATAAATTATTCGATTAAATAGTTGAAGGGTCCTTTAAGAACGTATAAGTAATAAAAAGAAGCGAAATGTACAGGCCTTCGAAAACAGGTTTCTTCAAACTTCATTCTTCGATACTGTCGGAATTTATAAAATTTTCAATTATAAGTTAAAATAAAATAAATAAGTAAATAAACTATTTTGTCATATTTAGTGAAATTAATAAAAAAAAACTAATTATCTTCTCTTCTTCATAAAGGCCTGGATTGTTGAAGCCTTCCAAAGATTTTTGTTGACTTGTTGTTGTTGTTGTGTTTATAATGTCGTTAATAATATGTAATTTGATTTTGTTTTTCTTATTATTGTAATTCAAAGCATGCAATCAATAAATTTTTTTACTGCTGGTATTTGCAGCCAACCATCATCACTCGAGTACATTTTGTCATTTATTGACTTTAATGCAATTGTGCACATACACACGTGCTTATGCATGGATACACATGCATACATACACGCATATGTATGGATGTATATAATTTAATTGAAAAGACATATTTTTTCTTACCATCGTTCATATCTTTGGAGGCATTATTGGCAACCATAAAAACGTTCATGTTGTGGATTATTTATCAGACTTTTTTTTAGTTGCATCTTAATTTTCAAAAGTATTGGATTTTTAATAAAGTTTTAAAGCGTTAAGATTTGAACAACTCCTTGCCCTTTCAGTTGTCATTTAGTAGAGAGGAATTGTTTGTGGCATTTGAATTCTGTGCGAAGAATTTTAAAGAAATATTTTTGCAGGACATTTGGAAAAAAGATCAAAATTGTTATCCTTCTTCAATTTTAGCTGTGACGGCATGGAGTCGAATGTAGAAGAGGATTAAAATGTTTAATAGACTTATGGGGTATACCAGAAAAAGTTTTTCCATAGAATAAATATTTCCATAAAATAAATAATTCCTTGTGTGTGCAATCATTTTAAGCATAGAATTATAATAATAATAATAATAATAATAATAATAATAATAATAATAATAATAATAATAATAATTTACTACAAAATGACTTAGTACATTTTACCAACGATACATAAAAATTATGTGGATATATTTAAAACAGTTACAAATATTATCTCACATGGACGGGGGTGTAATCAAGCACCACATTTCCTTACACCCACACACACAAATTTGTAGTTGGAACAATTTCCCGAAAAGAAAAAAGAACACCCCAAATTAAATTGAAATGTATCAAACGTTTGTAAATGAAATGCAATGAAACTAATTTTTATTTGCACTGCAAAATATTTGTTTACATTTTTTATATTCGAATAGTTGAAAAACAAGAATAATCTTGACTATTTAGTTTGTAGTAAAATTTTGCTGGAAAATTTGCAATCGAATAAAATTTAACATGAATTACGAAACAAAATCTAAAAGAAACGAAAAAGTTTTAAACATTGTAATTTAGGAGAAACCTACACACACACACACACACACAGAGAGAGTTACAGATCTACCATAAATAGACGTGTGTACAATATTTATATCCCACAGATACGAGCAGCACGAGTAACCATAGAAAATAAGCTTTAAGCGAATGGGCTAGTGTGAGAGTGCGATTATGTAGGATGTGTGTGTGTGTGTGTGTGTGTATGTGTGT
Organism: Linnaemya vulpina; assembly: GCA_963675445.1. Taxonomy (NCBI): domain Eukaryota; kingdom Metazoa; phylum Arthropoda; class Insecta; order Diptera; family Tachinidae; genus Linnaemya; species Linnaemya vulpina. The sequence continues at coordinate 7,574,700 of OY776277.1, forward strand.
GAGAGGTTATATAGAAATAAACTTGAAATTGCTATTTAGAGGCCAAGGTCATACTATAAAATATGTACGAGTATTTGTTCCTCATCGGCATGCTCGTTCGTATCTTTGCTCACTCGCTCTTTATGCGATATTTAGGAATTCTACAAAAATACTATGCGAGTGGTGCGAGTACGAGTGCGTGTAAAGCGACAGCAACAACATCATTATCGTCATCATCGTTGTTGTGCAGTGGTGCTACGCTGGTATATGGGGAATACATTCCATACGGGTTGTTTTCAGCAGCACTCGTGCAAAGGGAAGAATGAATGATGGATGGATGGATGGATGAGTGGTGCAGCTGAGTTGCAACTGCAGGCGATTGTGTGTATTCGTCTTTGATACATATTTGCTTGCCTAGAACGCTTGGAAAGTTTTTACATGGCGTCCTGCCTGTTTTGTTGCTAAGGCAAATTATTGTTTTATTCATTCTTCTTCTGTACATGTTGTTGTATTTGTTGCTGTTGTTTTTTTTTGCTTCATTTGTCACACTCTATTGAGCAGTTTGAAGGTCGAAAGCAAAAGTTTGCCAGCACACAGACGGAGGAATTGCAAATGCATCTGCGCTGTTTCGTGCATGTTGCAGGAAAAGGGTGTGAGTGTTGAGAAAGGCGGAATATTTAACTGGAAAGAAAGCTTTTTGCAAAGAAAGAAACAGCGAATTGAGCAGGAAGTAAACGTGTGCATAAAGTTTTTGTTTATTTATTTTGTTTTGTTGCTGTTGTTGTTGTTACATGCTTTTATTTTTTTGGCATTTGGCAAGTTGTATTGTACTCCTACATAATCTCTTTTGTGGACTTATGGCACGTGTGATTAAAATTTACTCCCTGCCCCCTCTCCGGTCCAGGCGAAAAACCTTATTTCATGCAATTAAAAGAGGAAAAACAAACAGCTCCCAGCAGCTGCACCCACGCGTATAAAGTTGCTCGTGAAGGGAATTAGTGCATAACTGGTCCGTCGTTAATCCCCTAAATCTGCACATCAGGCCTGCTGCTCTTTCTCCAATCCCATTTGCACTCTTCGCCCCCACTGTACGGTTGTAGTTATATTTAAGCCTACGGGCTTTTGAAATTTAAATATTCATTCCCTGTTGTACACACATGCTTTTGCATGTGGCTTAAATGCCTGCACTTGGATGTGGGGCATTTTAGTTAGGCTTGCGAGGCAAAGTTGCATATGCAATTTGTTTTTTGTGTCCACTCAAATTGTTATTTAATTCTTGGTTTGATCATAATAAAAGTGTAGTTGCAACATCTTCTCTTAAGGTCAAATATATCGTCATACTTTTATCCAGTCAGTCATTCATCCATATTTCTTGCATCCTTTCGTGGTGTTAAGACATGCTGGTACCTGCAATGTTAAATAAGTGCTTGTGGTCCATTTTGGAGTACTTTTTTTTGTTTGTTTCCACCAACTGCCTGCCTGCCTGCCTGCCTTGTGGTTGTCAATGACTGCTGTAGTTTAATATTTAATAAAGTGTCCTTCGGATTTTCAATTTTGCTGCTCGTATTAAATTTTCTTTTTCATCTTAATTTTATTATGAAAATTTGGTTGGTTTAGTTTGGTTTAAGTTAAGGCAAATGCAATTTGGGCTGAAAGCTTTTTATGCGGGTATATTTAACCAGAAAGTAATTTGAAACATACAAGAGAGCCACGAAAGGCAAGAAACAAACTTTTCTAAAGCAATTCAAATAACATGAAGAGTTTTAGTTTGCAAATATTTGCATTTTCAAGGTCAATGTTCAATGAAAGGACTGCGTTTGTTTAGATTTTAATGAACCGCAGAGTCATTGTGAAAGTGTACAAAAAATATCCATTCAATTTTGCTTTCTTTGGTCTGTTTTATTTAATTATGGTGTTTTCTTTTCGGGAAAACGTGCAACATTTTTTCACTTCTTTTCTTAAAGGCGGCAGTTTAGGGGAGTTTTAAAATGAAAACAATTTTTCTTTCAATTTTGCGTTCTTCTATTAAAAAGTGCAACAAATGTAACATTCTTTTTTTAGAAAAGAACACACCATTAATTAAGATTTTAGAACACTCGCGTGATCTTGCAAACAGTGCTCGGTGATACTCGAACTCTAGGCCGCTTTGGTTGTGTATGGATGGGGTAAACTTTGTTAGAAATTGAATGCCGTTACTGTTGTCCAGGACAATGTATTTGTCGTGGTTCCTGACATTTTCTCTAGTTGGCCACGGCATACAAAAGTTATTTCTAGTGGAGGCTGCCTGAAATCGCGGTGCAATAAATGGTTGGATTAAGCAACACGTGTAACGCATTTTACTTTTTGAAATTCAGTCCTTCCAGCATCTTTAAAGGTCAGCTTCTTTTATAGTACTGCTTGCCACTGCTGTTGCCTGAAATGCAGATTTCGAGTTGTAGATTTTGAGAGTTCTTTTTGTATATGAATAGAAGAAATATTATTTCAAATCACTCAATTTTATATATCCCTGAAGAAGACACACAAACAATTGGTGAAATACTGGAATTAAAAACTTTTATATAAAAAATTATTGACTTTTCGCTTAATTAAATTTATTCATAAAAAATATATTATTTTTCTAAATGGTTTATTTTTATATTTTTTATGAAAATTTTCAAACAATAAGAGTGAAAAAGTTGAAATAAATTTGCGAAAGTAATGCTGACGTTACATAAGTTTCAGAGAAGTAACAAAATATCGGGTGTTTTTATAGAGTAACGCAAGTTTAAATCATAATAAAACATAGTAATATATTTTTGATATCAATAAAACGGTCTTTGATGGATAGAAAATTTTATGACATTAATGTTTAAATATGATTTCGGCCATGTGGCCGCCACGGCTGGCGCGTACAAGACGCAATCTGGAACACCAGTTTTCACAAACAGTAACATTCTGACCATCATCGTTTTTGAAGACATATGGTCCAATGACCCCGCCAGCCCACAGTAATTTTTTGTGGATGTAATGGTGTTTCCACAAAAGCTTGTGGACTCTCCTCACTCCAAATGCGACAATTCTATATATTTACGTACCCATTCAACCAAAAATGTGCTTCATCGGAAAATAAAATTTTGAATGGACGAAGTGCACGATAAGTTTGACGAACAGAACGATTATTTTGATTAAAAATTTACACAATTTGACCGCGTTGCTCTCGTGTAAGTTGATCCATAATGAAATGTCAAAGCAAACTTAACAAAAAGCAACTATCAGCTGTTAAATGGGTGGTCATATAAAGCAGTGATGCCAACTCAAAGTTGTATCACTCTATACAAACACCCTATATACATATTTATATCTTGTAATATGCAAGCCACACATTTTTTTGTGGTACAATTTTAGTTATTTTGTCGCAAGCCAATATTTCTGCAAAATATATTATTGGAAAGGTGTTTTTATGTAGATATGCAAAATATAACTCTTGTAGACGCAATAAAAATTTTTGACAATTACAAGTAATTTCTTGAAGAAGCAAACCGATTGTTAGCTAAATATGGAATGTAAAATATTAATATAAAAAGTTTCAAAACTCCAACAAATATATTGGTTGTTATGAAAAATATAAATATATTTGTTGTTGCGGATACAAGAAAAAAAAACAGCAACAAATCATTCTAAATTAAAGAGGTAGCCCCACAAGCAAAAAATTGAAAAGTTATTAAACTTTTATAATATTGTCCCATCCATAAGATCCATATTAGACACGATTAATTCAGCAGGGACATGTCACGCTCTAAAAGTACTGTAGTACTTTAATAATATTATTAGTAAAATATTAAAATATTTACAATGTCAGCTTCTCCAATTGGTATTCCCTGTCCTTGATGCCTTGATTGTAAGTATTTTTTAAGTGAAAGCTGTCGCTATCAGTTCCTAACAATACATCGGCAAATGTAGAACATTTTATTTAATAAGAGAATGTAACAAAAATACAAGCATGAAAAAAGATGAAATATTCCATAAGTTGTAGTTTTAATAAAACTTTTTTCAAGATCAAAAATATTGTTTTGCAGTATTAATTTCATTTAAAGTCGATTGCATCCTAAATGTTGTTATTGTTATAGACTGATTTCAAGCACAATTGCCAAAGTCTTCCTAATGAGCTTTTTAAACTTAATAAAAGCTCGTAATCAGATTTCAGTTGCTCATCATGTGGTTGATCATTTGGATCACTATATTATGGCTCATAAGCGATTAATAAGCTGGTGACATCGCACATAATATGTTCCACAAGGAATTTGTAAACGTTGTTGTTAAACTAAAAATCAATAATAAAATATGTGTAACCTAATAATATGTGTACGCGCCAGCCGTGGCGGCCACATGGACGAAATCATATTTAAACATTAATGTCATAAAATTTTCTATCCATTAAAGACCGTTTCATTGATATCAAAAATATATTACCATGTTTTATTATGATTTAAACTTGCGTTACTCTATAAAAACACCCGATATTTTTATATTGTAATTGTAAATACAATTAAGAGCGAAAAGTTCTATTATTTCCTCTCTTAACTACAGTTTCGAAAATAGTATTTACCATGCCTGGCTCTTCTTATTAACTAAAAATAAATTCAAATCAATGAAATTATGCACAGAAAAGACTTTTGCTATATAACGAACTTTTTATCATAAGGAATAAGTCTGCTATATTATCCGGTGAGACGAGCTTTGGCCGTGCTTTTGCATACATTCACATAAATAAGTCCGTTCTTATATCCTCAAATTCAAACTTAAATCTAGAAACATATTCAAATCATGTTGAAGAATAAATTTTCGTTTGGTATAACAACAGGGCAATTCAAATGTGTTTAAATATTTATCAGAAAAAATATCCTGGTCTTAAACCACCACGTACAGCTTTGCTGGCAGGTAAAGGCTTTTATTTGCATTGGCTGTGGTGGAAAGTTTCGCTAAATGTGAACTTTAAAAGTTTTTATATAAAAGCATTTTAAAGCCTCGTTATTGGCCTTTTTGGGTGTTGCAGGAATCTGCTAAATATGAACTTGAAATTTGTTTCTTTATAAAATTAATTTGGACTGTGAAATTTTTCTAGGCGATAGCGAACATTTACTACACTTTTTCCTCTTTGTTTTTAGATTTTTCTGCGTTTTATTTAATGTATGATTAAGTTTGGGAACAATATTCAATAATTAATGCCATAATCTAAAACCAAAATGTACTTGAATTCGTTGGTTGCGTTTATGCCACGTATAATGGAGTACAGTGTTGCCCATAATATCCGCTTGAACCGCATTATCATGTTACGGATAAGACACTGCTAATTTAAGCTTTAACAAGTGATTAAGTGGCGCATCAGCTGGAGGGGCTGGCTCTGTCTTGAATATCTCTAAACTAGATGTTATCAAAAGCTGCAATTTGAAAAATTTTCTACAGAAGCTAAGTGGTGTAGGGGTACTGCAATGTTAGGCTCTCCAATACAATTGATATAAAGAGAACGTGGGGACGTGTGGAAGGTCGTCGCAGTTGTACCAGGATACCAGATATTCGCATGTAGTAGGATGGAATAGTGCTATAGGGTGTTTTTTATAGAGTGATACAACTTTGAGTTGGCATCACTGCTTTATATGACCACCCATTTAACAGCTGATAGTTGCTTTTTGTTCAGGCTGCTCTGACATTTCATTATGGATCGACTTACAGCAGAGCAACGCGTGCAAATTGTGGAAATTTTTAGTCAAAATAATGGTTCTGTTCGTCAAAGTTATCGTGCACTTCGTCCATTTAAAATCTTATTTTCCCATTAAGTCCATTTTTGGTTGAATTGTCGCATTTAGAGTGAGGAGAATCCACAAGCTTTTGTGGAAACAACATTACATCCACAGAAAATTACTGTTTGGTGCGCCTTATGGGCTGGCGGAGTTATTGGCCCATACGTCTTCACCATGGCCATCGCTTCATAAGCGATGATGGTCAGAATGTTACTGTTTGTGGAAATTGGTGTTCCAGATTGCGCCTTGTACGCACCAGCCATGGCGGCCACATGGCCGAAATCATATTTAAACATTAATGTCATAAAATTTTCTATGCAATAAAGACCGTTTCATTGATATCAAAAATACATTACCATGTTTTATTATGATTTAAACTTGTATCACTCTATAATAAACACCCATATAATGACTTCTGTCGTAGCTGTCGTGAAAGTTTTAGGTAAGATGCTATTTACACTTGGTTTGCCCAGCTTTTGTCCTTGTGATATTAATTTTTAAGCAGCCGTATACTTATGGAGCTCCGAGAGCTATTAGAGACTGATTTACAATGCGACAGAGTGGTTATCCCCATTCCACATTTAAAAAATCCTACAGTTTGCTTGAAATCAGCTTAATCGTGGGAGTAACTGACAGTATTTTTCTTTCATTTAATTAGCGTTTTTCTTTCAGTGTAAACTCTTGAAATAACTATTTACAATTTCTTTTAAAAATTTGTCACAACATTTTTTATTAATATACGATATATTTTAAATCCTGCACAAGTATTGCAATTAAAAATTCTCTCCATCCTGCCGGTCTGTGTGAAAGCCTGTTTATATCCATCCAACAACCTCAATTAGTCGTCCTGTTTAAGGTTAAAATCCTGTAATTAACATTTAAAAATCGTAAATAATTTATCTGTTAATTTGTCAATTGCTTCATGCCTATTACAATTGCAGCCATCATATGCTCTACGGGGACGTGCAGGAGGCCAGAGAAAGGACGACTTTAGAGCCAAATACTTGAAAATACAATTTGAATGGCAAATAAACAATTGATTTGTTGCAATTGCAAATGACATGCAATTATTCGATAATTTAAAATGCATACTTATTTTGTTATAGTGTTTTTTTTTTAATTCTTCAGTAAATACGGCATTCTCGCAGTTGTACTGTTTACGTTTTCGTTCTGCGAGTATAACAAATTGGTCGTGGGTCTGTCTAGTGGCATTTTTGTATGACAAACATGAGGAAACATGAACGCAATACAGGCACGTACTACTTGCTAACGTGCTATTAAGTCCTTGTTTGCTTTCTTTTAAATATTCATTTTCAATTAATAGAGCAAATGTGCACGTTGATGTTTCTTGTGTGGCTAATAACGAAATTTTGATTTCAGAAACGTTGGTTTCCTGTCCACGTGAAGGGTTTCTTTTCAATTTCTTTTTAGAAGAAGAAGGAAAAAGACCACGATATTGTCAAATGTCATATATTCCACAAAAATTAAAGGCAATCGAATAATTGTTTAATAATTTTGTGGCTTTTTTATTTTTCTATTTCATATATAAAATTTTATGTATATCTGAATCACTTTGAAGTTATTTGTAAAAGTAATTGTTTCTGTAGATGAACTGCAACAGTATGTGTGGTGGTGTGTGTGTGTGCAGTTCCGTTTTTATGTCTATCATTTGCCCAGCAGTGCGTATTTGATATTGTAACTGAAATATAGAGAGGCCTTCCATGAGGCCCCAAAGTAACTATACATTTTTTAATCAGTCCCCTTATGAAAAATTTTTTTCTTGAGAGAGGGTCTTCCGCTTCTCCGTGAATAACTTTCAGCTACAATAAAAATAAAATTCCCCTGGTCGTAAATGATTTGAAGGTGATCAAAAATTTTGGATAACAATTAAAATTCATTTTGCAAATTGTATTGAAATTTCGATCGATATTGAGTTTTTTTTTTTTTGGGTAGGATCAGCACTCAGGGAGCGGCCCCTGTAATGCAATGCATTGCTGTGGAACTGGAAAAGGAAGGGATGGTGTTAAGAGGACAGATGAAGCCAGATTAGAGGATAGAGAATTTCGTGGTAGCAAGTTTTACTTCGCCGGCAAATATTTTTGCTACAGGTACCGCCTTTAATTTAACGGTGTTAATCGCTGTCGGTAATGTTAAGCAATGAGACAAGCCAACAACAATTGATACAATCCTGTAGTAATACAGGTTAGAAAAATTCGACACCATATCCTTGACCGAGTGCGGAGTCGCGTTTATATAATTAGAAATGCAAAGGCCTTTTATAAGGCCAGAAATAACGCTGATGTCTTTATAGGTTCTTCAAGAAAAACTCTATTCTAATATTGTAAAAAAAATGTATGTCATATTTGTCACATGATTTTTCAATTGTTAAGGACATTCTAAACAAACAAACCACACCGGAAGTGTGGTAACTAGTTTTCTAGCCTCATTGTCTTTGTTGCCCGGCTGTTGTTGTAAATAAAAAAAAAAACTTTTTGATGGATATTTTATATTGAAAATAAAAACGGACAGTTAATTCTCCAGATATTGACTTGCTTTTGACAGTAATTGATGTTTGAGTAGGACAATTTATTTTAATATCCGTTATTTACAATTTAAAATTTTTTCTTATGATCTGAATTTAACAATTTTTTTTTGCACTGCAAAAGTTTATGTATTAAAAAAGTTATTTTATATTTTTATCAATTTATTCATAATAATTTTGTGAGCAGTATGATTTGAGTTCTTAACTAATAAATTCAAAAAGTCTTGCACAATGGCAGTCATTAAGATGGCTGTGGCTCTCTTAATTAAGACCCATAAAAAAGTTACGCTCTCACACAGTGTTGTCGTAGTTGGTTATTTGCAACCAAAATTGGTAATTTAATTTTTCAATGTGGAAAAGCGTTGGTTATTCATTTTGGTTGCAATTTTTAATATATTTAACTTGTTAAGCCTTTCACGCTGCCGGCAGTAGCATGCAGTCGCAAGAATTTCGTAAATCATTATAAATTGAAAAATCATATACTATTTTGAATAACAAGACTACCTTAATATCTGTTGATGTCCAATTGCAAAACAATCTTATTTCTTATTTAAGAAATACTTAAAACAAGTGAAGTTTTTTCCCCATTTTCGTTGGCTGCAACTGTGGAATAAATATTCTTGTCTATTAATTAAACAAACAAAATCTTTGGGTGCGTTTAAATTTAATGTTGTTTTATTATATCAAAAATAGTGCTAAATATTTGGCACTTTGCAGTTCAAAGTCGCAAGTGAATTTATTAGAAACTAATCTGCCTTCGCTTACAAAAATTTACTTTTGCTTAAAACAAATTAATGGAATATGTTTTTCAATAAAATAAATGCATTTTGTATTTAGTTGTTTTGACCCCCATTCGATGACATTTTAAAAATTTCTGTTGCACTACAGTTTTGATCATGGCAACACTGCCCACGCAACACAAAACGTTTTAAACAAACGCGTTGCAAGATAAATCAGCCACAACTATTCGGATGACACTTTGTTAAATTACTTTTTTCTATTTTAATCTTATCGCTGTTTAATTTCTCACAATTAGATAAGAACATGTGAATAGATGCATTTTAATGTAAATTGTGAAAATAGATTGAAATATTTTTTAGTCTCCTGATAATCTTCTTTTATCATGGATACACAAGTTCTGGTGAAGACAAAACGAAAATTAAAATCCACTCAATTGTTTGTAGTGGCTGGAACAATTCTGGTGTCTCTGTTGATATCTCTGCTGTGTGTTGGCTTGACGGTACGCTACGAAGTGGACACAGAAACGGCAGATGTAAAAAGTATCGAATATTGGAAATTAAGTTTGCCGCCAGAGCAGGACAAGTGGTTTGAAAAGGGTATTGCAGAGCTTAGAGCCACTATAGTAAAAAGAGAGCAACTGAATGAGGTGGAGAATGTTGTAATATTTATTGCTGAAGGTGTTAACAGTGAAATATTGTCAAGAGCGAGATTTGTGAGAAATGAAAATGATGTGGAATCAAGAGATTTTATATGGGACACATTTCGACATTTGGGCATATTGAAAGTATGTGTGGGATGGCAGGCAATCTCTATACCCTTCACCAAATATCTTTGGCTTGTCATTCCGTATGTGTAATTTCCACTAAATTAATATGCGACTCCAAAAAGTGTCTTTATTATGGCTGCTTATGGACAATAAAGTCGAATATTTCCGTCTGTCTGTACTTGATATATAGAGACTTGGATTGATGTATGGGAAATAGTTCTAAATAGCATGAAAATCAGTTGAAATCAAAATATTGTTTCAGAGGTGGAAAATTTAAACTTATTGGCGGTATAGTAACAAATAATTTGTTAAGTTTTTGTTAATTAAAACTATTTTATAGTTCAGGGAGAATTAAATTGGCATTAAAAAATCCAATAAAATCAAAAACACGATTCCAGAGCTGGACAATTGAATTTTTTCGTATATAAAAGTAACAGCTGTACATCGGTGAAGGGTATATGAGATTCGTATATGACGCATATAGCAGATTTTATTTGCTTGGATAATTTTTTCTATATATTTCATTAAAATTTATGTCCTTAGAGTAGCTGCGGTTATGAGGAGGAATGTGATGGTTTTACCATGGCCACCGCTTTATTTGGTGGAGTTAAAACGGCACACGGTTTAGGGGGCCTGGACCGAAGTGTAAAAGCTGGAAATTGTTCGCAAGAGTTAAATCGAACGCATCATATAAATAGTATTTTCAAAGAAGCTAAAGCTTTGAATATGCGCACTGGCTTCGTAACTACTAGACGAGTCACTGGACCTTTAGTAGCAGCTCTTTATGGCCATTCGAGCAACACTCGATGGGAATGTGATGGTTATTTAACAGATTCCAAGTGCTTGGATGTGGCCACCCAGTTGATAAAGTCCAAAGAGGGTAGAAATATTAACGTTATAATGGGCGGTGGTCGCCAGACTTTGGTTTCTATGGATGTCAATTCGAACCGCAGCATGTTTGATCAAACCGCCTGCATTTCCATGAATAACCGTAATCTCTTGCAGCACTGGCAGACTTTTCGGTTAAAGACAAACTCAACATTCAAATTGCTGGAATCAAGTCAAGCATTAGAAGAGCTTAACGGCTCGACAACAGATTATGTTTTGGGCATATTTGCCAATGGAGATTTAACCGATAAGGATGTGAAGCTAACAGATATGGTTAGGAATTCTTTGGAGGTTCTCAAGCGTAAAAACAGTGGCTACATTTTAGTGGCAGAAACTGCAGTGAAAACCGATAAGGCTGAGACGATTGAACAGAATCTTTGGGAATTGGATGAGACAATTAGGGAGACTTTAAGACATCCAGGGTAAGTAAACACACAACGCGAACATATAAAAAGGGAACAGCATTTCACACCAGTTCTCACAGAGTGCTTCCACACTGTGCTAAAGACTCTCTTCATCAGGTTTTTTAATTTTCCTCTGAACATGTTTAACTCGTTTTGAGCTGAAATAATTTGTATATCCCCCTTTCAGTTTTACCCCCAACAATACGGTTCTACTTACCGTTTTCTTGGACTTGAACCTCAGTGCCACTGTTCCCAACGACATATTGCTGTACGCCAACGGTCCGAAATCCTATATTTTTCATGGCGTTCATGATGACACGTACATGGCACATGTGCTATTATACCAGCTGAAAATAGGCGTCTTTAGGCCTTCGAAAAATTCCAAAGGAAAGGACTCACATATTTAACAGAATGCAATTTATTTAAATTTAAATGTAAATTTCAATTTAATATTTGACTAACAATAATATTTTTTAATAATAAATTGTTCTTAACTACAGACCGGTTGAAGGAAAGCGTCGTTTTTGTTGTTGTTTTGTTCTGTCTCTTGTCTAAACATCTTCTAAATCGGAAGGGGAATTGGAATTTGTTGACATGTGGCTGGTGCTTGGCAGCCAATTGAATGCAAGATTTGTGCTACTGGAATTACTGGGGTGAGTAGAATGGGGCGGCAATGCGTTGGAGGAGGAAGTGGATGCCATGGCTGTGGGATTTATAGTGGTGATTTCCTGACTGATCGAAGTGGTCGCTGTTACCGTAGATGTCAGAGCGATGCGTGGTACAGGACGTAAAATATTTTGTCATTTTACGGGCAGTGGTATCATGGGAGAAGGCACCACCGGTCGGTTAATAAAATTGCCAGCCACGTTATTTAAATTGCGCAAATGATTGGCCTGCACATACTGAAAGGCTGATGAGCGTTCCAGTTGTTGTGATAAATAAAATTCGCCCAAAGTATAGAAACGTCTGTGATCGAATGGTGTGGGAAAAGGAAATCCTGTAAAGCGTGTCGGATAAGGACGTGGATGTTGTAAAGCTGGATAAAGGGGATTTGATTGTATTCTTGTTGCTGTTGGTAGCGATGCATTGCTTAAGTGAGAGCTCGTGGGCTGGTACGCCACTGGAGATGTTGTAGAGTTTTTGAAAATATCCAACGATTTTATATTCTCCAACATTTGATGGGAGGCCTGGTGCTTTTTAAGATAAGCATGTCTGTTAGCAAGAAAAGAAAACATTCAAACATAAATATTGAAATTAATTTGATTGTTAAATATTTCCTGGAGATTTACCTTCGAAATGTTTTGCCGCATTGTGGGCATGGAAATATGCCATCAACGCCATCATCTAAAATAATTTTATCTGCTCTGATGGGAGATGTTGGTTGCATGTTGCGTTCGGCGTGTGCTCTCTTTTTGGATTGACTGTTGGCCAGAAGCTCAGATTTGGGTTTATGCCAACGGCGATGTGAAGCCAAGTTGGCTGGACAATTGAAAACCTGCAGGGAATCCGGAAAAGAAAATTGATAGTAATTCAGATTGGAAGAGCTGAATGATATTCAGAGAACATAAGGTGTTATTGACGAAAGAGGGACAAGAATTGTGTTTATTTTGAGGAAAATATTTTTCATCAGCAGCGCTAAAAAATAAGTTTTTAATTTTTTGTGGGTCAAGTCATCAGAAATGGTAAAATATAATTTTAAAAATTAAGGATATATGGGGATGCTTTTATATCCTTGCACCGATAGTTTTGAAATTAAACACAAAGATCGGCAGGATAATGTTAAAAAAAGTTGTAATACATTTTAACTCTGGATGAAGTTTAAAATTGAAAATAAAGGACATGTGGAAGTCATGCATGTTCTTGCAGCAAATGCATTGAAAGTAAACACAAAGACCAAAGGATAATAGAACAAAAAATGTAGCACATATTCATCGTAAGGAAAAAAATAAATTGAGAAGGATTGAGAATTTCCGGGACACTTGTCCCGGAAAATAGTGATTCATTTGTACTATTGAGCAAATTGAATTTAGAAATCGCGGAGAAAGCATTGTAATTGAGCAAATAGCTCACCAGAATAATGCTAAAAATATTAATACATAATCACGGTAAGTCAAGTTGAATTTTGAAAATAAAGGATATATGGGAGGCCTGAATATTCTTGCAGCGATTGCACTGAAAATGAACAATAAGATTAACAGGATAATAAAAAAAATCGTAGCACATATTCTGCGTGGATAAACTTTAATCTTGAAAATTAAGGATATATGGGACGTATGCAAGTCCGAGCACCGATAGCCTCGAAATTAAGTACAAATACCAACAGGATAATGCTGAAAACAGCATTACACATTTACTGCAGTCTAAGTTTATCTTTAAAATTAAAGGGTGGGTATGAGACGTGCACTGACCATACTGGGGGCAAATTACGGCATTCGATACGATTCGAAATTTTAAAATATTTCGATAACGAGTGCTGTAATTTGCCCCCAGATATTAAGCACAGGGATTTTTATAGTAATTTTATAAATAGTAATTTATTCACTGCAAATAAATGTTAGTATTCAAAATTAAGGATATACTCATGTCCTTGATCGGAATGTAATTTATTTATTTATTTCTGGCTACAGATCATGTAAATTCCGTTTTATCAAAATCTTTCAAGTGGAATAATTTTGTAATTTAGAGAACATAATAAAAATGAGGGGCCCCTCAACAGCTTTTGCTGAAAACAAAAATCAAGAAGACTACTCACCTTCTCACATTCCGAACACTTGTATTCAATGTGGACGATGCGGGGACATCGATGCTGCGCCAACTTGAATGCATCATCGTACAATGTGCGACACAGTTGACACAAATACGCTCCAATTTTATTATCAATGCTAGCCAAAATGGCTTTAGCTTCTTCTGTAACCTCGACAACATTGAAAGCTGGATCAATGTCACCTTTACGCACCACCAACTCCTCGTCGTCGCGCAATTTACGTATGATAGTGCCGGAAACAGGACTAATAGTTTCTTCATCCAGAGACATGTGCTTGCGTAGTTTCATGCGTTTACGTTCGGTCTTATGAGTCTTGTACGGCCTTGGGGGGGTGGATATCAAGTACTGTTGCTCTTTGTGCTGTGGAAATGACGACGATGGTGTTGGTGTCGGTGTGGGCGTTGGTGACATATTAAATGTTGTATTATCCTTCGGCATTTGGTTTGGGCAATTCGTCAAGTCGATGTATGTCTTGTCTCTGTCCAAGATTTCTTGGCCCTCAGGCCGTTTCCGTTGAAAATCCCTGTCGAATAGTTTGGCCAAACCATCGACTGCACGATTGTGTAATTCTTCATTTTCGTAAATCAATTTGTTGCGTGTCAACACGTTGCTGGCATTTTCCAATTCTTTTTCCAAGTCTGCCTGACTTTGCAAACGTAACATTGTGATGGCTTGAGCTGACAAAGGATTTACCTCGTCGTCGTCATCATTACCCAAAATGTCAACGTATTCCTCTTCGTCGTTGGTCTCAACGTTGCTGGTGTCCTGCATTTGAGAGTTGGGGTTCTCAGTGCGTGGGCTCTGTTGACTTTGGGGAGATTTATGTGACGGCTCATTAGTTTCATCGTCTTCATTTAGTTCTTGAGAACTCAAAAGTGTTTCATTTTCATTTTCATCCTCTTCCTCCTCCTCATCCACATTGCCATCGTCGTCCTCGTCGTCATCATTTTCGTCATCTTCGGTCAACACAATTGTTTCATCATCCATGTAAATTGTTGGATAATTTCTGTGATGCTGTTGTTGGTATTGTTGCTGTTGTTGCTGGTGATTGTTGTGGCACTGATAGTCGTCTGATGTTGAAGCACTTTCGCTTCGTTGACTTCTTGTTATTCCTTCAAAACTGTTGATTATTTCTTTGTTGTTGTGAATGCTGAAACTCTGTGTTAATGGAGCTTCTGCTCTTGGGGATGATGTGTGATGATATGCCTCCGCACTCATGCCGTATGCGGAATTTAATTCTTCACGTCTTGTGTAGGTCAATGTGTGCAAAAAGTGATTTTGCTCCGTTGCCCTTGTCATGTTGTTAATGTTGACTGTTGCTGTTGCTGTTGCTGTTCCCATGACATGCGGCCGCCACAAATAATGTTCGTCTGACATAAATCTCGGACGTTTTCGAGGCGGCGATGGTGTTGAGGGTGGCGTTATGGGCACAATATTAACTCCAGCTCGCAGTGATAAATCCAGTGGTGAAAGTGTTGTGTTACTTCGTGATATTCCACCTGATGATGATGATGATGTTGTTGTTGTTATCGTTGTCGACAATACCGGCTGATGCGTTTGCTGTGGTGGTCTTGTACTGAATTGTGGAAATGTCTCACTTATAGTTGGCAATGAACGACATTCCACATAATGGTCGCTCATCATTTTCAATATTGACTGTAATTATTTTCGAATTTATTTGATTGATTACGATATTGTGTTTGGGTTTAGTTTTTGGGACTATGAGAGCTTAAAATATAAAAATTTTACGATAAAAGAATTTATCAACTCATGTTATTAAACAAATTTTAATTTAATGCAGCAGAGAAAAATTTATTTCTTTACACCAAAGCCCCGATTTGCCTCGTTAATAGGGCCGGTGGAAAAGCTATTCAAACGGAATAAATTTTCTCTATTTCGGATAACTCAAGTCATGTGATTACGCCTTCATTGATTTAGTATCCTTCAATAAATAATTTTAAATTAAGAAACTTATGAAGTATATGTTGATTTTACTGATATTTTGTCGGCGAAATCAAATTATTTTCTGTTCATATTCATAACTCTTGCTTCACAAATAAAAGCAAAGACGACTTTGATCCAGTCTGCAACGAACGATGTTGTTGTTAAATGTCAACCGCTGATTTGTTTGTGGAATCGATCAGTGAAGCCGTTTAAAAGTTATTCTAAGAACGGTAAGGTTTTTGGAACGTTTAGCCGATCAAAAGTTATAATAGAACCACATACTTACACAGATACACACGCGTGCACACATACAAACATATCTGCACACATAGATTTAGCCAGGGAATCTTCCATGCTTGGGTTAAACCAACAACTTCCCTATTTTTCAAAAACTTCAAATTTCCTAGCGGGATGATAAAAATAAAACAATTCACTTGTACCACATCTAAAGATACGAAACCTTTGAAAATTAATTGTGCACCAACGTTAATGACAAAAACTTTCAATCTCGTCTTCTAAAATAGTCTCTTAATTAATATACCTAAAAAAAATTAAAAACTACTTGCTTTCAGCTTTCGGAAAGAAACTCTATTTAAAGTTAAAATTTAATGTGTCGATCAGCTGATTTGGCAGGACATTTGCGAAAGTTCATCTAGCGCCTTGTCGAAGCCCAACTCCAGAAGCATTTCTTTTCTTCAAGAGGAAAATTTAATTTTGTCAGTCTAAAAAGTTCTTATTAATTTCTTTTCATTTTTTTATCTTCAATGTCAACTGAGATTAATGCGAATGTGAGTATAAACATTTTGAATGCAAATTCTTTTATATCTACACCAAGAGAATTTTGCTTTAGAATACCAGCGAAGACGTTTTATTACATATTTCTCACAAGTCCATTAAAAATGTCAGGAATATTATGAGAGCCTTCCATTGGAACTGCTTTATTGGCTTTCATAATTTCGTAAAAATGTTTCATTGGATTTACGACAATAACATTTTCTATATTTTTAGAAACCACTTTATGTATGAACAGAAATATTGGAATATCTGGTCTTTACGACCAGTGTTAAACTCTCTAAACCTGAAAATATAAATAAAAACTTTCAATTTCATTCGTGCAAGATGTGGGCAAGTGTAAAAGTAAAGGAAAAATTGCACAGAATCACAAAAGAAAAATCTAATTTAATTTTTAATTTAGTTAATAATTAGAGCTGCTTGCGGAAAAAAGTCAACTTAAGGTTTTTTTTTGTCACACAGTATAGTGTTACTTGCTACGTTCCACAGACAATAAAAACACAACAAAGAAATAATTGGCGGAATTGGTAACAGAGAGAAATAGGACTTCAGTTTTATATATACCCGGGGAAAAAAATTTTGATTTCCAAAGAATAAATAAGTGCGTATGCTCGACTTGTTTTTTGTCTTGGATTTTTACTTCCACAAAGTTGGGAGTTATTCATAGTTTTCGCAAGTATTACATTTTTATTTATAAAAAGAAAACATTTTAACTATAAAAATATAATTGAATTAGAAGACAGTAATGAAAGATCTATATAAAATAGGCTGGAGTGGGTATGATCAATTTGGTAGAGGTCTGCACTTGACTCAGAAGCCAGGCTATCAGAAAAATCGCAGTGGGTGACTTTTTCCAAGTCCTTAGAAGGAAAAAAAAATTTATATAAGAAATTATAAGAAATGACATATAAAAATCAGATTTAATTAACATCAGGAATATGACGAAAAATAAAACTGTATCACAAGTTTAGAATGTCATTGGCTTTTTTATAGGAGTTTTTTTTTTTGCTTGATATAGATATTAAAAATTTTTAATTTACTCTACAAGCACATAAATTATAATCCCGCTGAACAGAACAAGTATGAACTATAATCCCAGAACATAAAAGAACCATAATAAATTGTGGTTTAGGCACAAAACCACTAAAAACTAAAAAGTTATAAACCAGCTGTCTTAACGTACTTAACAAACATTAGAAGTAACTGAAATTATTTAAATTTATTTGTTTAAAATATGATTTTCTGACAAAATAAATCTGATGACTTACGTCATAGAGACAGAAAAAATCTCTTTGCTCTGCTATAAAAAGCGTTGTATGGTGAGAGAGAAATTAAAAATTATCTAGTCTTTTCATAAGTGAACATTAACTTGGTTAAAACTATACAATGAAATTTGTTTCAATTGCGTGTATAATTATTGCCGCTGCTGGTAGTACAACGGCTTTAGATGGAGACAAAATCGCAAGTGCAGCAATAAAGGAGTTCACTCCCTACCAGTAAATACCAAAAATTTTTCATTTATTTAAATGTATGCATTTTATATAAATTTACTCTTTTGCCTCCAGCCCTTCAATATTCAAATGGGTATCCACGATTACAGTTAAAGTAGAAGATGAAAATGGCAACCCACATAATTGTGTAGCTCTGCTTTCCGAAAATCTTAGGCAAGCCCTTGTTGAAGTGAAAATGAATTGCGGCGGTGAGGACATACATGCGATCTTATACAAGGAGTTATCTAACAAATCACCTACTCCCCAGTTCTTTTACTATGACGAAAATAAAGAGAAGCATATTCTGCCCTTGAAAAAGGACACCGAAGTCGTGTAGTCCTAAGATATTATCGTATTCGTTTCTTGTTTTTTTTTTACCTACAATATTAATTGATATTACGATGTGTACACGAGTAAAAATTTATTGACTTTAACATTTTCTATATCAACAATAAATTCAAATGATTAACTTTTAAACAAAGTCTACGTTATTTCATCATCTGTTATCATTTTGTGAAGATTTTAACATCTCCCATCATCTTCTAACATCTTTAAGAGATGTTCCATCTTTCACTTTCTTCCTTTCAATACTTTTCGTTTAGTGTCACCACAAGAAAAGACAAATCGTGGCGATTTTTCATAAACCACGAAACCAGAAAACGGAAAAACTTAACAACTTTTTAAATATGAGTTATAGAACAATTTTTTTCTATAAAAAAATACAGCTTTACGATTTTCTGAAGGGTGTAGAAACATATTTTGAAAAAATTAGTTACTTACAAATAACCGTGGCCAAATTTGTCTCTAAAAAAATGCTGTTGCTTGCGAGGGTTTTGAAAAGTTAAAGACATATTTTACAGAGTAAACTAACATTTATTTCGTTATTTATTAAAAAAAATTATCGTTATTAACAAGTTAACAAATAATGCGATAAAGAGAAACAAAAAGGGAAACATTTGAAGAATGAATTATAAAAAGTACTTGAAAATGTTATTTCCTGCTGTAAAAAGAGAGTTATTAAAAAAAGGCCTAATTATTTCTTCAAACTTATTAAATTTTTTTATATTTGTTTTTGATAAAATTTTATTTCTTTGAGGTCTTTGAAAAAACTGTGTTCTATATAAAGAACCTTGTAAGGGTTCAGATACCCTCTGGCATTTTCCATTATATAAACGAAATCTGTTGGAACAAAAAGTTCTTTCTAGGTTGCAGAAGAAAAGTACTTGTGTTTCACTTTGGGCTCGTCAACGTCTCACATCTTTTCTTTTAACTAAATTGCTTATTAAGACTTGACTCCAAAACGAGTAAAAAATTAGTTTTCTCTGGTGTTTGGTAATTTTTCCGCAGTCTTTTCTGCAATTTCGGTCATCACATCCTGGTTTCACAACTCTCTTCGCACGCTTGATTTTTCCACGAACCGTGCCCTCCACAGTTTCATTGCTGAAGTATGATCTTTCTTCTTGTCTTGATTTTTATTTTTATTTCTTACCCACAAACCTGAGCTACTTTGCTCTGACTACTTATCTAAAGTAGTATGACGAAATAGTTCATCGTTGCCTGATAACGAAGATTCCGAAGATGAATGGTAAGAACTTCTAGAGTATTCAAAAACAGTTTGCGTTGGTGAAGTGGCTTATTTGTGCGTCCGAAGCCAATCCATGATGATGGCTTTCAGGGACTTTTGCTCGGCTCGAAAACATTCCAGTTATTTCGCCAAGAACTGTTTAGTTACTAAATAGAAAAATAAAACAAATATTAATAAAACTAAAGATTTATAAAACTATATTCTTACCTTTTATTTAGTAAAATGATTTTTTTCTTAAGATCGAACGTTAAATATAAGTGAAAGTTCCTTTTTGATTACTCTTAACTTTGAGTAAAGACTTTAATTTTTTATAAAAAAGAAAGTTTTTTTTTTGCTTGATATAGATATTAAAAATTTTTAATTTACTCTACAAGCACATAAATTATAATCCCGCTGAACAGAACAAGTATGAACTATAATCCCAGAACATAAAAGAACCATAATAAATTGTGGTTTAGGCACAAAACCACTAAAAACTAAAAAGTTATAAACCAGCTATCTTAACGTACTTAACAAAAATTAGAAGTAACTGAAATTATTTAAACTTATTTGTTTAAAATATGATTTTCTGACGAAATAAATCTGATGACTTACGTCATACAGACAGAAAAAATCTCTTTGCTCTGCTATAAAAAGCGTTGTATGGTGAAAGAGAAATTAAAAATTATCTAGTCTTTTCATAAGTGAACATTAACTTGGTTAAAACTATACAATGAAATTTGTTTCAATTGCGTGTATAATTATTGCCGCTGCTGGTAGTGCAAAGGCTTTAGAAACATCTGAAATTGTTGCGGCAACAATAAATACCTTCACTCCCTACAGGTATATGTTAAAGATTTTGCTAAGTTCCAAACATTTTATATAATTTCCTCTTTTATTTATATTAAAGGATTGTATCCGGATGTAAAATTATAACTACAGCGTTCGTAGAAGATTCAGCAGATACCATAAAAACTTGTTATGTTGAGGTTACAGAAGAGCCATTCTCAACAACAATTCATCTTAAAATTGATTGCAACGGTCTGCACATAACGCGAGAACTTCAGAAAGATTTATCTATCCCTTCCACTTATCCCAAGTACCACTACATAGATGAAAACGGGGATACCAAGTATCTTCTCCTGTAGAAGAGGAACTTGGTAGCGTGTGATAATGAAATACCAAGTGTAACATTTTTTTATATGTTAAATAAATTCAAATAGTTCACTAAACATGAAGATAAACAACTTCTTAAACTTATTATTTTTATTTTGTTTTTAATGATGGTATGGAATTTTTTTAAACACTCTCAAACCACGTTTACGTTCAGTGGAGATTAACCGTAGCCCTCTTTTTATTACAAACTTATAGCCTTGAGACCAATTGTAAAATTTTTTTCCACTGACATGGTTGTAATAAACTTCGGTCTTAACGTTCAAAAGGATTTCTTTGAAATCAACTCAGAACCACGTTTGAATTAGTCTGTACTAAATTTGTTGTCGGCTAGTTAAAGTATAAGACCAGCTGATAATTTTAGATGGATGGGACACGTCCTCACTTTTTCTTTGATATTCCACTTACTTTTTATCCGAAATATTCTGATTTCCAGGCCCTGCGTCACTTTGTACAAGTAATTTCATAATATTAATTTATTCATTTACATTTCTATCCTATTTGTGTCCAGCTTTTTAAATTTTTTTTTTATTTTTTTCCCATTTTAATTTGCACACACCAATTTTTATCGAAATATTAAATGCTTTTTGATTTACAATGAAAATTTGTGGGCTTCTTTGCGTAGCCGATTTTCTAAATCAAAAATCATGGTAAATGTATTAAGGCTCCACGGAAAGTCGCATTTAATTTAATTAATCAACTTACACTGCAGAACAGAACAGCTGTTTTCGAAAGCCACCACACTTTCTTCATCGGCACTCACGTGTAACTTTACTATCGCCCCTTATTATTAATAGTGTATGAAAAAATAGCGAAATTAATAGCGAATTTCAATAGCGAACAGAGGAAGTACGAGTCGAAGATCATCATGGGCGATAAAATATATTTCTTTTCAAGCGAAATCTTCGGTTCTAAGGCGCTGAAAATTTACGTGTGGTGTTGAAAACACCGGTAGGAGTAGAGATAAACACAACTTTTTTTATTTTAATTTAAAACAAAAGCGTTTGATTAATTTATTTTACGCTACCCTATATGATCAATTCTTTGAGAGAATATTAATAAAAAAGAAATTTGCTTACATGTCTCCAAGGACTTCCACTTCTTCTTCCAAAAGGATAATGAATTATCAAAGAAAAACGAACAACACACTTTTAATCCGGAGCTGCTCTACTTTCATGAGTGATGTATTTTGAAATAACTGTTGCATGGTGTAATTTTTGTCAAGTTTTATTTACTATAATTTAAAGTCCTTTTTAGTAGAAGTAGTTTTATGTTCCGCAAAACGTGTTAATAGTTTAGTCCTTACAAAACAAAAACTGTCGTTTTATTTTTATAATTAACCGATTATATATTTTTAAGTATTTCAGTGACAGTTTTTATGTTCGGCTCTTTCCCTTTACGTTCCACAGGCAATAAAAAACACAACAAAGAAATTATTGGCAGAATGTGTAACAAAGAGAAATAGGACATCAGTTTTATATATACCCGGGGAAAAAATTGCATGTAATTTTTATTTTCAAAGAATAAATAAGTGTGTATATTCGAATTTTTTTTGTCTTGGATTAGGACTCATGCAATGACCCTCACATATGCGGTGCTGTGTGCCAGAACAGATTAAAAGATTGTGATATAGAGACTTATGAAAAATAAGTTATTTTACTTCCACGAAGTTCGGATTTATTCCTATTTTGATTTTAAAAATATAATTATAAAATATAAATTGTGGTATATTTGAGCGATTTGGTAAAGGTCGGCAGTTGATTTAAAATGCAAAACATACGCTGGCGACTGGCTCAGAAACCAGGCCATCAGAAAAATCGTAAAGGGTGACTTTTTCCAAGTTCTTAGAAGTAAAAAAAAAATTATTTAAGAAATTATAAGATATGACTTAAAAATCAGATTTAATTAACATCAGGAACATGACGCACAATAAAACTGCTGGCAATGAAAACTCACTTTGCACCACTTCCGTATCACAAGTTTAGAATGTCAATGACATATTTTATAAAAATTGTTTGCTTGCTATAGATGTTAAAAATTTAGCTCTTAATATAACTTTATACGAGTATGAATTATAATCTCAGTTAACATTAAAGATAAAAGTACAAGAAGAAATTTTAAAGAACAGGTAAAGATGTTCTTGTTCGTTTTGGTTAATACCCAAAAACTAAAGTTTGTTAAAATCAACTTAAAGTACTTAACGAAGATAAGAAGTAACTGAAATTAACTCAATTTATTATGTTTAAAACATGATTGTCTGACAAAACAAAATCTGGTGATTTGCGTCTTCAGACAGTAAATCTCTTTGCTCTGCTATAAAAAGCGTTGCAGACTGAAGTAAAAATTAAAATTTATCCAGTCTTTTCATAAGTGAACATTAACTTGGTCAAAACTATACAATGAAATTTGTTTTAATTGCGTGTATAATTATTGCAGCTGCAGGTAGTGCTCAGGCTTTAGATACAGCAGAAATCACAAAAGCAGCAATCAGAGAATTCACTCCCTACCAGTAAATATTAAAAATTTTTGATATTTTGAAATGCATTAATTTTATACAAATTTACTCCTTTGCCGCCAGTCCTTCATTATTCGAATGGACAACCGTGAGTTCAATTAAAGTCAAAGATGACAATGGCCATGAATTGACTTGTGACGCTCAGCTTTTCGAAAGGCCTTTGAAAGGAAACTTGGTCATAGTTAGAATTGATTGTGGCGGCGAGGTGCAGTGGTTAAGCTTCTACAAGGACTCACCTGCCAATTCGTCTAGTTCCCAGTACTACTACTATGACGAAAACAAACAGAAACATTTTCTGTCTTTGAAAAAGGCCGCCGAAGTCTTGCAGTCCTAAGAAATTATTGTATTAATTTCTCATTTTTTTACCTTTAATATTAACTGACCTGATGATGTGTACACGAGTAAAATTTTATTGACTTTAGCATTTTCCATATCAACAATAAATTCACATGGTTAACTTTTAAACAAAGTCTACGTTATTTTATCATCTGTTATCATTTTGAGAAGATTTTAACATCTTCCCATCATCTTCTACATCTTTTAAAGATGTTCCATCTTTCACTTTCTTCCATTCAACACCTTGCGATTAGTGTCATCACAAGGGAAGACAAATGCGGATACTTTTATTTTTAAGGACTTGGGAAAAGTCACCCACTACGATTTTTCTGATGGCCTGGTTTCTGAATCAGTTGCCAATGTATGTTTTATATTTTAAATCGACTGCCCACCTTTACCAAATCGCTCATATATACAACAATTTATTTTATATTGATCTTTCATCAATGTCTTATAATTCAATTATATTTTTTTAATTAAAATACGAATGACTTGGAACTTTGTGGAAGTAAAATAACTTCTTTCTCATAACACTCTCTATCCCAATCTGAATACATCTGTTCTCTGAACACCATCCTCTTCTTTCTAGTTCTGGCACCCAGTAACTCATATGTAAGGGTCATTCCATGAGTGCTAACCCAAGATAAAAAAAGTCGAACATCTGCACAAATATGTTTGTGTACGTGCAGGGCATGTGTAGTGCCGAAGCATGAACACTTATTCGACGTATCGAACAACGAAGGCAAACACATTTTCGAGAACCAGAAATTTGTCGATTACAAATAGTTGTTGTTACTGCTTTTGCCTACCGCTGTAAAATACAAATTCAAATTTGTATGTACCACCAACGATGAATGGATCGCATCATGGACTCGTCAAGAATGTTTGGTTCGCGGCTGAATTCGTCCAAGTGCACAATACGAGCTAAAAACTTAACATGTACAACAAATACTGTATGAAAAAATAATAAAAATGGAAAAATTATTTTAACGTCTCATTATGTAAAAATAAAATGTTAAGTTCACATTGATTTTTTATTCGAATCTGTATCTAATTTATTTCGTATTATTTTTCTTATTAGAATTGCTATCTAGCGCTACAAGACAAGTCATGTCTTGCACGATCATGCCTGTGATCATGTATATGAAATATAGCTCCTTTTGATATACGTAACAAGGAACCATATTTCAAAATTTGCAATAAAAAGAAATAAAATGGTAAAAAATAAAGTAAAGCGAACAATATTACGAAATTATAAAGCGTGTTTTTTTAGAGTGTCACAACTAAGTTGGCATCGCTGCTTTATTTGAGCACCCATTTAACAGCTGATAGTGAATAGATTTTTGTTTAATTTGCTTTGAAATTTCATTAAGGAATCACAAAAGAAAAACCTAATTTAATTTTTCCCAACATGTATTTAATTATTAGCACAGCGAATATTGGATAACCTAAAAAGTCCCAGAAATTTCAACTTTAGGTTTTTTTTTTTTTTTGTCACACAGTGTAATGTGACTTGCTAAGTTCCACAGACAATAAAAAATTCAAAAAAGAAATAATTGGCGGAATTGGTAACAGAGAGAAATAGGATTTCAGTTTTATATATACCCGGGGAAAAAAATTGGATGTAATTTTTATTTTCAAAGAATAAATAAGTATGTTCGACTTTTTTTTTGTCTTGGATTAGCACACATGCAATGACCCCCACATACGCGGTGCTGTGTGCCAGAATTAGAAAGAAGAGGATGGTGTTAAGAGAACAGATTAAGTCAGATTGGGATAAAGAGACTTATGAGAAAGAAGTTATTTTATTTCCAAAAAGTTTCAAGTTTTTAATTATAAAAATATAATAATCATTAATGAAAGAGCAATTTAGTAAAGGTCTACATACAGATTTAAAATACAAAACATACGCTGGCGACTGACTCAGAAACCAGGCCATCAGAAAATCGTAGTGGGTGACTTTTCCAAGTCCTTAAAAGTAAAAAAAATTGGTATCTTAAGCCAATATAAGAAATGACACATAAAAATCTGATTTAATTGACATCAGGAACATGACGAACAATAAAACTGCTGGCAATGAAAACTCACTTTGCACCACTTCCGTATCACAAGTTTAGAATATCAATGACATATTTTATAAAAATTTTTTGCTTGCTATAGATGTTAAAAATTTAGCTCTTAATATAACTTTATACGAGTATGAATTATAATCTCAGTTAACATTAAAGATAAAAGTACAAGAAGAAATTTTAAAGAACAGGTAAAGATGTTCTTGTTCGTTTTGGTTAATACCCAAAAACTAAAGTTTGTTAAAATCAACTTAAAGTACTTAACGAAGATAGGAAGTAACTGAAATTAACTCAATTTATTATGTTTAAAACACGATTTTCTGACAAAACAAAATCTGGTGATTTGCGTCTTCAGACAGTAAATCTCTTTGCTCTGCTATAAAAAGCGTTGCAGACTGCAGTAGAAGTTAAAAATTATCTAGTCTTTTCATAAGTGAACATTAACTCAGTCAAAACTATACAATGAAATTTGTTTTAATTGCGTGTGTAATTATTGCAGCTGCAGGTAGTGCTCAGGCTTTAGAAACAACTGAAATTATTACGGCAGCAATAAGGGACTTCACTCCCTATCAGTAAATATCTAAGAGTTTTGCTACGTTCCAAACATTTTAAATAGTTTCCTCTTTTATTTATATTAAAGGATTATATCCGAATTTAAAACTGTGACTTCAGCGTACGTAGAAGATGCAAAGAGTAATATAAAAACTTGTTTGGTTGAGGTTACAGAGCAGCCGTTTATAAGAAGCCTAATCAAACTTAAAATTGATTGTAACGATCAGGTGATAAAGCGGGACCTTCACACAGATTCATCTCTCCCTTACGTTCATGCCAAGTACCACTACTATGATGAAAATGGGGATCGCAAGGTTCTTCGGCTCGAGTAGAATAGAAAGTTGATAGTGAGTGGGAATAACAAATTCTGTTATTCATTTCAACTGATATGATGGTGATGTATGGACGAGTATTAAAATACCAACTGTAACAAAATTTTTAAACTTAATAAACAACATTTTTAAACTTAACATATTTTCTGACGATGATATGGAGTTTTTTTTATAATAGTTTCAAACAACGTTTACGTTCAGTGGAGATTAATCATGGCCCTCTTTTATTGCAAACTTATGGCCTTGTCCGAAATCAGTGAAGTGTCAAACAGTAAAAGCTTTTTCACGCTGACGACATGGTTGTAATAAACTTCGTAACTTGTAACGTTCAAATCTGATTTTGTATGGTAACAAAAGGATTTCTTTGAAATCAACTCAGAACCACGTTTGAATTAGTCGGTACTAAATTTATTGTCGGCTAGTTAAAGTATGATGGGACACGTCCTCACTTTTTCTTTGATATTCCACTCCTCATACGAAATATTCTGATTTCCAGGTCCTGCGTCACTTTGTACAAGTAATTTCATAATATTAATTTATTCATTTACAATTCTTACAATTTTTGTGTCCAGTTTTTTTAAGTTTATTTAGTTTTTTCCCATTTTAATTTGTACACACCGATTTTTATCGAAATATTAAAAGCTTTTTGATATTCAATGAAAATTTATTGGCTACTTTGCGTAGCCGATTTTCTAAATCAAAAATCATGGTAAATGTATTAAGACTCCACGGAAAGTCGCATTTAATTTCATTAATCAACTTACACTGCAGAACAGAACAGCTGTTTTGGAAAGCCACGACACTTTTTTCATCGGCACTCACGTGTAACTTTACTATCACCCCTTATTATTAATAGTGTATGAAAAAATAGTACGAAAAGGGAGTACGAGTCGAAGATCATTATGAGCTATAAGACATATTTTTTTTCAGGCGATTGCGTTGATAAACGAAATCTTCGCTTCTAAGGCACTGAAAATTTACGCGTGGTTCTGAAAGCCCCTCTACGCGAGAGGAGTAGTAGTACCGGTTGCCATTGGCAATACGTTTACTTTTACTATCTAACTCTAGAGGACCTTTATAAAAAAAAAGACTTTTCGCTATCGAAATTTACTGAGCGAAACTTGGTGAACATGCAGATTCAAGAAGAACGCCGCAACCGCCATAGATATTGTCAAAGAAGCATTGCCTAATTGGGAAGTCCCACGTCATGAAGATATTTCTTAGCCAGATTGATGGTTCGTTTTCACCATTCCTGGCTGCTGTATGTGGGACTACTTAAGTACGCGACGTTATGATAATAAGCCGTAGACAAACGCAGGCTTTTGTGGGAATAGCCGGCAGGAATGCGAACAGATACCATCCGAAATATTGCAAAAAAACGTGGAAAATGCGTTGATGTACATCTCCACAGGGGGCAGCCAGTAGAAGCTTGACAATTTTTGTAAAGGTGCAAGTAAAGATTTTCATTATAAAATTTTTTTATTTAGTAAAACAAAACTGTTTGATTTATTTACTTTGCGCTGCCCTATATAATCAATTCCTTGAGAGAATATTAATAAAAATAAAAAAATTTGCTTACATGTCTTCAAGGACTTCTACTTCCTCTTCCAAAAGGACAATAAATCATCAAAGAAAAACGAACAACACACTTTTAATCCAGAGCTGCTCTACTTTCATGGGTGTATTGTTAAGCTGATGTATTTTGAAATTACTGTTGCATGGTGTACTTTTGGTCAAGTCTTATTTACTGTAATATAAAGTCCTTTTCAGTAGAAGTAGTTTTATGTTCGGCAAAACATGTTAATAATTTAGTCCTTTCAAAACAAAAACTGTCGTTTTATTTTTATAATTAACCGATTATATTTTTTTAAAGTATTTCAGTGGTAGTTTTTATGTTCGGCTCTTTCCCTTTAAAATATTGGCAATTAATTTAATTCTCTCATTTGAAAATATATTTAGATGTTTTGTTTATTAAATGATTCACATAAATTTTGAAGTCCTTTTTAGGCTTTTTGTTGACAATAACTAATTTCACTACCCGCTAATACACAATTTTAATCCCGATTGTTGCACGCGTGGCAAAGAACTGAATAACTTGAAACGTAAAATTGCGTAACGTTGGGTCACCTGAGGCAGTGCGAGGAAATCAACTTTGAATTCCAACAAAAATATAACAAAAGCATAGAAGCACTGCAACCTATCAACACACGTTAGTGTTCAAATGAAGCAAAAAAAAGGTGGCCAAGAACCAACCACCCTCATGGCATGTTATAGCAGTAATACAAACGACCACCGACCACCACCCACCAACAAACAAGACGAACAACTCCATCCATCCAACCAGTTACACTTGATGAAAAACTATCGGAACGCACCGATGAGTTGTATTGCATGTTCTCTCTCGTTCGCTCTCTCTTTCTCTCCCTCTAGCGATTCGTTTTGTGTTGTAGTAAATCAGAGCGTGTGCATTTGTGTTTGGGCCACTGCTTTGGAATGTTTTGGTAGTTTGTTGCACAACATTTCTCCACAGCACACAATGTCTGGTGGCGTATTAGTATTATTTATTTTATTGTTATTGTTTCTTTGAAATTGTTAAACATCATCATCCCCCATTTGTTGAGGCAGAATTGAATCACCTTTTTTTCCTGGGCCAGTTGTGATTAAATGCGCATGATCGTCACCGCCCACTGTTCATCACTCCATCCATGTATCCATACATCTGCAATGCTAAAGTATCTGTCTGGTTAATGCACAAACAAGGATTAATAAATATTGTTGTTGTTTTAATGTTTATAATTTTTTTCTTCCCTCATATTTATATTCAACGATATGCAATAATGCTGGATTATGTGCTGGCATGCTTGACGATTGTTCTTTCTTATTGTGCAACGGGGTCACTTGGTTCCGCCCAGTTTTGGGAGAATTCTAACTCTGGCGTACATGAACTTTGCACTCAATGCATTTTAACACTATTTCGTTATTGAATTCTAATATTCTGTGCGTTACAAATTATTTGGCTAAAGAGTAGAAGTTTCCTTTAACAAATTAAATCGATCTAAATATTTTCATTTTTTAATTAGCACTATTTCCAGAGGGTTCTCTCGCTGGTAAGACAGAATGTGGCCCCTTTTCAAATCAATGTTTGCTGTGTATTTTTTTTTTTTGTTTTTGTGATTTTCGCTTGATAATTTTATTATGGGGAACAAAATTTTTGTGTTCTTTTACTCATTCTATTTTTAAAAGGCAACGTATTGTCATTGGCTTCCTTTTCTTATTTTTTTATTTGCTTGCTGCTGGTGAGGATGCCTTTATGTACATGAATTTTTTATCAAGTATATAAAAGACTCCTTTTTTTCCTGCTGACGTAGAAAAGTGCTCAAAACCAGCAAACATTTTCAGGCGAATTCGTTATTGTTATTTTCAATATCATAAATGATTTTAATATTTGATTATCAATAATTCATCACGCTTAGAAAAACTTATCTATGAAACCTCAAAGGCCGAGTGCTAAGAATAAGTTAAGGGGCAGTTTGTATGGGTTAAAACTAAAATATTCTTTTTGAACCACTTTATTAAAAAGTATTTTAGTTGATGTGTTTTTTAAACTTTCTTCTAAAATATGTGCAGTATTTCAAAGGTATTCATTTTTCTAAATAGAAATTTTTGAAAACTAGATATTTTATAAGAAGTACTATTTTCCTAGGAATTTATTACTTTTTAACAATTTCTCCTTAAAGAAAATCTCAATATAAAATATTATTAAATCACTGTGTTTCGAAATTATGTTTCATGAAAAAGTACCTTTTCGCTCATTTACTTCAAAAGAGTCATAACTCAAAAAAAAACAAGTGATTTAAAAGTTTAAAGGCGTTTTATGCCAAGCTTTTAAACTTTTAAATCACTAACAATTTGATAGGAATCGAAAAATTTATTTTCCTTTTAGCAATAAAATGTATAAGATATTTCAATGAAATTTTTACACAATAACAAAACCGATCTATAGATTAAATGTGTATCATTAGCTCTGAAAATGCATTTTTTGAGTTATGACGTTGTAGAAGCAAATGAGCGACTTAATGTAATTTTTTTACATATTGTCTCATTTAATTTATTATATTTTGTTGGCTTTATTCTCAACTGCTTGTTGAAATCAGAGGTTTTGCTATTTTGGTATTAGAATGAAGCTAATGATTTCGTATAAAAAGTACCTGTTACAAAAAAATCTTTTATGAAAAGTACCTTTTGTAAAAAGTGCGTTTTATACAAACAGATTTTCTTAGAAAGTACATATCTTAGAAAGGGCCTTTAAAAATGTACCATTTATGAAAAGTACCAGTTATCAAAAATTATTATTATATTTTAAAGTACCTTTTGCATTTCTACCAAAGTACTTTATTAGTGCACATGTTTTAAAAAAAAAGTCTGTTTTGTGAAAACAAACAAATTTTTATTACATTTTATTATTATTATTGTTAGATACTTTTTAACAAGATTTATTTAAAAAAATTTACTCTTTAAAAAATTACTGATTCTAATAATAATTTTTTTCCTGAAAGTACATTTTACAAAAAAATATTTATATGCAAATATAAAAGGTTAATTTTAAAAGTATATGTTTTCAAGGCTCATGTGTGGGCCGAAGTTTCAAAGTCTATTTTAAAGTTACTCGAGGAAAGGGCAAGGAAGCTCATAGCAGACAGTAAGGTAACCAACTCTATTGATATTCTAGCGAACCGTACGACCCATTATAGAGAGAAATCTTTTTAGGCCGATCAGTCTGTGTATGGCACAAATTATCGGCAGAAGTCTTCCCCGTCACTTTCAATTTGAGAAAGTTGAAATCGAATGTCCCATAATATTGAACATTTGGCAAGCGTTGCCATATTTGATCGATTTTGTCACGGTCACAACAGCCATAAAATTAAGCCAGCCTCGTGTTTCAAAATTTAACAATTTACTTCAAAATTCAACTCAAATCTGCTCGTGGGGATATCTTCGTTATTAATATGTAACAGAACGTGAATGGATGTTTCCCCAAACACATACGCATACATTTATACACGTACTACTAACATATGCGTGTAAATACACATTCACACATATACAAACAGATGCGCTTGTGTGTAGAGTATTGTCATTTTAAGATCCATTGGATTCTTTTGTGGTTTTTGCAAATTCGGTACATTCGCTGCTCTATTTGTTGCTGTTGTGGTTGTTGTCAGTATTTATTGTGAATTTAAATGAAATTCCAAAATGGCGGAAATTTCAATAGAGTTGTCTTCAAATAAAAAACGATGGACACTGGCATTTTCTAGAAAGCGCATTGCAGCATTTTTCTTCGTCGTTAGCATGGCCCAACTTTTCTATATATGTTGGTACTATAGCAAAAATTCACCGGGGACTACTCTTCCGCCTTCCGCAACACTATTCCCTACTTTCATATATCCGAGACAATGCAATACATGAGCAAGTTTTATACTCTGAGGCACTCGTACAAAATAATAATAATAATAAAAATAATAATAATAATAACAATAATAATTATAATAATAATGCTGATCAGAAGAATTTTATATTCAGCACTGAGTGCAGTATCGAGACTATTACAATTGGCTTTGTACTCTACGCTTTAATTGCTGCAACTAAAAGATCTTTAATTTATTTTTCGTTTTCATTTATTTATTTACAATTATAATATTTCAATTGACAAGCTCGTATTAAAGTTTTATGCGTTGTACGGCAGTGGATTTTGTTGTTGCTTAATTTCATACGATATCACAAATTCGCTTCTTTTAACCATCCTCATAGTTTATGAATTAATTAAATATTAATATAATATGAAATTTATTTGTTGGCTGGTTAATCAATGTCTACATGCATTTCATTGGCGGTTCTTACCAAATCGTCAGTAGACTTTAACCACAGTTTTGAAAAGTTTCAAACTTATTAAAAGGCTTTTATAAACCATCTGAGTTAGTTTACTGACATAATTCTCAATTAAATATTAATAACAATAAATAAAACTTTAAATAAATATTTATTTAACAAAAAATAAATATTTATAATATATTTATTGCAAACAACGTGACAGTGACTCCCCAAAAATTCTGCTAAATAATTTACACAACATTCTACATGCCATTTTTTCATAAAAAGAATGCCTTTGATTTTGCACGTAGAATAGGCCAGATTAAAATTTAATTTGTATGTTTGCAATTTAATAAACTCGTGAAAAGAATGATGGAAATTAAAACAAACGAAATTTTTAATTAATTTAAGAGAAAAATGTTCATCAAAATTTGTTTGCGCTTAACAAACAGCACACGAACACACAATTTAGCTACATGCTGCAAATGTTGCAACCAGAAGAGAAGAGAAGAGAAGAGATGAGACAAGTAACAATCATGGCTAATAAACAGGAATGTAATTATAAACTTTCTTTTCACTTGTTGTTGTCGCTCTCTTTTTTATTTATTTCATATTTATTGTGCAGCTTATAACGAAATTAAATGATGGTAAATAAAATTGATGACGATAAAGCTGAGGACTTATTGCAAGCATAAAAAAACATAAAATGAAAATAAGAGAAGATATAAAATTTCCATTGGCAGGTTGACTGACTTCAGCCTGCTGATAATAATGTTCAAGGATGTTGCCGTGCCACTTCATACAAAAATCTACTCGCAGTGCAGTACGGCTGTAATGCAGGAGCAGCAGCAGCAGCAGCATAGCGAACATTCACAATGTATTTGATGGATTTTTAATGGGGATGGATGTACTGAGTGCGAGTAGTATGAAATTAAAAAATAGCAGAGGAAAATTATGAAAAGTACCACTTAAAATGGACTTTTACAAAATTAGTTTTCTTTTACAAAGAATCTCTGGCAAGGAATTTAATTTGCAATAACTTGTAGTTGTTTGTAACAACAACCTGCAACATTAACACATTTTCTTTAAGCGAGTTAGTTGATGTTAAACAGGTCAATTGTTACATCAACAGGGCTACGATGAAAAAAAATCCTTATAATGAAGTTCTGCGGCATTTTGCGTTTTCTTTTGGGTTACATTTATCCGGACAGTAAATCGTGTTCCTTGGCCCTGTTATAACTTTAGCTGCTGTTTATTAAATGCTGTTTTTCTTTTTATTAACGTTTGCGCTAATTGGCTTCCGGAAAGAATTATTCTTACTTAACCTGTTGGTGACACCTCGTGTTTGTCTACTTTTGGCTAATTGTCATTAAAAATGCTGGTCGTGTCAAATATTTTCAAATTGTATTTTGGGCGTCGCTCATTTGCATAATTAACACACACACACACACCCACACATACAAACACTCCCTTATTTGTAATAATAACACAAGTATCATGACATGATTTCATTTCATATTTTTAATTTTCCTTTCCCCTTCCCATTTATCCAGAGAATATTTGAAATTTTTCACTTAAAGTGTCATATTTCATCATCATTGAGTATTTGGCTTGTATCCTTTTCTACCCTCTATCCTTAAGCGTTTTTCGTGGTCTTGTGGTTTTGTTATTGTATTATTCAATTCATATATCTGTTGACTATCACGTTTACAGAGATTTTTATCAAACTTTTATCAATTTATATTGTATGTTATATGCATCTGTATGTGTGCGCTTGTGTTTATGCTCCCAGGGTATTTAGTAATGGCTCTTTAATTAGGCGCATAATATCAAAGTTAAGGATTTATTTTTCCATATGTGGTGCGATTTGTTTGTTGTCTTTTCTCCGTGTTCTCAAAGATATTTGATACGTGTTTTTTGTTGTTGTACTAAATAATTTGTAATACGCTAAGCTGCTGCTGTGTTTGTTTTTAAGGCACTGGGCTTTGAGTGTGTACCATTTCTATATTCCAAAATTCCAAATTCAACCACTTGATGCATTTAAACGTGTGTTTACAAGTTTAAAAGAAAAAGAAAGTTTTGTTGTTTATCTGTAAGCAAATAAAAATCATTTTGCTACCACTTTTGCGCTAAGAATTTAGAATAAAGTGGTTTTGACATATTGCAAATCTATATAAAAATACCTCTCAATGGATATATATTTTATAAATATTGTTGAACGATAAGACATCTAAAAGTGCACCACAAAAAATTTTTGACATATTTGAGATATACAATTTCTCTTTAGCCTCCTCCGATTCTTTGGAGGAATTAAGCCCCTTTTACATCGTAGGGATTCATGCTGCATGTCGCTGTGATATTAATTTGTCAAATCGGTTCTTACACGGCCGATCATATGTCTGGAATCACTTGAATATCTGCTTTTGGTAAGAGCTCTTAGCAGAAAACCAACTACGATTTCTACTTATTCCTTTAATACTATTTTAATAATAATTTTATTTGTTGGCAGATTTCTTTATATCGATTTATTTAATATTATTGTTATTTTTTTGTTGCATGAGAACCTAAACGTTGGCTTAATTAGTGGCTTCCAATGCTGCCAGATTCGTTGATTTGTCAACATAAAGCAATTACTTGGCCTAGACTTATAAAAGCTATTCCAGAGGTGTCAAATCGCATGAATGGATAAGAGACTCCTTCTGGAATGCCCTGCGCTTTCTTTACAATAAAACTATTGCTTGCTTACAAATTTATTTTATATAGGGAACTATTTTTCTTCGTTTAGTTTTTATTTGCTTTAAACTGCATTGACTTTTAAATGTTTTGGTTTCAAATAACTCACTCTACCACAGAGGAAATTATTTCACTGTGTGTACTAAAGATACAAGCCAGTTTTTATTCCCAAAAGCTTTAATAGAAATCCCCAAAATCCCAGCAGTTAGTTGCATATAATCCCTTCTAGCCGCTACAAATTCAAGTCGCCTTTGAAAATTTCTTTTACAAAATATTTGGCCTTTTGTAAAAGATTTCTTGATTTCTATTCTTACATCTCTCGGGATGCTTGTCAAGATTGCTTTGCTATTTAAATTAAGCTTTGAACGGTAATTGAAAGATTTTAAATTCAATTTTCATTTTTTAAAGAAAATATCGTGCATACCGGCTCGAATCCATTTACTTGGAAATGAAGTTATTTTTTGTCTTGAGACGATAGGAAAACATAGAAA
This sequence comes from Linnaemya vulpina, assembly GCA_963675445.1. NCBI lineage: Eukaryota > Metazoa > Arthropoda > Insecta > Diptera > Tachinidae > Linnaemya > Linnaemya vulpina. The sequence continues at coordinate 7,610,420 of OY776277.1, forward strand.
TGAAGTAAAATTTATGTTTCTTTAAAACGACAAGCTAATAAAAATATTTGCACTCAGTTTTGAAAAGGAAAAAACAAGGAAATAAATAAAAGGCGACAAATTGAATTTCGAAAAAGGTCACACATCCATACACAAGTGACACTTGATACTTGTCATAAACACCCACCCACTACAAATATGCAGCAAGACTTTCTTATGTATCTTCTTCTTATATGTGTGCATGTATGGATGTGTGTTTGTGTGTGCGTGTGTGTGTGTGTACTTTTGCGAAAAATGCCATTGATTGCTTTACAATCAAAACGACTTAAAGTAATTTTCTCTGACTCAAGTGGATTTTCTTTTTCTTTTGTAAATGAATTTGTCAAGAATATCTATTTTTTCAGGTTTTGCACATTTTCACACTTTTTTAGTTAAAATAATTATATTGAAGAAAGTCCTTCGTTCTCTTTTATTTAACTAAAAAAGCTCTTTTAGAGCAAATTAAATTTGCTAAAAAAAAGAGGAAAGAAATTTGATTGTGCATAAAACGTTGCAAGTCTTTTACAAAACAAAAAAAAAAACAAAAAAAATTAAAGTGAAATAAAAAGTGCCCACAAATATAATGACGGTGGTAAATCATTTGTGAAAATATAACAGGGTTATGGGATGTATAATCTTTATTAATTCTTCAGTGGTTAAAAGCCATTAAAGTATTAAATTTCAAATGATTTTATTCTTCTATTATAATTTTCATATGGCAGTGCGAGTAATAAGAACTCCATTAATTTTAGATGGATGAAAAATAAATAAATTTATATATTTAATATCAGGTCGGAGGTCTTTCCTGCTATATAAAATCTCAGAAGCCGATCGGAAATAAGATTACGACAAGACTAAGATTACGGCATTCTTTTTTCTCGAAAAAGTGCAACATTTTTTCACTTGTTTTCTAAAAAGTGCCAGTTTGGAGGAATTTTCAAACAGAAATTATATTTCATGAGGGATGTTGGACTAATTTTTAATAAAGTTCTTATTATAAAATGACATATTAATGCTATTTTCTTTTAAAAAGTGTAAAAAATGTTGAATTTTTTGTTTATGTTACTGATTATATAGTGTAGGAACACAACTGGAACGAAGGGCGTATTTTCGTCGTCATATGGAAAAACGAAAGAAAATTTCAAAATATTGTTTTTGCTTTAAATACAAGTTTTAAATATTTCAAAAGACAATGTCTGTGCATTTGAATGGTGAACAAATTTAATGAGAAATAAAACAAATCAGTTAAAATCTCAGAAAGACATGATGATAAATATTCCTAGGCACAAAGGAAGTCAACATCAGTTTTATTCAACTTACACAGCTGTAAAAACAGCTGTGAAAACAGCTGTTCTGCTCTGCTGTGTAAGTTGAATAAAACTGATGTTGACTTCCTTTGTGCCTAGGAATATTTATCATCATATCTTTCTGAGATTTTAACTAAGTTAGAACAATTAGCCTATAAAAATATTAATATAGCAAAATAAAAATGTTCAAAAAAAATAAAATCACATAAAACAAATCAGTTTTACAAATTAGTTTGACATGCGAATTTTCGCATTCGAATTGAATATCTTATAAGTCTGAGTACAACTTGTCTAGATGTTTTTAGTAGGAAATCTGACTTTCTGCTGAAAAAACAAAATGCGCACATTTTAAGTTGCTAAAGAAATTCGTGAACTTTCATGTAACAACAGAAGTATGAAGTTCTTTTTTATATAAAATTTTTCATCATTTTACAAAGATTGAAAGTATTAAATTTTACATATTCTTATTCTCCCTTTCTTTTTAGATACACGGTTCGTATTCGCGAATGTAAAAAGTTGCCATTCGGCTTATCACTAAAATGCACGAGATCTATCCTAAAATGAGGTGAGTTTTTACTTGTCAAAAACATTTATTTTTATTACTATTTTATCCTCTTTTATAATAAAATTTATTTTTTTTAATCGACGCAAAACGGCGTCCTTTCGAAGGGGTTTTATTTCGTGTGAATAGAAACAAGTAGAAGTGAACCAAATCTGGCCCTAAGGCAACAAGGATTTATTTGTTGTAGGTCAAGGATGACCATACGGCTGCATATCAAGGCCTCCTAATATTTAACTTTTCAAATTCTCAATTGATCTTTTTTTTGAGAGCTCATGCATATACTGAGAAACTTCGTGATTTTTAGATTAGCTTGAAGAAAAGTTTCTTATTCAACAAAGTAGTAAAAATTAAACTGATCGGATAGACCGTATAACTCATAGCCATAAAACTAAAAGAAAAGTTCACACTAAATTTAAGTTTTTTCAAGCTGTCCTGAGTTCGAGTTGTACTTAAGAATACAACTACGAATATCTTTAAGTTGTTCTCAAAATAAGACAAAAAGAGATCGTATTAGGAAACCAATTTTCGGATCTCAAAATTAGTATTAAAATTCTCAAATTACTCAGTTTTTCTGCACACGATTTAAGAAAGTCCGTACTTTTTATCCTCAGTGTAACATCTTTGAAAAACTTATAACTCCGTCAACACTTTTCTGACTGAGAGTGCAATCACCGTAAGCCGCTGTCAACATATTAAATACTTTCGAGCACTCAATTCGAACTTTACCTGAAGTTTGATGGCGAGCATTCAAATCGCTTCCAACTTTAATGACTCTCAAAACAATCTAAACACTTTAAATATTGTATATAAATGAAACTATGAAAATGGATTGGAGACGAGTGTGCCAACATAAAAAAATCGCCAATCGAATTTTAAAATTTGCCATATATTTCGAACAGAAGTCGAATGAATGAATGTCGGTATATATTTTATTTTCTCAGAGTGCTAAAAATACATTTTTTGTTTACCACGTTGCACAAGGTCAAGATAGGAATTTCCTTAATCAGCTATAAAAACAAACAATGAGAGTGCTTGAGCACTTGAAATAATCGGTAGTAAAAAGCAGTGTTTATTTATTTGGCCCATTCATGGTGCAAATCAATGACCCACAGTCGACTAAGCAACTGAGAAAAATAAGTTTAATGAGAAGATAACCGAAATTAATCGATTAGATTAAAAAGAGTCTATAATATTCTAAGTGCAAAAGAACTTAAAACGTTGTGCTCACATGAATTAAATTTTTGCTATAAATGTAATCCGTTTGAAACACTAGCGAGCATTGCAAATTAAAACACCAGCATAAAACCTGTGGTATTCTAAATAAATTTAAAAACAGTTAAGAACAAACAAAAAAACATGTTTAAATATTTGCCTGTTCTATTGTGCGCGGTTAGCACGTTAACAACAACTGCCTTGGCCGAAACACCTGTAAGAAGTTGTAAGTAAATTCCTTCTACTTCTGCTGGCTTGAACTTCATGCTAATGGATAAGATTTTAGGTGCCGGTGGCTTAGCAAGGCCGTTGGCGGTGCAGGTGGACTCGTGTACGGAAATGCCGTGTGAATTGTGGCGTGGCTTTTCCACAAACATGACCATACAATTCGTTTCCACCAGAAATGCAGTCGGGAATATTAAAGCTGATATTGTCATGAGCACTTTGGGCATCGGCATGCCTTTCGAAATAAGTCCCGAACGCGCAGATGTTTGTGAAAATCTAATGTTTGAAGCCTATTGTCCCTTGGATCGAGATGAGGACGCCACCTATAATTTAATTTTGGATATAGCAAAACATCAGCCTGAAGTGCCGGCAAAAATCGAAGTTGCCATTAAAGACACTAACGAAAATGCGGTGTTGGCCTGCTTTATCTTGGATGCTAGAATTACAAAACGTAATGGACGCTGGTAACAGTAGTCTCTAGATAAGTTGTACTACTTATAAGTACGATTAGTTATATTGCAAGACTTAATTTATCACATTGTATCAATGTTATCTGTGATTTAGCTTTTACTATAAATATTTCAATTGCAAAACGCCAAGAATTCAGTTTCTAAACTAGATTTTGATTTACTTAATTTATTAAAGTATTTTAGGATTCATAATGAATTAAATATTTGGTTTTATATTGTAAAGCTTATAAAGTCGGAAATCATATGCTTAATGAAATACTGGAATAATTTAAAGTAGGAAAGCATTTATGTGGTCACTGCGACGCCAAATTGGTCTTTCATGCCATAAGCGCTTATGAGTGTCAATAAAGAATTAGGAGACATTCGTCTGATTGCCTCCGAAAGGCAACACATTTACATAGAATATGTGTGTGCCTTGGGATCATCCTGCTTCATGCACTAAGCGATGTCATCCTATGCAGCCTCGGTTAGTGGTACAATTCCGATTATTGGTAGCTTTTAACCAACACGCAGCAATGACCATAAAAAATTTACAGGGACTGTTATCCAGTCTTGTCCACAAAATTGCTCTGAGCCTATGTATAATGAGAGTACCAGCGGGCATCTAATCAACTCTTTTCCAGCCTCAGTTGTATCTATGACCGAGTATCTACTGTAACGAAATCTTATATCCCTTCAACAGAATCTGCAGCGGGTCAGAGCATTCTAAAACAAGACTAGAACGAAATGCACACGCATGTATTTGTGCATATAAATATTTCCAAGTTTATTTAAACAACTTTACGAATCTAAACTCCATGATGCATCAGATTTTTTCAAAAATATTCCGTTTGTATTTTGACCGCACAGAAAGACAAATTCATTAACTCAATTTGCAATTTTTTGCAATTGATCTTGCATTATGGCATTAGCCAATTCGGATATTAATAGATATTTCGTAGGTGTAAATAACCAACATTTTGTAAATGCAAGACCAATTGCCCCTGATTGTGAACAGGGCAGAAACGTCTTTTAGCATTTTTCGTTGTTTATTTCATAGAGGAATCGTTCTCTGGGATGTATTCTTGTATCTATAATCTGTGTTATGTAATAAAGAATTCAAAAACAATTTAGTTAATCTCACGTAATATTAATTAATTCCTGTTGATAAACTAAAACTTCCCAACCATAATTCTCTTGCAATTACTTTTCAATCCTGTCAAAGAAATTTGTCTTAATTTTGTTGCGCTTCTATTTCTATTAATTTGACAGTTATTTGTCATTAAAGACATATTTTGACAGATAGCTGAACACATATACACTTTCTCCTTGCCACACGCACATACACACACACACACAAACACGTTAGAAGTTTAGAAATCACCCTACAATTTGAGCCAGTAATACGAATTTATATCCCTCTTAACAAGGCGTTGAAACAGCTTAATTAAATGACGCAGAAAATTACTCATGCCAAAAGGTATAGAAATAAATTTTATAAAACACACTAGTCAACTTGTACTGCCGTACAAAATGCGATGGTTGTTGGTTGATTGACATGTGTAACGGATGTGGGCTTATGAACGTGTGCATGTGTGTGTCATTTCAATTGCCCAGCAAACACTATATTAATGGAAAAATTATGAGGCAATTCAATGACTCGTACAAAAAAAGAAGCACAGGTATTTTTCGCCACAAAGTTAGACGGAAAATAGTGGGAAAATAGGCGTACAAGTGAGGTCGCCGTAAGATAGGCAACGTGGACACAATTACCCATTGTGCCATTAATTTAATACCTTAAAACTGCTTAATTTCAATTAACGAATAATTCGAAATTTATATGTTGATAAGTCCATTATTTGAAATATTTTTTCCAAGTATTTTTTCTTTTCTTTTACGTAAAAAAAAGAAGAAAAGAGCAATTCTTTACACCAACATCGTATTAATTTTTTTGAATAATAATATCATGATCGCGTGTTTGCTGGGCTCACATACTATGTATCCCTAGAAGTAGGCTATTAAATATACAAATTTGCAACTCTTTCTGTCAACGGCTTTTTTATTTTCTTACTTAAAAAGTGCGTAGAATTTGATGCGTGTGTTTTTGCCATATTGCAAATTTTGTTTATGAATTGAGTAGTTACTTTCATTAATATGTTCTACTTTGTAAAATCGATCTTGTATGCTAATTTCTCTTGTGAAACGGTGTAACTAGTTGAGGAAGCAATTAGTTGTAATCGCTGTTTTATGAGTCCTAATTAATAGGAGTTGGCTTTGCTCAAGGAGGATTGTTAAAGAAATCGTATTTAATTTAAACATAAACTCCTGTTTAGCAAATTGGCCGTAACAAAATGGCTAATATTGAAAATTAGAAAAAAAATCAAGTGGCACAATTTGAGCCACAAGGACTGCAAAGTTTTCGGATCAAAGTCAAATCAATACGATGTTGGTGTAAAGAATTGCTCTTTTCTTCTTTTTTTTACATAAAAGAAAAAAAAAATACTTGGAAAAAATATTTCAATTAATGGACTTATCAACATATAAATTTGATATAATAAAAAATTAAGCAGTTTTAAGGTATTAAATTAATGGCACAATGGGTAATTGTGTCCACGTTGCCTATCTTACGGCGACCTCACTTGTACGCCTATTTTCCCACTATTTTCCGTCTAACTTTGTGGCGAAAAATGCCTGTGTTTCTTTTTTTGATTTCCTGGAAATTCAAGTTTTATTTTGATATTGTAAAAAAAATGTATCAAATAATAATCGAATAATTTAATATTATTGGGTTAATTGAATAAATCTATATAGTTTAGTTATTTAGAAGATGACTGTACAATAGTTTTATTACAAAATTAATAATAATTTAAAAAAATTTCACGTAATAAAAAGAAAAACTTTTTAAATAAAAAATATTATCAAAGTTTAAACTCTAAGATAATCTTTCAAATAGAGTTTATATATAAAATGTTTATATCTCAAACGCTTATTTTATTTTGTTTTTATGAAACTTGATATTGAAAAGATTCTTGCGTTTATTGTTGACGTCGAAGAGATTTAAATCGAACGGTTATAAAGCATATCGAATTTCTCAGTACTTTTTCTCGTACCTTCTGAAAATTAGCTGGTCTTCCATTTTGCCACTTAAATCGATTTTTGATTCTCTACACGTTTTCAATAATTTTTAAAATACAACGATATTTTACTCCTTGAGCGATAATAGAAAAACTCCCATGTTAAAGTCTATTTGGCTACTAAATTGTGATAAGTGAGACAACTAAAAAAATATTTTTTTATAAAGAAATGTATCTCTGAAATCAAATTTATTATCTGGAACTTTGGTTGTGAACAGAAGTTGGTGCGTGCGTCCGTGGTGTCTACTTTACTTTTGCAAATCTTTGAAAAATGTCATTCATAAGCAAAGTATTTTGAAAAATCTTGTAAGTGTGAGGATGCGTATATGTGTAAGTAGTACTTCAACAACAATAGTGTAATTACTGAAGGAACACAATAGTTGCTGCACGTTGTGTCCTTATCATTCATTTATGAAGAAAAATACCCTCCTGCGGCAAGGACTTATGGACTTACGGAAGACACAAACAAAAATTTCAAAACATGAAAAAACATACAACGTAAACTTACATTTCTGGACTGTGTAGCATTATGGTAACTTCTTCTTGTTGTTGTTGCTACATATGGGAGTATGTATGCATGCATGCCTATATGTACACATGTGTGCATGTATGGGTGAATGTGGGTTTTTGTATTTTTAGTAAAAAAGAAAATCATTAACGTTGGTGGCACCAATTTGCCACCCAAATGCTTTAAGCGGATTGTTTTCTTTCAACCGCAAATTTTGTGTCCATCAACACACACACTCATCGCATATACATATCCTTCAGTTGCGTGTGTGTGTTTGTCAACGGATATAAGTTGAAGTTTGCTTTTCCTATTTTCCTTGTCCTTGTTGTAGTTTGGCATTCGGTTTGCTTTTATGTTGCATTAATATTTTCAATATTATCGAATATTCCATTGTTGTCCCACATGACGCATTTTCCTTTTTACCTGTAATAGCTCTCATTCATACAGCTATTAAAGCACAGTGGGCTTAAATGGTGCAAAGTGTTCTTATTTTATTTGTTTATGTCTATAGATTTGTGATGGTTTTCATATTGACGTATATTTGTGAATATAAAATATTTTAAATCTTAAAAAGATGCAGTGAAGAATGTGTAAAGAAAATTCTTCAACTTATTATCTTTTTTATTCCCAACTAGAAGCACTCACGGGAAAAAGTTTTTAAAATACAAACAAAAATAATATATAATAACGTTCTTAATATCTCATACACCAGAGCCATTTTAATTTGGTTTCTTCTGCTGCCGTGTCAAAAATTCAAATATATTCTATGTATTGACATATTCAACTGTTGGAGGTTTTTGTTTATCGAATAATTGCGCAAAAAATCATTGGAAATAAAATTTAATTTAGTGATAATCGTACAATTAAAAAATATTCGGTTAATCGATTAATTTTTATTTGGTTTACTTTAATAGTTTAAATAAAAGATTAAAATTTAATTTATTAAAGTACAGATATTTTTAAAAGATACTAAAGAATAAGATAATAAAGAAAAGAAAGCTTTTTAAATACAAAATGTTATCAGAGTTTAAGCTGATCTTCTAAGATAATATTTGAAAAAGAGTGAAAGAGAGAGAGAGAGAGAGAGAGCGAGAGAGAGACAGATTGAAAGCAAAGCGAAATGAAGCATATCCAACAACCCTGGCTTTTTTCTTTATATTCCAAATGTTGAGTGCGAGATAAACTGATATTATTATTCCCACATATATATCATATGATATACACGTGCCGTCTTCTCTTTTACATAAGAGAAAAAACAAATAGTATAAATTAATCGAATAGTTTGTTAACCGAATATAAGCAGCTGTAAGTAACCAAAACAGTTAATCCACCAAAATTAACCGATTAATCGAGCAACTTAAATTGTGTGAATGCCCTAGTACATTATAATAGTGTACATTTTTAGCCTTTGTGTACACAAGTTTACATCAATGACATCGAAAAAACGACATTGAAAAATGTATACATGCCACACTTTATACACAAATACATATTGAGTGTACAGGACTGTGCATTGAAGACATTGAAGACTTTGAAGACATTGAAAACATTGAATTCACTTTATGACCGTATTTGCGGTGATGATAACATTATATTTGTTTTTGTATCTTCATAAAATTAATGTGTGAGAAATTACCCTCCACCATTCATGTGTTTGTTTGCAAAAGCACCTACACGAGATGTACACAAGCTGAAGGTGTACACAACGAAATGTGCACATAATGTATTGAGGGTGTACATTGTACTGAAGGTGTACATTAAATTTTCTTGTACACTATTTCGTCCTCTGCTATACACCCGCCTAGAAGCCGCTGAGTTATTTTATATTTTTGTTTCCAATTTAACCAAATTCGCACCCTGTTAAATGCGGTGCACATGAATTATTTAACTCATACTCTAAGCCCACTGCGACAAAAAATGTTCTTAATATCTCTCAAATAAATAATTTTTCTTTTCCTATGAACACTTTTAAGAAACACGCATCACACCTCCCTCCTTGTACATGGAAAATTATTTATTATACGAACATATTCGGTATTATTTGTTATTTAAAAGTTCAATGCTCGAATTTTGCTGAGCTGATGATTATCTTTCGGTGATTATCGTATGCGTTTTCCGCTTAAGTTGTTTTTCGCTACGTTTGCTTTCGCTTCTTCATCAACTTAAAACGTATCAATAGTTTTTTGAATGTTTCAGTTTAACTCTCGCGGGATTTCATTATTGAATTTTGAGGTTTCATTTCTGTTCATGCTTCGAAGCCATATGCGGAGTTTAATCTCCATTAACTATACGAGGACATATTACGTCGTGCAAATACTTTAAGTAGCCGTATAATATGAAGACTAATCAGGCAGGGCAGTTGTGTATTTCAATAAGTTTTATTTGTATTTAAGTTGTATTCCTTTGTTTGTGGTCAATTCACAAGTGCGAGTAGTTTTCCATCGACAGTGGCAGTTAATGCAAATTGTCTTTTATTAAAGATTTAATAAGAACTAAACACAAAATTTGTTAAGAGTGTGTGCAGCCAATCAGTTGAAGCGTTGTGCTGTACGCGTATCATTTAAAATCTAGAACGATGACAAATTGGCGGATATGCTAAACGTCACACACACACACACACACACACACACACACACATACGTGCACATATAAAAGTTTGAAAATTAACATCAAAACTTCCTTTTCATTCACATAATTGTATACGAATATGTGCCTGATATTTGGAGCACAAACCTAATGACCTTTAATGGAGGCCTCGAGTCCCCGTATGCTTCGGAGTTGTACGTATTTATTATTTTTGCTTTAATTACAAAAAATGCCTGCCATTGAATAGCTCTGGCTGGCCGATATTATCTGGTGATTGTTTTAATTGCATTATATGTGAATGTAACTCGGTTTGGAATTTTGCTATTTCGCTACCTGTAAAGTTGCATGAAAGAATTCATGTTCAAGTTCTTTTTTTTTGTTTTTTTTTCTTTTTTTGAATTTCTCCTAACTATTCTTTATGCAAATTTCTTTAATTACAAAACTGTGAAAATGTAAATTTTTCTTTAGTTTTTACAAACAAAAATTAAGAAAAAAAAAAAGGGAAAGAGAGGGAAGACTAAATTAAATGAAAATGGATAATTTTTGAAAAATGTGCTTTTACGTGTTTTTAATTGCTGTAAAAATGTGCAACATGTAGTGCGTGGCTCTTTTATTTAATTGTTATTTTGTTTGCTTTCTGTTGCCAGCCGTTGTTGACGGAAAAGTGTGTAACATGTGTCACACTACAGTGAAAAAAGTTCAACTGATGACATGAAGTTATGCAATTTCTTATTTAAATTTCTTTACGATTTAATTGTGCTGCACAAAAACACACACACACACACACACACACACACTCGTATGATGGACTTGTTCAAGTTTTTAGTTATTAACGAAGCAGTGAAATATCATTTGCATTTTTAGAGTTATGACATTTTTGCTTTGAATGAGCGCTTTGTTAATAGAAAATGTTTTGCCTAAAAAATATTTTCGCTTAAATTGTTAGCCAGTCGATTTTTCCTAATTGGCTGAAATTTATTATTTCTGTTAAATATATTTTATTTATTTTAAGAATAAAATTTTTAAGGTTTTGAAAGTCGGGTAGATAGTTTGTTTCTCATGAAAACAGTTTTTATTTTACTTGATATCAAATGGCGTAAACGAATATTGAACATTAAGTTAAGAACTAAATATTATTCTACAATTTGAACAGAATATGAATCACATTTTCCATCCCTGACATCAAATCCTCTGACTGATTACCAACATAAAAAACAACATTAAATAAATAAGTAAAATATTCCAAGTACATAATTATTTTAAAGAAAAGATAAACTTTTCTAACAGAAAAAAATCTAAGCACTACATTTAAAATTCACTTGACACTACCAGTAATTTATGTAAACAACATTCGTTCTTAGAAAATAACAAAATAAATATCAATTTATATGCGAAAATAAAAAATCTGTTTTGCAACTTTCATCAGTCAGTCAGCCACACACATTCAGCCAAGAAAAAAGCACTTGACTTGGCAACATTATCGACGAGCAACCAACCACCAGCACTCGCATGTTGCAAGGGTTTAAGCATTTACCATCGCCTGTCTGTCCTTGATGTAACACTCTTTTTATTTATTATATTTTGTCAATTTTTATGCATTCAAATCCGTTTTGTTGCTGCTGCTAATAATAACCACGATGCCACTTGAGTTAAATAAGATTGAAAATATTTCGTCAATATTATTTTCCATTTTGCCATATTTTGGGAATCAGCTTGCAGCGACCGACATACAAACAACATAGTTCAACTGTTTTATATGCAAATTAGCCTAAATTATCATTTAATAATTTTATTACCAAAATAAAATCTTTTACAGGAAAATTGATTTTGGCCTGTGCATGCACACGCACGCAGCATATTTCTTTTTAATAATGAGAAAATGATTTTTAAATTTTTTCGTACCGTATTACCGCCCTTTTTTGAAAGTGAATTTTTAAGCTAATTTACATATTTTAATTATAAATTGTTGTACTTTTCGTTTGGTTTGCTCGACTTCTGTTTGCGCTACAGTTCAAATAAATGTTTGCTTCTGCAACAGCTGCGTTTAACTGCTATAAATATATTAAACAATTAAACTGAATAGCAAAATCAAAACAAAAAACTACATCATGTTGCCTTATTTTGACTTCTCACTTCAGATGCAGGCTCACTTTCGCATTTATTGAAGAGTCTGTTTAAATTCCTTTTTATGTGAACTAATAAAATATTCTATCGCATTCTTGATATCCGCAAAAATGCTTTCTAAACTTCGACCATGATTTCCTTCCACAAATTTTCCACTCATTACGGCCAAGTAATTTTGTATGAATAATTAGTGGATAATAATTTTAATCAAAATGCTTGACTACTCAAGAGGGTGGAAATAAATAAATAAATTTTTTAAACTGACAGTAGTGAAATTCTTGGCTTCAGTTTAAACAACTACAACCAACACAATTAGCTGCAACAAGCCGTACAGGCAGATGGTTTACTGTATGAAAAAATTTTATTGAAATTATATTAAAAAATATATAATTAATAAAATTGCAACATTCCAAACAACTGCGAAAATAATTAATATTTTCAACATAAAATGCAGACATTTCTAAGGCAACACAACAGGCGATCATAATAAAGTTCTTCTACCAGTTTGTAAAATAAAACATGAATTTTGCATTCGGTTAATTGGGAGCATAGAGTCGACCATGTAACAAAATATTAAATAATTGTTGTTACTAAATAATTTCGTCGCACATTTTTCTACACAAGAGTGTGTTGCTTTTAGTTTGTTCTCTCTTCATGTTTCATTTATTTTGTTTATTTAATGAACAAACAAACAAAAGAATGTACACCATAATTTTGTTCCAGCACAAAAGAAAAAAAAAGAAACAAAATTTTCGCATGACAAATTATGCAAATTGCGAACAGTATCAAAGGAGTTTTTCCAACTGGCCACAAGGATTGTTTTTTGTTTTTCCTTTTGCGTTTTCTTATTTACTGTAACATTTTTGGTTTTTTACATTCGTTTTTCTTTTGTCACACATTTACCTACATTTCGTTTTATTTTTATTTTTACACATGATGAAAACAACCGAATGACGTTATTAAAATAATTATGGTTGAGTGAATCAAAGTTTTACTATTTTGTGCATCCTTCACAACAGGTGGACTGGGGTTTGGCCAGATAAAAGAGTGTCAACTCATTTCTGATGTTCACAACATTTATTTCATTTGCAGCTTTCTATATGTCTGTCTATTCCTATAAGACTTAACATTTCTTTTTGAAAAGCCAACAAGAGGCTTGAGCCGATCCACATTATGTTCGTGCTGCTTGACGTAAAAGCTTTGATCCTACTTACAATGACTGATAGAAATACAAAATCTCATCGAATGCAGTTTCTAACAATTTCGTTTTGATTGGGACGCACCCTGCTAACGTTATGATCATATAACTTCATTACTTTTCGATAGTACATAAACACATAATTCTGTATCTAGAAACTAAACGAGTTCTGCTTAAATTCTATAAACTAAATTAGCCTAGAAACGACTGTAATATGTTGCAGTTCAAAACTTGATCAATTTAAAAAGTTGGTAGTTCAGTGTATGTCGTGCAATATTGTGTTCTTAATTTATTTATTTTTATACGGTTCACCAAAAATGTTCAAAGGCAATTCGATATTTGCCATACCGTGTGTGATATCCACAATGTTAATATGCGAAACCATAAAGCCAAGTCGACAAGCGATGTCCGTCTGTCTGTAAGCGGAAACGTTTTTCCAAAGCCCCTAGAAAACTACAATTTTCGGTTATGGATTCATATATTGTAAATAGTTCTAAATAGAATGCTATTGAATAGCAGCCAAATCCAAAATATGATTGCAGAGCTGGAAAATGTTAAACTGTCCTTTGCTATATAAAACTAACCAGATAAAACGAGTTCTTTGTTATTTAGAGGTATTTTATACTTCAGGAAGAATTAAATTGGTATTAAAAATTAATCAAAATCAAAAGGATGTTTCCAGGGTTGGCTAAATTAAACCTTCTTTGGTGCAGAAAATTATCAGACTTACGTCAGTGAAGGGCATATAACCCTGCGAAACAACATTTGGACCTGTTTACTCGGTCATGATTGTTATGGCATTTGCACACGGACAGCAAAACAACGGAAACAAAACAACAACAACAAAATTATGTGTGGAAAATATAATAAAAGGATGTCCGCAAAGGCTTAAGTTTCTAAAGAAATAAAAAGCGAATGGTATAAATAGAAATGTCAATACAGTTTGACATTCTCGGTTGTCAAAACATGTCTACCGATATTGATAGTTTTCAAGCAGCTAAAAAATATACCCGATAGTGAGTGGTTCCGTGTATCCACACATACATACTTGGTAGACAAGTAAGTTTGTCCAGCCGTCTAAAATATATAAACTTTTCATTTATTTCTTTAATTTGCTGTAGCAGCTGAAACAGAAGCGATGGAACATGGAGTATCCTAAAAAAGGACAAAAGTCCTGCACGTGTTTAAACATTTTCAAATAATAATTCAGTTGTCACCAGAAAAACCTTAGATCTGGTTTTCACCCACAATCGTTGACAACTGACCAGAACAAAAAAACACATAAATTGTAAAAGGGTTAAAAATATTGCATGACACTAAAAGACAAACAAATAGTATGTGAGAGTTATTAACTACCGTTATTTCAGCATGAGAGTGAGTGATAAAAACCCAATACTCACAACTTCTGCCCCCTGGAGAAGCATTTACGCAAGTATGCATGGAGTAAGTGTGCTTTGTAATAATTATTTGATTCTCTTGTTGTTCGGTGTCGTGTAATTAAGTTGTCATTGTTTCTTTTATGAAAGACCAAAACTAAATATCACTGGGTATGCCTTTGGAATGTCGTTTAATCTACACCTGTTGACATGTACTAAAATAGCTAATAAACACCAACACGCCTTTTACTCATTATTAAATAAATGCCTTTATTAATTTGCTCCCTCATTTGTACTGCCCTGTCGTGGGAGGGAAAGTTTCTTCATAATTAATATTCATATTGTCACTGATTTGACAACATGATAAAATTCAAACATTATTAATTGTCAACTGTAATTGTTGGCACACGACCATTTAACCCTGTCCATTAAAATTCAATCAGTTGTTACACACAGAGATACACACGCTTACACACTGCTTAGTTATGCATGGCAATGAGCTCCACAAAGATATCCCTGTTTCCAACTTCTAAAGAGATGACACAGTAAATAAGCGTACACATAAAAATATGTCATATCGTTACCTGAAGTGCGCTTGGCTAGTAAAGGAAAACAATTTTAATATCTATTGTCTGCGTAGTTAGTATTACTTTTATATTAAGAATTGGTATAAAATTCCTTTTTTAAATATAAAATAAATATTCTTTTATCAAGAATATAAAAATGTTCTTGATAAAAATTCAGAATTAAAGAAAAATTCTTAAAATAAAAGTTATTTGTAAAGTTTCAGATTTCAACTTAAGGCTGACTAATTATTTTCAACTTGGGAATTAAATATTTTTTATATGTGTAATTCAACGCTACGTATGATCATATCGTCACCTGAAATGCACTTGGATAGTAAATGGCAAAGACTTCAAAATCTATTTTCTGATTGATATATTAAGAATTGGTATTAAATTTTATATTTTTAAATTTTAATTTGTTATAACAAATATTCTATATATAAAACTTTAAATAAAACATTTAATCGACAAATGTTTGAAACAAAAGTAATTTCAAATTCAACTTGAGACTGACTAATAATTAAATACATTTTATTTGTTGTTGTTGTAATTCAACACTATTCCCATTGATTCAACGTTATTACAACTTCTTAACTTCCCATTGATTTTAAACACATCATATTAAATTACCCTTTTGAAGCGTAAACTCAATGGAAAATATGTTCTCGGTTTTAATAATAGTTTATCAAAAATAGTCTTTGGATTGACGTTATTTGTTAGTGTTGCCTGTGATTTTATTTTTTCAATAAATTAACAATTGTAGTTCTTTAATATATACTGATTGATTTTTTTTCTGTCTACGTTCGTGTCACGATTAATTGGCGTTTAAATTTTCAATGGAGACACATGTCTATTGTTTTCTATTAGCTATTCAATATTAATAGTTTGTAGCTAATTTTAGTAATACTATACGAAATATATATTCCTACTCTTTTACCGAAAAGTAAATTGAAAGTTTATTACTTTGTTTGTATGAGTGTTTGCAAATACTTAAGTATGTGTACGTCTTAAAGTCAGAAAGACACGATTTGTTTATTGTGGTAGACTCATGATTGTCAAAACCAGCTGACATAAGATTGATCAGAACGAACTTTTGTCGTCTGATCCATTATCTTTACCATTTTAATATGTACTCATATAAACGTTGGATCTCTAACTCTTTTCTGGTATTCACGATAATTTCGACCATCTGTAAAATAATCAAAGTCGTATCAATTACCTTTAAAATACAGCAAAAAAATTAGCTTAAGTGTGTTTTCCCTTTAAGAATATCGTTGGAACAATTATT
The DNA here is from genome assembly GCA_963675445.1 of Linnaemya vulpina. Taxonomy (NCBI): domain Eukaryota; kingdom Metazoa; phylum Arthropoda; class Insecta; order Diptera; family Tachinidae; genus Linnaemya; species Linnaemya vulpina. The sequence continues at coordinate 7,626,973 of OY776277.1, forward strand.
TCTATGGGCAATAGAAAACAATTTATTAAGTCAACTGAATTTTTATGATATTAAGACAATCGTGAAATATCTTAAACTCCGCAAATATTCGTTATCTTAAAGGAAATTTATTGAAACTATTAACGTTACATCGTACAGTCCATTGCAATCATGTGTAGTTAATATTAAGGCTCCCTTTCAAGTTAAACCAAAGATAATTAAAAATAATTCTCGTATCGAATTTTCATTTTTTTGCCCTGTTTATTCAGCCATGGGACTATGATGTTTCTTCTGTTGTATATTCTCTTGTGAATTCTTTTTCTCAGTATTTTTCTTTATTGAGTTCGAATGAGTATGCAGTTTCCCGAATATGCTCAGCAACTGTTTTTGTTTAACTCCATTTTGTGTTCTCCGTTTAGCGTCTCGAAACGTTTTGGTTAAAATGCAATTTTTGTATGTACATGCACACACCTTGACTTCTCAGATTGTATTCGAAGATCAGATGATTTATTTAACATATTTCTCTTTTACATGTTTGCGAATTCCGGCAAATTGCTTAATCGAAATATCAGCCCTGCAGGAAATGTTAGGACTAATGAAGTACTGATTTATTGACATTGTCGCCAAATAAACTACACAAGCGGTTTGGGAAACAAACCGAAAATGTTTATATAATTTAAAAATTTGTATTTACATTATAAATTATTTTCTGAACTACAATTGCTACTTTCTGAATTTAGATTGTCTAATTCGAATTACATATACCGCAATTGACGTTTTCTGAATTCAAGCTAACAAATTCAAATCACAATTTATGCTCTTTGAATTGCACATGGAAAAGGTGTAGAAATATGTGCGCATACATAGTACGCAGTTACCTTTCAAACATAATTTTCCACGTTAGTGGAAAAGTTCTTTCTTTTAGTATTCTTATGCAGCTAAAGAAATTTTCCACTATACAAAATGAAAAAATAAAAAAATCATATCAATTTAAGGTGCCGACTCATTGTTGACACAGACATCATTACACATGTGGACACAGCGTCTACTTGTCGACATTCGATCCTATGCTACCTTGAGGGGCGTGTAAAATGAAAGAAATGAAACGAAACCTGCTCTTGACGGTGGCGGTTAGAAAACTCAACTCAAGAACTTGCATAAATGCACGGTCTGCATTTGCGTACGGACATCTATTTTTGTGTTTGTTTAATTGTTTGTGTGTCTTAAATCATGTCATTTTATAGTGACGAACCGTTTTCATTTCTTAAAAATGGCTCTGAGACACAATTTCGCTATTGTTTAAAAATATATCCGCAAGTTTGGAGAATCCAAGCAATTGATAATTGTGAGGACCCTGAACCGCTGATACATCTAGAAAAATGGTATCAGTTTATGCTGCCAAAAATTATTGCGGCCCGAGGAAAACATCCTTATATTGTGCGTGGTGAGCTAGAAAAGATTATGTATTGGTTGCATGCCAGAAGGGAACTTAATGTGGAATTCAAACTCGTGGATAAACTCAATACTCCCGAAGAGGTAATTGCGCACACACGAATAGCTTTCAACAAATTGCCTGATTTGAGAGAAGCTATGACTGTTCTGGTAAATATGAAAAGTGTTAGCACCCCTTTGGCATCAGCCATTTTGACGGCGGCTTCTCCCGAATATGTTCCTTTTATGGCTGACGAGTGTCTTATGGCCATTCCAGAAATCAAGGGTCTCAGATATACCATCAGGAATTACTTGTATTTGGTTGAATATCTTCAAGAAGGTGTAAAACGTCTAAACAAAGCACCAGGCGCCAATACATTTTTCTGGACGCCACATCGTGTTGAACTGGCATTGTGGGCCCACTATACATGCGATAATTTAATTCCATCTCTGCTGGCTGACTTGCCTGGTTGCAGTGGGTACTGCGACGCGTCAAGGCTTGGTTCGAGTGACAGCAGTTGCTGTTGTAGTGACGAAGAATCCGAATAATAGTGATGATATTCGATGCCAAACAAATAATGCTACTCCATGCGATCAGTAAAAGTGATTATTTGCAACTTAAAAAGAAAAGAAAATGTCTAAAAATTTTAAAATCTACAGTCTTGTCCTTTATCGCTAATTAATTTTTACAACTGTTTTATTTATTTTATACTTCACATTCCATTACAGATATTATGCAGCTCCATATTTTTAACTCGAATTTTTAACACTTCTGTATGTTATTGACTTCAATTATTAAACATAACCTCATTTTAATTGCAGTAGTTGTGTTTTATTGGCCCTGATTAATTGACGGTGCTTGCGCCTTCTTCTATTACACATACACATATACTCATGTAAATAAACATACAATAGGACCTTCGGATTTTATGCAGATGCATCAGCAGTGGGCAAATTACGGCACCCGATGTGAATCGAAATTTGGAAACTGCTTTCGAGTTGGTTATCGTTAATCGTTTATTGTTATAAATCGTTTGAATTGTAGTCGAAATGTGCTTATTTTTTTCTGCAGGTGCTTATAATTTGCTTTTTGTTCCTTTCAAATTATAAAAATAGTGACCGTTTAAGGAGATTATTATTACAGGGAAGAAAAGAATCTCTATGTTAAAAGCATATAAAATCGAAGGTTTTGCTTTCGAATCACATTGCGCTGTAAAAAATGGATCAAATTGATACTCTACAACAACAATTATGGACTGAAACCACAATGTATATATATTCTTATGTACAACATAAGCAACTCCTTATTCGAAGTTACTTGAAATTATTTGTTTTTCTATTTTGATCGCTTGAAAATTTATTTAACAACAAAAGAACTTTCTAGAAGATATTTTATTAAAGCTGGACTCAGCCAACAAACATTTTGCTGTAACACAATTTTATTTACTTCAAAAATACTTGCCAAAACAAATTTCAGAAGCTTTGGTGCACTGATGCCAACGGAGTGACTCTACCATATATCGGCGATGTTGTTAACCCGTATTTTAATGCGCTACTGTACGTGACTTTTGCTTTCAGATAAGAAGTAGTAACGTAGTTAACTACGGAATATTCCTCAGAAGAACTGCAACGCTGCACAGTTATCTGAGATGAAGAAGTTAACTGGTGCCAATTAGGCGGAAACAAACAGTGAAGAGTCGAAAGAGAGTGAACGATCAGTGGTCTGGCTGCACTTAACAAATAATTGCCAACGGGGCTTAATGTTGACTGACTCAAAGCGGCTTTGCAGCTCAAACAATTTATTAATTTTTTTATGAAGTTTGTTCTGAAACTATTCACCGGAATCGAATCTGTGAAAGTAAAGATGAAAGCTTTGATTTAGATTTGCTGTATTCTAGATTCACATCAAATAGAATTTGGTTGTTATACTCTTGGCCCAACTATCAGGTCATCCCACTATTCAAGCCGTGCATTTGGTCAAAGACAACTTACTTCATAATCAAGAAAAAAGTTTTTGTGGTTTTGCAGTTTTTGAGAATATGCAAAAACTTTCAACGGTCCAAAGAGAACCGTAGAAAAAAATCTTGCGAAGAAGTGAGTTGTCCTGTTTATTCGGCCTTGGTTATACTCTTGTTTGCATATAAATACGTACATACTTATGTATGTATGTATGTATGCATATACATACATAAATAGTTGAATCTAAAAAATGAAAGCAAAAATTTATTCCTTTTACATCAACTTATCATAAGTGAACATCAGCTTAAATCATTTGGCAGTCTGATATAAATATTCGATAACACAATACACATGGGAATATTCATACAAATATAAGTTTGTATTTGTGTATATAAAACACACAAACACACAATGTGCTGATAAAACCTAAAAGGGGTGCACTTTCAAGCTTTTTAAATTTAACAGCACAGATTGTGTATAAAAATCTAAGTTAAACGGAAGCGTATTAGCAACAGTTAGAGCACAAGAAGGATACCGAATGCTCTATAGATTTCAAAAACACCAAGTCATATGCTCTGCTCACATATACGTGTATGTGTATGTGTGTACATTTATGTATGGATGTGTGTGTATCAATATAGTATATAAATATTTAACCTTTTTATTACAACATTTCTATATGATTATTCTATTTGAATTATCAAATATATTTGTAACGCAGGCAAAAATCATTGATTGATTTTTAAATTTAGTTTCCTTTTCCGTTTTCAAACTTTTATTCTATTATTAAAGGGAAACCTTATTTCATTGTACGAAATGTTTTATTGTAAAATTATATCAGATTTTTCATTTTTATCTGCTCAGTTTTACTTTCACTGCTATTTTACTTAATCCGCCAACAAAGTAATTTCTCCATATTTTGGTTTTACTAATAGTGACACCTGACAATAGAATATACACTTACACGCATACATGTGCATATAGTACACTCATGTACATACATATGCTTACATCAAATTCCGTATAAATCCTAATCACAATACAATTCAGACTCACACATCAAGATGAACGTACACATTTTTATTGGCAGTGACATAATTGAGATGTGTGTTCCTTCTTTGTGTTGATTTTTGCAACAACAAAAAAAAATGAAATAAAAATTTATGACAAATTACTACCCCAAGCAACCAGTATGTTCCTGGATTGTTGCACATGCCTTTGCAAAAGTTGTTTAATGGTGTTCACACCCTGCAGGAAATATCTGTAAAATTCTATTATAAGCATCCTCTGGACACGCCGAAGGGGAAATTTCTATTAAGAATATTAAGTAACAAACTAATATTCACCTTCTGCTCTTAGTGAACGATCGGCGCGGTAGGGATAGAGTCACAATGCCTGATGATCAAATAAAACGTATTAATAAAAGAAATGATTTGTTTTCAATTTCTTAAATTGTATTTCCAAAATTATATCAATAACAAATTATCAACATCTGATCCGTAAAAGTTTTTAATGTGTCTATACTTATTTTTATTTATTTATTCATTCATTTCAATCATATTTACATTAATTCCGCAAGGCTCAGAAGCTTTATGGAAGTGTATGGAACGTTTTGGGTGAAAAAGTATGTTTTTAATGTGGTGAATTAGCTGATGGCCTTCGCAGCTGGCGCTCATTTAGATATAAAGAGGCGCTTCCGAACCTTGACACTTGACAACTGTCATCTTTTTGAAGCTACATCTGTCAAATTAGTTATCATCTATTTAGTCTGTTTGGCCAAGCAACTCGTGCTTATAATAAAATTGTTTTATCAAAATGAGTGTTCTGTTCGGAAAATCATATTCTGGATCAATCCGCATGAGGTCCAACAACGTCGAACGTGTCCTGAAAAAGTCAGTGTTTGTTCATATATCTTTGAGAACGCCGAAGGCTATTCAGTCATTCACTGTCAACAGCGGCAGCTGTAGGCCAATAATTCTTTAGCCTGAATTGAGTGATCTGGACAATGTGCACTACATGTGGATTCAACAGGTCGACGCGACGCCTTACACTGTTCAAACCACATTGGATATTTTTTACAAGCAATTTCTGGGCATGGTCATTTTACATGGAGGCAATATGAGCCCATCACCGAGACCGTGCAAATGGACCACGATAGACTTTTTCTTCTGAAGTTCTTTTTAAGCATCAGGTGTAGGCTAATAAAACAGAAACCACAGAGACTCTCAAAGCCAACATAACCCATTCCATCTGTGGAATTTATCCTTATTTATGCGGCAGAGTCATATAAAATAAGACATTTCTGAAGCGCTCCACACTTAATGGCATCAATAGGCCTTTCACACGACTTGACAACTTGGAAGATATCTCGCATCCACTTAAATTTAGTAATAGGAAGCCCTTTTCTTTCAATTTAACACTAATTTTTCCAGTAAATAAAAGAATAATAATAATTTGAGAGAAATAGGGTTTGTTTTAGAGTTCCCCACGATTCCCAAAGAAAATTTCAAAATTTTTTCGCCAAACGCAAATAACTCATCTTGAAAATATTTAAGAACCCTTTATTCCTTAAGATGTAAATTTTTTTGTAGCTTTACGATAAGGGATAACTATCTTTTGGCATAGGCTTGCATCTTTCGTAAATTCAGTATGACCCAATTTGAAGTCCACTGGCTCTGACGGCATTGAAGATATAAAATTTTAGCTCTTAAACGAAATTAATTAACATCTCTTGAAATGTTGTAAGAATTTTTATAGCAGAATTAAATCAGTAAAATGAAAGCTTAAATTGGAAGTAATTGAACTTTAAATTTAATTATAACTCTATACTCTTTATAATATGTCCGATTAGATTTTTGCATTGAAGTCCTTTATCCACAATTATTTGTCATTGGACTTGAATAAATGGATATCGAACAAAGTGCTTCCACGTATTTATGATTAAAGCCAAAAATATTAAAAACTTTGTTTATTTCTGCATCACTCTGTTTCTATTTTTACATATTTTTAATTCTTTGCACACATACAAGCAGTTAATATGAAGTTCTAATCAAGCAACTAAAAGATTTTTAAAATATTTGAAAGAAATAAATTCAAAAGCTTTTATTTATTCCTTCCAAAAGTTCAGTGCCAACAATTTCGCTCTAAACGAATTAAAAAGTTTTCGCAATATGATAAGATTAGATTTTGCTTAAAGTTTTGCTTTTTCATTTCTATAAAAACCTCAAAAAAGAGGGCGTTACTTCGCATTCTGCTAGTGAAGTTGAAATCATTTAAACACGCATTTCTGCCAAAGCAAAATGCATTCGTACTTGTGTCGTTCTTTGATTTTAGTGGGTTGTCTGCTTGTGTCAGCTCATGCCACGGAAGTCAAAAAATGTAAGAATTTTTCTTTGAATGTGAAAAAGCGAAAATTTTAAAAATTTAACTCAATTTCGTGTGAAGGTGGTGACAACATACCGTTTCCGCTAGAAGTAAACGTCATGGGATGTGCTAAGCCACCGTGCGATATTGTCAAGGGAACAAATGTGGAATTCGAAATACAGTTATTGGCCCGTGAGTTTTAATTAAGTGATATTAAAAAAAATCTCGTGAGTTTTCTTTCATACTTTAGAAAAGTTTATTACAAATGCCACCACTCTGGTTAAGGCCAAAACTTTGGGCATAACGGTGCCTTATGAATTACCGAAAGACGTGAGTGATGTTTGCTCTAATCTAAAATACGATGCCATTTGTCCACTCTATGCCACTGAGGATGTCACCTATTTATTCAACTTTCCCACATCCAACTCTTATCCTGAAATCAGTGTCAATGTACAAATTTATATTGTGGATCAAGATCAGGAGATGGTGACGTGTTTCAAATGTGATGTTAAAGTTAAAAAGGGTTCCACCACAAACTCCACACTGATATATGAATTAAATTGGTTAAACGAAACTTAAACTCTAAGTTTGAAATAGTTTTCAGATATTTTATATTAATAGTACGTTTACCTTCGGCTTGTGAGTATGAACAAAACGATGAATGGCTTAATAATAAGAAATGCGCAGCTCAAATTTTGAATAATATTTTACGGTAGATGGCAAAATTTGAAACGAACTAGAGGACTTACTTACAGATATTTTTGAATGGTTATAAATCTGTTAGTTGTAGCTGATTTATTTTAAGATTGTTTGAACCATAAGTCGGCTACCAGAAAAGCTAAATATAGTTGTTTTTAAATATTTTTTAAAAACAACATACAACAACTATTTCATGCCACTGTGCATTGTTCCCACATTCCCTGAAACATTATTCATAATATTATATTCTGTTCATACTTCTCTTGTTCCAGCCTCAGAGCATTTAAATTTTTAATGTTTTTTGTTAAGAGGTTGTGTTGGCAATACGAGTACATGCGAGTACAATTCACTCACTCTTTCCCCAAACTCATATTCTGTGGTATTAAACGAAATGATAAAAGGCAGGATTAAAAGCTTGCAAATAAGTTTTTAATATTTGAACAAAAAGAAAAAAAATTATAATATTTCGTGATCTGCAGAAAACTCCTACTTGAAACTCAACTTCATATAAACACGTTAAGACAGACGGTGACAAAAAATATAATAACAAAAACAAAACAAATGAAATCGCACTAAACATTGAAACTTTAATGCGAAACTTAATGATTGTTTTTAAATACTCATCTTCGAATCATCACAGTGTTGTTGTCATTAGTTTGAGGAGATCCTGTCATACTTTAAAAAAAGTCACCAGCACAATTGACAAAATGTGATGCCGCTTTTTGTAAAATATGAAAATATATTAAAAATATATAGAAGTAAAAAATTTATTTTTTCAATTTGTAATTCTTATTTAAAAATAATTTGCAAAAAGTGGAATAATGACGTCACGTGAATGTGCAGTCGCTATCATAACTCTGACACAATTAAGAGTAAAATCAAAAAGACTACAAAATATCCCATAGGACTTATGAACAGACACATCGAGTAGGCTTATACTCTTGCATTTTGACGAATCAACATAAAAAATATATTCATATCTGACTTACAGAATTTTCATCAATGTATGTATATGACATAACTAACATAATTTCCGTCATTGATTTCTGTCATCAAAACCAAAAAACCAACAAGTGAGAATAAAAATTGCAGTTATTGCGCATCATCTGAAAGAATTGTGATTATTATTTTAGTGAAAGATGCATCATGTTTATGGCGGAATATACTTTTTCTTCAATACAGTCAGTCACAGTTTCTGTATCTTTTAGAAGTGACTTCAGATTTAAGTTTTAAATCATTGAAAAAAGAAAGTTAAAAATTTTCTTTTCTTCAGTATCCGTTTGTAATCGTAACTCTGAATTGTATAGCCAACAGACATGATTTATCCTCACACAAAAGCAATTGGAATATTTTTAAAATATTAGAATTTTGCATTTCGAATATTTTAAAATCATTTAAGTTAACGAAATGTAGAAAATCGGAAAGAAATATTATTGATCATATAAGCTCATTTGGAGGACTATTGAAAACTCGACAAACGTGTCGATATTCACTAAAATTATCGGTCGGAAATCTAGAATTTCGATATTTTAAATATCTCATCGAAAAGCTTAACTTTTGTTCCACTGATATTGAAATTAAAAATATTGTCTCAACCAAAAAAAATCTCCTTTGATATGAATCTATTTGAAGTTTTAATTAGTTTACAGTTTGTAAAAACTAAAAATGTTCAATTAGACAAAGTAAAAATACAATTTATTTCATTCTTATTTGCTTTCAAGTAAATCTTCAAAAATGCTGAGATTTCGTTTTATCTTAAACTTTCAAATATTCATACATAACAAAAGTATTTTAAAATATTTGTAGCGAATTTTGAATGACTTTCAGCATGTTTTGATAGCGTTTAACTATAAATTTCAACCAAATTATTCTTTTAGTTAAATACATATTTATTTAAATCTTTCATAACGAACAGCCTTGTTTATATATCTTGCGTTTATATGGGAGTAGCGAATGCCGTTCAAGTGCAAAATCTTATCAAGAAAGTAGCTTTTCTGATAATTGTTTTGCACCTGGTATAATCAGATTATATCAACAAACTTTGGGCCAGCTAATTAATTTCTATTATAAAAATAATTTTTTATTAATAGCAATACAATGATTAGAATGATTTGTACATCTGTTGCTTTTCAAACAGTTAACAACGAATTAAAAATGAGCTTCCTGAATGAATGACAATAATATTATATTTTTTTCAACTTTATTGACAAGTTGAAAAACCGATTGGAGTTTTATATTTTACTATAATGCCATAGAATCTGTCATGTAACTTAGGGGTAACTATACTCATATATTAGAGAAACTTATTTACCAAGTGGTAGGCTTTTCTGTCAGTGTAAAATTATACTTAAGCTACAGCCAATTGGATGTTCTTACAAAATTATTTATAAGACGAGCTCAAGTGTTTTCGATTACTTTGAGATTTATTTGGTTCCTTTTTATTACACACAAAAAAAGTTGTTGGTTAATCTAACCAGTTCTAACTGTAAATTGACTGTTAAATTGTTGTTGGAATTTGTATGGTTACAATATCTCTGTTGGTTAAACTGTTTTGATGAATCTGAGTAAAAAACCAATATTACTTTAAGATTAATAAAATATGTATGTATTGAAAATAAAAAAAAATAAATAATAATAAAAAATATAAAAATACAACTCCAGGGTTGGACAATTGATTATTATATTTTTTTTGTTGCACCTTAAAGTAGCAGACGTGTGTCGACGGAGGATATATTAGATACAGTGCAATCGAATGTAATACTTTTACTTTGTTATATATAAATTCAATAATATTTTCTAATGTTTTAAATATAATTTGTTTCAACATCATTTGGTTATTGATGAAATTCTCGTATATAACTTCCTCATAAAGTTATCCAATGAAAACATACAGGTGTTCTGCTCTATTGCATCAGTTGAATAAATAAATTGATGGTGACTTTCTCTTGGTCCTTGTCTTTTTGAACTTTAGCCTATCAATCTTAATTGTTCCAATACAAATACTTACAATTAGAAATGAAACCATTTTCCTATAGAATATTTGTACTTACATGCTCTTGCATGTGTTTATAACAACTGCTTTTGTTTTGTTAAAGCCATATAAAAATAATCCTGTAGAAGACTGCCACTATCACATTTAAATCTATAATTAAGGCAACTGATAACAACAACGTTATAAATAACATTCGTCATACGTCTTCTTAACGTCTTCCGTTATATCATGCAAATTGTAAAGAAGGCTGCCTGAAAGTAGGCACTAGTTTCTAGCTTCCCAACACTATTTAGCACATCGAAATCTATTGCAACGTATTTTCAAATAAAAATTACAAGCAAGTTGTGTTCAATTCATAACATCACGTTTTTTTTTAAATTAAACAGTTTAAGTGCTTTTGAATTTAATGTTCAGTTCTAGATTGTTTCTTAGTAAAATTATATAAAGAATATTAATCATTCTTGAGAGGAAACTGGCAAAACAAATTTTTTATTTTTGCCACATTTTTCTCGGCTTTTCCCATTTTCTTTTATCCAATCAAGAAAATTATTTTTAGTAAAAGTTCATTTTTTAAGAACATTTTCCTCCCTACACTACATTTGAATTGTTTTCAAAGTGGATTCATTTAAATTCATCGCTAAAAATTTAGTTATAGATTTTAAAAGTTTTGCGAAAACTCCTACCCAATATTCGTAATTATTTCAAAGGTGATATTATTGGGAACATCATATGGACTATCATATTAATTATTCGCAATTTCTGTTACAAAATGGAGATGTTTGCTAATCTGACCGAGATTGATAGCTGCTGTAACATCGGCCATTTTGAATTTTATTATTCAATTCAGTTTTTCTCTGTCTATTTTGTATGTATATTTATTGTTACACTTTAAATTTCATTAAAAAAGCTACGCAAAATGTCTTGAAAGCTTTGATTCATACAACACCTGGTCGTATAAAATTCCACCAGGTGTTAAATGAATATCAGTGCTGATAAGACAATTGGAATAAGCAAACGTAACGAAATCGCTTATCAACCAATTTAAAACATTTCAAATCACTTAAAATTAAAGCGGCCTAGCATGATCAAACTAAAATACACCCAGAGAAAAGACAAGTTACACACTCCACGCTTTTCGAAAAACGAAATACGAATACTGAGATTTTAATTAATTTCGAACAATTGGCCAATGAATCTTAATTCGATTTAACATAGAAATACGAATACATTTCGCCCCACAGCTGGGCAACTCAGCAGTTTCCAAATGGGTAGTCAGTCCGAATGCATTTTTTTTTACTGCGATCTCAGTAGTTTATTGTACTTTAAATACTCCACGAGCAATACATTTTACAAAAATTTCCAAGTGCTTTTCAATATTAAAAATATTAAAAATTTTAAGTTTATGTAGACAAAAAAATTACTATAATATGAGAAGGATGGAAAAAACACTTAAAACAACACCCCAACAAATCACTTTTCGCTGGATTAAACACAAGATAGTAAACGAAAATTAATAATTTATTCATATATATATTCACATATACAAGTATATATATATGTATATATTTCCATACGAACGCAAAAGTTTCATAAATCGGGTATTAATTATTTCATATTAATTCCAAACAAACAAACAAAAAATATGCCATAAAACGCAATGTGTTGCTACCTGTAGCGGGGACTGGACAGGCGTTACTTTTTCCAGTCTGTTTACAATATCATACCCACAACGACATCTTCAGTTAATTGAAAAACATTCTGTAAATACTTAGATTTATTGTTACTCTAAAGCAACAACAATTAAAAATAATCCGTTTTAATATTTCAAAATATTACAACCACTTTATTGATTGTTGGCTTTTTGCATTAAATACTGTCTCTTATTTATCAATAATAGTTGCGAATTTGTTTAGTTTCTCATAAGTTACGTTGTAAAAGCTTCTAAGCAAATATCGCCCAAAAGGAAGGAAGATCGAAATAAAAATGTCTCAATTTGTTGCTGTCATTTTTGTTGCATTGCTGGCTCTTTGCGCCGCTACAAACGTTAAAAAATGTAAGTGAAACCTTTACAAATCTGGGGAAATTTATTCATTTTGCTTAAACAAATTAAGGCTCAAAAGGACAACCCTTTCCTTTAAGCGTTGTTGTTCAAGGATGCTCTCAGCCGCCCTGTGATGTCGTGAAAGGAACATCCGCCCTTATGAATGTTCACTTTGTAGGAAGTAAGATTTTTTTTCAATAACAAAATTTCTTTGTGAAAATAGTATAAAATTTGTTTTTATAAATCGCCTATCAGCGAGAAACAACATCAGAACGTTGACAGCCAAAGTGAGAGCCACCGCTTTGGATGTGACTGTTCCCTATGCATTACCCAACGATGTGGCCAACGTTTGCGCGAATTTATTGAATGGTGCCAGCTGTCCCCTCAACAAAGATGAAGATGTTGTTTATAAATTCAATTTCTATGTGGACAACTTGTATCCTGAAATTCCAGTGGCTGTCGAAGTTTCATTGAATGATGAAAACAACGATTCTGTGGCATGTTTCGTTTGTGACATTAAAGTTAAAAAGTGAGCGGGCAACTTATGAAATGTAAGAGCAGTTGCTTCTTCGCTGATTTAATAAAAGATTAAAATAAAAAAATTGTCAATATGCAAACAAAACATTTTCTTATTATGGAAATTATGAAGTTAGTGGAAATGTCAAGTATCGTGATATATTAAAGAAAATTGTACAAGAGAATTAAGAAGAAAAGTGTACAATTTGGAATACTTCCAAAACGTTTTTAAAAACTTTTCCACTTCAACCTTTTCGATAGCACGTGATTTTTAATCGTAGCATTTTTATACGCCACATCATCATGGTGTGGCAAAAAGCCAATCTTATATTCTATTGCAACTTGAGCGCTCGGAAGACATATGAGACGATATGGATTTGCGTATGAATAGGTCCACAATTGTGGCGTAACAAAATATATTTGCGTGTGTGTGTGTGTGTGGTATATTGGGAATATAGAGACTGGTGAGACTGAGGACACACTGGAATTATTATATGAGAACATGTAGGTTGCACTTTAATTCTGAAAACTTTTCAAACTTACAATCTCGTCCCTTTCTAGAAATATTCAAATGTCCTTTTTATTTATTATCTCTCTTAGTGCAGCATTTTCAATACTGTTTTGAAAATGGCTTTTGTACAAAAAAAAATTAACTTGCGTTCTGGAATGTGCTTTCTACGTTCTCGAAATTTGCAATTTTATTGTGGTTGTCATGGTACAGATTGTAGAAATTCAGAAAAAATATATAATTGCTAAACAGTTTTCCTCATAAACTTGTAACGTAAAACGTATTTAAAAATAGTGTAACAGATATGTGGAAATCTTAACAGGTAAAACAGGTACTTTGAAAAAATGTATACCACATTTCTAGCCGAAGGGCTACTAAGAATAAACTTTAAATTTTTATATTTCAAAAAGTTTATTTTAAAATTTAATCATTTAGTAACTTTAATATCACAAACGAAACATGCCACAGACTCGTTATTTTCATCCTTCAATGAAACTTCGACGGCCACTGGAATTTCAGGATATGACGAATCAACATAGAATTCGAATTTATAAATAACATCTTCATCTTTGTTAATGGGACACCTGGCACCATCTATCAAGTTGGCGCACACATCAGCTACATCCTTAGGTAATTCATAGGGTACAGTAATACCCAAAGCGGTGGCTCTTACCTTGGCGGTCAAGGAGTTAATGTCATCTTTGGCTAAATAAGAATTTGAAAATTAAGTTAATTAATTTTACAATTATTAAACCTTTAACAAACACAACAACTCACTGCCTACAAAGTGAACATTCATGACGGCAGCACTGCCTTTAACTACTTTACAAGGAGGCACCGAACATCCTTCAATTTCAACGTTTAAAGGAAACGGTTGTTCTTTTTTGCCTAAATTTGTTTAGGGAAAATAAATATAAATTTTTACGGTTATTTAATTATATATTTTGCTTACAATTCTTAACGTTGGTAGTGGCAGCCAATGCCAACATGGAGACAAGAATCACAGTTAAAAATTTTGACATTTTTGTTATTGTTTTATATTATTTAAAAATAAATATTCTTAATTTTTCCGCTGTTTGTGGATGTGCGCTTGGAGACTTTTCGATAGAAACTTATGAAAAACCAAACAAGTTTCAACTATTTATACTTAATTATTGATAAATAAGAAAAAAAATTTAACGTCAGAATTTATATGAAATGATGATTGCAAACTACTCATAATTGTTATCACTGATCGCTATTTTAGATTATCAAAGAAGTTTAAGTGTTCCAAATATGTTTTTCTATTAGTTGGAATATTCGTTGGGAAAATAACACCTGGCATATGTGTATTTCATTTTTGATAATTTCTTTTAACAAAACAAGGTTTCGCATATCAGTACATGCGTAAGTGCGTATAGTATTATTAACTAATCAATATGTTATATATTGTTATTGATTAGCAAATGATTGAATCAAAGACGCAAACACTTGGCAAAATCGTAACCACTAAACGGCAAATCTTGAGTAAATCAGTTTCATATTAAACCAATAGTCGGTGGCCTAGAATATAATATTATTTGCAAACAATAAACTCTTGTCAGAATCAAAAAGTTTGTTTGCCTCAATTCGAATGAGGTGAAAGTTGAGACAAGAAACCATATCATGGAAAATCTACTGTAGAAATAAAGAAAAATATTGTTGTACTGTTAACACTATTCACTCCTTTGTAGTTCTGGCACAATGTGCTGCATATGTAGAGGTTTTTTTTTTTAACTTCAATGATAAAATATTTAGGGATGGTCTATTTCAATGGGATGAATGGAAAAAATGACGCTAAGAATTAAAAAATGTCCTAACCCGACTTAAGTTGTTATTCTTTGTCAGAGATTTTAGCGCGTGTATGTAGTGAAAAATAGTGATCCCTGAAATAAAACAAAAGCAATAAAAAGAATTTTAGCCAGACTGATATTTTGTTATATATTTTTTGTTGTATTTTGTTCAAGAAAATCATGCATTTGATTTATTTGACACTGTTTTGAATTTTGGGGATAACTCTATTATTTTAATATCAGAAGCTTCAAACTGTGTAGGCTCATGTAATGAATAATAAAAGACTTTTAGCAATTTTGTATGATACAAACAACGTATAAACAACGATATGCAGTTCAAAATAATATAGTCTATAATTATATTTAGTTGTAAAAATTTTCCATGTTCATTTTTGAACACCTGACCAACAAGTTTATCTTTTCTATTTATTTCTTCTAATATTGATAAAAGTTTTTAATACGATTTAACTGTTATCTCTTAGAATTTATATAGTTTTGGCTTTGTAGTTTTTTTGATAACGTTTCACATTAAATTAGTTGCGAAGTTACATTGAAAAAGAGAACACGCAGAATTCGTTATTCTGCGAATTGAAGTAAATAATCGCTAAAACCAAAACCGATTAATAAGAACCACGAGAAACAAAAGCATTGTGTAAATGATAATATTGGGCCTCGAGTTCTTCCTGTATTGATCACATAATTTGGAAGAACAACACGTTGCCTAAAAGTACACCCAATTAATGTGTCTTGCACCACAGTGTATATATATATGCCTTTGCCAGAGCATATCATTCACTTACTGCAACACTGTCATAACTCAAAAAATGTATTTTTGCAGTTAATGACGGAGAATTTTTCTGCATATCGTTCTTGTGATTGTATAAAAATTTCATCTTTATTTCATATATTTTAATCCTAAGAGGAAAATCAATTTTAAGATTCCCATCAAGTTGGTAGTAAAAAATTTAAAGATGTTTTCTGCTAAAGAAGTATTTTTGACTTATGAAACTATTGAAGCAAATGAGCGAATATTTATTGCTTGTTTATTAAAAATAAATAATGCTGAGACGACGGAGCTGAATCAATTTAATAGCAGATAATTAAAATATCCCTCATTAAAGGTGCATAATTTGTGGATAAGTAGCAGGAAGATTATTCCACAAATGAACTATGTGATCGTACGCGTGACAACTGATCAGCTGAGAAAAAAAGGCATGCAAATAATTCATACGGCAGCATATTGAATACTTGTATATGATCAACGTCGTTATCTTTCACATGCCAAATAACGAATAGCGGCAAAATAAACTTTTATTTTTATACGAACTTTATTTATATTGCCTAAAACTGTGCATCAATGCTAAAGAAGAATGTATTCGTAATCTTTCCACCTAAAATTTGTGCTGCGGAAAAGATTTCAATGATTTAAGTACCAACTAGTGGTGGGATGGTGCATACATTTTTACGCAAGATCACTCACGATCAGCATATAAAAGCATTACTCAAATAGTAGTGACTAAAGCTTTTCTACGGCAATGCTAGTGAAAAATAAAATTATGCACGATCACTACAACTCGCGATCGTGTAATATTGAAGTCATGTTTACATTATTATTTCATAATTGACTCAATTATAGTAATAAAACTCTCTATAAAAACTTTTTTTAGCTGTCCGCAATAATGTCTACAACTAGATATATAGAAATCAGAGTCTCTACGATCGTTTGCGTCAACCTCTGAAACTGTCGAAAACATATTATGTAGAGGATAGTCTAGCGACGGATGTGAGAGGCGTTATTATCCATTTGCTTTATGTCCTAAAAGAAAACAAATTGAAATGCTTCGATAGACTACTCGTTCAAATATTTTAAGAAGTTCAAATATGTAGAACCACACGTTTCATGGAGCTTCAATTTCGTCAAATACAAACATAAAATATTTTTTATTAATAATTTTATTCCTCTCGTTTTAATATTGAGACTGTATTTTTGTACACAATAGTTGCTTCTGATGGTTAACTAGAATTTTATATCTTATCGAAAAATGTTAATGATTTCTTTTTCTTGCAGAACACCTGCAATAAACAGTGGGACATATTTTTATAAAAATTCAGGCTTTTCAAAACCAAACCGTCATGAAATAAGAATATGTATGCAGTTTTGTAAAGAAAAAAATTGAACACAGCCACGAAAACTTACGCTCGTGAAACACTTACGAAAAACTATCAGCCATGTTATAATTTCATATTTCGGAATATATACTTTTTAGAATTTTCTAATCAAGAAACAATTACCTTTAAGTTTTATTAGTGAACGCTTGCTCAGGAATATTTTATTTGTTTAAAAATACCACAATGTAGACTTTTGATATATAATAATGGTCAGTGCTAGAGCAAAACTGTTCATGTTTTAGCGTGTTCACCACCATTTTAATAATCAGAGAAAAAATTACTAGAAATTAAAGTAGATATGACTTAAGAACACCATTGTGATTGTTTTAAAATATATTTTTACAAAATCGTCTGCAAACTTAACTATTGTTTCTAATAATTAAATGTGCCAATTCAACATAGTACATGTTTTTGTATACATATTTCTAAAATATTTGGATCCCGCCCCACTGTACATTGTATATCACCAATTATTTGTCATACTTTCATTTATTCACTATATAGATTAATTTATATTCATATTTTGAAGTCAACAATGTAGTCGAGTTATTTATAATTCGATGTTTTTCATCAAAAAGCTTACACCCTGTCCCCCGATGTCACTCGGTATTGTTCTGTCGAAAGAGTACATTTAAAACAAAAACAAGTTCTGAAATTTTGCTTTTTGTTTAAATGTGTTTTGTCGATTGACATTGTGGGACTGGCAGTTAAACACTTGTGATTTAGTTTAGTTAGTGTTTTGTTCAAAGAAAAAATATGTGGAAATTTTTAATTCTTATTTTAGTTTCATTTTCCGTTTCTACAAATGTAAAAAAATGTAAGTTCACGAACTGAGAATAAAAACTTCAGCTTTATCGAAAAGCTAATATAAATGGTAGCAGTGCTGTGTATAACGTGCTCTTCCCTTCCACTTAAATTCTTATACGTACATATTTTATATGCAACATAAAAAATCCAGAAAAAAACCTTCATACAAATTATACTTTTAATTAAAGAAAGTAGTTATCGACATACTGCCGAGTTCATAAATAATTTCTGAAATGCAATAAAGTAAATTGTCTACACGAAGACAATGAAATCGAATACGACCTTAAAACTTAATATTGATAATGTGGTTAATTACAAAGACAAGCCATTTTCCCAAATTACTATTGAAAATTGTGATAACTGAATTGAAATCTGTAAGCTTAGTCGTTTGAGATATCTGTAGGATACTGCAGCCTATCCAACCCAGACTTAACTCCCACTATGGCACACAAAAAAAGCTTATAGCAAAAATAACAATAATTACATATTTATAGGTAAAAATGGACAACCGTTTCCTTTGAGTGTTATTATAGAGGGATGTACCGATCCCCCTTGTAATATTATTAAAGGCAGTACAGCGATAATGCGTGTGCACTTCGTGGGAAGTAAGTTGATTGTGTTACACATAAAAATGTTCACTTGCCTTATATTGAATTTTTCTTTTCGCTTAAGCCAAAGGCACTGCACAAATATTGAAAGCCAACGTACGTGCCACGACATTTGGAATTACAATACCATACATTTTGCCCGATGAAGTAGCCGATATCTGCGCAAATTTAATGTATGAGGCCATGTGTCCAATATATGAAACTGAAGATGTGGTCTACCAATTAAATTTCTTTATTGATTCAATTTACCCCGAAGTTTCAGTTGCGGTTGAAGTGTCATTAAATAACGAAAATGACGATTCTGTAGCTTGTTTCGTATGTAATATCAAAGTTATGAAGGGTCCTACAAATAGTTTATTGGAATGAAAAACAAATTGTTTTATTTCACTAAAAGTTAAAAAAAAAAAAATAATTTATTCGTATTGGAACTTCGAAAATATAGAATATTACAAATTTTGTAATCAACGAATATACATTTTTTCTATATTAAATTTTTATTTTTATAAGTTTAATTTATAATAAATGTTCAATCCACATACAAACATAAATTTCACAGTATTATAATTATTTAAATAAGTTTTGTTTACAGTGACAATTCTTTAACTCATAACCAGTCCATTTAGTTGGCATTATACCAAATCAAAAGTCTTAGATAACATTAAAAATTGTTTTGAAAAAGTAACAGGCTCATACATGTAGATAAGCGTGTATAAAAGGACTTCTTTCGTGTTAAAAATATTTATATAGATAAAATAGGTAAAAAAGAGAAAATTAAATTGCTTAGCCTAAATCATTTTCGATCTGCTTTCAATACACGAGTACTTTCTAGTTAGTTACACAAATATTTTTGATGTTTTGCCAATACATAAAAACAATGTTGGAATTTTATGTTATTTTGCTTAATTTTTCCAACAGTTACAACATGACCAACATTTTCGTATAAAATCCTTTCATATGTGTGGCATATTGTTACGAGCTTCGCGCAATTCGTTCATTCCAGCATTCATCAAACGCAAAAAATTTATATAAACAGCGTTTTGTACTGGTATATCATTCCGATCTTCTGCTAAGCGCACACGAACACTGGACGATGAAATACCAAAGAATTGCTTGGGTATAAGATTTGGTTCGACTGCTTTAAATTCCCAGCCCAAGTGTTGTTTGCACATTTTGCAAACAATTATATGCCACTGGTAACTTGAATAAAGAATTAGAAACATTTAATTAGTTTTGTTTAAAAATATGGAAAGCATCATTCTTTTATATTTGTAAAGTTAATGTACTTACCCAGGAAACCAACTAAATTTAGTTGAAGGTGTTCCACTGTATAAAATATTTTGACGGTTAACTTGGTAAAGTGTGTTAGTTTCATGTATGTATCCAGCTAAAATTAAATCATTCCATTATAACACATCAACTAATTTGCTTGCATTTAATTCTTACCATAATTACAATATTGAGATTGTACGCCGTGTTTAGACATGGCGAATAATTCCCGACAGTCGGCAATATGTACAACACATTTACGACAACTGAATATGGCTTCCTAAACGAATAAAGACACGATTTAATTATGAAAAATACATTGATTTTACCATTCAAATTCCATATAACAAACCTTTTTAAAAGTACTTGCTATAAGTTTTAATCTGGTGTTAACTGTATTTGCTAAAAATACAGATTTCAGCATATCATCGGGTAAATGTAAATTACGCACTAACCAGTACGATAATTGTGTGGGATCGCTGGGCATTGTATCGATTTTATGTTGTGCCAACTGTGTACGTGCTTTTTCAACAATATTTGATATATCATGAGTTTCATAAACATAAGATGGCCATGGCGTGGTGGCAGCTTGAAAACGTTTGTACATGCTCTGCATTGAACTATTATCCCGGAAACGATTCAACGAACCCATATTAATGCATTTCAGAGGATCAGGCAAGTAAATATCTGGCAAAATCTTTACAAAACCAAAGCATTTCATGCGAGGATGGTCATTGATGAATTCCAAAGGACTAATAAGATAGTAAGAGGCTCTAGAAAAGTATTGACTATAGTCAAAAAGTGATACTTACACTGTCAAATCACTAGCTTTCGTAACAAATCTTTGCAAAGCTCTTGATTTTATCAATGTATTACTTCGATTATCTTCTCCCAATTCATATATTTGGCATGTTACACCATATAAAAGCTGATCCTTATCATCTGACAAAGAGCCACTGGCATCCCCATTTGCTGTTGTTTTATTAGATAAATATGGAAAACAAACACCAAATAATATACCATTTTGTTCATCAATATTGCCTTCAATTATATTCGTGGAACTATTCACCATAAATGGTAATACTTCTCCAGGAAATAGAACATGCTGATGCATAAATAGACGCAACTTAACAAATTGATCAACTTCTAGATAATTAACACCCGATACGCGATTCATATTGGCACCCATATACGAATGCTCTGCCGGTAAATTGGTGTCGAAACGAATAGCATTTTCATTCATTGCTTCTTCCTGTTCCAATGTCATATTATTACCATCAACGGGTGGTACTTCTCCGTTTTCTCCATCATCATTTTCAGAATGATTATCATTAGCGGCTTCCATTTCAGCATTCGCTTCTGCTTCTGGCAATTCCACATCTGGGGCAGCAAGCCCCAAACGAATCAGACGTCTCCTTCGATGGTTGAGTATAAAAAGTATACGGCGAAAACGTTGCATTAATGAATTGCGAGGCATTGGTCCGAAATTGGCTTCTGCCTCTGCCATACTGCGCCTGGTATGTGCAATCATATTCCTTATGGCTTCAAATTGATTGGCAAACCCACGAAAATTTGGATTCTCTAAAAAGGCTGCTTCGTCTTCGTCCTCTTCTGACCAAGCGTCGTCAACATCTTCATCATCTTCTTCACCGTTTTCATCGTCATTATCGCTTCCAGCCGCAGAAAAAGAATTAAAAATAGCTATAACATCATCGGGAGAATTTCCGTCTACGACAATTTCTTCGTCAGCTGCACCGTCGTTTTCTTGATCCATTGCAATGGGGTCTTCATTATTGTTCTCTATTAATGCTTGTTCTCTCGAAATATCGCCTGAGGGTGGTACGGATACACGCTGAACCAATATCAATGGGTAAGTGGGATCAATACCTGCGTTTTCTATATGCTGTTCATTTTGATGTTCCTCTTCATCAACGTTATGGTTTACAGTTTCGTTTGCTTCCTGAATTTCTTGTTCATCCTGTGTGCCATTACGAGAATTCTGGTGTCTAGTTTCTTCCTCTATATCTTGTGTTATCATGGTTTGGCCAGAAATTTCAACACCATATTGATCTGGAGAGTTTGTATCTACTTTACTGGATGAGGCAACACCCATTTCATTATCTTTTGAATTTACATTCGATATCTGATTTGTTGTACCATTGCTTGAAGACGCAATTTCTCCATCACTGGCTGTTGCATCTGTAACAAATTAGCACATATGTACATATTAACAAACATGTATGTCATATGTATACAATATATTAAATATTTCTTTGCTTTATTTGTTTATGCTTTTATACCTTGTTGTTCAGTTTGGTCATCTATATCCATATTTTTCTATATTTAAATTCGATTATTTCACATTCAATTCTTCAGCGATTAAAATTTTTCTCTATTTTGATGAAAATTTATGGAGGGGAATTAAATCAGATGGTCTCAGCAGCTCAAATGACTTCGAGTTCGGCAATCTTTTGAACTGTCAACATAGTCACAATATACATGATGGTATATTACCATCATGTATATATATTCATATATATATATTCTTGTACACGTAAAGTCAATACTTGGCATCATATAAAATTAAAAATGTTAATCACTATATATTCTCTCCAGATAAATCTTACCAAAACCTCCCGGGCGAATTATATATAACAATATCAATAATTCGATAAATCTTGCGACAACCTGATATAAATTTGCCTATCATATGTGTTTCTGTTTTGTTTACACATTCACAAATCATGGTGGAATTATATATAAGGTGGCATCGCTCTGCCAGATGATAGTATATATGTTTAACTATTGTTTGAATATATTGATGCCAAGTTCTTGTGTAAAACAAGTCTTCGTTGTGTTTCTGTATGATCTATCAGTTTGAGTACTTATATCTCGCCCGGAATTGTTTCGTATAATATTTACAACAAATTTTGGACACTCCATGTCATATATGTGAAGAAATGCTGATTACATACATACAAATTGATAGAGGATAATCAATTATCAACTGAATATCAAGTATATATACCATCATCATATGTATATAAATGAATATGAATATCAATATAAGGCTTATAACAATCATAAAAAAACGCTGTTATAAAAGCACTGTTAGCAACATGCAAATCAAGTTGGTGAATTATGTTGATATGGAGTTAAAAACAACTCTGTTCTCAAACTGTTCCTCTTGTAGCCATTAACTTCACCTCTACTTAGAGCTGAAAACATCATCTGTTTTATCCTTTCAAACAGTTGTCGATATTTGTTTAAGTTTTATGTTAGTTGTAGGAAAATTAGTGAAGCAAAATGCTGAGTTGAAATGTATTCCATATGAATTAGATAGTTTCTTATTATGGGTCGTATAAATTGGAAATTACAAAAAGCTGGGACCAATCTAATGTATGTAAAGTCAATATCCTGTTTTGAAATTCTTTGTAATATCTGTGTATATTAGAAATTACTGCCGTTTAAGGGCCTCTTACATACAACTATGCTGGCGTTCTTTGACATACAATCATCACATGAATGCCTCCTATGCAACGGATGTCTGTATGGAACCAGTATTTTGGATCGTTGATAATTATACACATCTGTTAGGTCCGGTAAGAACGATTACATACTTACAATCTATATATGAAGAGCGTTACAAAGTGTAATAAGATATGTGCATACCTAAGTACGTATGAGCTACATAACTTCTTTGTAATCTGTCGTTACAGTTGTTCTAGTGATGATGAAAGAAACTATGTATTTATTGAATCATCTAGCATTCTCAATGATTAAACTGCATAGAATATGTTATTACATATTAGTAAATTTGAATTAAATATATTACAATAAAACGCCACAATTTTATTAGCAATGAGACCGGTTATGTGATCTTAATAATTATACTTATATGTATGTCGTTTTAACAGTTTTTTGTAATTGGAGTGGCACTGCTAACTATCGCTGTTGTTAGTATTGCTTACTGGATCGGCTTACCATTTTGGTGGGAGAAAAGTCAAACGGCTACAATATTTCTCTTGATAGTAGGAAATTGGTTGCTGATTAATGTAGTTTTTCATTATGTTATGGCAGTAATAACACCAGCTGGAGAACCTCCTGAAGTATGTTTATCAAAAACACAAAAAATAATTGAAGTAATTCTAATTTTTATTTTTCATTTTACTTGTAAAAATTTTTTAGGGTATTTCCTTAAGCGAAGCTGTAACTGTATGTAAGAAATGTATTGCACCGAAACCTGCTCGTACTCATCACTGTTCTGTTTGTAATAAATGTATACTGAAAATGGACCATCATTGTCGTAAGTCAAAAATTGATGTTATGCCTTCTTACATTCTTAGTTATGCACATAAATAAAGTTAACCGGATGTTCTGCTGGCAAAATATGACCTATTACTGGTGTAATGGCTTTATAAGCATGACCCTCAACAGTACTGTAAGCGAAGTTTCCTTTAATGCGCGAGCTTTCCACAATGGCAGTGTCATCTTCGGGAGTACGCAACAACGATGTGAAGGGCACTAACACACTTGCCGCCATCGCATAACTTACCATCATCGCAAATAGTGCAAATATCTTGAATATTAAAATGAAATATATACAATTATTTAATTAACTTCGATTAATAATGCAACTCGCCTTCATTTTGCAATATGTGTATACGTTTCCGTTTAGAACTTCACTTCTGTTTTCAAGAACTTTTCAGTTCAATACTTTTCTACAAAATGATCTTAAAAAATCTGGTTAGTTTGCTTTTTATACCTGTCTCCTTTAGTTTTGTGTTACAATAAGTGTTGATGCGTTATTTATATATAATGTACAGATGCGATTTAAAAAAAAAGAAAATAATGAAATGAAGATAGAACGTGTTTAGGTATGAACTTAATGTACATAAAAGAAGCGTATATACCGGCCTACACATATCAGAATAAATTTTCCCAAGAGTATTTGTTAAGGATAGTGGATACATAAGTGACAAATGTTTAATCTGATAATAGCGAGTTTTTTTTCGACTTTTAGGCATCGTCATGTTACTTCCAGCTTTATTGGTGTAATGAGAAACTCCGGTTAACCTTGAAAAGAGCGTATAAGCAAAAGCTATTACGTATGTACATTTTATTTTATACCTAAATGTTGCCTACAATTTCCATTTAAAAAGGATTAATGTGCACATGGTAGTGCACCTATAATAACGTTTGAAATATATAGTAAATTAGTTATCAATATTAAACCAGTTTTTATTATATTATTCATTTAATATCTTGTGTAGATATGTATGTATGTCTACATACATATCTATGTATATAAAAATATATTTTCTATATATATTTTTAAATCTCTTTTGATGCATTGGTGTATCCTTCTTCATAAAATTTCTACAAAAAATTCAGCCTTGTCCAAGAAAATTAAAAAATTAATAATATAATTGAAAGGGGTACCCCTATCGAATATTTTTAAGAATTTTCTTTCTTATATGTTACGCATGTGCTCTTTTATTTCTGAAACTACTGACAAAGTAGAAAGCACGGAACAAAATTTTAGCCTTGACCAAGAAAATAAAAAAGTATTTTTTTTAAACTAGTAAAAATTAAAAAGAAATCTATTTCAGAAACTATTGACAAATGAAGTGATTAAACATTGTTTAAAAAATTATTTATTTTAATTTACATACATATGTATCTTACCATGTATTTATTAAAAATTATGTGTGTATTTTTTACAGCCTGGCTGAACAATTGTGTTGGTTTTGGAAATCATCGTTACTTTTTCCTATACATGTTCTATACAACGATTGGTTGTTTGTTTTTAATAATATTTGGAATCGAAATTGGCTATAATTATTTATGGTTAGATCATGGTGAACATTGGACGGAAACGGAGCCGTTAGAAGGACAACCAGTCAAATTGAATTTAAGCGGTCACATAATACCAGATGTAAGTTTCGCCATAGTTAACATTTTCGAAGTAGCACTTTAACTTTGAAGATAAAAATTTACTAGAGTCATCTTAATGAATATGATGAGGATATTTTGTTACCGGCTCAACATAATTTGCCAACACCTGCCAATGCCGTCGATATAAACAGTGTAAATGTTATAAGTAAACGACGTGCATTGTGGTTTATGGCGATTATATGTTCAGCAGTAGTTGTAGCATTAGGTACCCTCTCCTCCTGGCATGCCAAATTAATAACTCGCGGTGAAACTAGTGTGGAGTCTCATATAAATCAATCGGAACGTAAACGTATGCTTTTGCAAAATAAAATTTATGTCAATCCTTACAATTTTGGACCTGAAAAGAACTGGCGAATATTTTTGGGTTTATTACGTGGACGGTAAATTGTAAATAGATAAAAATGTAAAATAGTCAATAAGAGTTTATTTAAATTTTGTAGAAGTTTTTGGCGTACAGTTCTCTTGCCTTCCTGGCATAAACCTGAAGGCAATGGCTTAAGATTTCACACTATACATGACTGCAGTGCTCAAAATGACGAATGGCCATAGTAAAAATTAAAATATGTTAATTGTTAGTAAAATAAAAGCATTCCATATTGACAATTAAATTACAACACTGTATCCTAATATTCAACTTAAAGCTTACATTAAGTTTTATGTATTTTAGTAATTCGAAAAGATTTAATAAATGTTGTAAAAACTGAACTATTCGGTTTTAATAACATTGAAAAGAAACTGCTCTGCATGACACAATGGTACGAAAGTAAAATCGTTTGCTGTTGGACTATTTGTAAATATCCAGCAGGAAATATTAGAAATAAAATTGTTAAGCCAGTGGTTATGAAATCGATTTTCGCCGTAGACTCAGGGTTTTCCTTGTTTCATGTTTTTTAAATCCTTTTATAATAATTTAGAATTAAATAAATAATTATTAATAATTCATCTTACTTGTAGTTTCATTAACAAAACCTGACTTTTCTCTTTAAACGTCAGAGTCCGAATAATTTTTATATATTGTCCGGTAAATAAGAAAAAATAAGTTTTAACTACTCGTAGTCTGTAAAAGCAGAAAAAGTTAATAAACAACGCACACAAAACACAAACTTCAGTATAAAATAAAAATTGAATATTTATGTTAAACGGATTAACTTAGATTATTACCTCAATTATACAGTCACGAAATAGAACCAATTACTGTTACGCCCAAATTACAGGGATTTAGTTAAGTTTTTGAAAGAAACTACATAAAAAATACAAATTTGTTGTTAATTGACAACGTCAGTCAAAATAAATTTAATAATATGCAAATTTAAGCACTTGCCTGTTGGTGTTAAATATTTTTACGCGCCATTGTCTATAATTCTTTTATTTGATTATCATAAAAATTTCAATTTGTTCGCTGTTGTTGTTTTGTTAATTATTACCAACGCATTTTAATTTAATATATAAAAACCGCAAACAGGTCTCAAAAGGGCAAGTAATATTCCTACAGTGGTAAGCTAAGTATGTTTTAAATTGTTTAATCAATACAATTTAAATAAATTGAATATTTATGTATTTCAATAAATAAAATATTTGTGCATGATCGCATGTATACCCAGTTGACCAAATCGTAATAGATGGCATTGTCGACTAGGTTTTCTTGTCGACAATTCAAACAAAATCGTCGTTTGTGACTATCTGACAAAAATGTTGTACGATTTGTCTTCAATAAAATTTTTTTTATTATTTTCTTGTATCCGTTCGCTAGACCTTGGAATAATCTTAAACCAAATCAACAATTAAAGCTAATGGCTTCAAAAAATTAGTAGTTGATATTTTTAAATAGGATTCTGTAATTAATACAATTTCATTATATTAATATTTTATTTTGTGAATTTTCTAATTTTTATATTGTTTTAAGTAAAAGATGTATATATTTAACGAATTCCGTTTCTGTACTATAACTTAAGTCTAAGTCTTGTTGCACAGGGAGTAAACCAATAGATAAAATAAAAATAATAAATAAAGATGTCTTAAAGACGTGACCACCTGGGATCTGTGTGTACATACGAACATGCATATACGTTTATAAATTGATTTATTTTTATTCGATCGAAAACAATACAATTGGAAACAACACAAAAAACTAAAATAAAAACATACAGATGCAAAATGTATTTTATGTGATAAAATTATTAGTTTGTTGGCCTTTCAATAATATTTCAATCTCTATTTGACCTACTGCAAAGTAGGTTTGAAACTTTAAATTAATCCACAGAATATTTTAATTACGAGGAGTGGAATCGCGTGATAAGTTCAGGTGCTGGAAATAAGCTGTTTTTTCCGAGACACGGAAAAAAATTTGTTATTCGAATAAGTCGTCTGATTGGCATCTTAAGTTTATTTCAAGTAGAGTTTTCTTAATATATATTTTATTTTTAATTAAAGTTTTTCATATTTACAATCAGTTTGAATGATATATAAGTGAGTGGACAAAATTAACTGCTTGGCAGATTAAAATGTATTTTTGTGGTTGTTCTATTTAAAATTTCAATTAAATCTTAAATGTACAATATTGCTCCGTAAATACTTCAGAAGAAAATGGTTTTTTCTTAAAGAGCAACAATGAAGAAGGAAGATATTGTAATCTGTTACCTTCAATTCACAAGTGATCCCAATATTTAAAAAGTAATCAAATAATTAACTTTATTTTAAAATAACGAACAGACAACTTAATAAATGTTATTTGTTTTTATTTTATTAAGTGTTTGTGAATTTCAAAACCAAAACTATCCGGAGACAAAAGTTTTTGGCTACTCTAATATATTTTTAAATTTTTGTGATAGCTAATACCACTGTAAAATATTTTCATAGCGCGTGCGCAGAAGCAACGTTTAGTATAGACTGTGCTTCTTTCTTTCTTTTTTAAATATTCATAAATTTTATGAAATATTTGCAGGCGATAACAATGAATGTCGTACAAAAATAAAATTAAATTATTTACATTTTTATTCTTATTATCATTAGTTGTTTTGAACGTTTAATTTTGCTACAGAAAATATAAATACTTACGCTTAAAACAGCGCACACACATACGCGCACACGCTAAATACAACTAAAAAGTCCAACAAGTGTTCAAATAGCGAGAAAAAAAGGTATTTTACCGCTTAAACAAACTGCTGCACAGCCTCAGTTTCATGTTGACAGTCAAACGCAAAACAACGTTTACGAAAATTTTGAAAACGTTATAAAATAACAAACAATAATAATTAAAAGAAATAATTGTAAAACAAGAGCTTAACTCAACGTAAAATACAAGTAAGAAAACGAAAGACTTAAGCTACAAACTTGAACTTGTGGAGCGATCTTGTTGTTGTTGAAAAGTTTAAGCGAGACTGTGCACTGCGCGAGACTAGCAGTTTAATTAGAAACAAAATGTGTGTTTTTTTAAGTATACGATTTGAAAATAAAGAAATCAATAAATGTATTTAGCAGACATTTAAAAAAAATCTGGAGAGTGCAAATATTTCTGCGTAAGATTACATAATTGAAAAAAAAAACCAAAATTTAATAAGTGGGAGGTCACAAAAAGATATTTTTTTGAAGCAGTCTCAAATTCATTATCTTGTCATTAATTCGAATTAAAATTCATATCTTGACAGTTAACGTGTGCGTTAATTTTTTAAATTCCAGTTTCTTTTATTTGGGTGCCGTCATGATGAACAAATAGTTTTTGTTTATTTTAATATTTTGTGTTGCCTCATTAAGCTGATGTATTATTATTGTTACTTAATATATATTTTTTTCACGTGGTATTTTATTCAATTTCTATACACTGCATTTACATATTTCTGATAGAAAACAATATTGACAACAAACTGTTTATATAAACGTGTTATTGAAAAATTATTAACCTGCAAGTCGAATATTTATGTTTGTCGTCATTTATTAATATATTCATTGTTGCGTTGTTTAAACAAATTAATTGCCTATTTTATTAGTTTATTAGTCTTTTTCACAATGTGTTTAAAGCCACCACTTATATTTCAAACGTTTTTAATGTTAATTGGAGCACCAGCCCTGTTCAAACAATTTTGATTATATGACTGTCAAATTAATCAAGTTCAAATTGATAATTATTTTTCATTTGTTTATAAATGCAAACATTTATTTCCACAATGCACACAAGAGCATAACTACATAAAATGCACAGACAATTAGAGTTTGGTGTAAAAGATTAACAACTTAATTTTTAATAAGTTGAATTAAAAATATTTATTTTTATTTATTAACTGGTGACAAAAGGGAGAAGGTAATCAATCGCCTTATAAAGTGTTAATATATTTCCTATCATTGTTGCCTAAAACTGTTTTGAGAAATATTAATTTTATTTTCCCAGCCCTTTATGTTGTAAAGCCAGATGCTTGAAAAAATTGCTTATTTAATTATTAAGTGATATGAAATATATATTTAATTGCAACAAGAATATTTCTAAATACATTCATTCGTCAGGGTACATAATTTGAGATAATTTATATATATATTTATATCGTAAATACAAAGAATCATTCAACTCCAAACCATTAATTAGTGCAATATATATTTTCTTATGGTAAAATAGAAGCAAAAATATAAAATGAAGTGAAATGTGCGTCTCTCGTTGAAATTCAAATATTAACCTACTTTCCATGTATAAGTTGGAGACAAAAGGTTTTCTGCCAACATTTAAATAAAATGTCTTAGAGAAATTTGGCGAAATTACTACAAATGCACAATATAGTAACGTCAATATGAGATAAAAATGAAAATAGACATTCGGATATGTGATGGAAAACGATAGTTCTCAAAGTGGTTTAAGTACGATTGCCCTTAAAAGGTGTGATGAATTTTGGAAGATTTTGACAATTAATTTTGAGCAAGTCCCAACAGAAAATTTTTAAAATAGGAAAAAAGTTGCCAAAGTATAAACATTAAAATATGGCCAAGGTCATTAAAAAAAAAAAAAATCTATGCATCTCAACAGCTCTTTTTCCAATTTTTTTTTTTACATTAGCACATGAATGTCAATGCGCAAAACACTTTCTCTGTCAAAAAATACAGCAAAGTTGAACAGAGATTATGATTTATAATTGGAAAAGCCAATTGAAGTGTTTCTTGCAGTGCTTTGGAGAAACGTGTTTAACTTCAGTGCAACAATGTGCAAAAAGAATTGGAGAGCTTTAGCTCATTAAAATGCGCGTAATTGTGTAATACAGTGTAACTGTAAACAGAACAAAGAACATCTCCTTTTCAAAATTCACGCCTTGCATGACTGAAGGGGCAAACATTTTCAAAAATTACATTAAAAAGACAGAATCTGTGAAATTTGTTGACAAACTAAATTTTCATATATAGATATACATATATATATATATATATATATATATACATATATATATATGTATATATATATATATATATATATATATATATATATATATGTATATATATATATATATATATATATATATTATATATATATATATATATATATATATATATATATATACATATATATATATATATATATATATATATATATGTATATATTTAATGTCGTAATATGTTTATTGATTTATTGATTAAACAAAGGTGTGAATGTGTGTGTAGTTGAGTGATTTTATGTGCATAAAATTCAATTATGAAACAGTAACTTAAAAAAAACTTTAAAACAGCAATAAAATATATGACACATTTTTAATTTTTGAATTCGTTTTATTTGGCATACAGTGCACATTGGGCTAAAATCAATTTTTGCAGGTCAAAACTATTATTATACAATATAGCATATCAAACTATTTTGGTAATAAATCAGTTGTTGTTAATTATCGGGAATGATCTGACACGATTTAGGATAAAGTCTAAATAATTTGGAATTATAATTAATAAGGGATCCTAGTATTAAGTATGCGATCACATCTAATATATAATAATTTTTCATTCGAAATCTATTTTCCTAATATAAAAAAAAATTAATCAAATTAATAAACTAAATTTCTTGTTATGCTTCTTTCGCCAAATATTTAATTTCAAATAAGTTCAACTATATTATTTTTATTACTATTGTATTAATTGTTACAAGTCTGTTTGATGAAATAGTTTAAATATTGTTTGTCGTACTCATTTTTTGCACAATATTAAAATATTTCAATCAGCCGCTATATAAATTAACTTGAGAAATAGGCAAAACAATAAATAATGGTTGATTCGAAGAGTTTTCTATCCCAATATAATACAAAAATGCCAAAGAAAAAATAAAATATTAAATTCTGTCGCGAAAAAAATTATTTTATTGTTGTAACATTTCAGAAGTTCCTTTGAAGTAAAAACCATATTCACTTGCCAATAAACTCAATTGGTTTTAAATTCGTTTTGATAGGGATACCTGTGCTCAATGTAAACAAAATATTGTACAATAAACTTGTATATGAATGATCTTGTTACATAATGTTTAGGTGTTTGTATGCGCATATGAATTCATCTCTTCCATCCCAAAAGAAATGTTGTTTTTATTGATTTCGCTTAATGGTTGGTATTTCTTTTTCGTTTCTTTATGGTTTTGCTTTTTGCATTTCTGTTGGAATTTTTGTTTAAATGTATTTAAATGTTTGTTTTGGGGTTTTTTTCTCATATCGCTCTTTAGATTTATGAAGAAAGTCCACGGAAAGGTTTTACAAAGTCATTGCTGCGATTTTAACTTTAGTTATGTGACTTTATTTATTTAATTAAAAATTTAAATATTAGAAGATTAAAACACAAATTTTTAGTAGAATTTATAATTCTATCGATAAGTTTTAAAAGCAAATTGCTCAAGGGGAAAATTTAATTTTTTCTCTATCAATTCTCATTGAATCGAAAAACATATAGAAGGTTAAACAATTTAGACTCTAGGAACTTTTTGTTAAAAAATATATTATTTTAAAGAAAAGTTAAAAAACAAAGTACTGGAGTATCAGTTTGATTGCAATGCGAGTTTATTGCACTATTTAAGTTTCATATAGCAAAACAGTTCAGCTATTTCTTGGAACCCCAACAAAACATAACAATTAAATTAAAGTTTTGAACTAATTGTTAATTTAATACTTTGAATTAATTTAAAGTGCAAACTTATATTCGAAAGCTACGTAGAACCTCTTATATGCCCCCTTCTGTTGCGCGGCTAATATATAGCCAGTAAATTAAAGGTAAGTGATGGGGGAATTTTATTTTAGCATGAAACTATTTACAGGGATTTATTTACGATGTAGATTTTGGAAAAGGGAACAAATTTCGAAGATTATTTTGGATTTTGTTATCTATAACTCTAGAAAGACTGTGCAATTCAAATTGAATGATATATGTGTATATATATATATATATATATATATATATATATTAATTTAATAACATATCTTCAGTCAACATGTCAAAATCGTTCACGACTGATACAAATTCTTAGAAAATCGGATATTTTTCTTATTAAAAATGATGTTAAATTTAAAAAGGAATTTGTTGAAAAATATG
This sequence comes from Linnaemya vulpina, assembly GCA_963675445.1. Taxonomy (NCBI): domain Eukaryota; kingdom Metazoa; phylum Arthropoda; class Insecta; order Diptera; family Tachinidae; genus Linnaemya; species Linnaemya vulpina. Next base: position 7,660,604 of record OY776277.1, read on the forward strand.
GCGGCAACTGTGACATCTGTTTCAATTTTAAAATAATTGACGACATGACTATGATCAATACATCACACCTTTTATCGTTTTCAACGCGTTTGCATGTCTAAATCGTTGTTCATCACACGCCTAATTAAATCATTATGTTTTGATTTGTAAAGGCAGGGATCACATCCATAAACATGTTGGATATTTAAATACGCCCTATTGTTAACTAGATGATCTATTTCAGTTTACGAGCACAATCTATAAATATGTATGATGTAAACCAATATTCAGGAAGTGTTTTTGACAGAATTTATTTTATTTTTAGCCTGTTTTTGTAAATATGTAATAAAAAATAAATAAATGTCGTTTTGGAATTTATATTGGAAACAATAGCAAACAGCTATAATATATGATATAAAATCCTAAACAAGTATTTTGATTTTATTGACATAGACAAGCAATAAATTAATGTTTTGATTTTCTTCTCACATTCGTAAATTTTATTTCTTGACCTTACTTTACTTCATAGTAAGCCACTCGTTACAAGTAAAGTTTTCTTTTTTTCTTTTTCAACAATTTAAGTGAGTGCCATGATGAACTTGCATAATCGTTTACAAATCGCAAAGTTGTGAATTGTTGTATTTTATCAGTCAGTTGGTCAAAAGTAAAGTTAAACTGGTTGCTCGATGTATTATATGCAGTGTTTGGTTTTCCACATTGAAATTAATTGGCGAAATTTTCAAATTGTAATAAATAAATTATTCAAATGATGCGAATTTTGGCATCGTTAGGTTGCCGCTCTAAATAACTGAGTAGTTTATGTAAAAACGAAGACGTTAACAGTTTAATTACCTGTTATTAAAGCACTCAACTTTTTTTTTGTAATGGAATTGATTAAGGTCAAGGTTAGACGTTGCAAATACAAAATAATGCAATACGAAGTGTTACATTTACAATTCAATATCATTGTAACCGGGGAAGTTCATGCAACTGATACATGTTTGCAGTCAATAATTTATGTAAAACTATTTTCTAAAGCACAGAATTTTTCGAAAAATGTTATCGATATGTCGCTGCATAAATTTGCATATATTGTGAGAAATGCATATAACAACATATATTGTAATCGATTCATGTATTTAAGCATTTTGCTTTGAATTTATTTATCAGCTGCACATTTCTTGATAAAAGCATGTGGATGTGTGTGTGCATTTATTTACATATTTATATTCATAGTGCCGCTTCAAGACAATAGCTTGGTGAATAATTGAATTTTTTGTTAAGGTACGTTCACACTTGTGAAATATTTGCCCGAAGAAGTGCAACCACTTAATACTGATGAAATGTTTTCATTCAGACACATAAATAATACAGTCATAGAATCCAATATTATTGGAAACTGTTTAACTTAATAAAGACTTGACTGAATTAAAATATGTCATTACTATTCATTGGATGCGGCTTTTTGGGCAAATATTTGCCAAGTGTGAACGTAACTTTACTCGCTTTATTTTGAAATTCATTAAATTTAGAAGGTCATAGGTTTTTATTTTTGTTGTAAGTTTTTCTTAAACACTTGAGGTCAAACTAAACTAGACTTTGCTACCGGTTTTAAACAAAATTCGGTGATGAAAATTCGAAAAACAAACAAATCAATATGTTATTGCAATATAGTTATTGTTTAATTTATATCAATAATAAATAATTCATATTATTGTGCAAATCTAAGTTATTCCTTTGTTTTAAACAATTTTAAACCCGATGTGGTTTACGAAATGAATGTAAAACATAAATTTATATAAAAATTTGCATTTTCCAAAAGGCCTACCTGTTAATACAAACGACAAGATAAATTAAACAACAACAAGATACATTTTGAAATCGATAAAGTCTTCCTCAAACAACAGGGTTGACATATAATTTGCATTCGACTTTTATACTCTTAAATTCTGCCAATTAAATTTAATCCAGATTTGTTTAGTCAAATCGAATATATAATTAAATTAACCGATTACTACAAATAATAGCTGGTAGGGGACACCCTAATTATTGAAAATTTAGGCTAGATGTGGTTTATTTTATATTAGGGTAGCATTAATATTGGCGGTCGCTTATACATAGGACTCCCCTAGGCACAGTCGGGGGATAGTTCGGGCAGTGGAAGCTAATTTTATAAAAATTTTATTTACTATGGGAGCCTCCTTAAAGAGGGCCGATAGGAGTTGGCATGGTCATAAAAAATACAAGAGAGCCGGTGCTACATTTTAACCCTCAGGGTGAATTTTTTTATTTTGCCCTATTTTGGACTCAACCATTTCGTGATAAAAACTTCACAATTGATACTGCTTCCAAAAAGATTCTCCAAATTTTTGGATACTCATTTATGCATTCTAAGATTAACAAACAATTGATTTCCCTCACATACACAACAAATAATCTTGTAGCTCTATAATTTTGACACCGTTTTACTTAAAAAGCAACACCATAAACAAGTTGACATTCAGTATGGAAAAGACCATGACCGAGCGAATATACTGACTGTTTGGGTTAAACTATTTAAAAACTTTATAAACACACTAATAAACTAACAACTGTGCAGACTTGGAAAATAATTGGTAGAAGAATAATAAAAAAACAACTAAATACATGCGAATCAAAAAGAACTGTCGTCGTCTGTCTTCTTTAAAGTTTAAACAACATCAAACCACATGTGAAAAAGCAACAATTGAACAAAGTGTTTTTGGGCGAATTTTTTATTTTAACGTTTTATGATTAAATTAAGTTTTACAAGTATGTCTATATAAGCATGTGTGTATGTAAGCAAAATAAATGACAACTGATATAAAACATAAAAAGTTGTGAAAGAAGTGCGTTAATCTTGAAAATAACATCAGAAGCATGTTAATTAGCGACTTTGTACGAATTACAATTGTTTGGTACTGCAAATAGTGTCGCATAAAAACAATTCAATTTAACCCGCTAAAGAAATTCCTCAAGAAGAATTCATAGAAAAAAATTAAATTAAAGTCGCTTGTTCGTATATATGGAACATCATAAATAACTAATTAAAACAAAAAAAATATATGAGAATATTATTAAAAATATAAAATGTTGTATTTTAAACCTTGCGGCCGTAGTACACTATTAACGTTGTTAACCTCTATAGTAATTTGCATAATTGTAATACCAGAATCCGATTCAATTGCTATAGCACCATCAACTTTTGGCACCGCTATTGCCAGAGCGGGTAAAATTTCAAATTCCTTAAAGGTGAGTACATCATATCAATTCAGAAACTTCTGCTCGACTAATAAAATTGAAATTTATTTTAAACAACTTTTGTTTCGAAATCATTCTTTAGCATTGCATTTCCACGTGAGATAATAAAAATCTTTTCATTTAAAAGGTTGCATTTTTATTGAAATTCAAAAGAATGGTTTTTATGTCACAAAAATTATTTTTCAATTAAAACAAGTTTAATTATTATTATTATTATTTTTTATAGTGAGTTTTCCAGATCCATGAGTTACGAGTTTTATTTTGTAGAAAAAAATCATAGAATATAATTATGTAATTTTTTAGACTCTTACATGTACTCGTATTTAGATAACTGAAGCAATAATAAAATTAATTAATTTTTTATTGCCGCTTTTAAAATAAATTGTAACAAACAGGCCATGTCTCAAGGATTTTTGCAAACAAGGCAAAGCACAGTGATTTGTAATCTTGTTTCTTTCACACCTGCAAAGTTGACTACCTCACACATCAAATTAATTTTTGGTCTAACCCTCTTATTCATAAAAAATAAAATATATTTGAGCTCTATTTTAAGAAAATTTTGCATGAAAAAGGTTTAATGAAATATATTTCAAACCAGGGACCGCAAATAACGATTATTTTCCAAATTTAAAGTAAAAAAATCAAACTAAGACACTTTCATACACGTACTACTTTTAGATGGATTAATTTATATTTAGGTTTTACTGAAAAACTTAAATGTACCGATTATTTTTCGAAAAAAGCTGTTTCTTGATTTTTACTTATTCCGCCGAAAATAATAGTTATTTTATGAGATTAATTTTTTGTTTGGAAATAGCAGTTGCTTTTTGAATTTTATTTTTTCGCTTAAAAAAATTGTTTTTATATAAAAAAATTAAAATAAAAAACTACCAGTTTTTTTAGTAAATAAAATGAAAGTTTTCAATAAGGATTTTGAATTGAGAAAAAATTATATTTGCGCTAAAATTAATATTAACCAATTTTAGATCGAATTTATTTAAAATTTATTTGTCTAATTTTTGGGGATTTCATTGAAGATTTCTCAGCATTTTTCTAAGAAAAAATATAAGACAAGACATGACTTTACTTTTCTGAGGAATAAATAAAAATCAGAATACAATTATTAAATTTAAATTTTTAAATCTATATGGTCTCTGTTTCAAAACCACTTTAAATTTTATGAATATGGAGGTGAATATTAATATTTTTCATATCCATGCGTTAATTTGCCCACTGCTTTAGAATATTCTACAAAACCACAAACAATGGATTAGGTGTTATACATCCTCCATACGATGCTTATCAACCGATCTTATTTCCGTTTATTGCTCGAAAAATAAAAAGTGTTTCAAAATTGTTCGCTCAACTTTATTTATTTTTCCAAGATACGGAAAATCCTTTCTTTGGGTTACTGCTCCAAATGGTTCTAAATTCACAAGCGAATGCACGACTTCCTAACATACGCAGGAGTTCGAGAACGATTTAATAAAGTTGTCGACCTTGATAATGTAATTTTTAAAAACATCGTCAACTTTTCTATATGACAAGTTTGGCGTTTTGCAACTCATAAACGATTTCACAACAATGCAAGTGTCAGAACACACTTGAGTAGTGTGTTGAAATCTATATTCTTGACATCCCTTTATCGCGTCTATTAATTTGAAAATTCAATCTCAATTTAGTGTTAAATCTTTTCGGTAAATCATTCTATTTGCTGTAATAGATATTACAAATATGGTTTTGCATATTCCTTAGTCATTTCATTAATATTTCAAAATTTCAATATATTAAAAAAATTTTGTCTAAATGTTGGTGATTAATACAAGAAATCTTTCGTGATACTTTAGCGAAATACTTTGAAAATCGTAAAATAATTGTTAATTGTTTTTTTTTTTGTGTGTTAATGTTTGTGGCAGTTGTCTGCGGCCCTTCGGTTGAATTTTTGCCATAAAAAACGTCTTGAGTACGTGTAATTATTGTGACCGTAAATCTTTGACATGAAAGCTAAAACTACATTTTTATTAAGTCGAATGTGGAAACTATAAAAACAGTGATGCCTGAGTTGATGTGACAGATGAATGCCAAGGGTATTTAGTGAGCTTTTCAAATGATTATTTCTTGTAAATTTGATATCAAAACTAATAATTTAAAATGCTTCCGTTTTTTGTTTCCTATAGGCTCATATTTTTGTTTTAAACAGAAATTTATTTTCAAGGTGTATTTACTTAAACATTTTTAATGAAACACTTAAGTAGGTGAAGCGGAAGATTAAGCACAAAATAGGTGTGCGATAACATCAATTCAGCATATAACAAACAAATATTTAAACTGAAGATTAAAGAAAAAAAATAACACTTTTTTGTTTCATGATTAGCGATATGGTGTGTCATAACAGCGGTTTAATGTACTTGCCTTTGCCATTTTTATATTTAATATTTTTAAAATTTGCTTTACTGTATTTTTTTATTTACTTTTAATTATTATCAACATTGTTTCACACATTTTTGGGTATTAAAAATTTATTGTCCAAAGCTTAAAAAGTCAGAAGACAAAACGATTGTTTTAGCCTTCTAGACAATTGTGTATTTGCAGGTGACACATTTGAATATTCGATCTTGAGTACCATTTCAAAAACCAATTACATTTGGAAATTGATATTCTATTTGAAGAATATTAGCAATTTTAAATATATGTATGTGGAAACTGCGGGGACTCGCATAAAATATAATAGTTCAATATTATTTAAATTGATCGTATATTCCAAGGAAATTGGGAAAAGTTAATGTTAAGTAACTTCGTAGCCTTTACGGCTGAGCACAGCCACATTTACATCACTCAGTAGGGGATTTGGAAAAGAAGTGGAAAGAATTCTATAGTCACTAATCGGATAGTCCGGTTGTAATAATTCTATAGGAAACAGCACATTTGGATTCAAAACTTTTTCAAATACAAGGAAACATAGTCTGTTTGATATAAGTTTACTTTAAATACATAAGATACATACACAAATTCTAATTTACTTTCCTAATTTACTATATTTTAGTTACAGAAAATTTTACATCGCTATATAAATATATATATATATATATATATATATATATATATATAGAATGGTATATATATATGGTATATATATATACCATTCGTTATAGTATGTTTTAATTGTAGGTTGCATATTATAATAGTTATATTGACAATAAACATTTCTTAGATCCACGAATTCGATAAGGAAATGAATTGGGAGTATAAAAATAAATTAAATAGTAACATTTCCGAAACAGCTTCATGGTACAATAAAGAGTTTATCACACGATAAGTTACAGATAACACATTTACTAAAAACGCAATTCTACACATCGCTCAGTTATTGCAAGATCATCATAACTAAAAAATGTGTATTGCAGCAAACGAATTAAAATTGGTAACTTACGAGCACTCAAAGATGGATATGGCGATTAATTGTGTTTTCATAAAACAAATAAAAATTGTTTTTCCTAATTATTTCGGGTTTTCAGATAATGATAAATATTGTATGATGAAAGGAAAATTTGGGAGTAGAAATACAAGTTCAGAATTTGATCGATTTTTTATAAAATTAAAGGAAAACATTTTGTTTTCATTTACGGGAATTTTACTATTATCTCTGCACACTGATCACGAAAAGCATCAATTAAACCAGAAGAACTTGGCAACAACACAAAACGACTGTTGTTGCTGTTGTTTATTATAATTATTGCGTGTATTAAATAACAAAACGAAAATATGAGAATCAGTTAATAGATACACCAAAGCTATTTGAGAGAGTAAAAATAATTCGTGGAAAATAATATTTATTTAATACGTGCAGACAAAATAATACACTAATGGCTCGGTTTACAAGAAAACTAGCCATTGACCATCCTCTGATCAATAAATGTATGACAATTCTCTTCTCATATGAAATTTGCTACTGATATTAAAGTTGCGGGAGCACGCCGGAACTTCTGGAAGAGTTCGCTTGGAGATGCCTAATATTCAAATCTATTTCATATAATAAAACAATTTAAGATTAAATAAATACCTCGGTGTTCATCGTAATCGTCATTTATATTGAAACCACTTCAAAGTAATCAGGTTAATAGACGAATTTTAACATCAAGCCCAAATATTAAAATCTTCTCGCTTACACATTTTTTTTACATGTGATACTATGAAGTAGTATTAAAAGATTGAATACATTTCAATTTCGAATAAAACCAAAAATGAATCACATAAAAAAGTATTGTGTGTATCCATCCTGCAAAGCAAGGGAAAGGTGTAATTGAGCAAAAGCAATCACAGGCATATGTACAAACATATATATATATAAATAAAAACTGAAATAATTGTCTGTTGTTGCATTAAAAGATAAAAATAAAAAAACAATGCAAAAAATTATTTAACAACAACGAAATGCATGAAAATACCAGTAATATTTAAAGCCAAACTTCAAGTCAGTTTCAGCAAATACTCCGTCTGACCGTATTGAACAGAAAAATCAGTTACAAACGAATAGCAGCAGTGTTTAAACATATAAGAAAGTGTAAAAATTCAGTTTAACGCTAAAAACATATGAAAAAGTTAAGGAAAATTCCATGAACAAAATAGCAAACCAAAGTTTTTAAAAAGATTTACAGAAAATATTATTAAATGTATTTTTGAAGTTTTCTGCTAAAACATAAAGTATTTCTTAAAACAAACTGTTTAAAATTTTCGAAAATATCTTAAAATAGTCTAGTACTTCCTATTGCACAATACTGCACAGTGGGAATACGCAAAATATTGGCGACAATTCTTTTGCATTTTGAAATATTTTTGTATTGTGAAATCAGATGATTTTGTTTGTCAAGTTTTTCATCATAAAACATACCGGGAAACGTATCTAAAAAAGCTCTTCTAATATTTTGTTTCATTAGGGAGTTGCACTCCCATATACTAAAAAAATGCATTTGTGTATACCATATTAAATATGCAAACTACTAAAGTATTAAACAATTTCCATAATAATAAATACAACAGGAAAACGTTGTATGTTAAGCAAATAATATATACTAACGTGAACAAAACAAAAAGTTTTAATTAAAATTTAGTCCCATATTCATAGAACTTAAAAAAATTTCAAAGACATTTTATTAAAATTTTTTTTAATTGATTTTAAATATATATATGACCGTGCAGTCATTTCATACTGAATCTCCCCGATTTTAGTAATTATGCTAAAACCTTTAACTAAATTTACTTGAGATCATTGTTTTCATTTTATATGAAAATTATGTACAATTTTGAAATCAAAATAAAACTATAAATTCATAAATTTCTTTTAGAAAGTATTTTTAAGATATTTTTTTACTTTTGTTTCACTGTGCAACTTAAAAAGGAAAAGTTAAAATTTGTGTGAGTGCTATAGCAAACAGTAAGCTTTTTTTCCAATTGTCTCCATATTTATTTACTTTATATAATAACAAAAACAATAATAATAACGAGACAATGTCTTGCCGTCGCTCATTGGAATATGTGACTGCATTAGCTGCAATTGCAATGGCTCTCGCTCTTATTGTATTCGCAATATCGGCCACAAATCGTAATAATCGCGAAAGTAATGAAAATTCAATCAACAATACTGCAATTAGAAAGCAGCAAGCGGAAAATAACTCTGAAACACAGTTACTAATTGGAACAACGACCATTAAAGACTTTATTAACTCAGCAACGAAGCCAACCGAAATGGCCAGTGTAACAGCAACATCTTTGTCAACGGCAAGCAAAACCACAACAACAACTACCACGAGTACTGCCACATCTATTTTGCATCAAGTCGAGGAAAGTGATCATGCTGTTTTTCCAACGATCACTTCCGTTGTTACATCAGTCACATCTAATGATATTTCACCGGTTGATGACATTGTTGTTATCGATAACAGACATGGTGAATTTTCAACAACAACTTTAACTTCCGCCATTGATCATTCCTTAATAGAGGTAACAAAACAAGTTGTTTGTAAAAATATGCAAGTTTGCCAAAAATGCATTCGTGTTTCAAATTTGAAAAAAATAAACAACGAAAAGAGTTCTTGTTATGACTTTGATATTTGCTTACATTAAAAAAAAGCTTCAATTGCTAACTTCGAGTTTTTATAAAATTTGGGAAAAAATAATCAGCTTTTAAAATTAAATAGAAGGGTTAAAAAATTCCCAAAAATACTAATTTAACTAAGAAAAAAAAAAAAGAAATAAAAAATATAATTTAAAAGTCGATCGAACGAACAGCTTGCGGGATCGCTGAATTGGCAGAATTCTTTTTCTATTACGAAAAATGAGGCACGAGATCAAATAAGATATCTTCAATATATTCAAGGCCCACTAATCACGCATTGTTTTTTTTTTTTCTTTGCAAAATATTGTTAACTTCCAACGAAAAGTATGCACGAAATCTGTTGGTTTTCCTAAAAATTTTACTTTGTTACCTTTAAATAATGGAAAATTTTTCATTACATATTTGGCTAGAAAGTTGTAATATGTCCAAGTAAGAAAGTCGATTTAGGCTACTGTGTAACGTACAGCCAGTGAACATTTAATAACCCACATTTTGTCTGATCACTTTTCCTCAACCTATTACGCAGCTTTCCTCGATGAAAGTGGAAAAATTGCAAAATTATGTAAACAAAATAGTAAAACATAATATGAAATGAAAATCATTTATTTCATTGTTATACCAGTATTTTTGTGTTAGTCTCAATGATGTTTATGCAAAAAAACTGTGTAACAATTTTTGTGTTAGCCAATGGCCATTGACTTGAATTATAGTTAATTGCAATAGAAGAATAACTTATAGACACACATACATACATGTCAACATATTAATATTTAAAGTTAGCTATTGGTATTGTTTTGTACGCAATCGGTGGTAAAATTTCATAAAACGTAAACTAAAATGAGATCTATTAATGTTATAAATTACAAAGAGCTTATTGGACAATCTTAAATAACAAGTGATATTTATGGTAAAAAAGTGGAAAAATCGACTTGTGATCAGTAAAAGATGATTATAACGACTCATTCTGTTCTGAAAAGTCCAAAAATAATACACGTTTCCTAATTCATAAAAGGTTGTTCATGCTTATAATCTTCGTATATCACAGATTTCTATACAAGAGTTGTCAAACAAGCAGTTCACAAACATACAATATTTTTATATTAACTTCAATTTTGATAAGCTAATTGATGAAAAGATATTTTTTTTTATTTTGAAGGACATGATAAATATTCCAAAGATCAAAGGGAAATCGACATCAGTTTTTAAATACTCAATTTACGAAGCAGAACAGCTGTTTTCACAAGCCCTGCACTTTGGTCCTTACGTATTTTCGTTTATTGCCACTTATTAAGTTTCTTATTTGTATAAATTTTATTATGCAAAAGGATAATATAAAATGTATCAAAAATGTTTTTTTTAATTGGGTCCTTAAACCTTAGGGACTTTTTTTGGTCATTTAAATCATTTAGCTCTTTGATTTGTGGGTTTTTAGTCACGCTATAAAAAAAATAAAGAAATGATTATCATAAAATGCACGAAACTCAATGTGAAATCCAAAAATAAATCAAAACACTGGTCCCATGGAGTTCATTATGACCAACTTCGTACCTTGGGCTATATATAAACGATGTTATTAACCCGAAATTATATTGGCTCCGGTGACTGACTGCACACGACTTATGCCTTCACATAAGAAGCAACAACGTAGTGTATCATTTATGCGAGTGCGAAGCAAAACTCTCGAAAGAGAGCAAACGATCAGTGATCTGGCTGCACCTAAAAAATATTTATAATTTCAGGCATGAAGCGTGTATCAGCGAGTTTGCTGAATTTTTACAAAAAACAAATACGTAGAGTCGTTTAGGGATTGTCCAATGACGCTTAAAATGATCATAATCGAAGTCTAATAGCACTACCAGCTTTTATGAGTTGCGCTGAAACTATGCGAGACGACTGCATGAACATAAAATAAAAAAACGCTAATTGATTTTAAGATTAACCTTATTTTTTAACATACCTCGTATACCTTTTGGGGTTCCATGTGTGTGCAAACATTGAACCGTATTGAATATTTAAAGTAAATTATTTTTTAGTAGCGCATTCACTTGCACGTTATTTATTAAAATTGTTCGTCTTAAAGATGATAAAAAAGAGTTGGGAACTTTGCTGAGGAGGATAAACTATAAAATTATTTAAAGACCCACTAGTTTCAGGTTAATAACAGTTAAATAAAAACAGAAATAAAATTGCATGCATAAAAGGGATCAAAACAAATCCAAGGTTGATCACTAAAAATCATCTGAATGAATGAAATTCAGGATGCATATTTCACTTCCAGTAAGGCCCATTTTTCACCAAATTTATGAGTGTATATATTGATAACCATACATCATTTTCTAGACTTATTGATTCGCCCTCGCAATAGATTAAGTGTAATTGTTTAGCTATTTTAGAAAACATATATTAAGATTAAAACTGCACCGATTTTGATTGTTTTAAACTTAACATGAAATAAGTTTCGAAAACGTTTTGCTTGACTTGCTAAATCGAATATTACAAATAAACAAATTTACTACAGCTACACTTTTTAAGCAAAATTATAAAAACAAAATTATTCAAACAATATTCAGAGAAACTTGTTATAGATTTATTTGTACAAAAAGAGAAAACAAACAAAAAATAATTACCTTTAAAACTAAACGCCAACTAACCAAGAAGTAATGCAACTTTTGAATTTCTCCACAGGAAACCACGGCATGGAAAACACTGACATCACATCCAAATTCACTGGTGCAATTGTTACCGTCACGTGCAATGCGTGTGGTGCAAGAAGTTGTAAGGTCATTTCGTGTAAGTATGTTAAATGCTTCAAACGAAAATATTCACAAATACACGCTATATTTACCATCAAACAATATTATTAATTCGTTAATAATATTAATAATATCTATTAGGCAACAACAATGACAATAACCATACTAATACAATATCCTAAAACTAGTCGCAGCGGAACAAGCATTCTAAGCAACAAGTGTCCTTCAACTGCGCTCAAGATATACTACCAACACACTTTTCAATGCAAAAACTGGCTTAAATTATGGTTAAAATGAAAAGTTGGCCAAAACAAATTTGTTTTTGTATGCGAGAATAAGCAATTTCGAGTTTTAGATTATTCTGGCTCACGGCTGGCTGGCAGTTGAATACAAATACTTTGTTTTAGTTTTGATTCGAATGAACAAAATTTTGTGATTAAGAATAAAATGCTAAAATATTTTTCGCGAATACGTTTAAACATGAGAGAGGTCAGTAAGTGAAACTTTGAAAATGAACAAAAAGGCCCAGCTCATAATATTACACTTATATAGCAAACGATTTTAAATATTTTTTTAAAGAATATCGTTTTTAAAATTTATTTAATAAAAGATAAGTTCGCTTATAAAGCAATTTTGCTTACGTCAAATTTTGATATTACCATATACGTCTGGATTTAGCCAAAAAGTCAATAAAAATTCAATATCAACCGTTTTTCTATAAGTAGTGGCAGATTTCATGCCAGATATTGTGTGTCAATGCCTGCAAGCAAATGTTTAGTTAAATGTGATGGTCTACACCAGGTTTGGTAAACTTAATGCTCTGAAAGAGCCAATTTCGTAAAACTTTAAAGTTAGGACCTTTCTTTCACTCTACATTTTGCAATAGGACTGGAATAGGAATGGAATGTGTAAACAGTAATGCATATATATATATATATATATATATATATATATATATATATAATGTTTGTTTTCCAACCCTGGCCTCCCATCCAACAGATTTTCATAAGCAAAAGAATTGATATTTTGATTCAAGTACGTGTAGATGAGAATGTATTCAACCGTAAATTGTTGTAAATGCAACTAATTTTTCTTCAATTTGTTGGCTTTAAACTTTAATATATTTGGTAGTGAAACTAAAGTGATACTTGCCAATATTTTCAAATGTAATTCATACACTTAAACTTGTACACAAGCATTTTCAATTGAAGTTCAATAGAGTGGTGTTGCATTTATTTAAGAAAATCAAAGTTAAAAAAATTAACTTGAATATAAAAAAAAACTTGTCAAGTTTTAGATTGCATAACTTTTTGGTTGAAAATTGCTGTATTTATAACTATAAATTTTGAAAGTGTTTATTTTAATGCAATTTAGGTTAACTTTAAGATTTAAATGTTCTTGTGCAACAAAATTAATATTTTTCGCAACACTTTTTGAAAGATTATTTTAGAAGACAAAATTTAAATGATTCGACTAACTGAACAACATCAAACTGTTTCATTGTTATTCGATTAAATTTTTACCTAATATAAAAAGTCTTTTGGTGGAGATAAAATAAAAATAAAGTTCAACTTTTTCAAAAAAAAATTTGAATTTGACAAGTTGTGACCCTCCAACTATTTGCCGTTTGGCATATCAACGAATATTAGATAATTTACGAAATAAAACTAAATCGTCTAGTCAAATAAAAGAGCTCCGTTTTCAAACTTTATTATTATAGAAGTTTTTAGCAAAATTTATATTTCAATTCTAAGTAAATAAATGTTCTAACAGAAAAGTAAGAATAATCAAGCACACTTCTGTTTGATCTTTGAGCGCTATCCATAATTAATAAAAACTATTTGGAAATACAAAATAAATATTCTAACAAAGTGATAAATGCTCTTAGAAGTTTTATTTATCTATTAGTTTCGCCATAAGAAATTCCTAAGCCAAACAACTATGTCAAGGTGTTTGCAAGACAACATTTTATGATTTTGAATATTTTTGGCAAAAATATATACAAAATGATAGATTGAAAGACATTAATAACAAGATAACTAACAATGAATCGTTCTAATATAAACGTTTATAGAAAGACGCCCATGTGGTGGTGACAACATCGGCTGGCAAAGTACGAGGGCGTTTTCAAAAATATCGTTCTGGTGAACGTGGTGGCTATTATAGCTTTAAAGGCATACGTTATGGCCAAGCTCCAGTAGGCGTTAGAAGGTTGTTATTTTATACACACATTTATGTTAAATATTAAAATTTATCTCTTTAAATTGTATAAGATTCCGCGAGGCAGAACCTGAAAAAAGTTGGGCTGGCATAAGAGATGCCTCCAGAGAGGGCTCCAGTTGTCCGCATAAAAATATGATTTTAGATACATTCAAAGGAAATGAAGACTGTTTGTTTTTAAATGTATTCACTGCCAAAATGCCCAAAGGGGAGTAGTAAGTATTTATTGAATTTTTATTTTATTTTATTTAGTTTCTCTCATTTTATACTTGTATTTTTAGTAGTCCTGAATTTCCGGTCATGGTTTGGCTGCATGGTGGTGGCTACTCGTTTGGCTCTGGAAATACATTTTTATATGGCCCCGATTATCTGGTGGCTGAAAATATTATTTTGGTGACTTTAAACTACAGATTGGGACCTTTGGGTTTTCTAACAGCTGGCCCTGATGCACCTGGTAATCAAGGGTTGAAAGATCAAATTTTGGCCTTAAAATGGGTACGTGATAATATTGCAGCATTTGGAGGAGATCCCAATCAAGTTACTTTATTTGGTGAATCGGCTGGAGCTTCTTCGGTGCAAATGTTATTACTATCACCGTCAGCTAAAGGTTTATTCCATCGGGCTATTTCTGAAAGCGGTTCTGCTTTAAATCCCTGGTCAATGGGAGAAAATTCTGTTACAAGAGCATTTAGGCTAGCTGCGAATTTGGGTTATGTTGGCGCCAATAACACAGAAGATATTCTAGAATTTCTGAGAAGAACTCCAGCAATGAAACTAGTGGAAGCTGCTCCAACTACTCTAACGGAAGAAGATTTTCGTAACAATATTGGCTTGCCGTTTGTGCCCGTCATTGAAGGCTATTGGAATGAGAAAGGAGAGAAAAGTATTTACTATGAAACTCCTTTAATTACAGAAACACCAGAAGAATTGTACAGAAAAAATAAATTCCATAAAAATATACCCTACATGACGGGATACAATACACATGAAGCCATGTTGTTTATAAGACGTAAGTTTTGAATTTAGATTTTGAGTGCCTTTTATATTCTAAGTAAATAGTAGATCTCTTCATTTCGTTTTTGATTCATTTTTAATTTTTATCAAGAAAACATTAAGACTGGATTTTCGAAAACTCCATTAATCTGGAAACGGATTTGTGCCGCCATTGTCAAGTTTGCATATACAATTTTCCCAAATTAGTTTTGCTTAAAGAAATAATGGAAATATCAGAGTTTCAGGCTACTTTGAACTAAGTTTAAACAGCCTAAGTCCGTTATTTAGGTTAAATTTGTAAATTGTCAGTTTTATATAGGGCACCGCATTTAGTTTACCATATTTTCGATAATTTTTCTTTCAAAAAGTAATTCAATTTGCACGTATCGGAGGAAATTTGTTGTATTCTATCGAATATTATTCGAAATTATTATTTTTATATCTTCTTAGTGGAAAATATCATTTCAGATTTTATGAAGGACTACTTAAGTTTTAGCATAATTGAGTTACTGGATTTTTTCAGAGCTGTGGGGTATGTTTTGAATGGTTCAATATAAAAAAATAAGCTCATTACAGACACTACAACTTATTAAGATTCTTATTTTATATGTAGAAACTTTAAATTATAAAAAAAACTTATATTTGTGTATAAAATTTATTTACATTTGCAATTATTGTTATATTTTCAGGCTTACGTAAAAATCCTCAACTACTGCAAATTATTGAGAATGATTTTGAACGTTTGATACCCCGTGATCTCAACGTTACGGACCAAAAAGAACGTGTAAGTCGGGATATGCGTCAATTTTATTTGGGAACGAAACAAGTCAGCATTGAGTCCGTCGATGAAATGATAGCGGTAAGTGATTGTTTGGAAAAGTAAAATTAAGTCCGCATAAAAAAACCATACTCGGCTTTAATATTCTGCCAGACTTAGACTTCTTCCACAATACAAGATGGTATCCAATAGGATGTCCCCTGCTCCAGGTCATCATTTTTATTGATTTTTAATCAATTTCAAAAAACTTAAGAGGGAATTGAAATTATATTTTCAATTTTAACTTTTTTGATGGATATGTGGTAAACAGTCATTTTCACACATTAAGGATCTCGGCTGGGTGAAAAATTCCAATAGCTCCACCGTCCCCCTACACTCATTGACATCTACGGCTAAAATTCAGTACAAAAATTAACACCATAAATACATTTTTAAGCTACGAAAGAAACTATGCGTTTTCAAGGCCACGGTTTAGAAAAAATCCTTTTATATTTATAAATTTTGTTCAATTTGTTTCTTGTATTTTTATTGAAATTGGTTACTTGTATTAAATAATTTCAGTTACTCACCGATTTAATGTTCCTACAAGGCATTAGACGCACAGCCAGATATCATGCCAAATATGGTAACGCTCCCGTTTACATGTACCGCTTTTCATTTGATGGTGCTTTAGGTTTATATAAAAGAATGCTGGGCCTGCAACGCCCGGGTGTGTGTCACGGTGATGAGATGGGCTATTTGTTCAAATTTGGTTTCTTCAATTTGAGTTTAGATCCAAAATCAATGGAAGTTCTAGTCAAAAATCGCATGGTGCGAATGTGGACAAATTTCGCTAAATATGGGTATAAGAAAATTATTCGAAATATTAATATGAAAATTTTAATTGTAATTTTAACTAACTGCAGAAATCCTACCCCACCCCATATAGATGATAATTTACTTACCACTACTTGGCTACCTATTAATCCCAACGATGTTATGCAGAATTTAAGTTACATTGATATAACCACAAATCTTGAAATGAAAGTCAATCCAGAGTTTGAACGACAACAGTTTTGGGATTATATGTATGAGCATTACAATGGCAATGCTATGTAGAATACAGTGCGGGAATATTACAATTTAGTTATAATTAACTAAATTCAGATATAGAATTATCCCATCCGTACTTTTCTTTACGTGCACAAAGCTACATAAACTTAAGCGAAAGATTTTTCCAATGTAAAAATTTGTGTAGCTTCGTACACACTAAGAAATGCACATATTTAAAAAAAACACAATATTTAAATTATTTAATAAACTAAATTTTTATTGATCATTTGCCATGTTTTAAAAAACTTATAACTGTGCGTGTTTTATACATTTTACAATTAATTTTAGTTTAGCATTAATCTTCTACAAATAATTTTTTATATACACGAAATTAAAATGTTATTTTTTCATTTGATATAAAAAAGCATTTAATAAGTTATTGTACAATATTGTAATCATTGTAAATAGTCAAAGAAAATTACACAAAGTATGAGAAAATACTTTTTAATAGAAATAAACTTGTTAACCATTTTCTTCAAAAAATTATATATAGTCTAAAATTACTTAAAATTTGTTTTCTTATTTTTTAGCGGTTGCTAGAGTGGGCGCCTGGGAGGAGTGATACAGATACATTTGCAGCAAAAATATAGTATCATCTAAAGTTAATTCAGCCTTTGATAATATCTTAATACGTGATTTAACTTTGTCGAGTATTTCTCTTTCGGGTGGCGTTAAGGTTTCAAGTATCTTAAAATAGAATTCAATTAATTTTAAAATACGACTATTGAAATCGTTTAATTACAAAAGCTATTACCTCTGCTATATATTCTTCAGACTCCCCTCTCTCTTTCATGGTCGCTACAATACTGTCTAATTTTTGAGATTTCTCTATTAAGCGTTTATGTTCGTTTTTCTCATAATTGGAACGTGTTATATTGTTGTATAAGGCTTTATAACAAATATCCAATAACATTTTTGTAATCTATAGGAAATAATGGTTTATTAAAATTTACTTTTATTTTCAAATATCATGTTTACCTGTTTTTGTTTAAGGTAAAATAGATAAAATGCTTTTGCCGGACCAGTACCACCTCCGCCGGCTTTTCTTATAGTCTTGATTTGCAAAAATTGCTCCTGAAATAAATTATAAGAAAGCAATTTTGCTTCCTTGGCTGGTATCATGGCCTCCTTTTGTAAGCCTTCTTGTTCAATATATTTTTTCACGCGAACCACTCGAAATATACGTGAAGCTTTCGAACCAAATCGTTCGGTTATTACATCTTCTACACATGCTAAGGCTAAATTTTCAAAACCTACGGCCATGTCTACCACATATTGGCCAGCGCCCATTTCGCCGATCTTACGAATAAAACCAAGTGAATCATCAGCTAAAATATATATTTTATGTTGTTAATAGATAAGTGTAAATGCTAAAACTAAATTTCAGTACCTATTGTAGACACATATTGGTCTAAATATCGGACTAAATCCAAGTTGCTAGAATTCCTTTCAACCGATTGTTTGATTTCAACAACAGTAAATGGATTTGAACAAAGCTATGAAGAAATAATAAGAAATGTCATATTTGAAAATGTATGAAGTTATGGGTGTAAAATATTTATTTGTTGAACCTAAAATAAAGTTTTAGTAAAAGTCGAAATCAACTAATTTTTAAAAACATGGTTGAATGTTTAAAATTTGTATGCATAATCAGTCTCTTTTTTGTCTACAAATGCAAATTAATACATATTCATACTTACTCTCTGCCATGGATCTGTTCTTTCATACATTTGCTTTAATATGTATTTGAAGCATTCGGCTGCACTGGCTCCAAGTTTTCGTTCAATTGCCCCCACCATTACGGCATCTCGGAAGTCTTGATGAAATCGATTGAAATTAATTTGCCAATACAATTCTGAAACATAAGTACCAAAACACAAAGATGTGTACGTTATAAAAAATAGGACATTCATTCATATAATTTAAAAACAAAAATGCTTCGATAATGGTGTATACGACATCTATGATCTCGTTTTGTGCTAACCCTATCTATTAATATATTCGTTCGTATACTACAATTGGTTTGCAATAATAAATATGATGGGCTTACGTGCATCTTTGGCCTGCGAAGCTGGCAATGCTCCTGTTTGTATTTTCTTAAGCATTGGCATATCAATATCTGGCACAAGAAAAAGATCGCAAGAATCAATATTGAACTTTGGCACTAGATCTGGTTCTCCTTCAGTTGGCACTAGCATGGGAAGTCTGATTAAATAGTTGTCCTTAATCATAGTTACAAATGTGTCACGTATTGTTTCCACTTTATCATTGATTTCATTATTAGAGACACATTTTATGATGACATTAGAAGCGTTTTGTGAACCACTATGTAAAAGCTCTTCGGCAATGGCTGCGCCAACAGAACCATATTTAGCTTGTATTAAGTGTACATATCTGCAAAGGAACCCATTCTAAGAATCTATTTCGCTTTAATTTAAACAAGAAAGAAAATATCTACCTGGAATACCGCAATATGTATAGAACTTCTTCGCGCTTTAATGAATATTCCGCCACACATGGATTCGCTTCACTTTGTTGAAAAGTTATCAATTGATATTTTATCAAAACACCTAGCGCCGTTGAAACCTTGTGTTGTATGAAAAATCTTTTATATCAATATCGTTTTGTTCTCTTAATATAAAGATATTAAATTTTAACTTACTTCTCTTCTCGTTAAGTTAGAAGTTTTAACCAAGTTATTTAATGTCCTAGCATTAGCACCGAATAAGCAATCTCCAACTTTCTGTACTATTTCGCCAAAACATTGTTTTAATATCACTGAACACAAGTTTCCATAGTCTATAGACATTGTTTCTTATATTTTAATAATTAAATTCGATTTAATTTAAAAACCTACGATCTACGTACATTTAAAATATGTAAACAAAGGTGCACGTTCTTGTCGTCAAGCGTGCTGCCATAGTTATTTTGTGAGAATTCATTGAAACAGCTGATAATTGTTGGATGGTGTCTGTTGAACTACACCACACCAGTTAATTAGAATTTATTTACATATGTATATATATACATACATACAGATATATATATATACATATATATATATATATATATATATATATATATATATATAGCATTGTAAATAACTTCTCCCGAATCAAAGTATAGACAGAAATATCAATGTCATCATATCAATGTCAATGATATGATGATTAAGTTATATTGAACCATGTGCACTGTTTTATCAAATATATTTTCAAGAAGTTTGTGCATGATGTATATTGCTTTAATAGATAAGGCAGTCATCACCTAAAAATTTCTACCGTAATATTATTTAATTGCTACTTGAGGTAACAGCCATAGAGTCATGGAAACAAAATGAATGTTTTTTGGTTTTTTATTTACCTCGTGTCGGAGCTGGTTTGAACGAGTAACAATACTTATAATTGTAGTACTTCGAATTATCTAGAACTATCAAGAAAAGGATAAGGTGTTAACAATTTTTTGGTAGTACAGTTTAAAGTCATGTTTTAGAAAAGAATGTGCAGTAATATAAAGAAAATTTGGTTTCATTTACGGAAACCGTGCTATCAAGAGGATGCACGAGTTCGTTAACATTTGAAAACTATTACCGTAGTTAAGGCAGTGTTTTAATATAAGCAAAAAATGTTTATTGGCACTTGCACGCGCTTTTATATATGTATATATAACCCAAATTGGTATTATGTGTTTGTTCCAATATAAATATGAGAATAATTATTGATTTTCAATACATTAATGAAAGTGTTGATAACTTATTACAAATTAGTCAAAACAATAGTTCTGTAGTAAGTTATAGTTCCAAGGAAGCTTTTAGTTGTAAGTTTTTAATCTTCTACTCAGCACTTTTAGAGATTAAATAATTTTGACTTATACATACATACATATTAGTATGTACGAATACTATGAGTTGTATTTAGGAAATATAAATACACGGCTAATGGTATGAATTTTATATATTTAAATAGTATATTTAGGTAAGTAAGGCTATATGTTTCTGTTAAATATGTATATATTTATGTATACGTACGTAGATAGATTCATGCATACAAAAACTGCCTGCTACCCAAATGCTAAATACAAATAAACGCGGTTAAATTATTCCAACTATAGTTTGAACACGTCATTTTATTTGTTTCTTTTTTAAATAAATCCATTATGTACACGCTATAATTTATATTTAATAAAGGTCATTTTAGCAAATAGGAATTGTTTTCAAACTTTTTAATATTTTCTAAAACTTTCTTTACCTGGGTAATTCGGATTAATATATTAAGAAGTAATTATTGAAGATACAATTGACACCACGTGTGGTTGAGTGCCCACCATAAATGATTAATTCATACCTACTACCTAAATAGTTATGTGTGTGTATTAATTTGTGTCTATGTGTCTAAACAAACTGATAAAACCTAAAAAGTAATTGTTATTGAGACCTTGAACTTCATTTTCGAAATGGTTTTTAATTGTGAATATTTAAAAATTGCCAACTACTGAGGATAGAACTAGGTTGATGTAGGTAGTTCTCAAAGAAATACACACAATTTGTACCCATAGCATAGAATATGATCGATACATAGCATTAACACAATGTTTTATTTAAACAAAAGATAATTAGCAATTATTAATTTCATATGTATTAAACTGAAGCTCTTAAATTATTCTGTATGTGGCCTATGGAGTCAAATTCACTGAGAGTTTAAACAGCCGATTCAACACGGAAAAGGACCACATTTTAATATAAATATATATTTTCATATATCTGCGTGATCAGGGTTCTCAATTATGGCTGTTTTACAATTGAAACCTCAAATGCGCAGAACACACGTATATGATTATGTTAAGGACCACAAGTTTATATTATTTTGTAACGTTCTTAAAGATATTTTTATCGTAAAAATTTTTTGTTTAAAAGATTTCGTTGTGTCTTAGATGACAGTTTTAATCCAAATGAACGTTTCATTTTAAGAAGACCCTTATCGTCATATTTGTATCGTTTCATGAGGTAACAAAAGAAAAGCAAAACTTGTTAATTTCAATCAATGAGAACGAACGAATAATTATAACAACAACTAGTTTGATGAGGCCAAGACGCACATGCTTAGAATTTCAGTAAAATATTTAGATTATTTTACCTACTTGTCTCTTAAGCAGGGCTACCGTTGAAAGTTTTCAAAAAGTATCACAAAAGGAGGTTTTATCGTATAGAAGGGGCAACAGATAATAGCAATATGATATAATAAGTAATAATAAAGAAGGGATTTTTATATGTAATTTTTATTTTGAATGTTATATGTACAATTGAACGATAGCATTCATAATTATGAATTCATATCATACATGAACTTGTTGCTTTAAAAGAATTCGATAAAACAATATATCTCACGAACATATAAAAACTGTTATCTCAAAACTTGTGTAGAAAAGCCGTCCTCTGTAGTGGTTCTACAACAAAATAATCTGCGCGTTTATACTGTCTGGAGGGAATATTTATGAACATGATTCAGTTAAAAAACAGCTTTTGCGTATCTTATAGATGTGTGTATTTTCGTCTGCTCTTTTATTACATACGCACATAAAACAATGCCTATTCGTACTGCTGCACAGTGGATCAAAAACATCTCATTTGCACATAACTAGAGTTACCATAGATAAACAGTGAAGACCCCTAAAAAATAATCGATATAAAAGATTTCAATTTATCTTAATAAAAAAGGCCTAAGAAGAATCCTGATGATTTATTTTGGAAAATACTGGCAAAAAGAAGGTTGCTGACAAAAATTCAGACTTTTCTAAGAAAATGTAAAATAACCCGACTTTTTGAACAAATATGAAATTTTAGATTTTTGTAATTTTTCCAAAAATTCAAAATTAAGCATTTTTGCTTTTTAAAATGTTTTATTTTGGAAAATACTGGCAAAAAGAAGGTTGCTGACGAAAATTCAGCCTTTTCTAGGAAAATTTTTAAAAAATCGATTTTTTGAACAAATATGAAATTTTAGATTTTTGTAATTTTTCCAAAAATTCAAAATTAAGCATTTTTGCTTTTTAAAAAGTTTTATTTTGAATATAACTAGCAAAAAGAAGGTTGCTGACAAAAATTCAGCCTTTTCTAGGAAAATTTTTAAAAAATCGATTTTTTTAACAAAGAGGTGTACCCCTTATGAAATTTTCGATTTTTGCAATTTTTCCAAAAATTCAAAATTAAACATTTTTGCTTTTTAAAATGTTTTATTTCGAAAATAACTAGCAAAAAGAAGGTTGCTGACGAAAATTCAGCCTTTTCTAGGAAAATTTTTAAAAAATCAATTTTTTGAACAAAGAGGTAGAGAAATTTTCGATTTTTGCAATTTTTCCAAAAATTCAAAATTAAACATTTTTGCTTTTTAAAATGTTTTATTTCGAAAATAACGAGCAAAAAGAAGGTTGCTGACGAAAATTCAGCCTTTTCTAGGAAAATTTTAAAAAAATCGATTTTTTGAACAAAGAGGTACCCCTTATGAAATTTTCGATTTTTGCAATTTTTCCAATAATTCAAAATTAAGCATTTTTGCTTTTTAAAATGTTTTATTTCGAAAATAACGAGCAAAAAGAAGGTTGCTGACGAAAATTCAGCCTTTTCTAGAAAAATTTTTAAAAAATCGATTTTTTGAACAAAGAGGTACCCCTTATGAAATTTTCGATTTTTGCAATTTTTCCAAAAATTCAAAATTAAGCATTTTTGCTTTTTAAAATGTTTTATTTTGAAAATAACTAGCAAAAAGAAGGTTGCTGACAAAAATTCAGCCTTTTCTAGGAAAATTTTTAAAAAATCGATTTTTTGAACAAAGAGGTACCCCTTATGAAATTTTCGATTTTTGCAATTTTTCCAAAAATTCAAAATTAAGCATTTTTGCTTTTTAAAATGTTTTATTTTGAAAATAACGAGCAAAAAGAAGGTTGCTGACGAAAATTCAGCCTTTTCTAGGAAAATTTTTAAAAAATCGATTTTTTGAACAAAGAGGTACCCCTTATGAAATTTTCGATTTTTGCAATTTTTCCAAAAATTCAAAATTAAGCATTTTTGCTTTTTAAAATGTTTTATTTTGGAAAATACTGGCAAAAAGAAGGTTGCTGACAAAAATTCAGCCTTTTCTAGGAAAATTTTTAAAAAATCGATTTTTTGAACAAAGAGGTACCCCTTATGAAATTTTCGATTTTTGCAATTTTTCCAAAAATTCAAAATTAAGCATTTTTGCTTTTTAAAATGTTTTATTTTGAAAATAACGAGCAAAAAGAAGGTTGCTGACGAAAATTCAGCCTTTTCTAGGAAAATTTTTAAAAAATCGATTTTTTTAACAAAGAGGTACCCCTTATGAAATTTTCGATTTTTGCAATTTTTCCAAAAATTCAAAATTAAGCATTTTTGCTTTTTAAAATGTTTTATTTTGGAAAATACTGGCAAAAAGAAGGTTGCTGACAAAAATTCAGCCTTTTCTAGGAAAATTTTTAAAAAATCGATTTTTTGAACAAAGAGGTACCCCTTATGAAATTTTCGATTTTTGCAATTTTTCCAAAAATTCAAAATTAAGCATTTTTGCTTTTTAAAATGTTTTATTTTGAAAATAACGAGCAAAAAGAAGGTTGCTGACGAAAATTCAGCCTTTTCTAGGAAAATTTTTAAAAAATCGATTTTTTGAACAAAGAGGTACCCCTTATGAAATTTTCGATTTTTGCAATTTTTCCAAAAATTCAAAATTAAGCATTTTTGCTTTTTAAAATGTTTTATTTTGAAAATAACGAGCAAAAAGAAGGTTGCTGACGAAAATTCAGCCTTTTCTAGGAAAATTTTTAAAAAATCGATTTTTTGAACAAAGAGGTACCCCTTATGAAATTTTCGATTTTTGCAATTTTTCCAAAAATTCAAAATTAAGCATTTTTGCTTTTTAAAATGTTTTATTTTGGAAAATACTGGCAAAAAGAAGGTTGCTGACAAAAATTCAGCCTTTTCTAGGAAAATTTTTAAAAAATCGATTTTTTGAACAAAGAGGTACCCCTTATGAAATTTTCGATTTTTGCAATTTTTCCAAAAATTCAAAATTAAGCATTTTTGCTTTTTAAAATGTTTTATTTTGAAAATAACGAGCAAAAAGAAGGTTGCTGACGAAAATTCAGCCTTTTCTAGGAAAATTTTTAAAAAATCGATTTTTTGAACAAAGAGGTACCCCTTATGAAATTTTCGATTTTTGCAATTTTTCCAAAAATTCAAAATTAAGCATTTTTGCTTTTTAAAATGTTTTATTTTGAAAATAACGAGCAAAAAGAAGGTTGCTGACAAAAATTCAGCCTTTTCTAGGAAAATTTTTAAAAAATCGATTTTTTTAACAAAGAGGTACCCCTTATGAAATTTTCGATTTTTGCAATTTTTCCAAAAATTCAAAATTAAGCATTTTTGCTTTTTAAAATGTTTTATTTTGAAAATAACGAGCAAAAAGAAGATTGCTGACAAAAATTCAGCCTTTTCTAGGAAAATTTTTAAAAAATCGATTTTTTGAACAAAGAGGTACCCCTTATGAAATTTTCGATTTTTGCAATTTTTCCAAAAATTCAAAACTAAGCATTTTTGCTTTTTAAAATGTTTTATTTTGAAAATAACGAGCAAAAAGAAGATTGCTGACAAAAATTCAGCCTTTTCTAGGAAAATTTTTAAAAAATCGATTTTTTGAACAAAGAGGTACCCCTTATGAAATTTTCGATTTTTGCAATTTTTCCAAAAATTCAAAATTAAGCATTTTTGCTTTTTAAAATGTTTTATTTTGAAAATAACGAGCAAAAAGAAGGTTGCTGACGAAAATTCAGCCTTTTCTAGGAAAATTTTTAAAAAATCGATTTTTTGAACAAAGAGGTACCCCTTATGAAATTTTCGATTTTTGCAATTTTTCCAAAAATTCAAAATTAAGCATTTTTGCTTTTTAAAATGTTTTATTTTGAAAATAACGAGCAAAAAGAAGATTGCTGACAAAAATTCAGCCTTTTCTAGGAAAATTTTTAAAAAATCGATTTTTTGAACAAAGAGGTACCCCTTATGAAATTTTCGATTTTTGCAATTTTTCCAAAAATTCAAAATTAAGCATTTTTGCTTTTTAAAATGTTTTATTTTGAAAATAACGAGCAAAAAGAAGATTGCTGACAAAAATTCAGCCTTTTCTAGGAAAATTTTTAAAAAATCGATTTTTTGAACAAAGAGGTACCCCTTATGAAATTTTCGATTTTTGCAATTTTTCCAAAAATTCAAAATTAAGCATTTTTGCTTTTTAAAATGTTTTATTTTGAAAATAACGAGCAAAAAGAAGATTGCTGACAAAAAGTCAGCCTTTTCTAGGAAAATTTTTAAAAAATCGATTTTTTGAACAAAGAGGTACCCCTTATGAAATTTTCGATTTTTGCAATTTTTCCAAAAATTCAAAATTAAGCATTTTTGCTTTTTAAAATGTTTTATTTTGAAAATAACGAGCAAAAAGAAGATTGCTGACAAAAATTCAGCCTTTTCTAGGAAAATTTTAAAAAAATCGATTTTTTGAACAAAGAGGTACCCCTTATGAAATTTTCGATTTTTGCAATTTTTCCAAAAATTCAAAATTAAGCATTTTTGCTTTTTAAAATGTTTTATTTTGAAAATAACGAGCAAAAAGAAGATTGCTGACAAAAATTCAGCCTTTTCTAGGAAAATTTTTAAGAAATCGATTTTTTGAACAAAGAGGTACCCCTTATGAAATTTTCGATTTTTGCAATTTTTCCAAAAATTCAAAATTAAGCATTTTTGCTTTTTAAAATGTTTTATTTTGAAAATAACGAGCAAAAAGAAGGTTGCTGACAAAAATTCAGCCTTTTCTAGGAAAATTTTTAAAAAATCGATTTTTTGAACAAAGAGGTACCCCTTATGAAATTTTCGATTTTTGCAATTTTTCCAAAAATTCAAAATTAAGCATTTTTGCTTTTTAAAATGTTTTATTTTGAAAATAACGAGCAAAAAGAAGATTGCTGACAAAAATGCAGCCTTTTCTAGGAAAATTTTTAAAAAATCGATTTTTTGAACAAAGAGGTACCCCTTATGAAATTTTCGATTTTTGCAATTTTTCCAAAAATTCAAAATTAAGCATTTTTGCTTTTTAAAATGTTTTATTTTGAAAATAACGAGCAAAAAGAAGATTGCTGACAAAAATTCAGCCTTTTCTAGGAAAATTTTTAAAAAATCGATTTTTTGAACAAAGAGGTACCCCTTATGAAATTTTCGATTTTTGCAATTTTTCCAAAAATTCAAAATTAAGCATTTTTGCTTTTTAAAATGTTTTATTTTGAAAATAACGAGCAAAAAGAAGGTTGCTGACAAAAATTCAGCCTTTTCTAGGAAAATTTTTAAAAAATCGATTTTTTGAACAAAGAGGTACCCCTTATGAAATTTTCGATTTTTGCAATTTTTCCAAAAATTCAAAATTAAGCATTTTTGCTTTTTAAAATGTTTTATTTTGAAAATAACGAGCAAAAAGAAGATTGCTGACAAAAATTCAGCCTTTTCTAGGAAAATTTTTAAAAAATCGATTTTTTGAACAAAGAGGTACCCCTTATGAAATTTTCGATTTTTGCAATTTTTCCAAAAATTCAAAATTAAGCATTTTTGCTTTTTAAAATGTTTTATTTTGAAAATAACGAGCAAAAAGAAGATTGCTGACAAAAATTCAGCCTTTTCTAGGAAAATTTTTAAAAAATCGATTTTTTGAACAAAGAGGTACCCCTTATGAAATTTTCGATTTTTGCAATTTTTCCAAAAATTCAAAATTAAGCATTTTTGCTTTTTAAAATGTTTTATTTTGAAAATAACGAGCAAAAAGAAGGTTGCTGACGAAAATTCAGCCTTTTCTAGGAAAATTTTTAAAAAATCGATTTTTTGAACAAAGAGGTACCCCTTATGAAATTTTCGATTTTTGCAATTTTTCCAAAAATTCAAAATTAAGCATTTTTGCTTTTTAAAATGTTTTATTTTGAAAATAACGAGCAAAAAGAAGGTTGCTGACAAAAATTCAGCCTTTTCTAGGAAAATTTTTAAAAAATCGATTTTTTGAACAAATTGAACATTAAAATTAAGCATTTTTGCTTTTTAAAATGTTTTATTTTTAAAATAACGAGCAAAAAGAAGGTTGCTGACGAAAATTCAGCCTTTTCTAGGAAAATTTTTAAAAAATCGATTTTTTGAACAAAGAGGTACCCCTTATGAAATTTTCGATTTTTGCAATTTTTCCAAAAATTCAAAATTAAGCATTTTTGCTTTTTAAAATGTTTTATTTTGAAAATAACGAGCAAAAAGAAGGTTGCTGACGAAAATTCAGTCTTTTCTAGGAAAATTTTTAAAAAATCGATTTTTTGAACAAAGAGGTACCCCTTATGAAATTTTCGATTTTTGCAATTTTTCCAAAAATTCAAAATTAAGCATTTTTGCTTTTTAAAATGTTTTATTTTGAAAATAACGAGCAAAAAGAAGGTTGCTGACGAAAATTCAGCCTTTTCTAGGAAAATTTTTAAAAAATCGATTTTTTGAACAAAGAGGTGTACCCCTTATGAAATTTTCGATTTTTGCAATTTTTCCAATAATTCAAAATTAAGCATTTTTGCTTTTTAAAATGTTTTATTTTGAAAATAACGAGCAAAAAGAAGGTTGCTGACGAAAATTCAGCCTTTTCTAGGAAAATTTTAAAAAAATCGATTTTTTGAACAAAGAGGTACCCCTTATGAAATTTTCGATTTTTGCAATTTTTCCAAAAATTCAAAATTAAGCATTTTTGCTTTTTAAAATGTTTTATTTTGAAAATAACGAGCAAAAAGAAGGTTGCTGACGAAAATTCAGCCTTTTCTAGGAAAATTTTTAAAAAATCGATTTTTTGAACAAAGAGGTACCCCTTATTGAAATTTTCGATTTTTGCAATTTTTCCAAAAATTCAAAATTAAGCATTTTTGCTTTTTAAAATGTTTTATTTTGGAAAATACTGGCAAAAAGAAGGTTGCTGACAAAAATTCAGCCTTTTCTAGGAAAATTTTTAAAAAATCGATTTTTTGAACAAAGAGGTACCCCTTATGAAATTTTCGATTTTTGCAATTTTTCCAAAAATTCAAAATTAAGCATTTTTGCTTTTTAAAATGTTTTATTTTGAAAATAACGAGCAAAAAGAAGGTTGCTGACGAAAATTCAGCCTTTTCTAGGAAAATTTTTAAAAAATCGATTTTTTGAACAAAGAGGTGTACCCCTTATGAAATTTTCGATTTTTGCAATTTTTCCAAAAATTCAAAATTAAGCATTTTTGCTTTTTAAAATGTTTTATTTTGAAAATAACGAGCAAAAAGAAGGTTGCTGACGAAAATTCAGCCTTTTCTAGGAAAATTTTTAAAAAATCGATTTTTTGAACAAAGAGGTACCCCTTATGAAATTTTCGATTTTTGCAATTTTTCCAAAAATTCAAAATTAAGCATTTTTGCTTTTTAAAATGTTTTATTTTGAAAATAACGAGCAAAAAGAAGGTTGCTGACGAAAATTCAGCCTTTTCTAGGAAAATTTTTAAAAAATCGATTTTTTGAACAAAGAGGTACCCCTTATGAAATTTTCGATTTTTGCAATTTTTCCAAAAATTCAAAATTAAGCATTTTTGCTTTTTAAAATGTTTTATTTTGAAAATAACGAGCAAAAAGAAGGTTGCTGACGAAAATTCAGCCTTTTCTAGGAAAATTTTTAAAAAATCGATTTTTTGAACAAAGAGGTGTACCCCTTATGAAATTTTCGATTTTTGCAATTTTTCCAAAAATTCAAAATTAAGCATTTTTGCTTTTTAAAATGTTTTATTTTGAAAATAACGAGCAAAAAGAAGGTTGCTGACGAAAATTCAGCCTTTTCTAGGAAAATTTTTAAAAAATCGATTTTTTGAACAAAGAGGTACCCCTTATGAAATTTTCGATTTTTGCAATTTTTCCAAAAATTCAAAATTAAGCATTTTTGCTTTTTAAAATGTTTTATTTTGAAAATAACGAGCAAAAAGAAGGTTGCTGACGAAAATTCAGCCTTTTCTAGGAAAATTTTTAAAAAATCGATTTTTTGAACAAAGAGGTACCCCTTATGAAATTTTCGATTTTTGCAATTTTTCCAAAAATTCAAAATTAAGCATTTTTGCTTTTTAAAATGTTTTATTTTGAAAATAACGAGCAAAAAGAAGGTTGCTGACGAAAATTCAGCCTTTTCTAGGAAAATTTTTAAAAAATCGATTTTTCGAACAAAGAGGTGTACCCCTTATGAAATTTTCGATTTTTGCAATTTTTCCAAAAATTCAAAATTAAGCATTTTTGCTTTTTAAAATGTTTTATTTTGAAAATAACGAGCAAAAAGAAGGTTGCTGACGAAAATTCAGCCTTTTCTAGGAAAATTTTTAAAAAATCGATTTTTTGAACAAAGAGGTACCCCTTATGAAATTTTCGATTTTTGCAATTTTTCCAAAAATTCAAAATTAAGCATTTTTGCTTTTTAAAATGTTTTATTTTGAAAATAACGAGCAAAAAGAAGGTTGCTGACGAAAATTCAGCCTTTTCTAGGAAAATTTTTAAAAAATCGATTTTTTGAACAAAGAGGTACCCCTCATGAAATTTTCGATTTTTGCAATTTTTCCAAAAATTCAAAATTAAGCATTTTTGCTTTTTAAAATGTTTTATTTTTAAAATAACGAGCAAAAAGAAGGTTGCTGACGAAAATTCAGCCTTTTCTAGGAAAATTTTTAAAAAATCGATTTTTTGAACAAAGAGGTACCCCTTATGAAATTTTCGATTTTTGCAATTTTTCCAAAAATTCAAAATTAAGCATTTTTGCTTTTTAAAATGTTTTATTTTGAAAATAACGAGCAAAAAGAAGGTTGCTGACGAAAATTCAGCCTTTTCTAGGAAAATTTTTAAAAAATCGATTTTTTGAACAAAGAGGTACCCCTTATGAAATTTTCGATTTTTGCAATTTTTCCAAAAATTCAAAATTAAGCATTTTTGCTTTTTAAAATGTTTTATTTTTAAAATAACGAGCAAAAAGAAGGTTGCTGACGAAAATTCAGCCTTTTCTAGGAAAATTTTTAAAAAATCGATTTTTTGAACAAAGAGGTACCCCTTATGAAATTTTCGATTTTTGCAATTTTTCCAAAAATTCAAAATTAAGCATTTTTGCTTTTTAAAATGTTTTATTTTGAAAATAACGAGCAAAAAGAAGGTTGCTGACGAAAATTCAGCCTTTTCTAGGAAAATTTTTAAAAAATCGATTTTTTGAACAAAGAGGTACCCCTTATGAAATTTTCGATTTTTGCAATTTTTCCAAAAATTCAAAATTAAGCATTTTTGCTTTTTAAAATGTTTTATTTTGAAAATAACGGGCAAAAAGAAGGTTGCTGACGAAAATTCAGCCTTTTCTAGGAAAATTTTTAAAAAATCGATTTTTTGAACAAAGAGGTACCCCTTATGAAATTTTCGATTTTTGCAATTTTTCCAAAAATTCAAAATTAAGCATTTTTGCTTTTTAAAATGTTTTATTTTGAAAATAACGAGCAAAAAGAAGGTTGCTGACGAAAATTCAGCCTTTTCTAGGAAAATTTTTAAAAAATCGATTTTTTGAACAAAGAGGTACCCCTTATGAAATTTTCGATTTTTGCAATTTTTCCAAAAATTCAATATTAAGCATTTTTGCTTTTTAAAATGTTTTATTTTGAAAATAACGAGCAAAAAGAAGGTTGCTGACGAAAATTCAGCCTTTTCTAGGAAAATTTTTAAAAAATCGATTTTTTGAACAAAGAGGTACCCCTTATGAAATTTTCGATTTTTGCAATTTTTCCAAAAATTCAAAATTAAGCATTTTTGCTTTTTAAAATGTTTTATTTTGAAAATAACGAGCAAAAAGAAGGTTGCTGACGAAAATTCAGCCTTTTCTAGGAAAATTTTTAAAAAATCGATTTTTTGAACAAAGAGGTACCCCTTATGAAATTTTCGATTTTTGCAATTTTTCCAAAAATTCAAAATTAAGCATTTTTGCTTTTTAAAATGTTTTATTTTGAAAATAACGAGCAAAAAGGAGGTTGCTGACGAAAATTCAGCCTTTTCTAGGAAAATTTTTAAAAAATCGATTTTTTGAACAAAGAGGTACCCCTTATGAAATTTTCGATTTTTGCAATTTTTCCAAAAATTCAAAATTAAGCATTTTTGCTTTTTAAAATGTTTTATTTTGAAAATAACGAGCAAAAAGAAGGTTGCTGACGAAAATTCAGCCTTTTCTAGGAAAATTTTTAAAAAATCGATTTTTTGAACAAAGAGGTACCCCTTATGAAATTTTCGATTTTTGCAATTTTTCCAAAAATTCAAAATTAAGCATTTTTGCTTTTTAAAATGTTTTATTTTGAAAATAACGAGCAAAAAGAAGGTTGCTGACGAAAATTCAGCCTTTTCTAGGAAAATTTTTAAAAAATCGATTTTTTGAACAAAGAGGTACCCCTTATGAAATTTTCGATTTTTGCAATTTTTCCAAAAATTCAAAATTAAGCATTTTTGCTTTTTAAAATGTTTTATTTTGAAAATAACGAGCAAAAAGAAGGTTGCTGACGAAAATTCAGCCTTTTCTAGGAAAATTTTTAAAAAATCGATTTTTTGAACAAAGAGGTACCCCTTATGAAATTTTCGATTTTTGCAATTTTTCCAAAAATTCAAAATTAAGCATTTTTGCTTTTTAAAATGTTTTATTTTGAAAATAACGAGCAAAAAGAAGGTTGCTGACGAAAATTCAGCCTTTTCTAGGAAAATTTTTAAAAAATCGATTTTTTGAACAAAGAGGTACCCCTTATGAAATTTTCGATTTTTGCAATTTTTCCAAAAATTCAAAATTAAGCATTTTTGCTTTTTAAAATGTTTTATTTTGAAAATAACTAGCAAAAAGAAGGTTGCTGACAAAAATTCAGCCTTATTCTCTTTTCTCTGAGATAGTTTTTAACAAAACCTCTTGTAAGATTTTTAAACTTTACTAAAAAAAACCTAACAGTTCTTTTTAAAAACGGTATATTTTGGAGTCAAATGCGGCGCCATTGAACAAACCAGGGGGCAAATAACGAGTGCTGTAATTTGGCCCCAGAATTAAAAAAAATATTGCTTTTTCAAAAAGTTGAATCGTTTCGGCTGGCTGGCTTCAGTACTTCATTTGGGCCTTTTTGTCAACTACGCACTTCATGAACATTTTTGATTCTGAACACCGAATTTAAAATAAATTTAATCATTTTCAATCTATGCTTGATATCTGAACACCGAATTTAAAATAAATCTAATCATTTTCAATCTATGCACATAACTTAATTTAATTTCTTTATAGAAAAATAAATCATTTACATACTCAACCTCAATAGTTTAATAGATGGTATCACAAAAGCGAATTGACGTTTTAAGATTGTTTAAAAACAAAAACATAATAGAGATTTATTCTGGCATTAAAATTCTTAAACTTTTCCGAAATGTTACGTTTGTGTATTAAACTGGTCATAAAGCCAGGTGTTAATAAAACCAAAACAATTTTTTGTAAAATTCACTGCACAAAAATACCAAAATAAAACTTAAATAAAATTGGATAGAAGGAAACTAAACATCTTAAAAGTTGTCAAAAATTTTAAATCGATATCTTAGATTTGTCTTATACTCGTACATTAATAAATAAAACCAGAAATCTGAAAGAAACTTAAACATGAAACAAGTAAAATCGAAAGACATCAAGACACATAGACAGACAGCAGTACCCGTATGAGGCAATCAACCCCACCATGCCACTTTACGAACGGCCTTGTGCCACTCAAGCAGAACCAAACAGCCAACTACAACTAGTTTGCTGTTATTTTTCGCTGCAGCATTCTTTTTTTTTTTTTTTTTGTTGTTTGTTTTTATATTGCTTGGATCAGAATTTGGCCGAAATAATACAAGAATTTGGCAGTTGAAATAAATTTAAGCAAAACAACATTCAAACGAGAAAAATCGAATGTATTGGAACAACGAAAATAACATTCGTAAAGGTAAAGTCAGCAGACGTGATAATTATCGGTGTAAGGAAGAGTAAAAATTTAGACTGTTTTCTTTTGTAAAAAGAACAAGTGCATCTATAAAATGTCTGGTCAAACTTGTTCGGATATATTTTCATTATTTAAGGAGAACGAAACATAAGTAATCAAAAATTTGGAATGAGCTGCTTTGGATCAGCTTAAAAATATAAAAGGCGCTTTAAAAAATTTCTATGCTGAAGATCCCAACAAAGAAACAAATTATTGAAAACTTCAACTCTTTTTCTCTTTCTTTTTCTCTCTATCTTTTAATATATCAATCAATATCGGCTTATCTAAATTATAGATCAGTTCAAGTTGAACATGGATCGTTGTTACGGGATCAGTTGGGCCCAAGAGCACACTAATATCTACAATCGTATTTTAATAGTTTCCAGATTCTTTGAAAAAAATTCTAAGAATTGATAAAAATTCATATTATTTGGTCCCCCGTTAATATAAAACTGTTTCAACGGCGTTTTGATAACCGCTGGTCCATAATAATGGCATTACGGCACTACGCTCAATAATTTGAATTATTTTAACATGCTTTCTAGCATGCAACATAAAAAATATTAAAAATAAAAACTAATTCTTTAATTGCCAATTTTCTATAACTTGAAGATTGAATTTTCAACACTCTATAATTTTCACTCTTAATATTAATGTGTGCTTGAATCAAATAACACTAAAATCGTTTAATGCCTGACTACTCCTGGATTTGGCTTCCGTGGCTGAGAAAAATGAAGCCGACGATTACGAGCTACCAGCAATTGCTGTTTCCTTGTCGTTGTACTTTATGCACCTACGCCCTCACAATGGATATGAAACTCATTGGACAAGGAGGGATTGAAGTGACTTAAGGACTTCTTCAATACAATTTTACTCTTTTACAGTACAATCGGTTATTTAAAATTGCTGCAGTACTCCAATAATACTTTTAGTACAATATATCATAAATTAACATTGAGAAGATATCTCAAGCAAAAAATTGTTATTATTTAAATTGTTATTTAATATATTTTGTATTCTATTGAAAATTGGTAGCGAAAAATAAAACAATTAATAAAAAAGTACAATTTTGAAAATAGTAGTTACCATGCTTTTTCATTCCGCTACAATTATATTTGAAGATTTACCTGAATTTCATTTCATTCCTTTTCCCCTAAATATATCCAAAAACAAAGGTCCTTTCATTAAAGGACTCCATATTATGTTTGTTAACACACATAAATGCAGTTGTCATTGCCTTTCGGGTATCGAATAATGCTTCTTAAATGCCGTTTTCTATAAGAGGTCTTTATTTTCTTAAGAGGTGCATGCATGCATTACGAACATTGATTTTTCGATCACAATTATTTATTTGTATGGCAAAGCTTTCAATGGATCACTCACTCACCCGCTGTTTATTTCATAAAGTTCAACATTTATAATAAATAGTTTTACAAATTTCATTTTGTATATGTTTTCATTCAATATTTATTATTGTAAATCGTGTAACATACAGCCGTAAAATTTTACATTATGCCGCAAAGACTATAATTAAATCGGTTTACATGTTGTTAACTGAGGTTGATTTTTTGGAGGCCAACTTCTATGGCTTTTCCAGTTAAAGTGCATTTTTTGTCTAAATAAAAAAGTGGAAATATTAATTTAAGCTACACCATTTTCAATTATAAAATTTTATTTGTTGATTTTTTAATAATTTCTAAATCAATAGATATATTTGAAATGATGAACGCAAGCTTAGAAAATAATAATACACAATTTCTAATGTGAGAACGATTTACAACAAATTTTCTCCCTCCTGTAGTTGTTATTTCAAGAAAGTTATAACAAAAATCGCCAGCTTTGTTGAGAACTTTATTTATATTTTTATTTACAAAATTAAAAAGTTATATTAAGATAAACTGTAAATGTAAATATATTTATATAATATACAAAATAGTGATGTAAAATTTAAACACATTGATGAAACACTAACTTTAATTGAAATGTTTTTTTTTTTGCAATACTATTAACATAAAAACAATTTCCACATTGAGAAAAAAAAGAAAGTTATCAAAGCATAATGGTGAATTTTAGGACAAAACATTGAAGTACTTAGAATATATATAGGAAAAGGGTTAAGAGTTTGTTAGCATGGCTAGAGTATCTGTAATATATCAGCCAGTTAAACATGCAAGCTTTTAAGTAACATTGAAAAAAATAAAATAACAAATTATTTATTGTGATGTCAAGATGATTGAAATAAAATATACGAGTAGTTCCGATAAAGGAAATCTTAATATGCTAAATTAGTTAATATTTGTCCCTTATAATTTAGTCAATACGCTTGCTAGAATCTTCAGAGGGTGGTCTCACCCAACCGCCATAACGCCTTTCCATTTCACGTGCTACAGCAAGACACAAATGATCCTGACCTGGATTAGCAACAACTTGAATACCCATGGGCAGACGTCGTCGATCCAAGCCAATCATACAATTGGTTACAGGTAAACCCAAAGTATTGAAGATGGCCATGTACATGGGCTCTAATAGCTTGTGATAGATTTGATAATGTTGATGTGCTGTGTTGGGAAATGTTGGATAAATAAAGACACCATCATTGCCCAGCAATTCTTTAAATTCAGTCTTTAGAGCCTCTACAATAGTGGCCAAGTGTTTGTGTCGTGAATTTGGTATGATTTTCATGAAATTTTGCAAGTGACCAAATATAACCGAAGGCAAAATGCTGTCGGAACAGCCAAAGAAATATTTAACCGTTTCAGTGCAAACGGTTTTTGGTCTCTGGCCCTCTTCGGTTTTATGATAAATAGTTTCAATGTTTTTCATGGTTAACAGGGCTGAAACCGATATATCCAAGGACCATTTCATTTTTCGTATGTTCACCCTTTTGGCATTGAAGTCATTGGCTACCCGATTGATAGCGGCATGTAAATCGCGACTTAAAGGCCTCATCATACCCGAAGGACCATCATTGTCCATAAAAAAGAAACGTATGCCAGTAACGCTTATTTCTTTGTCCAGTGTTAATTTGGTACCCGTAGGATCAGTCATGCATCTCAAAAGCAGTGGCAAGTCCTTGGCATATCTGGTCATGGGAGCGATGGTGAAAAAGTCACCCCACTTGGGAAAATCTGAAGTGGGATGATGACCTTTAAATGAAATAGCATAAGGTGTTGGTTTATGGCCCCATATGCCACTAAACATGGCAGGTAATCGTGATGAACCGCCTATATCTGAAGTTAAGCCCAGCAAAGATGCACCACTAGCCAAAAGAGCTGCTTCACCTCCCGACGAACCACCCGGTGTTCTTTTCAAATCGTAAGGATTTCTCGTCTGGCCCGTTACATTATTGTAAGTTTCCCATAACAGACACAACTCTGGAGTATTGGATACCAATAATATAATGCCGCCATAACGTTTGATTTGTTCTACAACCGGAGCATCAGATTTAGCGATTTGTGGTGTTTTAAAGACACGGCCCGCTTGATTTGTCATTCCCTTAACTGCTATGGATTCTTTGACTGTTACTGGTATGCCCAGAAGTGGTGTATACTCTTCCATTTCCTCTTCCGTGCTTACGCCCATTTCAATATTTCTATCCACCTCACGGGCTTCCTCTAAGGCCTCTTCGAAACGATCTTGCACGATGGCGTTTATAAGAGGATTTACCTGCTTACATCGTTCTATATAGGCTTCGAGCACTTCTTCGCTTTTGATCTGAAATGAGAGAATGTAGCAAACATTTCAATGGAAGCAAAACTAAAAGAATATTCAAATAAAATATAAATTGTTACAAACAATTATATATTTTTAAATAGTGTTGAAAAAAGATAAAAATTTAGTGTAGATATTTAATTTTTGACTAAGTCTGAGAGTTTTGGCCAAAGTACCGACGAAAAGTATCTTCCTAATAGAAGTCATTTTAAAATTTTAAATTGAAAGACATGACCTTTCGAAAAGTGTATTATTTTTAATAGTGAATTTGAAAAAATGCCTTTTACCAAAAAGGTTTTATAAATGCACCTTTTGAAACAGAACCTTCTAAAAATATCATTTTAATAAAGTAACTTTTCAAAAAAATAATTTT
Source organism: Linnaemya vulpina (assembly GCA_963675445.1). Classification (NCBI taxonomy): domain Eukaryota; kingdom Metazoa; phylum Arthropoda; class Insecta; order Diptera; family Tachinidae; genus Linnaemya; species Linnaemya vulpina. The sequence goes on from OY776277.1 coordinate 7,699,008, forward strand.
TATGTTAGCAATTCTTAACAAAGTACTTTTGAAACAAATAAGTACATTTTAAGAAAGTATCCCTAAGAAATTATTTTTCGAATATATAGCTGTTAATAATGTACCTTTACCTTTTTAAAGGATATATGTTAATTATATAGCTTTCAAAATTTAAAAAAATTGCCTTTCGGCACAGTAAATACCTTTAAAAAAAGTACTTTATATATAGTCCCTTTTGAAAGCTATATTTCAAATAAGTAAGTATGTAACTTTTATAAAAGTATTATTGAAAATTCAGTTCGAAAAAATACCTGTGAAGAACGTACTTTTTCAAAAAGTGTACTTTATTTTATGAATTTTTGCTATTCTACCCAAAGATAAGTAACAAGTAAACTTTCAACACAAATTTGAAACCCGACATTTGTTTTCAGATTAATTTTTAATAATCAGTATGTATTAAAAGGTTTCTTTCAAATAGCATTTGATTAATTTGATTGTTTTGAATTGTTTGAACACAAATATTATCGCCATATACGAGTATTGTAAACTGTGATATTTAATTTTTCCTATTGAGAATATTCTAACAAAACGTCCCACAGCATTCATTTCTATACTAATTAATTATTCCAATTTAAGTTCAATATATATTCGAATAAATTCGGACTCTAATTGGCGAACAGCGTATTCAGTTAAATATTCTTGCCGCAAATGTACTTAGTAAATTTAGTTTCAATAATTAAAATTTAATAATGTGGCCGCTACCACTGTATGACCAGATATTTCTTAATAAAAATTAACGAGTAATTCGCAATTAAAATGTATTATGTTTTTTATTTATTAAATGAATAAAAATAAAGTGATGTGGCACTATTATTGAGATGAACTTGAATTTTGACCCATTTTATTTAGAGATTATGAAATATATGCAATTTTAATTGTTTGCTTTTTATGGCTTTTTTATGATTATTATTTTATTAATTTCAAGAGAAAAATTGTTATACCTTAAAATATTAAAATTGCATAAAAGCATCTGTAACAAAACATGTGAACATGCATGCATGTACTTGATAAACTGACTACATATCCGCCGATTCAAGATACATATACATATACATATGTATGCACATACACACATTGAAAAGCAAATAAAAACAAATCTCAAGCTTGAATAAAAACAAATAACGTCAGCTTATTACAAGTTTTATGGTTCACTAAGTTAAATACAATACGGATTACTGTTAACAATTGCTAACAATTTTGTTAGGAAATAATGTTTATTATAATTATAATTGTTTTTTTTTTTTAATACAAGTTAACTATGCAAATATATTTAGTCAAGGTCGCTTTGAAACTTTTGCGTTCAAGTTGTAAAAAATAGTTTTTATACTTAAAACGAACGGCGTTGGTTTCTACAAGGATGCAGCGACATTATAAACCATTAAAAATCCCACTTCGCCTTGCTGGCAATTAAACTCGAAAGTTGGTTTAATTTGTGCAAACACAATACAATGTTGTTCAGAATTTCTTTGTATTGCTTATAACGATCATTGTAAGCAGATATACTAAGCGTACCTTTGCAGATAGTATTTTGCATTGAAAAAGAATAACAATTTGAAAATGACACGATATCATGAATTATTCTTTCAGCTATTTTGCATGCAGATATTGTAGTAATCAATTTCAAATCCATGAAATTGTATGCTCAGTTCTGAAAGATTATTTATTTTTGTAATAAAAAAGATTATTTTGTATAATAAACTTTAGGGGAAGACTTCTTTCCGCACTTTCAATTTGGAAACAACCAAATGGAATGCGATATCTCCTTTCCAAATAAAACGAATATGAAATAACTTTAGGAGCAGATAAAGAAATATTTTTCTCTTAACTATATAAACATGAATACAAATGCAATAAAAAAGTTTAAAAAAAAGAAACTTTTTACAGTGATGAAACTAAAAGAATTTTTATTAGAAATATTAAGTGGAAATGGCGATATTTTCAGATTCTTAGCTTCCGAGTCTTCTTAACTTCTCAGAAAGCCAATTTTTCCATTGTTATACAATAACAATGTGCGTATGGCTATAAAATATTCATGCGAACATTTTTATGATCATATAAAAATATATAGTTCTTAAGTAATTTAATTGTAAACTGATCACTATCGCAGAGCGAGGGGCTACAGTTGACGTTGATCAGTGGTTGGTTATTGAAGCCACAAGATTTATTTCGACGTCAATGGTTTTTCTGGCTTAAATGTGCCAACAACACAATAAGTCTTAACTACATATGGATATGGACTCTGAAATGTTGTCTAGAGCGTACACAAGTATGTATGTGTGTGCTTTCATACAAGTTGTATGTATTTTTAATTAGAATTGACATATTTTTAATTACATCTTGTTTAAGAACAATGGAGTTCATATGCGCACATGCGTGGCTTTAAAGATATTTAATGATCAATAAATATTTTAAACGACTTTTGCCAAGTGGCTGTAAAAATGTAAATTAAAGGAATAAAAGTTTTATTTTAATTTAAGTGCGACTTAATTAAAAACTGAAAGTAATAAAAGTTTACCAAAATTTAAATTAATTTGAATTTGAACATAAAAGATTGTGGCAGTTAAATAAGAAAGTTTAAAGTTTATTTATTAGATGTATTTTGAAAGTTTAAACTGAATATGCATAATAGCCGAAATTATTCTTAACCCTTTGGACACCTTTGTACAGGTGTGTGTTTATGAGTATGGGTTAATAAAAATGGTATTGAGCGTGTAATTAAGTTGTATGGCATCATACCATGTAGCCACGTTTATAATTTGGCTACAGCTGATTTGCTAACCTTATTAGCTTGCTTAGTAAGTAAATCAATTAATAATAGTTAAATAAATTCGATTCTGAGCGTGACGCAAATCAATTGTACTTTGTTTACACATCCAGGGAATTATGATTTTCGCAATAATTAGCAGAGAGCTTGAATCAATAAAAATTTAACAATACCAAGGTGACGCATTTCGAAATAAGAATATACGAAGACATTTATACCCTAATTTTGTAAATCACTTCACGTTAGTGAACATTGTAGGTAAGCAAAAACAAATAGATTTTTTGTTTGTTTTGTACACAATTTGTTCAGCGAACAAATGGGAAGAAACTCGAGCGTTACTTTGTCTTTCCAAATGTTTAAAATTTATATAGAAACGTAAGTTGAGTAAGAGAGAGCAGAGAGAGTAAAAATATATATAATTTTATTTTGTTATCCTGTTGCAAGTTTTTAGTCTAATACGAATTGTATAGTCTCGCTCAACGGGACCTCCTTAAATTTAAAATTTGGGAATTGTCGTTTAAAACTCTTTAATTTCAATTTCATTCGCTAGTTTCTATGCGTCTTTTACTTTCCTCAACTTTGACAAGGTTTAATTAGCGGGACATTGCAACATTGCGGCTCACACGCCAGAAGGATTGGTATGGTATATAATGACTATTGCAAAAGCTGTAAGGATGAGGAAGACGATGAAAGACTACTCTATCGTGTATGTCAGTGCTCTAACCTGACTAGCGGTGCTGTTGTCTAACTTTCTGTCAGACTTAGACAGCCTGGCGAGCATACTTCTAGGTGTCATCCTTCTTACAGGATGATTTGACATGGCGGAGAACAGGCCACAGCAGATCCTTTGCTCCAAACTATTACAAAGAGACCGAATCAAAGAATTTAAATGGATTGCCTTGTGACAGTAGCCCTTAAACCTATCCTAAATTAGTAAATTGGTTTATAAAATTAGGATATTAATAACTTACGGAATATTTTTTAATATCAATTCAATCTCAGCAACATAAAACTTAGTTAAGTATAAAACATCAACGACAAAAAATAATTATTTTTGCTCAAGTACTTGTGATTATTAATTTAACTTTTCCAATTGTGTTTACTTGCTATCACGGTAATTGAGCACAGTAAAATTGCAATAGTGTTCCCAAATGAATATAGTTGTAATAATCGTATATCTAAGTATATGTATGTACATGTATATGTGTGTATAACAAACATATTTTTTTGAAGGCAATTAAATACCCCAAATTTTTCAGGCATTAGTTAGGTATCACATGAAAAAAACAGGAGCGAGAGCTTTTTGCAATTTAGTTAACATATTAAAAGAAATATATATTTCCCAATGAAGATTTGGAGCACACTGTTTGTACATATAAATACATACATAAGTATGTATTTATATACATTAATTAGTTGAGGTCAACAATACCTATTGAGTTAAAAAATTTAATTATTGTTATATTATTACTTTTGTTATCTCTACTGAGACGTTTTTGATTGAAACATTTGATTCACCTTTAATTTATTGAGCTTTTTAACTACAACATTTTTAAATGTTGATACTGCTCGTATTAAAGGTTGATCTTCAATTAAACAGCAGCAAAAACAGTGTATTCATGTAGAATAAAATTATTTTTATTTTCATAAACAAACTCTCTCAAAGTTAAAAATGAACCTTTTTTAACTTTAAAAATCTTATGAAATTTTTATGTACTGAATTTAAATATTTTAATGAAAAACGTGTAAATTAACTAGTTTTTTTTTGCAACACAATTCATTAAAGACCTCAAGTTCATTGCTAAAAAACGACATCCAATACATTGTGAATTTTTTGTTTTTCTTTTACCCACCCATTTTCGAATTAAAATAATAAACTTGACATACACTCACATTCCGTAAAACAAATAAAGTTAACAAACGATCACAAATTAAATAAACACAAAAAGGTTTCTTTAATTTTTATAGCGTCGGATTTAATTTACACGTTGCAACATATACAAGATTACAAACAATAGGCATTTACTTTTTTCGGACACTGTAAGAACAGTACACCGAACAAAAAATTTATAAAATTATAATCTGTGGTAAAACTCATTTCAATAGAAAGATTTATTTCATAAACGGGCCACACTCTCATCAATTCCATCTTCAAGTTCTTAATATTTTTTAAATTCTTTACACTTTAAATGCTTTAAAAATATTTTAATCTCTCTTATTTATTTTATTTTTAATCACAAATTTAAACTAATTAATACAGTTAATGTTACAATTATCAGGTAACACCAGTTCTACAACATAAAAACATATAACACAAGTATTTTGTTGGCAGAAAAGATCGAAAAAAATTTCAAAATCATTCTATATTTTGTTTCAAAAAGAAGCTAAATACAACCGAATTCAATAACAGTTGAAAATTTTACAGCAGCTGAACTAGTGGAGTTACCCAGGGGGGTTACTCTGTATTACAATGCGAAAGAAAATAATAGCATACAAAAGCGAAATGCTTTTCTTTCGCATCGCAATACAGAGTAATGCGCCTGGTAATTGGCCCATGATACAATTGTTCACCGCCGGTATGAGTTTATTTTAATACAAAAACTGTTTTGATTTTTCATACTTGTCTTGTCTGTGTCCCGCACACATAAACAAAAACCAATTGACCCCCTTATGAATAAATTAATTTTTTATAAATTAAGGTGTAGATATATAAATTTCATAAACCTAATTTATAAAAAATATATTATTCATAATAATCTAGGACATGTCTCAAAAATATTGTATATATTATTCCAACGATCATTAATACAAAAATTATTACCAAATCGTAACCTACCACATATTTTTATCTTTTAATTGTATGAACTTTATAAAAAAAAAAACGTTTTTTTTTCATATAAATAATCCGATCGAAAGCTGAATTTTAATTCATTCAATTCTCTTAAACTTTATTTTGCAAATATATATCTTTACCATTCTTCCAAGGAAGTCAACATCAGTTTTATTCAACTTACACAGCAGAGCAGAACAGCTGTTTTCGAAAGTCGCCACACTTTCATCTTCAGTGCTCATGTGTATATTGTGTTTATCACCACTGTTTAGGTGGCTTAGTTGTATGTGATAACAGTTTTCTATTTACACAAATTTTATTGTGAAAAACAATCCGAGAACTGTATCAACCTGATGTTAACACTTGTGTGTTATGATACCTGTGTTACCATTTGATTATTTTCTTCATGTCCCATTTTTCTGAATTTTTTGTTCCATTATACATTAAGTCAAGCTATTCTAATTTTATAAAAATTTTATATCCAGATTTTCAGCAATTAAACAAAATTTTGCGAATTAATTTCACAATTGAGCTCTAGAAAAAATTGTATTAAAATCCTAATAATCGCTAGTTTCTTTTATTTTCGATAGTTCTCAACTGTATCACTAGATTTAAAAAATACACTGCAAGAAAATCGAGCCATGTTTTACATTTAGCTTGTCAAATTGTCATGTGCGCTGTCTACAAAATTTTTCTTATACATGAACACATACACAATGAACAAATCAAGAGCACAAAATAATACTAAATTTCATAACAATCAAGAAAAGCACGCGGAATTATGTAGTTATTTTCCACACAACGTTTATGTTTGTCAGTATCACGCAATTTTTAGTTCAGTTACTTTCTGGCAGTTAAGATTATTTTTATTATTATTTATTTATTTAAATTTATTTAAATTTAATAAAGTATGCAAGTTTTTTTAGAATAATATTTTTAACTTTGTGAAGGTTCTTTAGGTCTTTCAATTTTAGTATCTATAATGAGTATAAATAGTGCTGCGAATGAAAAGATATAGCTGATTTGATTAATGACTGTAACATGCGTTATGTAGAGTGCGTCACAAAGGTCTCCCCACTTTTGCTTTGAACGAAAGGAAGTTTAAGCGCTAAAAAAAAAACTTTTCTAACAACTGTAGGCTATTTATGATCGTGCCAGTGGAAGATTTCCATTTTAATAGTTCAATACAAATTAAACCAAGTTTTTTGTGGATACGACATTTAATGAATTTTTCTTACTTATTTATTTTTCTTTTAAATCTAAAAACAGCAATGAATCTGAAAGCAAATACTTTTGTTTGTTATTTCAGTAAATGACAATATATAGTGTGTATTTATGAATGTCAAAAATTAATTGCAGCATATGATCACCATACTTCTCAATATCAAATTTAATTTTGAAAGAATAAAAATTCAATATTAGCAAAAGTGATATTTTGTTTTTTCTGTTAACGTCATGCTAAGGGAAAATTCAGTTCAGCTATCGATTGCATTGGTTAATAGTTCTAAACTAGTTTACAATTCTGAAATAACCATAAGAGAATATTTGCAGAAATTAATTCAATTAAAAAGTCTTAGTTCTTGGTTTAGGTATTGAAATTTTCTTACGTGTGGTGAAACTGGCCAGCAATAAATCCTGGAAGTTTTTGTTTAACACAAAGCAATATTACCTTTTTTTACCAGTCATATGACGAATGCGGTATATTTCCAGTAGCGATGTGATAAATAAGTGGTTATATATTTTAGTAGGACTCGCCAGCATATTAGAACTATTAAGGAGGTTGAGAGGAGGGATGAAGTGAGATAAAAATATAGAGAACTTTTGAAAGGAATTTTACTTCTGATTTTACCAGCTGTAAATTTCCTTAGTATCCGACAAAGTAGTATGTACATGGTGATAACAATTCAGGTAAACTTTACACTAGCCTATGAGAGATCAAAGCAGTTTTACGCATACCAATCACACATTTACACTACACGTCGCATTACGTTTATTTACTGACAACACAAATTTTTTTTTATATTTTTAATAGGTATCTATAGTTTTTAAATCTTTTTTATTTAAATTATGCAATTAAAAGTATCTTCCGTCTGTTTAGTGTACTTTGTACTTCACATTTAACCCAGCCACATTAAGGCTTGAGCACAATTCATAAGTCATGGAATTGCGAATTCCCATTAAAAATAAAGAAAATAAAAGCAATTAATTTTTGTTCATGATCAGTGCAAACAATTACAATTATTTATCATATCATCATCATCACTATCATCACATTGGAGAGCGGGTAAAAACGAAAATGTTTAAGTTAAGGTCAGACGAGGCAAAACTATTTGCATGACAATCCAATTTTTAACAGCAATTTCACTATATACTTTCGTAAAGTAAATCAGCATTAATTACAAACATACACGTCTCAAATATGAAAACGGTGGGACTTTCTCTTAATGTAAAATACATCGGCTATATTATTCTTCATACATATAAAAATAACTGCTCGATTCACAAGCTCGCACTATCGCTGTATGCGTCATCTAGCTGTACAATATTATAATTTTGTTGTTGGTACTATTAATATGTTTAAAACATACGACAATACGACAACGAAGTTCTCTGATCAAAAGCTGAGGAATTATGGTATAATTATCATGAAAAAGCGATGCATGTTTTCCTCCAGCTATTTTTTAGGAATGATGTCTTTAAAACAAAAGACACTTGTGTAATAAATTTTGCAAATATGCAAGAGTTTTATATACAAACAATTTCCTACAGAGATAAGAATTTAATTATTTTTATACATTTTAATTTGGTTATAAAAAAATTAAAGTTTCCATGAGTTGAAATATGTTAAAATTTTAAGACATTTTAATTGAAAATAAGCTTTTATTATTTTAAAGTTGCTTAACGACTTAAACATTTTAACATACTCAATAAAAGCCATGTTGATATGAGATCTAAACAAACTATTAAAATTAAAGTAGTGCTGAATGGTAAAAATCTTTATTAGAAAGTAAATTTCAATGTATTTCTTGAGCGGTTTTTAGAATAACATCAGATATTTTTTTAAACATCCATTCATGCATTTTTTTAGGCGAATTAAATATCGAATAACTTTTTTGTTTTTTTCCCCCGTACTTAATGGGATGAAAGAGAGCCTCTGGCTAAATTTTCAACCAAATCAAATGCGATCATGTCTAAGTATTTGCCGATTTGTAATAGAATTACCCCTATAAAATAGTTATCCTGCCGAAAATCAATTGGAACGCAGTTCTTTTCGCTTTATATTTAGATCTTCTACATATTCAATAGCATATGAAATAAATTTATAAACGTTTAGCAGTAAGTAACGAAATAATTAATATATATTAATGCAATTCTTATATGTATATGTAAACTTTTCTATAAAATTGTAAATTACACCGATTTTCGGAAACCGAAAACATGGGCAACATTTGTTAAAAACTGGAGAATATGAAACCAAAGAATTCTGTAGCAATTATTTGCCCCGTCTGACAGTGGATTAGGACTTGCATACGTATTTATGTGCGTCTACACGTACAATTTAGGTACAACAGTTAATCAAACTTTTTTCAAAATGGTTTCATAGTCAGTTAAGTAACAACAAATTGAAAGCAAATAAACTTGAAACGATTACAATAATAACTATTTTTTTTAATTAAACTAATAATATATTTTGTTGAGAATTTACGACTTGATAAATCAAGTTGTTTATTTCGTGGCTAAATTTGAATGTACACAATATTAACTGGGAATATTACACTTTATTACTTGAAATATGTATAAACAAAACGTAAATAATTCCTCTTGCAAGTATTTCTTAATAATCTTTACTTTCATTACTCTGGAAGCAAACAGCAAACGTTGGATGGACGAATGGATGGTATGCAACCAACAAGTTATTTAATATAATTTTTGCAAGATCTCAACAAAAAAAAACTTTACACAAGAATTTAACTGATTTATTGAACGGGTGAATGAATGGGTACACATTCACATTTTACACGCAAATTTACAAAATCTTTTGTTTTTTCTTGCTTTTCTTCTTCCATTTTTTTACAGGCGGGGAAAACGAGCGAATATATAAAATAGAGATGTGAGAAGAATTTGAAATTTATACATGAGTATTCAATAAATATCTATAAAAACGAATGCTAATAAAAAAAATTCCTACAAAAATAAAAATATTGTTTTAACGAAACTAACTTTTATTGGCTAAACAAATTCAATAAAAGTAACGAAACGTGGTTAGTCAACGGAATGGAAAAATAATTTATTTTATTTGAAATGGAAAATTAATTTACTTTATTTTTCCATAACTGAAAACACGATGAAGCTTATATTACAACGTGCAACAAAACAAATTTTTTTTAAATAACAGGGCTCAGGTTATAGATTCGGGCAGCGAAAGTATGTGAGTGTAATAATATTATGGCAGCTTAGAGAACCTCTTTGTGTAATACGTTTTCAGCTAAAAATATGATTATTGATTTTCATTGTGGTAAGTTCTGTCAAATGTTGTCTAATTGTATAAACATACACACAAACTATTAAGAAAACACATGGTAGATTTGTTTACAAATAAATGGGCATTCAGAAAATACAAGATCGCGTACTATTTTTCTTGTGCGAACTGAGAAGAAATTGAGCAGCGAAAATTGAAGCGTGTAACCCGGGACTTATCAAAGCATTAATAGCTCATACTTTAACAAAGCCAAAATTGCTTCCTTTCTATTTGACTATAATTTTCGGGAAAGACCATTAGCTCTTTGTAATTTCGTAATTCTATTCAGGTTTTAAGGGCTATTTTCTAAATAGTTTCATGTTGCCCTGTATTGTAAAATATTAGGTTTATGTTGTAAGAGAATATTTTTGATTAATAATATGGACTAGTATTTTTAAGCTTAAGGTCTCTTTATTTGCATTAAATTATAAATTGTTTTTTCATATTTCATCACTCCTTTGTGTGAAGAAGTCAAAATCAAAAGAGGTAAAAAAACTAGAAGAATTAGAGAATATTTTTTGTCAAAATGATTGACAAGCATGATTACGGTATGGTTGAAATTTGGATAGAAGATGATACACGAGTATTTGGTACGATTGACTTCGAGTAAACACAGACTAGCTTGATTTTGATTATGCATGTCGTCCTTAAAGCAGTTTACATATATAATAAATTTGTTAATAATTTCGGTGTTCTTTATCCTCATGTACTATGGACCTAGAAGCAGTATTTCAATTTAAGATTGATGATCAGAACGTAATTATTAATTATGAGTGAGTTCTATATTGCAGTAACATATTTTTATGAGTAGGACCAGTACTCAGGTTCGACCCCTACATATGCAGTGTGCAATGCGCTGGAACTGGGAAAGGAGGGGACAGATGAAAACAGATTATTGCAGGATAAAGAACTTTTAACTTTTTTTGCTTTGTTGGTGGTACAAGTATCGACGAAGTAGTGCGCTGTTTTCTGTTCTTTTAGTACACGATGGTGTTAATCGCTGTCGGTTATGTACAGCGACCAGTGCCATGCCTTCATCACTGACACAAACCGACGAAAAATGTCTCACCATATTCATGACTGAGAGCAGAATCGAACTCGGGACCCAAGGCATCGTTGTCTTGTGCCTTACTACTTCAGCCAACAGCACCTCATATATTTAGTTCAAGTCAATCAAAAATTCGATTCCAAATTCTATTACAAGTTGATGCTTTTGTAAGATCAAAGAACTTATGGATTCGTATATTAAAACACACTCAACTGTTTATTCAATTTCAAAGGACTCTCATATATTTTAGTTCAATATATTTTTATATTCTAATGACTTTTTGCTTTTCGTTCTAAAATTTTAATTTAAGTAGAAAATAAAAATATATTAATTTTACCCAACCACGAGTTTTTATTTATTTTCAGCACTGTAACGAAAATATTTACTCTAAAATATTTCTGATTCATTATTAAGATTGTCAGGAGTAAAATTTTTTCTTTTCCAATTCTTAATTAACAATAATTCGCAAGCATTGAAATGTATAAAAATATGTGGACCAATTGCTGTAGTTGTTGTTGATATATATAATGAAACTTTTAATTAATTCGAGCACGTTATTTCAAATATTGTCAATTGCTTTGAAGGCAATTAAATTAAAATTAATGAATTTTAATAAAATGCAGTCAACAACAATTAAAAATACTAACACAGACTTGTTTTCAACTTGCAAATGACATGTTGCTGAAATTGGACAACATCCCAAATTTATGTCAAAAGCGCCAGGATTTTTTCTCTCTCCAATTTTTGTTGTTGTAAATTATGAAAGCTACTTGATCAGAGAGTATAAAGTAAAGATTAAACTCACCTTTCTGGTTCTTATCATTTTGGCAAGATCAACGGCTGGTATTTCCAATAGATGCGATTTTATTGGCGGCAGCTTTTTACGGTTCACTTTGATGTTGGTGAAACGACTATAGGGTACAACGAACCAACTGAACACGATCATTGCCGTACGCAGAAAGCGCCGCATTATGTACCCCATAATTCTGGAACAAAGTAGGACAGCAATTTTGGCGGTTTTGTTGTAACAGGCGGGGAAGAAGAAATATTATTATAAATTATGTGTGTATGTGTTTATTATTAAAGTTGGCTTTTATGTTTCGTTAAGATTTTTGGCTTTAAAAGTAAAAACTGGGTCAAAAATATCTATTATATTTTATTTATTTGTGCAATAGATTTTTGACTGCTCGTTGTTAAAGTTTTTGTTGAGAGGTTTTTTTCGTTGCTTTTTTGTGAGTTGAAAAATAGATTTATGTTTGGCGTTTTGTGATATTGTTGTTGCTGTTTCTTGTACTGGTTGCAATATTTGGATTTTGGCCAGCTTAAAGAGTAGTTTTAATAACCATCAGCCAATTTGGCTTAGCTACTCTCATCCAGAGAGTGCTAAAACCAAAGGCATGGTTCGAAGTCAAGCTTAATATTTCTAGCAAATATCATGCATTTTTGGTATTTGTGTATGCAACCACAAGATACAAGTATTATTGAATTTCGTACACTACCAACACTACACTCATCGACTACTTTTAAATATTTTGGTTTTTTTTTTTATTTGTTTGTTGTTGCTGCTTTGTTGGTGTTGTATCTTTTTAAGAATTGTGCAATCTAATTTTTGTGCTTTTTATTTTATTGGTACTACTCGTATCTAGCAATGGTCTGTTTACAAATTTTATTTGGCTATTTGACTACAGCTTAAATGCTGTCGTGTGTTTTTTTTCTTGTTATTAATGTTATTTTTAGTTTTTATTTTTTGCCACTAAAACTGCACAGAAACACGTACATACGAGCTTTGTAAGTTTGTATTTATTTAGACTTTGCACTTTTTGCAAAGTTGCACAACATGCGTTGCAATTTTTGTTGTAAAATTTTAAGTTTCTTTCTTGTCTTAAGGCGTGTTTGTTGGCACAAATGACGGTGGCAATTTAACGAAAAAATACCGTGAACATTTGTCTTTAATCTTGGACGAGCAAATAACCGAGATCATGTAACGAATGTCTTAGATTTTACTAGATTACAATGAATACCGTCAACACTAAAACAGCTCAGCTATTCAGGCAAATTTTGGTGAGAAAGAAAGAAAGAAACCCAGACCGTCATAACGATCTGATTGATGATCGTTCGATTGCAGTCGAATTTGTACTCCTTTGAAGTAAAAAAGTGGTTTTACCACAGGCTAGCTGCTGACTGATCAAGATTTTTTTGGCGATAATTTTTGTCTACTTGTACATTTTTGGTTTATTTGGCTATTAAGTTATTAAAATCTTTTTGAGAAGTCGACGTATTATGTAAGCTCTACTCTTTTATAATTGATTTTAAGCACTTTATTGTTTAGTTTCAAGTTCTGTATCTCAAGGATACTTAATAAATCATTGTATACATATTTATTTTCATATTTTTCGTTTACAAATCAACTTTATTTCATATTTTATTTCTTATGCAATTTCAAAATTTTTTTATTAATAACATTTTTACTACTTCACCATAAACAATATTTTCAAGCTCACGTTTCTTTGTTATTAACAACAAATTTTGTAAACTCCGTACTGGCAAGAAGAAAAATATCAGAAAACATAAAATTCGCGCAGACCCCAAAACACGGCAAACAAAACAACTCTTTAGCGCCCGAACTCTGTTGAGTAAATAGTTTCTTGAGCTTTAGTTGCATAGTTATTTAAACAAATGCTTACAACTAAAATGGAAGTAGAAAAAATCTTGGTTTTATTTTCATACATACATAAGCACTTTCTCAAATAATCAATGTTTTGCGCTCTTTTTCGCTATTGATCTCTTAATGCAGCTGTGCGCCGCTCTTTTATTTTCAAACAATATATATATATATTTTATGTAAACAAAAAGTAGTTCTTACAAATATGTAATTGTTCATTTTGTTGTGTTAAATCATTTACAAGACATTTACAACAAGCAATCGAACAGTAAAAGGCACTTCTATCGAACCAAAAGTATCTGGAAAGACATGTCGCGTCAATATATTAGTAAGCAAAGATACAAAATGGTTCAGCCAACAAACCGCTTTGAATATCAAACATGTTGCAGACTACAATTTATAAGAAATCGATTGCATGAAAGTTTTTAACTTTGGCTTTACTTCAAACTTTTAAAACAGGTCTTTATTATTGTGGTGGTTAGTTACTCTTTAGAAATGTCTGAACACCAGTGTTGCCACAGTCCAAAATAATATCACATATTTCTAGAAGGCTTAACATATTCAACGTTTCTTTCATTGATGTTCGCTGTTCATATCTATTTTATATATAATTGAACGACTTATAGGAATGAATTTTTATATTAAGATGCCAAAATTACACGGAATCAGGGTTGCAAAATGAGACCATCAAAATTGTACGAACAACCTCTTTATGCTGTGGACATTCGACATCAATTGAACCAAAAATATGTGATACAAAGAAGTTTTAAAACTTTCTGTTTCTTTAGCCCACCGAGCTGCACCATGATACATATTTTCAAAAAGTGTTACTTGAAAGATATCATCCTTAAGTAAGTACGAAAAATGGGTTAGTGTCACTGCTTCCTACAAAATACCTCACATTGATGTTGGCTGTAGTAGTGAGCACAAGACTACGATGCCTCCGATCACGAGTTCGACCCGCCATAAATTATGTGTCGAATTTATCTAACCTGCATTAATGCCGGATTGTGTCAATTGTTGTCAGCCTGTCTCAATGAAAAAGGCATAGCTAGCACTGGTCGCTAAGCACTACCGGCAGCGATTAACATGAAAGAGAAGAATTTTCTATCTTCTGATCTGTCTTCATTTGTCCTATTAACGTTATCCACCCCTCTCTAGTTCTGGCACAATGCACAGCATATGTAGGGGTCATATCCCATGACTGCTAGTCTCAGTCAGAAACAAACAGCTCTTTTCTTTCTAAGCCGGTTGTGAGGTCGTTTTCCAGATGCAAACACACAATTAAACAGCTATGAAATTTCAAACATGATATGGCAAAAATATCTTGAAACAGTCACTTTTTTTCTAATCAGCAGTATGTATGTATATGAGCTTATGGTGCACATTTTTATATGCATATATATGCAATTATGCATGTGTTTATATACAAGTGTATATAAACACATGCATATGTATGCTCATTAATGTTTCTGAATGTGATAAATTCGAATTTATCAAATATAAATTCATGTTTTTTATTTAAATGATCAAATATTCGACTATAAAAGGTGCCACAGCAATGTAATTGCATTTGGGTAAGAGGGTTGATTAAGAAGCTGAGATGATAGCAATTTTGACTTGTAAATAATTTTGTTTTTGTTTCAGCTTGATCCCCTGGCAAAGCCAACATTGGGTTCATATCATTTCTGCGCCATTACGACTGTGTTGCTGCTTTGAAACCTGCCATAGATATAAGAGCCTTTGGCAGGGAAATATATGTACATATTACGGTTCGGCACAATTCACAAGTTATACATGTAACATTCGTCGTTGCAGATAACCACAGCTTTTATGTCAAGTCATATGAATTTGGCTTCATAACTTGATTTGTTGTCGTAGCGTACTTCAGAAAATTGTATTAATATATTTTTAGAAAAAGAAACGAGCCAATATATCAATTCTGTTTGGAGATACCGTCGTATTTTATACACAATAAATTTAAAAA
The DNA here is from genome assembly GCA_963675445.1 of Linnaemya vulpina. Lineage (NCBI taxonomy): Eukaryota > Metazoa > Arthropoda > Insecta > Diptera > Tachinidae > Linnaemya > Linnaemya vulpina. The sequence continues at coordinate 7,714,857 of OY776277.1, forward strand.
TGAAACAGTCTTGAGAAATAAATAATATATGCATGAAGAGATATATAATTTTTACTTGTATATATGTAAATTAAGAGCAAATAGTGGAAATCTGTAAGCTGTTTATCATTAAAATACTCACTTTAGACCAATAAATTTAATTTTATACAATACAAGTTCACACAGACTGTGCAAGATTTATTCTGGTTATGCGAATAATAAAACTGGGTTATTTCTAACAGGCTGTCAACGTTTGGGAATTTCCCAATAATTTCCATTTTAAATAACGTGAAATCAATAGAGAACGGAAATACATATATAATTATACTATATATTACTGTGTTACAGTTACATGCAGGTATTTTTCCATATCTGAGGAGCATATTAATTAATGAATACTCTCTCTGTATTCAAATGTTTATATATGCAATACATTGTATACAAGATGCCGATTGTAGGGTAGAAGAACATGAGACATGCTGAGCAGGTCAGGTTTGTTTATATAGAGAAATATTTATAACTAAATAAAAGTTACAGATATATTTGAATATATACAGTAATATTAGCAACATGCATCACAAATATTAACCCGGAAGAAATATTATAATAAATTTTAATTGTTTTGTTGTAATAAATGTTTTCTGAATGATATGAATTTTAATTGTACTCTACTGTACACATCAGCAGATATAACTAGCGCTTACGTTTGGTTCTTTCCTGGAAAAATTTTCCTTTACAAAGTGTTAACGCTTTTGACATATTATTTGCAGCCTCGCCAACTCTTACCGATGATATCAGTCGGACATAATTAATATCTTGATTTCAAATAAACTTGTATTAATTAATTCTTTTATTCCACTTTATTCTCTAACTATTTGACAAGGTCAAGTCAATACAATATCAAAAATGGGACATTTACGTACTCCTTCTGGGCAGAAATTAATTAGAAAGTAATTACAACATGTTGTAATTACTTTCTGAGAACCTAGATTCAGTACGAAGCTGGTACAAATTGTTAATTGCTGAAGAAAAGGAGTACAGACGTTGACAAATAAAGTTCTTAATCAGTTGGGGAGAAGCTTAAAACAGTGTCTAGTTTTTCCCTAAAATTTATTGATTTATCCCCAAGGGAAAATAAGGAAAAAGACCCAAATTTGAAAGTATAAATGAAAATAAAATATATTATGTTGAACTTATTTATACTGGTAGTATTTCTAGCTAAACAAGATCATTAGGAAACAGTGATAATAAGCGAATCAAACCTGTTTTTAGTTTGTACTCTCAGCAATGAAAGCCAACTGCGGAAGCAACGTACACCATCCAAACATTTTAATTGTATTCCAAGCAAACCCCCTTTAAAATAAATTCTAAGCATATTAATTAACGAAAAGTTATTAAAATATCTATATGTAAATCTCTAATAATATATTAATTGCTGTTCTAAACATATTAGCAAGTGATTAATACCAAAATACACAAACTATTTATTTGTTACTGGTTACAATTTGGACTATTCAGGTTTATTGTAAGTGTGCCGAAATTATTGATATATATTTTTTTATTTATTACATAATTGAAATAAATAAATAAATATTTTTTTATTCTCTTAAATTAAAATATTAAATTTGATATTATGAAATTAATGATTTTTCCATCTTTATTTCAGTAATACAATAGCTTGATATTCTAAACTGTTCTTAAACAAGAGGAACATACGAGTATGCCGCGTTTTCTTAAACAGAGTGATTCTTTTTAATATTTTATTAATATATTTAACTGAAATTGTTATTTGTTTATTTTTTAGTTTATAACTGTGCCAGCATTTTAGTTACAGCTACAATAGTTTGCAGAAATTTATTTCATTCATTATTTTATATCACGGTTTTAAGAGTCTATATTTATAAAAGTTACCTCAAGGTAGTTGTTAATGAGTTTTAGGAGGTGCAAGGGAAACCTTAGGAATGTGTCTATACTCTATAGACTATCATCAAGTATCTTAATTATATCAATGAAGGGGATTAACGATAGCACTATGCTAAAATTATCAGGTAAAGTTCGAACCAGTTCATAGTCTTCGAGATCGGCTCACGTGCCCTGTCTTGTAACACTTTCTCTTCCCTCTATAGTCTAGACTCTAGAGTATATACAATAACTTTATGATTTATTTTCCTGAAATATTTTGTAATTGAGGCAATTGGATTTTTTTATTGATCTTTAAACTAACAACTTTATAATGTAAAGAAAGTTATAAAGCTCTTTGGGTGTGCTCAAGATCAATATTCTTTCATTTTAAATTTTTATTCAGCTGCGGAAGAGAGCAAACGTTGCTGAAATGCTTTTCAAAACGTGTAATCCAAACTTTGGAGTAGTCATTCTAGCGACATGTACACATGGTTGTCTGATTTAAGAAATATTGTAAGATCTGTCAATGTGCTTTCGATTTATTGACAATGAAAGTTGTCATCAGTTACGTCAGACGATTGTAAGAAACCCTTACAATTTTATTGTCATTGTCTGACAGATTTATCCGTCAACGTTGCTTTCAATTTATGTGTATAATTAATATATGTACATTAAATAATGCAATTTGCGCCCGTGGCATAGCTACGCCATATGACAGTTTTTTGACTAACCATTGTTTGTCTATATTAATGTCAAGTTCTTGAGTACATCAAGTCCTCATTGTGTTTGCATAAAGTCGCAATATATTATAATATGAAATTTATTTGTTGGGTGGTTAAGCAATGTCTATATGCATTTCATTGGCGCTTTATACCAAATCGTCAGTAGACTTCAACCAAAGTTTTGAAAAGTTTCAATATATTTATATCATTATGTTTAGTTGCTACTTTTTTGCAGTGGACCAAGGTCTTACACAAACAACAATTGCTTTGGTTTTTATAATGTTGTATTTGTGGCCGTAACGAGGCCACTTCTATTATTCCACCATGCATCTGTCATTATTATTGCTTTTTAATTGACTGAAAAGTTTTTTTTCTGGCAACATTATAGGAATATATCGTCAGTTGTTACACATTATAGGACATTTTTTACTGACAATATTGTTAGATCTGAGAACAGTGTACACATGCTTTAGGAATAGATTATTTCACATTCGTGTTCAATAATGGCATACAGAAAGGTTATATTTAAAGGTTAAACACGTGTAAAAAGTGTTATGCAAAGTTAATATGATCATATTGGCATGTTCAGACACACATCTTAAATGCATTATTAAGAAATTATGTAATTAAATTCCTAATTGAGCTAAATTTTTCATACCGTAAATCAATTACTAATTTGAGCAATTAGTAATTAATTATTTCATATGTTTATTATAAGTTAAGTTCAGTGAATACGAAAAACTCTGTACAATTATGAAAATGAAAAAACAATTGTCAGCTGTAATTGACGTTTAGTAAATTTAATAAAATTTCAATCAAAAATAAATAGTAAATAATTAACTTGCTGGGAAATGTATTCACGATTGGAAGTAGCCAAGATATTATGATCAAAGTACTTTTAGTTGCCAAATTATTTTTTCTTTATATTTAAAATTTATGCAGTAATATTGGGCTTGAGACATTTTTTATGAAATAATAACTTTTAAAAGGTTTTAAATTTATCATTTTGTAAGAAAAATAAAAGTTTTTAAAGTTATAATTTTGTAAAAAAAAGAACCTTAACGAGAATATTATTACTTAAATGAAAATAATATAAAAAAATTAAGGCCAAAATATTAGAACAATATGCTGTCAAATTATAATTGTTTGAACTAAATTGAATATGTATGAACAACAAAGTCGCTGATTCAGTTTCTGATTTAATTGTATCAATTACGTTACTGTCTGGAAATGGTAAAGGGTTATTCATTTTCCAGTTTCAGAGAAGTAAAGTTGAATAACACACATAGAGAAATGATTTCCTTAAATTTTTTAGTTCTTTTTAATACTTTGCTTGTTATGGTATTCACACAGTGTGCTATTGAGTCACATGGTCAAAAGGTCTTAATATTTTAAAAGAGTTTAAAAAAGGAACCACATTTGAACCACAATATTTGTAACATATTTGACCCATATTTACGCGTTCTATGCGTAATATTCAATAAATAAATTATTTTTCAGATAACAGATATTCAAGAATTGAGAGACTAGTGGCTTAAAAGCCACTACGTGGATAACCCGTTATTAGTTTGAATTTGAACTTTATTAACTTTAATTCTCTCCGTAATCAATTGAAACACATTTTAATGACTTCATTGGATTTATCATAAAAGTATTTGCATGTTATTTCACACAGAATTATAACACACAATTGTTTAACAATTCAAGTATAAAAAATTTAAATAATATGTAACAATAAGTAAACAGTTATTAAGGTAAGAGTGATTAAAGTAAGGCGATATGGAAAAAGTAATTAATAAACTGTAAAACTTTAGTTTCAAACGGCAATTTGTTTTTGTTCAAAACTTTAAGTAGTTACATCGAATGTTTTTCAAAAATCTTTAGAAACCGCAAAATAACCTTTACCCCAATAAATCACATTTGCTATCTCTTTCTGTTGATTTAATTTTTACCAGAATTAATAAGGTAGCAATGAGTTGGCATTTTGTATTTAAGAGATACTTACATACATTCACACATGAATTTTATTCTCCGTATGCATTTAATAGGGTATTCAATTAAACGAGCTTTTCTTTCAATCGATTATTCATCGAGTAATTATATGATGTGAGCATTTAATCGATTAATAATAAGACATATGCATGGTTTATTCAATCATTTTAATTTTGTTTAGTTAAGTAGTTTATATTAAGAAAAACTTAATTTTTGTTATAAAGACTTTATTAAAACGTGTAACATAATAATTTAACGAAATTTACTTCATGTTATAAAAAAGCAACCTTTTTGATATAAAAATATACTAGCATCAAATCTTCTAAAATAATGTTTCAAAAAGAGTCTTTCTTTTCTTTCAGTGAAACTTGATTTAGAAAAGATTCCTTCACTTTTTGTAGCCGTTGGAGGGATTGAAAGCAAAACGCTATAAAGCATCTGTGATTTCTATGCTCTTCTTTTTGAATTTTTTTTAGAATTATTAGTCTTGCGCTATAATTGAATATCCTTTGAATTCTTAAACACTTTTAATAATACGGTGTATATGTACCGACTATTTTATATAACGAAAGAAAACATATTTATACAGCGAAAAAATATATTGGATTAATCGACCTAAATTGTTACAACTATTCGTGAATTCAGTTAGTCGCTCAAAGTTAATCGATAAATTGAATACTCTAGTATTTAAGTATTGATGTACGTAACATGTGCCTAGAAAATTTCTATGCACATGCTAGTTTAGCTGTATGCATGTGCATGCACTTATTTATTTTTAATTAAGGCTATAATAATTTTTCACATGACAATAGAATACAAATATATATGTATGCATATATTGATATTTTCAATATATCTCATCTAATTACAGGCGATTCTCCGTATAACGTCGCAGAGGATTTGCTTTAACTATTTTATTTTAGTTCGTAATCATCCAGGATGAATACTTTATTATTTTGGTATACAACTATTTTAAACTTTCTTTTAATTCCTATATAGGAAGACGGTTGTTGGTGCGGTGTCCTTAAAAATGTTGCCGTTGTGATAATTTTTAGCCAATCGGTATATTTTCCTACATGTGTAATTTTTTACATATTTTTTATCGAAAACTTACTCAAGTAAAAAACTGCTCATAGAAAATCAGACTTTTCCGCTTTACACAAGAATGTGTGACAGAATTTGTATTGTACGGCACTGAGGCCTCGTTGACAGAAGCACGTGATGAGAGGGGTCCACTTGTATATAACAGTTCGTTATAGACCAGCCCTATTTTAATTGAAACGTTTACGTCAACTCGGTGTTTATTAGGTGCTAATTGCTGTTGAGATTAGAGTTGAAAAATTAACTCAAGTAATACAACAATTATAATTCGCTATTATATATTTTTCTAAGAATCTTAGTGAATATATTTAATTTTTCTTATCTTGCAATTAAAAATATTTAACTTTAATCGTCTTATGGGAAGTGAAACATATAGCTATTTAGAAAAGCAATAACACATGCATACCTATGTACATACATATATTGAAAATAATATTTATTTAAAAAAAAACTTCCGGTCAAAAGATGCTTTCTATACGAAGATATTTGTCTTAAATATTATGTACAACAAGTGGTTTAATGGTACAGCATTTGCAATATAATATACATTTGGCTCGCATATGGAACGTAGACTAGCCAACACTATCGCTGGAAATAGCCCAGATGACACATGACATGTTTTTGAGATTTTATTTGTGAAAGAATTTTGCTTAAAATAACCTTAAAAACGAAAACAACTTAAGTCAATGTTGGTGGTTTTGTATTCATGTTGCTGTTGTTTTCTTTTTTATTTTATTTTATTTTATTTTATTTTATTTTTTGTTTTAATGAGAGACAACAGAAAACTAAAAGCAAACCAAAAAATCACCAGTCAGTCACCTTGATAAAGACCACATTGATTTATAGTTACAGCGGAGTGGGTATTCCCAAATGTAAAAAGAATTACTTCAGGATGAGTGGAAAAATACGGCATATGAGCAAGTGTGAATGAAACATCATTCTTTGGGGAATTACGAAGGACTTTAAAACATTTTGTCATTACATTTCAAAGTATTGTTAAGCTTTTGAAATGATAACAAGAAACTGCAAGTTCTTACATTAATTTTACACAATTAATTGATTTTGTAAGAGGATATTGAGATATTTAATATGTAAAAAGGAAATTAATTAAAAAATGAGACCTTGACATTAACTCTTTTAGAAATATATTCTTTATTTGGTATGTAAAAGTAAAAACTATTACGGAAAAGTTCTTCCTTCATAAAGAGAATACTGGAGATGACATTTAGCGTAAATGTTCAAATTCGGAAAGTGTCTATATTATATATTAAAAACGCCATAGCTTTGAAAAAGATTATAACATTTTGATTCCATTAAAAATTGGAATTCTATTCAAAACTATATTCAGTTTGACTTATAAATGCACAACACTTGCATTTATTATTATTACCATATGATTTAACAGTTTCATACTGTTTTTAAGATATAATAAGGCTCATGTCTGTAGGAAAAATCCTGCATCGGTTTACGCACTGGAAGCCAATATTAAAGTACCAGCAGAGAGAGCTTGCCAAAATTGTACCCAACATATGCACTTTAGACGAAAACATCTTTAAACATTGAATTAAAGGGATCGTTCTATCGACTAAAATTAAGATTTTATATATTTCTTAAAATTTTATGCATTTCTTTTAATGAAATCTAAAAGCTATTAAAAAATTACCCGTTGTACAGAAAGCAAACCGCTAAGAGTGTATATATTTATTTATATTAATTTGTTTGCACTGTCCAAAAATTATTCATAAATAAGTAAATGCTATTTATGATTTTTTATAACAAAAACAATTAATTTTCTGCAATGTTTTAATTGTTCGTCTAAACGATTAGTTTGACGATTAATTGCGTATTCTGTGCCCAGACATGTGTTATGATTTGTTTTTCGTATTATAAACAACGATCTTTTATCTTTCAAATAATCATTTTATCATTTCCATGCGACAGCCTCCTTCCAGTCTACTCATAATGCTTAATATAATTTCTAAATAAGAGAATACATAAGCAAACAACTATGGAAACTATGAAATACTTTTTTTCTCTTAAACATGGTTTTGATCGAGATACGCATACGTGATTGTAGTTGATATGATCATGTCTTTAGACACCGTTCGACATCGTTACGTTTTATATACAAATTTCGATCGATATCTTTTGAGCTTCAGTTGCTCTGTAGAATATAACTTGTGCATAGAATAGAGAACAAATATCGGTTTATAATCTATGCAATCTGATCGATGGCTTAACACGAATTTTATGTGCAAAAGCTTAAGGAAAACCGAAGGAATTTCAGTATTCTTCAGAGTGATTTGTTTCTTGTAAACAAATACACACATTGAAGTAGAAGATTGATTCGTCTGACAGCCGCTTTAATTGGATATGTGTGAACATTAAAGTCTATAGCTCAATTTATAGTTTAATTGCCTCAATTAAATTACTTGTCATTAGTTTAAATTTATGCTTTATCAGTTTTAATAATCTCGATAATCAATTGATATACAATATATATGAATAACTTTAGTGCAATTAATATATCATTTATCAGTAAACCATTTGCATATTGAATAATACAGAATTATGAAACACAATTGTTATATAATTCAAGAATAAACAAATCAAATAACCTGCAACAATATGTAAATAGTTATCAAATCAATGATGACGCAAATGAGACAGTACAAACTTTAGTTTTGAACACAGTTTTCAGTTAGAAATTTCGAATATCCTAATATTGAATCCAAACTTTTTGTGCTTGAATATAAAAATATAAAATCATTGTATGCAATCGAGTATACAATCATATTCTGTGTAGAGCAAAATATTCCTGTTGCTTGCAGGTCCTTTTAAGCACACTGAGTAAAGGTTGGAGTAGCCGAAAGCCAAAATTTTAAATGTAAGCTAAAAGTGTCATCTGATCCAACCTGGTATATGGCAAGCTGTGTAAACACTTACTTCACTGTAAGAAAATATTACCGTAACGTCCCAACCTGCAGAAAATAGAATTTCATTCTTAAGAGTCCCATAAGTGGGAGCTTTGGCGATCTAGACGATATACATGAGCGTTGACGTGGTCACGAGTGATAAGCTACTCACTGTACCATCTCCCAATTTTATTACTCATATCTCACGTTTCAAGTTAAAGCTTCAAAAACCAATATTAATTTTTTTTGTTTAGTTGTTCAAAAGCTTCCCACAGAGCGAAACGAAACGAGTGCAAAAGAGGTACGTTTGAGTTTTTTTCCAACAAAAAACCTTTAAAAAGTTATTTATTATATTTACTATGTATGTGCAACTATAATTCCACTCCTGGTTTTACATTTTTGTATGTGTATTATACCTACAAAAGCAATCAATATTTTAGTATGATCTGTGTTCCACAAATACTGAGACGCTCTGTCTGCCAACAATTTTCTGCTGGATTGTATTCATTGACAGTGGAGAGCAAAAATTTTGCAACAAAAAGCTTTAGAAATGATATTGCAAAAGAACATCCGTTGAAGGGTATAAAAATCTTAGATCTTACACGCATAATAGCGGGCCCTTACTGCACCATGATACTTGCTGACATGGGTGCTGATGTGTATAAAATTGAAAGACCTTTTGCCGGTGGTGATGAGTCTAGAAAATGGGGTCCTCCTTTTTTGAAAGAAAGTAAGGATTCCACTTACTTTTTGGCCACAAATCGTAACAAGAAAAGTGTTTGCGTCGATTTGAAAAGAGGAAAAAACATTATATATGAATTGGCCAAAAAATGTGACATTTTGGTGGAAAACTATGTTCCAGGTAAACTGGATGAATTGGGTTTGGGTTATGAACAAATAAAAGATATTGCACCGCATATAATATATTGTTCATTGACGGGTTATGGCTCGCAGGGTCCTTATGCCAATAGGCCTGGATATGATGTGATTGCTTCTTCTATGGGTGGCTTAGTACATATTACTGGTGAAAGCGATGGCCCGCCTAGTAAAGTGGGCGTAGCTGTTACTGATATAGCTACGGGACTATATGCCCATGGTGCCATATTAGCTGCCCTACTACAACGTCAGCAAACCAAACAGGGTCAGAAGATTGACGTTGATCTACTCTCAACGCAGGTATCGTTGTTAATTAATGTTGCGTCTAATTATTTAAATGCTGGACTTGAAGCCAAACGTTGGGGTACAGCCCATTCAAGTATAGTTCCCTATCAGAGTTTTAAAACTCAAGACGGCTACTTAACTATTGGTGCTGGCAGCGACTCACAGTTCCGGGAATTATGCCAACGTCTAAGTCTTCTACAACTACCCGATGATAGCAAGTTTAAAAATAATAGAGCTCGTGTTGAAAATCGTGCTGAACTTATTGCTATTTTAGAAGAAATATTGGCGAAAAAAACGTCTAAAGAATGGATGCAATTATTTAACAAAGTTTCCTTTCCGGTGGGCCCAGTGAATAGCATACAGGAAGTCTTTGCCGATGAACATATAAAAGCCATTGGACTAGTGAAAACTTTGCCACATCTTACAGATGGCGAAGTCAAGGTAGTAGGTCCACCAGTTGTATACAGTTATGCGAAAAATGACGCCCGCACTGCACCGCCTGTTCTGGGTCAGCATACCGATGAAGTTCTACAAGACTTATTGGGATACACAGAAGTTCAAATCCAAGAGCTTAGGAATAAGAAAATCATTCAATAACGTTTTTGTATTTTTATTTTTTCGAATTATATTTGTAAAAAACATTAAATCATATATGGATCCCTTTAGAGGGGGCACAAAACAGCAAAAAAATGTTTGAAATATATTGAGCTTAATGGCAGAAACGTTCGTAAATGATAAATAAATTGCGTTCAAATGGAACCACTTCCTGTTTAAAGAAAAATTTTTCAATAAAAACCTTCAATTTTTCTTTGAATTGTAATAAACAAATTTTGGGATAAATGTTCTACTATTTTTATGCAGCTTTTTATACTAATCAAATTACGATGTCAATATATTTTTAAACGATATTTATTTAATAGAACGGGCATTATCTTATTGATAAAATCGATTTGGTTTAAAATATGTTGTTATCTAGATCAGCAAAATATAAAGGATATACTCATGAATGCTCATACAGGGTGGCCTAGAACGAACGAAACGCACTGAGTTCATTATAAATTTTTATTTTAAAAATAATCATAAAACATTTTAAAATGCAATATATCAATGGAGAATATTTTTAATATAATTACCGAGTGCTGGAAATTTTCTGCTTCGCGATGCCCACCTAATGGGTGATTTTTTAAGACCTTTCGGATTTCATAAAAATATGAAATAAAATCTAGAGAAATCTATAAAATTTGTATTCAAATCATACGCTGGCTCAAATAGATCATACGGTGGCTTCCCTCTCCAACATCTCAACCGTTGCCGGATTGTCCCTATAGACATGAGCCTTAACATAGCTCCAGGAAAATTCGTCTAACGGCCTTAGATCGCAAGATCCAGGCGGTCAATTGTTCGGCCCCAAATGTGGTATTGTTTACAGAACTTGTTTCTCAACTGGGCCATCGGGTGTTGCGTAGTGGCGAACAAAAATGGTCTAAAAGCGTCAAGTCGCACGATCTAGGCGGTCAATTAACCGTCTTTTGTTGAAACAAGAAGTCTTTCATCACAGGCTTTAAATTCCCAAATACAAACACACACACACACACACACCAAAAAGCGCATTTTACGCAATTGGCGATTCTCCAGTGCTTCTGGCTATTCTTCCAATCAACCAGAGCACAATATTCGCTTTACAGTTTCTTAACCGAGCATGAAATCTGCAAGCGTTGTTCGTTTGAAAGTTTATTCATAATTTTATTATAGACCAAACTAAAGATGTTTGTAATTGCTGAGTTCCCGAAAACATTACTTTCATAAAGAATGTTGCCGAAAAATCACTTTATAAAAATATCTTGCGGAACCAATATTACACTATTTATTTTTATATACATACAAGCCAACATCAAATATTTAAAAATATGTTTCCTATCACCATAGTCGGTCGACTTGGCTAAAAATAAAAAGTGTGTACCCTCATATACAAAAGTTCTGTTACCTAATTGATATCTAAGCTAATCTTCTGCTTAAATTTAAAGTAGGGATTATGGACATCGCACTTTCAGTTAGTTACTTCCGTTTAGCTTAACTTCTAAACACTAAAATATGTTTAATTGTATGTAAAAAAATCTACACTAAGCCTTTAATCCGCCGGCCGCGATATTTAAATCGGCTTGATTCACTCATCCAATCATATATTTTTAACTTTATAGTACAAAATGTATACAGAAAATAGTAGTTGAAACTGCCTCAATAGGAAACTCAACAACAACAATTAAGTCTCACAAACAAACAAAAATAAAGGCAACAGAGGTCATGTGAAACAACAGGCTTCTGTTTGTATATACCACAATCACCGAATAAAAATTAATATGTAGTTTTTATTACTGTCCAACTACTTTATAATTTTTAAAAGTACTTACTCATGAAATATTTGGTGAAAACGACACTTGGCATATTTTATTACATCCATTAGTGATAACAATTTCCTTTATACATATTTCATAAATTGAAATAGTTTTCAATGAATTAGAGAACAATTATGGCAAAAACAATAGGTACAAACAATTTTTAGCACCATCTTTGAAATACTCACTTTTTCACTTTCGCTTTTGTGCTTTTTCTTAAACAACCTTCGTCAAACACTTTTATCCATCAACTAAATTTCGTATAAACAAAATTGTTGGTTTTACGCCGGCAAAGCAGCACACTCTCCAATTACAATGCGGCAGGCAACGGTGAAGGAGTATTTACAAAATGTATGCAAAAACAAAATAAACAAAAACAGCAACAATTTCTATGGTTAATGAGAATATCAACAATATTAGATGTGATTTGGTTTTGAATTGTTATTGCAATGCGTGTGTATGGGTGTATTTATGTGTAAACACGGCATAAGTGTTGATACCCAGGTGCCGTTTGGGGAGCAGATTCATTTTGAGACTCCTTTTTTACTCGTTAAGAAGATTGTTGGACGACTCAACCACAACTATTTGCCCAATGAAACACAACCACTAAATAGGCAGTAATGAAATATATTATGATTGAGATATCTTTACTAGGTAAAATTTAATGGACAGTGTGATAAAATCTAATATTATTGGAAACTATTTAGCTCTATAAACATTTGCCTGAATTACAAGGTTTTTCATTTATATATGTGGTTGCGCTTTTTTAGGCAAATATTTCACAGAAGTGCATTTTACTCATCTCTAAATCATTTTATGCCTTTTAAGCTTGGAATCCGTCGTACATTATTATTCGACTTTTTTAACTGTCATTACTAACTGAGAAAGTTGACACAATTAATACTTTTCAATATCAAACCACCCGTTTGTTCTCCATTTCACTTATTTTATATAAGTTTTTTTTTGCACTTCAAGTTGACGAATACGTGACAGAGCTCACTAGAAACCATGTATTTCAACTTAGCTGTCAGTTGAAAAAAGGAACGTCTAACGCCTCTATTTGCTATATTATAAATATTACAAATATTTGCTAAGCACAGAACGCAAAAAAGGAGTTATCAGAGGAATGCAAAGAACATACTGATGGTTTTCAAGGATTTTCGCAAAGCTCCCAACTGCAATAGTGAATGAAAATGTTAACTGGTTAAATCGACATAAACTTGTATGTACGTACATACATAATATACATTGTATATGTATGTACGTACATATTTTTTCAGCAGGTGAAGTGAAGATCGTGATGCACTATCTAACACCAATGTAAATATATTTGTATGCATGTGTTAGGATAGGCTCTTGCTTTACGATGAAAATAATATGCATTGAAATTTTGGGATCATGCTCTAAGTAACTAGTATTAGCGTTCACTATAATCGATATTAAACAATATTATCGTTTTGGTCCTCGAAGCATTATATTAACACAAGTTGGCAGCATCGTTCCATTGCTATTACTTTATAAGATATTCCAAGAAGAAGCCAATATTCCAAGTCGCGTGATCGACTGTACATCAGCAATACAAAAGACAACTTTCTGATAACATTATATGTGTATATTTATGTATACTTTAATTATATTGGATTGACACTTACATCTACTTTTGCTTCCAAATTTTCGCTCGTCTCAAATCAGGCTTAAAACGGCAGGTGGGAAGAGGGAAATTGTAGTAGATATAAAAAAGGAGTTTTGACGAACAATTCACTTGTTGGAACAAGTCCTGAGAATTTGCCGCTTCTAAGGTAAACCACAGCAGAAGTACCTCAGAACACTGTGGATGAACAATTTACATTGGCTCCACAACAATAAACTTAGGAAATATGCTTGTCTAGATGTAGTGTAACAACTCGACAATAAGTACCGCCCTTACCCACTAAGGCAGATGTGAAAAATTCGATCTCATATTCTTTAGAAAGTGCACGACGATCGAACCCCCGGTTTTGTAGTCCAGCATTAACTATTAACGGGACCCACCTATTATGAATATATAATTCAAATTATGTTCAAATGTTGTATTGAACTTCACAAATCAATATTTGGTCGCACCCTAATGCAAACGACTAGTTTAGTTAACGTAACGTTAATTCTATTTGTATTTTCACTTTATTAATTAACAAGAAACAACTACAACACCAATTACTGTATGAGTAAAAAGTCAATTTGGATTTAAGCTTATTTAGATTAGATCTGATTACAAAAATATTTTAATAGACCAATTGCTGTTTTACATAAGCAATAGTCTTTAATAATTTCTTTGTTTAAAGAGTTTATTGACATTGAATTCGATTAAAACAAACAAATATATAGATATCGAATGCCAAGTTTTACCACTTCGATATACATATGTATATAGGTATAAATGGATGTGGTATAATTTAAGCAACGTATTTACCGCTTTTGTTTATTAAAGAGAGAGAGAGAGAGAGTATTTACGCAATTTAATTTTTTTAGTTAAAATTATACGTACATGTACAGAAAAGTTCAATGGATTTAGTGGTTCTACAATAAAAATTAAAATCTCAATGTTTTCCAAAAACATATGCCATCTTCGCAAGAAAAACAAGAAATATTTGGTTATTATATTCCAAGTCCCATTCCACAATATGAAACTTTCGTTTCAGCAATTCTCAGTTTTTATTCCTATTTCGGCCTTCCTTACAAAGAACTCAAGAAATTATGTAACAAAAAGTGTGGTTCGGGACCATATTAGTTGTAGTGATAATATTCGCATTCAAATTTTAGGAATGTTTCCAAACTTTAAGCAAATAATAATAAGAATACTAATACTAATACTAATAATAATAATAATAATAATAATAATAATAATAATAATAATAATAATAATAATAATGTAGTAAATGCTAACAATTGGCTTAAATATAGTAACGTCTTCGCTGAAACCGAAGGATTTATTATAGCCATTCAGGATGGAGTAATACAAACAAAGAACTTCAGGAAGTACATAATTCGAGACAGTACAGTAACAGACGATAGTTGCCGAAGGTGCGGTAATACGCCTGAAACCATACATCACCTACTTAACAGCTGTCCAACCCTACTTCCAAATCATTACAAGCAAAGACATGACAATATCGGAAAGATAATACATATAAATATTATAAATAGACTAAATATTAATGACCCAACAACACAGTACTACAAATATCAACCTAAGCCAATAATTGAAAATAGCCAATATATTATCTACTGGGATAGATCAATACTAACCAACAACCCACCAGACACAAATATACCCAATACACCAGATATGATAGTAATAAATAAACAAAGAAAAATTGCCCAGATCATTGACTTCGCCATACCATATGATACTAATATCGAAGACACTATAGCCATCAAAAAATCTAAATATATACTGCTTGCCCAATACATTAAGAATACACACAATCTAGTCAAGGTAGAAATTCTACCAATAGTTATAAGCTCTATGGGAACAATACCCAAAGAAACCACGTGTGCAATCGAAAAATTAGACCTTAATGTAAAAATATTAACCGAAATGCAAAAGGCAATTCTAATAAAAGCAACAACGATCGTGAGGGAAACTTTAGGATAACGGATATAAAAGATGAATTATATCCCCACAGAGCGTAACCTTTGGTCTCAGACCCGGTACGTCAATTCCAGCATAAGCTGAGAATGTAAAATTCTATAATAATAATAATAATAATAATAATAATAATAATAATAATAATAATAAAAATAATAATAACAACAACAACAATAATAATAAAAAAAACTTGTTTTCCAAATTTGTTTTCATATAAATACAACTTTAAATGATTCAATGAAGTTTTTGATTTTAGCAAATATTTTATTTTCTCTGTTTATTTTTTGGGCTATAGAGTACATGGTAGCAACTGCAAATATTTCTGAAGTGCAGTTTTTTCGTATTTTATTTTTTAATAATAAATGAATGATTTGCATGTGCAATATCTCCCATAGTTAAACATTATTATTTATTCTCGACAGTCATATTTGCTTTTCATAGTACAAATATACATATACTATTATTTTAAATTTGTGAATAAATAATTAAACAATCAAAATAAAAATACTATTCAAAATAGATATATGCATCAAAAGAAGCTTTATGATGTTTTGACAAAATATCTTAACATATAGTAGCAAAATTTTAACGCGAAAAAAGTGATAAAAATGCTAAATAATTAACATTAACGAATTCTATTTATTATCTACGCTGCATATAAATATGGAAAAAAATTATTCTTAATTTTTTTTTGTATTACATTACAAATATCCTTTGATTTTTAACTGTTGTTGTGGTGGCCACTCCTTATAAAAATGTCAGCCATACATAGTTTCATTTCAAAATAACACCAAATATTCGATATTCCATCATATGCATATTTCAACACTCCCTTCAATTTTAATCTTCTCTTGCTTTATTATTTGTTGTTATAACAATATGCTCTTAAATATCCGAGGGTGTGTTAATTAATTACAGTATCACTTTTCAGTGATCATGTTGCCAAAATTCCATTACTTAGTCGATCCTTTCTTTAAATTAAGAGCTACCGATATTTAAAAAATTTCTTCTTGTTTCTTGCATGTACATTAAGAACCTGCTATTTGACATTTCCATAAAAAAAACCTGTGATATAAAATCTCATTGCTGATTTTCAGGCATATTTAAGCTTATTTTTCATATCTTTTATGCCAAAAATATATTGTTAAATATCTACCCAAAAATCCCTTTTATGCTTCATTGATGTCAATGAACGATATGATATTTAAAAGTGCCCCAATGTGTCGGTTGTCTGCTTGTATAATTCTCAATAGAATTGTTTTCGTTAATTTTACACCGTTCAATATTTTTTGAATTTTTTATTGAAAATAACAATGGAACGATTGCGTTTCCACTTAATACCCTTTCTTATCCTTTTACAGTGTGCACAACGTCTTGCAATACCTTTCTTTTTTATTCCATTCGTACTAATAGTTTCTTTCTTTCACCAGCATGGTTATAGATCGAATCAAACAATTTTAAGGTTAATTCAGTAGTTCCACTAGGTTCTGTTCATTCTTCTGCTCGTTTCCTCATCTTTTTTGAATGATCATCTCTGTCAAACCTTCAACACGCAGGTTTATTACGATTAGCGTAATCGCATTTCGCCTCACAGTCTATTAAGAAAAGTTCATCAATGAAAATAACGCAGTTAACTCTATTCACTCGCTGAATATTCGACGCAATGTGGGCTGTGTTGTCTTGTTCCATTGCTACTTCATAGATTCTGAAATATGCTTTTTGATAAAACGGGCATATATTTTCTTTATAATAAATATGGAATAGCATATTCTTAGTTTTAGTTTAAAAGTTAAACATAATTTCTTTATTTATTTATTTTTTTGTTTTCTGGTCAATTGGACGTTTGGACAAAATATCTTTTGCGTGTATAAGAATGTGTTCTGTCTGCTAATCTATGTTCATAATTTTTATTTAAATAATAAAGTACTGTAAATAATTGCAATAGGTTGTTTTACAAAATTCTTATACATATATTTCATCTTAAAAAATTAGATAATTTGTTTAATGTTATACATTAAGTAACAACAAACATTCATTGCCAATAAACATTGATGATGTTAAAACATGTATTATACCATTTAATTGATTTATTTTAAATAAATAGTACATTGATATACATTTTACTTTTTAAAATAGTTTTCTCAGTGTATACATAAATTTTTTTTTATAAGTTTTACTTTTAATTGTATATAAGTATTTATTTTGTTATTCCAAAACATTATCGTGCAGCTAATATTACACTTAAGTCGGCTGTCCTGCTTACTTCATAACTTGTCAGTTTTGAAAACTTCTATTGGTAAGATCTGCGCGAAATTGGAAATCTTTTGCTGTAATGTATTTTATCTTGAAATGCCATAATTAATAGGAAAATTTTACTTCATTTTAGTGACATTGTACTTTAATATAGTGAAATAATTTTCATAATCAAGTTCGTTATTCTAATTTCTTTCGATTACGAAATATTTTTCATAGTGATTTATTGAATTTCTACTTCGAACATAAATGCGCCCGAAATTATACTTGTACTCAAAAGATATTTATTATTCGGTTGTTTAGATTTTTTTTATAATCTTTATGAATATATTTTTTATATAATAGTATAAGAAGGTTTTATTTATTGTTTGTAAATTTTTATGGTTTTAAAAGCACATAAATTCGATTTATTAGATTCAAATATGCACACATGTATAGATTTGTTTTTAATATTTGAACAAATTTTTTTGTTTTGTTTTACTAAAGTTTTAAAATCATCATTACCATCACATTTATTTTAGTACAAACAATTTCTTTTTATAGTAACATTCTCTCACTCTTGTATAAATAATAGTAGTAAAATGTGTAAACACACGTATATAAGTTGATGATTTAAGTTTAAAATTTTTATATATTTTCTATCTACAGTTTTCAAATATAACAATTATTTTATTACCATATATAAATAACCATGTTTGCATTTAGATACTTTCAAGTAAAAAGAATTTTTGCAAATTTCAGAGAAAAAAATTGGATTTGCTCATCTTTTATACTGCGAAAGGGACAAAAATAGAAGGTTATATGTATTTATGTACATATATCTATGTGCGCAACCCTACTCCAGTCGCGATGTAATTAGTCTCCTACATCATCATACTCGTCCACATGTCTGCACACATCTAATTTAAGCGATATCAATTATTTAAGTAGTTCTTCAATAGTCCGTCGACTTGACATGAGTTCCTCGTTTCGATGACCGCTTGTTCCACAGGATAATATAAATATGGTGCCGTGTTTTTTGTGCAAGCAATAATTAGTATAAATAATTAACTAACTATTAAAAATATATATTTAGTAACTGTTTTTTTTTTTATATACTATATAAAACTTCACATATTAACTCTGAAAAAATGTACTTGATGTGCTTGTTTACAATCATTTAGTAATTTATGGGAAATAAAGACAGTTGTCATGTCTAATAGGTAGGTGAGTACGTGACTCACGGTGGCCAATTGCAATCCGATATTTTTTTTTGCATTTCGCAACCTAAATTGAAAACGGTTGCCATCATAATCACTCAACTAGCGATTAAAATGGTGTTGTCTGTTGCCATACAATTTCTTTAATATTTAATAACTTGTAATCGTTGTTAATTCATACTATTATGAGAATGCAGAGTTTAACCAGAGAGCCTCAAAACAAAATTACTTCACAGTCGATTTTCAAGTTTAAACAAATTCCAAACATGAGTAGTATTATTTGATATTAAGATTTTTAACCAAATCACATATATATTTTCAAAATATTAGAAATTATGCAGCTATATGTAGACATGAAAACAGTTTTGATCTTGTGGCTTACTTGGTGACTTCCGCAAAGATGTTATATACGAGTATATGTACATACACAAATGTACTCTTATATTTAAAAAAAATCGTATTCGGATTATTAAATATACACTGGCTTCTTCATAAACCTTGGATAAATTATTATATGTGAGACAGTTAATGTATAACAATTAGTTTGAGTTTCATATATGTATTTTAACGTGTAAATTTGTTTTTCTTTTTAATCACAACCAAGATTTACTTGTATTATATCCAAGTGAATGTATGTACATATATACGGCGTATTAATTTGCTATTAACCCTTTAATGATTTTACATTTACCATATTTTCTTTACATGGAGATTAATAATAACAATAGAACATTTTGTTGCAAATGATTAAGGATTCAATACTTCTAACGGCTTAGTTCGATCGGTCGAAGATTTAAAATATTTATATAAATATTACATATGCATATAAGTACAGTTGAAACGTGCAAACACTATTTTCATTCCAATATATATATGTATAAATAAGTATATATGTGATATATAAATTATTAAATAAAAACTGAATATACATACCATTCGAAGTTCGGATAGAAAACGCATGCAAATCTAGGCTAAATCTCAAAACATGCAGACACAACATAAAAAATAATTACACAGGTCAGGAATTATGAGTACTTGTGTGTATTGCTACGTTTAAATTAGTTCTATTTCCCTTAATAAGGAGCTTGTATTGTACGAAAATTTTTCCAAATCGATACTGAGATTAATATAAACATTTTTTACTATCATATGCTGTAGCTTGTCATTTGGGTATTGAAATGTTTCTTTATTTTCTCTTTAGGAACGAAAAAACTGTTTTTTGTTGTCCTGTGTTATTTATTAAGAACAAAAAAAAAACATTAAATATATTTAATATCAATACTTTAATGTTCAGTATTACTAGAATTCGAATAAATGAAAAACTTGAAGAAATTAATATTTTTATCACTTGTTTTATTAATAGTTTTTTACATATATATTTAAGAAATTATACAAAAATTTTTTTAAACACTTTGATTTGAAATAGGGAACAAAACTAGATATTAAAAGTATTTATTTATTTTATAAAGAAAATTATTTATGTATGCATATAATAATAACCAAGGCACATCAATATTCGGCAAATTTATAGCAAACACAATTTTTTTATTTTATTTTTTTTAAATTACAAATGCCAAAAATATTACAGGCTAAAATGAAATGGAAGGAGTGAATGAATTGGATGGTATACATAAAATTTAACATGTCTGCTATCAGCCAACTTGTTACTAACGAAACAAATTTGACTCTAACGTTTAAGCATACATTCATGCAAGTAAAATAAGTCTAAAATACATTTAGATATTTTCAACATTTGCAAAAATTTATTTAATTAAAGATAGTTTTATGTTTTCAAAGTCGTCGTAGTAGCATTTTTTTTAATGAATTTGTTTCAATTCAAAATATTTAATTATTTTTATTTTATTCAGATTTAAAGTGCACATTTATAATATTTATTTTATATATTTTGTTTTGTTATAAATATTTACTTGAGTTCCTTTTCTTCTCATCTTTTTTTATGAACAAATATTTTTTTGACTTGTTTGTATTCAAAATACGTTCGTTCCAATGTTGAATTTAGTAAATAAAATTAATTCATTATAACTTTTAAAGCAACAAAGTATATAATAGATAAATTCTCAAAAGAAATATGTATAAAATATATATACGTATACGTTAATTTTAAGTTTAAATTGCATTCAATATAGGATTGAATCGAAGTCCGTAAAGTGTATGTTGTCGCTGAAGGAGTAGAAAAGAAAGAGATAATAATAACGAATAAAATTAAAAACTAACCACAAACATTTCATAAACAGTAATTTATAACAATTAAATTTATTTTAAGTGACATAAATAATTGGAAACAAATAATTTTTGCCATGCAATTAATTCTATGGTTTTCTTGAATAGCCAACCTCGTCCTATGTGAAAATTATGAAGTTTTTTTTTAACTTCAACAGAACAACAATAATTATAATAATAAAATCATGATGTTCATGAAAACCACAGATTAAACATATGCTTACTGCATATAATTATAATGGTAGACACTAAATAATATAAAATCTCTTATGAAAAGCATGCAAAATATTATTTTTTGGATCTTCGATTAACACGATTTAAATTTGCAAATTAATTTACTATACATATTTCGCAACAATTCCGGAAAAACAAGGAAAAGCACAGTTATAAAATCGTGTTAAAGGTTTTTTTTATAATGAAAAATGTTCTAAACGACTGGCATAACAAATCTTTAAAAGACTAATATTAAACACAAATGTAACATATTTGTATCAGAGCTGTAAAAGATTGCAATATATTTGAGTGTAATCACATAATTTCGCTTTAATTATTACTATTTTTTTAAGATTTATTTTTGGAATCATGAAATTAATACTATAATAACCATTGAACAAATATTTTTTAAATCATTTTATAAATTTATTGCGATCAGAAGCAAATGTTTAAACAAAATTGTACCGATTTTCCACGATGGTGTTAAAACCTCGATGTTTTTCTTTTTATCTTAAGAGGTATCTTTTAAAATCCTTATGATTATTTTTAGTAATGTGTCTTCTTTTGTAGAGCCAATTTTCTTGCATATAATTAATTCATTTTCTTTGAAAGTAGTAACTACATAATACATTTATATTCGCAAGAGCGAATATTTATGTAAGAAAACATCAAGGAAACTAGGAATCGTAACGTTTATTCGACTCTCTCTTTCCTCTCTTATCGCTTTTAAATTATCGTTAAAATTGCAACAAAAAAGCCTCCATATAAAAAAATATATCTAACTTTTTTTGTTCTTATAATAACATTGTTAAGTGATTGAAAGCCTACAAGGGAGATCATGAGAAAAAATATTTCTCATGCAAATTCTTATCTAAAATTGCATCGCAAATCATTAAATCAGAATCAAAAACTTTGTTCTGTTGCTCTAGAAAGAAAACCGGTGAATATTTGAAATCATCAGATTTTGATAATAAAATATTTACAATAGAATCGATTGCAATTGAATTAATTGCAATGAATAGCATTACAAAATATTGCGATTTTGACATATAATTTGGAAATCTGAAATAATTTTAAAATCAAAGACTGCAATCAGTTTAGTCAAAAATAATTTGATTTCAATAACAAATAATTGCAGTTTTTTTACAGCTCTTTGTTTTAAAGTCACAAACATTCAATATAAGTTAGTTATTTTTAATATTTACTAGTAACAAACATGCATTATTATCTAAAAAATTTATTTAAATTTTATTTAAATTAATAGCAAATTTTTTTTCTGTACGTATTTTTTTTTTCCTTTAGTAGTCTTTTAAAAACTTTGTGTTATATATTAGTATATAAATCTTTGGCTGCATGGATTTATTTGAATTTTTTATTGTTAATAATTTTAGAATTTATAGATGCATAATGGTGCTGTTTTGTAAGCTAAAGTTAGTAAATTATTCGTTTATGAAAGAAATTGATTGAAAAAAAAATTATTATTTCATATGCGAAATTGTTAAGCGTTTAATACAAAAATTTATGATGATATTGTTTGTTAGGAAGAAATGGTGCGAATGAGATGTAAAAATTAGCAACAGTACTTTGAATTTGTTAGCAAATCAAAAATAAAACGATTAAATTTAAATAAATAACTAAATAATGCGCGAAAAATAGAAACGATTCTTTGTTTTGCAATAGAGCTCCGTCAATGGAAATGTCTGAGCAGCGTTTTTTAATTTTATTTTTACAAAGAATAAAATATATGTGCGTACATATAAGATAAATTTCTCTATAAAGCGTATTACCAATTCAAACGTTTCCTTAATCTGTATATTTAGATGCTTAAGCTAATTGCTATACAAAACGTAAATTATTATTGTGGATATTTTCAGGATATGTGAAACGCGGTTAAACTCTTTTTCAATGACAATTTTGCACTTGAAGCTTGTAGAATAAAATTAAATAGTTCAAATTGTAGCAATTAATGAATAAATGAATATATTTGAAAAAAGATTTTATTTATGATTTTACATACCATTTTTTGTATGAAATGTGTTTGCGATTTCGCATTGGAATGACTATATGATAATTGTAATAAAACTAAACGAAACACATCGAATCTTTGTGAAAAATGTTAAAAAATGACATGGCTGTGTTAAACTAAATGTTAAACAAACATGATACAAAAACAATCACAAACTTTAACAAACAAACTAAACTAAACAATATGTAAATACCTTCTTTTTTTGGTTTGGAAAATTTTGTAAAAGGCGAAAAGACCAAAACTTTGAAAGTGGTTGAGCGTCTATGTAGCGAAAACATTTTTTATACACAGTTGTTCTTTTATTGCATTAACTTTCACAAACGTATTACACGATTACTTTACATAGATCAGACTTTTTTAAATATCTTTTTTAATTTCTTGATTTTTATGTTTCCATTTCCACTGCACTTATTGTTATATACCTTATAACAATGTAATTTAAAGTATACATAGCATATCCCAGTCAACGGGGGTATCATTTATTCCATTCGTATAAATATCGAGATCATTGAGGCTAATATTATTGGTGCCATTACTTTTTTATATATATTTTATTAATATTTTTATTGAAAAATTAGTTAAAACGAAGAATTTTAGAAGAGTTTTAACAGGAGTGCATTTATTTCCCAAAGAACACCATTTTGAAGATGAAGAAATAAGGAATAAAAGTATAAAAATAATAAAGTATTAGAAATTATTTTAAGCTTAAAGAAAACTTTTACACTCTTGGCAAGCAAATGTAACAGTAAACTTAATGAATTTAAATGGCTTTCGCTGGCTTTTTCACTATCGAATACATGGCATTTATTACAAATTCAAAGTAGTATTGCTAAGTGTTTGGTATTAGTTATGATCTCTATGTAAACAAATAAAATATGTATATCAATTAATAAAGTGAATTGTAATATGAAGCGAATTAAGTGCTATTAGATGAATGTATTTGTTGCGAGTTAGAAGTAAATTTTGTACTTACTTTCCCATTTGCATGTCTTGTGGGTGGGGGGATTGAATATTATGTTGTGGTGTACTACCACCTACTCCTTCTATGGCCGGTACATTTACCCGAATAGTATTTGGTACATAACCATCACGACGGGCATTTTCATCTGAAATAATGAAAATAATACACATGTAAAATTAATTTTATTCTAAAAAACATAATTCTACAATATAAAAGTTCAGTCGTTGAAAAATGGAATTGTTAATGCGCTTGTTTACGCACAAAAATTTTCATTTAATTTATTGTTTTTTATTTTATTATTTTTTTATTTTTTTAATGTAAGAATACCAAGAAATTTAAACAGGAATGGGGAGTTGAAATTTGATATCAAATAGATTACAAGTCCCTCATGCTTTGGATTAATATAATGCGAAAACTAATGGCGTTTTCTTTTACACAAAGTGTTTGATAATTTTACTTTCACAAAATAAAACAGAAGTGTTGGTATCAAGAAACAAAGTTCAACTACAATAACAGAAACTAGCTCTTAATGAACATGAGTATTGAATATGTAGCATTTATTTTCTTTTTAAGGGGAACATAGTTAGAAAAGAACGTCTTACAGTTTTAAAATAGCACATATTTTTCAGATAAGAACATAGAAATATGTAAAAGGCGGAATATATGCAACATATCATTATTATTAATATATTAATGAAAATTACGAACAACATATATAATACTTTATAAGTAGATGATTATTCAAAGCACATGGTTAAGGGAATCGCAAAGCAGCTCTGCGTCGGTTAACAGTCAGTTTCTTTTTTTTCAATTGCCAAAACAGAAGCGTTTTCATAATTTTCATTGTTTTGTTCTTCAAATTATTTTATTAAAGAACAAAAAGGCATTAAAATGCCTGCAGCTTATCTTTGTATTATTCGTTTTAAATAAAATTACGTATTGAATTAAAAAACTAATAACGACACATGGAGTACCTAGAACCAACACCTTTCTTATAATTTCAAATCACTTTGATACTCTATATGACTTTCAGAACAGGCCTGATATAAACATTTTGTATATTTTTTTATAGTCTTTGAATACCACAAATATCTTTTCAGTCTATAATTTAATATATTGCTGTAAGTTTTTTATATAAATTTTCTAGTATTCACATACCCATTCTTTGAGTATAAAATTCACCGAAAGCTTCATCGCGCATACGATTCGTTGGATAGACAATGCGCAAAATTTCTATATCATGGATACGATCTGCCAATCCACGTATATTCAAATCTCTTGCCGTCCACGGCGATAACATTAACACTGAACTTTGTTCGGTAACAAAACCAACGGTTATTCCACCTGCAGCATTTTTTAAAGAGAAAACGCAAATCAATCAAATTAAGGTAAATCCTGATATTCTTAAACTCAACTTACCTAATTCACTGTCAGAGAAACGTAATAGGAAAGTGCCCAATGGCAAAATTCTTAACATTTCTTCAGCCTTGCGTTTATTTATGAAACCTACAATTAAACCTGCCTTCCATAGACTTAGTAAATGATCTTTGGTTAATTTCATAATGGCAAAGAACCAATCCCAAAATGTAAATGAACGGTCGGGCAATGGCTCTTTACAGAACTGAGCCCACGATATATAGTCATCATCGCCATTCATACCATTTCGGCGGAATAGTTTTTCATCTAAATAGAAAAGCAAAAAAGTTCGATTTATTTAATAATTTTATGTATAAAAAAAAAAGAGAAAAATAATATATATATATATATATATATATATATATATATATATATATATATATATTACTTACGCAAGAAATTTAAATTTTCTTCAGTTAAAGCACGACCCGTTGACGATTCAAATTTGGTATTTAAGGCCATAGCCAATTGCGACCATGCAACTCTTTCGGGCACTTGAAAAGGTTCACGCACAATATCAGAGAATGCATTGTCCCATGTAATCGTGGCCCATGATTGCGGCTCTTGATTACCATGCACTATAACAACAACGGGCAAGGAAATTGTCCAGACCTGAAAGATTTATGAAATTTTTTACAATATTATCTACTGCAGAATTTACAATCACAATTCATCTTACTTACCCTAATTCTATAATCATTAACTATAACCGATGTGTAGAAGAGTAAAGCAAATTTTTCGTCCATGACGCTTTCAGTACCCTTTTTTTCAGCACGTTTTATTTTCTTCAATTGCATTGTTCTGAAAAGATTAAATTGTGTAAAAAGAGCCACTATCTATTGTAGACAATATAAGAACAGTGGATGAAGTTCTGATGAAAATATACGAAAAGCGATAGGCGAAAACATCTTGTAAGTTTTCGTTAATTTCAATATTAGAGCGACCGAAACCGAACTGCGATATTTCTACGTTCTAAATTTGAGGGAATTATGCATGTCCAAAAAATCGAAAATATTTTTAAATAATTCATAATATAATACATACCCCTCGAAAGAATATGTATGTACATCAATTTCGATGAAGCCTACCACATTCAATATTTTATTTACATTATCGCGGTCAGAGCCTGAGGATGCTAAGAAAAAAGTCTTGCGGAGGCTGGATGGTGTTCAGACAATTACTTGCGTGGAAACACGCGACACAAAACAATAGCCGTCATTGGACTAATTTATAAGAAGGA
Organism: Linnaemya vulpina; assembly: GCA_963675445.1. NCBI lineage: Eukaryota > Metazoa > Arthropoda > Insecta > Diptera > Tachinidae > Linnaemya > Linnaemya vulpina. Next base: position 7,742,199 of record OY776277.1, read on the forward strand.
TGGCGGATACATCAGTACACACTGTGTTCAGATTCAGTTTTGGCTAGTATTACACTGGGAAGCACTCGCATATGCTAATTGTAAAGAGTATGGGGCAATTCAGTGTAAGTCACATGCTAGCAATTATTAAAAAGATTTTGTCCTACTCAGGAAAACATGTTTAGATTAGTCCCAATACTAAAACTTTGCAAAGTGTATCACCATATTTAAGTTTAACATATCAAATGAATGAATTTAATTGCATAATTATTGTCTTTAAATATTCCTACTAAATAAATAATCAGTGCAGAAATAACTAAGCTCTAGAGTAAACGCCGGTGTTGGCGTTTCGGTTCATTGGTATAACCAATGAACATATTTTGTAAATCGGTTTTACACAGCTAGTTAAAAACTTAACAGTAACTATGTATACAAAAAGTGATAAACATATTAAACATTTAAATTTATATATAAATGTAAGAATTAAGAAGTTTAAAGAAAAAAACGTTTCGTATACATATAATACTGAATTAAGTTCATTGCTATGCATATCCATATATAAATCACATGAGTGATGGCGTCTTGGGTATGAGCCTACCTGAAACTCGCAGAAAAAACTCTAGTCTGATTATTATATTCCATGGTGCCAATATTATTCACAATTTCGCCCGATGATGCTGGATTACTGCTCGATGACTCAGACATGGTGCGTTGTGCGGAATGCCGTTGAGCCTGTGCCTCTGCAATAGAAAATAATTGGTAATTATAATATATAATTATAACATATATTATAATAATGGATAATTAATTGGTAGCGTTGTAATCTTTATTTTATCATTATTTCAATATTTTTATTCTCTGTATATCTTCTTTATTATTAAAAATATTAACAGCTAAGAAAAGTCCCCTTTTGCAATAGAGAAATTGAGAGGTAAACATGCTTGTTATTCCCTTTTGGTCGTGCCCGTTTAGATTTTAATAAACAGACACGTTTATTCACTTGATGCTTGTGTGTATTACGTAAAATAATAAAAAAGATAAAAGAAAAAATATTCAGTACAGAGAGTTGTGTACTACACTCTACATCTTCGTCCCCTCTCCATAAAACTGCCACGCCCACCCATTATGTTGAGAGAAAATTTTGTTTTTACAATTTACATTTAAATTTTAAAATGAAAACATATTGAACTATTTTGCTCTGATAATATAATACGCGATCGAAAATTTCTTTGAACATAGTGAGGGAGGCAGTTACTTAGTGTGCAATATGTACATACGTAAATAATTAAAGTAAAACATAAATAACAAACACAAGCTAATGAAGCTGCTATATAGATAATATTTTAATATAATAAGCAAAATTTTAATGAGCAAGTAAATTATATTTGCAATTCTTAAATTTCATCTGAGTAATTATTTCGTCAATGTTGCAGGAATTTATAAACAATAATTTTATATAAATAAATTATTTATAAAAACATATCTTGCAGATTAAAAAGAAAACAAAAGAAAAAAAAAGAAAAGTATACGGCTGGCGCTACATGTAATTTATAAAATAAATTCATACGCTGGAATACACAAAACTTTTTATACTGTCGTCGACTAGTATTAGCACATTTTGGAAGACAGTCAAAATAACGTTACAGATAAAATATTGGGTTGTCATAAACAAAAAAAACTAGTTTCCGAATTAAAACTGACATTTCATTATTGACTGTGCGTCATCAGGCGTTTATTTCACCTTTCACTAAAATTTCGAATTTAGAGTCGAAACTGAAACACTAACATCACCGACCGATTATTGGTGATAACAACATCAATACAATTATTCCACACTCATGCGAAGTATAGCGCTGCATTGCTTATCTGTTCATATAATTTAGCTATGCAGTTCACAAATTTCAAATGTGATCTACTTACGGATATATTTTGCAAAAATGATAGCAACTGGTAAGACACTCAGTTTTGCTTCACACTGTATATAATGTTTGATTATTCCGTAGGCCGTTGTATAGCTAGATTTCTTTGTTTAGTCTATTAATACTGCAGTACAAAATATTTTGCAGTGTTTATATGCAATTAAAATCAAATCTATTTATTTGCTTTGGTATCGTAATATTATATGTGTGTATTGACAGAATTATGGGTGTATGTGCGAGTATTGACCCTGCAGTCAGTCTGGCTCCAAGTTTCTCTATGTCAACATTTTACTGCTAGTGACAGCTGTTTTAGTTACAATATCTAAAATTGTTCGCCTATTGATCAATATAAAATAATGTCCATCAATAATTTCTCTATATTGTTCCATAGGAACTTAGTAGTCGCCACCTTGTCAATTGCGCTAGTGGATTCTCAATGACAAGTACATGCTAAATGTCTGTAGAACAAAGTATCGTAACGGGTAAAATTGGGTAGTAGTACTGCTGAAAAGATCAGAAGCGAAAAGTAGATTTTCACCATTTTTTTCAGGATAAATACACTATTTATTTTTAATAATAGTTGCACTATTAACCATTTATTATCAGGTATGTCGTAATGAAGACAAAAGAAATATTAATCGATTTAACACCAGCTATTTATAGAATCACTTGTACTCTACGAATTCATACTTCCAATTCCGTATTTTTAAATATAGAGATAACTGTGGCGCAAAAAAAGTAAACAATCTATTATACTTGACATCTAAATCCAATTATTTAAATGTTTTTTTTTTATAAAGTTTATTATTGCAACAGTCTTGCAATTTAATGAATAAATAACTGAAACTTAAGAATAGCTAAATACTAGCGTTGCGAAATGTCCCAAACTAAAAAAAAAACAATTATTATTACGAGAACGGCTGGTAATGCCATATTTTATTTGCACCACAGTATTGTTATATACAAATAATGAATAGCAGCAGAAAGGCAATGAGATTGAAATAATATTTCGAAGTAAGAAAAATCGAGCAAGAAGTTTATTAAATGGGACATGACGAAAATAACCAAACGGTATTGTCATGATTTAGTTTGTGACACATTTTCTCATCGTCTTTACAAAAGTACGGCCCAAAGATGCCACCGAAGACCATAATTCACAACAAATAGTGCAATCGCGATTCACTGCCAGTTCTTACAATTGTTCAGTGTCCATTCAACCAGAATTGTGCTCGCCCGAGCATAAATTTTGATAATTAAACTCAATTATCTGCAACTGATCGTCCTGGCATTAATTTTGGTAATTAAATTAAATAATCTGCAAGTTTGTTCGTTTTGTAAGTCGATTCGAGGTTAAACTAGCTGGCAGCTAAACAGTCTCGCCAAAAAGATATTAACAATTTTCTTTTTGGCAACACTGATTCAGCTTTTATGAATAAATTTATCTTGATTTTGTTGATTTTCTAAGAATTTTCTAATATTCAGGGCTTTTACGGTCATTCAATTAATATTAAATGCTAATAAAAGACCATTTTATTTTAGTTGTTGTATTTTTTTACCGGCGTCTGAAGCCGAGCCACGTTGTCGTATTATAGTTGCTGTAGATTTCATACTACATTTACGCATTGAACAATTATATCTTTTGGAGTTTTTTATCTCTCAAAAAAATAGAACAAAATTTATAATAAAACACAGTTGTGAATAAAAATGCGTTTTTTTCAAGTGATATTGGCATAACCATTAATAAAGTCTGAATTTCTCACTATAGAAGTGTAAAATTTTGTTGAGAATAATTACTCTGGTGATGCAATGAATATCGTATTACATTAGGCAAGGACTCAATTATAAATTTTTTGTTGTTTTGTCCATTTTAGGTGACAATGTGCGTTTATGTCTCTATGTATGTATATATTAGTTTTAAAAAAGTCGTCTACGGGGAAATGCTGGCAACTTGTTATTTAGTACAGCAAGTCGCCTCAATAAATGCAACTTCATAATTAAATATTTATGTTTCATACCAGTGCATATATGTATACAAAACTCACCTGATAATATGATACATTCGACTGAAGGACTATTAACACTTATTCCTAATTGCGGTCCAATTAACCATCGTACAGCTGCAGCAAACCTATCAGTTAAAACAACATAATTAATGACAACAATCAAACAATTAAATATCATTAAAATTTTACAGCTATTACATACTACACATATTTTCATGGAAAGCAATCAAATTTCATACAGGACGGATAATTAAATTAGTTTTATAGCAAAAATATTCCAATAATATATTAATACCCGCCGTAGAGATGTGAAATATCTACTGATACTGAAAGTAAGAATATGAATATGACAAAACTAACGTCTACCTGCAGCACATTTAAAACAAATACCTGCCAATAAATGTACATGCGTCTCGTTAGATTTCAAATCAAATCTTCAATAGACTTCCGACTAATTTTGAAAAACTTTTAGCTTGTGCTCAAGCATTTAGAACTACTTAAGCATTGCATAAAATAAGTATAGTTCGATATTTGAAATCTTCAAAACAAACTAGAAAAATTATTTATAGAAAATGAATATTCTTTGTTCTTTTACAACTTTGATACTAAGAGTTTGCCATTAGTTAACAAAGAAGGTATTTAAAACGGAGAAATGAAAATAATATCTTTATTAAATCATTTAATATAATTTATTTGAGATATTGTCTTAACATTGAAATTTTTATTTTATGGCTCTCTGCGAATTTTTGTTATTTAATAACAAATTGCTAATTTGCTATCGAAATCTCTGCTATTACTCGCGCAGCAAGATGGCTGAAGTATTTTAAGATATTGGATATCTACATTTTTGCGGACAGCAAAGCGGCCATCTTTGCAATATATACTCATAATATTATTATTACTCATAATATATACATACTTCAGCCCCGTTTCTCATTAAATGCATGATATTAAAATATTTTAAGTTTGACTTACCTGGTATTGGTTTTCATAACCTGTGGCGGTTGTTTTTCAACAATGAATGATGACAGCACCAGTAGCTGTTGAGCCTGACGTACACGAGATATCATTTCGCTAATATCATCATTATTATCCAAACGTATCATATTCATCATGTTGACATTTTCCAATATTTTTCCAACCATTTCCACTAGTAACTCAATGCATCGTTGTATGTCATCCAAGTTATCACGAAATGGTGCACCGTTACCAGCCAATGCCTGATTACGTTGCCAGTTCTTCAATTCTGTTATAACTGTTCCTTGTATAGTACTATAGGTGCTGATTATACGATTCAAATCACTCAATATATTGCTGCGTGTTGTGGCCAACATGCGGCATTGTTCCTGTAGCTGTAGATCTGTTGACTGTATATCCTGCGCTGTCATGTGTGACTTTCGTTGGTTGTAACTGTTAAAACAGTTGTGAAATGTTTCATAAGTACTGCGAAACTGTTGCATATCGGCGAAAACGGCATTTATATCCATATTTAATTTTGTGATAAGACCGTGCAACGCATAGAGATCGTTAGCAACATATGCATTGCCACCGTTACCGGTTGAACCTAGAGTTGGTGTATGCATGCCAGGCATAACGGGTATCGTGCCACCGCTTAACATTCCGGCAGTTCCGCTGCCACTTCCATTTACACCTACACCACTCATGTATGATGAATACTGTGGCATTTGGTCGACCAGCTGTATCTCACGCTGAAGACCGCTACGAAAATGTGTATATAACTCCACGGCTGGTGTTTGTGTTACGCTTGTGCAGATTTCGGCAAGTTTAAATTTCATCAAATTATCGTTGCTGAGCGGAATGAGTTTCTGCTTCAGTTCTTCATAAAACTGATGGGCAATACGTTCATACACTTCAGTCAAAGAAGTATTTACACGTTCCGACCTGAACAAAAGAAATAACAGCAAATTAAATAAATTGATAATCACTATAAGAGTAATTTAATTAAGGAATTAAATTGTTTAGCTCACAAATTTTATTTAAGTACTAATTTTAAAGAATATCGGTCCATACCAAAGACACAAAATTTTATGTACTATAAACAAACAGAACTGGAAATAAATGATTCATGTTTATTCAGCCTTAATATACATTTAAATAATTAATATGAATTTAATATACGAATACATTCATAATCGAAAAATTCTTAAGATGGATTCACCCATTTTGCTTAACTATATTTTTTATATCAAGATTTTTTCTCTCTTAGTGAGAGATAGAAATAAAGACTAAATTGCATATAAAAAATGTTGTACAAAACAAATTCATATTAATTTCACCAATAAAATCATCACCAATTTAAAGGAAAAGTTATGTTATTATTTTGTTTATTTATATTAGGGTTTTCTTAGCTCCATGAGAACTTAAAACGATAACACAAGACAGAAATTTTATTTGTACACCATTTCTATTATAATCTGGTAGATAATTTCATGACGTCAATGTTTTATGTATAACTTCCGTTGTATGTCAGATGCGGCTTCGAGTTGCATGGCCCATTTGGTCCATATTACATGATGACTTGCCAAATCTTACTGAACAAATATGTTCTATAAAGCCATAGTTGTTGGTAACGATAGTTTTCATGCAGGTAAAAGAACCGATATTAAAGTCAATGAACATTTGTGGGAGTTGTAACTACTATGTCACATGAACTCGCAACAGCAAAATATGTGCTCATACATATATTTCCAATTCTATTTATATAGATGCAATTTTTGTAGAAAATCAATACACATACATACATATGTATGTCAAACTTTGATTAATGGAACAAGCGTTGTTATTTTATTCCTTGTGGGGAGCAAACGACACTGCTTGTCTTGTTGTAAGTGGGGAAATATGCAATAATAATATATGTACATATATGATATATTACAATTATCACATGGTTGAAAATGGCACACAGCCATTTGGTATGTTTACTAACCAATTTTTTCCTGTTGTGACGCGAAACGTTACAAATTCTATTCTATTAGTACGATTATATCGGAACAATTAAAGTAACTTGAAAATTAATTATTATAACGAAAAATGAACTGGAATTTCACTTGGACATTAAAAGAGTTGAAATTATTTTTTTCTCTAAGGCAATGAAATTTCTTCCATGTCGTATTTTGAAAATTTTTTCCATTTTACATTGAAATTTGTACATATGTAAGTTTAAAAAACAAAATATAAAAGATTTTAAGTTATTTGTTTTAGTTCTCTTACAATTGTTAAAGATTTCATAAGGCAAAATAATGTATGAGCTTATATTTGATTTTTTTTTTTTTTTGCATTTTATATAAATTTCATTAATGCAAAAGGCTTTACATAATAAGGCTTACACCATAAGAATAGCAGACGGAAGTATTTTGTTCAAATCTCAGTAGTAGATGGCGCCAGTATCGCAGATGTTTATACGCTTTTAAGATATTAATTGCTATTTGGCATGTAAAACACACTTGAACAAAATTTTAACTCCCATTTCTCCAAAAATCTGAGAAAACAGATTTCATTAAACACTTTGTATAGTAAAATGTTTAGCCACGGAAATTGTTCAGAAGAACTTTAATCACAAAATGAGTAATATAACTACAGATTATGATTGAATTTGGGATAACTTTACATTTAACATTTTAGAAATTTCACTTTTTTATATGAAAAATCTTAAAATATAATTTTAAGTTTACTTAATTTGATTACATTAAGAATTAAATTTATAATTAATTATGTAAATGACAACACACTCAACATAACCGTGCAACCATCACGTAAATATAAATAATCAATAACATAAAGAATTACCATTAATAATTTTGCGATTTAAGCCGATTATTTTAAATTTATGAAATATCTACAGAGTAGATATTTTCTTTTGCACTTGGCTTTTAACTGCTTTATTTATAAAAGGAAAATAAAGTTTTACGAATATGAAATGTTTAAAACTTAACAGTTTGAGTTACAAGCTCAATTATTTATATGAAAAGAAGAATTAAAGGACAACCATAAGAAGCTTAAAACAATTTTATGTCTTGTACTACGAGAATGAATTACAAAGCGCATTCATGTATATATACATATATATGTATGTTTCACTTGCATTTTGCAGGTTTCGTTATGATTATATGAGTATAAAGATATTTGCTTAACGGATAAATATTTGCTATGCAGCATAATGCATATCGTCGGCTTAGAGGGCAAACCTGCTAACTCAACTGTCCTAATTTTACTGTGGAGGCAAACAACCTAGTTTTAAATACTCCACACACATTTTTGTGGTACACTTTTAAGCCTCTTGTTCTCTATCAATAATAATGAAGAATATATGGTATAGAATATGTGAACAATTAAAATATTTTTTTCTAAATTCGTTTGGTTTTTGTTTTCTATTGGCAAACATACATACAAGTGATTTCCAAAATTACAGTCTTATTCCTGTTATTATACAGAATTTTTATAAAAATATTAATTGTTCATTTCAATTGTAAATAAATTCAATTTACTAGTGAGAAGTTCATTTAACAATAAATAAAACATGATTTTGATGTGAACAGTGTTAGTAATTAATGAAATAGATGATGTTATATGTATACCCATTATGAAAAATTGCATACTTACATTATTCGCTCTTCAATCCATGGAGCTAAATAGATTCGTATATCAGCTAATCCTTTTTCATCGTAAAATTGTATCATGGATTGTTTTACTTCCGGATTGGACGCAATACGTTTCCACAAATTCATTGCGACAAATTTTGTCTATGCCTAGCGTAATGCGTGCTAATTAATTTATATTTTATTCTCTGAATAATATGTCTCAATGTCGCTTTTTTTTCAATATTATCCTTTTTATACGAATGTTGATGTGTGGTTAATTAGAACTTTGAAAGTAAAATTGCTTGTTTTCAGTTTATTTTTTCATTTGTTCGATTGCTAAGTAGCCAATTCATTTAAAGACATCATAAAGGCCTTGTTTTTTACGCTGCTGGATTAGCAAAAAGATGAATGCCGTGCAAAGTATTATTAAAGAAATAAATTTGTTGATGAAAATGATCTTAATTTTAGCCAATTGAAGGATGCATTAAAGATGGTTTGGTGGGTTTTTATGACAATGTGTTTAAAAAAGAGATTCTAAAATGAAATTCAAAATAAAAATTTTAACGATATTAGTAAAATGGTTAAATTTTTTTTAAATTCATAATGATATTTAAATGTACGATTATTTTATAATTTTGCTTTGATCCAGTTTTAACATATTAATAAATATTCATATTAAGAGAATGTATATACCCTCTTAGTAACTTCATAGAAAGAAAAATTTATATTTTAACAATTTTAAATATTCTTTGGAATTGGTTATTTGGAATTCTTTTCCAAACACCTGAATCTGCGACTGGCTTTCTTATAAATGAATTGAGTGGAATATGAACGATACATAAACGTGTTCATAAACAGAGTATGTATAAAGAAAACACGACAGGAAAAATTAGATAATTGACTACGACTCGACAAATACAATTAATTAATATTTACAATCCATTGGTAATAAATAAGGGTACGTGCACACTTGTCAAATATTTGCCCAAGAAATCGTTTCTTGTGTTGAACAGTTTTCCATAATATTGAACGCCGTGCTACTGTCCATTCGATGTGAAAACTTTATGCGTTTGGTGTGAAAGCGATGTCATCATTCACTTATTTACTTCATTTATTTGAGACAGGCAGTTTTAACAAGTAATAAAAGTAATTGTTGGTACTTATATTGATTTCGCACTGAAATACTTTCTCTAACTGTTAGTCCTGTTGAACACAACTGTTATTAACTGGTTTTACCATATGAAACCATTCTATTAAAACCGACTTAAAATCTGTCTTGAGTTAGTTTTAATTATAGCAGCTGATAACGTTAAAATAATGTGAGGGGAATTCCTTAATTTAAGATTTTTGTATTTTATTGTATGTATGTATATAAAATACTTTAAAAAGTAAATTTGTAAAGTATTTGGTGCACACATGCCAGTGGGCGATGTTGTTAACCCTTATTTTATCTGTTTTTGTGACTGACTGTACACGACCTATGTCTTCGTTTTTAGAGCGCATTGACAAATCATTTTAGTTTTTATACAAACAAAAACCACGTTGGAGAATAGTCAAATATATTTTATAATAAGTATGAGAAAGTTCTATAAAAAGCCAATCCTATTTCTGAAAGATTTCATCATTTCTTTAAATCATCTAGTACAGTAATACCGTGCCTTTTCTTCGTATGGTAGAGTAACTCCGGCCTCAGACTTTTCATGCGGGTTTTGAATCCGACCCAAAATTCTATAAAATGTTTATTCAATAACTTCTTTTACTTTTTTGACAAGATGTCTTGAAAGTTTCTTTTTACCAAATCATTTGCTCTGAGATATGTATGTATATGCAAAAGGTTTCTAGGCCACTGTACAAGAAATGATAGCCAAGAGTTACATACATTAGCAATTATTTATGGAATATTGTCTTACTCCTATTTGTATCATGAATAAGCTTGCAGGTAAATTTGAAGTGCCGTTAATTTTTTAGACAAAGAGATGTTCCCTTCACATTGTGTTTTTCCACATAATCAGCTAAATACTGCATACATACATACATACATACAAACATATGTACGTGTAGGTATGTACACCTTCGTTTTATGAAATCAATTGAATTTTTGTACAAACAAATCCAGAAATACTCGCACATGATATGATGTCTTATGTTAAACTACAAAATAGAATAAAAGATATTAACTCGAAGAGCATAGTTGAGACAAAAATAAACCCAACCACTAACAACAAAAGACTCTCAAGGAAGCTAATGATATCAATGCCTATACAAAAACAACAACAATGTCGGGAATCTATCTATCCACACCATTTGAAATCAAAACAGAACAAAATAAAAGATTTTAGGAGTTAATTTTGGATAAAAATTCATTGCACGCACACAAAAATGCAGATGAGCACTTGCTGCCAGGTACCTTTTTCCTCTTCGCTCATTCCCAACTCATTCATGTGTTTCACTGAAGCAGGTAAACAACCTGTCTCTTCAAGCTGTCAGATACACATATATGGTGTATTCACACTTCGTGCTATTTAGTCATATTGTCATAAAGTCATAATATTTTAGACCAGTCTAAGAAAGTTGTTGTTGTGCTGCATATAAGTCATTAAATAATAGCTTACTATTTGTATAATTAATAATAGCTAAAAAATTTTTCATACCTATGTATATGTCTGTACACTAGTTTATGTACTAAATCGCAAAAACTAATTATATACAAGTGAAAAATTTTCTCGTTTAACTTACGTAGCTGGTAGCCACTTAACGTTTTTCCGTATGGCGCCGCAAAATACATAGATGTATTCAGCTGATATCAAGGCAGCAGCTGTTAGTTTATATTTAAAAATTTATTTAGCATACCAAGTTATGAAGAGTTGTTCACACTAGCCATATTTTTCCTGCTATTATTTTATGACTTTATGACTACAGTGTGAATCCCTCAATAGAAATTTTACATTTTATTGTCTCCCAGTTAGTTTTTGGTAAATTTTATTTATTACAATTGTTTTCATGTTTAACCTTTAAACGTGTGATTGAGTTTTAAAATTCCGAAACCACTACGATTCCATTGATAGTTTAGCATTAACAATGTAGTGTTTTCAACCATTCAATTTTAAATGTATGTATATATTTTATTAAAAAAAATTCAAAGGGATCAAACAAGACGGAAATTTTATGTGTTCAAGAACGTTGGGGTGGTGTATATTTGTCTTCTTGAATAGAAACCAAATAATTTTAATATTTTGGATGCCATATCGAATTTGTAACTATCCGTAATGAAGTGAATTGCTTATATTTTCCAAACCGTTTCCATAGTTTATTTGACCTTCAATCCTTCCCATTTTTATATTAATAGTAAAGTTTAATTTGTTACAGCTACAGGTAAACTTATTTAAAAAAATATTTTTATCTGCTTAATTTTCAAGAAATTTAACAACATTGACCGACAAGGCATCAAGTGCAATACCTTCTACCATTATTAAATGTAATTTTTTAATAAAACTGACTTGCAAAATACTTTTAACGCACCAACATTAAATTGCATATTTTTATATTATTTTATATATGTAACATTTTATTTTATTTTTTAGAAAAGAAATTAACACTAAGCCACATTACATTTTTATGCGAAGATTCTATTGGTATTAAAATTCATGTTCTTTTGTCTTACAATTCAGTAAGAGGGTTAATCTTAATATTTATGATTTGTTTTATAATATGTATTCTTTTTCGTCTGGACGATCAATAAACCCAGAGATGCATTTCTTTTGAGAGATTATTATCAACTTCGAAAACATAATTTTCAAATTTTTTTCTCCTAGTCTTCTGTTACAGGTAAACAATAAAATTTTCTTCTAGACAAGTACGTTATTGTGTGTTTGTATAACAATTATTTTTATGGGCTACTAAACGTCATGTGATTGTTAATGGATGCATACATATCGTTCAATTGCCTGTCAACCTTAAAAACTGGTTTTATATTAATATATGTATAACACATATTTGAAGTTCACAATTTACTCACGCAAGAGATTTGAGACTATTCTTCCCTCAAGATTGGAATACAGAAAATAATTGTATTCATTATTTTCAATAAAAATTTATAATTTTATCCATTAACTGCTTTATGGCGTTTTTATCTCGGATATAGTTCTACAGCAAATGAAACTTCACGAAGCTTTGAATGTGATTAAAAACTTGTTAGGAGTGATCAGTAGTTAACGATCACTTTTATTTTATTATTAAAAATTCAGAAACTATAGTCTAAAATCAAACGAAACCGAGTACTTTGAATCGAAACAATAGTTACTTAATTTAAATAGGGATATCTGCAGAATTGGAAAATTTTAGGTACCTAAAATTATGTAGGCTGAATTCGTAAACATCAAAATAATTTGCAGTGATGTCATTTTACACTGTTTTGCATATAAGGGTTATATTGCTTTTCATATACAATTTCGCATTACTGAGTATTTCACGATTAGATGATTTATTTCCTATCATTAACACTATTTAATAATACATATTAGAGACGCACTAAAGCAACCTTGGAAAATTTTATAATTTTTTAATTTATTATTTAATTATATTTTGTTTGTAAGACAAAAAAGGAGTCTATTCAAATAAAATATTTAACTAAAAAATATTTTTTGTTTCACTTCTTATTTCAAATATTCCTACACATGAAACATATTTATGAATAAGACCGATTAAACTTTGGAATTGTCATATTCCTATTTAATTTGTTATATCGGGTTTGACATCGCTAACGAAATAAACAAAATTTTCTGCAACAAAACAAAAATAATTATGTAAACATATTTATGTATGTACATCAACGCCAGCTGGCCAAGTTAAAAACAATTTAAAATTATTGCTGTTCGAATTGCAAATTTGCATAAATATTTATATCATTACATTTTCACTTTACCTTTACAAACATTTGTTACATTATTCTATATAATGGTATAGATATTTATCATTTATATTAAAGCACAATATATCTACTGACAATAGCTGAGTTTTTTGCGCAATATTCTACAGGATAATTTGGCAGGTAAAACATGACATTCAGTAATAAATATCGCTTTATTTTAAATTTTTTCCCTCTGTTTATGTAAATGTCTACAGAAAATGATATTAAAATATGACATCTTTGTTCCTATACTAAATAAATTCTAAAAGCAAGAGAAATTTCTGAAATGGAGTAAAAAAAGTACTTCAAAAATTCTTTTCACAGCACAAAATTAACTTTTTACTCTGTATGTTGAGTCGAATATAGCAGTTTTAATTGCTTTTTTTATGAAATAAAATTCCATGGAAACTATTCTTACAATTAAAATATGTTCAGAATATCATGCTTTTGTTTTTGTTCTATGTTGTCTTTAATTATAGGATTTATTTTACATAAAACTAAAACTATTGTGGCAAAACTTTCTGTTGTATATAATTTACTTTCCATTTAAATTTAATATACAGAAATAAAACTCAAATAAATAGATTGTTACCACAAATAAGTTATAGGAAATTTGCATAATTTTCAAATAAAACTATACCGAAAAACATTAATAATAGTAATAATAATAATCGTAATGAACATGGATGTATAGAATTAGAAACAAGTTAGTTCGTTGAACTTTACGAAACAAATTTTTGTTTGTATTTTTTAAATGCTATATAGGTCCAGTCTGATTAACACCGCACGCTTCGTTGTCGTTTAACTCCATCGGGAATATTTCGTCAATCTATAAATTTTTCCCATCTCATTTGTACATAAATAATAAATTTAAAAAATTCTATTTTTTCCTGATATATCGCTTCTCCAGTTGTGTTGTCTATCTTTATATGTACCTATAGGTACATACGTTTCAGCAGTGGTACGTCCATCGAAATCCGTGCACGGTGTCTTTGGAAAACAGACTGAACATATGACAACTAATTTGACACATGGCTGTTATCAACTGTCAAAGCTTGGAAGTCCCTGTTGACTACAGGGACACCTTTTATAGAAGTTTTCATCCTTCTGGTGGAGTAATAACTAAAACAAAACATGGCGAAAAATCTTCCTATGATTACGACTTTAGGAAGTTACTTTTCAAAAGAACTAAATATAATACGAGATTTTAAAATCATGGTGTTTAAAATGCTGACTATTTATTAACATTTTGCTTTTTTAAAGATCTTGTTTGTTATCTATCCCAATTTTCTAAATGCTAGATTATTACAATCCATTCTTCAATGCATACGGATGTTCTTAAAAATTTAATTTTATTAATATATCCATGTTGTCTATCAAATAGTCTAGAAAACAACAACTTCCTTCCTTTGTTTTTATGACAAGTATTTACAAATATAACAAAACAAAAAAACAATACCAAGGAAGAAACTTAATAATAATATATGTATATTATAAAAAATTAAATACTAATAATAATAATGAAGAATAAATTATGAAAATCTACTGCTTATGAGTTGTGCAGCAACTGCTACAAACAAAAAACACACGTGGAGTCTTTAAAACCCTATGGGGCATGTCAGTTTGATAACAATAAACAAATCGAATTGAATAAAAAAGCTCATTGTGATATTCAATAGCACGCTGGTGCTAGCAAAGTATTGCACAGTGGATACTGAATGTCACCTATTTTCTATGTATATTTTTGTGAGTTCTCAATACTTAAGAGCAAATTTGAATGGCGTTTATATTTATGAACAACAGTGAATACTTTTATTATTTTCAAATCTGGACCGACACTCAGATGATGACCCCTTCTCATACAATACATTTTGGCGGAATACAATTTGATTTCATGGTTGTGGTGTTGTGGTACGTCAACTATTGTAAGCGATTAGTTTAATAATCGTAATAAGGGTTTTAAAAGAAGTCAAAACTTCATAAAAACTCTTATCGAATATAATAATTATTTATTATTCATTACTCAATACTAATTATTTGGTATAATACTCCACAGACTTGGAGAACTTCATACTTTCCGAAAGTGATTGAAATTAAAAACGAATGTAAGAATATTTCGGTAAAAGCAGTGGTTAAAGAGTTTATATTCCTAATGACTGCATCACGCTTCAGAAGTAGAAACGCTAATGAAATGGCATAGCGGCAACCGTTCTGCTAGCATAATGATTACAATAAATATAATAAATACTAAACTAATAATACAAAGTCGAAAATAATTACCCTAGATAATAATTCTTAGCTTAATAATTAATTAATGCAATTAGTTCTAAAAGAATTTCACAGTAAATTCACAAAATTCAAAATGTGCACTTCAAATTACCCAA
This sequence comes from Linnaemya vulpina, assembly GCA_963675445.1. NCBI lineage: Eukaryota > Metazoa > Arthropoda > Insecta > Diptera > Tachinidae > Linnaemya > Linnaemya vulpina. Next base: position 7,757,988 of record OY776277.1, read on the forward strand.
GGAAATAAATTACCTAAAATTTTTTCAATCGGATGTTTTCCTACAGACTTGGACATCAGTTCCAATTTTCGAGACACATATTCACATTAAAGAGCTTCAAATTATTAAGAGCCGAATATGTTCAAAACATACATATTTTCAGTTAAAACTTAATTTCTCAGAAAAAATAAATATCAAAACGTATTGAATACGTTAACTGGAAGTCCCATCATTGATTTTGAACACAACTGTAAACTGCATATGAACGAATATCAAAAGCTTACAAGAAAAACAAGTTGCTTGCCAACATGTTGTATATCCATGCATACAATAAAATCATATAAAAACGAGCATGTATTAAAGAAACAACATACAATGGAAAATAAGTACAAAATTTAAGAAGAAAAAAATCTAAAATTTTTAACTTGACAGACGTCATTTTACCTTGAGTTGTTTGTCGTTATGTGAGAATATGTGCATTTACATATCAATATATGTACATACCTATTCAATAATACAATACAAATCCTTGCAAAATAAGAGTGTACATACTTATATGAAAGAAGGAATTTTTTAATATATCGAGCTGCTCGTAATTTATTGTTGATTTTTCATTGTAAAGGTTTGCTGATGTATTGTGTGCATATAAGAATTAGGCGCCTATTTATCCATGTATCCGCCCACACTTATTTTACTTGAGATGTAGAAACAGATCCGATTACAGTCTCTCCTTAACAAAATATACACGCATGTTTGTTAGCGTAACAGAGTAATTGTTCCAAAATATACTGTACGATACTTAATTTACGGCACAGAAATCGGTATACACTTTGTTAGTTTTTGTGATTTTTTACAAAACCCGACTACCGTACTTTAAGCTTTTTAAGACTTAAGTCAATAAATTGCACTGCTTAACTTTGCTATACACGACATGTTTTTAATGACTGAAATTTTCCCACTATGAAATACATAAACGCTGTGTTAACTTTAAAACATTGTCTCTGCAAAAGTCAGATGCAAAGTCATTAGACAAAATTTATATAAGACAGTCTTCTATTTTCTACTGATAAACCTTCTGGCATCAGCTGTTTTTATTACGAAAGTATTTTGCTTACATTTTGTTTACTTTTAAAGTAAATTTTTGTCAAAAGTAGTGTTATAACATGGAAACTGGAATTATAAAAATGAGAGAATTATTTTTATAGATAGACTAGCCCAAAAGGGTCGTGCTTGCGATATGGGAAAGATATAATTGAAATACCGCTGTACACTGCAATTGCATTACCTTTTGAGTCCACTTCACAATCTCTTTAATATAGATCCTCGATTTGAAGTTTGTTTTATCTGAAGTTTGCTTTATCTAGAGTATTCACCAATTAATTCTGTCAGATAATTAAAAACTTATCTGTCTTAGATTAACGACGAAATCGGTCAATTTGGGTTGACTAAACTGAATTTAGTAATTTTAATTTTTGAAATTTATCAAATCTTTGATTATTTGATTTTCTCATATGTAAAATATAGATTTGTAAAAACTTTAAAACAGCTGGGTAGTTGGCTGCAATTTAAGTCACCCAAATGCATGATTTCTGTCTTTGTTGCCTTAATTTTTATTATTATTATTTTATTTATGAAAATTTTTTGTTAATCTTTCGATTAATTGTTTCAAAATTAGCTGATTAGTAACCTAAATCTCGATTAATTAATCGAACGCTTAACCAATTAAACAAAAACCCGATTAATTAAATATCGTGTCAGTTTCATTGACTTCTTTGTACAATTACGGCATCCCTTCACTACGTAAGAACGCTGTAATTATCCCTCTATTTTTAAAGAGAAATTCCATTATTAAGTCATAAGTAGATTTTTCTTTATAATTTTTAGATATTTAATATATTGCTTCCATACTTATTTCTCGATAATTTCTTATTATTATATAATAAATATTCGTACGTTTGTTGTAATTTTTATTCTTCAACACTGCTAAAAGCTCCAAGGAAAATTGCAATAAAATAATGTATTAAATGATATAAATTATTTATATACGCTACTGCTAAAGATAGGCAGACAGACACTTTATTTACTTTGTTGCATGCAAATGTACTTACTTATCTATTAAGTATAGCTGGCTAAACGAAAAAAAAATAAATATTTTTTTAATTTTGTTATGCTTCTTATACTTAAATAAAAAAGTTTGTATAGATGTAACAATGTCTGTACGTGTAGACAGTTAAGTATACGTTTGACAATTAATATAGCAAACTCTAATGTAAAATTAATATCCAACGAAATAATATAATTTGCCACTTACAATTCACATCAGACATGATATAATATATTTTGAAAATTGTACTTTTTTGTTTGAAATATGGTACTTTTTAGTCCTTAATTGTATTGAAGAAAATAGAAATATTTCCTTATCAATTTTTAATTCTATGTAAAATATATGTAAGCCCATCTTGCAAAATAATCGAAATATCCCAATACTGGACGGTAATAACATCCGAACCATAAAATACTCCTCTACAATGTGTAACACAAATAAAAACGATTAAGAAAAGGCAGACTGTGTCAATTGTCTTTGAAAATGACCTACAAAAACCATATTTGGACTCTATATAAAGACAGTGTCAATTTAAAAAAAAAATTCACCCCTATCGTGTAGAGGAATTCTTGTTCGCATGAAATTTTTGTTATCCTCCAATGGAAAAACGATATTGTGAACCATTCCAAATTGGTGTTTCTGTTCATAGAACTTCTGTACAAAATAAATACAAAGTTCAACGAATTTCGACCAATAGTATTTTCACACACAAAGCTAAAACCTGGTTTTAACAATAAAACTATACGCGTGAGAGTTTGCTTTCAGACTGGAAGTTCAATAATTTCAGACTATAACACACAGGTTGTCCAATAAATTTGATCATAGTATATTAAATCTCTCGTAGAAATAGGAATATTTGTTGTAATTTTCTTCACATTTAATTGTGTAAACAAGATATTTTACATAACGTTCTAATAAAGAATATATTCACATTTATTACATTTTGCAAATGAATATTTGAAAATTATGAAAACACTTAGACAAAGTGAATAAACGTTTGGAAATCGCTCTATATAATATACAAATCATGCAAATGGTGAAAGAATAAATGCAATGTTTATTATCAAATATTTTCAAAATATAACTTGGCAGCACTCAACTTAGCACAAACAAAATCAAGTGAAAACATTCCATAAAAGCTAATTAAAACTGAATTTCGGAATTATTTTTTAAATTGGTTTTGACAAAATTATTTTGTATGGAAAACCCTGGTTATAAAAACTTAGATTTAACGTTAAAACCAACATTTATTAAAGCCATGTCAGTGTAAAAACACTTTAACGCTATTTTTAAAACTTTAGAATATGTTTATAATAAATTAAAGGTGAAAATATCAAGAGGAATAACGAAAAAATATATTTGAAGGGAGAAATTTTTAAAGTTGTTATTCTCAATTGATTTATATCAAACAATTTTGTTCACCTGAGTAAACATGCAACTGAAAAGTTAAAAATATTACGAAGGAAAAATTATTCACGATAAGAGTGTATATTTTTTATCTGAATAATATTTTACGACATGTTTCTGTAGAAGCAATTTTCGACAAATTGATACCGATCGAAATTTCAATTTAGTTTGAAGACTTATTCATTAATCAATTTGTTCCCCGATGTTGGTAACTTTCACTGAAAATATTGTCTCATAACCGCCAACAAAAATTAAGTTTTACGTCAGAAATCAAATTAATTATAATGTGTACCATTAATAATTTTAATAACGTATGCTTTTTTTCAGTAGTAACTATTGTGCTTAGAAAATTGGTCTTTTACTCTTTCACTGACCTCCTGGCAGTTTTTTACAACAGTTTTCCTCAAATTGAGAGTATTAGCTTGACCTACACTTTGCGGTTATGAAAAAATGTAAAAAAAAATAAAAATTTAAAGAATGCGATATCGGTAGTGGAAATATTTAAATATTTTACTGAAACTATTATTACAGCGCTGTAGTACTTTGGTTTTTGAAAATATCCCTGAAGAAGCTACACATTGTTGGGAACGAAATATTGGAATATAAAAAAAAGTTTTTATATAAAAAAAATAGAGTGGATCGTTTGCTCGAAAAAATATTAAAAAATAAAACTACTGTAGTACTTTTAGACTGCGAATAGTACTGAAAAAAGTACAATTGCACTAAATTTGTTTTCACTAATACACATTATTTTTAATTGTTTATCTAGTAATTGTTTAATTAACTTATTAATATTTTGCTCACCCTAATTATATTCAAACACGTTGGGTTATGGGGAGAGAAAAATAATTTCAATTAATTATTCAATATTCTTTGGGGAAACATTAATCTTGAGTTTTAGTTATTGTTATTCCAAGAATTATCATAATACCTGAATAGAAAAACTTTTGCAAATTATTATTATTTATTCAAGTTATTGTGGTCCGACATGGGCAAATACTTAATACTTGTTGTGTTCTTATTGAACTGTTTTAAAACACCACAGTACGTGAAGAAAATGTTTTCACATGCTGAATATAGTAAAATTGGGTAAGTGAGATAATAACAAACCGTTTTTATTGACTGGTTTGTTCTTTTAAACGGCAATTAGTATGCAGTGATGCCAATGGAAGTGTTCGGATGGGACATGAACTCTTTTTAATTTCGTGTACTCCCACCTATAATTCTCGGAAAATAGCTCAAGATACCTGTTACATGACCATTTTTATTACAAGTGCTAAAAGGAAGACCTAACGTTAATAATAGTGTGAAAACTAATTTTGTCGGCACATATTTGTTTCATTTTTTTGAATAAAGTAACATCCGCCGAACTTCCCCAATACTTAATAGGGTCGCACATTGCTAATAACTGAAACTTACTTTACCTTCCTTTATGTGAATTGAAACTCTTCTAAATGTTTCTCATGCTCTGAATCATGTCGATAGATTTACATACCTGAAAATATAAATAAAAAATTTTTAGTTTATTAGTAGTTGGTAGGCATTAATATCGCACTTTTTTATTATTTTAAATTGAAATTGGCTATCGTTCGATTTTGGTTTTGCTATAAATGGAATATGAATTGGCAGGCCTTCAAATTGATTTTCACATAATTTATATATACATATATATATATATATATATATATATATATATATATCACTAAATTTTCCCTGAGCAATATTTGTAGAGTATGTAATTGCATGTGTTCATACAAAAGTACAAGATATAATATAAAACATAAATTTAATTTATTAAACAAACAATTTAAATACATTCTCATATATGTATGTGTTAGGACAGTTGAGAAAAACGAAAATAATTTATTTAATTCATTTCAAAATATAACCTTCCCATAAAAGAGTTAAATAATTTTACTTTACTGAAGTGGATATTTCAAGGAAATATACACATACATATAAAAATAAATATAGATTTTAATACATAATAAAATATATAAAAATAAATATTTCAAACCATTAGAAATGAAAACAAAATCAAATAAATAAAATTTGAATGAAGATTGATATTAACCAATTTAGGGCAGCAGTTATTGCTTAAAATATTTCAACAACTGAAACAAATCTTACAAAACAGCTAAACTTTGCCTTGCCAACGCTGATGATTAATGAGAACGACACGTGTGAGTATATCGAATATATAAATGAATTCCATCTGAGATTTTCAATTGAAATTTCATAAATAAACCCTCAATCTGCGGCCGAAAAATTTTTTAAATTCTAAAGATAACTTAATTGCCATATAAGTTCGACTAATTTGACTTGCACATAAACACATATGGATGTATATATTATTTAAACCACAGGAGGTGAATTGGCTTCGAAAATGTTAATTCATAATTGCCTCATGATAAAGAACATTATCCACCTGTTACAATTTTTTAGTTTTTTTCTTGATTTTTTTGAAAAATTATAAAATACTATTAATAAATTAATTACTTCCGAGAATAACATCTCCGATATCACCAAGAATCAAACTAGACATCTAATACAATTGGTAAGAGGAGTTTGTATTAATTAATCAACACAGAGAAAGAAAATTTTAAAAGATAACATTCAATTCAAATTTGTTGTGATATATATATATATATATATATATATATATATATGTATATATGTATATATATTTGTTTATTTGAAATAATGTACGTATACAACACAAATTTTTATAAATTTTTCAATATTTTACTTTATTATTAAACATAAAAGACATTAGCAAGAACATTTCAATTTGATTATATAAGCAAACAAACCAAGATGGTTTCACATGATGTGACTTAAATCTTATTTGCCAAATTTTACTTCAAAATTCACAGATACACTTGGTGCATTCAAACAGGGTGATAGTCGTAGTCTTAATATTTTAGAGCAGTTTAAAATTTTTTTGTTGTGCTACATAAAAAAAATATCATAAAATAATAAGAGTTTTCGACATATAAATAAAAAATTTTTATTATTTACCAGTAGTTTCCTACCGAATGTTCGACATAAATTCGCACGACCAAAACCGCGCAATAAATTAATTTGGCTTTCACATTGTGCTCTACTCCAATGTTCCTCAAAATATATTCCTCTTTAATACATCCAATATAAATATCTAAGTATTTATATTGGAATTTATACATATTGAATCCATCAAATAAAATAGTTTTATTGCTGCTGTTGAAATAAATACAAGATATAATTGTGCAGTTTTTTAAATCTTTCAGCTTGTATTCTTTTTGCATTCTACTAGTTGAACATTTAATTATTTTAAATTTAAGTAAAATAATTACATACGAAAATATATGTACATATGTATTTGAGTATGTGGCTTACTTTCTTAGCCATACAACCAAGCGTGTATTAAATATTGAACGTATCTAATAAATTGTATTACTTAGATTATTATTTTTTATGCATGTATATATACATACTTGGACGAATATATAGTATATATACTACGTATATATATATATATATATATATATATATATATATATATATATGTATATATTCTATAAAATTTTAAGTTTTATATGAATTTTGCAACCGTTATTTGCTTTTAGAAATATATTTATATTTTTATGGAACAATCTGATGTAAAGATATAAAATATATTTATGATATAAAATATAACTAACATTAATACACGAATGATTTCAAAACAAATCATTAATAAAGGTTGTCAAATAGATAAATATAGAAAACAATAGTATTTAATAGTTAAAATACTTAACGTTGAAGTTTTTGATAGAATGCGTAGAATTGCGTGAAACGATTAAATTTGATAACGATTAAATTTTATATTGTATTTTGCTAATTGCAAAACAATAGCAATTTGGTTATTTTTCACATTTAAAAACTTTCTGTTGTTTTGTGATAAATAAAACACATTGAATTAAAAATGACTACAGTTTCGAATAAGTTTAACCAAGAATGATAATTTTATATTCTTAAGCTTAACAACGTTAAAAAAAAATTTAAAATTTTACAGTGAAGTAAAAATTTTCACAATTTACACAACAGAATTATTGATTATAGAGATCCCATGTCATTAACTGTGGACGTCATTTCTAGGAGAATGACTTATACGTTATTTTCAATTACTGTATTTTTTTCTCTTTTTAATAAAGTTATTTCGCTTTATATTTTTTCAATTTTTATTTTTGTATTGGGAAACATAATGAGATTGATAAATTTGTTTATTATATTAACAGCATTTAGATATTAACAAGTTACCTTACTTCTGCAAAACTCTCTAGGCTGCTCTCAAATTATATATGAAGCCAAAATCCGTACAATTGAACCGTTTTTAGGTACTACTCAAACTCGAAAAGAGTACGATGATACACTTATGACGAATTTAGTGCAAATAAGGAATCACCTGTTTTAGTGATTTTATATGGCTACAAAATTTAAGTATTAGCGAACAGCAAGCCGCATCGTTTTGTGCTTTTTTGAATTCAACGATGAAAAAACATTATTTCTGAAAGTAGTGAAAATTCGAAAAGAAATTCTTTACCCAAATAATGAAATAAACCGTTAACGAAGCACGGTACGACTCATTGAAATTGACTGTTTCTTAAAGTGCACACGGTGGCAGCATCATGGTTCCTTATTTCTTTTTAAATGACGATGAAGCGCAATCGAGCCATGCTGAATAAACTATTTTTTCCAAAAATTAATCAGCTAGACATCAACGGCGTTTGGTTCCAATAAATCGGCAGATCTTGTATTACAGCGCGCTTAACACTCGATTTATTACCAAATCTATTTAGTAAAAATTTTATTTCCAAAAGTATACTTGCTCATTGGCTCCCCGCCCCTTTCGTGCGATTTATAGCTTCAAATTACTTCTTATGGGATCAAGGTAAGCCACTGGTTGATGCCGAAAAACCAAAAACTATTAAGACACAGGAAGATAATATTCAAGCCACGTTTCTTGCGATTTCAAATCAGTTTGATATGTAATTTTCATAACAGTCTTAATAATTTCAACCAAACAAATTTAATTTAGGTATCATTTACACAGCAAACATTGCAAATAAAAACAAAGTTAAACCTACTTAACAACGAAGTACTAACAACTTAATTTAATTAAAATGATCATAAAAACCTTTTGCTTACGCACATGTCTTCATGAGATAACACTACGTATCTACAAACAAGCTATTAATGCTCACAAAATAGATAATCTGCCACGATCCAAAATGATTCTATTATTTCGTTACCATCAATAATTGTTTTTTACACCAAATACATATTCTTAGGGAATGTTCCGATATATGGCAACGAAATACTGGAATAAATAAAAATTTTTATTGGTTTTTATTTTGGCAAACTGATGATAGAAAAGAAAAACATAACAGATGTGCGACTGATATCCCTCCAATTCCTACTTTTTAATATTCAAAAGCTCGTTATTCGCTTGCAACTTCCCAGTAATTTTTAAAGTCCCAATGTTGGAATTTTCTGGTATTTTCGCTATATTTTTCTATTTTTGCCCAAGCGCATATAGTTTTTTGCAAATATTAGATTTTTAAACGCAGGTCATAATAATAATAATTTTTGTTTCTTATTTAAGACCACTAAGGCCTGAAGTGATGGTTTTAAAATTTCCTTGATTGCAGTATAACGATTTGAAATTTAACCTCATATTTGAAATAAAATTGAAAAATAAATATTTTTCGTGGTTTGCCCCATACTATTCAGCTACAAATATTGGAGATGTACTTTTAAATTTTTTTTTTTTATTGCGAGACAAAACAAAATTCACGTTATTTTTAACATATGAATTTAAACTATTCATAAATTCTGAATGAATATGGTTTTTTGCAAATTCATTTTTTTATTAAAATTTAATTTTTGAAAATACTGCGCCCACGGTTGACTTCCAAAGCTGCAGTTGCTTAGTATTCGATATATAATACGATTACGACGTAATAGTCAAATCAATACCGATAACGATTCCAATTAAATTTTAAACCGTAATGCATAAGTTTCATTACACAATTTTACAAGATATTTCCTAAATTATTGACCACTACTGTACCAATTTCATGCCCCCTTTTAGCGTACTACATGATTAAGATGAATGACTATAAAATGACACACGACGTTTTAAATGAAGTTGATCATGAATTTTATATTGATATTTAAAATTCTTTTTCTCAATTTGATTTTAATTTACATTATCAAGCAAATTTTTTTTATATACATTTTATCACAACTATTTCATTAAATTAATTCTCTATGCATCTATTACGTTTACGTTATTTGCAAGACTTTTATTTTATTTTCACAAAAGAGCTGCATTTAGCTAGCAAATTTAACTTCTTTACTTTTTATATTAAAGAATAAAAAATAAATAAGTAAAACTGAAAACAATATGTCAAAGAATTTCAGCCGGAAATGGCATTTGTTTCTTCTTATTTTTATAAAAGTCAATTTCTAGCGGTTAATCTCGTTTTTGTATATTTTTAATGTTTAATAAATAAACATTTAGAACATGATCTTTGCAAGCTTCAAGCAAATGGTTTCATTTGTAATTTACTTTTTGGTTTGATTTAATTTATTATAAAGAATGCAATTAAACAATAATAAAATATATATTTACATATAGTAATGCATACATACATACGTATATTAGTCCCGGTTCAACTAATGCAACTTTTGCTGCTTAAAAATTGTTTTTTCTGAGGAAGAGAACTAAATAGTTATCTTTTCTTTGTTACACCACTACTCAAGGCATTGTAGTGTTGTGTTCATTACTTAGGCAACTGCTTCTATTTCGTTTCCCCATGGAGCTACATTTGCTTGTACTTGAGCAGCAAAAGTTGTAGCGTGTGAAGTGAAACCTCTGCAAATCTTTTATTTTAAAATTATGTGAGAGAAATACTTATGTTAAAATTTTTTTACTGTGGGTAACAAAAAAAAAATAAATAAATTCAAAGCACATTTAATGTTTTATTTCATATTTAACTTTGAATATAAGTTAGATGAATCACAAACACTACGTTCTTGACGCCATACAATATTGACTTACAAAAACAGCTGTTATCCGGTGACAAAAGAAAATTTATTGTTGGCATACTGTAAAATACAAACCCAATATTCATAAAAGTAATAAAATGTATTTGATATACATTTTAAGACAAAAATTTTCAACCAAATACATTTTAAACTGATTTTAAATATTATGAATATTTAAGTTAATAATTTTATTATTAACTATTAATTAATTATTTTTTTTTATAAATTTAGGCAAATATATAATGAAAAACCTTTTGGATCGTAATAAATTGCTTAGTATTCGCTTAACTTTGAAAAGCTAAAACATTATAAAATATTTTAAAACATTCGTAATATGCTATAAACTAATTTAATTCATCAATTTCAAAGTGTGAAATCGCAAAACGCCCACATACATCAATTTATATTTTTTTTACATTTAGTACGCTAAATATTTCTAGTTGTGAGTTTTCAAGACATTGTTGCAGGTACAACCATTCCATTTTTCTGTTTACATTGACTGTTTTTAGGACCAGCAATGAATGTGCAATTTATTTAAGTATTATAATTAAGCAGCCTTATAACTTTTGATTTTCCAATACTCATACATATATGTATTGAAAATTTCAAGTCCATGAAATTTTTTAAATGCAAATCAAGAACATATGTACAAACATAAATAAAATTTTTTCGAACCGGCTGAGTGACAGACTAATTTTGACTTGTTACACAAAACCAAGAACAAATACTCGCACAATTTTTGTTTATATATTTGCATATAAATTAGCGTGGGTTGTGTGTAAATTATCATATATTTTTTGGCTTAACTCAATCTATAGCACTCCTAGCCATATGAAAATTGCATTTTCTATATTAATTTAAAAAAAAATTTTTTAGATACAGAAATATAAATAAAATACACATATCAACGAAAAAATTTATTTGAAAATTTAAAGAGATTAAAAAAATTGTATTATAAAATATTTAAATATATTATTATATTAAATACATATTATTAAAATATATTTAAACATATTTGTACTAAGAAATATATAAATAAATTTTTTTCAGTGACTTTCATCACCGCTGGTTTTGCCGAAATATATGAGTTCTTAATTTTTGCTTAATTTTTTGAAAAATTGTTTTCAAAGCACTCTTCAACTCCACATTATCAACAACCAACAAAGTGCGTTGCGATTAAATTAAAAGGTTTGGTACAATATGGACTTCGGAACTTTAATAGTTGATAATGACTACCTTGATGAAGCTACATCTTGACATCTTAAAATTAGATTAGAGAAAATAAATATTTTCCTTAATAGCGCTGAATGGTTAATATAGCGATACAGCATATTAGTCTCTTCAAAGGCTCATAAACAATTATCGTTTGTTTAACCATAAACCAAGCGACTGAATTGAATTGAATAATTATATTTAAAAATTTTTCTAAAATTCATAGACAAAATATATATGAAGCGCATATCAATATATATATATATATATATATATATATATATATATATATATATATATATTTGAAGAAATTTATTAAGATACCCACTAGTTTATTAAATTGATCACGAATTATACGATTAATTGCAGATAAAAATTTAAACGAATAATTATGAAACAAATTAACATTATTTTGTCGATCGAATAATTTTAATTTTGTTTAGTTTGGTAGTTTGAAAATAAAACTAAAATAGTAACACTTTGGTTTATATACAAAATAGCAGAAAAGTCTACCATAATATTTTAACATAATCGTTTTATCGAAAAAATTAAATATAACAGACTTATAATAAATAAAATATCGAAGATATACAAAGCTGTCACAGTGAAACTATTTATTACACTAAAATTAACTAAAACGTGCAACTTCATCTTTTAACATAATTGTACGTCAGGAGCAGACGGCGTGTAATTATTAAATAAAATTTAATAAAAGCTACGAATTATCAATTACCATTAATTATTTTTATTACTTGAGATAAGATTACAAAAACAGTAAAAAAAAACATTTGCAACAAATGCAACATTTTAAACAAATAGACAAGCATGTACGTAAGCCCTCAAGGTTTTTTTTATTTTTCTACTCTATTATTAATATTAACCTTACAACATAAATATTTTTATTTATCTGAAAGTTATTGCATGACACTGTTTTTGAAAATTATATGTATAAGGAAATCGATCATAAAAATGACACATTGCATTTTTTAAGGTATTAACTAGTAAGTGACAGCTAGAAAATGTTAATTGAGGGGGAAAGAGTTTAATTAACAATCCATTAGAAAGAATGCAAACAAATAAGCAGACAGCCGCTTCATAATCCATTCTTCTGCACATACCAAAAATAACTTATGTTTTCATTTGAATAATAGGAGGGTGAATTTCTCATGATTTACCAATTTTAAAAACATTGTAGCAACTTTTAAAGCAGTCCGCGCAGATATAGTATACATTTTTACAACGAGTTGCTGTGCTCGAATGTAAATAAGAGTATATAAACAATAATAAGCAAAGAGGAAAATATTAAATGTGCATATTTAACAGATTATTTTTTTAATTGTATGTGTATATTTTATACAATTCTATTTAAAATAAAACCCGGTTGCGAAGCGACAAGAAAAGAGTGCATGTAACAGAATTCTCAGCTAGTATTTCGATAATTTCTATAGATATATTTTTTTTTATTATTCAGTATGTATTAGCAGTGACTACAACAACTACTAAAAGTTATTTGTTGTTTTTGTAGTTATTTTCATTTTCGTTTTTAAATAACAACAACAAAATTATTGTTAGCCTGTCAAACGTGTGTCTACAAAATTGACGTCAGATAAATATTTGTATACACGCTAGTATTTATACGGGCCAGTGTTTCCATCTAGAAATGTAATAACTGTTTAGTTCTCGCATACTCGCTGCAGCAATTTTCTCACTTTATATAGCGAGAAAGAGTGAAAGTGGAATATAAAAAATAGTGGGGCAATATTAGCCATATCATTTTTAATACGTAAGATCAAATAAATTTTGTATGATGGCAATCGCCATTTTTGTTTTTGTTTGACGTAAAAGACGGTGTCCCTTCAGTGGCTGTGACCACGTAACTAACACCGTTAGTCTAGGTGGTACAGAGAATCCACCTGTGCTATAGCGAGGACACTTTGGCTTTCCCTAAGCCCCTGCAGAACAGGGAATCTTTTGGAGTTTAACAGAAAGCAACTTCATACTCTAGTCGCAACACTCACTGGACACTGGCACTTTTGATATCCATTCTAAACGAATGGGACTCCCGTACAATGAGTATTGCATTGGCTGTAATGACGAATAAGAGGAGAGTATAATGAATCTACATTGCCTCTGTCTTTCTCTGAAGAATCGACGTGTACAACTCTTTGGTAGAGTGTCCTTCAGCGGACTATTAGATCTCTCAGAAGTCGAGCCTTTAGGAACTCAGGCTATATATTAAGAATAGCGAATGGCCTTGCTGGTGACTCCTATAAGGACGTAATTTTACGTCTAATTTTACCCTATAATTCCCCCACAATTCTACCCTCATATTAATATTTTAATTTCTCGGCACCTACCTTAATTACATATTTTTCCTTTGCACTTTACACATAATACAAAGAGATCTAAATTGACCCAAGTGAGCTGGACTCTTTGGCTTTCTGCCAGCAGCCTGCTTAACCTAACCTAGGTGGCTGTGTCATTTAGAACTCGTTTATCAGTTAAATGTGTTGCCGATACAGTTGGAAGACCTATGTCGAGATTCACGCTACTCTAACAACTCTGACGAATTAATTGTAAAAAATTGAGACATCTATTTATGATTATTTTAGTTTGTATAACTAAACCTGCAGTTCACAAAGGTAAAATATGATTGCTATACGATGTCTTTGGCATACATACACACATATTTTATAAACTCCTATAATGAAATGTATCACTTCTGGCAACATTTATTGTACAAACAACAAAAGATATACTTTCTGAAGTTCTTATTCCAGGAAATTAGAAAGGTAACCAACCCTGGCACAAGTGCCAATACTCACATGTCTACATACATACACATGTACGCATGGCGTACATTCAGACTTACATAACTTGTTCGTAAACAAGAAGGCATATAAACCAAACAATAACAGAAAGCGTACGAATTTAATCGAGGCAAATCAGCCAGAAAGCAACTAGCCTTTCAAATAACCCACGAGATATCCATACAACAGGTCAGTCTGTCTTTCTGCTTGTCCGTCCATCACTCAGTCATCTACACCTTCACTCTTAAATACCTGTGCACTTAATTCTTGTTCTTATTTTTGTTAAAAACGTACTACACGCACACAAACATAACCATATGAATACTCATATAGATTGACTCACTTCAGCCGCCACAGAACTTCTTCCATTTTTTATTGCTATTTCCGAATTTTATAGGAAACTTAAATAACGATTAATGATTTTTCTAAAATAGATTTGGAAGAGCTGCCTGGCGGATTCTCTATAACCAATATTTTATTATTTTGAGTTCTTTTAACAAGAAATTGTGTTAGTTTAGTAAAATAAATATTGTGTAATATAATATAATAATATTGTGAGTGAGCACTTGCCCACTCCAAAACAACACATTAACTACGCTTATGCTTCCAATCTTATCAGTTTGCTTTATAACGAACAGCACTGGCTGTTGGGAAAACATTTTTAAACACGCCCGACCTGAGATGTATTTTAAGAGTATGTAGTTTGAAGTTTATCTGTGAGTGGCCCTAATGCACATAAGCACATATTACATATATATTTGTCTATTTATACGTATGTATTTATATTTATATGTACGTTTATGTATTTATAAATACTTGTAGTTTATATTGATGTGCGTTATGGATACTGAAGCAGTTTGAAAAATTTCGATTTCTATGTTTGTTAAGAATTTTCTTCTACCAAACTCAAAGTAGACAGCTACTTATTCTATTTTAAGACCCATAAATATGTCCATTATGTATACATGCAAATACGTACATACATACATAGGTACGTATGTATGCATAAGGATTTAAGCACATGGTACATATGTATGTATGTAGGTACATGCGATATGAGTACGTACATACATATGACGTACATACTTACATTCACATGTAAGCATATAAAATCATGTATTAGGTCAAATCAATGGGTAAGTCGTAATTTGTTAAAAAACCTGTGTTTGTGTACTTTCTTATTCAGGTTAAATTCGCAAGTGTATAATTATAGCTGTATTCAGTCAAAGGATAGTCAAATAAATATGTATAATAGGTGTGTGACCCACCGAAGACGCTTTTTCATATCGATTACCAAATTGGTTTTTTGTGTGGGATAACCGTATGGAATACGAAATTGGGGACTGTTTTTATCAACCACATCGCCTTACAATAGGTAAAAATATCTCACATTTATATACATACATACATACATACATATATCTTTATAAATTGGAAAAAACTCATGAATTCAATCAGTTTTTATAGGATATTTATATAAATTTTTAATTTTTAGTGAGAACATTCATTGATTTTATAAAAGTTAAGAATGAGTTTTCTTTCAATTTTCCAAAGAGATGCATGCACTTTTGTCAACTTTAATTTATACAAATTCATGTACACAATGGTATTGGCAAAGATATTGAAAAATATTTAATACATTAAAACATTTTCCATTAATTTTCAAGATTTTTCTTAGTTGAAACAATATTTTTCCCAAAATTAAGATTATTTTAAACTAAATTTCTACGAACCCATTATTGTCACACACGTTGTTTTTTATTAAATGAGAGCATATTGCATTATAGAAAATCGCCATTTGTTCATTTATAAAAAGAATACTAAATAAGCAACATAACGCTTCTTAGACACCTTTAAAAAGGATGATGTGTTCCTCGGTATATTTGTAAAAGAACATACTTCTAATACTAATTTTTATTTTTTCAATAATTATCCCTTTTTTGAAAATGTCTTTTTATTTTTTTCCCCGAATGAAAGATTTTTGGTGAAAATTTCCACTAACGCAATTCCTCATTACTTATTTCTTAAATTATTCAGCGTTCTATGCAAACCAGCGATATGTGCTATTTTTCTGCACATACCTGTTAAAGTACATTTTATAAATAAATACTGCTTCTAAAATAAGAAACTATAAATAACATTGATTTTTAAGGCTACGAATATCTGAATGTTGCTGTTTGGAGTTGCTTGTGTTTTGGTTGTGTTGATTCTTTAGCTCAACTCTTCTTTATTTTTATTTAAATTTTACTTTATCATTAATTTATTTGTGCTTTTGTCGACAGTTAGTCCAACCAACAACTTTCAGCACTAAACTTGTTGTCAACATTTGTAGTTGTCGCTCGCCGTCTGCAGTCATTGGCAATATATTCTTGTTCATGGAAACCGTCTTTATGTGGACAGGGTGTTGTGGCAAAGTCTGCGATTGACGTTTAAGACGGTTTTTTATTTATTTATAATTTTTTTTTTTGTTGTAATTTTCTGCAGCAAGTGAAAGAGAATAACATGAGTATAACATCAGTATTGCTTATTGTGTTGTGATTTTTCTATACCTTTATTATATTTGTTGTTAAGACATGTTTTTATTTATGCATGCACATGGATGTGTGTATATTAGTTTTCGTATACCCATACATATCTACATCCAATGGATATTTTAAACACTGCTTTTTTTCCTTGACAGTGAAACGATTTTAGCGGCGGCCAATGATTTTATTTTTGTATATTTTATCAGTTTTTTTGTTTAACATTTTTGCCGGTTTTTGTGTCAATTTGATTTTTTATATGATTTGACAATTATTCTTTCTTATGCTTTGTGCTTCTTAACAGAGTGAGGCCCTAACAAACGACGTTCACAGATCTGACTCATGGAGTCTAATTTGAAAAATTGATTCAGCGCATCCAAATTATTGCTTAGTTTTTCACTACATTTTTCTGCTAATGCTAAATAAAGACTATTTAATTTAATTATGATATCACTTGATATGACAAAAATATTCTAAATTTTGTTTTTCTTTTATATGTATGTATGTATTTATTTATTCAACAGAACGATATCAGGTAACATCGTGAGCCAGGCAGTTAAATATTGATTACCAGCATGAATTAGGATTCAATATGTTTAATCATAACCCATTAACAATTTAAGATCAACACCGTAGGTTCTTACTAACACGTTTATACCACACATTATATACAAAAACGTATAAATATGTATGATTGCTCGTTAGTGGTTTGCTTGCTAAATACGGGGTACGAAATGTATACATATATGCATATATATGTAGATATAAAAAAAAAAACAAACTATGCATGGCTTAGTTTTGTAAGCAAAATAGCAAAATAAAATCAATACCTAAGTAACTTCAATATAAAGCAAATAATATATCACGCGAGCTCATGTTAGAACACCAATTTGAGGCAAGGATTCAGAAAATAATATAGGACCGATAATTTTAATAACAAATATGGTTTATCCGTTCTATGAGCATAAAAAGCGCTTTAAAAAAGCTTTGAAGAAGCCTTTATTTACAAATCCAACATCTTATCATATATGTACATACATGTACTTATTTTATGTAAGTCAATTAATAAAAATTGGTTAGAAGAAAATTTTAATTTAAGTAATGTCAACTAATCCAGCACAGCTATTTTATTTTGTGTTCTTCTTATATGAAATTCAAATAATTGAATTTTATTAAATTTTATATTCTATTGTTAATACATACATAATATTAAAAACTTTATTGTGGTATATTCCTTTTCATGGATCGGTTTTTGTTTTACTATCATATAATAACATTCCAACTTATGCAAAAAGCTGCTATATAGCATATTGCTTGAATTTATTAATTATTTTCAAACTATTTACGTACGTTTTATTATTTTAAAATCCTGTGTATGTAGATAGTGTTTAAGTTGTATTATGAAAACGTTTATGGGCTATTGGCTAGGTTATCATGAAAGAATAAATAAAATAAATTAAATGCCATTCTTCCTATGTTTTTATTTAGTTGAAATTATGGTATAATTAACCCATTTGGACTCGCGTAACAAGTACCTGCAATTAATAACAACAATTGAAGACATATACATACATATGTATACCGCTAGGTTTTGTCTTACTCAAGTTCCACAAATATACTCTGCTCACCCATCGCCACAATGTATTGAAGGTCTACGATGAGAGGAAGATAACCTAAAAATCTGTAAAAACTTTTGCGATGTGTTATTGCTACTACATATTATGCAAACAAATTTTCAATGATTTTTCGAAGGATTTTATTCTTGTGCCAATTGTGCCAACTTTGTGGGTACATCCTTTTGATTTTTAAATTATAACTAATTTTTTTTATTTTTTACTCACAAGTTCGATCACAAAATAAAAAAAAATTTTTCAAGCCTACCACAACGTGCGAATATAGGTATGATGAGAGAAAGTTCAGCAAATACTCCAATTTCTGAGCTGAGCGAAGCTACTAAAGATACAGATAGTAAAGATACATTTCTAAGGCGAACAGTTAACAGTTGCGCAACTGTTACAAGTTATGAAAGCGCCAAAAAACAAAACAATTCTATTTACTTCTAAGCACCATTATTTTAAATTTTAGCAATGTACAAAAACTTCGAAAAAGTAATTTTGGAAGTTATGAGGAATTACCACGCTTTAATTTTTTGCCTCTATGAAATTCTAGTTTAAGCAGTTATTGGTATGTTCTTAAATAACAGACTTTTAAACTAGTGTTCCAAATATTCAAATATTAACATCAGTTATGCCAGTAGCTCGCAAGGATTTTCAAATAAAATTAATTGCAAATTGTACCTATTGCTTTAATGCACATAACATTTATCACATTATTTTGTAAAAATTTTTTTTTTCCATATATAGTTTCGAATCTAATATGATATGCATATAATATAATAGATTTTTTTAAACATATACCTAGATGCTTTCACATTTTTATTATTCTTATCGCATATAAAAATTGAGTGAGTGATGAACATAGAAGTTACTGCAATCGATTTCCCATCATTATTTTGGACTTTTTGATTTTATTATTTTGTTCAATAATATGATCGTCTATGTGGAAAATACGGATCTAATATGTAGTAATGACTGAATTTGAAAACAATTATTTGTACATTATTAATATATACATATGTACATACATATTTATATACAATGATGAAAGACTATGTACAAAATACTCCAAACTAGGCATAAATCTTTTATATTATAGGTCAGGGCTTTTTGGAGATTTTGATATTTGTATCTAAAGTAATACCATTAATGTCGTTTACTCTTCTGTAATGAAGTCTTATACTCCCTTTCTGTGTAGTGAGATGCGCCTTCGCTTTTTTATTCAATTATTCAACACAATTAAGAGACATCCATATATGCATATGTATATATGTATGCATAATATGTATCCAACTATTATAAAACAATAAACATTTACAAGTTCTTTAGTAGAACATGAGGTGAGCCAGCTCATCGATTTGAAGGGAACAAGTAGAATTGCATGTATATTTATTTAATAAATAGGTAGATGCTTTTAGGAATGTACTTACGTACATACACACATAGTAGTTTGTATTTGTGCAACAATATTTTTTCCACCTACCTAGTAAAATATTAACACGCTGTTGCCGTTCTTGATAATGATGACAATGTGGGCTGAGATATAGCAGGAAATCGCAAATGTTATTCCCAAAGCTACACAGTACACCAGAAAAAGAAAGAATTCCTTAATTTTTTTTCTCACACCACTACTAATATCAAATTATTGAGCAGCAATTTATTAGATATGTATTATTAATTTATTGAATGATTCAGTTTTTGACCTTTTGTAGAGAAGATACAAAATACTGCGTTGCACTTTCTATAAATTTATTTCGTTTTGTTGTGCGATTCCCCCTTTTGACTTTGGAACAAAATTATATATTCACATATACATACGTATATCAGCAACAACAAGTAATATAAACTGCAATAATATTAATTTCTGAAAATGCTGATGGTGATAGTCTTTTGCTGAGTCAAATGGGGAAAAAAATCAAATCGAATTTTTTTTTATATTTTTTTGCACGGTATTCACAGGCTGACTAGTACGAAACGAACAGACTCACGAACGACGTGGTTGGCGGAGCGGCAGATTTTATTTATTTTTCTTTATTAATTTAACCAACGACAACGAAACACAACCGTCAATGGCGAGACTAAAGAGCACATTGAATAGAAAATGAAAATATAAATTAAATCTGGCTATAAGTAAGAGCCAACAAAACAAAGAAGAAAAGGAATGACAAAAATAGAGTTAATTGTGTTATAACGAAACATTTCAATTATTTAGCGATTCTCATAATAAAAATCATTACAAAGGCAGGATTTCTAAAAATAAAAAACTTCAAAAAATTTTTTTATTACATTGCTCTTTAATTAAATAAAGTTTTGTAAATCTAAATTCTTATACATTATAAACTCCCCCTATTTTTAAGTACATTATTTATCAACTACGCAGAAAATACCTATTTTTTTTCTTTTCTTACCTTCTACGCTTTTATACTCCGCTTTAGAAAATTCTGTACTTTTATCACCTATTCCGTTATTGTATTGTTCTTATATATTTCTTATATATACATATATCTTTTATTTCAGTATTTATATAAAACAGTATGTACTTATGTATGCATATACCTACACCACTTTTAATAAACTTTTAGTTTTTACATTAACACCATTTAATATTTAGAAATTCTGTTTTTAATTAACTTGAGGAATTCCTCCACATCTTTTACACAATTCTTTTCTCTGGGACAGCACACTTGCAATTATACAGTATCACACAGTTCGCGGCCTAGAGATAATTATTTTTAATTTCAAAGCAAGTTATAGTTTATTTTGCTTATTTATTAACTTTATTTCTTCCAGTATTAACTTGATATTTGCTCTTATGTTTGTTATAAACTTAACAATTTGCTGCGCATTTTTTCCTGTCAACAGAAGAAGCAACAATTGAACCTACTGTTGCCAGATAGGACGAAATATTAATTGTTTTCGAAATACGGCAGCACTAGACTAATGTAATGCAATATAGTGGTTATCCATGCCATACACCACGATAAAGTTTCGCAACATATTATTTTAAGCGATATGGACTTGTTACACGTTTTGATCATGAAACAGTCGGCTTCTCCTTACGATTTTATTCAACATGAAATCACATTGTATATTAATAATTTGACTTTTATATGAAACTAAATTCATATCCTATTTTATTATTGGTTACTGGTATCATGAATTTATCGTAACCGACACTGCTTAGTGCTAATGCAACGGGCTTTTCAAGACATATGCCCAAGCTTGAGTTCTGTTCTTGTGATGACTAATGATTCATTGTACCATAAAACTAATTTTGATGTGCATCCAATATTATGGCAAATCTTATTGGTGTTTGTGAACTACATACACATATGCTAATAGTGTTTGTGCATTGGGTTATCGTTATTTTGTGTACTTCCTATACTAGAAGAATAGAGCACACAATCTACTAAACATGAACAAACCTTCTGATATATTCTTTCCGTATATTGCACACACATAAGAACCAAATATCAAATAAACTGTTGATAAATAGGTGAAATAAACTATAACTTGCTTAAAAATTTGAAGTGGTTATCTCTAAGCAGCGAACTGTGTCATTTGTCATTGCAAACTGTGCTGTCACAGAGAAAAGAATTGTGTGACAGTTTGCAAAGTTTTAGAACGGCTGGTAGAAGAAAATAGAGAGATTATATATTCTTCTCTCTGTTTTCTACCACCTAGCTTGAAACTTTGCGAAGTAGTTTCCCAGTACAAAAGGGATCTACGCATTGCACTTTAATGTAGGGAATTTATGCGGCACCGATGCAAATCGGCGTAAGGCAACGAAGCATGTTATTCATCAAATCCAAACCTGGTCGTACATGCGGTTTTCACCTGTAAACTAAATTATTTATATCCTTCTCAAACATTGAATTATTATTTTATATGAAGAGCGCTAATTTTAGAGTTCCAAACTTTGTCGCGAGCTGTCATCGACAGATAGTTATAGATAAAGGGTGAATATATTCGCAAACTGTTGGTTCAGATTCAATTTAGTATATGTACATGCGTTAGATGTGGAAATCAATCTTTTTGTGTAAGAAAAACCAAGATTCTAAAAATAAAACATTCTTGAAGCAAATAACGGACATCAAATAATTTTGTAACAACGTTTATTATTTTATTTTCTTAGTTATATACATATATTTAAGTTTTAAATACAAATGTTAAGAAAAAATTCTTTATAATAAATCACAATTAATTATATAATAGACGAAATTTTGTGTATTGTATATACGTGTGTAAGTAGTACCAAAACTTTTATATTTAAATTACAAGTCTTTGATTTATAAGTTGTGGTAACCTTATATTTTTCGCTGGCTCTAATTGAACTACTTATTTGTAACTATTTTTAACAAAGTATTTTATGCGAAGACAACTCCACAAATTTTTAGTTATTTTTGTTCATTACAATTTATTATTGTCTTATATTGTGCGTATTCTACATATATAATATAATTGGAGTATCGAACAAAATTATGGAACAGGAACCAAATAAGCATTGTTGGAAACAAATAGAGTACATTTGTACTATAAATTTAAAATTATGCTAGGAAATAATAATTTGAAAACTTTTCCTTTTTAAGACTTTTTTTATTTTTGGTTACGCTTCACTGTAGCAAAATTCTATATTTTCTTTTTTTACTTAATCAAACATGTTATATAAAAAGCCTAACTAATTTTATATTATTATATACATACACATGCATACATATTTTCTTGAAATTAAATAATTAGTTAACAACGTAGTAGTAGTATTGACATTCGGAGATGAAATTATAAGAGTATAAAACTTAATTGCTAATCGGTGAAGAGCTTCGTCCACGTTTCAAATGGAATAGTTCACGCAGTAGTTCCTTGATTAGATCGTATGCGGAAAAGCTAATACCCACAGCTATAGGACCTTTAATCCAATTCATACTTAAACCTTTATAAAAACCATTTTTTATACCTTCCTCGCTGCGAATGAAAGTAAAATTGTTAATTCACCTCTTTTATACATTAAATGGGGAAACAACACCTACATGTATATAGTTCTTAAAGTTGCATAAATCGTAGGATATTTATTTTGCCCATCTTTATTAACTCTCATTGTTTGCATGCGCCTTCGAACAATGTCCAATGGATAGCTGGCTGTTTGTCCTACAACACCTGCTACAGCGCCAAATGCCAAAGATACTATAGTATTTAGTTTAGTATTGCCAGTCATTTCTAAAATAAATAAAAGTAAATGCATGGTTACAACTTCCTCTATAAGCAAAATAGTAAATCATCAGTTTAGATGGTAAGGACCAATTTTCGTATTAACATTTATCATGAGGGATGCCAATTTACGCTGTTTCTAAATTCATACACAGATATAAACTAAATTAAAATAGAAATTGAAGGGTACATATTTCTATAACAAAGCTTACCCGTATATTCACGTTTTAAAGTTTCATATGTGAAAAATGAGGTGCCAGCATACGGTATAACACCCAAAACTGTAGCCCAGTAGCCTCTGTACAAGGTGTAAGGCCCTTCCTCAACCCAAATTTTTACAAATACGCTGCGCAGTGTTCTAAGAAATTATATGCATTTTGAATTTTGCAATAAATAGATAAAATATATTCAGCATACCTATAGCCAGTATATTTATCTGTAACAGCCATACGTGCTCTAGCTAAGTCTAAGGGATAAGTTAGAGATTGTGAGGTTATACCCGCCAAGGAACCAGCCATAAAACGTCTCAGTTTTGTACTATGTATAAAGAAATTGCAATATTTAAGTTACAGGATACGTTTAGTTTTGTTGAAAATGTGAAAGGTTTTTATTTAAATGAACATACTCTGTACCATCTTTATCTACGTGTAAAATTTTCCTCCACTGTTCGTGCGCCGTAAACTGTATAGCGGCATAGGGTACTATACGGGCCATGGTTGCTGAATTACCACGCCATAGTGCCAGTGTACCCTCTTTTGCATGAGTTTTTTTAAGAAAATCTATGGCGCCTTTTAAGGTATAGCGTACGTTTTTGCTGAAATATGTTAAATGGACAAACAACAAAATTAAACATTAATTGCATAAACCGACGTACATACATACATACTTGGTTTGAAAATTAATTTTTGTACGATCCAATGGTGCGATGGTACTTTTCGCTAAAGCTCCTGCTGCAGCGCCAGCTGTTAAACTTACTAAAACGGTCTGGTATTCAGCTATAATTATCAAATTTTTTTAAATACACCTTTTAAATGGTTTATTAAATTTTTAATATATATCTATGTCATTACCCATGGGTTCTGGATTATTAATATCATTTTGCGGGCGTTGTTGACGTTCAGATGATACCAAAGACTCATTGTTATATTTTGTTCCGGTTGTGTTGACGTTGTTTGAATTTAAATTGGAATTGGCGATTGTGGTTACTGCGACGTTAGCTGTGGTAATTTGACCACTGGTTGTCTCAATGGGCATTTCAATATTTGACTTATCCAAAAGGTGGTTCATTGGATACTTCAGTTTTTTAGATGAATAGAAAAAAATTTACATAATTATATGCATATTAAAAAGTATATGCCATCAATTTTATCTTGAATATGCAAAATATTAATATTTTTAGCTTTTAAATTTAACCCTAGAATTTTACGTATTTTATTATATTTTTTATTATCGTTGCTGCATATACATCAAGAGCTCTGAAAGAGCTCTAAGAATGTGAATATTAAAGTGCTGTACATCAAACTAAATGCATAGGTGTGAATACAAACAAGCATTTTTATAATCAGGAATGTTGCGAAACTGTCTTTTTTAGTAAGGATTGAAAATTACTGACTTTTAAACCCCTAGTGTTGGAACTATAGAAAGAAAGTTATCCAAGAAGACTAAAAAAATATTATTAAAAACAAATTTGAAAATTACAAACAACTTTAGAATGTAATACACAATACTGGTTTAAAGCTTTTAAACACATAGATATTCAGAAAAAAAATATATTTAAAGAAAATTTTGCATTAAATGTTTAATAAAATACATTTCAAACTCATTTGATATAATATCAATATGAAAACTAAAGTATACTTTCTTTTATCTATGAACGAGGGTCATGTTTACATGTTTGTCATATTTTTATAGTTGTTGTTTTTAGACCGCCTTCTAAAAGTCGAGTTTTTATCAGATTTTAGCGTTCTGAATTCCTGGGAAGCTTAGCTTATTAATTCTGAGAAGGTGTCACTATGTCTGTATCTATGTGCGAGATGTATGTGTGTGTAATTATTTAATTTGCTTATAGCTGTTGAACGACTTCACAAAAACAGAGTTTGAACCGATTCGATTTTGAGAAACCTCAGCACAACTAGAAAAAAAAGCATTTTTAATTTATTTTAAAACGGCTTTAACAAAATTGATAGGTGATTATTTCCGATTATATAAACTCCGATTATATAATAGTAGTACAACTAGCAAATTAATTGCAGAGATAGCATTCAGGGCCGACTGTGTTCCATATACATATTTATTTAATATAGAACAAGCTCTCGAATCAATTTTACAGCCGTAACACAGCACATCAATTACAATAACAGTTAGTAAGTTTGAAATTACATTTTCATTATTCAAGAAACTTTTCAGCTGAGCAGAATCTACAAAATTCAATGTTAGTATTTTAATTTGCAAAAGCTGATAAATTTGGTACAGTAAATACTTAATATTTAACGATACAACCAACATGTTATATTTTTAAGTTTTCAATTATATTTTTACAACAACTTAAATTTTACTTTGGCTTGTCAGTTGTTCGAATTTCAACGAGCTTATTCATAAAACACATTTTATGCTTTTTAACTGTTTATTTGACAAATTCCTATAAATAATTCGCAAAATAAGCGAATGAGGCCGTAAAAATATAACATAAATCAATTTTAAAATGATGCAACCACAATGTGAGATAAACAGTTGATAAATTAAAAACGCTTCCAGGAAAATTCGAACAATAATACTAATAAATTGGTATATTTATATATTAAAAAAATAAGTCTAATGATAACCTTTAGCTTTTTAATTTAAATACCTCAATACATAAATTGTTGTAAGTACTAATGGAGCAAAAAATGTTTTTATTGTAAATAAAATACAGTAGAGTTTTTTTATATCGTATACCGGTATTAGAGAGTTATATATACATACATACATATATATATATATATATATATATATATATATATATATAAATGGGCCATATATTTTTTGCAGTACACATTTATATATCTTATCGTTCAGTAGTATTGTCATATATGGAGCCGTATCGTATCTTTAAGTAGATATACAGAAAATAAAGTTTTCTTAGCGGAAAAGCAATTAAGATGTATTTTCAATTTACTTGAAAAACAAAATGTATCGCGTCTTTATACAAGTACATAAATCTCGAACACTAAGAACTTTTTTATTTTTAGTAAGAAACATTTCAATTTCTTAAAGAAAATTTTTTTTAAATTTTCATAGTTTGAACTAAGACTAATTAATATTTCATAAACACATCAAAAGAAAAAAATAACAATGTCACATTTTTATGTCTATATATAAGAATATACTCGTACGAATCTCCCTCTTCTATAACGAATTTTTGTCTCAGCGAAAAAATGATCCACTCCAGCAGTGTTCGTTATATTTCAATCTAACTGTATTTTGCAAAATAAATACATACGTATATTGTACAAATATAGATTGCTAAACTAAATAGATTTAAATTATAGCATTTACATAATCAATTAAACAATTACAACAAGTATTTTTAATCAAATGAACAATAACATTTCTTAAACGGTTTTTCATAATAAAAATTGTCTACTGAGATTTACTTTGGCTTCTTTACAGCAATTCAATAAATTATTTATGCTTTTCGACGTTGTGATAATTTATAAGTATGTATCTTAAGGGCAAGTATGTGTCTTAAGGAAGTCGGAGCAATGTTATTGATTTTATCAATTACAATATGAGAATAATTGAGGAGAGTTTGCATATCATAAATAATTATAGTACGATTTTTTACCGTCGCCACAGATGCATACATGCAAATATGTTTCACATAAATATTTCAAATAACTATATGGTTTCGTTTTTTATACAGGAAAAGAAAACAAAAGTTCTTAATTTTTGTGCTACAAGCGGAGTTATATAAAATTCTTTCTACAAGCATAGAAAGGCATGGAATTATAAATTACATTCTGTTCTCTTTATGTACTACTTGCTTACGAGTATTTTGATATTTGGATCCTCACTTACTGACACATCGGTCTTTTCGGCATATGGCGCCAAGTTCTGGATAACTACTATTTTATCAAGCTATCGCACAGTCGGCACAATTTTTATTGTATTTTCTAAAGTCTGTCTATATTATATATAAATATATATATATATATATATATATATATATATATAATATTATGTATTCTGATGCAGGCAGCATCTTTCAAATGTTTGGAGATTCCAAATCATGTTACACTGAAGAAAAATACATAATATATCAGAGGCAAAAAACTCTGTAATATGAAAAATTCCATTAACATGATAAATATATTTTACAGTGTAACCGTTATTGCCAATTGTAAGGGCGGGATGTAAAATTTTGCATGGACTTGCATTTTCATGCAATGCATCATAGTCTATTATAAAAGTAGTTATAAGATCTGTTATAACCAGGGCTTTTTTGAACACATAAGACGTTATGCACATACGCATATTCATTCTAATTATTGTAATCTTTCTATAAAAACTTTAAAAGCCAAATGCAAAAACGTAAATGAAAAGTAGACTCTAATCAAAATAAAAGAATTTGTATCAGAAATATATCTCCTTGATTTTTGCATATGTAGGTAATGAGGTAAGTACATTCCTAAGTATGTATATTTTTGTATATTATCATTTGTTTGCTATTGTTGAAAATTTTTTAAACAAATACTTGAGTTGCAGTATCAATGTGTTATAATGACTCGATTTATGTTGATCGTTTGTTTTTGTCAACACGCAAAACGAACATGTGATAATCAAGACTTTTTTTGTTTGTTAAAGCAATTGCCGGTATTAACAGCAAAATCAAGTCCCTCTTGTAAATGAGTTTATATATAAGTACGTTTGTGAATGCATAAAGTACATACTTGTATAAAGCAATATATGCGCGTTCGTCTACTAAGAAAAGAATTTAGTGCAATATAATTTTACAATATGCACAATTCTGTGTTATGACACTTTTAAGTTTTGGGGTATAGCCGAGATACATATATACATATCCAGCAATGAAAATTGATCATAGCCGAAATCATTGGTAAGGAATGGCAGAAAAAATTGTGTATTTAACAACTACAGCTTGTTTCAGCACGTTTTTATGAGCTGTAGCAAATTGTAGATATTTTTGTTCTCACTTTTATAACACGGCAAAGTTTTAAAAGAATTCATATGGGTTTCCTGCAATTTTGTTAAATAGCCCACTATATCGCATATACGTACATATATGTACACATTCCTACATATGCAAACACGTATTTATTTCATTTTTATTAATTTTTCTTCTCCTTGAACCTATTATTATTATTATTGTTATTGTTTAGCTAAAAAGTTGCTACTTTTTGTTCTGTAAGAAATAAATGCTATACATATATTACATTCCCTCATACATATGAACAAACAATGAACTAAATAGAATAGAGGATAATAAGTGAAACCAAGTCAGTTGTGCCCCCGAAAAATTAACAACATTTTGACATTAGTGTGCTTTTTTGTAATAACTAAGATAGAATAATATAATGTCTTCATTTAATTATATAAGTATGCACACAAATGTATGTTTGTAGGAACGTATAAGATATTAAATTATACAAATGTATGTAAGTATGTACATACAAATATTTATATTTTTCTTGCACTCACCCTAAGCTAAAAATATTTTGGACTTTGTGCCCCGCAGGCCAATAGTTAGTAAAATCGACTCGATCACTTAAAATGTTTAGTTATAAAATCAGCGAATGTAATTTATTTTTTGTTATTCGACTTTTTTAAGTGCGTGCTAGAATCCACCAAACACCCTGTTATTAGATTTTATATTTTTACAATCAGAAGAAATTACTATTAATGCAAAATTCTGCAAATATGTATAATCCAAAATAGTTCTTTTTGGTTATTTAATATATCAAATACAACAACACCATAACAACTTAACCGACTAATTTGCAAAATCGAAATGATAAAATCGCATAGCTTTTCTCACTTTTCTTATAAAATAGCAGTACGTCTGTGTGTCTTTTTTATATCAAAAGAAAAAACAAAATGTATGTGCTGCCAGAGGGACAAGCTTGAAACTTTACCTAAATGGCAAGTCTAGGAAAAAAGCAAAAAAAAAAAAATGTGTATGTTTTTGTTAGTTTGTTTTCATTTTTCCATTCGAAGTGCTGCCATCAGAGAATACAAGAAAAGAATCAGAATTCCCAAAAATGGCATTTGGAAGATGGTGTTACCATGTGTATATCAATTTTGTTTATTGCACTACAGAAATGCCGTGTGCAGTATATGGTTAGACGGGTACTACTACTACCATGTTATACATATATATATATATATATATATATATATATATATATATATATTTATATAAGAAGAGGTATTATCATATTAGTTTTTTGTTCACACATTAGGCTATTGATTTGATTTATTCGTTTTGCTTAGACATATTGAGCAGGAAACGTTAATTTTGATAAAATTTATTCTGCAAGATCCACAATATATAACCTGTTGATGCATTTTGTAGCACGTCCATATTGAAGCGTTTATGTGGCAACACTTGGATAATGCAACAAAAAGAAAGAACAGTAAGAGAAAGCACAAGATGTATATGAGTGATTTTTTTCAACTCATCACGTTTTTAAACATTTTCGTCAATTAAACACAATAGAGAAGACGTACTTAATTTAAACTTAAATAATTAAGCAATACGAAAGGAATTAATTAAAATAAAAACGCAACAAAAGTACTTAATAAAGTTATTGAACAACCGGTAGATTAATATATTATATTTGTAGTTAAACGAAAAAAATATTGTAAAATGTGTGCTTCAGCTTCACTAGACAATGCTACATCATCTCATTCAAATTCAGAAAGTATTGAAATAAATGAAGATATTGTTGAGGAAAACATACCAATACCGGCTATTACATCTCCTGACGAAATCTTGGAACATTATGGTCCTAATTTTAAATTATTGCAATGCCATGATCAGGTCTCAGAACTGTTGACGATAATAAGGGATAAGTAAGTACCTATTTGAATGTCTTGAAAATTTATTAGATTTTATGTTACAGGGCTTTTACAAAATAACCGGCTTTATTTAAACATAACGTCTGATCTAAAGTTTTCATTTGTTTCGAATATTTATTTCTATATAAATAAGACAATAAGCTAATGTGAAGCTTCAAGCAAAAAGAAATTATTGTGATGACCTGTAAGCACATTACAATATACTAGTTATATATCTAGATACATAATATACATATGTACATAATACTGCGATTGATTTATTTTTACTTGAAACAAATTCTTTTTCATTTACTTACTGTAAGAAGAAGAATTTGGTTGCAAATTACAATTTCTTTGGAAATTAAAATTGATCTTGAAGATATGCGGCCGTATTTGCAAAACATCTTACAGTTTTGAAATATGATTTAAAATTTAATTTTCATAAAATATTTTTATAGCACTTCAAGTTCTCCTTGTATTTGTACAAATACAGCTGATAGAGATTTGTTAATACAATTTATTTTTCTCATTTCAGAAACACTTCACGTAGCGATTTTAAGTTTTATGCAGATCGCTTAATACGACTAGTCATAGAAGAGTCATTAAATCAACTGCCCTATTCAGATTGTAGTGTGGAAACTCCAACAGGGGCTATATACGATGGTTTAAAATATCAATCCGGTAACTGCGGTGTATCAATTATAAGGTCGGGAGAGGCAATGGAGCAAGGTCTTCGAGATTGCTGCCGATCAATAAGAATTGGAAAGATATTGGTAGAATCCGATTCAGATACTCATGTAGCTCGTGTGGTTTATGCACGTTTTCCTGATGATATAGCCCGTAGACAAATTTTGCTAATGTATCCTATAATGTCAACTGGTAACACGGTATTGCAGGTAATATAATAATCTAATTCGACAAAGAAAGTGTAATATAATGTAAAAAATACTTTTTGTAGGCCGTAAACGTCCTAAAGGAACATGGTGTTCCCGAGAATAGTATAATATTGTCCAATCTCTTCTGTACACCAATGGCAGCTAAATGTGTTGTTAATGCATTCCCTCGCTTAAAAATTTTAACAGCCGAACTGCATCCTGTTGCACCCAATCATTTTGGACAAAAGTATTTTGGCACTGATTAAGATTATAAACGTTAAACGCACTACTTATTTTCTCAGCATATAACATAGCAACAATACTGTAAGATAAACAAATATAAAATACAAAAACTATAGAGCTTAAGCAGTAAATCAATTATATAATAGGTTTATTTATTTGTATTGTATTTTTGCCAAATTTTTTGTATGTACAATATAAATTCTAGTTTATTGGATTATTTTTTAAACGAAAATAAAAAGAAGAAATTTTTTCTAGTTAAAGCACATACATACATAGGAAAAACTATGTTTTGAAGTGTTCTTGTACACATTTAGTATTAGATAAAAAGTTGTTTTAGATAAATCGAATAAATTATTTAATAAAAGCCATGTTGGATTTATGAAATACATATATGTGCGAGTAATTAATACATCCATTCGACAAATTAAAAAAATTTGACAGTCGTCAAATTTCTAGTTTTTGAAAATAAGTATCGTAGTTTTCAATCCATAATATATATGTATACAACTATTGTTGGAGACTATACGAAATGTATATCTGCATAACAAACGCTAAACTAGTTTAGACTCTGATGTGACAGATTGCAGTTTGTCGCGCTAATTACATTTAATCTTGTATCAATTTGAAAAAAAAATATTTGAACCATTCGGTTGCGCCTACATTGTTTTGTTTATTTTTTTAGGATTCAGTTCGTCTTCTATCTCTCATTCTGGCATAACATTAGGTATGACAGACTAATTAATTAGACAAGGCACGGTATAGCAAACTATAACATGTTTGAGGTTGTGTGAGAACATTAAAGAAAAAGAACAAGCATAAACAGCACTTACAAAAAATCCAAAATGGTTCACGACGTGTTTGAGTTGATGACGAACTAATAACAAAATACTAAATTTAATAAAAACGAAATAAATATTCAAAATTATAGAAAAAATCCAACCAAATAACAGAAATAGAACTACTTTACCTATATAGCTACATATAGCAATAATTTAAATAAAAAGTTGTTTGA
This sequence comes from Linnaemya vulpina, assembly GCA_963675445.1. Classification (NCBI taxonomy): domain Eukaryota; kingdom Metazoa; phylum Arthropoda; class Insecta; order Diptera; family Tachinidae; genus Linnaemya; species Linnaemya vulpina. The sequence goes on from OY776277.1 coordinate 7,791,103, forward strand.
ACCTAGAAGGTTAGAAACAAATTCTGGCGTCTCTATATTTGTTGTATATAAAGAAGTGTGAAGTTGCTCTGATATAGAACACAAACAAAAAATAAAAGACAAACCCAAGAGCAAAACCGTTTCTGCGTCTGTGTATATTGTGAAGAAAAATTAACAAATTTGTATGATGGCCAATGTTTCACAATTAAATGATTTAAGAAGTTATTCCCGCCATTGGCTAGGTGAGTTCATCGATCTCTATCAGTTGGAGGAATGTTTGTGGCAACCAAAACATCCAGACTACAGTAACAATACTGTGCGCAACAAAGCCTACGACAAACTGGTGGAAAAATTGAAAGAGGTCGAACCGAACCCCGACCGTAATATGGTAGTACGTAAAATTAATTCGTTGCGTTCTGCATTTCGACGTGAATTCCGAAAAACTAATGCCAAACCGAATTATGAGACACGATTGTGGTATTACGATAAATTAGCATTCATTGCTCACCAAAATGTTAAACGCGCTTTAGCAAATTTAGGATGTGGCAGCGGCAGTTCAGATGCCAAACCTAAACGTTCGCTTACATTGGCTTTCGAAGATGAAGATTCAATTGAATTCCAAGATGACCATCAAATGGAAGCTAGTAGCGTCCATTCGGCTTCACAAACGGATATACAAAATGATACTGACATGACAACCGCAATTGATAATAATGGTGATATTGTGCCTGTGTCTATAGTTAAAAGCGAAGAGACGAAACTTCATCCGCACCAGCAACCCCTGCAACAACACCATGAAGAACCGCCACCATTACATCATCATCATCAACACCAGCAGCAACAACAACACCACCAACATCATCACCATCATGATGCTCAACAAATTCACGCTCAAACCCAACCTCAACATACAACTGCAGTCAAGGTTTTAGAAATCACATCACTCGATTCAAATTCGCAACGTGAAATTCAACAAGCCGTCAATTCACTGGAACAACAGCAACATCAAATACAACTGCACCAGCAACAACAACAACAGGCCAATGGTGCTGCTGCACAACTTACACAAATTCATCAGCAAGTTCCCACGATACAAATAGCACGAGAACACCTTCAGCCACTATTTGGCACATCTGCTACTGCCTATACTACCGCTACAAGTACTGGTACCCAGCGTGCCGAGGATGAATTCGATGCCATCGGTATTAACGTGGCGAGCAAGCTGCGTGTCATGAACACGCATCAACGTATTGTAGCCGAAAAGCTGATCAGTGATGTGTTATTCAATGGACAATTAGACAATTTAAGTGTTAATTCACATTTATCCCAGTAGGGGGTTGTTGCGTTGAAGGTGGAAGAACTTCAACACAAACAACAAGAAGAAAGTCAACAACCATTATCTTTATTGGAATGGTTTAGTCATTACTGTCTATCGTCAGCTGTTTAAAAATTATCGGAGGTCTTGGAGCGACTAGTATAAAATTCATGTGTAGCCGGTAAGGAAATTCTAATTTAAGCTATTGGCTTGAAATCTTGAAAAATTATATCGTGTAGGTAACGTTTTCGATACGAGAAAATTTTCAGAGCATAAATTTTATAAATTTCGACATTATATTTTACTAAGCATAGGTTAGGTTAAAATTACCATCATTTTATGTATAGGATGTTACTTCCTTGGGTCCATTGATTCGCTTCCTTTTAATATTCTGAATAATAATTTTATAAGTAAAAGATATAAAAAATCATTAAAATATGAAAAAAAAGTTCGTCGAATCTAAGAAAAATATTAATGTATGATTATCTTGCGGAAAATTTTCATAAATCTTTGATACCAAATTTGTATTTTCTTTAGAAGCAAGCAAGCTCAATTATGAGGAACCTAACCCGGCTTGTTTACTTTTTCAAATTTCAATCAAACTATCGTTTTCAAAGCGCTAGAATTAAATTATATTTTTCGACATAAATATTTATTTTTAAAATGTATGTAATATAACATAAAAAACATTGTTTGAAAACTCCGTGTAAGGAATATACAAACTTTCCATACATACCCACTACAAAGTGAAATTAAGACTATAATATTTAACATTACGAAATATTTTCGTAAACTTTTTGTGTAGAAATAGTTGAAAAAAAAAAAATTACATTTTTATATATACATAAATATATTCTTCAGGTACACCAAATCAAGTTATTAATTTTAAGAAAGTAAGTAGAAAATGCAGTAGGTTTCGTAGTTACAATACATTTCAAGAAATAAATTTGTTTCAAATATAAGGTATATACGCGATATTTTTTAACTGTTTATAGGTAGAGTAATCAACTTTAAATTCACAAAGCGTGAGCTTAGTTTTATTATTTTAATTTTTAAACATTTTTGTACGTTTTGTATATTCTACGGCAGCTTTTTGTTGTGCGATATTGCGATATATCCTAATAATATGTATTTATGTACGAAAGATGTCGACCATCTGTCACGGAATTCCTTCCACACATAAATTCTGACCCTGCGCCTTTAATATTTTTGTATTTTATAAATTAATTTATAAAATATATTACTTTAAATAAATAAATAAATTCTGAGTATTATTAAGATAATACTAAAATTAGTTCATATGTTTATATATGTGTGTATGTATGTATTAAAGTTAAACGAAAATATGTATGAATACATATAGTAATTATGTTTATTAGATAATAGTTGCGTTTTACTCAATATAATTTCTAATTATCATGTGAAAGCAGCTTAAGTAACAATTATTTGAAAAATAAAGTAAATAAAACAGTGTGGAGAAAATGTAGTTCTTTTTTTCGTAGGTGATGGAAGACTGTTAAATATATTATTTATAGCTGTTATAAATAATTATTTACCATCATGTATGTGACGAAATTTAATTGTTCTGTACGATGAAGATGTATCTTACCTGCATTTGCTGGGCGGCAAGGAGCCCGTAAACTTCAATATATCAAAGTACACCATACATGCATTAACAAATTACTGTTTTAACGCGGAATATTTTATTAAAAAATTTTAGAAAGCAATATTTATGCAGCAATAACTTATTTAAGGATTTTCGGCTTTAACAGCAGTCACTTTTGTTGGTTCTCTTTCGCTCAGCTTTCTTAAACAAAATTTATAAAACTGCAAAGTAACAAATTATAGTTAAAGAACGCCTAGTCTCGATATGCAACTCAAACTTACGGTAACAACTGGCAAATCAATTTCCTCACTTTCCTTTACCAATGTTCGGTTTTTCTGCAAGGCACTCCAGCCAATATGTAAGGCAATGATAGCAGGCACCATTACAATTGTTACCACATTACGGGAAACAAATCTACGCAATCTTTCTTTATCCATTTTGTATTTTGATATATAATAATTTTCAGGTAAATTGAATAAATAAATTTTTCTCTTTTGGTACTATTGCGCTGCGATATATTGTGTTGATTTACTTGTTATTGTTGCACAGATGGTTATGTATTTATATATTATGAAGCGGCCTGTTTAATAATTAAGCAGATATTAAAAGTAGTGTTGGTAAATGTATGTTAGCAGCACATATCGTTAATATTCTGTCAGTTGTGTATTTAAGCTACTTGTGTTAAAATGTAATATTGAAAGCAAGTGATGCGTTATCTTAATTTATATGTAACAATTTAAGAAAAAGAAGTTTAATATTCAGTGTTTAATAAGAGCTAGCACTTTCTAAGCAAATGTGAAGAAAATGAATTCGTGGAGAAAATGAATATTAAAGCATATTCCTCTGTATAGGAACAAATGCGATAAAATATCTGAAATGAGCCTTATATGCTCAACAAAAGTGAATAAAACGGTATCACAGCTCCACAAGTAAGTCAAATATATATTTATACAATAAATCGTACTTAGTTTAGTCCGTGCTGAATTTGGGACTTCAAAACGGCCACGTAGGTAACGAGTGCGTGTTTTTGTGGCCATATATCTAGGTAACCTCTTTATCTCTCCGCGACTAAAATATTTTTTGGTATCTTCATATAAAGACGTATCGAAATAGTACCCCATTATCTTTAGCATAATAAAGGTACTGTTCATGGGAAAATCAACAATTTATTGCTGAAAAGGTTAAGGCGATTCAATGCAGACTCTACAAAGTTCTTAGTTTACTACAGTTTTACGTGGCATACTGGACTGGTATAAGTTAAAAAATCTTCTAAACTACTAATTTAATTTGTGTATATAAAAATGTAGATGGTTACAAAAAAGTGGCTTGTAACTTTCGTAAATATTGACAGATTTCTAAAATTAGATTTAGCTAGGCAAGATATATGTACATATTTTATAGTTTTTCACTTCAAAATTAAAAAGTTTAAAATTCTTTGCTCGATTTTTTGTTTGTTTTTTGGTCCTAACTTCTTTGCTCAGCATGTAGCATAGAATTAAATTGCTGATGTCTGTAGTATCTCAAAGCTTTGAAATAAAACGCTTATTGAAGATGTTTTTAAAAATATTTTACAAATATTGCTTTATGCGCCATATTTGCCTTCACTTCAGTCAATTTTAAATTTGGTTATCAGTTAGTTTCTGTATAGCAACTTCTCCGCAAGCTTACATTTTTCTTTCAGCAAACTTACTTCATTCTGGATATGTGTAGGGCTGTAAAAAGAACACTTAAATTGATTTCCAATGTGTGAGTATTTTAGAAACACTTACTATTTATTAGCTATTCCATTTACTACGGTAGCTGCTAAAGGACTTACGTATTTTGGTTGCATCACTGTCAAATGTATCAAACTGGCTAAAGCAAAAGGGTAGATAACTTTGGCATAAGAAGTTGAAAGTATCAACTGTAAAGCTTTGTTTTGCTTGCCAAGATATGCCAATTGAAAACATTTCCAAAATGAGCGTATTGCCTGCACAAGAGCAAAAGAAAAGAGAGTTCGTTGTGGATATAAATAGTAAGAGCATCCAGCAAGAAATGATGATATAATGTGATTCCGAATATCGGAATAAAAACTCTTGCTATTGAACCAACAATGGGCAAACTAGAATTATATGAAGTAGAATAATAAATTAAAATATCATAAAATGACAAATATACAAACAAGTATGTACTTAGTTTTTATGTCTATATGAAAATATGCATAATGAAGTCCCAAATTATTTTAAATACTTTGTATTAGGAATTTCAGAGAATTATATTCGTAGAAGTACTTAATAGGTTATTAATATTTCCTCGAATTATTTTTAAATATCAAATATTAACATTCGGCGCATATTTCAACATTATTAATTTATCTGAGAGTCAAAACGTACTGGCAAGAAATCTCACTTTATTTCCAATTTTTTAATTTTAATTACCTATTTTTGCATAATAACCTTTTGTGATTTATATTTAGTCAGTAAGGATTAAAAATTTATTGATCTAATAATAAGTAAATAATATGATATAATGTTTGACAAAGTTTGAACACAAACTGGTTAAATAAGAAGCGAATCAATATACATACCATAATTTTTACGAATAAGAGTACCAGCTACTTTTATGTTACCTTAACTTTTCAGAAAAATTGTTTAACCAGCAACGTATAAGATAACTTCATCATATAGCAAAAATTCGAAAGCTGGGGCGAAGTCTGCAAAAATTTACACTGATTTATAGATTTTGCGAGAGTTTTCCCTTGAAACTAGAAGAGGATTTTTAAAAAGATTTTATTTTTCTAAATCATCAACATAAATAATTGAATTTTCAATTTTGCTAATTGGAATCGTATTTTACTTATTTTTTGTGAAAATGTTTATACATACATGTGTAAATTACACTCCCCATTAACTCTTTTAATTCTATTTTAAAATAAGACGTTCAAGGTTTATTTTCACAAACAGCTTAATTAGAATGCAGAATTGTTTTTGATTTGTTTGTATAATTAATAGCGCAAAATTTCTTACAACTCGATTATGACTAATGGTCGGGCTAGGCTTTTAGATGGTGTTTGCTAATGTGCATGCATATGTAGGAATAAGCTAAAGGAATATTTTCAAAGCTCCTTAAGAATAAATTTACTCACTCTATAGATTCCAATGTAAGCTGTCAGCAAAGCCATTGAGCGTATACGGAAGTTTCTTAATTTGCCAAGAAATGTCCATTGTGAGTGTGTTGAAGCTACTGGTGTTATGAGAGTTTTAATCAAATCCAAAGAGAAACCTAAAATAAAATATCTACGTATCCCATCTATAAGGTATTGCTTGCAGCTGCTTTCTGCATGCAAATGACATTTTGAACATGGTTGTTCAATGTTTTCCGTACAACTCATATTCGGATTGGGGCTTAGCAACCAAAATCCTTCTTCCGCATACATTCGCTTAGTATGTAAAATGATGGCACTGCAAATCATAAATATACTAGTTTGAATAATTTTCGAATTTGCAATTATACGACTTATGATGTTTTTACGCATGTGAAAAAATGTTTCAATCATCTAGAAAATATTAAAAAAATTAACAATATAATAACTATTATTGGTATTACGTATTTCGTGCAACTTACGCACTGAAAAATAGTTGTTTCGAACAAATTTACAACCCGATGCGGTCCCAAATATAACACAAAGGCGCCAATATATGAGGGTACAAACAAAATACTGTAATATTGAAACCGTCCATATATGTTTCTAGAAGCGTGCACAAAAAGTGATTTCCAGCATTTTGCATCATAAATCAAAACATATGCCATACCTAATTACACACATAAGTAAATTAATTAAGAGTCCAACACTGGTGCCCATTATTGAACAGCTCAAATAGTATTCCAAAATTTTTCGCAGTTTCTTTTTATTCATGGTTTGTATTTTAATCAGAGCTGGTAACTGCAAATTTTTAAACATACAGTTATAGAATAGTCTTATCCACAAGTGTTTAATAAAAACTTACTAAACATATTGGCGCAAAATATTTGAAATTTGATAAAGTAAATAATAATATATCCTTTTTGAAATGGTCCACACATGTTTCCGGATGTAATATGTCTTGACATTTTCTTTGTGCTACGTGTTCATCAAACAATTTACTGAAAGTCGTCATTTTATTGAGTTGTGTTCACTTTAAAGGTTTTATTTTAACTAAAACCAAATGTATAAGCTTAGATCATAAATAATTTACGCAAGTTTATTGTTTGGAAATTATATTACAAATTTGTGTTTGCCTTGTTTGAAGTAGATTTAAAAAACAAATACATATGTATACCATTGCGAATATAAACGATGGGGCAGAGAACATATTTAAATCTTACATTAATATGTAAGTATATGTATGTATATATGTATAAATACATACACAAAATTTGTTCTATAACAAAAAAAAATTATTTTTTTCTGTTGCTTGTGTGCAAAAATTTTGTTTTCTTTTCACATGAATAGACTATAGACAATGTTGTGGAAAGCGCAGCGTTTAGAAAATACATAACGCCTTTAAGCATATTCTGAAAACCGCGCAAAATGTAAGAGTTTTGCTACATTTGTTTCGTAGATGTGTTCGAATATTAAAAATTTGCGTATTATCGCAACAAAATATAAACAAATAAAATTAGCTTTAAATTAAAAAAGGTGTAGTTCCCTTGGGTTAAATTGCCTTTCAATAAATATACGCTTGTATTATTTTTGGAATGCCAACTGCATTGAGAACGCTAACGCATATTTTTGGCGTTTTGCTATTTTTCGTAGATGTGATTGAACGTTATAATTGTGTGTCTAAATATTTGAAAATTTCTTGTTTATAAATTTATTTCTATACATAAAACAATTTTTCACCTCTTAGTTCGATTTGATTGATAGAAGTGTATTTATACCGTTTAATTAATATTAATAATTATGTATTTCATTGCGCTGAGCAGCGTATTGAAATGGTACGCATGTGCAGCAGACTGCACGCTTGTTTTATATCTCCTGGCTGGACATATGACAAAATTATTTCATTCTGGCGATCCTGACAGAAATTGATAATCTGAAAGGAAATATTTAAATGACATACATATTTGTTATAGAAAACTTAAAATTAGTTGTATTTTTGTTTGTTTTTTATTGCAAATAGAAAAAAAAATAATATGAAATTTATATTGTGCATTATCCGTTGGGTTTAGTAAAAAAATGTATTAAAAATCATTTTATTTAGAATAAAAAATTGATACAAATTTAATCAACAATTGCACGAAAATGTTTGATTTAATCAACCTCTTCAACAGTAGGGCCACTACGGCCACCTTGTGGCTTCTGACCAGCATCACCAGCACCATGCATTTTCGACATAATAGGACCACAAACGCGTTGACAGTCTTTCAAATGGTCTTCGAATTCTTCCTTTTCGGCCAAAGTATTATTATCTAACCAAGACATTTCCGATGAACACTTGTCGCGAACAGTAGACTTATCTGCATCGCTAAGCTTACCGGCGGCTGATTCTTCGACGGCCTGAAACAAAAGGATATAATATAAGCAACTGGGCTTGAATAATACAACTTTCAAAGAAAACTTACTTGCTTGCAACTGAAAATATAACTTTCCAATGCATTGCGCGCTTGAATACGTTGTCTTTGCTTCTCATCTTCATCTTTATACTTTTCAGCATCTGATAACATTCTATCGATTTCGGCCTTCGATAGACGTCCCTTATCGTTGGTAATTGTAATCTTTTCCGACTTGCCGGTACTGTTATCTTTAGCGGAAACATTTAAAATGCCATCGGCGTTCAAATCGAAGGTAACATCGATTTTTGGTACACCTCTAGGTGCAGGTGGAATACCGGTCAAGTTGAAAGTACCCAATAAATTATTGTCCTTAGTCATGGCTCTTTCACCCTCATATACTTGAATGGTAACAGCATTTTGATTGTCACTGTAGGTGGTGAACGTTTGCTGTTGTTTGCATGGAATGCGAGCATTGCGCTCAATCAACTTGGTCATGACACCACCGGCGGTTTCAATACCCAAAGACAAAGGAGTAACATCTACAAGAAGTACATCTTGAATTTGAGAGCTGCCGACTCCTGTAAGAATAGCTGCTTGAACAGCAGCACCATAAGCTACAGCCTCATCTGGATTAATGGATAAATTCAATTGCTTGCCACCGAAGAAATCTTGCAACATTTTCTGAATTTTAGGAATACGCGTTGAGCCACCCACTAATACCACATCGTGAATAGATGCTTTGTCCATTTTGGCATCAGTTAATGCTCTCTCCACCGGAGTAAGAGTTGAACGGAACAAATCCATATTAAGCTCCTCAAAACGAGCCCTAGTGATTTTGGAATAGAAATCAATACCCTCATGTAAGGCATCAATTTCCAAAGAAGCCTCGGTGCTGGAAGACAATGTACGCTTGGCTCTTTCACAGGCTGTACGCAAACGTCTCAAAGCCCGAACATTACCAGACAAATCACGTTTATGTTTGCGCTTAAACTCTTCCACGAAGAAGTTGACCAGCCTGTTGTCAAAATCTTCGCCACCCAAATGTGTATCACCAGCAGTAGATTTAACCTCAAACAATGATCCTTCATCGATGGTTAAAATGGAGACATCAAAAGTACCACCGCCCAAGTCAAAAATCAACACATTCTTTTCTCCCTTTAAGTTCTTGTCTAAGCCGTAGGCTAATGCAGCTGCAGTTGGCTCATTAATAATACGTAGAACGTTTAATCCGGCAATGGAGCCAGCGTCTTTGGTTGCTTGACGCTGTGAATCATTGAAATAGGCTGGCACAGTAATGACAGCATCTGCTACTTTGCCACCCAAGTAAACCTCAGCGATTTCACGCATCTTTGTTAATACCATCGAACTGATTTCTTCGGGAGCAAAACGTTTTCGTTCTCCCTTAAATTCTACTTCGATTTTCGGTTTGCCACAATCGCTAACCACCTGGAAGGGCCAGTGTTTCATGTCCTGCTGAATTTTGGGGTCATCAAATTTGCGGCCGATAAGACGTTTGGCATCAAAAACGGTGTTCCTGGCATTCATAGCTACCTGCAAGTGACAAATAAGAAAAGTATAAGTGGTCAGAAGAGAGCCTACACAATTTACACAAATCGGTATGAAAGTAGGAGTGGGTCGCAAAAGAATTGGGACCAAGTTGTCCCATAATCGCCAAAGAGACTTAAGCGACTAAAACTAGATTTTACAGGAAAATTATTATTTGATTATATTTGCTTTAATAGAAATATAGGCTTAATACTGGTTGCATAGAACTGTAGTGGACTTTTGTAACCATCTCATATTTTTCAAAATTTATGCGAAGTTGCTTTGCAGCAAAGGCTCGATGTGTGCATATATCATTTGTACTGATGTTTATATTATGTAAAATATTTACTGCCTGTTCGCCGATGTCGAAAGCTATCGTTCGTTCGAATAAATAGCATTTAAAACAAAAACAATTTTCAAAACTTGTTTTTGTTTTGAATGTTATTTATTCGAACGAACGATAGCTTTCGACATCGGCGAACAGGCAGTTACTTTAAATAATTATGGATTTTAAAAATTATATTATATATTGAATATTTTACTAAGACCAAAGTCTTCATACATGCATGTGTATATTTTTAAACATGGATGCAAAATTAGAAATTATTCTGCTGAACGAATCGAAAATACGTATGCATGTATGTATATATTAAAAAAAAACCGAAAGTATCCATCCAACTTATTTTTTCACAACAATTAAAATTTATTTATGCACGATGATGTGTAGAAAGAGTTGGAAAAAATGCTCACCTACAACAAACCTCCCACTCAAATTGAAAGTATTTTATGCCTTCATCATCATCATCTTTATGGTTTCAATCATAAAATTTCTTCAAGTTATTGAAATAGGATTTTTGCTGAGATTCTTTAACAATTGTTTTTGTTTTGGTTTTTTTTATATACAGAAAAGCACACAAATTATAATGAATTTCATAATTGCGGCAATATAGAAAACGACATGTTTGGTTACAACCAATTTTGGTAACTAGAGAGTGTTATAATTTTTATATGGCCATTTTTAATGTTAAATGAATGACGATAAATAATGACATGACAACTTATTGAACACATGTATTTGTTTGTAATTAAAATTAATTAAAATGAGATTACGAGTATGTAATAGCTTTTACCTAGATCGCAAAAGTGATCTACTTTTTAATTAGAACATGTTTCACATTCATTCCCACATACTGAAAGAATTGTTCGGATGTGGGGGCATGATTTCATATTTGTGGAAAATTTCTTTTGAGTTCGTAAAGAATTCTCTTAGATAAAGATGTTCGTTATTCTGCCAATCACTTTGTTTTTCATTTGGTTTTCCCATCGAATATAGCTTTTGATTATGAAAGTTCCGTGGCAATGTGAAATGTCGGTGTAAGGGATTGTTAATGGGTTATAAGATAATATAGGTTATAGTTATCGTTCGATTGCAAAAAATAAAATTTTCGAGTTTGTTTTTGTTTCAAATGCTATTTATACGATCTACTAAATTATGTTCTGGACGATAAGTGCGATCTTTGTACAAAGTGATCTAGAAATTGAACTACTATTTGGACCGCTTGAAACCTTTCGAAAATAATACTTCACGCACACACACACACACACACACAAACAATATGTCCACATAACTTGACTGTGTAAATAAATGTCAAATGAAAATAGCACGTCATATCAGTCACTCTAAATCAAATTTTACAAATCCAGTCAATCATTTTTGTAACTTTTAGTACAATTAAATATTTGTTATATTGTACAATGTATGTAGACATTAAATAAAAATCTCAACAAAACAAAAAAATCTTGTTCAATGCCCATAGAAGTCCAGCCACTTGTCGTATGTTGAGAGAAGAGGTCAAGAAAATCTTGATGCTGCAGTTAAATTCTCAAAAAGATTGCAACCAAAAAATATTAACAATAAATCAAATGGTGTGAAAAATAATTTTTATTAGTTAGATTTTTTATTTTGTAATAGCAAATAAAATGCAACAAATTACACTTTCAGAATAAATCACCAAGAGCATGAAAAAACTAAATAAATTTACATTGCGTTTTGGAAAAAAATTATTTTTTTAAAGCAAAATATTTATGATAACTTAAAGCAAAATTTGTTGTTAAATTTGTTAACACATTTTTGCATTGAGTTAAAATAAAAAAATGATCTGAAACAGATGACTGTTTTTTCTTCTTCTTTTATTTAAAACATGAATCACTGCTTTGTAATTGTTGGAAAATGTAAATAAAGTCATTAAACTACTTCTAATGTTCATGTTGACGTAGTTTAGGCATCCACAAACTTAAAAAAAGTTCCAGCAAAGTCTAAAAGATCAGGCATTTCAATGAGTGTTTGATAGGCTTAAGAATCTAGTTCAGAATTTATTAACAGCGAGGCTTTCTTGAGTCGCATATATATCCGATTGATCTAGAAACCACTGCAATTCTCTAAGCCAATATAACACATTCTATCGGTCAACTTCAGTATAATTTATTCATCACAGGCAAATAATAAAATTGTAAGCGGTCAGAAGAGAGCCTACAAACGGTACACAAATTGGTGTGAAAGTAGGAATGTTTCACAAAGGAATAGGGAACAAATCGTCCCATTATCGCCAACAAAGTTTAAGCGACTAAAAGTAAATTTTACACTAAAATTATTATTTGATTATACTTGCCTTTAACGGAAAATAGCCTTAATACTATTTGCATAGCATTGTAGTGGACTTTTATAACCATCTCATATTTTTCAAGATTTATGGGATTTTCGGAAAAGACTAACTAAATATTGGGAATAAGTTTTCGGAAATAACTGGAAACCCTGTTGTGAGTACTCAATTTGTTTTGCGTAAATTTATCGTATTTTGAAAAGTGAGAAATTTAAAATGTCAATTCAATGCAAGTAATCAATTCCAAAAAATTAAAGTATAGGAATTTTAATTTCATGCGAAATACTTAATAAGTTTTTTGCGCTAAACAATTTTGATTAAAATAGTTTGGAAAATAAATTGAAATAAATTAAATGTACATACATAAATTTAATTTTAAGAAGAGTTTATTATCTGGTGTTAGTTATGAAATATTTAAAAGATTTTCAAAAATTATTCTCACAAATAAAGTATTCGCGGAAGTGCGGCAAATTTCTCAACACAACTACAAGTTGCAAGTCTGCAAATCAAGTGTATGTTAGTAAGTTAGCAACCGCAGCGATCTTCAAAGCCAACTTAAATTAAAGTACCTGCAAAACAACAACAAGTTTAATAAATTTATTGTTGTTTTGTGGGTATGCATCACATTCAGTGATTGTCTATTGGACCCAGTTTCATTCAATGAAAACGCTGCTGTCGTCAACAAAAGAATCTATCAGATTGAAGGCTTGACAGAGGTCCTTTATAGAGATAAGTAGGATATAGAACAGTACAAGCCAGTTAAATTCGTTTGATAAGCTCTCACTTGTAAAAAAGCGAATTCCTTATGAAACGCAATATATGTTAATTATTTATAGACAGCACATAACATTGCGTTAATACCAATCCCAATTCGTAAAATTTACTTTATATTCAAATCTATTCGTTTCAAAAAATTTGTATAGAAACTTGTCATATAAGAAAGTTATAAGATTGATATTTTTTATGAATTATGCTCTCAATGTCACATTAACAGCTGGCTAGGTGTTACAATAGGTGTGATCCCGTACTCTACTTTGGGTGCCCGCGGGCGCCCAATCTTACCCAAAACTGTTCCTGTACTCAAAGTTTGGGCAAGTGAGAGAGATTGCGAGAGAACAACATTCTTCTTCTTCTTCTTGCACGAAACAGCCCGAAAAATTTCTCCGGGCAGATTGGGAAAACAGTCTAACGATCAGCTGTTTTGAAAAGATAAACAATTAAAAACTGCAAAAAGCTATTATTAAAAGATTTTAAATAAAAATTGTAATAAAATAAAAGTAAATGACGAATAAATAAAGTACTACTTGAGTTTAACCTGCATGCAGACACCATATATCATGTATTAAAATTCAAAACACTTCGACGTTTTCTTTTCGTAAAGAAATTTGGCTTTTTGTGTTCCCGTACTTTTGGGCATTTTTAATAACATGTGAGAGAATTTTTTGCTTACTCTCACTTTACCGAACTTTACCCAAAAAGTACGGGATCACACCTAATATCTGATGCGATTAAAAAATGCTCCAAATATATTTATTTAGAACGATCATAAACCATAAAATATTCTGCTGCCGTATGATGTAAAAATAAAACCAGATCGCCATCTTATATTAAATCGGTGAGACAATAGGAAGACTGTATCAATTATACTTGAAATAAGTCTAGAACAACCGTAATTGGGGTCTAAATGAAGAATGTTTCAAATTTCCATGATATTTAATATAGAAAAAAATATTTTTGCATATTTATTTATTTTATATATATTATTTCAGTAATATTTGCTGAATAACATTTTGCGACATGTTTGCATAAGAGAGAGAGAGAGAGAGAGAGAGATGTTTGTTTTTAACTTCTATTGCATTCGAATTAAAAATAAAATGTTACATCCTTTACTTAAAATATTTATCTTTGAAGAGAGGACAACGAATACGAAAAAATTTTAAATATTTGATTATCATAGTAAAAATACTATTGGATTGCCGCAGTACGAATTGTAATGAAAAGAGCATTGTACCGAAATTGTACCGAATTTATCATCCCTGATGTTTGAGGATCGGTTTTAATATTTGATAAATTGTTCAATGAACGATTCGATATAAAAATATTTATATTTTCTTATAAATAACAAGATTCACACGAATAAATAACTTCAAGCAGAAGTATCCCATTTCGAATATTTAAGAATGAAGTCAAACTTCGTTCTACAATTTGTGTTGGATATAGAGATATTCCAGCAGTCCTGAGTTGGAATTATTTTTTTAAGTGCAGCCAGGTCCACTGATCGTTTACTATCTTTCGAGAGTTTTGCGTCTCACTCGTACTAGTTAACTTCTACAACTCAGAAAACTGCAGAGGATTAGGGTTCTTCTGAAGAATTTTGCGTGGTTAACCACGTTGCTACATTTTATGTGAAGGCACAAATCGTGTACAAATAAAATTAAAGATATGCCGTAAATTTTCTTTTAGTATGCACGTATCCGCTGCACTTTCTGCAATTTACATTTTGAAGCTGCAACGAGTTCACCGAAAGCAAAAGCACCGTTTAATATCACTCGATGAACAATTTTTGATTATTTAGTGCCTGTCCACTCGATAGCGTTCTGTGGACTAAACACATTTCAACAAAAACAAAATTCTAAAATTTATTTTTGTTTTACATGTATTTTTGCGCACAAAACGATATCGAGAGACATCGTGGTACAAGTAGTTAATTATTTATATTTTTTTCATGCTCCCATGGGAACATAAACCTAATTATTTGTAAGCACATTCTAATAAAATTTCCAGTTGCGCCTCGCATGATTTTAATATCCCATGGCTTATTCAATAAGTGATTTAATAAACCAAATATGGATGCACTTTTTTCCTATCTGTGCAAAATATGCAGGCACTTCCACACGTACATACATATATACGTATGCATGCATGTAGACACTTATGGTTGTACAGGCTTTTATATATGTATGTATATTTAATTTCATGTATGTTTGTATGTATCTGAACGTGCTTACTTTATTAAGATGGATATCATTTTACCTGATTTTTGGCAGCATCACCAATTAGACGTTCGTTATCGTTAAATGCCACATAACTTGGTGTTGTACGATTCCCTTGATCATTTGCAATGATCTCAACTTTATTATGTTGCCAAACACCAACACAAGAATACGTGGTGCCAAGATCTATACCAATTGCGGGAGCTTTAGCCATAATTGTTAAAACCAAGTGTTTATGTTTATCTGTAGATTTTAATCCAAATTATAATTAGCCTTAATGCCGTCAAATTGTATTTGAGATACGTTTTTTCTTTAATATAATACTATTTTGTGTTTAATGTTTATTTGTTTGACAGTATAACACACTTTTTTATTATTTTCAAAGCTACCGCTTATTTTTGGGAGTTTTTGTAACGTTTCTAACGACGTCCAACGTAAAACTAACGAATTTTCAAAATGAATCACTAGATTTTATGGCTTGTTTCTGTGCTTTTTATAACGATGTGATACACAATTTTATAAAATATTTACAAAATATTTTTTGCACTCTCTACATTTTTTTTTTGCTGAAATGAGTGTTTCTTAAATTTTTTTTAATTTCTACTCAATATTTGTTGGAAAATGCAGGAAAATTTTATTATATATTTTCTTAAAATTATTTTTGTTTGTTGATTTTTAAGTATGTTCTAGAATTATACAATCTGTTGTTAGTATTTCCATTTCTTTTACAAAATAAATAAAATATGAAATTGTGTTTGATTTAAAAATAACTTTAATAAAAACATCATGGTGGGTGTTCACTATGACGTATCATTCGTTTCTACACGTTTGTGCGAATGTTAAACTGCGTTTTGTGGTGTTACAATTTAATTTGTTTATTCATTCATCTTTTGCCTTTTTTCTTCTTCTTTTGCCCATCTGGCCAAGCGAAACCGCGAGACTTTAAAACATCCTACAAAGATAATATGAAATGTAATTACCGAATTCCCTTATGTTGGCGTTCTTATAATGATATTCATTAAACTAATTTTTTTAATGCGCAAAGATCGTTTGTAGACTTGTTTGAAGTTCTTGTGAATAAGGACTCACCTGTACGTTATGACACACATAGTAAGCGTTTTCCATGGCTGCATCATTGAATATATCACATCCTAATGATTTTCCTCCCAAGGTTTTTTTCTTGCTGCCGCCTTCTTTCCTATTCTTGTCATCTCCCTCGCCACTGGCGGTATTGCTAGAAGTTGAATCTTTACTGTTGCGCTTTTTACGACCTTTAGCAGTCATGTAGAGTTTAGGGAAAAAAGAGTACAGAGGATAAGGAATAAATAATTTTCACACAGCACTTGAGAGTTCGCGGTAATAGGACAATGTCGCTATTGATTAAATATTCAATTGTAACTTTGGTAACGATATGTAATTTAAGGCTAGTCAATGAAAAGCACTATGTTAATTAAGTCGTTATACAGTTTGTCTATAGGGAGTTTTCTTTATGTTTCACTTGTAACAAAACAGCTGTTTAACATTTTCATATTGAACACTATCAGCTGTTAATATAAAACATTCACATCAGCAACATAAAGTTTATTTTTGAAAAAGGATTCAACTACATTTTATTCTCTAAGCAAATTTCTTGAAAAGTTTACCAAATGCTGCTGTTAATGGAAACGCAACTGTAAGCACCCTGGTAAGAATTATCCCATATTTTTTAAGCTTTTGGAAAAGGGAATTGTAAATTGGAACACTGAAACTTCAAATTCATATGCAAAGTCATTAGATAAGGAAATATAATTCGAATAATTTTAAAATTATGCACTTAAATGCTAAAACTACAGAGATGACAAAAATACAATTTGAATTCATTTTTTTATAGGTTTCCTTAAAATATGAAATCGTTTTTTAATACAAATCATTTACAATAATACCAATAATAACTAATAATTAGCTACAAAATTTATTATTTTTTGTATTTGTATTGAAAATACTTTGCAAAATATCGGCGCACAGATAGATGTAGGCGATTTTGTTAATCCCTATTTTTATCCGTTTCTGTGATTGACAAATTTATTAACTGATTGTTGTTAACAAATAGTCGAGAAATATTTTTACATATCGAAATTCGGCCACACCATTGAAGCGATCCACTTACAATATGATGACACTCTTGTATATACGCCAGGCTTTTTGCTGCCACAAAATTCTCCATACGATATAATACCAACAAGATAATAACGATATGCGTTACGCTGTTTACGGTGCTCTAGATTCAACTGTAATGGGCCACCCGAATCTCCCTGACATGTATCACGATTTCTCTCCAAATCACGGCCACATATTTGTGACTCCAAAATTCCATCCGGAGCTTTTTCATGACTTGGCAGCATTTCTTTACACTTTTCTAACGGTATTAGGGATAAACTCAGCTCGGTTAAAATGTTGGTGGGGGCTTTTGCAAAGCTTGTCGAACCGTAGCCCATCGTGAAAACACGTTCGTATGGTATGTCGTCGCTACTCCACAGCAAGATAGGACGAACGAATTTGGTAAATCTGGAAAGAAAAAAAACATAAATGCTCGAATATGAATTGGAAATTTCTAATGTTATCGCTCTTACTCTACAGGTGTTTGCAATTTAAGCAAAGCGATATCGTTATAATGCATTGTAGAGTTATAACCGGGATGAACTATTATTTCCTTTATGGTACGTCTTTGAGGATCACTATCCTCGCTTTGAAATTTCAGATTTATAATGCCCAGTTTTACAATAATGGGTCTTTCACTTCAAATAAAAGTTGTTAAATGTATTCCAGTTGTTAATTATATTAAATATATATTTCTTACCCATTGGAATTGGAACAATGAGCAGCAGTTATCACAAAACTTTTGCTAATCAGGCTGCCGCCACATTTAAATTCAATTTTCTCCTCATTGGACAAGAATCCTATTGCAGCCTGTAAAAAACAAAACAACTATTTAATTTGCTTATTATGAATATGTACTGATTGATAGATTGCAATTAAAACAATTTTACAAAAAAATAGTTATAAAAATGGTACAAAAATGCACTGTGAATTTGCAAAACACATTGACTCCTTTTTGCATTTTTTAACTTTCATCTATTGAGACAATTAAAGTAGAATTTTATCAAGCCTTTATATCAGTCTTAAGATTAAAATCTTCCCTAAAAAGGCTTTTTGTCTTTTTTTTACATCAAGGAATACAACTTGTAGCCAAAATATATATTGTTTGTCTAAGTCGATGTGACAGTTTAATGATTGCAACCAGAAATTGCTTGCTTTTAATACATAATTAATCGTGACTAATTTTTACAAATTGAAATCAACGTGGGATGACAGTAAATCATTCCTAATTTAATTTAGCACACTTATTATGAATCTTTTAAAAGAAACATGTTCAATATGAAAACGATAGGTCAATATAATCATTCGTTCTTCTGTTATTATTGATATTCCGCTTAAAGTCACTTAAAAATTTTAATATAACGAATAACTTTTAATAGAATATTCAAAATAAATAAAAAAGTGAAACAAGTTTAATTGAGAAACGAAAATAATTTATGCACCTGATTTGAACTGGTTGGTAATCAAAAGTACTACTTACTTCTTGATAAGCATATCAGGTCGGGTTTTTTATATTATTCTTACTCAATTGAATATAATTGCATATATTTTCTTCAGGATTTTGAGATTGCAAAATTATATACAGCAATTACTTGAGTAAATTTTTGCAATGAGGCCATCTTTATTCCGGTGGACTTTATAAATTTTAATTCGCAATATATCTGCCTAGTTTATAGAAAATATTTCTTTCTGATTCACAACAAACTAACTAAGCATATTTTCATAAAAAAAAATTTGCGCTAGAAGCCTCTTAGAAGTTATTGCTTTGAACCCGTTTTGAAAAAAATCGAGCTCTCATCAGATCTCGTCGCTATATCTGTATGGAAGCCTGTGTGTATATATGTATGTGTGCGTGTGTTTGTGTAAATCTGTTTATAACTTTTACGCAACTGAATGTGTCTGAACTTAAATTCTCTGTGAATTTTAACCGATACGAGCCGGTAGATAGCAGATATTTCAACAAATTACTTGTCCGACAATCGTCTGAATAGCGTTCTAAATGCTTCTGGAATATATACTAACGCAGCTGCACACACATCAAATTAGCAACACATAAAAGGTTTGATGAAGCGTGTGCCATGACGCTTTAGAAAAAAAACTTGCTGGCTTCATAATATTTGAAAATTGATTTAATATTCGAAAGAAGTACAAACGTAGCCCAAAGCTTTTATATAAAAAAAAACAGATCATCAAAAACTTTCTAATATTACAAAATTATTAATATTACAAAAATACATAAATGCGCACGCACACAGACCTTGCTTCACATATATGTAAGTATGTGAAGAGTATCTGATATTCGGTGTAGGCGAACGTCATACACATTTTATTTTTTCAAAATAAAAACCACAAATGCATTCATAATACAAAAATATTTACCATATGAGGGTATTGACCTGGTGCTACAATTGAACGACCGTTAAAGTCATCGTTAATTGACTCCATTTCATATTGACCCAAATCCTGTTTTGTCTGATGCTCCACATGGTTGTAAATGTCGTAGAATTTGCGATAATAATGAGCTTCCGGTGCGATTGGTGTAGAATATTTTGAATATTTTCGATTTTCCACGTATGGTAATATGATATCATTTACACTTATGGCTTCATGTACAGACCAACCCTTGTTGTATTGATATTGAAAAGATTCAGCGCTGGGCTCATCAGATTTGTCAAACTCTTGTTTTTTGTCATAACGCTGTGAGGAGCCGCCGAATTCATCACTGTTAAATCGTGTTTCAAATAAGGGAGAATGGGCATCTAAAATGTTACCATTTGGAAGTTTATTATTGAAAAAGGGTTGAGTGTTGACAAAGTGTTCAGGATATGAGCTGCTTAGAGATCGTCCTTGAGGCCGTTCACCAACTGAACTGCGTATTTCTATTGTATTGTATTGAGTCACTGGACTAGTTCTTTGATTTTGCAAATTATTTGTAACAGTGTAATGATCTCTTGTAAATGGATTTTCATTTGCTGTTAATTGTATTATCTGATAGCCATCATTTTCCAAACTTCTATGATTTGAATTTAAAGAATTGGGCACATGGTTTGCAGTACGGTATTTATTTTCTGTTAGTGGATATTCGTACGATCGATAATACGCTGATCTTCGATTTCTTAAATTTTTATTATGAACTTTATTTTGATGAAAATAGTTTTGTAAACGGTTTACGTGATTATAATTAATATATAATTTATTATTATTGTGAGTATTAAAATTCGTATGAATTTTGCAAAAAGTATTCAATATTAACAGACTTAAAATAACTTTCATTTTGTTATTATTATTGTGTATATAATTTTTAAATAATTTCTTTTGTACGAGTGCTTAATTAGAAATTCAGTAGAAGACTGTTGCTCCAATTGTTTTGAACTCAACATATATGTGTAAAATTAAAGTATACCCGTTTCGATTATTCACAATATATAATCCAGAATTTGTTTTAAAATGCATATGAAAGCTTTTGAGCGAAATCATCGTATGCGTCTAAAGTCAAATAATGCAGATAAATATATATTAATTTATTTTTGATAATATATGTATATAAAAAAATATTTAACAGGCAACAAACAAAATGAATACATGGCATAATGAATAATTGGAACTGGAATAGTACTAAATATCAATAAATGGTGCATAAATAGAAATAGTATCTCATTTATCAATAAAGGCAAAATATCTCAAAAGATGGCGCAACTAGTAGCTTTTAAGAGGCTGAATTCACAGCAAACTATTCAACATATATAATTAAGCTACCATACGTATGTACAAGTAAAATTCACCATTGGTGAACAAAACTGTACCGTCGAAGTGGTGGCTATTACAACTTCAACAAGTCAATTGATTAATGCAGTCACAAATCTAAAGGAGAACACCACCAGTGTTTTGCTACCATACCAAAAACACCTAATAGTGTTGTATTCGATATGAGTTGTGAGTAAACATCTTCGGTGAGATGCTAGAAAATCCCCAAGAGGTAAGACAAAGGTCACGAAGTGGGAATTTGTGGTGTTTGTAAATACCTCACAGGAGATGCAAGCTAAGCGAGCACAAAGTATTTAGTTGAGTCTTGCATAGGGGGCATTGCATAAATGACATTTCTGTGAAAATGAATGACTTGCAAGGAGCGCTACCACCAATTTATATAATCCAACACGGGCAAACGTTAAGTAATTACGTATTCAACATCTATTAGTATTTTGAAATATATTCTGTAGTAGAGTCAACCACCAATTATAAAGGTTTATACATCAGGACAGTTGACCCCCGTATTTAGGTTCGTAAAAACTTTTGCTGATCGAGGTCTAAGTAACAATCGAAAAT
Organism: Linnaemya vulpina; assembly: GCA_963675445.1. NCBI lineage: Eukaryota > Metazoa > Arthropoda > Insecta > Diptera > Tachinidae > Linnaemya > Linnaemya vulpina. The sequence goes on from OY776277.1 coordinate 7,813,174, forward strand.
TGATATTCTGCTCATCACTAGTGTGTACATATCTACACAAACACAATTATGTAATTTGTTTGTTTTCATTGATGGTGCTGCGGCAATTTAAATAAATAAATACAATTAAAATTACTTTCCTAGTTTCTTTTTTGTTTCATTGCTGTTTGATAAATATTCAGCATGTCTGACAAACACAAAAAACCTTAGATTCTCGTATACACATGCCTCAAATGTTTGTACAAACAGGCATACAATCCCATAAAAAACTCAGGAGGTTTGTCCACATGTGATGCGTTTGCTGATTTGTGAAACCTTTAGTTTGTGTAGTTGATCAGAAACCGTGGTCTTGAAATACTCTCTCAGAAAAGTTGCTGCTAAAGTACTATATTCGTGCGAATGTGCATGATTTGAATTGAAGAGGCAAAACCAAATCGGATATTATCAATAATTTCATAATATACTGACTGATGGCCTGGAAATTATACATTCATATACAAATATGTATGTATGTATGCACATAGGAAGTAATTTATATACGTACACATTGTTTTGTACTAAATAAAAATTTACTATATTTTTTACAATATTCCGTTCTTGTATACATTGTAATCCAGTAATTAAGAGAGAAAAATGCCAATTCATTGACTGAATAAATGTAGTAGACACATTTTTGCCATTAAAATCGAGTAAAATGAGACCATATGTTTGTAAATGTAAGCAAACCGACAAAAGTGATTGATATAAAAATTTTTTTGTTTTCGAAATTTGTGATATAGCATAAGAAAATTTAAAACAACTTTAAAATAATATATATTAGTTAGATGGTTGACCGCTTTTCGTTAAATATATAATAGCAAATAAGCTTGTAATTGTCAACTTCCTTACTGATATTCATAATTTTCTCGTTCGCGTACCTGTATAAGGAAACGCTTATATAGAGAGTTATTTCATTTTTACTGGGTCTTACTTGAAAAACAGTCGAAAGAAACTTATATAATATGCAAAAACTGTCGCGTGTACCTGTTACGTCAGGTGTGTGTAGATATGCGCATAAATACATAGAAATATATGTTTGAGTCTACGTACATATTTACTTTTGAATATACTCGCATACATACAAAAGTGTGTAGTAGAAGTTAGTTGTGACGCAGGGCGTTTAAAAATTAATTAAACATTAAATAAAAGAATATCTTTTCGTTGTTTTATTTAATATAATGCACATGCATTGGCAAGTAGAAAATTAATTTATTGCGTTTGTTTTTACAGTTTTACTTAAACTTTCGATTGTGTCGTGTGTGGTTTCCTTAAAGGAAATAAATTTTTTTGTATAGTAAATAAAAATGGTGGCTCCTAGCAAACTTTTTGTTCACCCTTTAAATTCTTGTCACTGCTCACAGATTCTAATACATCCTGGTATAGGATGTTTTCGATATTTTCTAAACAATCTAGTGATTCATGCATTTGCCTGTATAAAATATTTTTCACCCATATTAATAGTGAGTTAAATGAATGTAGAATTTATTTGATGTAAACGATCTGTTATTTTGCTTCGTTGCAGACTCCTTTACTTCTGAAATATAAAACAATGAATCGGGAACAATTTTTGCAAATTGTTAAGCACTATTTGCAAACAATTATTGGAGGCTCTTTAGCCACTACATTTGCATTTTCATTGATTTGTTGTTTAAGGTTGGTAATTTTTATATCTTAATGTTCGGTAACGCATTTTGTATGTGTACGCTAAAGTTAGAAAATTGCCTTATTTGTTTCAAAACTACTACAATTGCAGTATAGCAAAAATTTGTCTAAAAAGCGTAACCACTAAAATCGAAAAGAAACAAAAATATTTTTATTTACATGTGTGTTGCTTAATATACATAATTAATAATCAGCGGCGTAGAACTAAATGTAATTGAAAACTGTTTAACTGAATAAAAATATGTCTGAATTAAAATATTTTTTATTAATATTTAGTGGTCACGCCTTTCCGCACATATGCATGTGTGTTAAATATTTATTTTAGGTGTAAATGGAAAGTGGTGAGAATTTTGAGTACCGGACGATCCTTGTTATACATAAAACAAACAAAAAATAAATTCATATATTTCATATAATATATATTTCAAATACATTAAAATTTTTAGTGAATTCGGGGGTAGAACTTTAACTATCAATTAAGTCTGACTTATCATTGTTGTTATAGCTGCTGCTGATCTGTTTTATATAGACACTATGTACGTATGTTGCAGGATTTTCAAAATATACGTTTTGATTGATTATAACGTATTTTTGTTTTCTACTTCATAATCAATGACAAAGTTCTTTTAAGAATCAGTAACTAGACAGTAGTCTATTGGATCTATCTTATGTGCAATATCACACTATGCCTTTTAAGCCGGCCTTAACAGACAGGAATTTTAGGCTGTGGTGAAAAAGTGTTGAGCAGCCTGTGAGGTAAAACAAAAGTTACAAAAGGAAAATTCGTGGTGATTTTTAAACACCTCACCGAGGACAAAAGCTAAGCAAGGACACAAACTTTTAGCTTAGCCATTTTGTTTATGGGATTATCAACCACTCCATGTTATATGTTAAAGCTGGTATTCACTATTTAGTCATATTGTCATAAAGTCTTCATATATTAGACCAGTTTAAAAAAGTTGTCTGCGTCGAAAACTTGAAACTATTTAGGCGAGAAGGCGGTTGTATAAGTCTACCGCCGTGACTTGTATAGCATTCATTAATAAAAACGGCAAAAAAATTATTCATACCTTGATCTCTATACATAAAATCGCAGTGTTATAACATGAAAATAAGTAAAAGAGAATTAAATCGAAACATGTAAACATTTTTTCTCGTTTGAATTGTGTTTTAAAATAAAAATAAGTTATTTAGATATGTTAAGAAACAAATTTATATTAAATAATGGGAAGCCGCTTATTCTATAACTATTTGTCGACGTCCAGTTAGGGCAATATCAAAAAGCAGGACACAGATATTAACCGTCTTTGAAAGCGTCTTGCTATTTTCTAAGCTTTGGAGAATAGCCAGAGGCTGCTTGCAAATGTCAATTGATTTCCACAACGACTACGTGAGAGTCATATATGTATTTGATATAATCGTGACGTATCATCGGCAAAAATTTTGAGTATAAAGATGAATATTTTTCTAAACAAACACTAGTCGGCGAAAACACTTTTAAATCTAGCACTATTCATTCACTTAAAATAACTATATTTCTCTTGGTGTATATTTAGAAACCTGCTTGGAAATTTTCGCACATATTCAGGGCTTTTTTTACCCGGAGTACTTGGCATGCAATTTTGTTGGTTCTTTCCTAAACGAGTCTTGAGTTTATTTACAACTGCAACATCACAAGCTGTAAGAAATTGCTATTTAACTGAATATTCCTAATAATACTAATTTCTATCTCTGATCCACCAGACGTTAGAGGGCCTTTTGCTTCAACATTCTAATAAATACACGGATTTAATTTTGCATTCAACTGTGGCACAAACGATATTATTTATGCTTAACAGTGCCGTTATTCTACATTATAAAAGTAAAAATACTTATAAGGGTTTTTGGTTTATTCAGCCTAATAAAAAGAGCGATCAAAAGGGAGAGAAGATCTTGTCTGAAGACGCAAGTGATAATGGCAAACATGATTATGCAAAGTCAAGAAAAACTTGCGATCACAGAAATGTATCGTGTCGGAAATTTTTGCTGGATGGAATAACATCACATATATCTTATGGCATATGTTTGGATTTATTGTCCATGTTGATGAAAGGTAAATTAGTCCAGAACACTGAGGGCATCATGCCAGAAGTTATAAGCAAGTTGAAAACATTTAGGCCTTATATGACTGTGTTTTTCATATCATATGTTGGCATTTATCGGGTAAGTCTACAACATCATATATTACATCGGCTGTAATTAAAAATACTTCCACAAAATTTTATGTATCAGTCATCTTCCTGTGTGCTGCGTAAATATTTCAGTCATATATCTCTAGACTTGCAACATATGCTGTCAGCTTTTCTAGGTGGTTTGTCCTTTGCATTTGCTAAACGTATGAACTTTGTATCGTTATCCCTGGTCATATCCACGCAGTTGTTATGGCAGCAGTTCTGTAACCGCATAAGGACAACAAAATCCGGGAAGTCAACTTTAGTTCTTATGATGCTGAAGAATGCTCCAATGGCTCATATTATCTTTCCACTTAATATCGGTTATTTGGCTCATAATTGTGTTTACAATCATCATGTATTAAACGGTTTGGCTAGAGGATTTATGAATGGTGTTACCCTAGGAAAGTAAGTTTAAAATTATTGTCATGCTCTGCTCTGCTATTTTTACTTTTACGCATGCCTCCTTATTGCGAAATCAATACATGTTCAATATGTATAAATAAGAAGTAAATCAATTGTCAATAAAAGTATATAAGTGTAATACATTAATCGATAACAAATTTATTTTCTTGTCAATTCCAGGCCCCAAAAAATACGAAACGCTTTAATTAACAGCAGCATGCAGTCTTTAATTGAAATTACGGAAAAATGTCCAGTTAAAATGTTTCTCTAGTTATTTATAAGGTAAATTAGACTAATTAAATTTAATTTAGCTGGTACTTCAAATAGTTAATTATACATATATGTTGACTATTATAATATGAAATTTATTTCTTGAGTGGTTAAGCAATGTCTATATGCATTTCATTTGCGTTTTTTACCAAATCGTCAGTAGACCTTAACCACAGTTTTGAAAAGTTTCAAACTTTTCAACTTATTAAAAGACTTTGGTAAACCATCTGAGAATTATGTTAATAAATTAACTATAAAAATTCACAAATGATTTCAAAAAATCACATTATAATAAGTTTAGTAGACTATGAAACTTATACGAACCAAAACCCAACAAACAACTTTTATTCGATGTGAATCTATTTTATTTTTCTACACCTTTATACAATTAGAAATCCTATGGATAACAATGAAAGTATTTATAAGGCAAAATGAAAAATAAAGTCTCAATGCCAAGGAAAATATTAATATTCAACTAAATATATTAATATTCAACTAATAATATTTAAATATATTAATATTCAACGAAAAATATTAATATTCAACTAAAGCAATTTCTTAAAGCATTAAAATCTAAATGGTATTTGTTAAGTTAAACATAATTTAAATACTGTGTAATAATATATTTACGTGGCACTTATCCGGTAAGAAATAATTAACCTGCAAGTTGTCACCAGGGTTGGGATAACCCACTTTTTTTAAAACCCTCTTTTTCCGTTATATAAATGCTATCACTCGCAACCTTTGTTTTATTTCTAGTAAATAAAAAAATATCAACAAATGAAAGGCTTAACGAAATTTTTAAATGAATTTATTTTGGTTGACACGAAAACAGTGCTTTAATACTTTTAAATTAATATACATATTTATTTCCAGACTTCAGCTTCTATCCAATCAATATAATATGATATTCTAGTATAAACACCTGGCACACTTGAAGCACATGCCTTACCAAAGGACGTTAAGCCCACTACGTAGGATACCTGAGTTTTATATATGAAGTTCTTCACAATTAAGGGACCACCAGAATCACCCTTTGAAAAAAGAAAAATCAATTAAACGATTAGAAAAGTAATTTATATATACCTGACATGTATCCATTTTGCCTTGTGGATCTCCAGCACATATTTGGCCTAGAGTAATGCCATGCTTAAGCTTCTCGTCTTTGGCATAATATAAGTTACAATCTTTGTTTGACACAACATTAAGACTGATTTTGAGAAGAGTATTTGAAACCGGGCCGGCTGAAATGAAAATTTTATGCGATTTCTAAGTTTACTTCTGTGTATTTTAATTAGGAAGTTAACGATATGTTTTTTTTTTTTTGCTTATACGACAATGCTACTGAAAGTAAAACATGAAGTAGTCTTTAAATAATACAGAAATTACAGTGTGATATTAATAACCAAATTGATATTAATCAATGAATTAATCTTAAAAAGCAAAACATTCTTAACTATTTTTAATGATGGACGTTTTCGCCATTCCATTTCTACTGTAGGTGATATATCGCATCGGTGTCGGGTGCTTAACTACTTTTAATAGACAAAACTTACAAAATGTTGTTTGACCGTAACCAATAGCGATCAAAGTTTCTTGTGGCAATTCCATATTGGGCCATAAACAAGCTGGAGTCTTCCTTAAATAATATAAATAATTTTATGTTGCAGCTATAGTACTTTAATGAATATAATATATTCAATATACCTTGAAATACTTCTTAATTTTACCATAGCAATATCGTTATAAGTGGTCTTGGATTCATAATCGGGATGCAGAATGATGCTTTCAATTTTTATAATTTCTGCCAAATCTGTATCTAGATCTGCATCACCTAAACGAACTATTAATGGAGACTCTCTATATTTTGAGAAATTTGAAATCATTAAGAGCATAAAAAATACAATTTAATTTATTAATCTTACCCACCCACTGTGGCACAATGGGCAGCAGTGAGAGCATATTGGCGATCTATCAAAACACAACCGCAATTATAAGACAGTTCATATTTAGGTAAGTTTTTACGCCATCCAAGAGCACACTGCAAACAAAATTTTTGTTATTAACTTTTTTGATTCGTAAATATGCATAAAAGGGGAGATATGAAAATTGTTTTCACCAAATTCTTATAACATTAGAGTATTTTCTTATGTCGCATAGTTTTGTTCTTCATGCGGCCGTTGGAGTTTGTTCTGAATTTAATTCGAGTATTCAAAGATGCTTACGTATCTGCTTACCATATATGGAAATTCATTGTGATATGCCTTTGTACCGCCCGCAATTTGTGTTTTTGAGATTTGAACTTTTTTGATAGGGGTTTCCCGTAAAAGTCCTATAGATTCGTTCGCCTCCACTTCAACATTAATCATACTTCTTTTCAAATGTAAATTAGCAGAGCCATTATACATTAAGGCACACTGTTTTTCACTTATTCTAACGTTCTGGTTGGACAGCATATTTGACATTGGTATCTTAGATTTAGTTGGCTTGCTAGGAGTGTAGTATAGGTAATAAGGAATCGAGTTTGCAAACGCAACTGGACTGAATATAACATTCTCGTATGCATAACAAGTAAAAGGAAATGTCGGATAACTCAGCAAATCTTCTATCTCATTTTGAGACTCCCAATAAATAATGCAGTGGCCATTGCGATTAACTGCTTCAACGTAGGTATTACTCAAGTAATCATAATATATTATGGGTAAATGATAAAAAAACCCAACGTTTTCATACTGATTAATATGTCTGCAGGTAACTAAAAATATATATATTAATTTATATATAAATTATAATAATATTAATTCATTTGTGTATTACCTCCATTTGTAAATAATACATTGACTGTTAATAAAAGTAGTTTATAAGCCATTAGTTCTAATATTTTGTTAATCTCATTAATACAATGGTTTCAATCAGCATTTTTAGCCGTCTCGATATGTGTACAATTGATTAATGAAATGTTGCAGTACATTCTCTGTTGGTTGGTATGCTTAAACTATGGGTATTTGTTTTGTTTTGCTTGAAAAATGTATTAACATTATTGTTTTTACCAAAAATGAATATGACATATTCTGTGCAGTTTGGCAATAAAAATGCTCGTATTTAGTTTTTGGTCATTGCTGAAATATTGTTACCACACAAAGAGAATGAAATGAGTTTATTGAGTTGATTCTTATATAAAGACGTTTCCTTTGAAAGTGACGCAAGTCCATTTATCATAATATTGAAAAAGTACACTTCTATGAAACATTTTTATAATAATTTATTACATATCCTTAGCTAATTTGCTATTCAATAAAAGTTATGTCTTGAGACTATATTGTCGCATTGGCTTATTAATCGAATTTGATATATCGAATTATATCGAATGCAGTGATTTAGCTCCAATTAAGTATATATTTTATGTTTATCCCTCATGGATTACAGAACAATTCTGTATCAATATGAGCTTATAGTCCTTCGAGAATACGACTCCACCGGTGTCAAAAGCAGTTTAAACTAGGCATACTTCTAAAATTTTCTTCTACATATATATACGTAGGTGCGTAGCGAAGCAAAATAATTAAACTATTTAATATATATATTGTCTCTGAATGTTATGGTATATAAGCTACGTAAGCATTGTTATAAAATATACCAAAGATCCACAATTATGTATGTGTTTATTTAAAACAAATATATTCTATCAGTTCAAACTGCTACTGAATCGAATAAAAAAAATTCAATTATGCAAAAACATATATTAAGATATGTAGTATTAAATCAGTAGTATTTAGTTATAAAAACTGAGATATATGTGATCTTATTACGTACATCTAAAACATTGGAGGTCTCTTAAACTGTAAAAACTTTTCCTACAACCAGGATATATAATCAAATTTGGTGATACTCTGTGCAAATTTTTGCTTCATTTTATAAATGAAGTACAAAAACATAAACTGTTTTGTATAAATAATATGATTTGACCTTTAATAGTTCCAACAGAAATATAAATATATATCATTTAAAAATGGTAAGTCGCATAATATTAAATATATTTCTAAATTAAAACTATTATCAACTTTGAATGTTAACGGATTTTGCTATCTCTTTTGTTTTCGTCTCCTTTTCATCTTCATATCTATAACCAAATTTTATGTGAATGCAACACTGCACACTACGTAGAAAACAATCTTGAAATGTGTGGAACTCCAATAAAAAGCTGATAGTTAGTTAGTCAGAAATTGTGCCGGTATTTGGTTGTGTGCTTTGTGTTTCTTCTGATCTCACGAATTGTGTATAATCGCGTTTTATGTTTTTGTTAATCAAGGGTGCAAATACAATTCAAATTGTTAAAGTTTTATAAAAATTAAGTGCCATAATTCTAACCATATACCGTTAGAACATAAAGATTTTCGTGCATAAAGTGCATGATCAATTTTGTCAATTGTACAACCAGATTAAGATTTCATTAGAAAACAGTTAAAATAACTGCAAAAGGCTTATAGATCAATGAACAATATAGTGAATGGTAAAATAAATTTGTTGAGAAATATGAAATTAAGTTTATTTTCATAGAAATTACTTTATTTCAAACAGGTAAAGTTTTTGTTGTTGCCTTGCGAATTTCATCACAATCCACAACGGCAGGACATAGGGTCGAAATAAAATCGCAAACAACGCTGCTGCACCAACATTCACAACAAAATATAGAAATATCAGCTTGTACAGAGGAATTGGAAGAAGAGTCTGGCATAGAACAGGCTTTTCACAGAGGACGCCGTAAGATAGCAAGATGATTCAAAAGGGTGACGATCTCATAAACGGTGTTAATAACAATTATCACTATTATCATGCACATAACAATAGTCAAGTGGCAAATGGGGCGGGATTCGAAGTAAACAATGGCAATTTAATTCAGTCAATGAGGTTAGCATTTTTCAGTTATTTTAAAACATTTTCCAGTTTCCAATATACAATTGTTATACATCTTAACTTTGTAGTTTTGAAGATTATATACCTCCAGAGAGCACGTTGCCATCAGTAGAAACGGTTCTACCTCAATATATACCTACACCACCACCATCTCTTCCTTCTCCTTCTGTTAACATATCGACCGTCAATACAACTGTTCCTCCAATTCAGTTTCAACTTCAACGTCAAACATCAACGTCACCATCAGTACAACTACAACATAATCAAAACATAAACAACTGCCACCACTACTATTATGAACAGCAGCATCAGCAGGTTGCTTTTCATTCATCTTCACCCTTTCAAATGAACCGTGCACACAGCAACAAAAACATAGAATCCACTTTGAACTCTCAGCTGTTTGTGGATCACAATTTGTAAGTATATATTCTTTTGAACTTTATTTGTTTTGCTCATCATTTTTATGTAGTATGTTTTGTTTCATTATTTTATTAGATTTTTTGTTGTGGTTTTACGTTTCTTATAAACTGTTGCGTACATACATACATAGTTTGTTTTTGGTTGATGCTGAGTAATTGGTTGTATATTAAGGGAGCAAATAGAAAAATAATTCAAATAAATATATATAAAATAAAAATTTACGTAATAAGTTTTGAGAAGTAAATATGCGAGTATATATATTTACACATACATATAAATATGTACATTAGCTTAATCTATGTGCTATAAATATGTACATAAATTATGTGATTGGAAGAATATGATATTTGTAAGCTATGTTTGGCACGTTACATATGTATGTGAATTTTTAAGTAAAATGTAAAGGTAATTATTATGTTAGGATACCTTTTATAGAGAACTAAATGACTGATATACAATGCAATTGTGTATAATATATAAGGACTATTAAAGAATGTGTACCTTAAATTATCAATAAAAAAGTACTCGTTCTTCTTGATACCATCTAAATGCAACCAAGGAGATTCTGTTGCGTTATTGCAATTTTTTTTTTTACTTGCTTCACTGGAAGAATTGGACAAATTTTAGTTATTTACATATGTATCCTTGGATAATTGTGTTCTGAAACTTTTAATTTTGTTTTTAAATAATACGTGTTGTGCCCCTTTATTTTAAATATTTATTTTACTATTAACCTATAAAAATGCGTAAGAAAAATAATCGTAAAGTGAAAATTGATGTAAATGAGCAATACATTGTTAAAGAAGAATATAAATTCCAGGAATATAGTGCGAATCATATAATGTATGAATATTACTTTGCTAATTTACATAAATATATTTCATATTATCTTTATGTAATATTTCAGTGCCAACCAATCGCTTGACAATTCAACAATTAATACCTCACCAAATACTTCCACTAACAACCATTCTATTCATAGCCAGGAGACTGTTCTTCATGCATCAGACTCTTCCACAGACGATGCGAATGAATCCGATAATATGTAAGTGTTTGGAATTTCTTAAATAATACAAACTGATCTGTTAAATGAAGTAGTGATATATCTTCCTTTACGTTGTTAACGCACCCACAAAGTATACAAGTAAATACATGATGATATGGATTGAAAATGGTCAAGCTAAGCAAAAAACTTATGTACATATACATACATATTAAATTGTTTGGAATGCCAAAAAAATATATCATCCTTTGTGCTTAATTCTTATAATAAATGCAACGCATATCAAGGGGCTGACCATAGATTTCACACACAAAAATCACCTTATAATTTAAAAGTTACGTTATATATAAACATATATATCTATGAACACATGACTTTATTTGTTTGAAACCCGGTGTAAGCATTGTAGTTTTTTTTATTCAGTTCGTGTTTCTTCTCTGAGAGTTTGTCTATATATAAGTTGGAAACCTTTCAAACTTATAACATGATATAAAAATAGAGATATGCGAACATAGTGATATATTTGTGTCACACATGATATTCACACTTAAAACTGTCAGTTAAGTTTTTTATTCTTTTGAAATATACTTACATAAGTATGGACACCATCATGTAATAAGGAGCAGAATTCAGTACCATCAATTGTATATAGATTGTCTTTGCAATGTTAGGAATATTAATTGTTTTAGAAATGTTAAATAAAACCAACTTTTACATATGAATGTATATATATGTGAACATGAGGAGACATATATCTTCTAAATTGTATAAATCGTAATCTTTTTTTATTAATTCATTACATTAAAAAAAGTACATAATGAATTTAATAACAAACTAAACATTAAAACTTTTCATAAAATCTAAAACTCTGTTGGTCGGCAATCACAAATTGGTTAAATGCTAACAAAATCGGTAAAAATAATAATTTGTTATACCTTAAGCATCACTTGTTATTATTCCCTTTGTTAACATCTTTGAATTTATAAATAGTGATTTTGTTGAAAGTATGGTTTAGTTTTAAAATGTAATTTAAATTTAGAACGATTTAAAATTTTCGCTTTGTGTTAAACTTTAAATAAAATTTATAAAAATTTTTCGGCGCTCTATTGGTTGCGACACAAACATTTTTTTAAGTACTTTTAGTTAAATTTCTGCAATTCATATTACTTTCCACATGGAAAAGTACTTTACTTGAATTATTTTGGAAACAATTAAAAATCCTTTGTTTAACCTTGTACTATGTTGTATAATATTTAATAAATATTTTACATATATAGTTTTGCATAGAATTTAACATCATTTCAGTGTTTATGGAATATTTTCAACTCCTTTTTTTCTACTTTTACAGAAATGATGATCAATTTACTTATTTGCAGAACTTAAATGTAAGTATGAAATATCAATTTTGATTTGAAAGTGATACTAATAATTTTGTATTTACTCTTTGCAGTCTGATAACTTAATGAAATTTAGTCAGGTGAGTTAGATCAAAATTTCATATAATGCAAAACTAATACTATAGGTTAAGACAGCTGGATAATGGCCTAGTACTACTAATTGAGGGCAAAAGTAATCTCAAAATTATTGTTTATTTTAAATACTTACGTATGATTTTCGCTAACTCAGTCAGCATATAAGAATTTAAAAAAAGAACTTATTGATCGTTAAATCTCAAAAGTTGGATATAATCGACTTGTTTCATCGAAATGTTCTTGCTAAAAATTTATTTAATTATCATTGATACTATTGTCGCTGACATTGCCGCTGATATTGTCGCTTTAAAAGTGTAAATGCCATCAATCAATTCGCAATAATTCAGACAGAAATAACAAAAGATATACTTACATGCACATACATACGCACATATAACTTTTAATTTTATTCATAATAAGCTGAAATCAAGAGCTTTGCTAAAATTTCGAGCCTTAAAGAGAACCAATTATACATTTGAAACGAATGTATTGTATTGCGTTTTTGTGAAAGATATTAATACTTATATATATGCTACAAATTGCCGAATTCGAGAACAAACACGATAAGCATGATTAAAATAAATCTGAATTTCATACTTGTGTATATGCTATATATACCTGATATATGCCAGCTGATTGCAAAACATGATTGCGGTTATATTTTTCGAATTATATTTTTATTTGCTACATATAATTGTTGTGCATACATACATACATACGTGCGTTCTATTATATATTTTATTATTCTTTCAACAAATGGGCATCTTTTATATACAAATTTTGTTCATGTCGTTTAAAAACACAATAAAATGCAACTAGTCCAATCAAATTAAAGATACATATTAAAAATATACAAATAATACTAATCACTATACATTTATTATATCTAGAACGATTTTTCCAAGGTATAGATCGACTTCTTTTAGTTGTCGCTCCCAAAGCCTCCAACTCCACATCCATTACGAAAATATGTTGCGTAAATTTATATAAATTTTTAGAATGACAATTAAATAATATAATTTTTTTATAATTTCTTCAGTTTTGAAAAGTTATTCTTGTAGAATTGAAAAAAAAATTATTTTAATGAAAATCTTAAACTTAGATCACTTTGTATTAATATAAGCAAAAAACTTGTAACAGCAGATAAAACCTAGAAATATACAAATAAATTATATAAATTGAATAAGGGTAGAATAATGTAAAATACTTACGCCATGTAATAGTCCTAGGTCAATATTTAATAATTTCATAGGTTGTATTTTGAAGTCTATGACTAATATTTTATAAGAGAACTTCTCAACAGATTGCTTGAAACGTATGTCAGCATAATCCAATTTGATACGTTTCAATATTAAACCCGTTTCTTTGACCTGCAAAGAAAATAATGAAAATTATTAGGGTTAATAGATTGAATTTTTAAAATAACTTTTTTTGAATTGAATTTTTGTAGATTTGGCTTATATATGCATATTTGCTATGTGCACAAGCAATACACGAAGTTTTATATCTTGTTACATGGATTACCTTTAGATGAACTCATCTTTATATATTCAAGTTTTTGTTTAAACTTTACGGATTATATTCAGGGTTTTATTTATTCCTCAGGAAATTAGTTATTTCTCGAATTTTATTTTTCTAAAGTTAATATTAACTGAGGTAATATCGAATTTATCACCATATTACTAGCAAAACTCTTGTTTGATATATTGAATAAATTGGAATTTTTTTTTAAATATATTTTCGGTTAAAAGCAAATAAATAAAAATCAAGAATTGGCTTTTATTATCTGAGGAATAAATGAAAAGCAGAAATTAATTTCTAGTTTCAAAGTGAAAAATAAAATTTAACAAATAACTTTAATTGCTGATTAATAAATAAAAACAAAAAATTTATTTATTTCGTGAGGAATATATAAAGCTAAGAAAATAGTTATTAAAAACTAATTTTTAAATAAAACTTATAACTGTACCTGCATATGTTTAAAACAAAAACCAAATTTTAAGTTTTGTTTAATTTTAAACCGAAAATTTTAATTTTTTTGTTATATATAATTGCCGATAGAACTATGTTTAGTGATATAGAATACTTGCATTTTTAAAAAAACGCTTTAAAAAACTATCGCAACCACGTTATATAATAGAGAAGTTTAGAAAGAAGAAAGGAGAAGTTTCCCAAAAACATGACACTTAAGAAGCTTTTCTCTACAGAAATCTTCAACAATATCTATTTTCTTCACCTTTTCAAGTACTTAGTAAGTATAAAAGAGTTTTAAAAAGAGAGTTTACCAATCTATAAGTCTTACCGCCTCAATGCTCTGATCGGCCACCAAACTGTGTAGAGCTATTTCCAAAAATGATATTATTAGAAACATACCATTTGTTAAGGCTTTGAAAACATCATAACTTTCTTCGTTGATTAAAGTGTCAGCCAAAGTGTAATACTGGCGAAACAATCCCGCTGTAATACTAAGTAAATTACACAGAAACGATGCTAATAATGGCGTTGAACATAATCTCATATAATTCAATGTCTGAGAACAGATTAAGGAATACTTTCCAGCCAATTCATCCAATTTATCGGCTAAATTGCAAAACCTTTGCATGCGATAAAAATGTTTCTGCAAACGCATTTGCTTCGTAGTTTGCAAAAAATTTGCTTCTTTTTCCAAATTAATTAGACAACGATTCAAAGCCAAGGTAAATTGCCTGCATGTAACGAAAATTCCATATAAACAATTTGGTATAATATTGGCTATTAGCAAAGGATACAAAGTATAAAGGGTCCACAAAAGGCTTTTATTCTCATCCTCATCACGCGACTGTCTCAGGATCAATGTTATTTCTATTAGAATGGGAAAAATTATTGTTTTTACGATTACCAATAGCACTGATGATTGTATCACTTCAAATCGAATATCAAAATAGGCCAGAGGTTCAAATAATTGTGCCCGATTAAAAAACTCAACTATAGATTTACAATTGATCAATTGTGCCAGATAATTGGTGATGGCCCCTATAATATTCATATAATAGTACAGCTTCACAGCATTCTTTAAATCTAATTCCTCTGCTATGACTTCGTTATACAAGCGACGTATATAAACGATGGTAAATAATATCACTACAGCTATACACCACAGCACAAGAAAATAACTGACATAAAACTTTTTTGTACGCCAGGAATACATGCACGCATTTAAGCCGATTAATGAAAGCGTGACAAGAAAAAATGTTATTATACATTTAAGCAAATTTGGTTTTTCCATTATTTTATCAATATTGTGATGTATGTCCGTGCACAATAGATATGCGGTAGTGTTTTGTTGAAACTAAATTGTACATTCTACCCATTCGAATAAAATCCTAATACGCACAGTTTTACGTTAGTTCAAATATAGTGTTAATTGTTATTTAATTGTTAAAAATGCTATAATCTAATAATAATACTCTATTTATTGATGATTCCCTAGTACTTTTTAGGAGACCAATTTAATTAAGCAATATCTTGCAATAAAAATTGTGGTAATCAATATGCATGCATGTGTATCTAAGGATGTATGTAGTATGTATTAGAACATCAGACATTAACTTAATTGGGTGTTATTAACAACGCGATTCGAAAGCCTTTACTTTCAAATCCAGCTTACAATAAAAAAGGCAGCAACTCACACGATTTTGTATGATTCTTTGATACCGTGAATACCAAAAAAAGATCGTGAGCTTTTATGTGTTCAATAGTGATTAAGCACTAGTACACACCATGCGATCTATACGTATGTATGTATGTATGTGTGCATTTCATGCCAGTTGCGGAAAAAATCGGTTCACATACTGCAGGTTTTGCTGCTCATCATTTTAATTTCCTTTTCAAGTTGCCTTAATGTTCACATAGAGAAATTTGTTTTAAAAAAATTTTCTTTTTCTTACGTTTTTGTTCTTTTATCTTATTTAGTTTGTGTAAAAAATATGTGAGTGAAAAACATCTTATTTTATTTAAAAGGAATTTTGTTTCAATAGTACAAGTGGCTCTGTACAAAATGTTACCTTTCTTTTCCGCTTCCCACAAACTCAAAAGTTGTGCAGCAAAAATTGTAGTGCGTTCTATAGGGCACATCTAAACTTAAGTTGATTTAAATAAATACAAGCTAGCATATCCATGTATAATGTACATACATACATAAATAACTATCCATTAGGTGTCATAGTGCGGATCTTTGAACCAAATTATTTTTTTCTCGTGCTACGGACGTACATTATTAAATTCTTTGAACTTTGTGACTAATATTTTTAGAATCTTCACAAAGTACTGTGAACTTTTATATTTTGTTTTATTCGCTTCTTGTAAACAAACATCATGCACAGACATGCTTGATTATGACTGATCAATTGTGACGTCATGTTCGGTTTTGGTTTGTAGCACGATTATATGGTGAAATTCCTATATGTGTGTGAATGTTTGCATCTACGTTTTGTATACAAATACATGATAATATTGCAAGAACGCCATCAGATACCTAGTAGACCTGCAACCATGAAGTTGACAAAACTTTATATATTTAGAGTGTGTACCAGAATAATATACTTATTTGTATTTGAACTTATATTATACGAAAGATTTTATTAAATATGTAAATTAAATAAACTATAAATATGTTTATTTTAGCAATCCGTGCTGCAGCAATTAATACAAGAGCAAATTGACATTAAACCGGTAAGTTTTTAAATACAGTGCTTTAATATTAAATGTTATGTAAACTCAGTTTGTTAATTTTTGTATCCATTAGAACCTCAACTTAATACCAACTAGTGAGGAACATGATCATGGCGGTTATAACTTTCAAATAAAAGTCAATAGTATCGATGAACATGTTCAACGTCCTGGAGTTGTGTACTCGAAAGAAACTGAAAGACTATATTTAAAAACACACGAAAATGTTTACATTGATTGCTCCTACACACAAAAAATGCCAATACAACCACTTAAAATCCGAGTCTTCCTCATATTTGAAAAAGATGCCAGTTCGCCTGTATTGCGGTGCCAAAATCATATTAGTACAGATAGTGGTAAGAAAATGAAAAAAACGGATACAAAATTGGTCCTGAATTTATTCCAATTTTAGTTTTTGAGAAGAAAATATCATTTATGCATTCTGTTGCAAAACAGAAATTCGTAAATGCTAAAATTTCTATAGTTGGCAAATTATCAAGAAAAAAAAACTATCAACAAAATTGGAAATTTAAGCTGGGCAAAACTATAAAAATATAGATTGAGATTTAATTAGTACAGAAATCAAAAACAAATCTTTATCCTATCAGAGTTTGAAATTAATGTAAAATCTGATTTAGGAATATCAATTGATAGCAACTTTTTCAGTTCCTTTTGATTAAGTTTTTGAGCAGTTTGGTGGTGGTGACAGAACTGACGCCAATTGTAATAAAATATTGCGGGAGATTTTTCTTATACTTTTCTAACATCGATCTTTAAGTATGATAAGAGTCGGCATTACCACGATCATTTGAATGTCAATAAAAAATAAGCTTCTATACTTTTAAAAATGATTTATATTGGAAAGTTCTGGCAAAAAGAAAGGCGCTTATAAAAATTTTGCCATTTCTAAGATTATATTTTTTTGTGAAATTATAAATTTAAATTTTCTTTTATAAAATAAAAAATAGCTTCTGTACTTTTAAATTAGATTTATTTTGAAAAATACTGGCAAAAAAGAGGGTACTAACAAGAATTTTCCCATTTTTAAGAAAATGTTTAAAAATTCGATTTTTGTTGCAAAGAGGTACTACCCCTTGCGAAATTTTACCTTTTATAAAATTATTCTTTTAAAAATGATTTATTTTGGAAAATACTGACAAAAAGGAGGGCGCTAGCATGCATTTTCCCATTTTTAAGAACATTTGTAAAAACTCAACTTTTTTTTTTTTGCAAAGAGGTACGTACCCCTTGTAAAATTTCCAATTTTAGCTTTTATTTTATAAAATGAAAAATAAGGTTCTGTACTTTTAAAAATTATTTATTTTTAAATTACTGGAAAAAAGGTGGGTGCTAACAAAAATTTACCCATTGCTAAGAAAATTTTTTCAAATTTATTTTGAATTGATATTACTTAATCAATTCTTAACGAAGTTTTTCACACCAGTGCTTTCGTTTTATTTTTACTGCTTTCAGCTTTTACTTTTTAAGGAATAAATTGAACTTCCGAAAATGAATGTGTTCAAAAGTTCGGTTTTGAATTTTTTAATTTTCAAAATTTATTTCCATCTTAGGAAATAAAAACATAGGAAAGTAAAAAATGTACTCATTCTTTCGAAGAAGATAAAAATATAATTTATTATTAGTTTTTAATTTTAATAGGATACGTTTATACAAAGCAATTGCTTATTTTATCAGAAATATCATTGTTTACCTTTGAATTCCTTTTTTAATATTTTATTTATCTTCTTTTTTGGCTCTAGATCCCAATGAAATTATACGTAAAAGTTTAGTACGTTGTAAAAATCGTGATGTTGTTTACCATGGCTCGGATACAGGCAAAACTATTAGTGATCGTTATTCTGTAGTTGTACCTTTAAATAGCACCGTAAAGGGATCGGAAACCAATCAATTGAAACAACAGTTGATTGTGAGTTTTACATGTTATAATTCATGTATGAAGCGCAAACAAACAGCCGTGATATTTCTATTAGAAGGCATGAAGTAGGTTTTTATTGTTTGGAAAATATAACGAAATTCATTACAAATATTATCTTTCTTCCGTTTTTTACTTTTTCCAGTGGTGAAATTTTAGCACAACGAATGCTATCTGTGAAAATATCAACCTGCCCAAAGCGTGACAAACGTTTGTATGAAAGTACTGATGTAAATTTGAATAAACGTAAACATTCTGAAGGTAAGTTGTATAAATATGTGTAAATCACTTTAGAGAATTGATCTTGATATCGTTACCTTTAACAGACACGAATTGTGGACCCACCGAAGCAAAAATGTCTAGGTATGACAATATATTACCTAAAGATGATTATAGTCGCAGTAGTTTTGATGATGGGAGCGATGACGGTGGGACACCAGGTTCATTTTCTGGTACTGTACATCATGAAGCAGAAACGGGTGATTTTGTTTTAACACTCAAATATAAAAGTCGCCAGCATATACTGCAGGCTATAAGCGCCATTTATGGGGACACAGTAAAAAATGAGTTACGTAGATCGTGCGTAAATGGCAAAAGGAATCGTAATAGTGATTGGCTAAGGAAATTATATTGTATGTATACTAATTTGCTAGAAGCTGATTTGAAATTAATGATAACATTTTTGTTTTATATATTGCAGATAGTGCCTGTAATATCAAAACTCATAGTCGTCCATCTGTTTCAAAAGAATGATTTTATTTGGTTTTATTGACTACTGTTCCGTAGCTTAAACGTTTTAAGTACTTTAATATTTCAGTTTTATAATGACCTCTTATTGTCTCGAGATAATAGCGCGAAGTATTATAAATATATTAACTTTCATTTAGCAACTTTACATGCATCTTGCAGAAATATTTATAATATTTCTGGCTAAGTTCTGTCTTTAATTAATCTAAATTTCGTTCAACTAGCTAAAAGGCTTTAACTGTTTGTGTTTTTCATTTTGTTTGTATTTTTTTCTTTACTCTTTTGTTCTAATTGATTTATATTATCAAATACATACTTGAATTGTTCAATCAATGTCTGAAGAATTAAATGTTTGTGCCTTTTCTAGTTATTTTTTAGTTTTATGTTCCTTTATAAAAACTAATTTTTTGCTGTCGTATCTACATATATTATTCTTTAAAAAATCCAAATATTTAATTCTTAATACGTACCATGTACCAAAATTATAATTTAAAAAAAAACACAGTACAAGTTATATAAATGAAAAATTATATTTTGAAATAAAAAAACGTTTTTATAAGAAAAGAAAATATAGTAAATTAATGCTAATAATATTTTATTTGAAGAGTTTGCGATAAAATTATATGTATTTTACAATTTATGGAAAAATTGCAAAAATCTAAAATTTCTTTGTTCAAAAAATCGATTTTTTAAAAATTTTCCCAGAAAAGGCTGAATTTTTGTCAGCAACCTTCTTTTTGCCAGTATTTTCCAAAATAAAACATTTCAGAAAGCAAAAATGCTTAATTTCCAATTTATGGAAAAATTGCAAAAATTTAAAATTTCATAAGGGGTACCTCTTTGTTCAAAAAATCGATTTTTTAAAAATTTTCCCAGAAAAGGCTGAATTTTTGTCAGCAACCTTCTTTTTGCCAGTATTTTCCAAAATAAAACATTTCAGAAAGCAAAAATGCTTAATTTCTAATTTATGGAAAAATTGCAAAAATCGAAAATTTCATAATTTCTTTGTTAAAAAAATCGATTTTTTAAAAATTTTCCCAGAAAAGGCTGAATTTTTGTCAGCAACCTTCTTTTTGCCAGTATTTTCCAAAATAAAACATTTCAGAAAGCAAAAATGCTTAATTTCCAATTTATGGAAAAATTGCAAAAATCGAAAATTTCATAAGGGGTACCTCTTTGTTCAAAAAATCGATTTTTTAAAAATTTTCCCAGAAAAGGCTGAATTTTTGTCAGCAACCTTCTTTTTGCCAGTATTTTCCAAAATAAAACATTTCAGAAAGCAAAAATGCTTAATTTCCAATTTCTGCAAAAATTGCAAAAATCGAAAATTTCATAAGGGGTACCTCTTTGTTCAAAAAATCGATTTTTTAAAAATTTTCCCAGAAAAGGCTGAATTTTTGTCAGCAACCTTCTTTTTGCCAGTATTTTCCAAAATAAAACATTTCAGAAAGCAAAAATGCTTAATTTCCAATTTATGGAAAAATTGCAAAAATCGAAAATTTCATAATTTCTTTGTTAAAAAAATCGATTTTTTAAAAATTTTCCCAGAAAAGGCTGAATTTTTGTCAGCAACCTTCTTTTTGCCAGTATTTTCCAAAATAAAACATTTCAGAAAGCAAAAATGCTTAATTTCCAATTTCTGCAAAAATTGCAAAAATCGAAAATTTCATAAGGGGTACCTCTTTGTTCAAAAAATCGATTTTTTAAAAATTTTCCCAGAGAGGCTGAATTTTTGTCAGCAACCTTCTTTTTGCCAGCATTTTCCAAAATAAAACATTTCACAAAGCAAAAATGCTTAATTTCCAATTTATGGAAAAATTGCAAAAATCGAAAATTTCATAAGGGGTACCTCTTTGTTCAAAAAATCGATTTTTTAAAAATTTTCCTAGAAAAGGCTGAATTTTTGTCAGCAACCTTCTTTTTGCCAGTATTTTCCAAAATAAAACATTTCAGAAAGCAAAAATGCGCAATTTTGAATTTATGGAAAAATTGCAAAAATCGAAAATTTCATAAGGGTACCTCTTTGTTCAAAAAATCGATTTTTTAAAAATTTTCCTAGAAAAGGCTGAATTTTTGTCAGCAACCTTCTTTTTGCCAGTATTTTCCAAAATAAAACATTTGAGAAAGCAAAAATGCTCAATTTTGAATTTATGGAAAAATTGCAAAAATCGAAAATTTCATAAGGGGTACCTCTTTGTTCAAAAAATCGATTTTTTAAAAATTTTCCTAGAAAAGGCAGAATTTTTGTCAGCAACCTTCTTTTTGCCAGTATTTTCCAAAATAAAACATTTCAGAAAGCAAAAATGATTAAATTTGAATTTATGGAAAAATTGCAAAAATCGAAAATTTCATAAGGGGTACGTACCTCTTTGTTCAAAAAATCGATTTTTAAAAAATTTTCTTAGAAAAAGCTGAATTTTTTTCAGCAACCTTCTTTTTGCCAGCATTTTCCAAAATAAAACATTTCAGAAAGCAAAAATGCTTAATTTCCAATTTATGGAAAAATTGCAAAAATCGAAAATTTCATAAGGGGTACGTACCTCTTTGTTCAAAAAATCGATTTTTTTAAAATTTTCCCAGAAAAGGCTGAATTTTTGTCAGCAACCTTCTTTTTGCCAGTATTTTCCAAAATAAAACATTTCAGAAAGCAAAAATGCTTAATTTCCAATTTCTGCAAAAATTGCAAAAATCGAAAATTCCATAAGGGGTACCTCTTTGTTCAAAAAATCGATTTTTTAAAAATTTTCCCAGAAAAGGCTGAATTTTTGTCAGCAACCTTCTTTTTGCCAGTATTTTCCAAAATAAAACATTTCAGAAAGCAAAAATGCTTAATTTCCAATTTCTGCAAAAATTGCAAAAATCGAAAATTTCATAAGGGGTACCTCTTTGTTCAAAAAATCGATTTTTTAAAAATTTTCCCAGAAAAGGCTGAATTTTTGTCAGCAAACTTCTTTTTGCCAGTATTTTCCAAAATAAAACATTTCAGAAAGCAAAAATGCTTAAATTTGAATTTATGGAAAAATTGCAAAAATCGAAAATTTCATAAGGGGTACCTCTTTGTTCAAAAAACCGATTTTTTTTAAATTTTCCTAGAAAAGGCTGAATTTTTGTCAGCAACCTTCTTTTTGCCAGTATTTTCCAAAATGAAACATTTGAGAAAGCAAAAATGCTCAATTTTGAATTTATGGAAAAATTGCAAAAATCGAAAATTTCATAAGGGGTACCTCTTTGTTCAAAAAATCGATTTTTTAAAAATTTTCCTAGAAAAGGCTGAATTTTTTTCAGCAACCTTCTTTTTGCCAGTATTTTCCAAAATAAAACATTTCAGAAAGCAAAAATGCTTAATTTCCAATTTATGGAAAAATTGCAAAAATCGAAAATTTCATAAGGGGTACCTCTTTGTTCAAAAAATCGATTTTTTAAAAATTTTCCCAGAGAGGCTGAATTTTTGTCAGCAACCTTCTTTTTGCCAGCATTTTCCAAAATAAAACATTTCACAAAGCAAAAATGCTTAATTTCCAATTTATGGAAAAATTGCAAAAATCGAAAATTTCATAAGGGGTACCTCTTTGTTCAAAAAATCGATTTTTTAAAAATTTTCCTAGAAAAGGCTGAATTTTTGTCAGCAACCTTCTTTTTGCCAGTATTTTCCAAAATAAAACATTTCAGAAAGCAAAAATGCGCAATTTTGAATTTATGGAAAAATTGCAAAAATCGAAAATTTCATAAGGGTACCTCTTTGTTCAAAAAATCGATTTTTTAAAAATTTTCCTAGAAAAGGCTGAATTTTTGTCAGCAACCTTCTTTTTGCCAGTATTTTCCAAAATAAAACATTTGAGAAAGCAAAAATGCTCAATTTTGAATTTATGGAAAAATTGCAAAAATCGAAAATTTCATAAGGGGTACCTCTTTGTTCAAAAAATCGATTTTTTAAAAATTTTCCTAGAAAAGGCTGAATTTTTTTCAGCAACCTTCTTTTTGCCAGTATTTTCCAAAATAAAACATTTCAGAAAGCAAAAATGCTTAATTTCCAATTTATGGAAAAATTGCAAAAATCGAAAATTTCATAAGGGGTACCTCTTTGTTCAAAAAATTGATTTTTTTAAAATTTTCCCAGAAAAGGCTGAATTTTTGTCAGCAACCTTCTTTTTGCCAGTATTTTCCAAAATAAAGCATTTCAGAAAGCAAAAATGCTCAATTTTGAATTTATGGAAAAATTGCAAAAATCGAAAATTTCATAAGGGGTACCTCTTTGTTAAAAAAATCGATTTTTTAAAAATTTTCCTAGAAAAGGCTGAATTTTTGTCAGCAACCTTCTTTTTGCCAGTATTTTCCAAAACAAATCATTTCAGAAAGCAAAAATGCTTAAATTTGAATTTATGGAAAGATTGCAAAAATCGAAAATTTTCCAAAATAAAACAATGAAATTTCGATTAGAGAAATAAAACATATTTTTATAAATTTATTTTCCTTCAGCCATTAAATTCATTCGAATCAATTTATTTTTATCAGTTTGCCTTCCTTCAGGGGTTTGTAAAAATTCTAATCTTTAGTTAAATTTTACAATAATTTCATCTGTATATTTCGAACTATAAATTAAAAAAATTTTCGAAAATTGTTATTGATTTTCATAAAAATTTCAGTTTGTTAACGTCATTAGGCCTTTAATGTTTTCCAGTATTTCAATTTGGTAACGTGCATACATCCTTAATTTTTCCTTATATCGCTCCAGTCTTGGATGCCATCCCAATGGCGACAATTTCAGTAGAATTTCATCTGATATATAAATTTTGAAACTGTACCTCTTCTATAAAACAAACAATTGAAAATAGTACATCAACTTTAAGTTCAGAGGAATCTTCAACATGTGTTGCCTTTTATTCTAAGGAATCTTTTTTTAAAAATGATTCAAATCATTAACTCATTTACAACGTGAGTATGTATGTATGTAAACACACATACATGCATACTACGTACGTACTTATGGATGGTGTTGAATAGGCCAATGAACTGAAAATAATAAAGGAAAATGTCATCTATTTTTTAAAAGTGAAATCTAGTAGACTGTTTACATTTGAAGAAACCACAGAAATATGAAGTTTTTGTTGTACAAGTAGTTAATGTGCAGGCTCAAAGGCATTACAAAAAAAAACAAAAAAAAAAAACTATGCGCATGCGTGCTAATATTACATTCAATATTGGAATGAAGGTACCCACTAAACATTTGAACGTGTAGTTAGTTGATAGTAGGAAGCCTCTCCGCGATAAAACTGGGTCGAAAGTTTTATAAAATAAATTAAATACGTTAGTATTTCTATTTTATGATTCTGTAAGTACGTGCACACATTCATACACGTGCATATAAACGGGGTAATTGATCATCTCTCTCCGAGCAAAGATATCGTAGTTGTTGTAAAAATCCAACATGATTTTCTGCACTCTGAAAATGTAAGACTTTTTAATCTTTCTCTTCTGAGAGTTCCTCTAATGCGGTACTTAAGTCTGCATACCCTATCGGGATTAGTATAGTTATGGGGGTATTCACACTGTGTGCTATTTAGTCACATTGTGATAGTCATGATATTTTACACTAGTTTAAAAAGTTGTTGTTGTACTGCACACAAGAAAGTCAAAATATAATAGCACCGTTTCAGGTGTGATTTTGTTTTGTCATAAAATAGCTCTAGAGATCTGAGATGAACGGCTGAAAATCTTTAAGCGACACGGCGATAGTATATGTTTGTCGCCGTTACTTATATATGATTCACGGCCAAAAAGGGGCTAAAAACTATTTATACTTACATTTCTGTACATTAAATAACATTTTTATAACACAAAAAATTAAAAGAGAACAAAATCTCAAAAACTAAATATGTACAAGAGAAAAATTTTCCTCGTTTAACTTACGTTACTGGCAGCCAAAGAATGGTTTTCCATATGCCGCCGCAAAAAAAAAAAAAATTATTCAGCTCATATCCAGGAAGCAGCTGTTTTAGTTTGTATATAAAAATTTATTTAGCTGACCAAGTTCTGACGGTTTGTTCATACTAGTAAAATTTTTCGTATGACTACATGGTGAATCCCCATATGCTTACGTCATCTCCTACTGACTTCCAGAATAGAATGTTTGCAGGGTTATAATGGCTATAACGACAACTTCAACACAAAAACTGTTTTTGTATTTAATGACGATCATGCTGCGATTTGCACGCGTACATAAAAGAAAAAAACATGTGGACCAAATATTGCAAAAAAATAACGAAAAAAATTAAAATTTAACAGATGTGATTTCAAACGAAATGTTATTACGGAGTAATTTTAGGCCTCTGTTGCCAAAGTGGCAAGCAACGGTTTTGTATACGACCTGGAGATGGCAACTATTCAAGTGATTGGAGTGTATCAAAAGTGAGTTACCCGAATTACATATGATTTTTAGAAATGTTCTCCACAATCTTGTCATTAATTTGCATAATTTTAAATTTGTGGAAATAAATGCTGATAATATATAGGGTATTTTTTATAGAGTGAATATATTTTTGATCTCCGTTTAAGTCTTTATTGGATAGAAAATTTGATGAGATTAATGTTTGAATAT
This sequence comes from Linnaemya vulpina, assembly GCA_963675445.1. Taxonomy (NCBI): domain Eukaryota; kingdom Metazoa; phylum Arthropoda; class Insecta; order Diptera; family Tachinidae; genus Linnaemya; species Linnaemya vulpina. Next base: position 7,839,530 of record OY776277.1, read on the forward strand.
GATTTCGGCCATGTGGCCGCCACGACGGGCGCGTACAAGGCGCAATCTGGAACACTAATTTGGAAAAACAGTAACATTCTGACCATCAGTAATTTTCTGTGGATGTAATGGTGTATCGCCAAAAGCTTGTGGGTTCTCCTCGCTCCAAATGCCACAATTCTGTTTATTTACGTACCCATTCAACCAAAAATGGGCTTCATCGGAAAATTAAATTTTGAATGGACGAAGTGCACGATAAGTTTGATGAACAGAACCATTATTTTGATTAAAAATTTCCACAATTTGTACGCGGTGCTCTGGTGTAAGTCGATCCATAACGAAATGTCAAAGCAAACTAAACAAAAAGCCACTACCAGCTGTTAAACGGGTGGTGATGCCAACTCAAGGTTGTATCACTCTATAAAAAACACCCGTTTGTTCTTGAGCTCAAGGACCCAAAATAATAAATTATGCTCATGTTTCAAGTACCAACAAATTGACCACTTTCAAGAAATATTTTATAAATATTGATTTTCTTTATCATAGAAAATAAGTCTTCGATGACCAGAACTATTATATTCAAATCATAATACCCTTCAGGATATAGTAGGGTTTTCATTCCGTGTATAATTTGCACAATGTTAATATGCGGCCCCATAAATATTCCGAGTTCTTAGGAATAGGGAAGTCATATGAATGATATTTATGCCTCAAAAATCTTATTTCTAAAGAACACAGAAAATCTATACAGTTTTCGGTCTTGTATTAAAGTATTAAAAATAATCCGAATTCGATTGCTAATAAAAACCGGCAAAAACCAATTTATCATTGCAGAGCTGGTACATATAAACTTATTTGTAATATATAAAAATAAGTTGTTAAAAATCACTTTTCAATTTTTTGTTAATTAAACTTATTTTATACTGCTTGAAGAGTCCAAGTAATATTGAAAATCAAACAAAATCGAAAGACGATTCCAGGGTTGGACAATTCAAACTTTCCTTTGGTAAACAAAAATTAATGAGTACGTACGCCGTGGAAGTGTATATAGGATTCGGCATAGAATATAATAGAAGAGATTCAAATAGAATATAATAGAATGGAGTAGAATACAATAGAATAGAGCACTATTAGTTTTTTATTCGCTGATATTTATTTCCCTTTTGCATCACTATTATAAGAGATTTCATTGCTTTTTCACGTTAATAATTATTTTAAAAATAAGATTTATATCGTAAGAGATATTTTTGTACACTGATAGCAAATAATGATGTTTTCGGGAAAATAAAACTGTATATTAGGGTGGGGCAAAAGTATTTGTTATTTTTAATTTATTTTTAGAGTGGGTCACTATTTTAACTTGAATATTATATTCATTTAGGTGATTTGGAATATAATTGTGCTTTTTTTCTTAACCCTGGATGGTTACTATTTGTCGAATCGAATAAGCTCATTTAGTCTATATCATATAACTATTTTATGTTTGCTCAAATTCGTATCGAAGAGAGAAAAAAAGTTTTAATGTAAAACTTAATGTTTTTTAAATTATTTTTTGAATAAAATACTTACTTAAAGATATTTTTGTTTATGTGTAACTTTAAAAATTTATTAATTAAAAAAAAAATTGATCGTTGATGCACCCTAATGTACAAAAATGAAGAGTAACCATCCAGGGTTAATTTAAAATTACATTGCTAAGGTGTGTGTTATAATAGAATGTTGGGGAAAATTCAGAGCCGTTAAGGCCGAAATACAAAGAATCCGTCATACGTTCTGCGTCGGCATTTTCAACTGACATTAACGCATTGACGGATAAGATTGGCACAATGAGTACTTTGTTAACGGATTGAAAATCAGTTGTTTTTATATATAAATGTTTTTTTAAATAAAATTTAATTGAAGTAGAAATTTTCAATGAAATTAGACGAAATTTTTGAGCTTATTTTCTTTGTTATTTTGCTTTACAAGCCTCGAATGCGTATTGAAAAAATAGAGAGAGAGGTTGTCAAAGTACTCAACGTACGTCAAAAGTTGCCCAACTTTGTACTTTGCGTTAACGTGTATTTTAACTTTGCTGTCAGTTGAAAAAAGCTGCGGATAACTTATGACGGATGATATGTGTATCGGCCTTTAGATTTTTATTGTACAACCAAAAGAAGAGCAAAATGCAGTAAAATGTGTTGAAAATAAAGGCCGGGGCACATAGAATCCGTCATACGTTGTGCGTCAACTTTTTCAACTGACAGCAAAGTATTGACGGATATGGTTGGCACAATGAGTACTTTGTTAACGGATTGGAAATCAGTTGTTTTTATACATACATATGTATATGTTTTTTTAAGAGCACACACAAAGCTCGAACGTGTATTGAAAAAATAGAGAGAGTGAGAGAGGTTGTCAAAGTACTCAACGTACGTGAAAAGTTACCCAACTTTGTCCTTTGCGTTGACGGAGAAGTATTGTATCTGATCAAGCTCATAAGAAAACGTGTATGTCAACTTACCTGTCAGTTGAAAAAGTTGACGCACAACGTATGATGGATTCTATGTGCCCCGGCCTTAAGCCGAGAACACTATGGCAACACTTGTTCGTAAATGCAGACCAGCGGATGATACCCAACTATTCTTATATACACTTTAGGAAAAGGGAAATAAGTTTACAATTATTAGACTTTGTTACTGCATTTACGAATGTTGGCGAACAGAGTTGAGATTTTTTTTTTCGATTCGAAGTTCTCGTAATCGTGACTAACACACAATTCCATCTACGATTAATCATGACATTACATTTCGTTTCACGAACCCTCTAAGACTATATTCTGTAACACATGTCAAATAATAATTGCCTTTTTGTCAAGCGACGTTCTTCCAAATAATTATACCAGAACAATAACACTAACCTACCCAAACACAAAATATGTTAAATATAAAATTTGCTCCTCTTTTTTTTTTGTTTTCTTTTTCTGTTCATTTAGAAGTTCTTGCGTCTGCAGAGTTAATGAACTCGTTTTTTACATCACTTATTTATTTTGTAACTGACACTTGATTGCGAGTCAAAACTTCTGTCAGAACAGAAACAAAAAAGAAAAAAATGTTGTTGTTATTTCGTTTAGAACCACCTGTTAGTTTTTTTATTTCCAAAAAAATAAAAAAATAAGCAAATAAAAAATTAAAATAACTGAAAATCAGTGTGAACGTTTGTTGAATTGTTGGCACAAAACCAAAAACTACCGGAAGACATCGCTAAACTTTTGACGACACTTGTTGCCTTTTTAATCATATTTTCCTTTTTGTACGATTTTGCTTTTCAAATATTTATTGTTGCTTTTCAAATATTTGTATGTTAAGATTTTTTTTTTCAATTCCAAACTTCTCTTTAAACAAATACGTGCTTTGAATATATTTTGGAATATTTTTAAAATTACTTGGAATGCAAAAATGCTAGTTGAACGACAATTTATTCGTTGTATTGTTTCAAACTTACGAGCCGTAAGTCTAAATTATGAGAACGTCAACAAGCTTTGGCCTGTAACAGAAAATACTCTATGATTTAGAGTTTCTCTTATAAATAAGTAGCGATTGATCCACGAAGTCAAGTCAATTAAAATTTTTACGTTAACAAAATAAAAAATCTCGTCTTTACACGTCCTCGTTTTATAAACTTTAAATAAATAAAACAATGCTTTAACATAAATAAACAAAATATTTTTAGAACAACTTTATGGTACGAGTATGTATTTCTATAGGAAAACTGCAACATCACAAAACTATTGTAAATTGTTTATCTACAATTCAAATATTCAATTAGAAAAATTTTTTTTTAATGTTTAGGGCTGGTTTTGTATTTCAATAATATAAATTCTTATGACATAATTTATTTATGACAATAACGTCTTGACCCTAGAGTTCATGATACTATGACATAAAGATAGAGAGCACTTTAAAAAATTAATGCAGGCTGATTAATTAATGAAAACCGATTTAGTTTTTATTTTGCAATGTTGCGAAATTATTACAACCTTGTCAAATAGCCTTAGATCGGTTTAGATCCGTATAATACCTTTAATACTTTTTACCGCTGAATTTTAGATATTGTGAAGGCCATGGAAGTAAAAAGTGAGGTCAAAGGGGGCCAACAGTTGTTCACAGTTTGTTATTTGAAAAATAGTTGACATCGATTGACGAACAATTGATTCAACTGCCTGTTGGACGATGTAGAAATCTATACTTCCATCGAATAAATAACATTTAATAACAACAAATTTAAAAATTATTTTTTTTTAAATATATTCACCGGCGAAGTAAAAGCTAAAAATAGTTACAAGAAAAACCCTGTTGTTATCTGTCTTCATGTGTTCTCTTAACACTATCCATTCCTTTCCCAGGGCTCTTCTCCTGAGTAATGGACCCACTCCTAAAAAAAAAGAAAAATTTTCGAGCAATAGCTTGAAGCATCGGCCAACTGACAGTTACTCAATTCAACAGATTATTTGTTAACCAAAATAAACTGTTTTTATTTTTCGAGTAGATAATGGAATATCTTAATCAATCAAATGCTATTCTAGTGGATACAGAAATTTTTATTTTAATAATTCGCCGTAGACTCCCACATTAGCAGCAGCATTTTCTTTATCCGTAAATTCATAATCGAAATTTCGAACATTAGGAAAACAAGGGTTAAACGCTTTAAAAATTAAAATTAGCCAGTTTTAATTTGCTTCTACAGTCCGTTTCATATGTCAGTACAATTTCCACAAAATGCAGTTCCAACTTAATCAAGAAAATGTGGACATCAAAACGTGTACTTCTCTCAATGCAATGCATCCCCATCCATCATGCATGCTCGTGTTCACATTGTTTATTTAATTTAATTTTTTTTTCATTTTTAAACAACATTATTAAAATACATAATACGAGTACAAACAAAAAAAAATAATAATGTTTATCAAATTAGCATTTTTATTGTTATACGCGATTCGTTTGTTTTATAAATTATTATTTTTATGTTCTTATTTTATTATCGTTAGTAATCTTGAGGTAGTAGTTGTTGAACTTGTGAGATAATAAAATCATTTTTAAAATTAAATTAAAGAATATTTTTAGATTTACATATCGTTACTTGAAAGCGTACTTTTGCAGTTGCTACAGTGGGAGAGCAAAAATACAACTTGTGGCTGAGTCCGTACATCATTCATTGATGACTAAGATTTTGTAATAAAAATATAATTGATATATTTTTATAAAATTAACTTCACTTTCTTATGAAACAGAAGCTAAAATTAATTTAGAGATGAATAATTGTAAAATAATTGAGTAACTTTGAAAGTTATTTAAATAAATATTTCTCATGATGCGCTGCTAAAACTTGATGTTCAATAGTGTGACCAGATTTAAAACTACTGAGTTGCAGCTAAAAGGGAATACAAAAAATGCTGGAATGTTTGTTTTTTTTTTTAAAATTAAAAGTCCAACTTATTCGAGGGTTTGTTGTTTTGGATTTATATTGAAGTCTACTTATTATTTGGTGAAAGAGTGAACAAAATACTTAAGCACGCAGTAGGCAAAGCCCTCGAATATTTATTGAAATATTTGTTTCTCATCGTTTACTTTTAGTGTCTGTTCCACGGTTGCCACTCAAAATTTTTCTTCGGGACCAAAATCCATAAAAAAAAGAACCAAAATAAAAAAGGAGAACCAATTTTTTCAATTTTATTTGCACACCAGCATAATACAATACTTTTTACACTGAAGTCAAATTGTCAATTTCTGACTTGTAAACAAAAGTAACAATCGATCAGGGTTGCCAATATAGCTTTTTGATTTACTACTGTGGGTAGGTAATAATCGATTACTATCGAGTGTTGTAAACGAATCAAATCTTTTACTTTATGTGAAGAATAATAATTTTCGTAAATACATTTTTACAGGCATGATAAAACTTTCAAAATTTATTTATATTATAATCGTTAACTTTTCATAAAAGAAAAAAAATAAACCAGCGAACCAAACGTAAAACAACAACCATTTTTTGTTCAGTTGTAGCACAGTGGAAACTGTGGCCTGTCCCACGATGTCACTCAATATAGTTCTGTGAACGAAATACATTTCCTGCCCAGCCTACGATGTCACAAGATATTGTTCTGTCGAGAAATATATGTATATATAAAAAATAATAATATCCTAAATTTTATTGGTGTCAGGCAACAAAAAAAAAAAAAAAATAAAAAAATCTGCCTGGCCCGCGATGTCACTCGATATACTTCTGTCGAGAAAATACATTTAAGCAAAAAAATTTTTAAATTTGTTTTTGTTTAAAAAAAAAAATAAAACTGCAGGTTTAAATTGTGCCTGCAATTACGATCTAACCAGGCAGTGTCCTCAGCACCGTGTTAAGTTGACTGTTCTGCAGCAGCCCTACATTTGCAGAAGGCACAAACAAAAACAAAACCGATTCATAATCTTTATGCAAAACTTAAACTTTTTTACAAGTTCTTAAAAATCACAAACTTAATTATCTATTATTCGGAAAATGTTTTTAATTCAAAACGACATAATAAATATTCCCAAGCATAAGTCGACATCACTTGTTTGCATATTTAAATAACATAGCAGAGCAGAACAGCTGTTTTCAAAAGCCACCACACATCCATTTATATTTATTTATAACTTGTTAGGTGGCTTAGTACCAATTTGATTATGAATACGGATACGAGAACTGCAACGATCCGATGGTAACACACTTTTCTTAAGCCTCTGTGTTGCCGTTGTAGTTATTTTCCTTTATGCTCTATTTTTGTGAGTTTTTTGTTCCATATTTCTTAACCCAAAAAGTTTTTGGGTTCGAATTTTTTTAAGTACTTTTGAACATGTTTGCCCTTTAAGGGGTTTCAACAGTCTAAAGCTTGGTGACGTGTTTTACATAACCAGAGCCTAAATACTTTGTGATCAGCTTGAGTTAAACTCTTATGCATACCTTTTTCAATTTATTTAGTTAAAAATAATCAATATCTTACACTTTTAGTGAGGAACAGAAAAACGTTTTTATTCACAATATCAAGGAATGTTTGCAGGAGAGATAAATAGTGTTTTTTACACGCATAAAACTTCCAGCTAAAATCTGAAAAAGTTCTGCCAATTTTTTTGATATGTTAAGGCAACATCTTTGAATTTGAGAAACTCCAAGTAATTGTACGTCGTACCATCCGATGCTCTATAATTTTATGGGTTTTCGGCGGTTGTACGCCAACAAGTCATAGATGACTAATATTACGGTCACACTTGGCAAACATTTGCCCAGATATGTGTAACCACTCGATACTAATGAAACAACTATCAATTCCCACATGTGCTTCTTGAGTTGAACAGTTTCCAATAATATTGGATTCTATTACACGGTTTCTAGGTTTTTATTAAACTATTTTACTTAATAAACAAGTATCTGATTCATCAAATGTTTGCGAGGTGTGACCATGCCTTAAAACTTTGGCTGATAATATTCAGCACTTTGCCACTGACAATGCTGGTCGTATTCAATATAACTACTATGGAACTATCTTTTGAATACATAAAGAGAAATCAATTTGTATGTGTTTTATTTTAATTTACGGTTCATAGCTGTAAAAACACCCTTTACATTAGTAACAAATTTTTCGTAAATGGTTTTCTTATCTGGTTTATAAATTAAGATAATAATGCAACCAGGTATGGGAAATACAAATTTGAAAATGATAATAAACTTCAACAGATATATATACATATACATATATATATATATATATATATATATATATATATATATATATGTGCAAAAATTCTAATGCGTTCTTAGGAAAACTCCAAAACTACAGTATAGCTCGAGTAGGTTCCACAACATCTTTAATTAAAGCTTAATTGCGCCTTAAATTTAATTAAAGTTCGATATCAGCTAAAGAACGATTTTTGTAATCTATCTATTGCTGTATACATCTCTGTTGTGTATAAATTTTTATTACTATTCTAAACGAAAATTCGTATTTAACCAGACATAAAAGTAATAAATCAAAAGTGTTCATTATGAATAAAACGCTATAAAATATTAAAAAAATTCTTACCTTATTTTCAAGAATTTTCCTTCTCTCTCTCTTTCGCTCACTATTCTCCTTTAAATATTAAACAACTTTTTCACTAAGAAGCCACTGCTGTTGGCTGCTTGTACCACTTCAAATAGAGTCACGATCTTTAAGAGGTTTTAATTCGATTTTGCTTTTAAATATTTTTCAGTTGTGCGTCCGTCCCATATTCGTATTAAGATGTTTGTAATAAATAATGATTCTCAACATAATGAAACAATATTGCAGGTGTTCTTATTTAAAACGAGCACTTTAGATACGAGTACTTCAAATACAAATATGAATGATTGTTTATCATCGAGTGGGGCTAACAACTACAATCACAAAATGTTTAAATAACAGAGACTGTAAAAGAAACACTCAAAACACAACAGCTACTCTTTTATGGGGGACTGTAAGAGAGCTATCGAAATGTATAGAGAGCTTATGACGACGATATCGAATACAACAACAATAAAAACAATTTGAAATTGGATACTTTTGCAATTGCGTTGAAATATAAGCGGAAAACACACGCCAATAATAACAACAATATGCTTCGAACTGGTACAACAATAACAAGCGTGTAACCCAACACTCCAAGAATCCAGTAGAGCGAGAGCAGTGTTTGTTATATCTACCACAGCTAAAAGATGCATAAAACACAAGTTGAAGAGCCCCCTCAAGATCCGTATCGTTGGAGCAAACAATATGAAAAAAGTTTGAGTTGAACAAACAAACGAACAGCAGAAAAAAGCAACAGCAGCAGAATATTATGAATTTAAACTTGAATAAAAAGTATTTGTGCTGTGTAATTTAGAAAACCAGCAAGCAAGAGACAAACGCGTTTAAAGCGTCGTTAAGTAAAGAAGACGAAAATTAAGAAAAATTTTATTTCAAACGCGCGCGCGTGTGTGATTGAGTGAAAAATCAATTATTGAAAATTGTACAAAAGCTGAAATCAATATCAAGTCAATAGAAAAGTGTTAACAAATTATTAAAAAATAAAAAAACAATAAAAAATAGCAGAAAATGGTGGAAACTACAGTTGTAACACGCACTACAGAAATACCAGTTCCCGCACCCATTACAGCTCCGGTGCGTGTTAACACCACGACCACAACCACCACTTCTACTCCAGCTTCCACTCACCGTCAAAACGATGAAGTCATCCGTGGCATTTTCAATTTAAAAATGATCGTGTTCCTGCTGCTCCTTCCTTTGCTGCTATTCGCTGTATTCCTAAAACATCTGTTGGATTATTTATTTGGTTTGGGACTCAAAGAGAAAGAAGTTGCTGGCAAAGTAGCTTTGGTAAGCCTATTACACAGATGTACATACATATTTCAATTAGTACATACATACATACGCGTGTGCATGTATGTTTGTATGTACATGTTTTCCTCATATGGCTGCTCAACAACTTTGGATGCTTTAAATAGTAAAGGCAGCAGAAAACATGATTTTTATTTTGCAGTTTTATTTGTCATGATTTTAAAATTACTCCTACATGTATTATGACGAGTTACAGTGGGCTTACAGTTTTTATTGGATGAGAATATAGTCATTATATTACTGCTCATTGATTTTGTAGCACAAATAATAATGCAAGAAAATTAAATTAATTAAAATTAAGAAATTACACTGAGCGCAATTTTTTTGACTTCGAAAATAACTTTATCATATTGAATAACAAGAAATTGTATTGAATTACAATTAATAGGCTCGTGTTCGAAAGACATAAATATCCAAGGCCAAAAGTATAATACACCTGAGATGTTTCACTATTCTAATCAATTTGATATAATTAAATTGATATTGATTCCTCCATTAATCCTTTGATTATTTGTCATGTCTTTCGCACATTTCCCTATTAGTTAATTCAATTTGATATAATAAAAAAAGTTCGATGTTAACAACAAAAATTTATTTTTTTTTATAAAATTCAAATTTGTAAGAAAAGCGACTTTATTATTATTTACGAGCAAAAATATTTGTAATTTTTAATGAAAGTAAATGTTCCTTCGGTGTAATAAAAAAATTTATAGATATTGTTTATATGGTACAACAACAGCTGATTATGTTATATGTGAAGTTATAACATAAAATCTGCCCAGACCATAATTTATGTGCAATTACGTAATCGAATAATATCACTTCTTTCACTTCCTGTAGGAAGTTCACCAACTTTTCCTTAGGATAAGTTCGGGCAAAAGTCCACTAATCCGGTGTTTTTTTTTTGTTTAGATGTGCAGCGAAATTATTAATCAGAAAGTATTTACTTTTAAATTTATAAAAAAGTAAGACGGGTTTTTTTATTTAAAGTACACATTTCATAGGAATTACAATGAATAGTCTAATAAATAAATAAAATCAAAAATAAATTGTATCAAATATAAACCGATAGATCAACAAAAGTTCTATAATTTAATATCAATTATTGGAAACAAGTTTTTCGATTCAATTATCGGCAAATTTAAGTATATTTTATAGATATAGAGGAGTTACATACAAATACTTGCACAAATATCGCATTCAGTCCCACTGTAAATCGAAGATATAAGAAAAAAATAAGCACTCAGTCTCACTTGGTACATGACTGGTTTTTTTTGTACCCATTTTATTTTAAAACATCAAGAGAAATTCATGTGAAAGAAAGGTTTGAAAAATGTTGTGTTTTTTGTATTCCCTGATTGTTGTTGCTGTTTATTGGCCAGTAGATATCGATGAGTTTCTGTTTGTACTCTTCAATATCGATCGGTTCTCTTTTCAGCAACGTCATTAATGAACTCACAAGTTTTCGAACTTTATTTTTTGTAAACAGAAACTTATTTTTTTTTGCAGTAATTTCACTTTCTTATTTATTAACTTAATACATTTTTGAAGATATTATTAATAGAAAAAAACAAGTAATTTTTTTTCTGCTTAACTTGTTCTCATGTTTTGTTAACAGTAAATTGATGTCTATAAGTGTGTGTATATGCAAGTTTATATAAGTACGAGCAAATATTTAAAAAATTTATATAGTGTCTGAGAAGAATATATAATTATTTTATTTAATTAATAAAAAATAAGGTCGAATAAGTTTATAAAATAAAAATATTTTATTTAAGTATTTTTTTCAATCCGCTTGGGTGTGGTTTATTATAATTCCATTAATAGTTAACAGCATTTAACGTTCATTTACTCGATAATTTATGTTTTCCAGTTAGTTGATCTTAAACAAATATTTGTCGATTTCGCTGTTTGGTTGTTTGCTTGCTTTTGTATTATATTTGGCGGTTTTTGGTTTATTTATTTTTTAGTTTTCCAAAGAAGGTAAACATGAATGAATTTTGCACTTGGTATTGAATAACTTTTAGGTTTCGATCTACACTTGCGATAAGCGCAACGAACTTTCAATGTTACTAAACATTTATTAAACTACATCTTCCTAATAAGTTTAGAAATCCTATTCAATACAAAATCAAATGCATATTAATTTTGTATTATATATATTTATAAATAATTTTTGTTTTTTTATTGCATGATAAAAATTTTATGTGACGGATCAAAATTTTATGTCACAGAGTTAAATTCCATTTGGAAATGCAATAAATATCATGGTTTGCTGCCTCAGAAACTGACAAATTTTAAGTTTTTCTAAAGACCCAAAACTTGGAATAAGTTCTGTTTCTTTCATTTAGATTTATGTCAAGGTTTTTGAGTTAAATTTAAAAATCTTCGCTTCAGGTTTTTCAATAAAATAATTAGAAAAAAAATAATAGCACAACAAATCGTTTTCTTAAACTCGAATTAATTCCTCTTAGAAAGTTCTTAATAAAAGGAATTGAACAAAAGTTTAGAAGGATCTCAATTAATTTTGAAATTGAATCAATTAGTATTATGAAATTATAATTGAGTAGATGATGTTTTTCGATAAAACACACAAACAATTTTCGTGGTGAGTTAACTTGCAATCAAAACTCTTGAGTATTAATATAAGAACTGATTTTAAATAGCAATTCTTTTTATTTAATTATTGTTTTATTAAAGTTCAAATTATGGAAAAAACTTATTATAAAAAAAAAAAAATATTGGAAATCTTTCCTTTGAAAATTAGATAAAAATATTTTTGATTTATCACAACTCGTTACAAAATCATAATAGTGTTCAGCGATCCAATAAAAAGCCAGAGAACTATTTTTAAAATCATATCGCCAGTCTTGGTTAATTGAAATTTTGTATGATATATATGATATGATATATAAGTAGTTTTAAGTTCTGACAACTATTATTTGTCTGATAAAGTAACAATTTCAGTGCGATAAAAAATTTCATAATCATAATTTTTATTGAGTTCCTCAAGTTCTTTTTATCTGTTTTCGAATGATAATATTCTCAAATATTTTTAAGCTGGATGTCTCTTTATTTTAATTTCAAAAATTTATATATTTTTCAATATTTCCTTACTCCTTGTGTGACTTTGTCAGGAAATTAAATATTTTATTAAAAAAGCTAACGGGAAAGCAAACCGGTAAAATAAAACTCAAAACCACATATTCAATTAAAGTAATAAAGAACTTCTTCTAATCAAAACTTTCATAATAAATTGTAGTTTTCCATTCCACTTCTATATAATTTGATTAACTGATTCAATTACGTATTTAATTGTATTCAAAATTCATATTTTTCATAACATATTTTTTAATTAAAAATTCTAACCATTTTACATACATTTTACATTTTATTTCATTGACATTTTAAATTATATTTAATTTTTTTGCAAAAATTTAATGTCTTTTCACGCTTAACTAATTTTGACTTGCAAGCATCATTAAGATAATTTTCTTTCAAGTTGCCTTCTTTATAAAAACACACTCATACGGAATAAGTTTCTAGATTTTAATTAAACATTTTATGTCTCTATATATCACATACATAAACATCGCTACCATAATATAGAAATAATTGAATATTGTTTTAATGAGAATTAGGGAATGGGCGCATATACAACGTTGATTAGCTGGCGAAAATTTAACCTTAATTAGGTGGTCAAATTTAATATATTCAGCCTGCTGGTTCAAGCTGTTGGCGGTTTTGGTACAAGACTTAAGTAACACACAACTATGAAAAACGTCTTTGGCGTAAACGCCAACGCCTTACACAATCAGGCTGATTACTGCAAGAGTAGAAAAAAACGTATAGAACAGACGGTATGGAATTTCAACTTGATATTGGTTGTTCTGTCACAATGGTGATGATGTTGTTATCGATGGAATGATTACAAAAGTTATCGATTATTTTCTTATCACCGGTTGCTATTTGAATTTTTACTGTTTTATTACTCTAACGCTCTTGTTGGTGTCAAGTTTCTCAACTCTTTGCTGGCTTATCAAATAATAACTTCACCAGCCCTTTCGATAACTCAAACAGAGATGACAGCCACTTCGATAATACAAATAGAGATGACCAATTACAGCTTTTGGAACTATATATAGTGCTTTTTTGTGTTCCGAAACACCAAATTTTGTGTTTTAATAATTTTTAATTGGTGATTTTAAGAAAGTTTTCTTTTTAATTTTATTTAACTTTCTATTAAAAACTTGCAGCAGTTATATTTTTCAGTATAAACTATGATTTTAAGCATTGCGAGTGAGAAAACAAGCAAGTAATGGCCTCTTTTTGAATAGATGTAAGCGATCTTAAGGACTCAGACGGAAAACCCCAATTTCAGATTTGTGCGATTTCGTATTAAAATCCTGGAATAGGAAAAAAACTCAATTCAATTAAATTGAGTATGTAAATAAATCAATACTAAAAATACTCATAGATTTTCTGTGCACATTAAATATGTTGTCATAATTTGCGCTGTATCAAAACAAAAAAATTACTACGCGTTTATGAAAATCTGTGCTCCAGAAATAAAAATTCTCGTCAAGCATTCATTCAACAGCAGTTACGCGATTTAAAATGTTATCGAACGAAAATAATCAAATTTTTATTTATCGAGAAAAGCATAAACATTTAACCGAATGGAACAGTTCATTGATTTAATACTCTCATAATGCGATTATTATGACTTCATTAAATTAGAAATTTTTGCTTGCATTTGCATGGCTTTCCTAAGCCTGCGGTTGTATATAAAATTAACATCGTAGTAATTAATTTATGAAAGTTCAACAGGTCGCCGTAGTCTGGCACATCATTGTGCTTGAAAACAGATCATCGTATTGTTACTGCTGCCGTTAACTGTGCGCGATTTTTATTTCTCATAAATTATAGGGTTAGAATGTCGTCGTTCACTTTTAATTAAATAACACAATTACGTTTATATGCACATACTCGTACATACTTAAATACATACAAACATAAATATGTAGCAACGACAGAATGAATTCAGGGGTGCTATAAATGATATTTGAATGAGTTGTGACCGAAGACTTTTAACCCGTTCCGACGATGTGTTTCAGAATATATCTGAGCACAAAGTTATGGTAATTGAAAGATCTACCCATTTGTAGACGGAAAACCGAGCCACTTAAGGTGGTCGAAAAGGGTGCTATTAAAGTTGTGGTCTGATCGGACATTCCTGTTATATATAAACAACGGCTTTCATGACAGTTTGCAATCGATATTTACAATTGACTGTAATTTTCATTGGAAAGATTATGAATGGAAAAAACCTAAACAAAAAGCTCTCCTTGAAAATATATAAATATTTTTACAATATGATTTTCACTCGCTGCTAACTTCACGTCTTGGTTGTATACGTTTGGTAGACAGACAATTTATATTTTAATATTTGGATTATGGCAGCTAATGGGTTAAAATTCCAAATGTTTTGACGCAATAGAGTTATGTGAATAAATAACGTTGTTGATTTGTTATTGTTTTGTCATTTAACTAAGAGAACTGGCGGAAAGAATTTTTGTTAAATAATTACAACAACAAAAAAAACTTTGAAAAAAGTTAACAATTAAGAGAACTAAATACTGTTGATGTTTGCATGTGCTTGAATTATGAATTCGCTTCTATGTAAATCACAATAGACGACACGCACACACACGAACTCTGAAAGGTTCTCATACTCATACAGCTACAAATAAAAAACTGTTTAAAACTCAATCTATTGTTTACAAATTAACTTAACAATTGTTAAAAAACAATGGAATTGTTAAACGAAAACGGCAAATTAAATAACAATAAAAATTTTTCTATTAGCACTGGAGATGGGATCGTGAGTGATTTTTTACTCACATATATTTTTACTTCTATGACTTATATGACTTATTTCCCTTTTCTATAGTTTTCTTTTAACACTCCTACCATGTCACAGTGATACACAACAAATCAATAACAAGCAAAACAGCCCGGAGTTTAATCAGTGTTGTCAACTTTTAAATTACAGAAAGCACTTAAGCACTATTAATTTTTTTTACAAGTTAATAATATACAAAAATAAAAGGTATCGAACTCTTTGATTTTAAATTCGTGCTTCTTGATTCCTTTTTTACCGAAAATTTTATTAAAAAATTTAAAGTGATCGATTGAGGGGTTTAGCTAGTTTCTATGCGCATTTCTTTGGGGCTAATGCAGATCATCAGGGAACCTTTACCCAAGACTTATAAAGATATTATTTCATACATTTTATAAAGATATTATTTTACATTTCCACTTTTACACTGAATTAGAAGTCTAAACAGAGCCATAAGAAGAACTAATTGATAATTGATTTGAACCTTTCCATTTGATATATAACGTATAAAAGACCCGTTGCTGAAACGAAAAAAGAACAACATTTTGCGAAAATATATTTCTTTTTAAGTAAAGAGGGTCGCAAGCCAAGGAGCAAAAGAAAACTTACAACAATTTTAACTGCTGTAGACATACAGAACAATAGAAAAATGAAGATCTCGGAAGTCACTATGTTCCCATCATCAGTGCTCGTGTTTATTTAGTACGGTTTTTATTCCGCTTGTTAGATCGCGCAGCTAAAGAAATCCGATGTAATTACAGACAGTTGAACTTGATTTGTAAGAAGTTTTTAAAGCAAATTGAAACAACTTTGTCAAAGTAAACATTCCCTTTGAAAACGATTGCTTAGAAGCCTTCTATTTATGTGATAATAGTTCTTGTTTTTACAAATTTAATTGTTTAATAAAAAATTTGATTTTGAGTTTGGGTTTTAGTGTCATGATCACTACCAAAATAAACATCAAAATTACTTACGAAAAGCAACGAGCACCAACTTGAAAATTTTTTATATCGGCGAATCAAAAAAAGCACTGAAACCGGTGCGAACACGCTGCGTATTATTCGTGTATTTACATCCGAACTACTAACAAGCAGATATAGAAACACAAGAAAAGTAGCACATGATGTTGTAGTTTTTTTTACGAACTTTTACTTGTACTAAAATCTGCCATTTTGTTTCTTTAAACTTTAACAGTTTGGATCCAAATAAAATAAGTTAAGCGGCTCGCCAACAGTTGCTACAAAAAATCATTTATTCTTACATTAAGATTTTTCCTCCTGTCTTATTTTGATTTTAAAGCTTCATCTAGACGCTCCAAAGCAGTGGCTTTGAAAAAGAGATGTTTAATGGGAACAACGAACTGCATTTGTAACTGCCATTGTAACAACGTGATTTTTCACCTTTCGCTGGGGTATGCTCACGGCTACCAGAGTTCGTTACAAAAAATTTATAAGTGATGCAAGGGACCAGGGCGTGAAGAAATTCACACAAATTTTAGCTTTAATACATATTTATTAAATTATTCAGCCGTCCACAGAGAATCACTATACCAAACGTTGCTCGAATCAGCAGGCAGTAACCAGACAGAAGGTGGTTTTGTGGGTGACTCTAAGGAGAGATTCAACTCCGAGCCCTTAGAGGCAACCCGTTTATGTAAGCCCAGTAGTACCGAAGGAACGAATCCAGCAGTACTACTGCAATCGTGCGTCACAACTTCCACCTGACAGCCCCCCATTGATTTGAAGCAATTTTTGGGTAGCAATCGCTTCTTCACACGTTCAATTCACAGCAATGGATAGAACGAATCTGACCAAAGATGCGAAGAGACCGTGCTACCGATGAATGAGACAACCCAAGACTTGTTGATAACTTGAGGAGAGATTCAACTCCGAGCCCCCAATTTACAAACTTAAACAACCACTTTAACATTATTTATTCCGAAGAATCAATAAGTTCTTACCAGTTGTTAGCTGATTAATGGCGTGTTCTTTTCTAAAAAACATGTAACATTTGTTTACTTATTTATTAAAAAGTGACGGTTTGGAAAAGTTTTAAGACAGAAATTATTTTTCTTGAGGGATGTTAAATTCATTTCTAATAAGTTCCTTATTTTGAAATGGCAAAACCTTAAAAAGTGTGAAAAATATTGGATTATTTTTTAGAAAAGAAATCGACATATTTTTCTTTAATTTTTTGTGCCAGACACTGTGGCATATCAAATCTATCAGAATTAAAAGGAAAACAATTTCACAACAACTTTATCAAAAGCAAATGCGTGGTTCACTTCAGTCACTTAACTGTTAACCATCTCTAATTAACTCTTAACAATATAAACAATAATAAGATTAAAAAATATAATATTATTTAATGCAAACTTACAGAAAGTTGTTAATTATAATCACGTTTAAGAAATTAGCTTGACTTAAATAATAAAAAATTAATTTGACTCCGTCTATTCTCAGGTTACAGGCGGTGGCAGTGGTTTGGGACGGGAAATTGCTCTTGAATTGGCACGTAAAGGTTGTAAAATTGCTGTCGTCGATTTAAATTCTAAGGGCTGCTATGAAACCGTTGATATGATTTCGAAGATTCCCCATAGTATGGCCAAAGCTTACAAGGTAAAATATTAACAAAGAATGCAACGAAGAAGACGAACAACTAATTAATCGTATTGAAAAAATGTTTATCTTTCGCACAGACTGATGTTTCATCGCCACGTGAATTGCAATTAATGGCGGTGAAAATTGAAAAAGAACTGGGCCCCGTTGAAATTCTAGTTAACAACGCTTCCCTCATGCCCATGACTTCGACGCCACAGTTGAAAAATGATGAGATCGAAAAAATTATCACCGTCAATTTGGGCTCATACATTATGGTACGTGCTTTCTGTTAATGCCATTTTATTCCATTTCCATTTGTGTAAACGAATTGTTTGTTGAATGAAATTAATTAATTATTTTATTGTCTCTTGTTCTATTTATGTGAATTTTTATTGGGCTTGATTTCATGTTTATTGTTGCGCTGCCCCTTTTACACTCTCAGACCACTAAAGAATTTCTACCAAAAATGGTTGCACGTAAATCCGGGCATGTTGTTGCTGTGGCGGCATTGTCTGGTAAGTTGAAAACTGTTTAATTTATAATATTTTTGTGCTAATTTACAATCAACTATAAAATTAATAGATGAGTAACACAAACTTGTTGGCATGCTTTGCGATATTGGCACAGGCATGCACATGCATGCATGCATGTATTTATGTGTGTGCATATTGTGTACATATTCATGTTCATAACTGTTAATGAGTGTGCCAATTTCAGTTAAGTTTTTATTTTAATTATGATTTTATTAATAATATTTTTAATGTCGGCATGCAAACAACCAAAAAGCTCGTATCGTTATTTTGACAAGGAATTGTTGTATAACAATACGACTATTTCTTGTACTCAATTATAAAAAAGCAATTCTGTTGTCGTACTGTAATTTAAACTGCTTTACGTCTTGTTTTTGGAAATAAAATAAAATCTTCATCTGGGTATTTATATTAAAACAATTATATAAAGTCCCACACGAAAATTTTTATATTATTTACAGAAAATAGGCAGTTAATTACTTAAGAAATTCGAAATAATTTTCTTTCGTTTCGTTTTATAAAGAGATCCTTCGACTCTGCACTATTGTATGTTTCTTAAATTTTCAATAAATCTTAAATTTAATTCCTTTACCTGTAGGCCTGGTCCCTCTGCCCGGTGCTGGTATTTATACGGCTACTAAATATGGTATCATTGGCTTTATGGAGG
The DNA here is from genome assembly GCA_963675445.1 of Linnaemya vulpina. Classification (NCBI taxonomy): domain Eukaryota; kingdom Metazoa; phylum Arthropoda; class Insecta; order Diptera; family Tachinidae; genus Linnaemya; species Linnaemya vulpina. The sequence continues at coordinate 7,858,629 of OY776277.1, forward strand.
CATTGAGATGTGAATTGCGCTTATCCAGCAGCGATTATGTTCGCACAACAGTGGTCAATACGTATTTTATGAAAACAAGTGGCGATTTACATTTACTTAGTGACGCAGGGTAAGTTGCGAAGATCGTGCAAAGATTTCTTCAGACGCATATTTTTCAATATTGAGCAAACTTGGTTTTCCCTCCTATTATTTTACTATTTATGTTAGCCCATGTCTTATAAATATAGTGGTAACACAACTGCAACGAACGACGAATTTTTCGAGGTGAATAGTCATCAACAATGAAACCCATTTTTGTATGTATACGAAATCGCTCACACAATTACAATCATGACGTCAACGACATGCGTTATACTGCGCAACAGATCTATTTATATTTCTTATGACGGTGAATATATCGTTACCGTGTGACCATGCTACGCTTCAATTTTAAAATGTTTTAATTAATAAAGTTAATTTTTCAGTTTATATTTTCAGGTTTTAAAATATGCAAAATAATAACTTGTTGTTAGTTTTCGCCGTTATTGTGTTTCTTACGATGCATTCACCGAATGAATTTTCAACAACGAATTTGTCGTGTTGAGCAGAATTCTTTATTTGTCCCAGTTGTGTTCTTAGGAATATAAATATTAAGACCTGAATCAAGTTTGAATTTGAACTACTGCACCCAAAATTATATTTTTATTCAAATATCAGGGTCACAATATTTTTTGTTAATATGAGCTTTAAAAAATATACCACATTTTCTCCTAAATCGTTTAACATTAATGAAATTTATAGGAAAACAAAACAAATTTATAAAAAGAAATTTAAAATTTCGGTTCGTTTTGTAAGCAATTTGTTCGCCAAACAAACTTATAGAAATTCAGGTTAAAAATTTATACGAAAATATAAATTTAAATTGAGTAACAGAGAGCAAAGATAGTATATACAAGTTTCACTAAAGCAAAGTGATTTACAAAATTGGAAACTTAAATTTTAAATCATGACAAATTTGATTTATTTATCATTTATTTTAATATAGAAGTTTATTTTATATATTATCAAAAGCTTATTAAATTTCAATAACACTCCAATAAAATATTGTTAATTATTTGGGGAATTCACATTTCGTGCTATTTAGTCATGTTGTCATAAAATTTTAGAACAGTTTAAAAAAGTTGTTGTTGTGCTGAATATAAAAAAGTCATAAAATAATAGCACTCTTGCAGGTATATTGTCATAAAGTGCTCTAGAGATCTGAGTCGAAAAGCTGAAAATCTTTAGGCGAGACGGCGATAGTATATGTTTGCCGCCGTTACTTATATAAGATTCACGACTAAAAAACTGTTAAAAATTTTTTCATACCTGTACATTAAATCGCATTTTTATATATAAAAATATTAAAAGAGCACTAAATCGCAAAAAGTAAATATATACAAGTAAAAGATTTTTCTCGTTTAAATTACGTAACTGGCAGCCACTGAACGTTTTCCCATATGCCGCCCAAAAAAAGGAAGCAGCTGTTTTAGTGTATATATACTAGACCAAGTTATGACGGGTTGCTCACACTTGTCATATATTTCGTACTATTATTTCATGACTTATGACTCTATGACTACAGTGTGAATACTCCAATTATATAAAAAAAAAATTTATTAAGAAATGTCAAGATAATGATTTCAAAAAATATATTAAGAATTAAAGATTACGCTACCTTTGCGCTGTTAGATCACTGTGCCCATAAAAATATAACAGCGGCGTCAGAATTATTTAACGTATTTAAATTCGGAATTAAATAAACTCACATATTGTGGGTCAACACCAGGGTTGTGCAAAATTTCACTATCCCCACTATTATATAATGGAATTTCATATCTATATGTTCTTTTAATATGTTTAACCCTAAAACAAAACTATTTTTATGCTGACATGCACGATGATGTTTATAGAAAAGATATTATCCTTTTTTATATGAACTCTTTCCAAAGAATTTAATAACTATCATGTGTCGGACTTTGATAAAGACCAATTTAAGCTCATATAATTGATATCTTAATGATTTTCTTTATGTTTTTGAGCACATTGTGCAGATGTATTCATATCCATAAGGAGTTACACAAGTATGCATGCATGTGCATGCTTAGTTACACACATATACTATGTATACTTTAATATATAAGTTTGTGTGTGTGCAAGCTCTGATATTTTCAAATATTACAACTTTTCATTGGCATATACCCAACAAACAAACTATTGAAATTTGATGGTGTAGTTTGACTAAATATTGTTTGGAGCTCCTTTTCTTAAAAAAAGAGGTATTTCGATTCACAGGAAATTCTAAAACAGAAACCCCTAAAATATAATGGCATATGTTTTAATATGTTTTTCAAAATTTAATTTAATTTATAAAATTACAATAATAAAAAGTCCGAAGCTTGGAAATATTCTGTGAAAGTATTATAAATGAGAAATTAATTATTGTTTTCTTTAACAGTTTTTGGTTTTCTGAAAAAGCTCTTATCTTATTGATACTTTCAATAAAAATTTTTTGTTTTGAATTAGTGAGATTTTCATTGTACTATTCTTTTGGAAGATTAATTTCTATTTACACAGACGCCCTATTAAGGGTTTTAAACTAAAATGTGTTCCAATATACAACATATTTAGCAGGCGTATATCATTTTTATTTTATTGAAATATAATCAGTATGAAAATTCCACACTTTTGCAAGCCAAATTGTCCTTTGCATCGAATACAGAACATCGCTTATGAATTATGAATTTTATAACACGCTTTCGTACATAAATATTTACGTTTATGTCAGCGTTCTCTATATAATTTTTCTGTGAATCTTAATAATATTATTTATAATAGTAAATAGTATATAATATTTTGAGGAATAGCACACACTATAAAATAAAAAGAACTTGGCTTTTATTTACAATTTAATTTGAAAAAGGTTGGCATAAAAGTCATTTTAAAATTTCGGTAAAGATTCGGATAAATTAACTGCCTCTTTTCGTAACTAAAGCAAAAATACTCGTTTCGAAATTTATATTGAAACAACAACAAAAAGAGTTAAGAAAAAATTCTTATTTTATTTACCAAAAAAAGCAGTTAAATTCAAAAAGTATTCAAACGTTTATTCTCTGAAACAAAATTCCATATCAAACTATTTTGTTTGCTTGTCAAACTTATTTGCTCTCTGGGTACACACAAAGAAACACATACACACAAATCCTTACACACATTCATTATTAGTTTGTTCCTTTATTCACTTCCTTTTGTATACCCCTTCTTTTATTTCAAAAGCATTTCGAGCAGTTATCCGGGTCTACCCACAGCATATGTGGCACAGAAAATTGTCCGTGGCATGTTGCTCAATGAGCGTATGGTGTACGTGCCAAAAATATTTGCATTAAGTGTCTGGCTGCTCAGGTAAGTTTTAATGAAGATGATAAAAAAAAGATAAACAAAAAAATTAACCACATAAAAGAGCTTTTATTATGAAAGAATAAACAACGAAATGTACACGCTTGTTACTGATTGTTGTTGTTAATATAATAAATTTCTCATCATGCATCATGAAATAAAAGAAGCAACAAGCAACAACTTCAGGGACAACACAATTTGATATCTACCTTTTAGTGTTACCGACTGTATTATTTCAGTACAGTAGCTAAAAACAATCTTTCACACACTGTATCGGGGAGACACATAAATATTTTTATTTAATGCAAAAATACTAAACATGAAGAGTTATTTAATGGCCAAGGACAGAAGATATTTTGATATCAAATGTGTTTCAAAATATATAAATACATCGCATGTGTTGCCATATTATTAAAAATTAATATTCTAAATTTTAATTTGCTACGATCGATAAGAATTTAAAAAATTTATAATAAAATTTTAATTTTTCCAAAATGAAAAGAGCTGAAGGCGTATGTTACATTGACTTTGGCAATAAACACAATAACGACAGCAGGCTACAGACTACAGACTACAACTTGTCAAATATAGAATACCTGTGCGTATATAAGAATGATTATTTTTAGTACTACAGGCAACACGGCTGCATGTCGTTATCCATGCTCATTTCTATTTTGGTGAGCGACAATGAGTAGATGCAGTGTTGCCAGTATACTATAAATAAATTCAATTATTCATTTTCATTCATTTCAAATTTCATCTTTATTTACATTTACTTTTTACATATTAAAATTTTAACGAGATTTATCTATAGATATTACAACGAATGATATAATAATTACAAAAAATTTAAAGCTTTTTTATTTTATTTTTATAAGAATGTTTAAAGGAAAAATAGGAAAACCTTTGCGAAATTCAATTATTGTAAACTTGAAAATATACTGTTTTATTACACAAAAAGAAACAACAAACTGTATTTCCAAGTTAATGAAATGATTTCCTGTCAAATATTGTAGACTTTAAATATATTTTATTGCAATAACACTATTTAAGAGTATTAAATATATGAAAGCGGCTACACTGGCGTATGAAGAGAATTCTACTACAAACAACAACACTTGGTTATTGATTTGGTGGTGTCGTTTGTAATTGTAGCCAACGGCTTTTGTAGTCGGTGTTCGCGTAGCCTGCTGTCGTTATTGCGTTTAAGGAATTAGTTATTCAAAAGATAAAATATTTTACACTTCTTCATATCAGAGAGTATTTTGCTTCTCAGTGTAGCTTTTGTTATTGAATTAAAAAAAGTTTACACAAAAAACTTTGTGGTTGCCCCGGATTTCATAAGATATATTTGCGACTATTCATGAAATCCAGTATCACAATTTATTTAATTTATAAAAAAAGGTGTTGATTTTCGTTGTTAATTTTTTGTTCTATTCCTTCTAACTTTATAATATTTAAAAACCTCTTATTCCAGTCTGTTGCCCACTAAATGGCAGGATTACATGCTGTTAAGATTTTACAGTTTCGATGTACGCAGTCATCATCTGTTTTATTGGAAGTGATTAAAAAAGAAATCCAACAAGTCAATTATTTTACGTGCCAAACTACAAAATCTGTTTAAATAGTGAAAAATTAAAGTTTTAAATTTTACAAAAAAACACAAAAACATTTTACTTCATCAGATAATTATTATCTGTATTTAGACTTTAAAGCGAATCAAAACAAAAACTGGTCATTAACAAGATTTCTGTTGCTTAAAGAAGTCGATAAAAAAATACTGCTTTTACATTTTTGTATTTTATTAAGTTTTTATTACATAATTTTTTATATCATTATTTCTGTATTATTGTATTACTGTTAAGATTAAGTTTTATTTAAAACGAGCAATAAAGTTTTTATTTAACAAAACTTTAATTATATTGTTAAATTTCAGTGGTTTAATTAATAACAAATAAGAGAAAATTATTGTACAACGTGTTTGATAAGTCCGTCAAAAGCTTCTTAATTAATACTTTAACTAAATTAATGTTTGTTTTAAATGATTTTACTTTTACTAATTTGATATTGAGATAAGATGATTCAAAATACTAAACAATTGTAGTCTAATAACGTACACACATTTTAGTGATGATTGAATATCCGTATTCGCCATTTAGGCGAATATTTCTGGAATGTTTTACAATAAAATAAGAATAATAATAATAAAAGCGTGGAGGCTTTTTAATTTTAAATGAATGGAATATAAAAACATGTACTTTATTTCATGTCAAAGAACAAATAATATTAAATGGTTGGTTACATCACTGATCTCGGCTGCTGTAGATCAATTTATGCAAAAACTCTATGTAACCCTGCGTAACTAGACTTGGCCGTTCAACCAATCAAAAGAGTTTTGTTTTCATTATTTTCGATTCAGGAAAAAGAAAAATAATTATTCTTGAATTTTTAAAGAACAAAAAGTTTATCACAAGGAAACATCGTAGACCTTTTTTTTTATATATTTCTTATATTTTTTATATATTTGGCAAAAATAGTTTTACTCTTTTAATTGTTTTTCAGAAATATTTATCATGTGTTGATTTTTATTTATTGTTTTCTTGTGAGAAATAATTAATATCAAATTTTCATTTTTCTTTTTATCAGAAATATTTCTAAGAATCTACAAAATCTGTTGTTATCTTTTATTATAATTTAAAAACTTGCCATAAATCGATTTAAATTCTTTTGCAGATAAAAAACTTCATATTGAAGTTTTATTTCGATATTTTAGAATAAAATAAAATGTTTTTTCTTTAATGAACAATGGCTCGACTTAAAGGTTTGAGGTTATGTTTTGCATAACAAAGTCGCCTACATTCCGAATATTGCGAACATTCTCAATTATTATTAAACAAGAACAACAGTTTCTATGAAATAACAATTAAAAATTAGATAACAATTATTTCTGCCAAAAAATGAAAATGAGAATACAATAAATTTTTCTGGAAAAAGAAATACAAATCAGACAATAAAATAAAAAAAAATCGCAAAATTACAACTGCACTTTGATTTTTATTATAAATTGATCTTAAATTTTCGTGTTGAATGAGCGAATAAACGAGTTCGAATCAAGTCAGACTATAAAAAGAAAGCGTTGGATTCAATTTGTTATAGAAACTCTTGTTGTTTATATTTTTAAAATATAATTAAATGACGAGTACTAAAATTTTTTTATTAGTAAGATTTTTTTAAATTGCATTTGCACGCACTGATCGAGCTCCATTTCATTTGGCTCCAATCGGTTTGGTAGTTTCCAAATTGTTGATTGCGATACCAGATATGCCGAGATTATCTTTGCAGTCTATCTTTCATAATAGAGGCCGATATAAATTAGATTTAGACTAACAATCTTTAAAAGTATGTTTCACACTTATGAAAAAGCGTAACCACTAAATACGAATAGAAAAAGTTTTAATTCAGACACAAGTGTATTGGATTCAACCGTTTCTAATAATAGGGAATTCTATATCTAAAATATATATGAAAGTGTTTTACTTAAGATAAAAGTATCTAAATAAAAATAGTTTTCCTTAGCATTTAGTGGTCACGCTTTTTTTGGTCATATAATTTATAAGTACCAACATACTTTGACAATATCAAAAATATGATAACTGTCGTTTCCATGAATGACAACAACGACATAACTTCAACACGGCAGCAAAAGATTGTCACTGGTCTACTCTCTATCGACTACAATTGTCTACTATTGTCTACACACTCCATCAAGATTATTTGCCTTAAAGATTACAAAGTGCGAAGATCGTAGCGAAAATTCATCAGTGAAGTAAAAAAGTAAAAACTGTTTTTAGTAAAATTTTGGTAAAAAAGAAACAGCACATAATTAAAATTGAAGATTTTAAAAACTGTTAATATTTTCTCATCTGTCTTGTCACGCTACCCCTACTTTCAAGTTCCGCCTCAATCCAGTGCACATGTAGGGAGGGGTCATCCCTTAAGTGCTGATCTCAATAATAATTGTAGTTTTCGATAACTCACTGTTGTGTTTACGTGACATCGATGGCGTCATTCATAATAGCGAAAGTGTCGTAACGTCACTGTCGGTAAATAGTTACAAACCAAAGATATTTATTTTTAATCCTTCTACAAATAGAGCAGATATTAGTTTTATTACTTATGTCGTTTTATTAAAACCATGCAACATTTGTTCACTTCTTTTTTAAAAAGTGGCAGTTTGGAGGAGTTATAAAATAGAAGTGATTTTTTGAAAGGGATGATGGAGTAGATTCCAATAAATTCTTTATTTTCAAATGAAATAATGTTGCCTTTTTCTAATAAAAAGTGTAAGAAATGTTGCACTATTTTGTAAAAAAGAAAACAGCATTAAACTTTTACATAAGACAAAAGCTTTGGCCTGCTAAATATTAATTAACTGCCTGTCCCACGATGTCACTGGATATGGTTCTGATTAACAACATTTAAAATGTAAACAAAATTTCAGAAATTTTTTTTCTTTTATGCGCAATTGCACGACTGAACGATATCTAGCGATATCGTGGGACAAGCACTAAAACTTTAAAGTTTTGTAAACACCATTTGAATAAAACATGCTGATAATCATAATGATATGAGATTGTAATTGGTTTCATGTAAAATATTGAAGTCAACCTTAACTTTTTCAAATTTCTCTGTCGCAATTCATATTTCAAACTGATAACAAATTAATGAGAACATGTTTAGTTGATCAAATTGCTTTCCACCAGCCGAAGATGGTTAAGGGAGGGTATAATAACTGAAAGAGATACAAACCAAAATTGAAATTCCTAAAAACAAATTTTATAACAGCAGAGTTTTATAACTAGAACAATTGCGTACCGCATGCGAGTTTGTTTGTGTAAATTTTTGTTAAGCGAATTGGAAAGAAAGAAAACTTAAGAAATATGACAAAATTTTATATGAGATTTTTAAAAATTTTGTGCATTTTTATAACTCTAGTGAAATATTCAATATGGTGCCGGGCATATGAAGAATGTGAAGGTATCACTGAGGCAGATGTGGTAGTGGCAAGCAAGAAAAGTTGTGCAAAATATGTGTTCTGTGGCGATGAAACTTCCTATGAAGCGGAGTGTTTGGCTGGTAATTATTTCAATGAAGATACCGGCAGTTGTGATGATGCGAAAAACGTGGATTGCAACATCCAGCCCAGTGATGATGTGAAAAGTATATATGATGAGAATTTCGGTAACAAAGAGAATATAGACGAAAGTACACAAGCCGTGGATGATAGCGAAGAAAATATTATGGAAATGGAGGAAAACGAAGTCGGCGCAAACATTATTGATACCGATGGGCAAGTTAGTGATTCCAAATGCCCGCAGCTTAACGGTTTCCACAACATCAAACATATTGCGAATGCCCAATCATGTGTAGCATTTTACAAGTGCTACAACGGTCTCGCCATACCCATGTTGTGTCCCGGTAAAATGTATTTCAACGATAAATCTGGCAGATGTGAGCCACAAATGCCCGAAAGTTGCAAGGTGAGTTGCAGGTGTTCTACAGTTGACAGTCCAGCTACAATCACATCTATTTTCCAGATAAACTACACGGTTCGTTTGAATTGCCGCAAGGGCATGTATGACTTTGTGCCCCATCCATATCGCTGTGAATACTATTTTTATTGCTTAAATGGCTTTTTGATGATTATGCGTTGTCCCCAGAATTTCACTTGGCATTTTGAACGAGGCACATGTGTTCACAAGTCCAAATCGAAATGTTATACTGAAAAGTCTGCTATCTATAGTAATTATTATTGAAAACAAACAAATTGATTCTGTTTTTGTTTTCGGTATTTTTTAGTTGTTTGCACGGTTGTACTGATGACAGCAAAGATTTCATTAAATAAAATACAAAATAGTATCATCAAATATGTGGGCCATGCTCATTTCAAATCAATTTTCCCTCTCCGTTAAAAATATAGCACAGAATTACGTATAAATACTAAAAGTATAAAACATATTGTTATGAATGAAACTAAATGCACGTGCATGCACATGCATGCATACATATTTCATTTGTGTATTGTGTTCTTAACACGTTATGGAAAGTCTAAAAGCACGTTTAAATGTTTTCCTAAATAAACAACACCATTAATGAAACACATTTTAATGCAGACAAGTGTTTAACGAGTGAAACACTTTCTAATAATTTGGGAATCTTTGGGTAAATATTTGGCGAAAACAATGTGACCACCAAGTAGAAATAAAAAGGAATTTAAATCTGACTACTGTTTACTGAGTTTTACTTTTTCCAAAAATTGTTTACTTAAGAAACAGGTTCAAAATATTTCTCTTTGCTATTTAGTGGTTACGTTTTTTTGGCCAATTATTTGCCAAGTGTGATCATGTATCACCTGTATTAATAATGGAATATTTTTCAATATTATATAAGCTTTTTCGGCGTGTATTTGAAAAGTATAAACGCTCATTAAGACTTTTTGTGAAGTGTTGAAATTAAAATAGACATAAAACTTTATTAATAAATTAACTATTTGACATACTGTCATTGTAGAAAAATAAAATAGAGTCATATACAATAAAAGTTGTTTGTTGGGTTTTGGTTTGTATAAGCTTCATAGCCTACTACACCTATTATAATGCGATTTTTTTAAATCAGTTGTGAATTTTTATAGTTAATTTATTAACAGAATTCTCAGATAGTTTATAGAAGTCTTTTGATAAGCTGAGAAGTTTGAAACGATTTGGTATAAAGTGCCAATGAAATTGCTCAACCACCCAACAAATAAATTTCATAATATAAAACTTTATATATTAAATAAATACAGTTTAAAAATAAATATAAAAAAACAGCAGGTTGAATTAGTGCAGTCAGCAACCACTTAAAGGCGACAAAACTCTATTTTAGGTTTTAAACATTCTATCTAAATCCCCAAAATCCCAGAAGTTCCTCGGTACATGGTTTGAAAGAACGACTGTTGTTTCCCTCTTAAGAATTAACCAGCTCTTGTTAAAATTACAAAGTTTATAGTAAATCTACCTGTTTAAAGTGGGTCAATAGCAAGTGTAAAAGAATAGGTAACAAGTACACAAACCTACAGTTGAAGCTAAAGAACGCTTCTTAAAAATAAGCAAAAACATTTATATGTTTTCTTTAGATTAATTCTAAGCGTTAAACATGCAACTCTTTTGTACTCTGGAAAGTCGTGAGAATTAAAGAAAATTAACAATAATAATGAGATTTACAAATATTAAATAAAAAATATTAAAAAACTCTTTTTAAAAAATATACGGTGATGAAACATTTTGTTATATATTTAAAATATCAAACACCATTCAGTTCTATGAAATACTCGTATCTTACAAAGAGAAAAATGTATTTCACATTCGAATTACACTTAAATTTAATAATAATTTATTATAGATGACTTTAGCAGGGACTTTAAAAAATTAACTTTTAATTAACAAACAGTTTTCCGTTCTACTTATTTAAGGAGTTAATTTGTGTAAATATTTATTGAACTGAATGCGTTTTTAGCAGGACATGGCTTGTGCTATTTATAAATATATTAAGGTGGCCCGTTGAATTGAATTGAAAAAACAATTTGGCTAAAGGAAATGTAAGTTGTCTCGGTCTTATCTTATCATTACAATTTTCGTCTTAGCCGGATGGTACTTCAAGTCTCCATGTCTTGCAGTTACTCGGTTAACCAGGTTAAGGGTATTCGTTTATATTTATAAATTTTAACTGCAGTCCTGTCCCCATGGACAGGATGTAGAGAGCATTAATTATTCCATAGCTTGGAGCTCAGTTATAGTTAAAACTGAGGTATTAAGCCTTAAACACAATAACGACAGCAGGCTGCACAAACACCGACTACATAAGCCGTTGGCTACAATCGCCGCCTCGTAGTCAGCTACTTAATTATTTTTAGAACGACCCCATCAAATCAATAACCATGAGTTGTTGTTTGTAGTAGAATTCTCTTCATACAACAGTGTATCCGCTTGCATATACTTAATACTTTTAAATAGTGTTATTCCAATAAAGTATATTTTAAGTCCACAGTATTTGACAAGAAATCATTTCATTAGATTGGATATATAGTTTGTTGTTTTTTTGTATAATAAAACAGTATATTTACGAGTTTACAATAATTGAATTTATTTATATTACACTGGCAACATTGCATCTACTCGTTGTCGCTCACCCAAATAGAAATTAGTTTAATTTGACTACAAGCACAAAGACAGCAGGGACAACAACCAGTAGCCGTGTTGCCTGTAGTACTAAAAATAATCATTCTCATACACGCACATGTATTCTATTTTTTGACAGTTGGTAGTCTGTAGCCTGCGTTCGTTATTGTGTTTAATGCTTGAGTTTGAAACCAGTGTTGCCGTAAAATAGTATCATTAATTTTCACTATCCTTTAGGCCATTATTTTATTTAAAAAAACGTAGAATAGAAGGAAATATCGTTGATAAAATCATAATACTTCGGTGGTCATGAAGCTTTTCATTTGCACTATTCAGATATTTATAAAGCTGAAAGCCAATTGCTTACAAGAGCTACCCTAATATTTACAAATAGTTATATAAATGAATTAATATTACATTTTATTACATATTATTAATAACGATTCCCAGAAAACTTTTAAAAGTCAAAGCACTCATCAAAAAATACGCGAATGAAAAATGTGACAATTGCAGATCAAAATTCTTGTATTGAAATATCCTTCACCTACAGAGAAAATATACAAAATTGAAAAGCTCTTGATTTTCAAAACTTTGGAAGCAAAGAACACTTTCAATTGTTGCAATTCGAATTGCTTCCAAGTAATCTACACACAATCAGCATGCTTGACAAGCGCTTTTAATTTTATGAATACAAATTTGTTTACACAAGCCAGTGACGCCAAGCTTACGTACACATGCTTGACAGCAAACATTTTGATCGTGTCTACTGCCTTTTACAATGTTTGCAATTGGTTACTGGGTTATATAAAGCAAATATAAATTCATTTATTATTTGAACAGGTATTTATGGACGCGACGTCAAATGCTATATGCATACATACCTACACACACACATACATATAAACATACATACAGACACACACACACACATAAACTGTAGTTAATATGTATTAAAATATTAATTGCAATTCCTACTCGTTGAGGTAAAACTGTTTTAATGTTTATGGCCAGCAATTTCATCCCTGGTTGTACAAAAATCAGATATTTTAAATGCCTGTAAAATATTAAAACTGGAAGATCCAAAAGGGTAGCGCAAAGAGAAAAAACTAAATGGCATAATTTTATCAATCACGTCATCAGTATGAAAATTTTCAAAGTTTTTGTTTTTCATACACATTTTCAAAATTTTGAAGGTCGAGTTTGTATTTGTATCGTTTAAATTATAATTTGAAAATACAAAATTTCTCACTGCAAAAGCATTATTTTGTAACTTTTTTTTAATTATTTGAGAGATTTTGAAAATGAGCAAATATTTCAATAAATATTTAACAGTTTTTATATATAAAATACTTCCAATTAATGTTTTTGATTGAGTTTTGGTGTTCTTTATAGTTGTAGAAAAGACAACATCACTTTTAAAACATTCAACTTATACATCAGGGCAGAAAAGCTGTTTTCGAAAGCCGCTACTGATGAAATCATCAGTATCCATGTGAGCTTTATTTACCACTTGTTACGTCGTTTTGTAGAATTTGATAACAGTTTCTATTTGTAGCAATTTTATTATTAACAAGGATACAAGAAGTTTATCAAATTGAAAAATTTCGAAACTTGTTTTTAATACAGAAAGACATGATAAATATTCCGAACAACAATCAATTCAAAATCAATTCTTAAATATTGAAAAAATTGGGAAAAATTAAGGAATTGAAAATTTTCAAATACCGCGATTGAATTGATTTTAGCCCGTTTTGAAAAATCGAGTCTTTATCAGATCTCCACGTTTTGAAGTTATAGGAAACTTCCCTGACTAATTCTGAGAGCCCGTCACTATGTCAGTTCCTGTATGTTTCTGTGTGTAAGTATGTGATCCGCTTATCTATAAATTTTAAAGGGCTGAGATGAATGAAACTTGTGGCACTCTAAAGGGCATTCTTGACCTTAAATTTCTTGTGAATCTAAACCGATTCGAACCGATAAGTTTCAAAGTATATCAAACTTAAAAAAATAATTTTTCAAGGTGTTGTTTTAATACTTTTTCAGCGTTTTCACCGATAGATTCCTCAAACTAATCAACTGTTTACATTTAAAAGTCACAGCGATAACCGCAAACCGGGTCGAAATCGGTTAATCCGTTTGAGAGATATAGTGATCGAAACAAATGCAAATTTCTTTTTTTTTTAAACACCGAAATTGTTATTCTCGAAGGCTTGTACCACTTCAGATAATGAGAAATACTGATCCTGTCGATTTGAATGTAAGAGAATTTTCGTAAAAAGTTTATTTATAAGTCGGCGAATTTGAATGTGGGCCTAATAAATAATTTTTACTTAAATAATTAAAATGTTACAGTATCTTAAAGCTTTTTTAAGAATATTGCTAGTGATATTTTGAAGTCATTTTCAAAATTTATTTATTTTATAATAGTTTTTTTGAGAATTCTTTTATGACTTTAAATTATAGTTTTCATCGTGCTGCTTGCTTTTCATACAATAAAACAAGCCTCACTTGTCTTGTATTTTAAAATGGAAATTCTGTACGAAAAAAACCTTTTTATTAATAAATGGAAAAGTTTAATATTTCTACCCCACCTATGGGGTTTTACAAGTTTGACTTGATGTCTAAAAAAAAAGAAAAAAATATGAGTGTGTTTAAAAACCAACGACATGAGTTTTTATGAAGTGCTGTAAATGTTGCATCCATCTATTTTTCCAACACACCGACAACAGGCAGGGTACAGACTTCATTTGTTTACAATTGCATTTGGGGTCAGATAGTGAAAACAAAAAATCATTCGAAAACACAAACAACAATAACTGCAACTGCAGTGGCAACGACAGCGACAGTGCTGGAGCATCATGAAAATAAATCAAATGACATTAAAATACTTGACAAACGACGGAGATAATAGCGTGTGTAAAACATATTACACGCTTTTGTACTACACGAACACGCTTCATAAGAAAATGTTACTCATACGCGTTAAAGGATATTTTTGTTGCAAAGAAATATTAATTATTAAATAACTTCGTTGTTATTACTAGTAATTTAAGCTCTTTAGCATGTATTTTTTTCGTTAAATTAATAAACATTTTAACATTTTTTGGATCCTGCTTTTGTAAGAATCAGCGACAAAACTTTAGTTAAATATTGGTATATTTTTATCTGAAATACTAAAGAAATCTCGCCTGATTTCAAAAAGTTATGAAAATATAGTGGTTACCTATTTCAAAAGTGTGAACTTACCTTAATGGCATTATAAAAGATCTTATGTGTTTAAGAAAATCCAGGATTTGCATTCTATTGAAAGATGAGTGAAATAATCTTTTCCATGTCCAATTTTATCTAAAAGGAAGAAAGAAAACGGTTAAATCCTAAACATTTAAAACAGATTATTTTTCTAAAAAATATTTTATCAGATCTATTGAAACAATTAATGAAGTGATCACACAGTTTATTTCTTAATTAATTTATAAAATAAAAAAAATTAAAAAAAAAGAAGGGGGTTGCACTTCATGTTCAAGATTCTTTATTTGTTTGTAATGTTATTTTTATTAAATAAAATGACTGAATTTATAATAAAAAAAAACAATTAATCGATTAGTTTATCAGTAAAAAATTAGTCGAATATCAATAGATTAAGCCAAAACCTGTTTTAGTTAACTGAGCGTTTAATCGATTACGTTAAGAGCCTGTTTAAATGAACACCCTTGTCCATTCGTTTAGAAGACTGGTAAAGTTTTGTACTAAACCTTTTACAACAGAGTTAATATCCGAAATGTGGAGTTTTCTGTTTTTGTGTGGACAGAAAAAGGAAGAGACAACTGTTAGTTGAAGGACACTCCAGTCCACTTGTAACTTATTGGCAAAATAATCTAGAGAACAAAGACCTTATTCAAAAAATATATATTCTGCTTATAAGCTGCTTATAAGACAAATTTCGCATAGAAAATTAGTGTTATAAGCAGCTTATAACCACAATTTTTGTTTTTGTGAATAATGTTCATATAGAATACAAAACAATATATACTTTTTCATCCCAATAATCTGAAAAGTAAAGCAGCGTATCAAATATTTTTATTTCTTAATAAATTTGTTATGAATTCCCTTATAACTTTTACCAACACGACAGGATTTATACAACTACGTTTGAGTTTATTATATTGAAATCTGTGACTACAAATAATTTTTACTTTTAAAAGCTCTTCCTAAATTCCAATTTTGTTTTATTAAAAGCGGAATATTTAGAATGAGTTTTATAATCATCACAGCTGGTTAAAAACTCTGCATATAATAAGTTGGCACCGTTTCTGACTGAAATGAATTCGAAAAACCCTGAACTCTATCGCTCAAGTCAAGTGAGTGATGTCTGCCCATCTCTATTAAATGCATGCAGCGGAGTACAAAATCAATTTTGTTTTTATTCATTTTCATTACATAGAGAAGATTTAAAATTAGAAGCTATTTTGAGGAGAAAACTACAATAAACGGTTGCACATGCGCAGTTCGTATGCCTGAACTTCATACACTCACACGACTACAATTACTTACACGAATGTGTGTGCAGTTCAAAAGCCTTCGATCAGGTGCTGGGGGTCTTTTTTTATTATTTATTTATTTACAAGTGTATTTTTATTGCGCGCACACACTTGCACATAGATACAGATATATTCTGTGTGCATGTGCAATTGAAGTAGTGCTTTAGCTCCCAAATGTCATTATTGTAATTAGAATTTTACTTGGGTCTCTTAAGGGATTTAATACTCCAGCACTGCTCCTCCATCCTCCATCCTTCGACTTCGACTACTTTAACGATACCGCAACTTATGTCTCATTGTATTTCATTTGGTTTTTAGTTTTGTTTTAATGTTTTGGGCGTTCAATTCATTTCAATTTCAGTTTGATCTCAATGTTAACAAAACAAACAATCGTTGTCATTACAAACAGAACTTTAAAGGAATTGATAGATTCGCGCATTAATAAAATTGCGTGCTAAGTATTTTGCAAGCCTGTTTCATTATTTATAATGAAATTATTTTGTACATTAATTGTAACGAACTATTCGCTGTTATTTTATGACGACTACAGTTTCAGTACTCCAATTTTTTTATATATAAATTGGTAAGTCCAGTCTCGGAAAGCTTAAAGAAGCGAAGCGAAATTTAATGACAAAGTCAGTGACTTTAAAAATTATTATAAAAATATGAATGAATTTGGTTAAAGTTTTTTATAGGAATAATTGATTCTCAAGTTCTATTTCGTTAAAAATTATTGGTTAAAAGATGGACTTATATCGCTGCATCGATATCTGGATTATTCCGTTCCATTAGAAAAGTGATTTTAACAAATTTTACATTTAAACCACTGGGACCAAAAAAGAATATTGAAATTTTAAAACAAATTTTTAGATTAAAAATCTAAAATTAAGCAAAGAATTAGTATTTAGACTGAAGCTCAAATCCGTTGATATAAAAGTAATTCTTTTTCGCTTGCCACTATCGGAAAGTTATTGGTTTTATCCCGTTTGGAAAATATCGACATCTCATTAGATCTCCACCTTTTGAGATCTTATGAAGCTTCCCTGACTAGTTTGAGAGCCAGCCACAAAATCTCTATGTATATGTGTATGTGTGTGTACGTGTAAGCAAAGAATTGTTATTTAGACTGAAGTTGAAATCCGTTTATATAAAAAAATTGGAATGTTATTGATTTTATCCCGTTTTGAAAGTATCAGATCTCCACGTTTTGAAGAAACTTCCCTAACTATTTCTGAGAGCATAACGGCTCGATCGACTCCAAAACTAACCAGCTCTCAAGATTGAAATCCACGTCATACCCCTGCAAACTGAGTCAACGTCGTTTAAACCGTTCGTGAGATATCGTGAACAAAAATATTTCAAAAATGTGATTTTTTTGAAGAACCATATATGTCTGATATCTGATCAGTTAGTGTTCTCGACTATTTTATAATAATCGAAAACTATATCGTTCACTTCTTATCAAAAGCGACTCATTTGATTTATTCAAAAGTTATAGTAATTTGAAAATTGATATATAGAGTTTTATTCGAAGACCTCAAACGTATAGAATAGCATAACCAACCACGTTAGAGATATGGCCTCTAGGGTTAATCTTTTTCATATATTTTTTTTTTAACAATAAAAATCTATTGAATTCGAAGTTTCATTAAGAGAGGGAATATTTAGAATGTATAAATTATCATCATCATTCCAGCAGAACGAGCCAGTACCGATTTCGGAAATATATAAAATTATATATACATTCGGGGATTTGAGCTGGAAGTGGAACTATAATTTTTAACTAAACAGATAATTAAATCTACTTTAAACCGATTTGTACACTCATAATAGGCACACACACACACACACAAAGTTCCATTAAGCAGAATTTAAGAAATATTTCATATTGCAAATTTGGTTACGACAATATGATTATGAAAGTTTTTCCATAAAAGAGTTCATCTTTTTAAATATCTGTTCTTTTTTCATTGCAGGCCACTTGTACGTTGGCTTTCGATTCCAACAATATGTCATAAGTGAGCGAGCGAGTGTGCTGGTGACTGTGACAAGCGTATTTGAAAACTTATTTAGATTTGATCATTTCGGTTTACAATTCTTCCTCACGTTACGTTTTTTCGTTTATTTTCTTTTCGAAATTATATATTTTAAGTTCAGAACTATAACACCATATGGGGTCTATTTTCATATTCAATTCCGTTCTACTGCAACTTAAAAATATTCGTATTAAGTGCAATACGCAGGATTATTTTCTTGTAGCACGAATGTAATTTAAAACTTTAAGTTATACAACGACGCTTGTTACCGTTGCATGCAACACAACAAAATACGCTCCTGCTTGTTATTATTCGTCTGAATGTAAGCTTTTACGTTAAGATATCATTGAAGTTGTGGTTTCATTTTGAAAACCTATTTGTTGTGCTTTGTTCGGATGGAAATGATTTGATTTTGTACATGCAAACGTGTAGTAGATTTGCTTTTAACAGCATTTTGTGGCATGTTGCACAAAGGATTTTCATTTGTTGTGCAAATTAGTTTGTTTGTTAACTGGCGGATTAGGGAAAAAATATTTACCAAGATTTTTTTCTTTAGTTTTCGACTTGCAGTTTATAAAGAAAGATTTCGATCGCTGGCAAGTTTAGAAAAAGTTTTCATCTAAAACTTGTGTTCATAAGAATTTATTATTAAAGGACGGATCAGCGTGCTATAGAAGAATTAATAACAATCGTCCATATTCATCAAAAAGACAGCAAAAAGTTGTCACGTTTCTTTGGTATTCTCTAAGGCATAAAATATTAATAGAAACATGTTACCAGGAGTCAATTTCTGTCGGCAAAGGCTAGACAAGTGACAATTATTTGCTGTCGTGTTAATGTAACGTCGACGACGCCATTCATAATACGGGCGAATAATACTTTAAGTTTTTTTTTTGGCGTCAAAGATACTCGTATTCTAAATTCGGTTTTTCTGTATGTACTGAACTTAAATAATATAACAGACAGACATTCCTGCTTGTCAAGATAATGGGTGAGACATCTCACTGAAATCCCATTAATATTCTTTCTTATTATGTATGACGACATCGACGTCCCATCATCACGGCAGCGGAAAACTATCACTTGTCCATTCTGTGTCGACTACAAGCGACTAGCACTAACCTTAAAGAATACTAACATATTGTCAACAACTAGTAGACAAGTATTTTTATGACAAAAATATGTTTTATAGATTTTCATTTGAATGTTTTTTGTTTATTTGAAATGCTTAAACGAAAATTCCCAAAATATGTAACAAAAATTAGACAAATCCGTCTAATTTGTTTCGTGTTTCATTTTGCCGCTCTATTTATAAGTTTGAAATCTACGTGTTCGATCACACGAAACATCAATTAATTTCCATTGACGCCTGTGACACTTTTCAAGTGTCTTGATTTTTTTTTTGTTGAATTGCGTTTAATGAATAAAGTTTTGGTTTTTATTTCGTTTATTTTTTGGTCGTAGTATTTTGTAAGATGATTTTTAGTTAAATCTGAAAAAAATTTGTATATATACATACACACATACATACATGCTTGTATGCTCTTCCACGTTTGCATACAAAACGTTGAAGGTAGCAAATGAAATCGTTTTCACTGAGTTCAGAATATAAAAGAGTGTATTAACAAGAAGAAAACTATATTCAACAACAAGTACATTTATATGATTCGGTCATGATTTTATCTGCAGGATATCATAGACAAGGATTGCAGGACATAAACCTATTTTTTCCAGTTTATTGTTGATCTGCTTGTAGTCAAACACAATGTCGCTTAACTTCTTGCCCACAAGTAAATGAAAAAACAGTTTTCCAATCCATCCATCATGTATTGAACGTTACCCAAAGTTATTCAAGTAATTATATTTTTGGGGGATGTCTTTGAAAATGGATTAATTACAATCTCGGGATGACAAAGAGAAGGGTATCAGGGAAGAATAAACGATATCGAAAACTTCAACAAATCTTAGTTGTAAAGGGTGTCTCATTATGAACTGAAGGAATGAATTAATAACAACAGCGAAAACTAACGACACTGAGAATAGAAAAGATCTATTTTATCACCTGCCCGATGCTACAGCACCTCAACTAGAATTGTCTTAGTGTCAAGTTCCCCATCTTGCAATAGTTTTGCTTGACCTGTGGCATTCACAGTTCTTCAAAATGTAGTCTGAGGTTTTGTCATCATAATCACAAAATATCCATCAGCTGTTGCTCTCAATGCCAAGTCTGTTGAGAATGTTCATTCTTAGAGTTGTTCTTACTAAAGGATATGAGAGCATTGAAACAATTTTTGTTCTTCCAAACAGCAGCTTTGCTTTCCTGTTTTAGTACACACTTTTTAGATTGAGTGTAATTGTTTGTAGTTCTGAAAGTTGACCGCTGTAACGCAGGTTTATTCTGGTAATTAAAAATGGAGTGCTCTACGAGAGAAGACAGCAGACTACGGAAAGTGCAGGCGATTCGCTTAATGGAGCAAAGTAAAGTTAATGCTAATTTTCCTAAAAGTTATTTCGGAAAAATCCTTATGCAGTTCCTGAGACCATAACAGAGACTTAACGCTTTATAGCTGAAATATAGTCACATCTCTGTGTCACGGAAATTTGTTAAAGGAATAAACGGACAGTCATCAGAATGAGTCTTAAGGATCTTGAAAAAACCTGTTATTTTTAATATATAAAATAAAAATAAAAACATTTGAATATATAAATAATAAAACCATTATTTGCGAAAGAAAAAAATTATTCAAATAGCCACAGAGTTATAAAACAGCCACCCTCGTATATCAGGATGAGGTCACTCAGATTCTACTACCAATCTTGGGTCTGGAAAATTTGGTTACAATTCCACACGAGCTCCGATGGAAAAGAGGATCAACTAGATTATACTTGATTGAGTAGGAAGTCAGGAGAGCCAACCAGCAAATCTTTTGATTTAATTTAGAGTTTCTGAATGAAACCTCTTCGCTAGGATTGAAATTAAATTTGCCACAAAGTTTGACATCATGATACAACAGGTATTTTATAACTTCTGATCACAACTAAATTTATATATTAAAATTAATCTCCCGTATTGTGATTGACGATGTCGACGTCACATCAACACGACAGCGAAAAATTGTCAGTTGTCTAGTCTTTGTCGACATAAATTGACTTCTGGTAACGTGCTATATTAATATTATACGCCTTGGAGAATACCAAAAGGCTGTTAATAATAATTAATTATTGTCCGCAAGAAAATGACACGTGACAATTTTTTGCTGTCGTGTTGATGTGACGTCGAGGTCGTCATGTGATTCCATATGGTCCATTCGCATATGGAATCACATACGGTTGCTACGATATTTCCGATAGACTACAAATTGTTACCGATTTATTGTAGCTGTACATTGAATTCAAATCTTCGAAATATATACTAATAAAAAATAACCTCAAAACTTAAACAAATCTATTAATTATTAAACAAATCTATTACTTATTAACTATTTCAATTAATATCAGATTTATAGATAGAAATTACTTGATTGTTCTCGCTTTGATTTGATTATTATTGCAATTAGAATTTAATTTCAGCATTTACACGTAATTTAATATAAAACTAATTTGATTTGCCAAATGAATTCTTTTGAAATGCTGCCCATTTTTACACCGGCACTTTCAATTTTATGTCATTTAGTGAAATAATAGTACAACAATAACAAATATGTAAATATAAATACAATTAAAAAAAAAATATTAAAACGAAAAAAAAGAGACACAAAGAAAAGTGTGAAACCTTTGTATGGGGTCAAAACTTATAAGCATACAAATTGTTCATTGTTCGCGTATAGAACAAGTGAATCGATGATGTGTTTTTGTTTTATTACATTTTTAGACAAATAAAATACTCTTGGCAAAAGTACTTTAAACGTTTTGATGATCTTTAATTGATTTCCTATATTGTTTTTTTTTTCTTTACGTTGTTTGTTTCTAGTTTTGTTCAATTCATAGTAGTTGATGTTCATCAGCCTTGTTTCTATAATGACAAGCTGTACAGATTTGTTAATAGCATTCTGGACTAATTTATACATTGAATTTCACTAGCAGTTTTGACCACGTTAACAGTAATCGGCGAATTGTCTTTGACTACTTCCCACTGAAGAGAACAATGATTGATTCTTTGAATTGCACCTGGTAACTCAGAAATATATTTGATGCCATTTTTGGACCCCTTCTGTGCAAATCAGCCATTGACAACTCCATTACACACACACACAATATTTTATTTTTGACGATCGTTTCGCAGCACTAAAATGTTTGACGTTAAACTACAACTCTGGCAACCCAAATGCATGTTGGTGTCAAAATCGTTTGACTAAAATTGTTATTTCAATCACCGTGTAATTTTTAAATAAAAATTTCATCACTTCTGTTAACTTTTTTATTTAGAATTTTTTATTTAGAAATTTTTATTTAGAAAAACTAACTGCCAGTTCGACGATCTCACAAGCTATCGTTCGATCGAATAAATAACATTTGAAACAAAATATTAATTTTAATGTTATTTATTCAATCGAGCGATACCTGGTGACATCGTTTACAAGTCAGTTAGTTAATTCTTGAGACTTGAAACATAAAACATATTTATTTGCCTGAATAATTTCTATAAACTTATTCTTGTCTTTGCGTTATTATGGCATCTTTGAATTTAATAAAACAGGAAATAGATACCTCGTTAGATAGTTTTATCTATTATCCCACTCATTGTTTTCAACGAAAAATAAACTCAGATTAATTAAAATTGATTTTTAATGACTTTAATTCTTTGGCACAAAAAAAAAAAATAACAATAAAAAAAAGTTGAGCGCAAGTAGTACGAACGCGAATACGTTACGTTTAACATCGAAAATAGCAAAATTGTTTGCCATCAACCATCCTGTCCGCAGCATCATCGTCTTCAAATGGAGATGGCATAGTGAACATGCTATCAGTCACGGTGTTGCAATATGTCAAGTGTCTAATTCACATTATGGAAAGAGTTCTTTCTTTTGTAAAATTGTATTTATTAAAATAAGGCACCCGATATAGATCGAAATTGTTGTATAAATTCTATTGAAACTTCGACCGATTTCGAATGTGGCAATTTGTTAGCTCGATTGGTTAATTATTTTAAGAATATAAAATCTTCGCAATTATATATACATAAATTGCTTTCGATTTATAAATTACCATACCAATTAATCGAATAATCCTTAAGTACTTCTTGTAATTGCCTTGTCTTTTAATCTCAGTATAAACTTTAAAATTTACTCACGTCTGCGTGTTATTCACGCCAAGCACGCGAGAGAGAGAGAGAGGTGAGCAACTCCATCCGCGACATCCTTTCCAAAGTGCGCTTGGTGTAGTTGTTGTGCACAAAGTAAACCATGAAAGGAAAAACCTCAATGGCAAACTAATAACCGCTGGTGTGTTTGATGTTGTTCTTACAGTGTTGCGCTATTTGAATACAAAAATAAAATAATTTGAAGCAAGTCCTTGCACTGCAAGCGGCTGTAGCGAATCTGGTACACCCCTGGACAACACCAGAGAATGCGTGAAAAAGCTTCACTTGAATTAATTATTGATTACAAATTTTATAAGTATTGATGTTTCAATTAATTTCTTGAAATTAATATTTTTGAGCAAGTCCCAATTATTGCTAAACTGTATTTTTTATGACCAACATTTTTAAGATATATTTTACCTGCGTTTACTAAAATGTATGTTCTGGCCTTTAATTATAACAATTACATTTTAATATCGAGTATTCGCACAGTCCTTAATTTCAAACGGCATGATGAACTTAATATACCCTCTCAATTTACCTGCTTTAATGGGTACTACAAAGTATACGAGTATTTATGTAAATACAGATGTCTGTATGTACCACAAGAGCCAAAGATACTAAAGCATTGTTCGCTGTGGTTGTAATTGCTATTCTGAGACGAGTGAAAACTTTAAAACATTTACAAATTGCAAAATTACAGTATCGTATTTGCTCAAGTGTAGAAGAAGTTTGCTTTGCTTTTAAGCATCATTGATGGCTGTTGGTGCTCTTATTAAATTGCAGAGAAATTGAAAAGTTTTTGAATTCTTTTCATCATAAATTTGATTTCCGAACGTTCATTAAACAAAATTTGATGCGTGTCAGCTTCGATGCGCGGCTGGAGTTCACTCCTAAAGAATATATAACCAGGAAAGTGAACTCATAATAAGTAATACTAAAAGAATGTGCACCTGGTATTGGAAATATTCCAAGTGCGTGATCTTGTGAAGTAAATGTTGAATATTTTTTAATCGTTGACGTTAAAAGTCAAAGTCTAACAAAAACCTTTCCAAGTAAAAATTTCGCCAAGAAATAATTGCAGTTGTGTGAGCGAACGCCTTAAGATAATAATAAGTTTCGAAGTACTGCTGATTATTTCGATAAGAAATTTTAATATAATATTTTTATTTCCAGTAGTTTGGATTAAGTATGCATTCGTTATTGACACAAAATGACAATAATTGAAATAATCGTGCACAAAAACAGATAAAAAAAGTTAAACAGCGAGCGGACTCGAACTCGGGATCAGAGGAATCACAAACTTCTGTTCACTGATTCAGCCAACAGTAATTTCTTAAAACAATTACCTGGTACGAAGAAGCACTTTGAAAAAAAAGTATTAAAGAAAATGTAGAAATGGTATTTAAGTTAAAAATGTACTTTTTAGTAAAACGTACATATTAAAATAAAATATTGAAACATTTTGAAAAAGTACCTATTAGAAAAAAGTACCTTTTAGAAACAAATACTTAAAAACAATTCTTTTTTGGCAATAAGTAACTTTTAAAAACAATTACTTTTTGGAAAAAATTACCTCTTCATACTTTATATGAAGAATATTTTAGGGAACATAACCTTTAAAAAAAGTACCTTTTCGAAATAGACACTTTTAATAAAATAGTATTTTTGTTTAGAAAGAAACAACATTTTATCAAAAAGTTTATTTAAGAAGAAAAGCCTTTTGGAAAAGAGTATCTGTTAAAAGTAAGCAACTATTAGGAACACAACTTTCTAAAAACTATTACCTTTAGAAAACAGATCCTTTTGGAAATAAAAACGGTATTTAAATTTTAGAAAAGAGTACCTTCTAGCAAAGAGTATATATTGATATATAATAAATTTTTAAAAAGTACCTGTTAAAAACAAGTAAGTTATAGAAACGAATACGTTTGAAAAAAAAAACTTTTTTAACAAAATGTACCGTTTAAAAACTATTACCTTTTTCATAAAATTACCTTTAAGAATTAGTACTTTATAAACCGAATATTTTAGAGAACATAACCTGTAAAAAAAGCACATTTTAAAAATAGACACCTTTGAGAAAATAGTATTTCTGTTTAGAAAGAAACAACATTTTATCAAAAAGTTTATTTTAGAAAATTGTACCTTTTAAAAGTAGGGACTTTTTAGGAAACACAACTTTCTGGAAAAAATTACCTTTAAAAAACAGATCCTTCTGGAAATGGAAATGGTATTTAAATATTAGAAAAGAGTACCTTTTAGTAAAGAGTACATATTGATATATAATAAAATTTTAAAAAGTACTTGTTAGAAACAAGTACGTTTTGGAAATAAAGAATTCTGCAAAATAAAACAACGGTATTTAAATTTTAGACAGGAGTACCTTTTATTAAAGAGTACGCATTCAAATAAAATAGATTTTGAAAAAGTACTTGTTAGAAATAAATATCTTTTAGACACAAATAATTTTGAAAATTAAAACAACTTACTTTGACAAAAAGTATGGCTTGGAAAAAGTACTTTTTGGGTAAAATTAACTTTTAGAAATAGGTACTTTAAAAAGTATATTTTAGAGTGAATAAGCTTCAGAAAAGAAGTTGTCTTTTAAAAACTAGACACTTTATAAAAAACAGTATTTTTTAAAAGTAAGAAAAACTTTATAGAAACAATTCTCTTTACAAAACAGATTCTTTTGGAAAAATTGGCGTTCTAAAATATGTGACCTTTGGAAATTGTATCCTTTCAGTTATATTTTAGAAAAATTTATTTATAATAGAGAGTAACATAAGGTAAAAATCATAACTCATTATTGAAAGCCGTATTGTAAGAAAACTTTTTGAAGCGAAAGATTAAGCGCCATGCCCACTCGTTGTTGTCAAATTTGTGTAAGTGTTGGCACTTGTCATCTTCGCAGTAGCGATAGCAAAAATCTAAAGTATGAACATGTTACGGATGAGTTTCTTTTATGAACACAATCAATCAAATGACGGTTTAATCTGCTGTCGTGTTGTTTACTGTGGCAAAAATTGTTCGAAGAGAAAACCTTTATGGGCTTCCGAACAGTTATGGGGAGGCCTCCTTCCTTTTGTGCAGGTATTTCCTCATAAGCCAACAAAGTGTTCGAAATTCTATTTTATGGTATTTGAAATGGCGTAAAAGAAACTTTCTGACAGGTCCAAAAATTTTTCCAATTTGTTGCAGAGATAAAAAATATTCAATGAAATTTTATTTACCACGACACTTGAATTTATGACTTAATCTTTTTTCAAAATTTTATTTCCTTCTTAAAAACATAAAAACACATTTTGCAGGAGTAAAATTCTGTTGATGAACTTCACAATTTCGCACTTATTTTAATGAAACTACACATTTTTCAATACCTTGAAAATATTAACTTTCAAACACAAAAAATTCCTTCGTTTTACACTAGAAGGTAAACATTTACGTTGTGTACGCGCATATTAAGTTTCATCATTTACATTCTAATTATGAATAATGACTGAAAAGAATTGTTCTTGTTCGCATAATTATGATGATGTTGGTGTTGCAAATGGAGCGCTTTCATATGCGAAGTAGTGCAAGTGAAAATAAGAGTGCATAACTTTAAAAATTCAATTAATATAAATCGTTAACTTTAAAAAAAGGGGAATAGATAAATTAACTTAAAAATTTTGTAAAAGGATGCAGCATCCCTTGTATGATTTAAAAAAATCATGGCTGGAAGAAAATCATGGCTGGTAAAAATGTTGAGTTGTGTAAATTCCAACTGATAAACTTTCCGTTGTTAAATGCGAGATTCGCTTGCATTTAAAATTAAAAAGAAATTTGTTTGTGTTATGCCCCAAGTCATGGGGAGGACTTAATTTTATTAAACGTGTTGAAAGAAGAAAATTATATATCATAAAAAGGATATGTAAAAATTCTATTAAAATTTAATGATTTCTAAATATTATAATTTAAATAATAATAATTTAAAGGAAACTGGCATAACTTTAGCAAAAAAAGAAACTTTCAATTGTTTTTTGTTGGTATAAAAACGAAGGAGATCCTGCCAACGAATTTCGCCTAACTCGAAAGGAAACGTGCCTAACTCTATGTCGATTGGCTATGGAACTACCCATATGTGTAGAAGCAGTGAGAAAATTTCCTTATGGTTGTATAACAACTACACAATTGCTTTTGTTTCAAATTCTTGTTTCATCCTTGAATACTTTTTTGTATGGAAATAATTAAAATTTTATTCAGGTTGGTTTTATTTAATTTAATAAACAATTAAAAACTAATTTTCCTTCAATAACAACAAGACCAGCAGTACAATTAGTTAAAGTCCCCACAAAATTCTGATGTCCTTGTCATATTTGTTTGTGCAAGTAGTGGTGTTGTATGTGTATAATACGCACTGACAAAAACACACTTTCCTTTATTTAAACTCGTGTCCAAGAATTTACCAGGCATAAATGTTGTCATTTAAAAATAACCAAACTTTTTTGCACTTGTCGTATTTTTAATAAAAATTCTTTTTGCTCGTTAGTTTGCCTAAATGTGTGTGTTTGTGTATGTGTTTGTTTGTTAAAATAAAATTAAATCCATGGGAAAATATGCTCAAGAACAAACACCAGTTACTCATTTAACCCCACCCACGGATTTCTCTTTATTCCACTACATGGGAAAGTTGCAAAACCGAAAAACAATACACATCTATGACATTGAAGTCCCATCAAAAGGTTAAAAATCTACAGGATAATATAGCAAATACAATGCCTATCTACGGCATCGCACAATGGCTCGAGATGCTTTAATTTCAAGAAGAAAAAATACTCCCGTGTTTTTTGCGGAAAACATCTATTATTTTGTGTGATTTTTTCTTGCGAAAGAAATTTCCAAATAGCAGTATAAATCAAATGTCACAAAATGCCATAGTTGTGAGCCGTTAGAGCCCTATGTCATTTTGTGACATCGCATGTATGTTGTTGTGTTCAAATTTGCATAACGATATATGCGAATATGCTAAACAATGCCACTAGTACACACTATTGTGTTTGTTTGTGATGCCACTAAAATGACCTAGTGTCAACGTTTGTCATTTTTATATATATCGTTGTGTTGCTTTCCAAACTGCACAAATTCCATATCACAAATTGCCATAGTGTGTCTTCGGATTTAGCTTAGCAATTTTCTTATAGTATTTCAAGTTTCAGGCCCACTGTGAAATTGTTTTACATTTTATAATTTGGTCTGTCATTTAATTTTGTTGCTGTTGGTTGGTTGGTGGCATTGCATGTTTTACATGCAGATGGCGTCCTTTTTTACTCTTGGAACTTTAATTGTTGTTGCCTTTCCTATTACACTGTGCTACAAAAAGAACAGTCGAATAATTAATTACTTGTTCAGCATCATAAATGACAACTTATCACATATTGATTATTAATGACTTCGTTTATTATGTACAGCTTTGAGTCAGACGATCAGTCAGCGTGGGCCATACCAGAATATAAAACAACATATTTTTATACACAATTTGTCGTCGAGACTTTAAGTGACTCCGTGGCGCAACGGTAGCGCGTCTGACTCCAGATCAGAAGGTTGCGTGTTCAAATCACGTCGGGGTCAAGAAATTTTTTTTTTCAGTTATACATTTTTATACTGTTGTTGTAAATAATTATATAAATAAATTCATTGAAACAATCAATTTTAAGTGTATAAATTCAATTTTAATGTTTGTGTGTGGAAATTAAATGACAGACATGTTCATAAAAAAATTAAAAAAAAAAGTAAATTTTTTTCGATGTCGAAAGAATTCTTTTTTCTTATAATTTTATTTAAAATAAAACAAAAATTTTTGTTTGCTTTGAATGTAGTTGTGCGCAAGAAAGAACTCATGCGGCATCTTCAAATCGGTAGTTAGACAATCTTGCATGAACATTTTTTAACAAAATGCTCTTCAAACTTATTTTGAATGTTGGGGTGACCAGTATGAATGAATTTTGCGACGGCGTGCAACAATCCGTATAACTATTTTTTACGTAAAAAAATCAACAATTCAATACTACGTAACTATCAGAATAATTATTATAAAAAACTTTAAAAATTGAAGTTACAATAAATATTAGAAATGTTTTTTTAATGATGTATTAAAAAATATTTGAAATTTATTTTATGGCCTCTTTTCTTTCCTAGAACACATGTAACATTTAATCATTTATTTTCTAAAAAGTGGAGGTTTGGAAAAGTTTTAAAACATAAATTATTTTTCGAGAGGGATGTTGGGTTCATTTCTAATAAATTCCTTATTTTTAAATGGCAAAATGTTAAAAAGTGTGAAAAATGTTGCATTATTTTCTAGAAAAGAAATCGACTTTAAAATCAAAACACGTCTTACTGAATCTAAAATAAAGTATTTTTTTATAATACGCTTTTTATTAGCTTCACTTGTATGTTTGCTTGTTGGTACGTGTCGAACTGTCCTTTTGTATTGTGCTTCCACGCGTATACTTATTATTATTAAGAATGTTACTCATACGTCACGTTGTACTTGTAAAAGGATGTTGGTGTGGTTCATGTTCTTATGTTCGGACAATAAGTAAGTATTTTTACAAGCTTTTTAAATTAAAATATATAAAATAAATTTTGTTAAAAAAAGAAGCTCAAAAACATGCTTTTTCAGAATATCGAACTAAAAGTTTAAAATAAATTTTAAACAAACTGAAAATAATAATGAAGCAAAATACAAATATTATTGGGGAAAAAGGAGTGGGCGTTTTGGGCCCTACCATTCGTATATTGAGCCACCGAGTAGGCTGTTATTCACAATAACACTGGAATTTTGGTTCGATATTGTTTCAAGTAAATTTGTTTACCTTTTAATTGAATTTTTAAAACAACAACTTGTTTATGTTTTTAACATTATTTTATATTGTCGTACATTGCCGGTAGCCTATAGCTGCTACAGCTTTTTTCTCTTCTGTTTATTATAATTTTAATTATTATATATATAAAAAAAATAATATTAATAATAATAATAATAATAATAATAATAATAATAATAATAATAATAATAATAATAATAATAATAATAATAATAATAATAACAATAATAATAATTTTTAAAAAAGTTATATTTTACGTTTATTATAATATTAATCAAGCTTATGGTCGTTTTTTATCAAATTATATTTGGTCTAATTTTTATTCGATATTTCGTTAACAGTCTTGTTAACATCTTCAGGAAATAAAAATTATTATATTTTACGATGAAGTCAAAGCAAATTAACTTTCTGACTTAAGAATTACGACATTATTGTTTGGCGCCGCTATATTTTCATCAAAAATATTTTTTAGATACAATGGGAATATTAAAAAAAGTTTTTTTCTGCAACTGTACAAGTTGTGCATTTTTAGTGTAGCCGGGTGTATTTCCATTAAGTATAAATACTTACACAATATTTTTCTCTGATAATAGTTGAAATGTTGGGTGGGTGTATTTGTGTCTCATATCGTAACTCGATTTATTGTTGCTACTTCTGTTGCTGCTGCTGTATTTTCAGTTGACCACATAAATGGGAGCCTTGTTGATCATGTTTAATGATAATGAATTTTCATTGAAAAGGACAACATGACGTCAAATGGATTTTAATAAAATATATTTTGTATGTCCACCGATGACCATATAATGGGAGTATGTGTGCACGTGTGTGCGAGTATGTGTGTATAATAATACATCCCAGTTGGTCAACATTTTTCAAGATGATATCCTTGGGACAATTCATTATTTGTCCTTCTAAAATTTGAGAGTAAAGCCGAGAATCCCTTGTTATTAGTGTCAGCTTTTTGCATTTTCTTATAACGGGTGCTTTTTTATGGAGTTACATAAGTCATTCATTACATAAGATATTCATTCTTAATATCAGTAAAACGGGCTTAATTTGAAAGAAACTTTTATGAAATTAATGTTTAAGCATGGCCTTATATGAAACACCCATTTTCAAAAATTTTTCGCAGCAATTGCGGCCTCATATCGCCGATAACTCCTTGATTTAGAGGTGCTCAGTTGTTTGTGGTTTATCGACGTAGATAAGGGACTTAAGATAACCCTAAAGAAATGAATCCAACGCGGTTAAATCACACGATCTGAGTGGCCGATTAATTCGGCTATTAAGTGAAATTATTTTTTCATCAAAAGTTTCTTTGAGTAAATCAATTGTAGCGCCCGCAGTGTGTCATGTGGCTCCGTCCTGTTGGAACCACATATCAGCAGGATTAATGCCCCTTAATTGATGTACGAATTTCGAATCATGTTCCTATACCGTTCACCATTGACTGTAAAGTTCTGACCATCATCGTTTTTGAAGGCAGACCATGAAGCCCACCAAACAGTTATTTTCTGTGTATGTAGTGGTGATACGACAACTGCTTGTGGATTCTCCTCACTTTAAACGCGACGACAATTCTGCCTATTTTTTTAACCATTCAACCAGAAATAGGCGTCATCGGATAATAAAGTTTTGATTGGACGAGAAGTTTGACGAATAGAATAACTATTTTGATTAAAAATTTCAACAATTTGCACGCGCTGCTCTGGTGTACGTCGATTCATAATGAAATTTCAAATCAAACCAAACAAAAATTAACTATCAGTTGTTAAAAGGATGCTTAAATAGAGCAGTGATGCCAACTCAAAGTTGTGATACTGTAAAATAAAACACGATGTACAAGAAGTTTCTTGAAACAACGTTCAATACATTTTTATAAAACCTTCATCTGTCTTGCAAATCAAGTATTCAAACCACCTTCTTCGTTCTACTTAAAAAGCCTTCAATTGGATAAAAAATTTAAGGTAACGTTCAATACATATATATTTTGTACTACAACTTATAAGAAGATCGCAATCGAATGTTCGTTCCCTAACGGTGATCACTTTAATTAGGAAACCGAATTGCGACTAAAAGCCCGTTTGGAAGGAGAAAAAAAACTTCCAAAGACAAGCGGTCGCACAAACCACTGTGCTACGCCCATTTACATAAATGGAGTTGGAGTGTTTTGCATAGAAGTCACAAAGTACGAGGCTGTTTATTTCGGATGTATGAGTCAGGTGTTGGAAAATTTAAATACGTTCTGGTTGTTTTGCGTGTCGTTTTCTGCTTCTCCATAAACACCAATTTGTCAAGTCCATCTAATTTTTTTTTCAAAATTGTCGCTAGAAGAGTTTATCAACTAGGACAAACAGCATGTGGCCAAGTGCTTTACGAGTGCACATGTATGTGCGCTTTCAAACGCATGCTAAAAGCATCAGGAGTCATTTCAAAAGTGGACTATTTTTAAAATCAGCAGCATATTAAATATATGTCGCTCTTCTTGTTATTCTTACTACCGCTTTTATGGACAAATGCACGATTAAAAATAATATTAAATTTAAAGTTAAAAGCAAAGAAAGCACGCACGAGCATATTTTCAAATGTTTGTCAGCGTATGAAATCAAAAGACATATATATTTTTTTTAAATTAATCCTTCAAATAAATATTCACGAAAAGTCTATTTTCGCAGGTTTCGATGGTAAAATTAACAGCAATTTTGTATAAAAAGTTTTTGAAAAATTTGTTGACTACAAAAAGTAGTCTTTATAAGAATCCAAATGTGTTCACAAATAAGAGAAATACTACCAAAAACTCTGTGCCAGAAATTAATAAATGAGCAAATAATTGGTTACACCATTTCTGATAACGACATCACAAACAATTTGAAAAGACTGAGAACACACTTCTTATTTCCGTGGTAATTAAGTGGCATCTTTCGCTACTGGCCTTCCTATTGCAGCGTAGTTGTTGTTCTTCAAAGCCAAATTGGTAAATATAAGTAACTGATTACTTTTTAGGCCATGCCTGCCAGCCGAAAGTGCTTAAAGTCAGTCTATGTTTTGTTCCATATTTAATATTCTCTCACTCACATCCATCCTTTTGTTTTGCAGTTGTAAATTTTGTGTTGTTGTATTTTATGTTTTGCATGTTGAATCGCACTCGTAAATAAACTTTTTGATGTGTGTGTGTGTGTGTGTGTGTGTGTGTGTGTGTTTGTATCCAATTACACACATTCTAGAATCCTTTTGTTAAACGCACGTGTTGCGTTTTTATTCCTCTGTTTTGTTTACATAAAAATTTTGTTATGTGTATGCGTTCGTTTGTTTGTTTGTGTGTGTGACTGTAAGCGTTTTGATGTTCATTGTTTTTGTTTAACATTTTATTCAATTCGAGTTGTATCCTGTTATATTGAAACTAAAACACGAGAGGGGCTTTTTTTGTTCTATTGTATGCTTAGCCTTTCACATGTATTTATTTTTGTTGCTGTTGTTGTTGTTTTTGTTGATATTTTAATAACAAAAACCTAAAGCCACTGCAACTATCTAGACTGTGCCATTGTTGCCATTAACACGACTCTGACTTTTATGTGGACGTAACAGTGGAACAGTGGAGCAGCTTGAAAAATATTTATAGAAAATCGAAGCAATTGGGGAATAAAGAAAATGGGAAAGAGTAGGGGAAGTAAGGCTCGCTTTTATTGCTCGCAAGTGTTAATGCTGCTTGATCATTCAGCTTCAATTATAAGAGTCAAGCGCTCTCATTGTTCGAAGAATAGCAAAACCCTGGCGAGACATTTTAACGCGTTCGATATCAATGCAAAAATCTATATAATTTTAATGGAACATCGAATGGCGTAATTTGCGCCCTGCCCTAATGCCGATCAGTAAAATTCGACATCATATTCATGACCGAGTGCGGACTCGAATTTGGTATCTAAAGAATCGTAGTCTGGTGTTCACTACGTCAATCAACAGCATCCTCAAGATTTCTTAATTCTTAAGATACTGAACAAATATAATGCTGTTCTAATATGTCACACCCCATTTTAATAATTGTTATGTTTCAAAAATTAACTTTGTTCCCCGAGAAAGTTTTACAGTTTAAGAATTTTTGCCAAGAGGTATAATTTCGGCAGTTTCAAATTTGTTTGAATCTAAAATAATTCTTCTCCTGCTTAACTTCAGACATATCCTTTAATTGCGCAATTAGGGCATTTTTCTCAATTAAGGCCTTAATAGACCTCAATTTATCATACTACAAGTAAATTAGCAAATTGAGCAATTAGTAGTTAATTGTATCACTAATAGCGTAAAACTCGAATTGCAACCCTGGTCAGTGAACACAAAAATTTCATATAATCTCGAGCCAAATATCAAAATATGTACAAACAGACTGAATAAATAAATAAAAAAACCAAAAACGAAATGGGTGGTGAAGAAGGTGACCTTTGGGTCGCATTTTGCTGGATCGCAATGACTCTAAGAGTTCCATATTTCTATTATATGCAAGTGAAATTTCCTTTAAACCAAAACCTTCATCCATTTTTTAAATTTACAAACACGAATATTCACGAAACAAATAAGAACAACGCTAATTGAGTCAGCTAAATTGAGTATGTGTAAATACTAGATTTAATTGTGCAATTAAAATTAAATTGACTCAAATAAAAACGCATGTCTGAATACGGTATTAGACAGAATTTTTGAAAATATTTGCAAAATTTTTATTATACAATATTTTTTTCTGGAGTGCACCACTGTGCGTTTCCTGCATTCAAGCACTTTCTCATAAGTGTTGTGTAAAGTTTCTATTGTTGTAGTTTTATTCTTTAGCATTGTTTATTGCGTGTTGTATTTAACATTTATTTATCCAATTGTTGTTGGTGTAGTGCAGTGTTCATGTGTTGTTGAGGTCCTCTCGGTCTATTTGCATGTGTGTGTGTGTGTGTGAGTATATCTCTTTGTTTAGTTTATTATGTGACTTTATTTGTTATATAATCCTTTAAACTTTTTAATTGTTTGTAGTCCAAATTTTAACAGATTCGCATACGTAGACAAATACAAATACAAATACACACTCTCAAATTTATGTACTCGTGCAAACAACTCTCGCAAATATTTAAATAACACGGACTGTCATCATGTTTAAAATTTTCTTTACTTTTGTCACCATAAACAAGGATATCATTTCAGTTTGTGGGAATTTTTCGTTAAATATTTTCTTAAAGAGAAATATTTTTGGATGAAAGTTAAAATTTATTTTGAACTAAATATCTTGTAACGTATTTCACTAAAAAAATTCCCAAACTAATTAATTTTTTAAATGTTACATATTGATTTTTCTTTTTTCAAATGCAGCATGTGTTTGTTGGAGAAAATTTATGGTTTTCTTCTCTTTTTTTTAAATTTTTTTATAGAGAATTTGAATAGCAACAAAACACGCAGCAAAATTTGTTTACATTGAAATGAATTTGGTTTTTACTCGCGCATCTTCTTTTAAGGTGCCGTGTGACTTTTGGATAATTTATGTTATTTGAAATGTTTTCTTTACAATTTTCAATTATTACCGACTTTTTATGAATATTTGGGGTTTGTTGTAGGATAATTAAAATTTTGAGAAACAGTTGTTTTTATAAAAAAAAAATAAAAAAAATA
Source organism: Linnaemya vulpina (assembly GCA_963675445.1). Taxonomy (NCBI): domain Eukaryota; kingdom Metazoa; phylum Arthropoda; class Insecta; order Diptera; family Tachinidae; genus Linnaemya; species Linnaemya vulpina. Next base: position 7,894,641 of record OY776277.1, read on the forward strand.
AAAATAAAAAAAAAAAATATATATATATATATATATATATATATATATATATATAAATTAAAGCGAAACACCTGGTTGTAAAATGGTTTCATAAGTGGCATAAAATATGTGAAATTTAAAAAGAGTGAAACAAATACTTTTAAATTTTTCTTATGATGTTTAAACAAAAAGATGATGTCTTATATATTTGAAATGTTAAATGACTCTCGTATTATTTTTCAAAACTTCTACATGGACTGGGAAATTTTATTTAAGTTTATTATGTTATTTTCCATTAAAAATTCAGCCAAGTACACTCGTCTAGTACGGTGTTTGATTTTAAGTCAAAAATGTTACCCTCGCGACATATTTGTGTTCTTTTCTAAAAATATATGCAAAACTTCCCCGAACAGAGTGCTGGTGTCAAAATTATATAAACAATAATAGTTATAAAAACTATATTAACTGATTGATTACTGTCAAATTAGCTGTTCGATTAACTTGAAAATGGCTAAGCCTTCTGAAAATATATTATTTTTAGAGTGTTAAAAACTTCGAGTTGGCATCACTGCTTTATTTGAGCACCCACTTAATAGCTGATAGTTGCTTTTTGTTTACTTCGCCTTGAAATTTCATTATGAATCGACTTACACCAGAGCAACGCTTGCAAATTGTTGAAATTTTTTATCAAAATAACTGTTCTATTCGTCAAACTCATCCATTCAAAATGTTTTATTTCGATAGCGCCCATTTCTGGTTAAATGGATTCGTAAATAAGTGGAATTGTTGTATTTGGAATGAAGTGAATCCACAAACTCTTGTCGAAGCACAATTAAATCCACAGAAAATTACTGCTCGATGAGCTTTATGGGCTAGCAAAGTCTTTTGCCCACATGCCTTCAAAAACGATGATGATCAGAATGTGAACGGTATAGGAATATGATTCAAAATTCGTACCTCAATTACGCGGCATTAATCCTTATGATATGTGGCTCCAACAGGACGGAGCCTTTTGTCATACAGCGAACGCTACAATTGATTTACTCAAAGAAACTTCTGATGGAGAAATAATTTCACGCAATGGCCTAAATAATGGACTACCAAGATCGTGTGGTTCAAGCCCAGTGGATTATTTTCTTAGGGGTTGTGTTAAGTCACTTGTGTGTGCCACTATTATTTGTGAGTTAGAATCTGAATTTATTAAAACGGTACAGCGAACGTAGAGCGTATGGTTTTAATATCAAATCCAGGGGCCAAATTAGGGCACTCGATATCGATCGGAATTTGTACTTAAATTATATTGAAATTTCTATCGATATAGACCGCGGTAATTTGACTCCAGGTCTTGATTGTACATCTGAAAAATACTTAAATTAAAGTTACACTGTTTCCATATTCAAAAGTTGCCAAAATCTTAAATGGCATGTTTTTGCTAAACAGACACTTGACTTGTAAACAATGAAAAAAAAAGAAAATATTTCAAGTGAAATTCCTGCTACAAACATTTGACTCTTCCTTTTTTCAGTAGTTTATTGCAAACGATCATTTTAATTTTGTACATTTAACAACAACAACTCCTCCCTTTTATGGTTATTGTTAAAAGAAAACGAAAACATACTTATGGAACAAGTTGATGACGAATAAATATTGTTAAATCATAAAAGTGTTAAGGAAAAATTAACACCCATCAACCATTTGAAATGTCTGTACAATAGAAACAATAAATATTTACTACTTCGTGCTACAACAATTGTGCTGCGTAAATAAAAATGTTTGAATAGAAACTAGAAATAATACACAAAATAAATGTGTTTATTTAGGTGGTGCAAAGGATACCGAATCTCCCCTTTTCTCACGCTTCGTTCCATTTAGAATCCTGCTTTTTTCTTTTCTCTTTTATGTTCTCTTTTTTGATATGTCAAAGGATGAGCAGCAGTTTCTAACATTATTTGGTGTATCCAAACGAGTACGTACAATACAATTTGCATTTTATATTCATTTAAATGCTGCTGAATATGTTGTACATGCCTGCGAGAGTGTGTTTGTGTAGGTGCGTTAGCATCAGATACGTACACTTGACAGCAGAATGTCATAACTTAACAGTTTGGAATGGTTGATGTTATAACAAAAACACACAAAACAAGCAGAACACAAAGAACAACTTTTTTGAAATTTAAAAATATCAAGTGTATGAAAAAATGAATCTTAAAAAAACATACAGGAGAAACACTTAATAAACATACAAACACACACACATCGTTGTGATTTTCCAAATCTCTTTTTTTCTTTAAATTCTGTACAAAATTTGTGTTTGAATAAAATATTTTTTGACGGGACCACGTTACGAATCTTGAGTTTATTATTTAATTATTTATAATTTGTTATTTATTTGTATTAAAGATTAAGCTATTGGTTTCAGGAGCTCATATATGCGAGATCTGCTCCAGGAATAAGGGGAGTTTAAAAAATTTCGCAGACACCCCTCACAAAATGTGCAAAAGAGTATATCGTTTGTCTTAAGCAGAAAGGCCCCAACTCAAGTAATTGTGGTTTTGTAGGAGATATAGAAACACAACGAAAACAATACCGACCGTAACAGTTTCTAGCGGGTGTTTTTATGGAGTAACACAAGTTTAAATCACAAGATAACAAGGAAATATATTTTTTATATCACTGAAACGGGCTTTATTTGAAAGAAAATTTCATGAAATTAATGTTTCAATATGAAATCTCTCATGTGGCTGCCACGGCTGATGCGTAGAAGGCGCAATATGGAACACCAATTTTGTACAATATTCGCAGCATTGGCGGCCTTATTTCGCCGATAACTCTTCGAGTGTATATTTCCAGGTGTTCAATTGTTTAAGGTTTATGGCCGTGGACAGAACTCCCAAGAAAATTTCAACAGAACTCCCAAGAAAATAATCCAACAGGGTTAAATCATCCCAATTAATTGGCCCATTACGTGAAATTATTTTTTAATTAAAAGTTTCTTTGAGTAAATCAATTGTAGCGCCCGCTGTATTACATAAGTTTCCGTCCTGTTGGAGTCACATATCAGCAGGATTAATGCCACGTAAGTGAGGTACGCATTTCGAATCATATTCCTATGCCGTTCACATTCCGATCATCATCGTTTTTGAAGGCATGTGGGCCAATGACTTTGCTAGCCCATAAAGCTCATCGAGCAGTAATTTTCTGTGGATTTAATTGTGTTTCGACAAGAGTTTGTGGATTCACTTCATTCCAAACACTACAATTCCACTTATTTACGAATCCATTTAACCAGAAATGGGCTTCATCGAGAAAAAAAATTTTGAATGGATGAGTTTGACGAATAGAACAATTATTTTGATTAAAAATTCCAACAATTTGCAAGCGTTGCTCTGGTGTAAGTCGATTCATAATGAAATTTCAAGGCGAAGTAAACAAAAAGCAACTATCAGCTGTTAAATGGCTGCTCAAATAGAGCAGTGATGCCAACTAGAAATTATGACACTAAAAAAAACAAACATGCTACACTATTATTATTTACTAATAAAGACGTTATATTTGCTACTATTTCTGAACAATTTTGTGACGTACTGTATTTGTGTGAAATGTAATGGAATCAGGTAAAAAATTTTTGTGTAAAAATTACGAGCCTTTCTCCTCGCGACCATCGTAGTATAGGTTTGCCACTCTGCGTTTAATTTCCGCCATATAAGAACTCGATAAAGCGTGTAGAAAAGATTTCTTTAAAGATTTAGCAGAAAAAACTATATAAACGTCAAAACGAGGCAAGAACAATCGTGTGACCACCGTGATTCAGATAGCGAATCACGAAGTGGTTCACTTTACCGAGTAGACGGGCTTTAAGTTTCAATACTTTTAATTATCGCAAATACTGTCGCTTTACTTCGAGAAACTGAGAAATAACTTTTATTTGTTGATCGAAAAATAAAAGTCAAGCAATAACTTTTATTTTGTAAAAAATAAATTAAAACTCCAGAAATAATTCTCGTATTCTTAGAAATAAATAAAACACCAAAAATCGTCGGTAAAGTTTAAAAGTTAAGGCATCTAAATTTACACCATGTAACAGAGTGTATGGCTTGTAAACGTAGCACAAGCAACACACTCTCTTACATGGTGATACTTTTGTTTAATCTTTTTATTTGAAATTTGGAAAATTAGCACTATTCGCGGTCCTCCTTTAATTTGCATGCATTTAAAAAAGAATTTGTAAGGAGTATATTAAATTTTATAAAATAATTTATCCATTTTTTATTTGACTGTGAGTGTCCTTGAAGGTAAAATGATTTATTAAAAATAACTTTCAATTGTATTAAATATAAAATGGCTCACATTTTTGTTAAAAAATCTTTACAAAAACACTATTATTTCCAAAAATCTTGTCACATGAATTTCCATTGATTTTTAATCTTAATTTAAGTTTGCGAATAGACGCTGGAAATAAAGTGTCAAACGATCTGTAACAGTTGCTTATCAGCACACACTTGTCTCTGCCTTTACTAAATAGAGACTGGCCATTCTCAATGTCAATGACCTTTTATTTTTATTATTATTTATTTTTAAACAAAATTTGTATGCTGTCATTAATTACAATTTTGTGAAAATATCTTCTTTTTCATGGAATTGATATGAGAAGTACATCGGAAAGGAGCATCCGTTCTAGCACTCCTTAAAAATGTTTCTGTAATAACAGCAGTTATGCACACACACACGCATAAATGTATACATATATACGTATATGACTACGTATGCACACACATATACAAGAATAAATCAAAATTCCCACAGTTTGTCTTCTACAACCAAAACTTCTTCCACTGGTACTTCAATTAAGGAAATGTGTTTTAAATAAAAAAAAAAATATATTAAAAGAAAACATAAACTGGTGAATAGCGTCGCTGCCATATGGAACTAATAAAACACACCTTGACTCCTCATCATCCACTTGTTACTTAAAACTGCTTAATAACGTTATTATCCTTAAGTAAAGGACTAGACTGAAAAGGAACCACTTATAAATTCCCACAGTAGTTAAGTGCAACATATACGAGAGAGCACAACAGGACTCACTTGCACATCAGCTCATGGCTGCAGGATGGGGGAAGGAGTAGCACTTCAAATTAGTGTTGACAGGTTATTTTGAATAATTGCCTTTTTGTTGGCTTCTCTAAGTGCACGAAATTGCTGCCACATTCACTTCTTGCTGGTTTCATATTTATAAGGATTTTCCATATGGATTTTATGTTTCTGTTTATCTTGTGGGCTCTCGAATGCTGTTAGACAACCAACCATTAAATGAAAAAAAGTTTGTGATTATGAATTGTGAAAATACAAAAATTCTCGTACTTGAACTAAAGGATTCGACATACATTGTTTTTGTTGAATTGATTTATTTCGGTTGAAGGTGATTAACACAGGAATTTTCTCATTTAATAAGTGAAAATAAAAATTAATTTCTTTTAATTTGGTTGATTGGATGTGTCGTTATAAAAATAAAAAATTGTTTTTAGTTTTATGTCGTGGAAATTTGATAAAAATAAGAAGATCATTCACGATTTACATAATCACCTCCTGCACAGATTCACGGCGAGCGCACATCTTTTGAGAGAAAACATAAATATGGACTGATACACAGAACAATTGGCTGTTCCTCTATATAGAATGGAATATGAACTGCAACTACAGCAAGAACAATGATTTTAAGTTATAAAAGTTATTTCTCAGTTTTGCATTCATTTTCCAAAAATAAAAGTTATTTTTTGACTTTTATTTTTCCAAGAGCAAATAAAAGTTATTTCTCAGTTTTTTAATTATACTTCAGAAAATAAAAGTTACTTCTTGACTTTTATTTTTCCAACAGCAAATAAAAGTTATTTTTGAATTATGAGTTTATTCTTCAGAAAATAAAAGTTGTTTCTTAATTTTTTTATCAGTAAATATAAGTTGCTTTTGTATTTATTCTTTCGAAAATAAAAGTTATTTCGTGACTTTTATTTTTCCAACAGCAAATATAAGTTATTTCTCAATTTTGCAATCATTTTTCAGAAAATAAAAGTTATTTCTTGACTTTTATTATTTCAACAGCAAATAAAAGTTAGTTCTCAGTTTTTTAATTATTCTTCAGATAATAAAAGTTATTTCTTGACTTTTATTCTCCCAAGAGCAAATAAAAGTCATTTCTCACTTTTCCATTAATTTTTCAAAAACTAAAATTTATTTCTCGACTTTTATTTTTCCAACAGCAAATAAAAGTTATTTCTTGACTTTTATTTTTCCAACAGCAAATAAAAGTTATTCCTCAATTTAATATTTATTCTTCAGAAAATAAAAGTTAATTATTGACTTTTATTATTTCAACAGCAAATAAAAGTTATTTCTTGACTTTTATTTTTCCAACAGCAAATAAAAGTTATTTCTTGACTTTTATTTTTCCAACAGCAAATAAAAGTCATTTCTTGACTTTTATTTTTCCAACAGCATGTAAAAGTTATTTCTCAATTTAATATTTATTCTTCAGAAAATAAAAGTTACTTCTTGACTTTTATTATTTCAACAGCAAATAAAAGTTAGTTCTCAGTTTTTTAATTATTCTTCAGATAATAAAAGTTATTTCTTGACTTTTATTCTCCCAAGAGCAAATAAAAGTCATTTCTCACTTTTCCATTAATTTTTCAAAAACTAAAATTTATTTCTCGACTTTTATTTTTCCAACAGCAAATAAAAGTTACTTCTTGACTTTTATTATTTCAACAGCAAATAAAAGTTAGTTCTCAGTTTTTTCATTATTCTTCAGATAATAAAAGTTATTTCTTGACTTTTATTTTTCCAACAGCAAATAAAAGTCATTTCTCACTTTTCCATTAATTTTTCAAAAAATAAAAGTTATTTCTTGACTTTTATTTTTCCAACGGCAAATAAAAGTTATTTCTTGACTTTTATTTTTCCAACAGCAAATAAAAGTTATTTCTTAACTTTTATTTTTCCAACAGCAAATAAAAGTCATTTCATTCATTTTTCATGCATTCATTTTTCAAAAACTTAAAGTTATTTCTCGACTTTTATTTTTCCAACGATAAATAAAAGTTATTTTCTAATTTCATAATAATTTTCCACAATAAAAAAGTTATTTCTTGATTTTTAAATTCACTTAAATTCATAATGAAATTTCGCTATCGATTGTTTTTATTTATAATTTTATCATGCCGGCTTTAACTGGAAAAATGTCTGTTTGGTCGTTGAGTTTCTTTTTTTTTCTTTTTCATAAAAACCAACACGTGCAAGAAGTGTGTCACGTCGAATTTCACTTAACGTTATGCTTCTATTTTCCTTTTACATACAGAAAAAAAAAAATTCACAATAAAAATCTCGAAAAAAAATTCCATTAAATTTTTTTCTCCTACTTTTTCAACAATTCCATTTAAAATCAATTTTATCCTAAAGCTCATAATTCATATTAAAGAAAACATGACAATAAAATATGAAAAAAAAATAACAGAAAAACTATAATAAAACCTGTCACGACTTTTTGTTTGTTTTTTTGACAAAAAAATCTTCACGGGAGCAACATTTTTTAATCAATAAATAAAATAAAAATATAAACAAAATTCCAAAATAGTGGAGCAACAACACGAGCAAGAGAGCCAGCAGCATCAATGCAAAACTTGATCAGAATTATAAATGCACTTGTGCTGTAGAATTTCAGGCGTGCTTTAGTATTTTAAGCAGGCGGCATAAGCGCACGCACACATAAGCATTAGTGACACATGTGCGTGTGTGTAACCCAGCGAACACAAGTGCGAAGTTTACAGAATACATTCCGTCCGAAAGCGGAGTTAATTTTTGGTGAATAATTTTTTTCGTATTCAACTCATTTTTATTCTATTAGCTGATTCTGTTATTCACCAATAAATTTGCTTGCGGCTTTCTGAGGAATCAGAATGCGTATTTAATTCAACTGCCATGGCATTTTGGGTATTTTCTTTGTCCCTCGTATATACGACTATATCCAAAGTAATGGGGGAAAATATTGTGGAATATATTGTGGCATGTCAATGGAATCATACCATTGTGTTTGCTGGGTTATATCGCATGCATACTTTCGTTTGAGAGCAGCATAAATTTCATATTTATGGAAACATTAAATTTTAAATATTGTTATCCAGCGTTTCAAAACGAATGTTTTATTATTTCTTCATTTGCATTCAACTGGAAAAACGTCACCTTTAGTATGTGTTTGTCTATCTATGTGTGTGTGTGTGTGCGTCTGTGTATGTTATCACATGTAAAATGTTTATTTATTTTTGTAAGTATTTTTTTTTTTATTACTAAACAGCGTATAAATTGATTTTATTGCGGTTGTACTTTTAAACTCTTTCAATTAAGAGTTTTACACTGGAAGAAATTTTTTGTTAGGAAATTTTTACTTGAAGATTTTCTTTTTATTTATGAAATATCTTTACAAGTTTTATTGCTTTTTCAGATATTCATAGTGTTTACAATTAATCGAGTCTTTGTATTAATAGATTGTTTGCTTGAATATTTATACGATTCAACAACTAAATCGATTAATAATCGAAAAGTTTCAAAACATTAATTTCGTTTAATCGATTATTCACCATATATTAAACGAAATATTCGTTTATTAAATATATACAGTTTTATTTTATTCTAACAGTTAATCGCCCACAATTAATCGATTAACCGAATAACATTTAATCGCTTTCAATACTCCAGCACTTAAACTTAGTTTTTCTGTGCGGCGTCATTTATAAAAATTTTTGTACAATCTTTATTTAACATAAAAAGCCATGCGAGATCTGTTCATAAGATTTGGTGAATCTTTTATTTTTCTCAGAAGTTAATGAATTTATATTTTGTGCCTTTCAAAGTAGTTCCCTTCATATACAATTCACGGGTTTAATTTACATTAGAAATCATGCGAGATCTGTTCATAAGACTAGGTGAAATTTTTGTTTTGTTTAAAAGCTATTGACTTACTATTTTGTGCCCTTCAAAGCAGTTGCCTTCAGATACAATCCTCGGGCTTTCATTTTACATAAGAAACTATGCGAGATCTGTTTATAATATTTGAAGCAATGTTGCCAGTATAAGATAAATAAATTCAATCATTGTAAACTTGAAAATATATTATTTTATTATACAAAACGAAACAACAAACTATATTCCCAAGCTAATGAAATGATTTCTTATCATATACTGTGGATTTTATATGTATTTAATTGGAATAACACTATTTAAGAGTATTAAATACATGAAAGCGGCTACACTGGCGCATGAACAACTCATGGTTATTGATTTGGTGGTGTCGTTCTAAGAATAATTAAGGAGCTGTCGTTATTGTGTTTAATGCTTTATAATATAAAAGATTTTCATGATTTGCAAGAAATGAAAGCAAATCGATTCCATTTACAAAACAGTTGTTGTCTAGTGTAGCACATTTATCCTTTCATTATTTTGTAACTGTATTATTTACATGCTTAACTGTTATTTCCAAATATTTAATTTTGTAATTATTTAACTCAAAATGTTTACCTTCAAACCACATAAAAATTATGCATATAAATTTTAATTTTAAAATTAACGAATTATATTTAAATAGCTGGCGCGAATTGAAAAAAAGATGTGTACATATTGTGGCTACCAAAAAAATAAATAATAATAATAATCCAACAAAGAGTAAAATTACCAAAGTTTCCTGTAAAAAAAAAATTAAAATAACTGATGGTGTGTTGTGGAGTAAAAAAGTCATATTAAATAAATTAATTTGTTGAGAAATGAAAGAATGAGAAAAGCTCTTTGCAAGTGAATGCACGGCATGCACAAACTCACACGTCCGCAGCACCCCAAACAGTCAGGCAAAGCGCTCTTTATTATTAAAGTTTTTAATTTTGTTTTGTTAAAGTTGTTGTTTTTCTCTTTTGTTTTTTATTTCCTCTTGCTGTTGATTGTGCAACAGCTACTTCTGTAATTTAACGGTATATTGTTTTCATTATTTTGGGTTTTAATTTTTTTATGCTGCTGTGCGCCTAGAGTTATGCTATACTGTATGCTTTTTAATAAACATTTTCATAGCCAACGTACATACACAATTAAATCGAAAGCTTGCACATGCACGCACAAACAAACCAGCTGCAGTGGCAGTCGTACACGTTTATTGCCAGTTTCCTGTTTATTCGCTTGCACACACATACACATACTTATGTATGCATATTTCAAGTACGTTTTTGTTACTGTGTGCGTGCAAGAAAAGTTGCAAAAATACAAAGTAAATCCTTTGTTAAGTGCCCAAGCAAACGGCGGTTATTTTTTTTTTCTTTTCATTTTACAAAATATATATAAATCACATCTGAAATGACCTCATAAAAGTTTTATAATGAGCAGCAAATATTACAATAATAAACCCAGCGCTTGCCTGCAATTCTCCCGCATTGAAATATTTTTAAATATTTAAGTGAAGTTTAAGGCAGCAAATGGCTTTATGAATGCAGCCAACACGCTGTAACGGGGATATACAAACAGATGTTGCATATAGTGTTTAATTATGAGCGAAACAACAGTTACTACTACCACACACACACACACACATACACACACAACAGCAGTTATAATAATAACAATAATAAAGATAATGACGTCAGCAGACGTTCAGGGCGATAAGAATGTTAATATCATCTTCCGTTCTTTTACACATACAACTTAACCACAGAAATGTGCTTGCAACTTGCAGCACAATTATGTTTGTTGCAAAAAAAAAAAAAAAAAAAAAAAACAACGCGGACGTTATGGATATGCCCGAACATTTAATAAACTTTATGTTAATATTAAAGAAAATAAAACAGAGTTATTAAAAATAAAGATCGCAAAGATAATTTGCGATATCAACAGTTTTTGCTCTGCAGTACATAATAAAAGGCGGTCTGCAAAATATTTTATTTTACAATTCTACAAAAAAAAAAATAAGTAAAATAAAATAAAAAAAAAGGTTTAGATGCAGACTTGCATGAAATTATTACAAGTCTAAAATTAAATTATTTCAAATCCACTGGAGTTTTCGGCCTCTACTTATTCAAAATTTTAGCATTTCAAAAAGGAAAAAATTTAAATCCTTTTGAAATAAGTATTAAAAACACGTTATAGGACCAGCAGTCAGAGGACGACCTGTACACATGCAGTGCTTTGCGCTGGAACTGGGAAAGGAGAAGGATAGTGTTAAGAGGACAGAGTAGAAGATAGAAAATTCGCTGTAGTTAATTTAACTTGTTATTTTGCCGCTGAATTTTTTGCAACAGGTAACGATGAAGGATTTCTTAGTTTAACTTCTTTTTTCACAATATTCTATGTGTGCCTGTGCTTGCAAGTATAAAACCACAAGAGAAATAATTTTTTTTACAAAAAAATTTTGATTTCTTTTGTAAAACTTTGATGTTATAAACTTAAAAAATATTTTCGGTTTGTGCACATCTAAATAAAAATATCTTTTGAAAAATATAAGTATTATGAATATCGGTTGATTACAAGATGTTTCAAAGTGTACCACAAAAACACGTGTGGCTAATTTATACCCAAAATGCGTTTGTGTAACTACCAAAATCAATAGTTTATTTGTAAAAATATATCATATTTTTTAACAAAACATATATATATATATATATATATATATATATATATATATGTATATATATATATATATATATAGCGGGTGAACTTTTCTCGCTACCGGGGAAGAGTCAAACTGTTCCATGCCTAAGAGATAATTATATATGTATATTATTAAGCTACAATGAAATATAAAATTTGAAGTCTGCTGGTATAAATAATTTTTAAACATTTTTTGTTTTGCTAAAGACCAGAGTTACCACTCTCATCCCCGCACTGAAATGATATGATCGTCTGACTACATGGTGCCTCAATTGCACTTAGACAGTGTTTTTGAAATCTTGATTCCAAACAGGAAGGGCTGGAAGGGAGGCAAGATAGAAAAAAAATATGACATCAGGGTTTAATCTGATGGATCAAAAATAAATAATCTGCGGTGTAGGTTCTGGAGTATTTTTAGACGGCCTTGAAACAGAGCGCTTTATTAGATTCTCAGTGAGTTTCTAACTGATATCTTTGCCACTGAGAAGGCGAGAAAAATGCTGATCGATAAAAAGGTACATCAGTCGTCATGGAGAAGGTAGCTAAGAGACAGTTTTATACCTTTTATTTAAATGTCCAGTATTACACGTCTCGAGACACAGATTTCTAGGGAGTCATGTGTGGTCGAATGCCAACTGTCTTTAAGTGAAATAGCGAGACATTCGAGGGTGAGACTTCCTTGGGTACCGGGACATTCCGACTGTCCTGGCAACCTCATTGCTGACGAAATTGCCAGGGAAGGGACAGAGCTGGATAACTCTGTGATCTGTCACTTCACAGGCATTCCCCTATCGCACTGCAAGTTTTTGGTTCAGTGTGAATCATACAAACTCGCTCAATCAAGATGGGAAAACGTGACCAACCGCTGCGTGGCAAGAGCCACATGGCCCCGCTATGACCCACGCAGAACACGTGACCTTCTTAACTTCAACAAGGTACGACTGCATCAACTTGTGAATGTCTTAACTGGACATTGTAACTTTGGGACCCATGCAAGAAAGATGGGCCTGGAAGACAACGACTTCTGTAGAAGCTGTAATGATGAAGAGGAGGAGGAAACAGTACTCCACCTTCCATGTCAGTGCCCTGCCCTGAAAAGCTTAAGGACAGTGGCACTGCGTTCCAACTTCCTGCCAGATCTAGATAGCCAGGCGTGTGTGGAGCTTGTTAGAATATCGACATTCCTAGCGTCCACAGGATAGCTTAATGCGGCAGAGGACGACTCATGAGCAGTCCGGGACCGAATGAACGGACCCAAGTGTATTGTTTCGACAATTGCCCGAACAACCTAACCTAACCTTATTGATTTTGGAAACCTGATCAGGTATCTAAATGAGACAGGCTGGTTATAGCACTAAAAATAGGATCCGTAATATGTTGCGCAATACGCGGGTTGATATCGACGAGTAGTGATCTGTCAAAAAAGGAGTCATGTGGAGCCTAATTGATTGCCAGTGGCCAGATATGTAAATCAACTAACCAACCAAAATAATCTTTAAATTCGCAGATTTAAACTGAAGTCTGAGGCCAAATTATCGCATTCTATATCGATCAAATTTTCAACAGAGTTTTATATACAAATTTCGATGGATACTAACTGCCGTAATCTGCCCCCTGACTTTTAACTATATAATTTTTTGAATGTTTTTGTAGACACCTGGGAAATAATTTAATCGAGGTATTTATTTTAATGAGTTTTAAATTATCGAGAGATTAACCTCTGCAGCCAGTGCTTACACTCGTGGATAAATTTAGTCCTAAAACTATTCTACAGATTTAATGTCTTATGCATAAAAAAATTTTTTATACTTATAAGCTGCTTATATGACACATTTTCTATGCGCCATTTGTCAGTCATTTCAGCGGTTTATAAGCATAAAATGAGGCTTTAAATATATACTGACATTCTGTTTGCTTGAAATAATATAATAATTTATAGATTTATTTGAGTTTTGAGTTTTTTTATATTAATATTTTCTATAAAAATAAAAAACAAATTTCCTGAAGAAGTCACACAATGGAGTGACGAAATATTGAAACACAATTTATAATTTTATTGAAAATAAAGAGAGACCTTCAGCTTAAAAGTATTGGTCCATATTAATATTTTATATATGTATAACAAATCTATTAATTATTAAAAAAAGTTTAAAGAATTAGATACAAGAATCATTGAAATCATATATTTCATTTAAGTTCTTACTCCATTTTAATTAAAGTAACATGATTGAAAATATTATTTGAATAACAAAAAGAAATAAAAAGATATTAATGGAATATATGAAAAGCTGTAGTAAAGGTTAATAGAGATGTGTAACTCTAACTTTATATAAATATTGAAGCAAAATATATTTATGTACATATCCCATGTATGCATGTCAGCATGTACACACTCACGCGTTCATATTTGCAAGACTGCAGTTGCCATCACAATTTAACATAAAACCAAACTAAATTGCACTTGTATTTATAAAAAAAGAAGGATTTAAATTCTTTAATTTTTAATTATAAAATCTCCTTACATGTACGAAATTGAAAAACATAAAATTCCTGTGGCCTCTTTCAGAATGGCTGTCTTTGCTGACCTTTTGAAACGTTGAACAATGTCATGTCTGAAAGTACAATAAAAATACTTCCACATGTCTGAGTTCAAGAGAGTTGACATTAAATTGACTATATTGAAAATATAATAAAAGAACACAAGTCAAACGTACACAAAACAAAAAAGAAAAAAAAAACAGGAAAAAACACCAGCAACAATAAAAAAGCAGCAGGATAATATAATACCAGCACTTGTGTAAAACTGAGAGACTGAGCGAAGATATTTTCGACTATATTTTCACTCAAGTATGAGAAAAGTCATTAAATTGCGAAGCAAAAATATCGAACTTGTTGTTTGTTTTACTATTGATTTTATAGCTGCAATGAAAACTTATTAGGAGTGGTTTTATCTCGATTTGATTTGAGTCAAATTAACGTTTCGTTAAATCATTAATCAAATGCTGTTTATTCTAAACTAAATTCCTGCTGAGACGTAACATATCGCTACGATTTTCCACTGTGTAGACAATTGAAAGTTCTCAAAAGTTATGACATTTTCTGTGGATATAAAATTTATAAAAGTATTAAATTGCAAACAGAATTTAGTGCTGATGATCCAGAAGATAAGGACTGCATTGGTTGTATGTGTTTTGGCGAGTCTGGATAGTAGAATGAATGATTGCCAGCATATAAACGATTATTTATTGTATGTTTATTAAGAAACAGTGATTTTTTTGGTGAAGATGTCTTTATGAAGTTATATAAAAATTTTATTGTATAATAAAATGATTTTTTTTTTAATTATAAAGAGAGTTAAAAACAAATAAATTATATAACAGACTACAATTAAAAGCATTCTCTTGGCAGCACTGTTTTTAGCAGCACTTTTTTGACAGCACTGTTTTTGGCAGCCCAGCTGTTTTCGGGCAACATTTTACTGTTAAACATGTTCAGTTGGCTTTTATTATTTTAACCAAGAAACGACTTAGAATGGACAGACGAGTTCTTGCTGATTTTAGGGAATTTTATTACGAAAATTTATATACGTTTTTTTTAACGGAAAATCGTGTTGAGCAGCAAAGCTCAAATTGTCCGCAGTGAAGCTAAAATTGTCATATTTTGTAAGAAGAGCAGCCAGACGAATTGTAAGAACTTTCAAGGCCTTCCGAAAAATGTACTCTTTCCAGGGGATTATGGGATAGTAGCATCATTGGACCGCAGTTTTTGAAAGACGACGAAGGTAAGAAAGTTACTGTGAAGGGCGAGTGATAAAATGAGATGATTACAAATTTTTTTTTTTTGGCCAAAACGGAAGAGCTGGACTCGGCTGAAATGTGGTAAAAAATAGGCGTTGCGATACAGTTGGCCCAATCGAGATACGAAAAAATGTTGCAATAACATTTTCGGGATTTTCCAAAGTTTTAGTTATTAAAATATATAAGTTTCTTATTTCGATTATTTGTAGGAAAAAATTAATTTTTTGTTTTCTTAAAACCAAAATTTTTGATAATATTTTGCGTTATAACTCTTCCTTGTGTTCCCTATTGCAAATATTTTTTTTAACAGAATTTTAAAGCTTTTCTACTCCTAGTAATTAAATTATGTTCTAAATAACTCTTTTTTTATTTCACTAGAATTTCTTCCCGAATAATTAAAACGAAGTGAAAGCAATTTTTTAAAGTCAATTCAAGGCCATTTCTCTGCGACTAAAACACAGCCAGGGAGTCTTTACTAAAAACAACTTAGATGAACTGAAGATTTTTTCCAAACTTTTACTCAATTGAATAAGAAGTCTCAAAATATTCAAAAGCATTATACAACGACTCAGTAGCAGCTGGTTTTTAATTTCTTTTCAATCATTTTACATGGGCAAGATTTTGTTCAATTATTTTTTCTGTCATGATTAAGATTGTAATTTTTAGAGATTAAGAACAATTCCTAAGAATTTAAATTAATTTTCTTAAAATTTTAACAGCTGAGTGTAGGGCAAAATTTTCTTAAAATTTTCAACTTTAGTGAAACTAAATAATTTGTTATTTAGACAACAAACTATTAATATTTTATAGATTTTTTAACTCTTGTATAAATTTTATAAAATTGTTTTCTGCTTTATTGCAAACAAATATCTTTGAGCCGGCATATTTAATCTTCAAAACCGTGTACCGTGATGTGACCATAAAAGGAATAACAAAAAAGTTATTCTATTTAACAATTAAGCAGCAGAGATCAGAGCTTCCGCTTAGAAGAAAAAAAATTTACTAATAAAATAGTTTCTTTTTCTTCTCTTAATTATGCAGATCCAGCATGAAATTTAATTAAAGCAGGTGACACCACGCTTTTATGACAACTTTGTTATGGCGCACAAGTATTTGTTGCCGTAATTGTGTGATATTTTTCTTGTATAATTAATTATTTATCATTAATTGCAACAGAACACAATATTTAATATCAATCAATTAATATAATTAACTTTATGTCATTTAGTTTTGCTGCAAATAAATTCTATTTTGTGTAGCTACAAAAGCATATTTCTAGTTTTATTATGTAATTTGTTTTATCAAATAACAAGTTTTGTATTCCATACAATAGATATACCACATGACCAAATTTCTGCGGTAAAGCAAATGCACACAAACGAAGGTTTATTAAGCGCATGCAAAAACTTTTTGGTGGCCTTTTAATATAAAATTTTTTTCTTTGATTTATATTTATTACCTATGGAGACTTAACTGTTTCCGTTGTGATCACTTGGGTTGCTGTGTTTCAGCATAATTTCGTTTCTGTATTTACGCATTCGTATGGTTGCTCAATAAAATCAAATGTAATTAATTAGAAAGAGTCATTCTATTTTGTCCTTTTATTTTACTTTTCACTCGTTTACAATTTGATTCTAAAATAACAAACTTATTTAATTAAATGTAAAAATACTATTATAATAAGTGCAGAATGCATTTGTGTTGGTGCTTGCCTCAACGGTTCTATATTGCCTATGCTTCTCTCTAACACCAGCAAACATTTGCCATTCAGAGAGTCACGCTCAAGTGATGTTTATATCAGGGATTTTATTTTATTATAAATTTCAATAAAAATGGTGAAATTTATTTACAAATTCAACATTTCGTGTGTAATTTCTACGGTATTAATATGCGATCCCATAGAGTATATACGAATAGTCCAGGTCCTTATGAACAGGACAGTCGAATAGCCCATGTCGGCTTTTAAGTCTGTCCGTAGCTAGAGACTTCGCTCTTTTATGGTATTGACATTGAAAGAGAACAAAGTCCGACATGCCATTACAGAGATGGAAAATTTTAACTTAGGTTAGGTTAGGTCGAAAAGAGGGGCATGAGTCATCCCAATCCGCTCAGGATTACCCTTAGGCCCCATTGGCGTGTTGTGCGCTCTATGGTAAGGAGTTCCCATTCTACCAAAATTTTAACTTATTTTTATAAAAATTATTTTCAAAAGCTTCTTTGAGTAATTTAGTTATAGCGCCCGATGTGAGGCATGTGGCTAAGTCCTGTTGGAATTACATATCAGTAGGATTATTGCCCAGTAATTGAGGAACGAAAAAATTTCGAATCATGTTTCTATACCCTTCACTATTGGGAGTAACATTCTAACCATCATGGCTTTTGAAGACGTATAGACTAGTGACTCCGCCAGTCCATGAAGGTCTTGGAAATGCGCCAGTCCAGAAATGGGCTTCATCGGAATATAAAATTTTGAATGGATGAGTTTGACGAATAGAACAATTATTTTGATTAAAAATTTCAACATTTTATACTCGTTGCTCTGTTAAATGGGTGCCCAAATAAAACAGTGATGCCAACTTAAAGTTTTAACAATCTAAAAAATATCCTGTATTATGTTTTTTCGAACTGTCAAGCTTCCTTGCAACCTTCTAACCTTGACTCAGTAAATGGCAGGCCCACTTTTCATTGAACAACCGTATTTTCAAATGTTCAGCGGGAAATTGCTTACAACGTTTAGCAACATATTTTTGTTATTGTTTCTATTGTATGTACACGTAATTGTATAATTGCAACCACATATTTTGTTTGTTGCTGTTGTTGTTTCATTGTAAATGAACATAATTTTTTTGTATATAATTGTTTCTGTTGTTGTGGTTGTTTTAAAGTTTGTCTACAACAAATTTATGACCAGCGATTATATGGTATTGATACTAAATTAATGTTTAATTGTAATACAGACACCACCAAAAACATAATTAAGTTTAGAAAATTGATAAATATTAAATACATCTCACATGGATGGATATACGATGTTTGGGAAAAAATTAATATACGTAGTTTATTTATAAAGCAGTTGGTTTTTTTGTGTGTTTATTAAACATTTTATAAGTGCTTATTTGCTGTTTATGCAGTTGATATAATTTTGGAAAATATTTAGAAAATAATAATTGCAATAAGTGCACAGATAACGGATTGATTAAGTTTCTGATAAGTTGATATGTTGTATGATAAATTAATTGTTGTATCAGTTGCAAGCATTCAGTTAAGCTGTTGAGTGGTCAGAATTTTTATGTATTTTATTAAACGTATCATTGCTAAGAGTATTTAAACCATATCAAATTGACTGGATGTTAAAGACAAATATTTAAATTATATATATATTTTTCCTCATATTTGTTGAAAGAACCATTGATTTTAGTTCACACAAAACATTGATTAACTCATGACTCCAAAACAACTGAATCAACATTTTAAACAACCCATTTACTCAACCCTTCAATCATTGTCTTTTTTCTCCCCCCACATTTATGAGGCCAATAATCACTTTCATACTTAATAACGCTTGAAAAGAAAAATCTTACAAACTCTTTTCACAATCATGACAGCGAAATACAATAAAGAGTCAAAGCGGAATCAGCACAGCAAGACCTTTAAAAAACTACCAGCGACTGAAAGAAACAAAAAAAAAATTAAATAAAAGCAGAAGTAGAAGCAGCAGAAAAGAAATAAAAACCCTCTGGAAAAAGCATGTTCAAGTTAACGCATGACTTATTCGCTGAGTGAAATGTTGGCATGTTTTTATGTCACATAAATTTCCATACACCAGCAACAGCAACAGCAGCAGGAGCAGCCAGCAAAATACGTACTGCGAGTAGTTTTCCCAGTGACTGATGTGCATTTGAATTTTCCTTTAGTTGTCATTGTTTTTGTGTTTTGCGTTATCTTTTAGCTTTTGATTTTAGTTAATGCTCTTCTCTTGGTCTGCATGTCATTGGAATAGTGAATATAACACACACACACACACACACGCACACACACACATTCAAATGCGCTGACTGGCTGAGTACGACAACGATAGATTTAGGATTTTGTGTGAAGACAAACAAGAGATTTCCGGAGCTAAAATGTTGTCATTCAAACGCGAAGGAGTTAATTAACGCGTGTGATTGAAAATCGTGAGAAACCAGCATCCAGCGTACAATTTAAAACCAAGACAATGCAATAAGACGATATTTAGTCGTGGTACACAAACTCGTAAATACACAAAACTTTTGTTAGAACGAGTTAAATTCTCGCAGGTATCGGGCGGCATTACAAATATGATTATTAAAACGAGATGTGTGGGATCTGTTCGGATAGCGGCAGGCAATTTAAGCTGCATGGGCTTTAACAAGCGGCAGAGGATGTTTCCGATAAGGGAAATGTTGTTTGTAATTATTGAATTTTAATTGTTTTAAAGATGTGCATGTGGGTACGGCACAGCCATAGAATATTTTTAATGACTTTTTAATTAATTCATAAAATCATTTCCCATAAAGTGGGATACTTTCAAAGTATTTTTTATATATTTTTCTACGAAAAATTTCTTTTGTTTTTCTTAATTTTATTTCCTTATTTTATTTTTTTTTGTCTTAATATTAGAGTAGTTTTAAGTGGCTGCCATTGAAGAGTTCCCTGTTACTTTTGTTTGTGCAAAGCACTTTCGGTGTGTCTCCTTGTGTATTAACACTTGAGTGAAATCAAAACACAAGCACTCACATATTTATTAGACATGCGAACATATCAAGTTTTGACAGGAAGCAAGTAATGCCATAAAAATTGTAATAAATCCTTATAAATATTTTATACTTAACTTACGTACGAACAATTTTGTCATATCAAGTTGAAGGTTTCGTTTGCCCCTTCCAGAAGTTCTCAACTTGGAAGTGACTACAACCGAGTCGAACATAATAATAATAATTCAAATATTTAACTCCTTCGAAGGTTTTATGTATTTTCCTGAGCTTTAACTTCCCACTAGGAAAATTGAAAAAGTTAAAACATCAGAGAATTATAATTTTTTTACCCCATTCGAGTTCTTAAGAGATCTTCACGTTTTGAGGTCCTCGCTGGGTTCCCCGACTTATTCTGAGAGCTCGTCACTATGTCTTTATGTGTGTTTAAAAGCAGGTGAACGGCTGAACCGAAAGAAACCAAACTGGTAGCGTTTTGAAGAGCGTTACTAAACTTGAATTTCCCGTAAACCAATCGAACCGGTAGATTTCAATATATTTCAATAAAACTTGGAAATAGAAGCTTTTTTCAAAGTGGTTTCCTCAGAATAGCTTTAACGAATATAATAATCAGCTCTTAACATTTGAAAACCACGACGATCACCGTAAACCGATTTAAAAACGGTTAATCCGTTCGCAAGAAATAGTAAACGAAAATATTCGAAAAAAGTGAATTATTTTAAAAAGCTCCGAAATTATATCTGATCAGTTAATCAGTTCTCGATTGTTTTCGATTAATCGAAAAGTTAGAAAACTGATATCATGGTGTAAAAAAATCATGGAGCTCAAAACCATAGGGTTACATAAAAACGAGATGTTACGAGCTTTGCGGTTAATATAAGCGGGAAGTACCAGAGATGGCCTTTAGAGTCAATCCTTGTCCATATTATTTTCAGAATATGAGTCATTAAATTCATGACAAACTAGTTACTGATACGTTATTTAAAAGTAGATATTGTTCTTAAATTTAAATTCTGCTTATTCCCTGAACAGACCTCGTATAACGACATCAATGTCACCTCAAACCACTTTTGTAAACAGCATCTCTTCTCCAATCTAATCTAAGTGCTTCATCACAAATCCTCTTAATATTTTAAAGCACTTAAATCGTTTGCATTTCAAATACATAAATTTTTTAATATCTACACGACAACAACAACAAAAGTATGAAAACAAGACCAATTTACACGATAATACTTTTCATAACTGAACATCTTATTTATTGTTTATAAAAGTTGTTGCTAAAATTATTAGCGGATTAAGTCCAAAACACACGAAGTTTGTCATTTTTGTATAGTATCACAAGATATTTTTCTCAAACACAAAATAAAGGCCATAAATAAGTTTAAAAAAAATCACCGTCTAAATATGTCAGTGCAAATAAAACATCAATTCTCACATCAATTTGAAAAAGGCGAATTTGTAAAGGGAGCAAAAGTGCTCTTCAACTATCGCAACTCAAGAGTTAAATTTGCCATCCAAGAAGCTTTTGTATTTTTACAAAAATTCAAAAATGTTTTTGTATTTGTGTTAAAATAAAACGCGAGCTGGAAAGTGTTTGTTTGTTTGTTTGCTTCCATATTTCATGTGTTTGAACTGAAATCTGATCGAGTTGACAACTTTTGTTTCTGATCTATTGCAGTCAATGTCAAGTGTTCTTCTTATATTCGATTTCTTTGTATGCGTACGTACGCGAGTGTGTATGTATGTGTATATATGTGTGTATGTATTGTACCTAAAGTGTTTGTTGTTTGGCATGTTGTTTATTTTGTTGCTGTAGGATTTGTTGAATTCATAGTGATTATTTGTTAGTTTATGCTGTTTAAATTTGACGAGGGCAGACTGATAAAGCTTTAGGTTTAACCACTGATACATAATTTGTCAATCATGATATTTCATCAGATATAATGTTGCATTATTTGATGTTGTACTTTGCACCATAACAACCGCTTCTCATTAGAATCGAGCGATCAGCAAAATATAATACGCGTCTCCAGCTGCTGTTTTAAGATTTCAAAGGAGCTTTTGAATCTTTTTAAATCTCCGCTAGGAAAATTTAAAACTTTAAAAAGTCGGAAAGTTAATGGTTTTACTTCCAATTGTGAATATTGAGCTCTTATCCGATCTTGACGTTTTGAATCCCTGACGTTTTGAGTCCCTAACTAATATTAAGAGACCTATGTCTGTATGTATGTGTGTTAGTAAGTAATTTTTTAACTGCTGAACCGAATCCAATAAAAAATGTAGTGCTCTGAAGGCTTTTCCTAAGACAACTAGAACTGGCAGATTTCCACATTAAAGAAAAACTTGGAAACAAAAGAATTTTCAAAGAGTTTTTTAAAATAACTTTTTGACGACTCCAACGATCGATTTCCAACATCATGAAAAAGCACGTCGGGTCGAAATGGATTAAACTGTTTGTGAGAAAGATCGATTTCAAACATCATGCTTTTTAAAAAGCACGTCGGGTCAAAATGGATTAAACCGTTTGTGAGATATCGTGAACGAAACAACTCCAAAAAAGTTATTTTTTTGAACTCAGAAATTATATATCTTATTAGTTATTGCTCTCGATTTTTTTATAGTAATCGAAAACTAAATCAATTACTGACTCATAAGGGAATCGGTTGAAACCAGACTACGCACACTTTGCAATTGAAATTAGTGGGAAGTTATAGGCATGGACTTCAGGGCCAACCTTTTTCCATATATTTTTTCTTTAGCCGGCCTTTAACGTATAAACATTAAGGAGGCAAATTCATTATAATGGAATCATGAAAGGAAATAGTGCGTAGTTGGCAAGAAGAAGAAGAAGAAGTAGTAATATATTGCAACAACAAATTCTTTATATTTGTCATATATTCCAACTTGCTCTTCTAACTCTATTCCCTCTCCCAGCACAACTTACGGTATATGTAGGGTCCATCTGCCGATTGTAATAATAAATATATAAATATATGCAAATAGAATACATATTTAGAATACTTCTGAGACGGCCCATGTCTAATATTGAAATTTGGTTTTTATAAATTATTTTGTAGGCTGGTATCTACGTGAATATTGTTGTTATTTTTGACATGATGTCAATTTGATTTGATATAACAATTTTTGACTTTTCTTGTTAGTTTTTGTTTGTGTTTAGAGTAGAGATGAGAGCGTGAGTAAGCATATAAGTATGATATTGACGCACGCTAGAGATACGAAGAATCTATATATTTTTACCATATGAAATTTGTGGGATTTATTGTCTGAGATAATTCATTAAATATTTGTTCAGTGTGTCTAAATGCTATTAAATTGAAATTGAGTTGTTTATATTAAAGTTTTTGGGACGGACGTTTTAGCTAAATAGTTTTCAACTACGACACGTTCTACTAACGGTCAATTATTTAAATCGGTTTTAGTCATGTTGTTTTTATAATTTGAACTTGCCGTCTGACGATAAATGTCGGAGCTAGGAAAAGTGAGGAATAGTGACACATGACAGAAGACATAGAGAGTGAGAGTGAGAGAGAGATAGAGTGAACTAGTAACCCATTAAGGAGAGCACGATAATGAGCTTTTTCCTACAGGATAAATGGAGGGATAGAAATCACAAACAATCACGCATGATTCTTGTGAATCACCACATGAGTGGTTACCGTCTCTATCCTAAACATCTATGAATAATGCTGATGATGAATATGTTTACACAGAAAATTTGTTTTATGTAGGATAAATTAAAATTGTTTTTGTTGCTTTGAACATATTTAATGCCTTCATTAGTAAAAGAAAGAGCTCAAACAAATTCTAAGAATTGTGTGATAGAGGACGAATTTCATTGAAAACACATTTTATCATAATCAATTTGAAAGGCATATTAATTTCGAGAACTAAAATTAAAAATCATATACATACATATATCTAACTGTGCCCCTAATCGAAAATTATTAAGGTGGTCCTCAGTGATATGAACAAAATATATTCTACTAAATTTTCGGCTGACAGTTTAAAAAAATGGGCGAATAGAAATCACACAATTAAGTTCTTGTGCAAATGAAGTCCTTGATCCACTTGTTCAACGTCCATGGGCCTCTGGCTGACCATCTCTGGCACCAGCATGATATTAATAAAAAAAAAGGAAACCATATTAAATGCAAACACTTTTATACGTGTAAGCATTTTAACTCTCCACACCATTCAAGCAGCACTCAAATTACCACAGACCAGCACTTGAATAAAAACTCAACAACTTCTTTGCAGCGTAATTTGTTTTTCTTTTGCAACTTTTCTTGTTGCTTTCGGTCTGTAAATTTGGCAAATTTTCAAAAATATGTTTATTGTAGCTTTTAAAGAGATAATAATTTTTCGTTTACAAGTTTAATTTTGAAATTGTTTTATCTTGATGACTGGGCCATGTATGAAAGAAATATGGTCCATGATGTTTTTGTTTTAATAAGCTATTGATTCGCTCACTCATATAAAATAATAAAATAGAAACATTTTTTATATGAAATTAAGTGCGTGTATATTTCAGCAGACTTGATTTTTTTTTTTTTTTTTGATATCTACAATTTGTAACAAGAAAACGCTATTTTATTTCTGGGAGAAAAGGACCGGCACTCAGGAATGACGGGTACTCATGCGGCGCATTGCACTGGAAATATGAAACGAAGGGCTCAGTATTGTGAGGACAGTTGGAGAGAGATGAGAAGAGTGAAAGCCTGTAAAGTCATTTTAAATCGCCGGTAAATGTTTGCTAAAGTACCAACGTACCAGGTGTTGCAATACCCTCCTCTTTACTAAATTGTATTGTCATTCGCTGGTGGCTTATGCTCTGACAAGCGCAGCATTGTTGCAGCCACATATCAGCAGGATTAATGCCACTAATTGAGGTACAAAAATATTTCGAATCGCATTCCTATACCGTTCACCATGGACCATAACATTCTGACTATCATCGGTTTTGAAGAAATATGGGCCCACGACAACGCCAGCCCCCATAAACCGCAATAAATCGTAATTTTCTGTAAATGTGACGCTGCTTCACCAAAAGCTTGTGGACTCTCTTCAACCCAAAATGCGTCAATTCAGCTTATTTATGTACCCATTCAACCAGAAAAGGGCTGCATGGGAAAATATAATTTTGAATGGGTGAGTTTGATGAGTAGAATAATTATTTTGATTACAATTTCCAAGCGTTGCCCTGGTGTAAGTCGATTCATAATAAAAAAGCATTTATTACGTTCAAAATATTTTAAATTAGCGAAGAGACCTATTACAATTTTTTTTTTTCAATTTGTTAAAGTATTTCAAGGAACAGAACAAACTTCTATTTATTAAACTATTGAAATCAACGAGTTTCAAGTTATCAGGAGTCGGCGGTAATATATTGATCTGAAGCCACAGTAATTTGAGGAATAAATTTAATTGAAGCTTTATTAAATAAAATTTTAATTAAGAACGTATTTATAATTTATGGCTAATTAACTATTAATTTTGCTTGTAAGTACAGCGTTGTTTCACATCAATTTCAAAGTTGACAGCATTTTTTTATTTGTATTTTTTATTTGATTTAATTTTTAATTTTGTTTTGGTAAGACAACCTCATTGAATCTACACACACACATACATATATATATATATACATATGGCAATCTCCTTTAATTAAAGATAAAATTGTTTTGTTGTGCCAACATATCATAATCACATAACGTGTAGGTTGTCCCAACAACACTCTTGACCGACTACACTTGAATTCAAATAGAATAAATTTAAGAGGCACTCGCACTCCTTCATTAACAATGAAAATAAAAAAGCCTCCGTGCCTTCCAAGTATGCTAAAAAGGAACCAAAGAAAAAGAAAACACAAATACGCCCTGTAGTCATAATCTATTTTTATAAACTTCTATGCGAGTTGCTCTCTTATTTAAGAACTTGTAGTTAAAGTGCACTTTTTGTTGTTGTTCTGTTAGCATTCATGCAACTGCAATATAAATTTGTTCTGACAGCTGTTTCTAATTTCTTTTTTCGTACTCTTTTGTTACACGGATTGCAGTGAAATGTTGTTTTTAGGATTTTGACTTTAAAAAGTGCACACCATTCAAACGCTGACATTTTATGGTTTTCAAGTGTCATCTCTTGTGTGGGTATTTGAAATTGTATACGTGCCTTGACCTTTTTCTTTTGCTACCTTTTTTACACTTTCACTCTATTCTTGGTTAGTTAAATATGAAACTGGAGTGGTCGGTGTGTATTAAAGTGTATTCTAATTAGTTTAATTTTGGTAATTAAAATTCAAATTTTTAGAAAGTTAATCAGCAGAGTTTGCAGCGTTAAAGTGGAATAGGATTAAATTTTGTTTAGAATATTAATTATTATTAAATTGAATAATTTTATTATTTTTATCGCATGAATTAATTGTATGACGTTATTATGATATCTTGTAGGCTGGTGTTGGGTTGCTGATATATTGAATAGATTAATTTTTTTAAATAAAAATCTTATTTGACTGTTATTCAAAATACTTAATATCCAAAAGTTATATGCCAGTATATCTCATAAATTCTTTTTTAAACAAATTCATAAAATTAAATTAAATGGCACACATAAAAATCAACAAGATTTATGAGCCGTTTGCTAATACTATTTCTAAAGCCCACATTCGTTGGCCTCTTCTAAGAACAGTGGCATGAACGAGAATGTGATTTGCAGATGACAGACAGTGTTATCAAAAAATATTATTATCTTTTTCATTGAAAATATTAAATAACTCAACAAATTTCAGTATTTTAGACATATTTTTTTTATTTTTGCACAGATGACACAGATACGGATGCTGTAGCTTTAATAGAATTGTTGTACCATTTAAATTAATAAAATAAATTCAAGAGAAATGCTCGTATGTGTGTGTGTGTAAATTTGACAAATATATTTAAAATATTCTTTTTTAATAGAGGGTGTTTTCTTAACTGCCTGAGTACTAAACATTATAATAGACGACAGATTTCTATAATGATTTTTATAAATCGTCATTATTTTAAATAATTTCACTTGTGTTTTAAATACCATTCCAACTCTTGGCTACTTTTTCAATAAAAACTGGCCGTATGGCTTCAATGTTGGCTTGGATATTGGCGTTACTGCTTCGTCGGAGTAAATTAATGACTTTATATGTTGCTATAAGACATAATCCTTAGCATTTAATCGCAGGAATGGGCTGAGGGGATATAATAGCCCATATTTTACACAGCATGTTGCCGATTTTAATATCCCTTCAATCACTTAAATAAACATTTTTACAAAATTTCTTATTAAATTAATTTTTTTTGTAATAAAATTTTGTTTTAAACGAAAATCCAATTAACTAAATATCAACCAAGATTATAACTCCTAAGAATTGCACTAAATTAATCTCTAGTTAAATATTTGGGGTATTCACACAACGTGCTATTTAATCATATTGTCATAAAGTCATATTATTTTAGGACAATTTAAACAAATTGTTGTTATGAAGCATACAAAACAGTCAGAAAATAATACGACTCTTTCAAGGTTTTTATTTTTGGTTATGCCGTAAAATATTTGAAGAAGTCTGAGTCGCTGAAACTCTTTAGCCGAAATTTCCATAGCAAATGTTGTTGTGTAGGATACAAGACCAAAAAACTATTCCCATTCTCAGACAAGCTTTTGAGCCTGGCGGAATTAATGTAAATATGATTGAAATGAAAAGATCTGTACATTAAAAATTATACTTACAATTATAATATCTTATTGTTATTATCATAAAAATATGTGCAAAAGAATTAATACTGAAACGTATAAAAATAATCATGAATAATTTTGCGTGTTAAATTTATGGCACTGGCAGCCACTGAACGTTTTTCGACTTGCCGCAGCTAAAAATATTATTCTCTTCATGTAACTAAGAATTGCACTAAATTAATTTCTAGTTAAATATTTGGGGTATTCACACAACGTGCTATTTAATCATATTGTCATATTAAAGTTGCTGGTGACACAAATTTAAATCATAATAAAACCGGGATATATATATATATATATATATATATATATATATATTTAAAATCAATAAAACGGGCTTTACTTGAAAGAAAATTTTATGAAATTAATGTATGATTTCTGCCATGTGGCCGCCACGGCTGGCACGTAGAAGGCAAGCTGGAACACCAATTTTCAACAACTTTTCGCAGCCTCATGTCGTCGACAACTTTTTGATTTCGAGGTGTTCGGTTGTTTGTGGTTTATCGACGTAGACATGAGACTTAAAATAACCCTAAAGAAATTAATCACACGATCTTGGTGGCCAATTATTTGGGTCATAACGTGAAATTATTTTTCCATCAAAAGTTTCTTTGAGTTAATCAATTGTAGCACCCGCTGTGTGGCATGTGGCTACGTCCTGTTGGAACCACAAATCAGCCAGATTAATGCCACATAATTGAGGTACGAAATAATTTCGGAACATGTTCCTGTACCGTTCACCATTAAGAGTAACATTCTGACCATCATCGGTTTTGAAGGAATATGGACCAACAACTCCGCGAGAGCATTTTATATACACAAATGTGATGGTGGTTAAACAAAAGCTTGTGGGTTCTCTTTACCCCAAATGCGATAACTCTGCTTAATTACTTACCCACTCAACCAGAAATAGGCTTCATCGGAAAATAAAATTTTGAATGGATGAGTTTGACGAATAGAATGATTATTTTGACTAAATATCTCAACAAGTTGCACGCGTTGCTCTGGTAAAAGTCCATTCATAATGAAATTTCAAGGCAAACTGAATAAAAAGCAACCATCAGCTGTTAAATCGGTGCTCAAATAAAACAGTGATGCCAACTTAAAGTTTTAACAATAGGTGCTACTTATGCAAATTTAATTAAGATAGTTGCTGCTTTTGAAGTGTAAAAAACAACTTAATTCTGCGCTTCGTTTAGTCAAAACTGTGCAGCACAATCGTCATGCATCACGTTCTGAAAGGGTTAAGGGCAAATCGCTTAAATAAACAGTTACTTGGTCTCATCTTAAATCTAAGAGAAACTTTTGCTGCAGCCCCATGCACCTCTTTCTTAGTGCGAAGCGCAACTTAAACCGCAATTCAATTTCGTTAATCCTCAATCCTTTTTTTTTTAATGATGATGTGATTGGAAATTGTTGGAGAGTTGTTTGTTTCAATTCCAATTCCCAGTAACAACAAACGAACAACAATGGAAGGCCTGTCAAATCTAATAATAATTTCTCTTTATATTCTTTGCGGTACTTATGGAATGCATTTAATTTTTGGGAAAATTAAAAATCTTTCCATTTAAATGATGTTAAATTTGATTTTTTTTCCAACAAATTTGATTTAGTCAAAAGCAGACATAAACACATCAGCTACAAAAGTCGCACTCGAATAATCGTTAACAAGAAAACTGTCCCTGAGAAAATTTTTATTAAATGCTTGGAACAAATGCAATAAGTGGATTTCGAGAGAGAGGGGGCGGGGGAGTATGTCATGTAGCCATAATGTAAACAGTGTGATTATTAGGTGCGAATGATGTTTGTTGTATGTGCGTACATGCTTCTTCTGCTTGTTTTTATTGTTTTTGTTTGTTCAAAGTTAATGCAATTATTGTTGCTGGTTCTTTTTTTTTCTTCTTTTCTTTTTCCCAGTTCAGCTGAGTTTTATTAGGGGAAATTTTCACCATTAAAAACACGTTCATGTGTGTGAGTGCACATAATTTGATATTGATAAATGTGTTTTAAACAAGTTGTTAAATGGATATTTTTATGGTTTTAATTAAATTGTTGATTAATTTTATGGCATTTTTTTGTTTGTTTTGGTCCTGCACCACAATATTTTTTGGAGTGGAATTATTTCTAATAGTTTTGAGTAAATTTGTGAAGAAAATTGTTTGACATCTAAAGATTTCTTTTTATTAAAAGGCAAAATAAATTGACTAGGATTTTGTTAGTTGAAGAAAAATAGTGTTCAAAGTACATTAACATGAGTTTTTTATTTTTTTTAACTAAAACCGGTACTGAATTATGGAAGGGAGGGGATAGTTTTGAGAGCACAAACTTAAGAATATGAGATGACAGAGAATTTTTACAAGCAATTTTTATTATTATTTCTTGTTTGTTATTCTACTGCTCCGGAGAAATGTTCGTTAGAGTAAGCAAAATGTGGGGGATCAGGACAGAAAACTTCGAACCCAAACTACTTCAGCCAACAGCGCTATTTTTCAAGGTAACCTTCTTGCAATCGGATAAGCGTCGTGATATAATAAATATATATAATTTTACATATCCGATTGCTCCCGATTTTGATATTTTTCAACCTAATAAATTATTTCAGCGCTTTAATATGCCGACCTCCATATAATGATCGATTAGTTCCCGCCTTTTTCATATAGCAGATTTGGCGATTGCCAACCAGGCACTCTGATGCAGCAATTAATTTATCATTTCAATACATTTTACATTTTGAGCCAGTCTAATTTATATTTGCAATAAAACTATCTGAATGTTGAATAGATATATTTTGTTTCGTTGTTCAAATAATCTCACTTTTCGGAAACTTATTCAATGGATTTGTCTGTCTTTTCTATAGAAGATGATGATGACATTGTTGTTGATGGGCGAAAGCAAATTTAAATGATGATGAAAACAATAATAATGCAGCTACTGACTGTTGGCGATCTTGGCTAAAATACAAGAGAGAAACAAGTGAAAAGAAAAACAAATTAACAACAGAGGAAAAAAAAGGCAACACAATATACGACACTAAACTGTGTGTTTACTAATTTTAACAATGATGTAACTTGTCGTAAATACACACACCAACAACCGCACTTGAACGAAGCAGAAACCTAAAAACGAAATGTTGCGGCAAGAAAATCTTGCAAGCAACAACAACAACGTTGAACAAAATAAAGAAGAACATTTTCACAAAAACGGAAAAGCGTCACTATAAATTGGGCGCGTGGCCAAAACAGCATCGTGTTTTTAAGAAAAAAAGAAATTAAAAAAGAAAAACGGATTTGAGTTGTAGTAGTTGTTGTTGTTGTTATTGTTCAGCTACTGTTAAATGTTTTTCTGAATTAAGTTGCCTGTCATGACACGTTGCCATACAAAACTGATACTTAAGGCAGACGTACGCCAAATTTAAGTGTTTGCCAAAAAAATATGGAGGGGAAGAAACTAAAAACGAGCATAAAAAATAATTGTATGTGGATGCTAAATATTAACACTTGAACGCATCTTCATACAAACGTATAAACGTATTATATGACCATTTTTTATGTTGTTGTTCTTATTTACGCAGAAAATTCAATAAAACAACGAGAGCAAACTGGTGTTTGTGGACAAGCAGAAAACGAGAAGCAAAAGAACCAGAACGTATTTAAATTTTCCAACACCTGACTCATACATCCGAAATAAACATCCTCGTATGTTGTGACTTCTATGCAAAACACTCGAACTCCATTTATGTATATGGGCGTAGCACAGTGGTTTGTGCGACCGCTTGTCTTTGGAAGTTTTTTTTCTCCTTCCAAACGGGCTTTTAGTCGCAATTCGATTTCCTAATTAAAGTGATCACCGTTAGGGAACGAACATTTCGATTGCTGAAATTTCTTCTTATAATTTGTAGTACAAAATATATGTATTGAACGTTACCTTAAATTTTTTATCCAATTGAAAGCTTTTTGAGTAGAACGAAGAAGGTGGTTTGAATACTTGATTTGCAAGACAGATGAAGGTTTTATAAAAATGTATTGAACGTTGTTTCAAGAAACTTCTTGTACAGCGTGTTTTATTTTACAGTATCACAACTTTGAGTTGGCATCACTGCTTTATTTGGGCACTCATTTAACAGCTGATATTTTCTTTTTGTTTCGCTTACTTTCAAATTTCATTATGAATCCGTTTACACCAGAAAACCACGTGCAAATTGTTGAAAATTTTAATGAAAATAATTGTTCTATTCTTCAAACTCATCCATTCAAAATTTTATATTCCGATGAAGTCCATTTCTGGTTGAATAGGTACATAATTAAGCAGAATTATTGCATTTGGAGCGAGACAAATCCACAAGGTTTTGTAGAAACACAAGTAAATCCACAGCAAATCACGGTTTGGTGCGCTTAATAGGCTGCCGGAGTCACTGGTCTTCTAAAACGAATGGTCAGAATGTTACTGCAAATGGCGAACGGTATGGAAATAGATTAGAAATTTTTCCTACCTCAATTACGTGGCACTGGTCGTGCTGATATGCCACACAGCGGGCTCTACAATTGATTAACTCAAAAAAACTTTTGACGAAAATATAATTTCACGTAAATGGCCGAATTAATCAAGATTGTGTGATTTAACCCCACTGGATTATTTTCTTTGGCGTTGTATTAAGTCACTTTTCTACATCGGTAAACCACAAACAATTAAGTTATCACGCGAAATAAGGCCGCAAATTCTGCGGAAAGTTGTTGAAAATTGGTGTTCAAAAATTAGCCTTCTATGCTCGAGCCGTGGCGGCCACATGCCCGAAATCATATTTAATTATCAATTTCATAGAATTTTCTTTCAATTAAAGCCCGTTTCATTGATATTAAAAATATATTTCCTCGTTTTATTACAATTTCGACTTGTATCATTCTATAAAAAACACACATTTATTTATATATAAAAAAAAAACGATGAAGAACTGAATTGACTTAGAAATATAAGATCAGCCACACACTGAATTCGATATTTTTCGAGGTTCCGAGTTAAGGAATCGTAGCGAATTAATTAAATTTTATAACAGGACATGATTAGTCCCAGATTATAATCGATGCAGATCTGAATTTTTAAAGCATCTCTTGTGAGTTTTAAAAACAATACATAATGCATGATAATATATTAAATATATAAAACCACTTACCCCATAAATTGATGATCGTTTCTGAAAAAGAAAATTTTTAAATTAATAATTTTCTAAGAATTTTTCGCTTAAAAATTATTTCATATAAAAAATTAAAAAAGGGATATAAACTAAACCACTGTGCTTCTCTACAACTTCAATAAATGCTGCAAGTTTTTGTAGGAAATTTTTAACGGAAAAACATTTTAACCCCTTCAATGATTCAACATTGAAAATATCTGACAAAAAGAATCAGTACAACAACAACAAAAACAACATATTCGTATTTTTTAAAAACAAAATATTCAAGACTGAAAATCCTTTTTGGAGAAAAACGATGCCATCACCACAAATAAAAAAGAAAGGAAAACGTACATCACAAAACTATGAAGAGTTTAAAATTAAAATAGTTCTGGAGTGGTGTGGCGAAGTTCAGCAAAAGAAAAAGAAAAAAAAATCAGAAGAAGAGAAGAAAAAGAATCGTACAACAACAACTCAAAAGTGTTGTTGCAAATTAAAAACATATTGTCATGTGTGTTATTTTTCATATCACTTCTATGCAATATTGCATTAACAAAACAACAACAACACGAACAACACGAACAACAGGAACAACACAATAGGATCAAGCAACAACTTATTCTACTCCAACAGCAACAATAACAAAAAAGAGAGCTAAATTTAACTAAAAATATCCTCCTCTTGGCAAAAAGTATAAGAAAATAATAAAAACACTCGCCTCAATTTCAATTTCAATTCTTTTCTTTTAATATATTTTTGCTCTCGTTTTTTATTTGAATAAAATGTTTTTCTTTTTTATCACAAGAACTTATTTTGTTGCAATATGCTTTTGTTGTTGGTGGCGGGGTTGGTGCCTGAGCTGGTGGCAGTGTTGTTTCTTGTTTATTTTATACAATTTTCCTATTTTATTTTTCGCCACATGGTGTACTCTGGCGTTCATTAACTTTTTGCATATTAATAAATTGTTTTTACACAAACAACAACAACAACAACCGAAAGTAAAGCCTGCTGAAAGTGCACAATATTTTCTTTTTTATTATTATTTTTATACAATATTTTTTATATAACACATTTAACTATTCTTTCGAAATTAAGTTATTTTTTTTTTTGTGTAAGAAATTTGTTACAGAACTTAAAAAGGATCCATTCTTTAATACGCTTGTAAGTAACTAATAGATTTAACCCTGGATGATTGTTGTTCGTCGAATCGATTCAGCTTATTTGCTCTTTATTCGTATCGAATAGTGAGAGAGAAAACGTTTTATGTTATATCTTATTATTATTTTAAAAATATACTCAAATTAATATATTTTTGTTTAATTTTAACTTTAAAAATTGTTCGACGGTTTAACGAAGAATAGCCTTAATCCTTCCAGGGTTAAAGTTACACTGCAAAGTTATTGTAACGTGACTGATGCTCTATAGTGTCTGAAATAAATGATTATATGAATACAGGAAAACTTATTGTCTAGCGATGCCGCATCGGAGAAGTTATTTCGTATCGGAGTTATATTTTGGCGACAGACATAAATATATTATTTGTAAACAGTTTCTCTTTCATTATTTTCTATTAGAATGTATCCATTTGAACAATATCTATGCGAAATATTTCGATTCGAAAAATTTATATTCCAGTTATTTGAATTTGAATCATTTCTATTCGCATAACTTTGGGCGAATAATTTATATTCGAATAATTTCTGTTTGAATAATTTTCTTTTGAAAAATTTCTACTTATGGAACTCCTTTTAAATAATAATTTTTGTTCGTACTAGTTTTCCTCGAATAACTTCTATTCGAATAATTTCTATTGGAATTATTTCTATTGGAAAAATTAATCTTCCAAAAATTTCTATTCGAATAATTTTTATATTTTTGTATATTTTATATTCAAATAATATTTATTCGAATAATTTTGCTGGGATAATTTTGGTTTAATAATTTATATTCGATGAGTTTCCATTCCAATAATTTTTATTGAATTAATTTCAATTCGAATAATTTCTTTTCGCTTAGTTTCCTTTTGAATAATTTCTGTGTTGTGGAATTTCTTTTAAAATAATTATACTTAAATAATTTTTATTCGAACTAACTTTCCTCGAATAACTTCTATTCGAATAATTTCTATTATAATTATTTCTATTGGATCAATTTCTCTTCGAACAATTTCCATTCGAATAATTTTTGTTTGTATAATTTATATTCAAACAATATTTATTCGAATAATTTCGCTGGAGTAATCTCTCACCAATAATTTTTATTCGATAAGTTTCCATTCAAATAATTTCTATTGCATTCATTTCAATTCAAACAATTTCTATTCGAACAATGTTGGTGCAGTAACTTTGGTCGAATAATTTATAATCGATGACTTTCCATTCGAATAATTTGCTAATATTCACTAGAAGAATTTTCTTTCAAATGATTTCTGTTTTTATAAATTGTATTGAAATAAATTACATTCAAATAATTTCGATTTGACTTAATTTTGCTGGAATAATTTGTATTCGAACAATGTTTAGTCGAATATTTTTAATTTCAACAACTTTAATTCGCATCATTTCAGTCGAATAATTTATATTCGAAAAGTTACTCTTCGTATTGTTTATATTAGAATAATTTGTATTAGAATGATTCGAATAACTTTCATTTGTTATAATTATAGTTGTACTCATTCATTGAGGATATTTTAAATAAATATTTTTTATAGTCCGTTATTTTTATCCAGCAATCAAAATATTATTTTATATTTAAAAAGTCAATCATTATTTAATAAATTCGAAAATTTATGCTTCATAATCTACTTTTCGAGATGATAAACGCAAAAGCGTATGAGTACTGATGATGGAAGTGTAGTAGTTTCCAAAAAGCGTTGCTGCTTAATAAAATTCATGTTTATTTTATTTTGTTTCTTGGCAACTATTTAACATGACTTACTTATTAAAACTCATTACGAATCTTAGATTATCATCAATGTATCGTTTATGTTACACGGAAGTCTTGTGCTCACATCGAAACACAACCTTTAAAACTTTAATATCAATAAATTCTATTTCTTTAATTTTTATATAATTTCTGTTAAACCTTTTTGCTTCCCCTTTTACAACGTTTCACAAAATGTTGGCTAAAATATCCATCAGCAACTCAAATAAAATGCTTAAATGATAACAATTCCCCGGTGCTGAAAATTTATGAAACATTTTATCTCAGTTGTTGTTCCTAAATAATTTTTAATCGTTCAGTGAATTAAGCCTTTAATCAAACTGCTTATTCTTCTGCATTCGCATAAATGGCCCTGATCTGCAGCAATAATATAACAAGTAAATAGTGCTAAAGTTCGACAGCATTAACGACACATACTCACATCCACACACGCACACGGTGCTGCATCAGTAGCAACAAGAATAAAACAAAGAAAAAAGAAATCGTCAACTATAATTTTTTACAAACAATTATTTTTGCGTTTTAAAGTGAAAGAGTGAAGAGAAAAAAAAAAAAAAAGAATGGAAAAGAACAACACATGCACCATGTGTGCCAAGATCGCTTGCTGTCATTTGTTTAGCTAAACCGAGTGTACGAATACACGTTGTTTAATTTATATTGTTGATGTTGACGCTGACTTTCTTGTTGTTGTTGGTATTCATTTTAAGGGCCAATTGGAAAATACATCCGATTTACTTTGGCAAGTGTTAGCATATGGTGGACTTATAATTGATATGGACTTAGTCACACATACACACACATGCATACGTGTATTAAACTAGCTTAAAGAAATATTTGTTTTAGCGAAAGTGTTTCCTGGGTTGACATCTTACGTACCCTCAAAGGCGTGTATTCGGTGTGTCTAAACGTATAAATATTTATTTCATGTTGTGATGTGGCAGACGTTGTCCAGTCACTGGCTGCTGCACAGTAGTAGAGGTGAGAAAAATAATTGTATTTGTGGTTTCTTAAAAATTAATTTAACATTTTTTTTTTAATAAAAATATACAAAAAGTTAACGATTTAGTAGTGGGCGTATGACAAAAGCTTAAATCAATGGATTTGAAAGGTAAATCAAGTCCCGATGGAACCACAAATCAGCAGGATTAATGCCACGTAATTGAGTGTAAGAAACAAATTCGAGTCATGTTCCCATATCGTTTTTGAAGACTTATCGGGAAAATAACGCAGCCAGCCCATAAAGCGGTTCTTCGAGAAGATTTTGTGAATTCTCCTCATTCTAAAAACGGCAATAAAATTTTTAATGGATGAGTTGAACGAATAGAACATTTATTTTGATTAAAAATTTCAAAAATTTGCACGCGCTGCTGTGGTAAAAGTCGGTTCATAATGAAATTTCAAATCGAAGTAAACTAAAAGCAACTATCAGCTGTTAAAAAGGTGCTCAAATAAAGCAGTAATGCCAACTAAAAGCTGTGACACTCTAAAAAAACACGCTGTTTAAGAAAAAGAATTATTTATATTGAGAGAAAGACTGTTAAGTACCGATCAAATCTAGAATAAATGACTTTCAAAGTCATATGATAAAATTCCTTCAGAAATACTTTAAATATTTTTAAGACAAGACATAAATATTAAAGTCGTGATTTAAGAGTTGTTTGTTTTATTAAAAAATAATAATAATAATAAGAATACAATACCTAAAAACTCAACAGCGGCTGCGGTTTATATTTGTCAGACCAAATATGTGAGCTGGTAAAATTTTCTGAAAATTTCCGACCGGGTCTCGTAAATGGCTCAAATGCACAACTGAAAGATACCATCGATACTACAAAATCAAAATAAACTTTTCGTACAAAAATTACTAAAATTTTGAAGAGTTGCAGTCAATACCAACAGCCAGAACAAAAAACCATAACAACAACAACAACAACAGCTAAACCCATTAAACAACAACAATCTATATGCCCACTAATAAAAAACAAATTTAAAATAAATAATTAGAAAATAAGAAGAAAAGCCAATAAAAAAAAGTGAGACCAAAAACTTAATGCACGCATGCAGTACAAGGGAAAAGAAAAGTGAATGTGCAGCATGCAACGCACAAGCACATGTGCATCAGTGCAACGTTTTAAAAGGAAAATCCATAAAGTAAACAGCAACTGCTTTACAAACACACATCCACTACTGGTGGCTGAGAAAATTAAAGGCGACGATTTAGCATAAACACCATAAAAATAAACTAAATTTTCTGATGACGCTGCTACTCGAGCAGCAACAGCAGCAGCAGCAGCAACGGCAGCCGTGCAACATTTGTGGATGTCAGGGGAGGAAGAACCGTAGCAGTTCATGCTCTTCTATACAGCATACGA
Source organism: Linnaemya vulpina (assembly GCA_963675445.1). Taxonomy (NCBI): domain Eukaryota; kingdom Metazoa; phylum Arthropoda; class Insecta; order Diptera; family Tachinidae; genus Linnaemya; species Linnaemya vulpina. The sequence continues at coordinate 7,933,087 of OY776277.1, forward strand.
AAATGATCCTTGGACGTGTGTTTAAATATGTACATCTTTTAGTTTAATGTTTTATTCTAAAACGGAACGTGGTGCGATCAAGAACTCGTTCGACATGATCGGTACACTGAAAATCACACAATTAAAGAACTAAAAATACGTGAATTTGTAAACTTGACGCACCTTCTGAAAACCATTCATTCGTTGTTAGACAGAATATATTTTTTCTCGTTTATCTAAAAATAATACAATTTACATGGGGTTTTCCCAACAAAAGCCAAAAAGAAACACGACATTATTTTTTGGCAGATCGGCCAAGAAAAGCACAATTCAAAACAAATTCAAATTAAGTGAACAAATTATGGCTAAAAGTGTGGCTAAATGACATAATGCACGCGAATAAGTGGCACAACTTATTGTGTTATGACTGAATAAAATGGTTTCGTAGGAAATGAGAAAGTGTTGCAATTAAAAATATAATAAATAATAAACACATCGTTGTTCTAATTAATAAATAAAAAAAAAATTAAAAATAAAAAATACCCAAGAATTAATTGTCTTCCAGTTTGAAAATGAATGCGATATTGAGTAGTCAAAATCTAAGCATTCCCATACAAAAAGCAGCAACAATCGGATGCATGTATCACAACTTGCAGCAGCCCTCCACACCACCCTACACCCCATTTTTAGATTCTCCAATTACGCTGTGCAACGGACAACTGGAAAGCTATTCTGCCATGACAGATTTAACAACAGCAATGCCAACTCCAGCTACAACAGCCACCACGCTGGTGAATTGTAATTTAATGTCGCCGCCATTAAGTGCAACACCCATAAGCGAACATTTTCGCGCTTCCCTCTGCAATTTAAAGTCTTTCAACAGTGGCAGTAATTATAACGATTTTACCACAGCCGATGCCCATTTTCCAGACTTTTCACAATTAACATTTGCAGCCGTTGAAACGCCCAGTTCAATTTATGGCAGCATTGTTAGCATGAGCTGCGGCAACACGGCCATTGACACTGACGATTTTCTGCACAAACGGCATTCCTTGTGCTACTCCGGCGGGGAGGATGACGACTATGACCGTTTGTCGGATGGTGATGTGAAGTGTGAAACGATGCAAATTCAAGAGCAACAATCCCAGCAAGACGTCTTTCGTTTCGAGCCAGAAGACATCGCACGCTTAACGGAAACCTGCCAATATGACGACATTAACAATGTGACACCATTCACACCTCCAACACCGTATTCCCCTTATCCTGCCACCTACATATCCCTCACAACCACAACAATACCACAGCAGAATGCTCAGCAGCAGAACGACTTTGACATGTCCTACACCAACAGCCAGCCAGCCGCACAAATGGCTGCACCCATGCCAGAATGTCAGGCACTAAGTGGCAGTAGCAATAATTGTTTAAATTTAGATATAGAATATTATAATTACGACGAAGTCAATTGCCAGTCCAAAGAACAGTCCCCCTGCTCATCGCCTCCCCTAGATCCCTGGATGTCCTTGGCTGGTAATGATTCGTTGCAGCAGCAGCCAACGAGACAAGAATCCCCCAAAATCATAAACACCAGCTATGCTGGCTTTACCCCGCCATATCAAGTGCCATACGGGTCCAGTGTAAAGGAGGAAAATGTTATTAAAACTAAACTGCCCTCAATGATGTCCACTTTTGGCACGCCTAAATACGAGCAATTAACTGGCTATTCCTACACCGATTACAGTGATGGCCAGCAAAGAACTCACATCTACAGTCCGCCAGCCCAGCCACTGGCAAACACTCCAAATCAATACCCGGCGAATATAAATTCGTTTAACGTTTTGGCTGATGATTTCGAAAATTCGAATTTGTTAAATCTGGATAAGCCCAATAGGGAGCACAAGATCATATGGACCATCGATGAATTGGACGAAATAAATGAGGAAATAATGAGCGAATTTTGCAAACAACCCATGCAAACAGCAACCGGCTACAATCATCAGCTTTATTACTGCCACAACGACAATACGGCCAATACCGATGAAGATGAAGAAACAAATTTCCAAATAGCAAAAGAAACCGACACACTCCCAGCGGCTGCAGTGGCGTCCGAATTACGTGAAGAGGACAACGATGAGGTTTTTATAGTGGAAAAATCCAACACAAACAAACAGCGTCGCAAACGTTGCACTTCACAGACTTCAAATGCCTCTTCTACGGATGCAAAACCGCAAAATGTTTTGACCGCCGATGAGACTCACGTGTTGCAGGGGCCCATGATTTGTCTGTGGACAGATTGTAATGAAATTTTTCCCAATCAAATGGAGTTTGTGGCTCATATCGAGAAGAAGCATGTGGATGTTAAAAGAGGAGACGATTTTTCATGTTTCTGGCATGAGTGCCCCAGACGCTACAAACCCTTCAATGCACGCTACAAATTACTAATACACATGCGAGTTCACAGCGGCGAAAAGCCAAATAAATGCCCGGTAAGACGAAATCAATTGCTTATTTGCAATTTCAGCTTAAATTATTTTACAGTTGAAGTTGTTAATTCAAAGGACTCGCTGTAGCGCAAGACGACATATGAAACATATTTTTATCTTTAAGAAGTTATTTAAACTCGTAGTATTCACTTTATTGTTTAGTTATTAAGTGATGCTGAATAGAGGCGGGTGGAAGGCACATTTAATTGTCATCAGTTTATATTCTTAAACTCTGGGCAATTAATTCAAAGTTCTGCATCTCTGCCGGTGTAAAGAATTAAGTGAATTCTGCAAAATGTTATCGGGCATAATCCTGAAGAGTTCCAGGTTGTATTTAAATACGTCATATATTTGGGGTACACTTTTAAGTTTAGGAGTATTACAAACTGCTATCAGAGGTACTTCTGAAGACTTCGTTCCTGTATGTCTTATATCTGAACATGCCACCAATTTTGGGTACACTTTTAGGTACCTCATCGTTGAGTTATATTAACGATATGTACATCATTTGAAAGGTATTTTTATGCAAAGATGCAGAATATAATTTTATTCTAGACACATACAATTGATAAAAAAGCGTTTAATTGGACAGCTTAAATTTTGGAAAGTCAATTCCGTAAGCTCCTGCATTTCTTCTAGTGCAATAATTAAAAGGGTTTCTTAAAGTTTAATAAATTCTACAAACTTTTATTAGTCGTGGTCCTGAATATTTCGTTACTGTGTGTCTTATATTCAAAAAAGACTCACATTTTTTGTGGTACAGTTTTAGAAATTGTAGTGATTCCCAATATTAGAAAAACATATATAATTTAAAAGGGCTTTTTATGTAAATATGCTGAATAAAATTTCTTTTTTGTAAATTCCTAGCAATAAAGTTATTAAATAGTAAACTTTTTGGGCGAGTTTTAGGTTTTTCATATTTTTAACAGAGTTGAAACAGTTTCCGTTAGTAGCCTTCCATTTTCAATTCCTTAATAAATTTGAAAAGAATAAAATGATAACTTTCAAATAGAAACTATTTTTCAATATACTGTAAATAATACTTTCGAGCTTAAGGCATTAAACACAATAACGACAGCAGGCTACAGACTACAACTTGTTAAATATAGAATCCATGTGCGTATATACGAATGATGATTTTTACTACTACAGACAACGCGGCTACTGGTTGTTGTCCCTGCTGTTTTTGTGGTGGTAGTGAAATTAAACTAATTTCTATTTTGATCAAATTCAATGTTGCCAGTATATTATAAATAAATTCAATTATTGTTAACTTGAAAATATATTGTTTTATAATACCAAAAGAAACAACAAGCTATATTTCTAAGCTAATGATATGATTTCTTGTCGTATACTGCGGACTTTAAATATATTTTATTGGAATAACACTATTTAAGAGTATTAAATATATGAAAGCGGCTACACTGGCGTATGAAGAGAATTCTACTACAAACAACAACACATGGTTATTGACCTGATGGTGTCGCTTTAAAAATAATTAAGTAGCTGACTACGAGGCGACGATTGCAGCCAACGGCTTTTGTAGTCGGTGTTCGTGTAGCCTGCTGGCGTTATTGTGTTTAATGCTTAAGGCTTATTTTTATAAAAAAATTATTTATTTATTAATTATATCGGTATTTCAATATCCTCTGGATATCTTCTTCAGGATAACAAGCATGAATAAATAAATTTTAAGCCTTAAGCTCGAAATTGTTATTTGAAATATATATGTAAAAAGTCAAAGGCTGAGAAATTAGAAAAAAAAATATTTTCTAATAATTTTTAAGTTAGTACTTTTTCTCGCAAACAAATTTTTGTTGTTTCAGCACATTTCCTTTTTGCCGTTTTAGCAAAAATATTGATTAGATGCTGACAGATATTTCTTGCCATCATAAACAACCCAGATATTTAATCAAACATAAAAGTTTTTGTATGAGAACGTATTTTTTCATATAAAATTGAATGATTTTTAATAAGAGTTCTTTAGAAAAAGTAATTTTAATTAAAACTGTGCATTCAATACACAGAAAATTGTCAACATTCATATGGACTCGAGCAAATGCACTCACGCACGTACATAAATAAAAACATAGAAATAAATATCTGCAAAATAGCTTTCCCTCTGAACACAAGAAACATTGGAATTGTCTTAATATCTTGTGGGTGAGAGTTAAATGAAGAAAAGTTTGCCAAAAAGTAAAAATACTTAAAATGGTAGCTCAAACAAAAGCGTGGCGTATTGAAACAAACTATTGCAGCCTGTTGGCTTGATGCAGCAGTTGATAACGTGTTACTACAAAATTCAGAGCAGATATAATAAATCATCCGTATCGTGGTCGGTGTATTCGCCTTCGAAATTCGACAATTTGTTATAGATTAAAGACAAAGACTCAAGTCTCCTTAAATCTGTTATAATTTGTCGAATTTAGAGTCGTCAAACGCCATATAGGATTAGGGTGAATAAGTTGAATTACGAGTCTGTATATATTCTTTTAACTCACTGTTTACTTTTTCCCTTTTTAAAGCCGTTGAAATCTCTTTTGCTTTTAAGGGATTTTTTCAATGTTCTAGATATATCTTCGCCAAAAAAAAATTATTTATGTGATTTTTAGTTTAATGAACATTTTATTTTTGCTCTGCTGTGTAAGTTGAATAAAAAAACTGATGTTGACTTTCCTTTGTGCCTAGGAGTATTTATCATCATGTCTTTCTGAGATTTTAACTGAGTTAGAACAATTGGAAGTTCTCTAGAATTATTAAAATTTCTTATGCTCTTAATTTTCTATATATCTCTTCCTCAGAGAAAAACAAAAATAATACGAGTTCTGTTGAACTATAAAATTATTTATATCCACCTCGTTATTACCTGCAATTCTTGATATATTCATATAACTTTCTTAATAAAAAATGTATACTGGGTTCATACAAAATAACCTGTGCAATGTACAACAACATTCTTGTAGTCTTCAAACACAAATTATTTGTTTTTAATTTGGAAAATGTAATTTGAGATGAAATCTAGAAATGCGTTTCGTTTCCACTTTGATTCCATTCTTTTTTTCCATGTTTTATTTAAACTAAATAAAACATATTTTTATTTCTAAATGAAATAATTTTCCTCATTTCATTTATGTATATTTTTATGTATGTTTTCACCAGCATGTGCATGTGTGCTGCAAGTGTGTGCTCTGTTGTTTGTGCTACACGTGAACAGCTGCCAGAGATAACATTTCATTTTATTAGTATTTCTCTCGTCTTATTTAAATGATGATGAACAACAGTTTGAATCTATCTTTTGATAAACTTTTTTTTGTGTTCCTGTTGTTTATTTTATATACGAAATTTAAACATTTTTGTTTTTACACATGCACACATGAACAAACAAATTGTATTCAATGTTATGCGTTAAGCATAACAGAGCAGGCAAAAGGGTTAAGGTTTGTATACGAGTGTTCTCTTTAAACAAATTCAGGGATTTAAATTTTGAGAGAAATGTGTCCAAAGAGTAGCACGTGATGTTTTTTAAAGTGGTTTAAAATTTTTTAAATTTTTTGTTATGAAAATGTTGCTGCTATTCCTCTGGCTTTTACAAAAAGTTGATTACAATAATGAGTTCCATCGTTTGAAATTATGTTGCTGCCATATGCCGAACAGCATGACAAAAATAAAGTCAAGAAAACTTGCAGCAGGACGAGAGTCTTTCTGCGGAAATTTTATTGGCGCAAGGGAAAAGTTATTTCTGCTAAATTTAATGAAATGGAAATGGTTTTATTTTATGTAAAGAATTTAAAAGAATGAAAGTCGTGGTATAGAATTCTAAAAGGCACCAGGCAAAGTCAATAACAAATTAACTTCCCACTTGTTTAATAAAGCAGTTAGCCCGGTTTTCGAAGACCGCTACAGGTTCTTTATCAGTAGTCATGTGAAATTTTGCTTGTCACTATCTTTTGGATGGCTTTAATTTTTTATATTTTCATGAGAAAATTATATATGACAACTGCATCACACATAAGACACCAGTGTTGCCATTTTATTATTTTTTTCATGGCAAATTTTTTAAATTTTATGTTGCAATTTTTATAAGACATAATTTTTTAGTTTGAACATTTTTTATAATTTTCATAAGTTGCCAAAAAAATTGTATTAATAAACAGTACATACATAATGCAGAGTAACCGTTACTTCAATTTAAATTTAAAAATATTTTTGCATCAAATTATCTTTTCATATTCTTTTATACTTTATGACTTTAACATTCGTTGTCCATTTTTATATTGTCTATTTGTCAATGTCAATATTTTGTTTCAATTTAATCTTAATCATGCTGATTAAACATACAAATAATGCAAAGTTCTTATTTCACTTGGGCTAAAGCAGATCATCAGGAAACCTTCAATTGAAATTTCTTAATATATAAAAATATATTATTTTTAATTTCCACTGACATAAATCAGAGGCTTAAGCAAATAAAAAGAATCCGTTGACTACTTTTTCATTTTATGTCCTCACATTCGATTTACACTAAGAAAGTTTACTTTGAAATCAGCTGGTAGAAAAACACACAGAGGAATAGTTCGTCTTTCTGACTTAGTAACAGCTGATATAAGACTTTGCAAACTAAATTTTTCTATTTTAAAAGGGGTCTTACATAAGTGTACCACATTCACTGACTCTTTTCCTAATTTAGTTTTAAGAGAAATTTAGGTTGTTGGTACAAAAATGCGCCCTGATTTTTATGTACTTAAATAACATTAAGAAAAGTCCTGCAGATTTAAAATTTTTAAGATTTTAACAGAAAAACTAATTCGTTGCTGTTTTAAAGAAGGAGAATGATGCGACTTTTTGATTATTAAAAACTGTTCAATTTAGCTACACTGGCAACTCTGTTGGAGGTCACACAATACCAATGCTTTTATTACGATGTCACTCGGTACAGAACGTTCGCAAAATATATTGAAGCTAAAATATTTTGATGTTGTTTTAAAAGTATTTTCGTTGAACGAACGATATCGAGTGACATCGTGGGATGCATCGTGGAACCAGGCATTGGAACACAATATGATGAATTGATATATTAACCCCGGAATTTACTTTTACCCTTCTCTAATCGCTGTTATTCACTCACTGACAAGTCTTGCAATTTCCATGCAAACAGCACAGATATTAATTTGCATATCAAAAAGCTAATTTCTTCTATTACACTTTTATGTAACAACAACAACAAAAAGTTATTTCTTCTATAGCGCCTGCTCTCTCTTTCTCCCCCACTCTACACTTACATCAGCGTTTGCCATCATCAACTTAATTTATTTCTTTATATTTTCTTCTATTTTACAGTTTCCCAGCTGCAACAAGGCCTTTTCGCGATTGGAAAACTTAAAAATACACCAGCGTTCTCATACTGGCGAACGTCCGTATGGCTGCCAATATAAAGGCTGCCTGAAAGCCTTCAGCAACAGTTCAGATCGTGCCAAACATCAAAGGACCCACTACGATACGGTAAGTGTCAAGCCAATATGCTAATAAAATTATGTTGTTGTAAGCAAACAGGCTAAAAATTAAAAGTGCACACAAACAGTGATGAAAAGCTTTCAATATTTGCAATTCTTATAAACGGTTGAGAAATTTACTGCCACAATTTGATGCCCTTAATTTAGCAAAATTTTAATGGAAATCCAAAAGTATTAAATCTGCTGCAGTGCCATTAAACACAAAACCAGTTGTCATATTCTGCTTTTTTTGTTTTTTTTTGTTGCACTCGTTTTGTTCAACGTAAATTTTCAAACATAAATATTGCCTGTGAGTGATTTATTGTTGGTGTATGCAACTGCAGAACATGCGACATGTGGAATACACATCCAACTAGAACACACACTAAACCGGCAAACACACATGCAACATATTGTTGTGAGCGAACCTTTTGAAAATGTCTGAATGTGCCGTCAGATGCCAGTAGTATTTTTTCATTTACGAAAATCCCATATTAACAAACATTTTATGTTTCTGTTTTCGGAAACCAGTGCACTGCTGCTCTTGACTTTTCAATGTGCGTACAAGTGTTCGCTGCGTTACGCACAAGTTCAAAATGGTTTTTGGAAATGTTCATCCTGTATTTTTTTGTTTGTTTGTTGTGCTGCATACAGGCATAGATTGCATTCACGTTACATCGACAATGACATTTTACTGCTGCAAAGCCTAAATTGTGAAACAGGTGCGTCCCCAATAAAAAGGACTTCGCTACAGGTTAATATCACCTGCTGGCGTACGTTCATGTTTCGACACGTTTACAAAAGTAAATGAAATGTTTTGTAGAAACTCTAATCCAACCACCGAACATTTCTGTGAACAAAAATCATCATGTTCGTACTCATATTAATGACACACATTTTCCACATTTAAGCCAAAATTATAAATAAATAAGAGAAAAAATGCTGTTCGCTTTTTGTGAAACTTTAACCAGTTTCAACTTTCATGTCGGCCGTATGTTGTGGCGCGTTGGGTTTTAATGTGTAACAACTACACCACAACAACAAATTATGAAGTGCGTAACAACGATTGTGTTTAAAGTGGGCAAATTTTTGACATGCATCAGAATGTGGCATGTTTAGAATTCGTCAAACAAAAAGATTATTTCATGTTTATTTTGGCTTAAATATTCAACTTGACACGATTAGATTGGACTTGTATTTGAAAAGTTTGCAGCGGAGAGGGAGGCGTTAGAATGTTTTGCAAACACAATAGGGCAGCCATTTACCCTTTAAAATGCTTCCAAGATTTTGTTGCAAGTTTCAGTTGACCTCCAGAGCTGTGCACACTGAATTTCAAAAGCCTCATCATTGCAATTGGAAAGTTATTAATTGATTTGGGTAAAAATCGTTTTTGGAATTTTGAAAATCAAATAAATTTTTATAAAAATTAAATCTCATGCTAAATTAACCCTTTAACGCATCTTGAGTTTGTATTTATTACTTTCAACGAAGACAAAAGGATTAATAGAAATAATAGAGGTGGAGAGTTTCTCCCTGGGATGCTCATAAAATATCGACAATCTGCACCTAAAATACCGCGTGTTTTTTAAGGGTGTCACAACTTTGAGTTGGCATCACTGTTTTACTTGAGCACCCATTTAACAGCTGAGGGTTGCTTTTTGTTAAGTTTGATTTGCAATTTCAGACCAGAGCAACGCGTGCAAATCACGCTCGCGAGCAAATCTAGGCTCCATGGCACAAATAAAATTTAAACATTAATTTTATTAAATTTTCTTTTAAATAAATAACGTTTCATTGATGCCAAAAATATATTTCCTTGTTTTGTTATGATTTAAACTTGTGTCACTCTGTAAAAAAAACACCCATTATAAGGACTACATGGGATCTTGAACCGAAACGCTACAACAAGAGGTTTAACTTTCATTTTGTTCGATACAGTTCTTTTAAACCAGTCATAATTTATCAAGTGTTTTAACGCATGGAAATAATAAATTTATTTATTTATTTTTTGTTTATTTTCAGAAACCATACGCTTGTCAATTGCCTGGTTGCACCAAACGTTATACGGATCCCTCCAGCCTACGCAAGCATGTAAAAAATCATGCTTTACGCAACGCCAATGGCCATTTGGGACGCCGAAAGTCCTCCAGTGCTTCAACAACAGCAGCAACAACAACAGCAAATAGCAAAAAGTCAAGTGGCAAAACACGTCGTCATTCAGAATCATCGTTGTTGCAAGCAAACAAAACTAAAAATGATATTAACAACCAAAATATTGCGAAGCAGCCGCAAGAAATTATGTTGCAAGCGCAATGCGAGAACCACAACAAGCAACGCAGCAGTAGTTTTAGTGAAATATCATCAGCATCATCATCATCCGGCATTACAATGCCAAATAATAATTATGAAAATAAACAGAAATTAACAAATTTTAATTGTACTACAGCAAATAATAAAAACCACCAACAGCAACAGCAACAGAGCAATCAAAAGCATATGGTGGCAGCAACAACTGATGCATTATTATCCACAGCGGCTAATCACAATACAATGAACTTTAATGAGTTGTCGAATTGTATTGTAACGATTGAACAGTACAACAACAGCAACAGTCACACAACGAGTAGCAAAAACAATCAACTACAAAATAGTTGCAACAACGACATTGACAAGCTTCATAGTGATCAAAATTCGACCACTCCAACCGCTACTTTAGCCACATATAATTTGGGCAACAATGCCAAAACAACAGCGATAGCGACAGCAAACAAGAACGACAGCAACATTGACAGCCGTAGCAATGGAAATATGAATCAATTAAATGTATTTCAACAATCACCATCAACGAAATTCCAGCAGCAAACAAATGACACCAACACAAAAACTTTAACAACAACGTTAACGTGTAATATTTCAAATTACAGCAGTAGCAGTGGCAGCAGCCTGGCCACCAATAACTACAGCAACAACAACAACAATAACATCATTAGCAACAACATTAGCAACAATGCGAAATATATAATGAACAATACAACAGCAACAGCTACAATAAATGGCATGACCACAAATTCGATTAGCACACAATGCCACAACAACAACAACATCAACAACACAACCCGCACCAGCAGTCCACACACTGCGACGAGCACAACTGACGATGAAAATGATACAAACGAATTTGTTTCATTCGAGTACGTTAAAAAGTTGCTGTCTGAAACATTTCATTATATGGACGACGAGGATGACAGTTGTTATGCTAATCATGTCCAAAATATACATTCTTCAGGGTCCTCTTTGACTGCAGTCCCAACATCATTAACGAGTGGAACAACAGCCAAAGAATCGGCTGCAGCAGCAGCAGCAGCTGCTGTGCCCCACAGTCGTGGTATTGGTTTCATTAGTGCGGATAAATCCCAGCCCACAACTCCACTAGTGCCAACAACAAAAACAACAGCCATAACATCCTCATTGTCAATGGCACCACTGACAACAACACCAGCAAGGCCGGCATTGATAACAATAAATGGAATTGCTGCTGATGTGTCTAATAAAAATTTACATAATGAAAATGTTGTACAAGAATTTGCCAACAACTTCGACATGGATTATTTGGACAGTTTTATGTCGCACCATTAAAAGAGCCCCAGATTATTGTATATAATTTATATTTAATTAACTTTTAATGCCTCACCAACTCATGCAATATTTAAGCAACAACAACAACAGCAACACAAATTAGCCAAAGACATTAGCCAAAAGAAGTGCTTTCAAGTAATTTTTCATAATGATTTCTGTGTGTACGCGTATGTAGAGTTTAAGTTATTTTTGCCCACCAAAGCCGTGGACACTTTAAAAGAAAACTTGTATTTTTTTATCTCCTTCTGACGATCTCTTAGCCCTCGCCCCACCTCGCCAACAACTTGGTTCACGTAGAATAGTTTTTAGCTTTAATATTTTACATTTAAGTTTTACTTGATTAATATTGTTCCTAAAACCAAAATGATGCAACGAGTCTTCCCAAATCCCAGTTTTAATGGAAATATTTTATTATAGATTTTAATTATAGATTTTAATTATACATTTTAATTATGGACTTAAGCAGTAACGATTGAAAATTTCACAATTGAATTGAAATGAAAATGCTTTAAACAACGAAACGATTTACGAATTATTTGTAGGGGTTTTTTTTATTAAATGACATTTAAGTAGATTCTTAGCGAAATTGTTAATATTTAATAAGTTTTTTTTTTTTAATTGTGGTATAATAAATTTTGATTATTTTATTTAAAAGAAACAATTTATATTAAATTTATTTGAGATATTTTATTTGTTGTTTAAAGGAAAATGTTTTCTTGTGGCTTAAGCCAAGACGAATGCCTGCGTTGGAGCGTGTTTTAATTCAAGTTGACCTTAAAATTGAAAAAAGAAGTTGCAGTATTAAAAGCTACAATGGCTTCTAAATGGCTACCCCAAATCCCCTTCTATCGTTTCAAACTTAATTTATTGTTCCTGGAATTTGTACAGTGCAAAGAAAAAATATCCTCTCGTCTTAAATTTACATGCGATTAATACACTCCTCCGCAAACGACAACAAAATTTTTCCAATCGTATTTTACTTTCATTAATGGTTGCAGCACTACTGCAATTGTTGTAAATAAAAAATAATGAAAATAAAAAAAAACAATTATTTAACTTGTATTTCAATAAAACATTTTGTTTACCACGTTAACAGGCAAAGAAACAGTAAAAATAATGGAATTGTACGAAATTAAAAAAGAGGATTTCAATGTAATTTCATGGCACAAAAGCCCATTTGCGTGTTCCATAAAATATAAAACTGAATATCCTGGCAGTGATTTTTATATGTATTGCAACGAATGCGCATGAGTGTGTGTAAATGAAAAATGTTTTCTTTGCGTCTTTTGTCTTATTTTTTCAATGTTTTCAATAATGCACAGTGGAGCTGAAGAGGGCACAAAATATTATTGAATCTTTTAATTCATCTCTATCATTTTATTTCATTATATTTCTTGACATCAAATGCAGTAACAATTTTTTAAATATAAACAGAACAGAGCACCATCGTTTTCGGAAGTTCCTACATTTCCAACTGACGTAGGGCGGCGTAGGGAGGGTATACAACATTAAGAGCAGCCGCATGTCTAGAGCCTTCTAATATTTTTATCAGATCTCTTATTCTTTTCGATTTTCACTTGTAAAGCTCATCACGAATATCTTTATCAACCTTCTTCAGATCTGCACATCACGTGTAAACAGCGACAGGAATTTCGTTCGAACCGGGTGATCCCAATTATTTTTTCTGTTCATATTTGAACCCTTTTTTGTTTTCATGTTCCACAAATTATTTTCTCTATGCTTTTCCATAATATTTGCACGTCTTCTTTCTTATCTCTTCTTTACAATTTAATTTGTGACAGTAGCCACTGTGGCCTTCGCACGGCCATTGTTGCCGTAATGGCAGAAATGACTGACTGCGTTTGGCTTAATTTAACTAAAAGTAATCAATTAATGAATGCATGACACTTTGTATTCCTTTAACGTACATTTAAGTGGAAGGAAAACTACGATTATGGGCATCCACGTAATATATGAGAGACCAAATCTGGACACATCCTTCATAAAATCGCACATTTTAATTTCCAAACAAAATGTACAGGGTGGGGATATTTAAGGTTGCGAAGTAAATTGGCAGGGAATTGATGAAATGGGAAGAATGAGATATCATTTTAAGAAATTTATTTAGTGGAAAAATTTAAAATTCTTAAGGCCAACCGACCATTATTTGCGTCGAAGGTTTGTGAATTGGCTGTGCGAAAAATTTATTGAAAATTATGAATTTTTTAACAAAATTATTTCAATTGATGAGGCTTATTTTCAATTAAGCGATTAACTTTTTTTAGTCCTAAAAAAATTATTATATCCCCTGAAGAAAGTGATCACATGGAGCAGTTCGTGTTCAGGCGGCACCATCGGGCCGTACTTTTTCGAAAACGACGGAGAAAACGTCGTCTAAACGCTGCAAAATACCATATTAACAGGTTTTTTGTAGCCACATTCGGTTCATGTTGAACTTAAGTTTCACTAGGACAATTACTGGGTAAAAAATTAAAGAACATTAACTATGAAAAGGAGTTTTGAAAATAAAAAAGAATGAAAACCATGCATTTTTATTTAGGCGATTATGCAAACAAACAAAAAAAATATTGTCGTATATGGGGTCCACAAAATCCGCTAACAGTCCCCGAAAAATTGGTGTATTCCTAGAAAGTAATTTTATGGCGCGGTTTGTGGCTAGGTGGCATCATCAGCCTGTACTCTCTCTAAAGAGACCAAAAATAAATCGTCACCGTGAGTTATCTGCGCTGCCAAACCATTTGAACCGATTTTTTATGGCCACAATTGGTTCATGTTGACCTTTGGTTTCACCAGGACATTTATTTGGTGTAAAAAGTTTAAGAATATCAATCATGGAACGCTCTTTGCGGTCAGGTGGCATCATCGGCCTGTATTCTTACTAAAGAGAGCAAAAAGAAGTCGTCATCGTGAGTTATCTGCGCTGCCAAACCATTTGAACCGATTTTTTATGGCCGCAATTGGCTAATGCGACATCAGTGACTTTTGGTTTCACCAAAACTGCGCCACAAGCCACACAGTCGGCCAAACAATTCAGATGCATGGGGGTCGCGTAATTTATCGATGTCAATATTAATTAGCCGCCTCGTTTTTACGATTTAACGCCTCTGAACTATTTGCTCTGGGGCTAATTGAAAGACCAGGGTCTGAAAAGAAAACTAATTTAACGCAACAGCGCATTGACGAGAGGAGCAAAGTTTTGTTGTATGCGGACCTGCTATAGGTGGACATTTGCCCGACATCATATTCCACTTAAAATTCCCACATTTCTATTTTACAATCGCATTAATAAAACTTAATTTTTTTAGAAAAAATTTATGATGCAAGTCAATTTACTTCCTAACCTCAAATTTAATCACCCTTTACAATTAATGAATTAAAGAAGCAACATATTAAACAGGGAATAAAACAGGACACAAATACCAGCAACAACGGCTTGAGAAAATTTAAATGAACAACCAACGTTTCTAGTTTATAAATATAATATTTCAATATGTGCTGGTGTGAGTGATCGTTTTGTTTGGTTTGTAATTTCATTTATTACACACACACACACAAACACCACAGATTTATTGAGTATGTAAAATATGAAGGATAATTGTGTAACACTGTTGCTGTGCTGTACACACTCACACGCACACTTGGCGAACAAACTTAAATTTATTTGTGCCAGTGTGTGTAGGTAAGTAATGCGTATGAGAAAGTATGAGTGAATATGTTGTATAAATTACATGTTAATGTGTAATAGTATTATGTTGTTGTTATTATTGCACATGATTACATTTCATGCAAGAACATGAATAAATGAAATTTACTTGTTCGATTCGATCCGATTCGGTCGCTGCATTTCAACTGGATACGTTCGTTATGCTGCGATACATGCAAGTCAAGTCAATTGAATTCGATTTGTTTGCCGCCAGGTTTCCATTATTTTTGCTCTCCTTTTTTCTGTAATTTTTACTAACGCGTAATTTACTTTTATTATGCGGTGCCGAGATTGTTCTTTTTCCATTCTGTTGCCTCCACGTCCTGAGGATGGGGATGCTGATGAAACAAAAAGCCACCGAAACCAGTTTTCCATATGTTTTAATAAGTTTTCCGATTTTTACTGCTCTTCTCCTTTTTAATTTGTTTGTTGGTGTGCTGCTTGTTGGCTACTCATGTTTGTGGGGGTGTGTGTGTGTGTGCGTGTATTTTGTTGCGACAGGTAATTTATGATATTTTACTTTTAACTTAATTAAAGAAAACATTATTGGATTGCAGGCAATACACTCATTGTGCATTTGTTCAATGTGTTCATTTGGCCTGTACAAGCTCACGGACACTCACACATGCAATTGCACAAATCAATGCTCTTTAAATATATACATTTAATTTATTATAATTTGCAAGCATGTTGTGTGTTATCGGGTGTACAGTGGGAAATATAATTAACAGCGTTCAGCTTGTTTTTAGATTGAAATATGGGGTAACTGAGAAACTGCTGTCATTAAGTCGGAAATACTTAGATTTTATTTTGCAAATACTTAAGTACTTTTTAATACCCAAAAAAGGTACTTTTTGTACGGTACTTTTCAACATATTAGTTATTTTAATATATTATTTTCGTTTTTGCAGGTATTACTTTACGAAATTTTTTATGGTACTTAAATTATTTTAGTCCAGAAATATATAAAAATACTATTTTAAATTAAAAAAAAAATTATGACAAAAGCTAATGTGATAAAAAAAACTGTACTTAAAAAATATCAGCTGCTTAGTATTATTTTAAGAAGTTTTTTATATAAATTAAAATTTTCAATCAGAGCTCATTAAAAGATACTGCTTTAATATAAGACACCTATTAAGAAAAAAGTACTTTTTGAAAAAATTTAAGAATAAGTACTTTTTACAAATATTTAAGAAAAAGTTCTTCTTTCTTAAAAATTATACTTTTAAGTAGATGCACTTTTTCAGTAGATATATTTTGTGGTATCACTAACAAGTTTTTTATGGTACTTAAGATTTTTAACTAGGGCCGTTTGAAAACTACTGTTTTAAAATAAGGTACCTGTTGCGAAAGGTACTTTGAAGAAAAAGTACTTTTTAAAAATATACTTTCAAAAAGTAGATGTATTTGGTGGTATTATTTTCAAGTTTTTTTGTGGTACTAAAATTTTCTTAAGGGTACTTTTTAAGATATTACTTAAATTTAAATACTTTTAAAATATGTTCTTTGAAAATATGTACTTTTCGTAGTGTATTCATATATTATAAAATAGTAATTTTTTAAAAAATTTTTTTTTTGGTACTTTTTTGGTACAAAAAGATTTTTGATACCTATTCAAGATATAATGTAAAAATGTGTACTTTCTAAATATATATTGTGAAATGGTACTCTTTTTGTAATGATTTATTTTTGGTACCTTTTTATCGCACATAAAATATTTTGGGAACGCACTGTCCAAAATATACTTTTTTCAGTAGATATATTTTGTTAATTCATACTTATTTATTTATATATTATATTTGGGTACTTTTTTGTAGTACATAAAGTATTTTGGGAATGCAGTTTTAAAATTTGTAATATTTTAATATCTATGTTTTTTGAAATGGTACCTGTCTTATGTATTATATTTAGGTACCTAAAATTTGTTAGTACTTTTTGTAAATCTACTTTAGATGTTTTGTTTAATATATATTCCGAAATAGTATTTTCAATGTATTATTATTAGGTACTTTTTTATGGGACATAAGAATTGTGGTACTTTCTTAAAATGTACTTTAAATATATATATTTTAAAATACTACCTTTTAATTTATATAGGGTACTTTTTTGTAGTACATAAGACTTTTTGGTACTTTTTTAAAATATACTTTAAATATATGTTCTTTTTTAAATATATATATATTTTAAAATAGTACTTTTTTATTATTGATCTATTTTGGGTACTTTTTAGTGGACATGTTTTGTGAATTGCTATTTCCTTTTTTACTTAGTAGTTTTAGGTACAGAAAATTTTTTTGTTAAAGGTGCTTAAAAAATGCTGTTAAAAAATAAGGGACTTTAGAAAAAAGCTGCTTCGAACAATCAGTCCCTTTTTTACAAATTACTTAAAAGTATGTAATTTTTCAGTCGATGGACAATGTGAAATTATGCTTTTTTACACCAGAACAATTCAAGACACTTGCAAAATGTAATTTTGTAACATGGTACTTTTTGAAAAATGGTACTTTTCTTACTTATCATACTTCTTGTTAAAATGCATTAATCGAGCAGAAACGTAGAGATGGACAAACGCTGTCAGAGGGATCAAAATTGTGTGAAGTAACTCAAATAAGGATAAGACGAGATATATTCAAAAATTTGGTAAATAAAATAGTTTACCTCCTATTTTGCCTGCTACTGTAGATGCATTTATGAATGACCACTGGAAAAATAAAACTGATTAAATTTTTATATGCACGTAGTTGGTTATTAAATTAAGATTCATCGTTAAAAGTTCACAGCGAATTTTCAGCATTAATAATTACCTTTTTGCAAAACGAACAGTTGCATAATTATGTGAATATACTTAAGGAAATAAGGACTAAAAGGAGCGAATTTCAGCTGTAAGAGAAATAATTAAAGCGAATACCACGAGTATTTCTGCAGTCCTTAAATAAAATAAGAAAAGTTAGGGCCGTTGTGTGTTGACGAGAGTTCAAAGAATTCTTGAATGATTTTCTTTCGCTAACGAACTTAATTCGAGCGAATTACATTGTTCATGTTGTAAAGGGATGTTATATTTTTAGTGAATTTTATAAATATATAACTCGTAGAGAGCAACTGCAGAGTGGAAATTAAGTTTTTAACTCGGATGTGAAAAATAAAATAATTTCTATTGGAGATTAATTCTACAAAAACAGGCCCAGTCCCCTTCAAGCCTGCTCCCTTGAGATAAGCGAGTGATACACTTGAGCTTTCAGATGCTCGTTTAATACACTTCTGGGAATGTCCTTTATCGGTCTTATCAATCGTTTTAGAATGCCGTCGTTTTCTGGGTCTCTTTTATCATGGAAGAAGAAATAAGTCGCTGATTGCCAAATCTGGTGAATACGGTGACTGGCATGATTACGATCACATGACGGATTTTTTGGGCAAAAACGAACTTCCCTGCCATGCGAATCAGTAGACAATCGATGTGGCGACAATTTTGACATTCTCAACTTTTACATCGTCCGTTAATGCGCTATCGCGTCCAGAGAGAGCGCCATCTTGTTTAAAAAAATTTTACCAATCAAAAACATTTTTCGTACCCAAAGTACAGTCATCATGTGTCACTGTCACCCAGAGTTGAAAATGAATAATTAATCTTTGACTTAATTCGCGAATCCAATCATGCAGTGAATTAGCAAATTTTTAATTTAAATTAATTCGAAATCAACTCAATTCAAATCAATTGCAGTTCACTCAACAATTTTCAGTTTTAAATTACGAAAAGAAGAAAATTCTTTATAAAAATCTTTTGCCTTATAGAGAAACTAATAAATTTCCACATGGCAAAATATCAGATATTATAACCAAAAACTTTCATAAATATTCCTAAAATTTATTCGGCTAATTACTGATGCATTCGAAACAATTAATTTAACAACTCTACCAGCCACATGTGCACTTCAATACACAACGTGAGTATTTAAAAACCAAAAATATTTTATTTTTTTTCTGCGAATACTGTCAGTAGTTTATTACCGACCATGAAACTGAATATAAAACAATATAGAAACTATATATTTCCACTAGACTTTAGCCAGCAATTTTGTATTATTAAATATTAAATAAAAACAATATTTTGAAACACACACAATCGCACTTAAGAGAAAAGTGCAAATAGATTTACTCGCTTGGGCGCGAGTGGGTGGCATTCAGCGTGCGAGTAAAGGGCGACCGACCAAGCAAATACCAAAATGCTATCAAATAATTTGTTAAAATTTAATTAACCAGAAATATAAACAAAGTAAAAACAGAAGCATGTGTGTGTGTGTGTGTGTGTCCGCACATACTCGCTGGTTAGAAACCGGCCAACAGCAGTATTTTTGCTACTGCTGGATCGTAAACTGATATAAAGGCTTAGTGGTGGAGGATGTTTCTATTTTTGTTTATGTTTGTCAAGCATGGCAAATCAGGATTTTGAAATATTATTAAAAATATTTTTTTATTGAAATTTAATATATTTTATTTTTAAAAGTGTTGTATGGCCTTCTACTATTCGCTGCCGTGGTTATATTTTTTATGCTTTTATTTTGTTTAGGGCCATTATTATCACTTTATGTTCTTATATTTTTCATCTTGGATCAGCACTCAGGGGATAAAGTACACTGTCGCAGAGCTAGAAGAAATGGAGGGGATAGTGCTAAGACTTCAGATGAACTCTGGTAGCTCTGCGATAGTGTACTTTATCCCCTGAGTGCTGATCCAAGATGAAAAATATAAGAAGATGAGGACTTTTCTCGTAACTATTTTACGTTTTACTTTGCCGGTGAATTGTTTACTACAGGTACCGTCAAAGGGGAGAGCTGTACTCTAAATTCTTTAGAATTGTGTAGCGAAACTTTACAAAGAGGCGCCTAAAAGTAGTCTGCAGTAGTTTGGCAGTGCTGCCAATATATATATATATATATATATATATATATATAAATGTATTTAATTTTTTAAATTATCAGATAGTTTATGTCCACTTTTTCGTTCAGGTGAACTATTGGGAAATCTTTAAAATGCCAAATAGTGTGATGCAATTAAATTTTCCATCCCTGAGGCAAGAGCTTGTAGGTACAAGAAAATGTATAAACAAATACCCAACAAACAAAACGTTATATGTTTGATAGCACGAATTGTTTTTTTTTTAGAATGTCAAACAAAATTTAAAATTTTTCTTCAAATACAGCCAGAAATGTATGGCCAAAATTTTTGTATATTAAGAAAAAATTAATAAAAGAAACGTGTCTTGTACATCAAATTATTGCCTGTCACTCAATAGCGTTCCATCGAATTTATATGTATGAAAAAAAACAATAGAAATTATTAATTAATTATTATATATTATTCATTAATAACTATTAATTATTAGTTATTAATTATCAATTATTAATTATAAATCATAAATTATTAATTATTGGTTTTTAGCTATAATTATTAATTTTTAACTATTTATTATTGATTATTAATTATTAATTATTGACTATTAATAATTAATAATTAATTATTAATTATTAATTATTAGTTATTAGTTGTTAATTATTATTTATTAATTATTAATTATCAATTATTAATTATCAACTATGAACTATTAATTACTAACTGTTAATTATTAGTTCTGAATCATAAATTATTAATCATGCACTGTTAATTATGAATTATTTATTATTAATTATTGATTAGGATCCGTGTGAGGAACAAACTACCTGCAAGGCTCTTTCCCCTCACTTTCTACGTGAGAAGGTTTAAATCGAATGTCCGCACTCCTTTTTGCCCATACTGGGGTAAGTTTCAATCCAATTTCAAAATAATTAAGATCAGCTGTAGAGCACTTTCCAATTTGTAGCTCAATTGTTTGTTGGTAGTGCTCTAAATAAATACATCAATTTGTATGTACGAGTATGTGTGTGGTGCAACTTGTTGTTGTATACAAAAGCACTCCAACATCCATAAAATATGTATTAGAATACGAAAGTGTTGGTTCAAGTACACACTGCTGTTGCAAGTTTTTCCCATTTCGTTGTTGTTATTGTTGTTGTTGTTGCTTTTGTTTTTATTGTTGCCTGTAGTAGCCAAAGTCTGAACAAACTAAAACTAATATAAATATAAATAATTCATTTGCAAATTAAGTTTCAAAGTTTGGCTTTAATTTTTTATTGCATCCACAATGCATCTCCTATTTAACCGAAGCTGTTGTTTATGAGCCACTATGGGATGCAAAATTGTATACCAAAATAAGTTTCTATATTTTTTTAGTGTTATAGATATTCTATTAAAGGATTTAAAACAGTCCGTAGTAGAACAGTGATTAAATTTGGAATTAGTTTTTGGGATAGAAATTTTCTCTACTTCCAAAGTATCAATAAGTTTGTATTTTCGACTTGTCAGGAAGATGTCAAAACCAAAACAGAATTCTATTTTAGCAGGCTGGAGAAAAATTCGTACTTGAAACGATTAAAAATTAGAAAACGCTGCATTAAATATGTCAATCTAAAACAAGTTATTTAACAGCCCTCGTATATAGGAAATCGATCTAATTACTGGCCATCTCCCCAATTTCTATATCGAAAATATGTCCTGTTTAATGCAATAACAATCAGGAATGTAACAATTTGATTTAACACCGTCCCATAGTGCACGTCATATTATTATACACTGGTCCAGCATGTTTATATTCGTTTCTGTATGGGAAAATTTCATGATATTTTTTAATCTAATTTATTGCAATAATATTATTGTTTTATCGAAAAATAGGACACATAAAACTTTAACGAACATTTTATTACCAAAACAACAACAAAAAGAACGAGCATTTCTCTGGGTCCATTTTAGGCTGTTGCTATTGCAGCCACAATATTTTTTAATTGCTGCCACTTAAATGTTTGCTTATTTTAATTTTGTTTTACAAAGTTTGCCTTTTTCTTCTTGGCCAACATGCAGTCAGTCTTGCCGGGCTTAATTGCTAACAAGTTTTACAATTTATATGCTTTGTTGCATAGTTTTAGGCGCTCATGGCCATACATCCAAAATATGTATCATCTTTAAGGATTTTTCTTCATTTTGCCACCAGACACATCTGTTGTATAACACTTTCGCACACACACACACACACTCGCCTGTCTGTGTATATACATGAATCCTTATTGACCTTAGAAACTACACACGCACACACACATCCACGTACATAATTGCAAACGTAAAAGACTTTGCATGTGAAAGTGCCAGTGGCAACCCCCGACATGTGCGGTTTACATTAATTTGTAACATTTTATACTTTAAACTGAAGCTGCTGTTGCGTAAGTTTGTGTGAAGGCTTTTTGTAGAGACAGTCTTCGGTGGCGTGCCTGCATGTTACATGTTTTTCTTTTCTGTACAACATTATAATTGTTGTTAGTTTTTCTTAACTCTACCTACAATCAAGTTTCTGTTTGCTCATTTTGTTGTAGTTGTTGCTATTATTACTGTGGTGCTGCCATATAAACTCTACGTTGATATGTGCATGCGTGTGCATGTCACATGTGTTGCAAAATAATGCGTCCGGAATTAGTTGAGACTTTTTTCGAAAAACTTCATTTCGTTCAAATCATAAAATGAAAATTTAAATATTTAAATTATAAGAAGCAGTAGAAAAAAAAATTTGTTATTAAAAAAGCTGGTGTAGGAAATCTTTGCTAAACCCACTGTGCGTCTCAAGGTATATTGAAACTTGTCATATATCGGTCCACAACAGCGTAGTTACTAATAAGAAATTTTACAATTTAGACAGTATTTGGAGTGATGATATTCCTGAAGTGTACAACTGACCTTTAATGCGCGTTATGGGCTGAGGGAATCCATCGGCCCAAACTTCTCTAAAAATAAATTTTGATCAAAACGTTATATCCAATGGCGAGCGCTATAGAGCCAAAATTAGTGAAATTTTCGTTCATTATTTCATCAGCCATGATGTGCAGGACCTGAAGCTTCACCAAGGCGGCTTACCGAGTCATACAGCTCGCGACAAAATGGATTTGTTAAAGGAAACGCATCGTTTCATCTATTAAACCAGTGAGTTCGCCTCTGAGATCCTGCAATTTAATTCCCCTGGACTATTTTCTGTGGGATTATTTGAAGAAATATTTTGCATGTCAGCTTAAGCAGCGTTGCCAGTTGGACATTACTTTTTATCACTTGGTGGGGAATTCCCACTTGCCCAACTCGATACCTCGAATCCCCAATAAAAGGCCTTCTTTATTTCCGGATATTTAATTGATTGAACTAATCTCAAGGTTAAACAACGAATAAAAACAAAATAATGGGTGTCTTTTTAAGAGTCACAAAAATTTAATTAACAATAAAACAAGGAAATATATTTTTAATCTCAATGAAATGGGCATTATTTGAATGAAAATTCTATGAAATTATTGTTTAAATATGATTTCTGTTATGTGGCCGCCACGGCTGGCGCGTAGAAGGCTCATTTTGGAATACCAATTTTAAACAACTTTTCGCAGCATTTGCGGCCGCACTTCGCGCGACAACTCTTGGAATGTTGATTTCCAGGTGTTCAATTGTTTGTGTTTTATCACTGAAGAGAAATGGCTTAACATGACCCAAAAAAAAATAATCCACTGGGGTTAAATCACACGATATTGGTGGCCAATTAATTGGGCCATTAGGTGAAAATATTTTTTCATCAAAAGTTTCTTTGAGTAAATCAATTGTAGAGCCCTCTGTGTGGCATGTGGCTGCGTCCAGTTGAAACCACATATCAGCATGATTAAGGCCACGTAATTAAGGTCCGAGCAAATTTCTAATCATGTTCCTATACCGTTCACATTCTGACCATCATCGTTTTTGAAGACATGTGGGCCCATGACTTCGCTGGCACATTAGGCGCAACAAATAGTAATTTTCCGTGGATTTAATTGTGTTTGCCAAAAGAGTTTGTGGGTTCTCTTCATTCCAAATGCAACGATTCTCCTTATTTATGTACCCATTCAAACAGAAAAGGGCTTCATCGGAAAATAAAATTTTGAATAGATGAGTTTGATGAACAGAGCAATTGTTTTGATTAAAACTTGCAACAATTTCCCCGCGTTGCTCTGATATAAGACGAGTCAAAATAAAATTTCAAAGAAAACTAAACAAAAAGAAACAATCAGCTGTTGAATGGATGCTCAAATAAAGAAGTGATGCCAACTCAAAGTTGTGACACTCTAAAAAAAACACTGGTTAGTTTAAAATTTATTTAATTAATTAAAAATGTATGAAGCGAAAATTGGCTGACATGTTTAAAATAAATGAATTCCAAAACTTTCTGCGCATTTATTATATACGTTTTATTACATATCTTGTGTTATATATGTTGACCAATTTCAAAAGCACATGTAAGTACAAACACACAAAATATATATATAAAATGAACAGTTTTATGTTTCATGGCAACTGCAACGCCAGAAAAAAAGAAAGAATTCCATTTCATTAATTGCCAAAGGTTAAGTGGAAAAGGCAATAAATTGAAATTTTATTAAAAAAGACAGCAAATTTTTATTAAATGACATGAACAGCAACGACAACAATAAATAATCAATAAATTCACTTGTTTTTGCAATCAACTGAAAAACAATATCCTCTATTCCTGCAACTGCAATCGAGATCATGTTAAATGCCGGCCACGTAGCGTTCATGCCTGACAGAATACGAACAGACTGACCGGCCGACACTTGTATGTTGAACATAAAGAGCCGGTAAACAATTTCCACGCTTTATATTATAAATAAATATGTTATTATGTTTTTCTTCAAATATTTAATATTGATTATTGAAATTTAATACACCGGAGTTGTCTGCATGAATGCAAATCCAACCGGTTTGACCTTAAAGTGCAGGAAATTATTTAAAATCAGTCGAGAGGCGGGATGAAATGCGCAGTAATTTAATACATCAAGTGAAAATATAAAATGTGGTTGTTAAGAATAATTATTGGAAATTGATATGAAGGCAGTTTTACGCGTTTTTTGTTGCCTTTTTAATGAAATATCAACAACAACAAGTTTTGCAAAACTACTGCAACTGCAAACATGTAGGAGGGCAGACGGGAAGGAGAAGAACTGCAACACACCAATAGAAATTAAAGAGCCACATTAAGGACTCTCATTTGAACAAAACATTAATACATAATGGAGTTTTGAGTTGCAGTACACCACGGCTTATACTTAATATGTAATTTTCATTTAATATTACTCATACGCCAAGTTCGATTAAATGAAACTGTTTGCGAATGAGCCATTAATTTGGGGGTCAGTAGGCAAACAACTAGTATTTTGTCAAGCAATATTGTCCCTTTAGGCAGGCAGGCATTCTTCAAACATATTCAGTGTCTCGTTTCTGTAACTGACGTGAGAAATCCTCGCATCGAAAAACTTAATAATTATGGTTGTCATGCTCTTTATTGTAGAGTTATCCATAGAATAATATCTTGATTATTATAAAAACTTTAAAAAATTATAAATACATTAAGGAATATATTCTGACTAATCCTGTATTTCACAGAGGGACAACAGTTTTTTCGTTGCGAGAAGTTCTCACTTCAGTTACAGAAACGAGGCACTGATTCCACTTAAATAAACACAAGAAATAAATAAACCTTTTGGATACGCGGTCATCTTTTTACAATTCCGATATCGGTTTTGTGGAACGAGTATAAAACACAGCAGACAAAAAGAGACATCGCAGCGAGAAAGAACTTACATAAGAAGTCCAAGGAGGCGGGGCAGGTCCTCCTGCTGCACAAACTCGATGTGGAATGACTTGAAATCATCCCAATACAACAATCAAATTGTATCGAATTAATTAATTTTCGGCCACACAGAAAAAATTGAAAGCAATTTCCTCTGCTTACAAATTGACTTTGGCTTCCTATTCCATTGAGGAAAAAATTATATATATATATATATATTTTTAATCAAAACTTGACGGAAATCTGATAAGAAAAAACAAGCAAACGAAATGAAATCACACGCTCACACAATTAAACACAGACACGTGAAACCACACTTCTGTGTGTGCTTGTGTGCAAATACATAATTTCAATACAAATTAAAAACCAATAAAAAAAAGAAAGAAACAAAATTAAACATCTGCTAAACAGAATTGTTACACGTTTCCAATCTGCATTAGCAATTCACAAACAAACAAACAAACAATCGAACGAACGAACCAACACTCCCGTTTCACTGCTGCCACACAAATTGGAAGGAAAATGTACGAATTCACGAAATTTTCAATAAAAAACGTGGTTGAAGCAAAACTTGTAAATTTACAAACCGAAAAATAACAAATTCCGACACAATAACAATTAGAGTTACAACAACCAACAACACGAATTATGTGAAATCAGAGCAAACGTCGGTGGTACAGAAACAGCGAACGGAAGTCATGTTTATAAATAAAAATTAAAATTCCATTGATTAGAAAATTGTTAATGCATTGAATTTTACTGTGGCGAAAAGTGTGGTTGTAGTCAAAACACGAATCTATTAACACACACAAACACACACACTCATACACACACACACACACACACATATAAAATTGTACTTAAATACCGCAACAAGAGAACGTGTTTCAAAAGGGAAACAGATTCATGGATGTAAAGCAGTTGATAAAAGTTCACAATCTACCTACAGTATGTCGAGGAATTATTAGCAGAACAGAGATATGCTTGAATATGAGTCTTTTGACCAAGAATTACAGAAAATTATTGTTTGTTTTCCTTCTGTATTTGATTTTTATTTTTTTTGCTCAATTAAATTTTTTATCATGCGGTATTATTTTTATTTTTATTATTATTATTATTATTATTATTATTATTATTATAATTATTATTATTATTATTATTATTGTTGTTGTTGTTGTTGTTATTTTGTCTTGCACCAACACTTAGGGCATGACCCCTGCATATGTAGTGCTTTGAGCCAGAACTAGAAAGGAGGGGATGGTGTTAAGAGAACAGATGAAGACATATTAGAAGACAGGGAGAGTGAGAGAGATAGTGGATTTTGTTGCTTCACCGAAGGAGGATGCTGAATTCTGCTCTGTAGTACATGACGATGTTAATCGCCACAAAGCCTTCTTTATTAAAACACGAGAACAACAATTAACACAATCTTGCACTTAAGCAGATCTAAAGCATGACAGAGTGTCCAGTCAAACTCGGCATCTAAGGCAACAGCAACCTCAAAATATTTACTATGATCTTAAATTCATCTCCAATTACTCGTAGCACAATTTCATTAAATCAACCTCCACAGCTTTTCTAAAAATTTTTGCAAATTACATAAACACTTATAAACTTGAAAAAGTTTTCATTAAATTACTCTACACTCGTGCAACACTGTCCAACAGCCTTGTCCGGCTCAATAAATTGTTGTGTTAATAAATTGTTTTGTTCTCGCTATTGTTTTTGCTAATTGGCGTTAAGGAGTGCGCAAACCTTTTTGAAAATCAACAACATAAACGTTTGCCTTGAGTACAATAAAATTTCATAATTTAAACCCCAATAAGACCTATTGAGCTGTGAGATTTTTAAAGTTAATTAATTCAATGAAAGGATGCAAAGAAGGGGTTCCTTGAATGTAGGCTACTTGAAGTCGCTTTAAATCGAAGGAGGCAAATGCACATCGATTTCTACAAGTTAGAGACATTCTACTTCTTCATAGAAATATAATGCAGAGTACTTTATTTTGAGTGTCACAATTTTGGGTTGGCATCACTGCTTTATTTGAGCTGATTTGCTTTGAAATTTCATTATGAATCGACTTAAAACAGAGCAACGCTTGCAAATCGATGAAATTTTTAATCAAAATAATTGTTATGTTCGTGAAACTCCTTCATTCAAAATTTCATTTTCCGATGGAACCAATTTATGGTTGAATGGATACGAAAATAAGCAGAATTAACGCATTTAGAATGACGATAATTCACAAACTCTTGTCGAAACACAATTAAATCCACAGAAAATTACTGTTTAGTGCGCCTAGTGGGCCAGCGAAGTTATGGGCCCACATGTCTTCAAAAACGATGATGGTCAGAATGTGAACGGTATAGGAACATGATTAGAAATTTAGTCGGATCTTAATTACGTGGCCTAATTCATGCTAATATGTGGTTTATGTGGTTTCAACTGGACGGGCCACTTGCCACACAGCGGGCGCTACAATTGATTTACTTAAAGAAACTTTTAATGAATAAATAATTTCACATAATGGCCCAATTAATTGGCCATTAAGATCCTGTGATTTAACCCCAGTGGATTATTTTCTTCGGGGTCCTGTTAAGCCACTTCTCTTCGTCGATAAACCACAAAAAGTTGAACACCTGGAAATCAACATTCGAAGATTTATCGCGCGAAATATGGCCGTAAATGCTGCGAAAAATTGTTGAAAATTGGTATCCTAAATTGAGCCTTCTACGCGCCAGTTGTGGCGGCCACATGACAGGGATCATATTTAAACAATAATTTTATAGAAGTTTCTTTCAATTAAAGCCCATTTCATTGATATTAAAAATATAAAAAAATATATATCCTGGTTTTATTATGACTTAAACTTGTGTCACTTGATGTTCCAAATTGTGCCGCCTTCTATGCGCCAGCCGTGGTGGCCACATGGCAGAAATCATATAGAAACAATAATTTCATACAATTTTCTTTCAAATAAAACCCGTTTTACTGACATTAAAAATATCTGTATATCCTGGTTTTAATATGATTTCAACTTGTGTGACTCTATGAAAAACGCCCATTACTTTTTCAAGGACTCTTGGCTGGTAGTTCAGAACTTGAGAGTTGCTCTTTAATTTAAAATCTTTACTGCCTCTTATAGTATTTTTATGGTCTGAATTAAAGGACCTCTTAAATATTTACCGCATAATTTGCGATGCGCAATAACTGAAATTTATTTTTAATTTTAATTATTTTTTTAGCTGTTCTCCTCTTGGCCTTTAAGGCAGAGACCTAGAACAGTATAAGTGTCCATGTACGAGTGCACCTATATATATATACATATATGTGTGTGTGCGTGCATGGTTATGAATGCGTGTGTGTGTGCTCGGCATTCATTTGCTAGTTGTACCGTTTCATAAATATGGTGACCCACAAAAAATAGTTCATTGTTTTTAATGTTGAACTTTCCTGAGAGCAACAACAAGCGACAACAATAACAACAACGAAAGCTTTAATATATATTTATTGTTTTTTATATTAATTTAACACATTTTGGAGTGGATATTGGCATAAAAAGTGTCGGAAATTGAAGGGGTGGGTGGTTTTGGTTGGCCCTGGCACTACCGGAGATTCCAGTTGCAGTTCTTTTTTCGTGTTTATTTATTGAAATGCAATTTGTTCTTGTATTATTCGTGTTAATTGCTTTGCTGCTATTATTGTTGTGTTTATTGTTATTTCAGAGATTGAGAGCCAGTGCGTTTCTCTGCATGTGTGTGTGTGTGTGGGTGTGTGCGTGTGTTTATAAGTTAGAGTGTTTTCAGGCAACGGTTTGCTAGTGCGTGTAATGAAGTTGCTTTTTATTTATTGTATTCGTTTCTTTTTGCAACACGTACAACACGAGTGCACATCCATTTATACAGTGTACCAACAATTAAAATTTTTCTCCTACCACAGTCACACACACACACGTACACTTGCATGTATGAGTGTATATACGAGTACATTTAAATACTTGAACGCTTTTACATGTTGGAATTTCATTTATAGGAATGAAGTGTTGTTGGTGTTTTATATGAGAGCAATCGTTTGTATTTATTGGTTTTTATGACACTAAATGGGACTGTACAATTCTACATTTTAATTGTTTATATATGTAACTACGAGTGCAGTCGGAAAATTCACTCTCCACATTTCTTTAAACTGCATTTGACAATTTGTGACTTGAAATGCTTTGTTGGGTAAATGCTTTTTTGAATTGGGATATAAGTAGTACCCATATATATTAATTAATGTGGCAGAGAAATTATTGAGAATTTTGGAAAGCAACAACAACTTAAAATGGCCTACTAAGAGATTAGCAGATACATAATCCTCCATCAACATTATTTACAATTATTTTACAACTGCCAATAAGTACTTGTGCATCTCATTACCTGCAAGAGGGTATTGGATTCCTGAAGTAATCCAACAACAAACAGCTCATTGACTTTAATTTCATATAGTTTTTTTATAGTTCTCATTTAATGGAAAACTAATTTTACAGAAACCGTTGGACTTTTATCAAGAACACTTAACCGCCTGGCCTGCTAAACTGCAGAAAAACTTGTTTCATAAAAAAAAGGATACGCACACACACACGTACACAAAAAAATGTGATTTCGTTTGTTGTAGCCATAAGCAGTTTTAAGACAATAAATATTAAAATGCTATTTGTTTCAACAATATCATTTCCGTTTGCATTTTGTCAACTGGATGTATGCAACACCCTCACACGTTAACACACACACACACACGCTCATGCTCAAATAAAAGAAATTTAATGAAAATACTATTAAAAACAAATGCACACCAACACTAACGTTTGTCACACTTTCAAATGAAATATGCATGAAATTTATATTCAATATCTATTCTGTTGAACGAGTCCTACTAACGTTAATAAACCTCATGCGGCACACACACAAACTGCATTTTAATGCAGCAAAAATATTCTTTAAAAATATATTTTAAAAATATTCTATATAAAAGTGAAATTGGGCAATAGTAATTAAAGATATATACCAGCAAAACAAATCGTATATAAATAATTTAAATAATAACAAGTAAAAAACATTATGTTCATCATATTTACTGCAGTTGCTTATAAAAGTTTTTCCGAATGTTGGGGGCTTGACAAATATTTGAATTCTAGTGGGTTATAAAATAATGAGGGGGCTTATTTGCAGCAGGATTCTCTTCTGCAAATCACACTTTTTGGTAATCGTAAAACCAAGTTAAATAACTATATCAACACCCTTTAATGTTAGTAAAAAAAAATTCATTATAAATGAAAGCATACGAGATTTGTTCAAGATATATGGTAAATTTGCTTATTAAACTTTTTTTATAGTCCAATTTTTCGAAAATTGTTTTTAATTCAGAATTATTAAATAAATATTCCAGAGTACAAGGGGAAAATCAACGTTAGTTTCGTATATTCAATTTACATAGCAGAGCAGAACAGCTGTTTTCAAAAGCCGCTGCAGTTTTATCTTTAATTTTCAAGTGCTTTTTTATTTACTGTCACTTTTTTTTATGACTTCTTTGAATGTGAGAACAGTTTCTATTTGCAGAAATTTTCTTATGAAATGGCGTACGAGGACTCAATCAAACACGCTTTTATTAAGTCCCAGTGTTGCCGTTTGATTATTTTTTTCAAGTCTTATTTCTTAACATTATTTATTCCATGTTTCTTAAGTCCAACTTTTTAATATGAATTTCTTTACCTACATTTGAACGTTTTTTTTTTATGTAGGTACACTTCCCCTGAATATAGATTCGCAGTTTCAGCTATTTCGCAGGTATAGTTTGTTTGTGAGAGTCCTGCAAAATATAAGAGCTCTCCATCTCTACGAATTTTTATAAAATTGTATGTTAAAAATTAAATAAAATGCGGTGAAGCGTTTGAAATAGTTACAGTGTAACGTGTTGAATTTTCAAGAGATTAAAAGAAAAATGTTTCAGAAGAGGTTAAAGCGTTTCAAAGAAGGCTGAGAAGATGGAAATAATGCTACTCCTCCGGAATGTTACAGGACATCAAAAGTCAAGGCAAATGCCAAAGATGTGAAACCATTTATATGAGGAATCAGTGAATCGCTACGAGATAAGTTCTTGTGAATGTGATTATTTTGGCAAATTTTAAGCACATTTTGGTTACGAAGCATATGACGGCCAAGTTCATTCCGTAATTGCACAATTTTTAATAGTTTTTTGGTTCAAAAATAATAACGTCACGCCTTTGTTTTCATTAGATTTGGCCCCAACAATCTTTTGCTGTTCTCAAGACAGAAAAAGGTGTATTAAAAGGCTGCATTATTTTAAGAGTAGGACCAGCACTGGGGGGATGATCTTCACATATGCAGTGAAATGCGCTGGAGCTGGGAAAGTAGAGGATAGTGTTAAGAGGACATACCAGAAGCTTGAAAATTTTTTGTAACTATTTGTAACCCTTTTTTTGCTTCGCCGGTGAAATTTTTGCTACAGATACCGACGAAAGAGGCTACTCTCTTTTAGTATCTGCCGGTGTTAATCACTGTTGGTTATGCTCTGCCTTCGTCACTGACCCAAGTCGACAATAATTAATAAAATCCTGCAGAAATAAAGTAGATCAAAATTCATGATTGAGTGCAAAGACAAACGCCCTGCCCCGTTCACTACTTCAGCCAACAGCACGATTGAAAGTCTAAGTACCGACAGAGGTCATGGATATTCCAAAGAACGCATACCAAGACCACTTTGAGCATTAAAAATATGCTGCCTGAAGTGCGCTAAATCTGAAAGGACTACTTTGAAGGGGACTAAAAGGGAAGTGATAAAAAGTAATTTTCTTTTGGAAAAAATTAAATCCAATTATTTTGTTTCGTATCTCCTCAGCTATCGTTGATTGTAGTAGTCGATGTTATAGAAATACTATGATTGGAAAATTCAAACGCTGCTGTACAATGCTTCACCAGCACCAAAGTACAGCCCTTCATTAAAATCCAATGACATTTATTTTAATTAATAGTCATATAAGTGAGTGTATCGTTTCCACTCTTCAAAACAGTAATTATTTTTGCTTTCCTTTTGCATTTTCTAATGATGATAAATAAATACGTTAATATTTATTTATCGTTTCATTAAACATTCATTTCATAATATTAATTTATTATCTCGCCTTTAATGAATATTAACCTTCGCAAAATCTCTAAGCCAACCGCTTGCAAACGCCATGGCCACCAACATCGGCAATCATCAATTTACTACAACGTACATCCTCCAACCCAAAGCCACGCCAATGCAATCAATACAATGTCAATAGATCAATTAAAATTAAATTAAAAGTAAATTTCATTAAAATTAAAAAGCTGCGCTTTCAACCGCAACTAAAATGAAGATGAATTAGAAATGGAAATGCATTTGCGTAATAATCAGGCAACCAAACCACACAAAAGAAGGTAAAAGGAAAGAAAAGAAACAAAACAAAAAAAAAACAAGATGCAACAAACCAGGAGCGACAAACTGAAGCAGGGAGCAACTTCTGCTCGAATGAAGTGCAAAAGAACTGACGAGCAACAAAAAGTAATAAACAGTTTTTGCATGACAAAAAGCAATTTTATTAAACAGTAAGTAAATGGTGCAAGAAAAAGAGTAAAAATCGACTAAAATTTCCAATAAACTTTTTTTCCACTGAAGGAAAATTAATGAAAATGAATGATTGCAAGCAAAAAGTCACTACAAACTATTGAAAATGTTGGCTACAATGACAAATCAATCTGGCATGAACTATTAAGGCTATTTTATATATACACCAATACACACATACACAATTGTCTATATGCTAATAACAGTGGGCAATGGGAGCGAGGTGTTTCTACTAAAAAGAGTTTTAATAGTGAACAGAAGAAAAAAAGTTATTGAAATTGAATTCAATTAACGCGATTGTACGAAACATAAAAATAAAGAAAAAACTGTTGAAATTAAAATTGACATTCCATTTTATTCTATTTTTGTTTTTGTCCATTAGAAAAAATATTGATATTTTCAACTAGAAACTGCTGCCAAGTTGAGTTGTTGACAACAAAATGTGTTTTATGAAGGCAGCAATTGTTGCCGCGCCAATATGCAACAGCAAAGGTAATTGCAGAAGGATGATAAATAAATAATGAAAGGATATTGTGAATTGTGGCGAGAGCAGGTAACAAGACCAACATTATTTTGCAGCGTATTGCCATTAAGTTAACTTGGTTAACTGTTGATGTTTAGCACTCGTTGTTGAATGGAAAACCTCAAACGTAAGACAACTTAAAAATGTCAATGCAAATGAAAATGAGTTGGGCAGAAGCAGATAAAAGAAGTACTTTTAAGATTTCATTAAGGAGTTTTACATTTTGATTAAAGTCAATTTTAATTGAAGTTCGACTGTAATAAAATTTCATAGAGTAGTTGAGAAGTCGGTGCAGACTTCACTTGTGATTTTATTAGCTGCAGGGGAAGCGTAGTAACGAGACTGAAAATTGTGCTCTCCTCGATGTTCAAAACCAAGCCGATGGGTATTTTTTTTTTTTTTGATTCGAGGTAGGAGCTGAGGCAAGCACTGCACCAACTTTATAGCCAACACTTCCAAACCATCTGCTGATCTTGCCACAGCCCATGTAAATGGCTGCTAACGATTAGAATGAAATTCGACAAGTCTCTAGGCCGTGTCATGCATCTGATCCCAAATTAAAATCTTGTTCTTATGAACTCTCAGCTATTGGGTGATTTTTATACAGTGATACAAGTTTAAATCATAATAAAACATAATAATATATTTTTGATATCAATGAAACGGTCTTAATTGGATAGAACTGTTTATGACATTTATGTTTAAATATGATTTCGGCCAAGTAGCCGCCACAGCTGGTGCGTACAAGGCGCAATCTGGAACACCAAATTTCACAAACTGTTAAATGGGTAAACAAATAAAGCAGTGATGCCAACTCCAAGTAGTATCACTCCATAAAAAAATAGCCGATAGAAATTATAATCAAAATATTTTTTGTTTTCTTTAAACATTCATTTCATTTGTTTCTTGGCTGTATTTCATTGGCTCTTCTACCAAAACATCAGCAGAATAACAAAATAGCAAAACCTCTCAGTTTATGCACAAGCTTTCCTAAACTATTTGAGAATTACACCAGCAAAAGCATAGATTTTCAAGTTTTTAGAACACATAACAAACAAATTCTAGTGTGCTTAATAAATTAACTGAGACAATGCTGATTTTCTTACAACTAAATAAATTATTTTATTTTCTTAAATTTATCAATACTATTGGCGTTTTCTTTTGTGGAAAAAAGTGCAACATTTTTTCACTTCATTTTTGCAGAAGTCTTAAAACAGAAATTATTTTTTATGAATGTAGGATCAATTTAAAATATATTGTTTATTTTCAAATGAGAGAAAGATGCGATTTTCTGTTGAAAAGTGCAAAAAATGTTGCACTCTTTTCCACAAAAGAAATCGATTTATGATTTTGCATGGCGAGATTTTTATTTTCTTGAAAAACAAAAAAAAAATATTATGAATAGCACATGTTTTGTCATATTTAAAAACCATTTTTATGTATTTAAAAATTCAATTTCCCAGTGCTTATTCTCGATGACGTTAACAAATCATTGACGAACTGCTGTGCCCATGTCGCAAGCTATCGTTCGATCAAATAAATAACATTTACAACAACAACAAAAATATATAAAAAAATGTTTTTGTTTTAAATTTTATTTATTCGATTAAACGATATCTGGCGACATCGGCAAAGCAGTTCGTCAATAATTTGTTAACGTCATCGAGAATAAGCACTGAGAAATTTAATTTTTAAATATATAAAAATGGTTTTGAAATGTGACAAAAAATGTGTTATTCATAATAGATTTAAAAAAAAATAATAATAATAAAATAAAAAGTATCGTCATGCAAAATCATAAATCGATTTCTTTTGTGGAAAAGAATGCAACATTTTTTGCACTTTTCAACAGAAAACTGCACTTTTCTCCCATTTGAAATCATTTCAATAAGAATTTTAAAAAATATTTATTTATTTAAGATTTTATCTTATTTAATGATAAAAATTTATTATCCACTTATTTAGAAGTTGCTTGCCTAAAGTTATTTAAAGTAATTAAACCTGATTCAAATACGATGTCGTATGAAAATTATGTCATACTTTATGTGGTTATAAAAAAAATTTGTAAAATTAATTTAAGTTTCATAATGAGTGGGGTCTTGGGAATCCTTAAAAGTACAGAGAGCCACAGTATTTTTGTAACTGAATTTTCAAAATTATTTGTTATTTCCACAACTCCTTTTGGGTAGGCTACAAAATTTTTCTGTTCTTAGCATTTTAGTCGGACTTGGCTTTAAAGAAATAATAAAAAAAGTTTAAGAAATTTATTTGTAAATATTTTTAATATTTAATGTGCAAAAATGGCAGACAATTGCCTAAGGAGTCAATAGGATTAGTGGCGGTGCAATGAAGAGTTAAAAACTGGCTGGAGAAGCAAATTTAAAATTTAAAGTTAAAAGTTGCCCAACAGCTTTGAAAAGGTTTTCTTTTAATAGCAACATATTTAGCAACTTTAATTACTTTCATGAAATAATTTATAAATAAATTGAATTCACGTATTTTTAATTCCTCCAAACTAATTCTTAAAGCCATTAACTTTTAAAGAGGCTGCGGATGTGGTTGTCTTTGCATTATTTATTGCTCGGAAAAGATGTTCTTTCTTTCAAAAGATTTCTCGTGCTCTTCACAGTAGCAGCCTTCGTTGTTATTGTCATCAAATTCCTTTTCCTTTTGCCTGATAAAGACTTTTTGGAATAGTTTTTATTTCTTTGAAATAAAATTGTTTTCATTTTTTTTTTGCTGGCACTTGTACCTCCTCCTCCTCCTCCTCCTCCTCCTTGTGGATGTTGGCAATATTTGATAACTGGTGTTTGCATTGCTGTCATCACTTAAGAATGCACAATTGACCTGGATGGAACAAAGAGGATGATGATGATGATGATGTTTTTGTGGCACTTTTTGCATTCTATTTAAAATATGAAATTAGTTGCAGTGTGGTAACGGGGTATCGAAGGGTTTCGTTCGTTAATAGTTGACGTTATTATATGACGTTTGAATTTCCGTTTCCGTGACAGCATCCATTACAACAGCCATTACAGACACTTAATCGAATTTCCAACATGTAATCAACACTTTCAATATTTGACGCCAGTTGCAATGCAAATGCCACACAGCGGCCCCTCGTAATGCAGCGGCATAAGGACGAAGGCAGCAGGCAGGCAGGCAGGCAGGCAGGCACATCGTCTTACACATTAACTGATAATGGCAGGCAAATGGAATAAGAAAAATAATGTTTTAAATAGAAAAGAAAAATTTAAGCAAGAAAGAAAAAATAATGACCAGCAACAACAAAAATTGTTATGAATTGTGAGAAAAAGTTAGATGAAATAAAAGCATTTCGCGTGGCAGTCAAATGGGTCAAACGCAAAATGGAAGCGGGTTAAACAGCAGAAGTATGAAAAAAATATGAGAGATAAAAAAACTTCTTTTAATAATATTTATGAAAGTTGGGCGTCATTAAGTAGTTTTGCAGAAGGAGCCGGCTGGTAGAGCAGAACAGGACACGCTTTATTCTACGCGAATGTTAATGTCTTTAGCAGTTAACAGCCAGTCAAGTTTTACTTCATCTGCTCTTCATGTCTAGGGTTTGCTTTTGTTTTTTTTCAACTCCTTCCGCCATTTCATCTTTATTTTTTTTTGAAGTTTTTCTTTTTAAAATCATGCAAATCATTATGATTCTCAACGAAATTCTTTTGTAATTATTATTACTCTGATCAAAAAGAGGAGGAGGGGGAGGTCTTCTTTTCAAGCATCCAGTCATTATTTTGTTATTGACTTGAAAGCCAGGAGAGATAATTATGACTTGGCTAAATATGGAATTTTAGGAAATTTCTTCTTGCCATTTTTTGCTGTTTAATTGTAAAATATACGCTTGAATTCAAAATCTGTAAAAAGTTTCTCAAACCCGGCGATTTGACTGTTTTATTGATCTTATTAATTTGTTTATAGTCTTACGGCCTTATTCATAAAAATTATTTAATGCCTATAAGCAGCTTGTAAGCTAAATTTAATATAGAATATTTGTCCTATAAGCAGTTTATAAGCAGTAAAATAGTTTTTGTAAATAAGGCCTTTAATGCAAGTACAGAGCAAAAACAATTTGGAATGATTTCATTTTTACGTTTCAGCAAGTTTAGAATCATTTTTTAATATTTTCATGCTAAGAATTAATACAAGGACTTTATATTCTGCTGATCTACATGAAAGTAGCTTTGGAATGAAATAAATTTAATTGATTTTGATAGATGATATGATACTTAAAAGAGGACCACAAAAATATGTGCAATTCCGCTCAATTTTTAATGTCGTTTTAAATACTTCCATTTTGCTCTCGTTTTGGCTCAATTCGTCATAAAAATGATTTGTCAAGTTTGTTATATTATTTTGGAGTTTAATAACTTCTCGCAGCCAAACAAATAGTTCCTCTGAGTTATATTTTTTGGTCAAAAGTCTCGATTCTCTCCTTTTTATATGTTTGGACTTTTAAATTTTATAACGACTTTTTGCTCTTTCCCTATTAACTCCTTTTTAGTTTTACAGCTGGAATTTTACTGTATAAGAAATATATGCCACCATCGTGTTCAACTAGAGTACATGATAAGTCCGTTACGAACTTTAAGCCCCAGAACAGTTTATGTTAAAAGAGCTGCCTAGAAACTAGCGAGAACATGCGTAGGTTATACGGCCCACTGTGACGGGGAAAGGAGTAAATGATACACCTTCCTACGAAGTACTGGAAAAAAAAGCCAGACTTTCCACAAATTCCATTACGAGGGCCAGTGGTACCTCCCCGAGACATTCTAGACTCCCTAGGAAACGATAACTTCGAAGTCTATGCCTGTTCTATTAAAGGACAGTATGGGTCTCAGAAAAAAAAGTTTCACTGACTTCTCTACTTTCTGGTAGAAACAGCTCCTGCAACAACAAAAGCCTACACATTCCGGCATGCATCTGATCTCACAGTGCCCCGTATTGACTCCAACCAGGAGTGCTACAGCCTTCTATAGCGCGCCGTAATGGCTCCAACTAAGATTGATAGAGATTTATTTCCAACTGTTAGAAGCTTTTTGCACCCTACTCTGCTAAGCCAGAGAATATGTTTTTTTTTTAATTTTGGATTAGCACCTAGGGGATGACCCCTACCTGTGCAGTACGTTGTGCCAGAACTTTGAACGAGGGATAGTGTTAAGAGGACAAATGAAGACAGACTGGAAAAAGGATAATTTTGTGGCAGCTCTTTTTACTTCGCCAGTGGAATTTTTGCTACAGACATCGACTGCTCCATTGTCTTTTAGCTGTGAGTGAACAGTGACCAGTTCTACGCCTTCATTATTGAGAACTGGTCACTGTTCCCTCACAGCTAATAGACACAATAGAACAGCTTCCCTCGTCGATGTCTGTAGTAAAAATTTCACCGGCGAAGTAAAAAGAGCTGCCACAAAATTATCCTTTTTCTAATCATCAATTAACGAAGTCCTGCGGCCGAATTGCAGCATTCGATAGCGATTGAGATTTCCATTAAATTTAATAGGGAATTTCAATCGATATCGGATGCCTTAATTTGACCCCAGCACTATTGTAGGTCGAAAAATTCGACACCACATGCATGACTGAGTGCAGAGTCGAACTCGGGATCTATGGATTGTAGTCTTGTGTTCAATAATTTGGCCAACAGCAGGCGGCACCTGAGAGTAGCCTTTCTCTGTACTCACTCCTCGATGATGTTTGATAAGTACACTGAAAATATTTCATTATCTTTTGGAGAGTCTGTTTCGTCTAAAGTTAAGCCTGAATCCAAATCACCGCATTCGACAACAATTAACAAAATCCTGTCGCCAAGTTACAGCACTCGATATGGATCGGAATATTAATAAAATTTAAATACAATTTTGTTTAATAATTCCCATTCAGTGTACACAAAATGGAGACAACACTTTTATTGAAATACTCCCTCCCTGAGTCACCGATTTACACTTAACAAATAAAGGACGGGGTTCTGTGAAATGAACGTATTATTTTTATATTTAATTAACAAAAAATGTTAAAGTTTTTACTATAAAATGATCAAAAAATAAAATCACTTACCAGTTGCATTAAATCATCTACTCTCTCAACACTCAAATGCATCGTGATTAAATTTATAATGATTTTTATACGACATTTCGTTGAGTTATAAAA
The DNA here is from genome assembly GCA_963675445.1 of Linnaemya vulpina. Taxonomy (NCBI): domain Eukaryota; kingdom Metazoa; phylum Arthropoda; class Insecta; order Diptera; family Tachinidae; genus Linnaemya; species Linnaemya vulpina. Next base: position 7,973,474 of record OY776277.1, read on the forward strand.
AGTCCAGCACTTTGAATGAAGTAAAAAATAAAGGTGCTGCACGGCACTCAATTATGATTAAGTGATAAACAGGCAGCAACAACAAGAAGCAACTGGTGAGATGATGAAAATTAGTGAGATTTTCCTGTTCCTACGTTTTCTGTTGCTGTTGCTGCTGCTGCTGCTGCCACTTGTACAGACGGATAATGATGGTGATTAAATTCATAGAGATGAAGTAGAAGAAGTTGCTCTAGTGCGCTGCTGGTAGAGAAGCTGATGATGTTGATGCCGACAATGAAGACTGACAGCTGCAAGTAGTTTCACAAGACGATGATGCTGACATTGAATGGTTGCGAGTGCAGCAACATAAATTGCTGGGAGTAGTTGAACTTAAATTTAAAGATGTCATTGATGATGAACTGTGTGATTGGAGGGAATTTGTTGCTGCTGCTTCCTTGACAGCGTCGTACATATCACATTGATAAAGAGCTTGCTTTTCAGCCAGCTTTTCCTTGAGCTTTATGGCTCTGGTTGGTGTTGTGGCATATGATGTTGCACATGGGGGAATTGCTGACCAGGCTGCTGCATTTCTTTCATTCATAAATATTCTTGGCGATTCCAAGATGCGTGTTAAACTTTCTTTGCTTGTTGTTGTTGTTGTTAAATCTTTGTCACATGGCAATAAAGCACGTTTCATTTTATTGCTGAGAATTTGTTTGCAACACAATTTTGTATTTATGTTTGAATCGCCTGCGATGGCATTAAGATTGATTTTATATGTCAATGACGAGCAGGGATGATTTCTTGCAGCTTTTGGGGATAAATCGTTAAATTGATTTGTGCTGGTTACTGCTGATGTCTGTTGTTGCAGTCGTGATGTAAAATCTTTAAAAATTGCTGTGCAGTCACCCACTTGCTGCTGCTGTTTCATATCTAACAACTCATGATGAGATATGGCAGACTTAATCGTTGTATGGCAAGTGTTGAAAATGTTGCTCGTTGTTGTTGCCGTTGTTGTTGCTGTATTATTATGGCCATTTGTTAGACTTTCCATTGAATGTGCTTTGGAGTTTAAAAGTTGTGTAAGAAATTTATTGCTGGTTGTTTTATTGTCGTTGCTGTTGTAACGAGCAGATTTAAAAAACTTGTCTCCTACTTTTCCATCACATTTTCTATTGATCGTTGTTGTTGTTGTTGTTGTTATCGATGTCGTTGTAGCTGCAAAACAAGTATTTGTACTATCGGCATTAGCAGTTGTTTTCGTTGTTGCAACATCTTTGGAATTATTCACTGGCTGCTGTTGTTTCCGTTTTTGCTCTAAACACTGCTGCAGTGTTTTCTTCACCATCTGCCGTTGCCGTTTGTGGCGTCCAAAGATTTTTTGACGCACTTTATCTTCATTGTGACACAAATTGAAAGCACTTGTAATGGCCGACTGTATTTGTTCAGCAATTAAAGCCGGTCTTGGAAAATAACGATCCCGACATACTGGACAGTTTTCAGCACGTACACGACAATTGACACACAGCAAGTGACCGTTTTGACACTGCATTGCGGGTGGTGTTATCGTGTCCAGACAAACAGGACATTCGATTAAACTTAAAATCATTTGTACGACCAGCGACAGTCTTTGCAACGAACGTGGCATGGGAGCAGCGCACAAACTCTTAAAGAAAATATTTTATTTTTTGTTTGTTTTTTTCAATGAAAATGTAGAGCAATAAATCTATTGATGCATGAGGGGGCACACGTTATGCGTACTTATTTGCTAGATGTGTGTGTATGTATGCGAGATTTGTTAAGAAAATAAGGTGAACTTTAGTTTTTCCCTAAAAATAATTATAATTTTGAATTTTTTCCCCTTCAAAGTAGTCCTCATTCGATCAAGTACTGTTTTCCCCAATAATTTTTCGATCCTTAAAGCAGTTTTTCTTCAGTTCTATCAGTAACTCGGTTTTGGTGTATTCATTCTTCGCAAATAAATGTCATTTTGAAGGTCTCCTTAGAAAAAAGTCGCAGGACAACAGCTTTGTTGTATACTGAGAGTTTCCTTTTGGCCAAAAAATATTATAACTTTTTTTTTAATGTCGCGCTCTACCCTACTCTTCATACCCGAAATTTCCTTAAAAAGTTGGATCTCCGGCCGGAATCCTCAGCAAGTTCTCCTGTAGTGAATCGACGATTCTCTATGGAAAATTTCTTTCCCGTCTTTTCATCAGTTACTGATGTCTTCTTTTCGTGATTTAGAGTATTTAATTTCATTTTATACACAAAACTGTATGCGAATTTTTTGGTAAAAAAAACTTTTTTACAGTGGAAAATCGCTGATCATGCAGGACCCTTCAAACTTGTATGACTCTTCCAAACAAACCAAACAAAAACCGAAACGAAATAAAACATACTATTCGAATTTCACATATTTTTTAGCAGAATAGTTGAATATAAAACATAATCGCCCATATTATGAATGACGACGTCGACGTCACAACAACACGACAGCAAAAAATTTTCACTTGTCGATAGAAATTGACTTGTGGTAACATGTTCTATTAATATTATATGGCTTAGAGAGTACCAAAGGCTGTTAATAATTATTGATTATTGTAGACAATTATATGAGAAGTGAACTTTTTTTTCTGTCGTGTTGGTATGACGTCGACTTGGTCATTCATATGGGCGTATAAAAAATTTCCACAGAAAAAAGGTTAATGCGACTGATGCTGTTAGAAGATGAAGAAATAATGAACCCGAATCGTCTTTTTTTATTATGAGCGTCCAGAATTTATTTCAAGAGTATTTAAAACTATCCCTCTCTCTCGCATTTCCGCTTTTATTTTTCCACAACAGAGTATCAGCATCGGAATATCGTAATCCTTGGATTTGTTGTACTCAGTGTATTTCGTGTTCTTTTATAAATCGCGATAGTGTCACCGTATGGATCTTTTTCATCCTCTTGATTAAAGTGGACAAAAGTCTAAACACTTTAAGCACTTGAATATCCTATCAAAACAATCTGTTTGCTCTTGACGATATTTATCCTGGCACAATTTGCATATATTTTTCCCCGATACATTTTTAAAATTTTCTTACCTCCTCATCACATTTATTGTTACAGTTTGAGCTCCAGAGTAATAACGTGACTTGATGTTGGGAAGATTTTACCAATTTGGCAATTTCCGTAATACGCAATCCCAATACATCACAGCCATTAACCTGCCAAAGAAAGATGCACAAGTGCAATCAAAATATATGCACGAACATGTAACACACAAAAAAAAAAGAAATACAAAATCATACCAAAACCAAACCAGTGAGATGAGCAGAAAATGTTTAATATAAAAGTGAAGCTGTTAAAATGTCAACGGAGGGTAGGAATTGTAAGAAAGTTAAGGCAATTTTTCTTTTAAAAAATATTAATATGAGAAGATGGAAAATTAGTCAAAACACATTAAAGATGGAGTTGTTAAGAAATTTTAGAATACAAATAACAAACCAAAAGCTTAATAAAATTTATAGATGCAGATTTAGAATCAGTGTTAGCAAAAGCATAAGAGTATCTATTCAGAATTAAGGCGATTGTGTCATGAAATGTGTGACATGATGAATCAACCTGATGAAACCCACGAATATTAAAATTTAAATAATCATTTTAAGATTAAAAAAAGTCGGTTATCACAACTCTGTTGAGCTCCCTGCTTATGTAACTGACAATTTTGTATTCATGTCAAAATAACGTACAGCGTGTTTTTTTCAGTAGGCATCACTGCTTTCTTTGAACACCCAATTAACAGCTGATAGTCGATTTTTTTTTAAGTTTTCCTTGAGCACCAGAGCAACGCGTGCAAATTGTTGAAATTATTTATACAAAATAATTGTTCTATCCATCAAACTCATCTATGCAAAATTTTCTTTTTCTTTGAAGCCTATTTCTCGTTGGATGGGCACGTAAATAAGCCACATTTGGTGTAAGAAGAATCCACAAGCCTCTGTCGCAACACTATTTCACATGGGTAATGGTGGAATCGTTGGCCGGTATGTCTTCCAAAACGATGATGGTCAGAATGTTACTGTAAATGGTGGGCGGTTTAGGAACATGATTCGAAAATTTATTCGTAACTTAATTACGGGGCATTAATCCTGCTGATTTGTGGTTCCAACAGAACGGAGTCACATGCCACACAACGGGCGCTACAATTGGTTTTTTCAAAGAAACTTTTGATGAAAAAAGAATTTCACTCAATGGGTAGTGTAATTTAACCCCAAATGGATTATTTTCTTTGGGGTCATGTTACACCACTTCTCTTCGTCGATAAACCACAATTAATTCAACACCTGGAAATCAACATTCGACTAGTTATCGGTGAAATACGGTAGCAAATGCTGAGAAAAGTTGTTGAAAATTGGTGTTCAAGATTCCTCCGTCTTCTACGAGCCAGCCGTGGAGATCATATTAAAGATCGATTTCATATAATTTTCTTTAAAATAAAGCCCGTTTTTTTTATTATTTTTTTAGTTTCACAAACTCAACAGCGATTATTAGAAATGATTTGAAATTACTAGTAGTTCACTATTATTATTTTTTTTATAAATGTTTTTAAAAAATAATTTTTCATGTGCCCACTGTTAAATTTACATGGAAAGCTTAAGTAACACGCTGTTATCATTCTGAACAGTCTTACCGACAAAAAGATTTAGGTTAACATGGAAGAACCGAAGATCCTATCAAAATTTTTCAATTTGCATTGTTTCTTTTGAATGGACACACTTTTATATATCTATAATTATGGCTGTGTATGCACATGTGTGTGTGTTTGTTTATATACACACCAGTATGTATAACATTTATTTTCTATTTATTAAATGCCATATTCATAAAAGTTCATTAAATTTTGTTTGAAATTCAAAATCGTCTGCATTTACTTTTTATGGCTGTAAAATGTTTAAAAAGAAATTATATTCATAAAAAGTATAGGCACTACTTTGTTAATTGCATGATATAGAGAGATTTTGATAATGAAATTATTGTTGGAACAAACACTGACCCGGAGGATTGGAGCAAGTGAAATGATTTTTATTGATTTCACATGATTACAAGCATTTTTAAAACAACATAATATTTTTAAATTATCAATACAGCCAAACGAACATTAAGAAAAACTAAAAAATGTTTTGTACTCATTGAATTTTATTTAAAAAACTCTGCAGAAACTAAATTTTTCCGCCTTTCAAATGAAAAGAATCAAAGAATCAATTTTGCATCTTCAAAAATAACAATAACAACTCATCTTTTGCCATTCTTTGAACTACTTTAAATTCAATGTGACAATTTAAGTCATCACAGCAATCCTCTAGCGATAGCTCTTCTAGACGACACTAATGAAATTAGACGACTTAAGAGACATCATATCCTGGATTTGCCATTCAGGAAATAAACTCTTAAAATCCAACAAAATATGTAAACTAATTTTAAGTTAAAAACAATCATCATTTTACAGTAAACATTAGTATATAATACCATGAATAAGAATTTGTCAATTCAATTTAATTTTGTATGTTTGTTGTTGCACTCAATGGAGTTCAACAATTAAAGTTATTTTTACTTATTATATCAAATTTACTTATTATCCTTGAGTGGATAGATTGTAAATAAAAGAATTAATAAAAAAAAAAAAAAAAAAAAATGTGACAATTAATAAGTAAGTATATTTAGAAACAAATTAGCACCATCCGATTTATATATATATATATATATATATATATATATACAACAAAGATAATGTGAACATCCTTTTTTTGTGGCCTGACCTCATTTAATATTCATTATGTTTGCACTAGTAATAACATATAAAACATCCAGGCATAATTATAAATTAAAATTAATTATCACTTTTACGCTCATGCATATCGAATTAATTAATAAATATGTTAATTTTTCCTATATGCAGGCGATTAAATAAAAAACGTATTGCATTTGGGTCTGAATTAAAATAGCAACACGCATGCAAAATAATAAATAATCAAAATTTATGCCATCACAATATCATTTAAATTAGCACACGATAGATAGTGTGTGTTTGTGTGCGTGTGCACACAATATATTGATTGATTTGTTGCATTTTATGTAGCAGCGCACTTGCTTTTGTGCAGTTGTGAATGTTTAAGTGAAACATCATTTAATGCTGGAAGCTTAACCAACACCAACACATTCACACTACCACAGTCTCATATCAATATCTACATAAATATCATATGATTTTATAATTTTAGCACCACAGCGCATCGCTAGTTTCGCGTTTCCACTCGCATTTATATATTCATTATTTGCTTAATTATCGTTACAATCATAATTGAAACACTAATACGTTTGCACTTATGGAGCGTGTCGGAAAACATATTTTCATAATCGACATTTAGTTGTTTATGTATTCACAATTCTCCCCATTAGCGAATTAAAGTATAAATAATAAATACATTTTCGTATGAATTAGTTTTAAGCTCTGAGCAGACAGTTGCAAGATGTAACACTGCGCTTAGGAATGGAGTGACAATGTAGAATAGCCACAGGGCGGGTTGTCACTACAAGTGGCTGCATGAAAGAATTTGTTAAAAGATATGACGATGTTGTTGTCAAAAGATTTTTAATCATTTGACTGCCAGGAAATATTCTTCAGAAGGGATTAGAAATCCATGTTGTCAGATAATTTATTTATTTATATGGTACCTCCTCGTAAAAATAGCTTTTACTAAAGAGCACTTTTTGCTAAAAGGTACCTTTCACTAAAAAGTACCTTTTACTAAAAAGTACCTTTTACTAAAAAGTACCTTTGACTAAAAATTACCTCTCACTAACAAGTAGAAGTAACAATACGTTTTACTAAAAAGTACTCTATACTAAAACGTACCTTTTTTATAACTACCTTTTGTTAAAAAATACTTTTTATTAATAAGTACCTTTTAATAAAATGCACCTGATATTTGAAAGCACTTTGTAGTTAGAAGAAGCTTTAAATAAAAAGCACCTTTAATACAAAGTAACTTAAATCAAAAGTACCTTTGAGTTAAAGTTATTTAAAAAAAGTACCTTTCAATAATAAGTACCTGTCACGAAACAACACATTTCACTAAACAGTACCTTTTGCAACCTTTTTTAAAAACAACCTTTTACTAACATGTACTTTTTTATTAATAAGTCCTTGTTAATAAAACGCACCTGTTGCTTAAAAGCACCTTGTAGTTAGAAGAACCTTTGAATAAAAAGCACCTTTAATACCAACTAACTTACATTAAAAGTACCTTTTAAAGTTATTTTTCATAAAAAGTACCTTTCAATAATAAGCGCCCTTTACCAAACAATACATTTTAGTAAACAGTATCTTTTACTAAAACATACCTTTTTTAAAAACAACCTGTTACTAGAATGTACTTTTTTTTTTTATTAATAAGTACCTTTTCATAAAAAATACTTTTAAAATAAAGTAACTTTGATGTAAAAGGCTTCTTAAATAAAATGACCTTTGGAATCAAGTTGTTTTTTTTTTAATAAAAAACATATTTTAAACAGTATAGCCTTTTATTAAAGAGTAGCTCTTACTACAAATCACCTTTTGTTGAAGAGTATCTTTTAATAACAAGTACTTTTTAATAAAAACAGCTGTTATTCAAAAGTACCTCTTATTTAGAAGACACTCTTACTAAAAAGCATCTGTAATAAGAAGTAACTTTGATATAAAAGACCTCTTCATTAAAAGTGCCGTTGAATTAAGGTTGTTTTTGATAAGAAGTACCTTTTAATATAAAGTAACTTTTAATAAAAAGTGAATTTTGATAAAAAGTATATTTCAACAAACAGTACCTTTTGATAAAAACCACTTTTTAATAAAAAGTGCCCTCTAGTTAAAAGTTCTTTTTAATAAAAAAAAAACACCTTTTATAAAATGTAGCTTTTAATAAAAGGTACTTTTTAGTATAAAATAAATTTTAATAAAAAGTACCTTTTAATAAAAAGTTCCTTTTAGTAAAAAGTACTCTTTAATAACAAAAACCCTTTTTTAACCTTTTTGTAGTAGGTACTTTTTAGTATAAAATATCTTTTAATAAAAAATACATTTTAGTGAAAAGTACCTTTAAGTTAAAATTAACTTTTAATTAGAAGAACATTTTAATAAAAATTTTTATGGGGAGAGCTTTTTGATATAAAATACCTTTTAATAAATATTAGTTTTATATAATAATAGTACTTTTTCATAGATCATGTCTTGATATGAATTAATAAAAGTACCCTTCAATAAAGAGTACCTTTTAAAAAAACGGTACTTTATAATAGAAATTATCTTTTAATAAAAAGTTACTTTTAATAAAGAGTGCCCTTTAAATAAACACCTTTTAGTAAAAAAATAACGTTTACTAAAAAGTATCTTTTAATATAAACAACTTTTTTAACCCTCATACGTTCCTCAAAATATATTACAGTAGAGTCCCTCGGGTGAAAAATCACCCATGTGTAATATTTACTGTTTCTGTAATGAAAATATTAGTTTTTAATGTTCAGTCTTGAATAAAATAAGAAATTAAACAATAAAAACAACTTAAATCATCCATTAAATTCAACCGGATGTTAATATCACAAACGAAAATGTAGCTAAATTTTGTAAAAATAAAAAATAACTAAAGAAATAAAAATAACTAACTAATTTTTCATGTTGCAATTGCTGCATACAAAATATGCAATTTTGTGTTGCCCGCAAATAAATTTTTGGCAGGTTGCACATGACGAATAAGCCTTCCTATCATTTTTCGGGCAAATCTCACATCGGGAACCCGAACTTAGCTTTCTTTTTTTCCCATTTGATGACGTAGAAGGCTCATCGCTAGTTTGACGTATGATGTTCATCAACGTAATTGCAGAATCTGACCTTGCCAAATGAGGACGCCGCTGAATTTCCGCTTTGACTAATTACATTCCTCGTTCATGAAGAAACAACCTCCTTTCGTGTAGTTTTCTTTTATTCGTTTCTTGTCATAAAAAGTACGCATTTACTGCTGATATGATTGATTAGTTTTTCTTTTCACCGTATAAGTACCCACCAGCTGATCTAAGGTGTCTACCCCGGCTTTAGTTTCATTATAAAATGATATAATCTCGGGCAACTTATTTCCTTGATTCAATACAGATTTGTCATGATGAAGAGTACTAAGGGCGTTGACAATTTTGTATTTTTTTCGAAATTTTTGAAATCTTGTCGTTGAAAAAGAACATGCTAGAGAAAACTGCAAGCTTACGAAGTTCTTGTTTCGTTGATTGCGGCAAAAACGTTTTATTGGACCGAACTGTGCCCACAATAGTGTTTTTTCTTATCAGCAACTCAAGTGCAAGATCACATGATGTAAAAAAATTATCACACCTTATATTTCGCCCTTTCAGATCTCTGATTAGGTCTAGAAACACTCTTTGGCTTTGATTTTTTTCGGGTGCTGCATCAGGAGCTGACTAACCAGCCAGACTATGATGCCAGAAATATTTAATTTCTGTCATAAAGGTTACATTATAAAATAATAATTACACAATTTTCTTAATGGGTGAAATTTCACCCGAGGGACTTTAACGTAATTAATTTCGAAATTATTTATTATGTAAAGAAAATTTTTTGGTTTTTTTAATGCAAAATCCTAATTTGGAAAACTAGAAATAGTTTCATTTGTATTAACTAAAATTTGTAAAAGATATATGGCTTTAAAATTGAAAATGGGTGAAATTTCACCCGAAGACCGTATGAGGGTTAATAAAATATATTTAAAATAAAAATTACTTTTCCAAAAGGTACTTTTTTCATAAAAAGTAAATTTTAATAACAAATAACTTTAATTAAAGAGACTCTTAATAAAAACTATCTTTTAATGAAGGTTACTTTTTAATATGAAGTACCTTTTCATAAGAAAGTACCATTTCAATAAAAGAACCTTTTACCTAAAAGTATCTGTAGAAAATTACCTCATATAAAAGTAAATTTAATAAGAAGTACCTTGAATTGGAAAGCCCCTTTTTATAAAATTTATCTTTTAACAAAAAATAACTTTAAGTGAAAAATATTTTTTATTAAAAACTATTTTTTAATAAAAAGAAACTTTTTATAAAAAGTAGAATTATTTGATGAAACAACGATGAAATTAAAATATCTTGGAAATAGCGTCACATTTAAATTGACTAAAAATTATTTACACGAAAATTAATTATTTTGTGATATTATGAACTTTATATGTATGTATGTATGTGTGAATGTGTGTGTGTGTTAATGAATATTTACATAATGACGATGCATTTGGGAAACTGCCAAAAAGGTTGCCCTAGAAAAAAGCTAAATTGGAAATTGATTGCATTTTACAAACTTAATTACGGTTGGCTAACAAAAGCCAGCCGATTCAAATGACTTTTTTATTTAAAAGAGTGAATAATCACGGCAATACTGACCTCCAAAACACAATCACCGGCTTTCAAATCGCTTTTGGCGGCAGGTGTGAAATTATCGACAGCCGTGACCTAAAACATAAACGAGTGCATTTAAATTTAAATATATTTTCGTTTTACACAACAGCTTCTACCCAGGGATACGGATCCCATTTGGTGCGTGTTAAATGAAAACCACACGCTCCATTAGGGGACTTATTGATCTTCACATGACGCACAGATGACTCAACATGTTCGTCATCGATTTCTTCCCCCTTTTCTGCTGCATCAGGCTCGTGGCTGAACTGAAATTCGTTGTTGTTATTTTCTGCTGCGCCAGGAAAACTATTCCAACAAAATTGTCTACTGCCAGTCACTGAATCAAACCGCGTTTTATTGAAATCGATATTTATTTCACTGTCAGATTTTCTTTTAATTGATATCAATTCCACGTCATCAAGTCGGGCTAATTTCATGATTAAACAATTAGATTTTCTTTTCTTTTTTTTTTTTTGAAAATTAATTGTTTGAAGTTTAATTTAATTTATTAAAAGATATTTTGCTTGTGTGTGATTGAAAAGATAAACAAAAACACATTCACGTTAAACAACTGAAATGAGTTCAGCCGAATCTCAGCGTGTTTTTTTAACGCGGTTTCGAATTGTACTAAAAGTTTTTGTAGTTTTCATGTGTTATTTTTTAGGTTTCTTTATTTTGCTTCTCTTAAGTATCTTTTACTAACTCTTTAAGTTTTCAATTGTTAACTGTTTTTGTTTTTGTATTTTTTTTTGTTGGCATCGCATTGTTTACACTTATTTAAAGCTCTACACACCCTACGCGATAAGGGCAGAGCCACTACGACAGACTGTTTCAGTTGTACTAGACAGTGAGCAGCGTATAATGGGTGTTTTTTAAGGAGTGGCACAAGTTTATATCGTAATAAAACAGAGAAAATATCTTTTTAATAATATCTATGAAAGAAAAGTTTATATAGAACTTATTGCCATGTCACCGCCGGGACTGGCGGGTAGAAGGGCCACTTTGGCAGATCAATTTTCAACAACCTTTCGCAGAATTTGCGGCCGTGTTTCACGCGATAACTCTTCGAATGTTGGTTTCCACTTGTGCAATTGTTTGTGGTTTATCGGGGAAGAGAAGTGACTTAACAGAACCCCAAAGCAATTAATCGAATGGGGTTAAATCACATGATCTTTCTGGCCAATTAAGAGGGGCATTACGTGAAGTTATTTTTTTATCAAAAGTTTCTTTGAGTCTATAAATTGTAGAGCCCGCTGTGTTGCTCCATCCTTTTGGGGAAACAGGCCAACAAGATTAATTAATGCCACGTAATTGAGATACGAACAAATTTCGAATTATGTTCCTTTACCGATTACCACTGACAGTAATATTCTGACCATCATCGTTTCTGTAGACATATCAGCCCGTGACCCCGCCATGCCCTAATACGCACCTAAACAGTCATTTCCTGTAGATGTGATAGCGTTTCGACAAAATCTTGTTGATTCTACCCACTCCAAATGGCACAATTCTGCTTATTTACGTACCCATTCAAACATCGGCTAATAAAATTTTGAATGGTTGACGAATAGAACAACTATTCTGATTAAAAATTTCAAGAACTTGCACACGTTACTCTAGTAAAAGTCGATTTATAATGAGGTTTCAAAGAAAGTCAAACAAAAAGCAACTATCAGCTGTTAAATGAGTGCTCAAATAAGGCAGTGATGCCAATTCAACGATGTGATACTCTGAAAAAAGTATGGGAAATATGTAAAATGTTATATACGAAAAGGTTCAGGTAAGCAACACTTTCCATATTTGACTTTCAATTCGCACTACACTCACTCACACTTCTCTAATTGATTGCTTTTCGCTTTAGCTTCCCATTAATCTAGCAACTTCGATTTAATCAAACAGCAGATCACTGACAATTTTCAGGGCGTTACTCTTCACAATAAATTGTGGGTGTAAAAATAATATACTTATCGGAATTCAGAATAAAAATTGTGCCCTATTCGATAGAATTTTGTTTTCAAAAATTTTTGCGATCATATGAAAAAAAAAATTCATGTAATTTATACAGCTCCTAGGATTGCAACTCTCTTCGTCGTAGGCATTTTTTAATATGAAATCGACCATCAATTTATATGCAGACTGTACCACAGCTGTCACTTCAAGCATATTTTAACAATCCGTTTGTGTTATTAATTCGAAGCCAAGAAATTTACCCCCTGACTTACAAACGATTCTTAAAGTTAATGAATGCTTTAAGGAATCTTTAACCATACAAAATCCATACTTTAAAGCTACTTTAATTTTAATAATCGTTTATGAATAACAGCTTTGAAGTGTAGCTGCAGTGTGAAACATCCAGTTTCACAGTAATTCGATCAGATCTCGCGACCATGCAACACCTTATCATTCAAACTGTAGGGTGCTCCAGTATTAAACTTGCCGTTTCTAGTTGTAAAGAAGTGACTGCTCTGTTTGAGGGTCATCCTGGAGGTAGAAAATGTGAAAAAACAATCTGAAGTTCTCTCTCACGTTGGCAGTCGCATCGTAACAATTTCATGGCAACAATTGTATTTGTTTTTGTTTTTGTTTTTGTTTTGCTCTTTCAATTCGTTGTTGTTTACATTTTTTATAGTTTTTTGCGTTTTGGTGCTTTCAAAGACACATTTTTGTTTTTGCCACAGACAATCTCATTAATTGTTTAATTAAACGATTAAATTTAGTAATTTAAATCGTGCAGACAAAAATATTCATGATAAATTATTCAATTAAGAACTCATGGATGGTGAATTAAAAACACATTTTTATTAACATGGACATATTTTGGTAACAAAATCAATTTTCTGCTTATTAGACAGGGTGCAAAAATAATTTGTTTTCGTTAAATAAATTTGTTGTTTTGTTTACATTTACGAGTTTTGTACAAGTAATATTTTTAATAAAATTGGAAATTGCTCATCTAGATTTTGACAATACGAAGTTTAGCATGTCAAATGACGTGATAAAAACTACTCGTCATAGGCCTCGTTATATTTTTCATCTGAATTGGAAATATTTAACTTGTTTTCATTTTATTACGTTTTCAAAAGTATTTATTACAACAGTTTTGCGATAAATTCACTTTATTTACTTTTCGAGTGACACAAAACAGAGCAGAATAATAGTGGCTGGTTCAGGTAACGCTACAAATAAAGGCAAAGGCTACAAATAAATTGATCTCATTACAACATTAAAATTGATATTGGCAAGAGAGTCACTAATGGAGTGAAAACTTCTGTATACAAATAAAACATTTTGCTTTTGCAATTCTCATTTAATTTGTAAGATTGGAATTTAGAATACAACAACAACAACTGTAATAAAAAAAGTTCAGAGTTAACAATAAAAATGAAATGAAATAAAACCTTCTATGAGAGAAGTTTTAAAGTTTCACCTTGAATTATGTAAAGTCTCCTGCTAACAGACGTTTTTGCGGAAACGCTACAGATCAGGGATGATTAATTTAGTATAGCTGTACTCTTTTCAGCACAATTCGTACTCTAATAGTACTGCGGAACCCCCATATATTTTATTAGTCAATATTAAAATATTTCCTATAAAAGCTTTGACTGGTATTTTTTTTTCCTTGATGGCCGCCTCTCTTTAAGGATTTTTGAGAGGAGCTTGGCAACATCAGCTGCTTACGCTGGGCCGAATAAAAAAATATATATTAAGAATGTACCCCAATAACTTATTATTTTGGAATTGTAAAGACGCAAACATTTTTTTCGGATAACATTAAAACATTATATATTTAAATAAGTGGACTTAGCCGGTTTACACTTTAAGCCGAAGATACTATGATCGTCATCAAGTGGTGAATTGCGAACAAAAAATCTTGTACCACTTTACACATTGAAAGGCCTACGCTTCTGTTTTGCAAATATTAATTAACCCTAGATGATTAGTCTTCAATTTTGTATATTAAGGTTACACTCCGTTGAATTTACGAGCTATTTTTAAAAACAATGTTTAAAGTTAAATATAGGCAAAAATATTTTTATTGTGATATATTTTTCAAAATTTAATTAATAAAATAATATATATAAATTAAAACTCGATACCAATTTGAGGAAACATTAATGAACCACAAAGAGTAACTGAGCTACGTGCATACGAAAAACAGTAATCATCCAGGGTTAAATAGACACAATTAGCATGTAAATTATATAGCAAATTTGTAAATATTTAGCTTCTTTATCCATCCAAGCTGGACTTTAATATATTTTTAATAATATTCCAAATTTATCAGTTGTCATTTATAGTTGCCTTCACACTTGCCAAATGTTTGGCCAAAAAAGCGTGACCACTATATTGTAGAATAAAGCGTTTTAATTAAAACTAGTGGTTATTGAGTTCAACAGTTTCCAGTAACAGATTATTCTAAGACACAGTCTATTTGTTTTTTATAAATCAGTTTTACTTAATAAAAACGTATTTGAAAAATTAGTGGTTACACTTTCTTGTGCAAATACTTGACAACTGTACGTACGTACTTCCCTAATAAATATAACAGTTCTGTTTGCTTTGATTGATTGCAGGAAATTGATTGACCAGTTTTTTATGCTGGCAATGAGTGGAACAAATTTAAAATTTGATTTCAAAAATAAAAAAGAAATAGAGAAGCAAATAAATAATAATAATTGCAAAAAGTTCACTGCTACCAAAAAATAGAAAAGATATTGATATTGACTTTCATTTTCGGTTGTCGCCCAAAATTGTCAAGGATATGAGCACACATTCGCACTGGCAACAATTTCGAATTATTAACGCCTGTTTGACAAATAAAAAAATATTTGAGCGTCCAGTGTGTGGACAAATTTATACACACAGAGAAATTGTTCTGATTTTCTAAATATAAAGCAACAAGATTATGGATTAATATATATGCCTGTAAATGCGAGAAAAATTCACTGTCGAAATAAAAATAGTTGCAACGAATTTTCTATTTGGTTATCTGTCTTCGTGTGTCCTTTTAACCCTATCCAATACTTTCTAGCTCTGGCTCAATGCACTGCATATATGATGGTCAATAAAAATTAATTTTTGATATCCCCAAGACCTTCAAGTACTTTTTCTAAATATCAAAATTGAGATATTTCAGTATTAAAACAATTCATTCTTATGATTAAAAACAGTGGAATTATTTCTAACACCCACAGTGCGATTCTTTCAGTGTACTGTCGCTTTAAAGAGCAAACAATGCGACAAAATTAATTGTAGATAAAAGATTGCTTATGCGAACAGATATTAAATGGAATAACTGAATATCTATTTACCCAACTACTCGTGTCGAAAGTTTATTCGTTTAATTAAATCAAATAAAATGAAAACGTTGTTGCAAACAAACACTCGACGGCTGCTGTTAAACAATTTTAGTAATTAATACATTTAGTTTGAACTG
Source organism: Linnaemya vulpina (assembly GCA_963675445.1). Lineage (NCBI taxonomy): Eukaryota > Metazoa > Arthropoda > Insecta > Diptera > Tachinidae > Linnaemya > Linnaemya vulpina. The sequence goes on from OY776277.1 coordinate 7,989,370, forward strand.
CCAGAGTTAGTTTTACAAACAGCAAATATTTATTTACATAGAAATACATACACGCACATACACACACACACATGCAACCACACGCTTACATATCCATGCACACATATTTATCTAAATTATATGTTGTGGCAGGGATGCATAAATGCAAATGCAAGATCAACACTAAAAGTGTCAAAAAAAAAGGAAACACAATGAGTGTGGCTGATAACACAGAATAAATAGACCCGAAGCAATAAACTTAGGACCCGCCTGCATACAACAACAAGTGTGAGATGCAGGGATGGAAACCAAGTTTTAATTTGTGCTAAATTTTCGAGTTCTTGGGTTTACATCCTTTACAAGAAGCCAAAATCTTAAGTATAAATATTAAAAAAAACACTTCCTAACAATAACGATAATACATATTAATAATAATAATAATAATAATAATAATAATAATAATAATAATAATAATAATCAGTTTCTGAAAAATTAATGATAGATAAATTGCGTGTTGCTTTAATTTCAAAGCAACTTTATGATCTACAAATTCTTTCGGAATATAAATTTATTTAAGTAACTGCTTCTACGTCCCCATTTACAAAAAATATTGTAGGATGATCACTTTTGTGATTTCAAAACGATCATATTGATTAAAAAAACCTTTAAGTCACGCTGTTATGTGTTCGACTTTTTGCGGTTAACGTGATAAAAATTTACCTCTAAGACTCACTCAATGTTATATATATATATATATATATATATATATATATATATATATATATATTATATATAGACATTTTTTATGAAACATATATTTAAAAATTTATAAAATCCCAAGACACTTTTTCTGCTAGAAAAAGTATTTTTATTTGTTTACTTTTTGTGCTTATTTTAATCTCTTATTTTTATTTAATTTTTTATTGGATTAAGGATATTGCAAAATATTGGAAAACGTGTGTTTTCAGCGATTGAAAATCTCAAAAAATAAAAAATTTGATTTACAGAATATCACACTTGTGCTTTTAAAAACTTATGCAGTTTCATATAAAGCATTATAACGACAGCAGGCTACACGAACACCGACTACAAAAGTCGTTGGCTACAATCGCCGCAGCTGACCTCGTGGTCAGCTACTTAATTATTTTTAGAACGACACCACCAAGTCAATAACCATGAGTTGTTGTTTGTAGTAGAATTCTCTTCAAACGCCCGTGTAGCCGCTTTCATGTATGTAACACTCTTAAATAGTGTTATTACAATAAAATATATTTAAAGTCCACAGTAAAATCATTTCATTAGCTTGGAAATATATTTTGTTGTTTCTTTTTGTATAATAAAACAGTATATATTTTCAAGTTTACAATAATTGAATTTATTAATATAACACTGGCAACACTGCATCTACTCATTGTTGCACACCAAAATAGAAGTTAATTTAATTTGGCTACAACCTCAAAAACAGCATCGACAACAACCAGAAGCCCTGTCGCCTGTGGTACTAAAAATAATCATTCTCATATACGCAAATGGATTCTATTTTTGACAAGTTGTAGTCTGCTGTCGTTATTGTGTTTAATGCTTAACGCGTTTTTCAGACCAGGCCTGTGTACGTTAATATATGATACAATATATTTTCTTGGTTAATACAAAAAAGCGAGTGTCCACCCCTGCCCGGCCGTGTGTAGGTGGTATCATTGAGACGGCATTTACGCTCATCATAAATTATGCAATAATTATATGAAACAAAACAAGTTGTTGGCTTAAAGCTTTAAGCTTAAGATATAATAAAAATCTAAATCAAAATACTTTACAAAAGCAGTTACAACAACAACAAATAATCACAACCTTATTTTATTGTTATTAAATTATATACAAAATGGCCCTGGATTTATTATATTCATGTTTCATGTTGCTTGTTTCTTGTAAACGTATTAGATCGGATAAGTTTATTGACCGATTCCAGTATGAACATAATAAATCTTAAATTTCTTTTGTATTTTCAAACAACAATAACCGTTTCTCAAGTTCCTCAATTATAAGCCGAAACAAACAATGAAAAGATCATGAAAAGCTTTCATTTTTATGGGCAAAAGCTTTACACGATTGTGTTGAAGACTTTGAAAGTGCTTTTGACTGCTGATGGTAAAACATAAAATCAATTTCCTAAACACCATTTACCCCAACTATTTAGATTTGTCTAGCTCTTTGCGAGGTGCGCATCGTTAAACCCCAGCGCACGCGCTTTGTACGCGTTTTCAACAGAAACTTTAAATCCGAAGTGGAATAAAAACATATTATAGTAATAAAAATTGTGAAACCTCTATTGCGAAAATTAAGTTGCAAAAAAAATTATTTGAAATAATTTGTTAATATTAAAAAAAAGTTGTTTAATAAAAAAACGTCTGTAAAATATCTCAATAAAAATTTCGAAAATAGTTGACACAAACGAGCTTTAAGATATTCATTTGAAATAAAACCGCATTCAAAAGTGTTAACAAAAAAGTGTTAATAGAAATAAAGGCTGAAAATAAGTTTTAGGAAAAAAGTGAGTTTTTTTAAATTTATGTAATACTTTTGTTGCTGCAACATTTTGTTGCAAAATCTCATACTCAACAAGTCAAGCCAATATTTGCTACGTTAGTATTCAGTTTGTTAATTCTTGCTTACAAATAATACCTCTGAATTGGTTACAATTTTTTTGTTGTTGTTCGTTTGCGGAAAAGAAAACCTTTGGGACCAGCTAAACCAAAGAAAATATCGTTTAAGCCAAAAACAAGTTTGTGGTTTTAACGTCAACTCAATTACTCCAACAGCAAGTAGCTTTGCAATATGACAGAGAATAATTAATGTTAATTAATAAAATGAATAGAAAAAAATTATTTAATTATTCGTTTGTTTATTCGCTTTTAAAAGTTAAGAAAAAAAGTTAAGTGACAAAAAATGTAGTGCGTGTTGCTAACCAGCTAAAAATTCATATCTAAAACAGGGAACAGTGGGGAGCGAAATGATAAATCGTTTTTTTTTTTTGTTGTTAATATTCTATTTTTAAAAGAATTTTGAAGTGAAGTGCAGCGTCAGGAACGGTCGCTACATTTTTGTTTCATAAAATAATTCACAGTTCGAGTATTCAAATTATTCTATTCAAAACGTTTTAATTCATGATCAAAAATTTAGAGTTTCATTCAAATATTGCAAGCGGGTGAAAACTGAGGAAAGATCGCTGATGACATGGTGTAGCGGTGATTTTAAAAAAATATTCATATAAAAAAAATCTGGATTAATATATTTTCTTTAGTACAAATAAAATATGTGTTACTAGTGGTTGGCCTTTTTTAAAAGTTTTTCGATTTAATAAAAAAAAAAAAAAAATTTAAAGGTCCCTATGGAGTCTTTCTCTGAGCCCATATAATGATCGATATACAAGCAGTTATATGTTTAAATGTTGACCGCCTCAAGGTCCGATTTCGGCCGATATTTTGGAGAATTTATTCGACTTAAAAGGATCAACGAGATTTTATTACAAAAATTCAACATAGCGGCCTGTATCTCGGGAAAAAATTCTTTAATATTTGTCTCAAGGGATTCGACCGGATCGGACCAATTCCGGTAGATATGTTGGAGCACTTATTCGACTTAAAACGATCAACGATTTTGCTTCTTTAATATTTGCCTCAAGGGATTCGATCGGATCGGACCGGTTTCGGCCGATATGTTGGACCATTTATTCGACTTAAGACTATCGATGAAATTTTGTTATAAAAATTCAAACCGTCGGCCGGTATCTCCAGCACAAATTCTTTAATATTTGGCTTCTTTAATATTTGCCTCAAGGGATTCGAGCGGATCGGACCGGTTTCGGCCGATATGTTGGACCATTATTCGACTTAAAACAATCAACGAAATTTTATTATAAAATTTCAAAATAATGGCCGGTATCTCAGGAACAAGTTCTTTAATATTTCGTTTCCAATGCGTTAGTCGCTGCGGGCTTGTCCCCATAGACATGAGACTTAAGAAAGCCCCATGAAAAATACGATCCAAAAAGTCGGCTTCAAATGTGAAATAAACTGTTCGTCTCTCAATTGCACCATTCTTTGAGTGCTCCGCTTGACGTCTTTCTTAAAGCAACTTGTCAGCCAAGACCAGTTATTTCCTTTTTGAAAAAAAAAAGAATTTGTATTCTTCGGGCGATACCACGTGCCATTCACAGTAACGTTCCGGCCTTCGTCGTCCTTGAGAAGTACCGTCTAATGATGCCACTGGCAAACATTGCATTTTTCCCGACGAATTGGCAGTTTCTAGCTGCCTTTCAGTCCAAATACTGGCAGTTTTGCTTGTTTACGTATTTATTCCACCAGAAATGAGCTCAGCCGCTGAACACGATTTCCCGATAAAAAAGGGCAAGCATTTACATAATAAGCCTCTTATTCATAAAAATTATGAGAGTCTAATAATAGCGTAATAAAACAAAATTTATGAAATTTATGAATATAGGAAATTTGCTCTATTACACACTTATAAGCCTCTCATAATTTTTATGAATAAGGGGGTAAAATTCCAGAATCAGCAAGCATTCGTTGTTCGTATTGTAAATCGATTCAGGGTTAAATTATAAACAAAACTGAACATGTTTGACAGTATCGTATTAAACGAAAACAGCTGAGCTGCCAAAAATAGTGTTGCCAAAAAGGAACATGCCTGGGAATATTTAGCACAACTTTCTGAATTAATATAATAAAATAATAATAGAATTAAATTTATTTTCTATTATTTTAATTGTAGAAAAATCTTAACAAGATTTCTAATAACAAATTTTTGAAAGCTTCTGGCATTATTTTAGTAATTAAATACGTACATAATAAATATTATAAATATATAAATAAAAGTAAATCGATGTTCTTCTACGCTTAATCAGCCAACTCATCTTTCCTATTGGAAACTGCAAACCACTAGTTTCATTCATTCTGAAACGAGCAGTTAAAATGGGTATGATGGATTGCAAACAATTTCAAAGATAAAAGTGTTTCATTTCAAAATACTGAGCGGAAAATAATATAATAGAATTTCAGCGATAATAATTGATTATAGAAATTTTAATTTTGTGCCCGAACCGGATACATCAACCAAAAATCGCAAGCATTTTCGTTCCAAAAACGTTTCAATTTCAATAGCGCCTTAAACACACTGATTGTTAAATAACAAACGGGGCTTAAACCAGCATTAATCAATCAATTGGCTAAAATAAATTTCAAAAAAGTTATATTGAACTTAATGAACGCGGACGTTGATGTTAAACAAAAAGTTTTTTTTTTCATTTATCTTTCACAGAAAGTCTAGAGTTTTAAAAACAAAATGCGAACATTAAAACTAACAAACAGCTTTAAAATCAGGTAACAGCGATCAAGAAATAGGTTACAGACAGCAGAGCAATTTTTTTATGTGAAAATACTCTCTCAATTAACTTGCAACTGTTGAGTGTGGGTCTCTGCTTTTGAAATAAAAATAAGCTGCATTACTGGTAGTGGAGACTGAAAGAAATTTAAACTACTTTTAGCTGCAGGGCTGCCACAAATAATATTTTTTAGTTTTAAATTGGAAACAGAAAATCCCCAAAGTGTAAGATTTTCATGAGGTGGTATTTCATAGAAGTAAAGTAGGGAAAGACATGCACGTGCATGTCTATAGTGCCTCATATACTGAGTTATAAATTATTTTATATACTTCCTGACTTATCAAAACGTTAGATTCTTGCCACAAACAAAACGAATGCCCTACTCATCTACACTTTTCATTTCATTACAATTTCCAGTGAATTCGGTCTTTTTATAGGTCTGCTACATCTTTGGAATAGTAAAAACTCGTAAGACGCTGTTTTTGGTGGTCCTGCGCGGGTTTCTTTTTGTTGGTTAAAATTCAGCGAATTTCGAAATGAACTTCGCTAACACACGATTCTTACCCATAATTTAAAAAAAAAATTAATGGCATGAACCTGCCGACATCCTCCGCAACTTCTCTAATAGTGAGTCAACGATTCTCTTATAACAATTTTATCAGTTTCACAATATTTTCGTAGCATTTTGATGCCTTCCGGCGTCCAAAATAAACGTTGTCATTCATATTTACTGGCCTACTTTGGAACACTTGTAACGCTTGAATTTTTTTTATTCAGAGCGCATTCAGAATATAATACTCTGAAACTTTCTACTGCTTTGGAGCAATTTATTTTATATATATTACACAAAATTTAATAAAAACTCTTTGATCCATTTTTATAGACAACAGCAAATTGGCAACACTTTATTACTTTTATAATTCTCACTAGAGTTGTAACGAACTCCTTCAAGCACTCGTTTTTGCTAAAACCTTTTAACAAACCCATTTAATTTACATGAGTTTGATCAGAGGTCTTTGTCAAAAACAAGCGGAGATTTAGTGATGAAAATTAAATAGAAATTAAATGCCGCTGGGTCATTTTTGTCCCATTATCAATAATACAACATACCCGAAGTGCCAGGAAAGCAAAAAATCATTTGGCAATAAATAAAATAATATAAATTAATAAAAATTCTAGAAATATTCTAAAAATACGTCTTTTTCAAAGTGGCAGTTTAAGGGGGCTTGAAACTTTCGGCGCTTCTGGTGTTAAAGTATTTACGATTTTGATTTGTTTTCATCTGGCAACTCTTTTGTTAACACCGGACTTATGTCTTGCAACTTGTTACACCAAAGAAAGCTCTACTTCATTACTCAAGCACAAGGGGCAGGGGAATGAAAATAAGAATATGATATTTAATTTAATAAAACACATCTCTTTCCATCTGTTTCTTATCCCAATTAATTAAATCCCCCGTTCTTATTAAGATCTTTAAGTCGTGACATTATCATGTCATGTGAAATTAAAACATTCTTAATCACTCATGATGAATTAATTCATGATGAATTAATTAATTATGTTCCGGTTATTAATGGATTCCGATCTGGCCAAACTCCCGGTTTGTTACTGTGTAAAGCTCTCCCTGTTAGCTGGAAGAGAGTAACGAACGCGTGTTGGTTTTATGATGCAACAAAATACTTGTTGAAACTGAAAGCTTTTAAATTTTCGTTTAATATAATTTGAATTAAAGTTAAATTTTCAACATCTTTGTGTAAATAATAATTACAAACAAAAGCAACAAGTCAACAATTACAAACAAACTCAGGACCGACTGTTAAATGTTCGTGTGTAATTTGGTGTTGTTCTCTGCCTGTTTGTTTTACCAAAATTAAATCTTTCATATGAAATAAAACAGTCAGTTGCATTTGAACGATTTACAAAAACGGTTAAAACACATTAACAACAGCAAGAAACGTTAAATACTTGACAAGATATTTCAAATACACTTTTAATGAAAAAAAATAAAAAACACCTCAATAACGAGCGATATTTTGCATTATTAATTTCGTAAATGCTGCTTAAAAAAGTAATTGGAGCATAAATAGTTGAAATTCATTAAACCTTCAAACGTATAAAAGGAATAGAAATAATAATTTTTAATTATTATCATAACGAGAATGATAATCAAGAAGAAGAAAAAAAATATGAATAAAAAAATATGAAGCGATGCAATACAGAAGAATAAATTTCAAACATAAAAGAAATATTTCGCAATTAAAAAATGTTTTCGAGTGCACTTTTGCAGAAGATGAAAATTACTTTTGTTTGTTGCTGTTGATTAATTCAAATTAGAAATAAATTCAATCAAAGTGGTTGTGTAATTAAGAAAAAGGAAATACAACGATATGAGTTCTGCATTTAGAAACATCAAATGCTTGTGTTGTTGTAATTATCTTAAGCAAATAAATATAATTAATTGTAAATTTTCAAGTTTATGGTTGAATGATTAGTTTTGGCTTGTGCGATTACACGAGAGTGGGTATTGCCAAAGAATATCCGGTTAAAATACCGCAATCAAATTAACGCAACTGGCTAAAGATATCGCCTCAACTAACTGTACACTCGCACTCGTACACTTCTTTACGGTAGAGTGTTGCAAGCCTCTCAAGGTAAATCATAGTTAACCGTTGCTTTAAATTTTAATTCAATTTCAAACAAATTATTGAGGCATTCATTTATCTATTTGATGGAATCTATCAGCCGTTACAACATCGCACACAAAATGAATTAAAGATTATGAAATATTTGGCACGAAATTGTAGAAATAAATATATTTTATTTGCAGCGAAAACACAAAAATCTTTTTAACTTTTAAATCTTCTTAATATCAACTGCTTCAGTTATCAAATTGAATATAAAAAACGCAAGTTCAGCTTACGAACGATAGTGATTTTTTACACAACTTTTATACAAACTGGTCTTGGGCCCAATCTCTGTTAAACATGGCAGTACAGCGAATGAGAATCTAGGGTTAATACTGATTTTCAGCGTGCAAGTGTGCAAGTGTGCATTAGATTTGATTGAAAGATGGGAATGAAGCTGGTGGTAGATCATCTTATATTCCAAGCCAGAAGTGAAATTAGTGCTGATTAATTTAACTGCCAACTTGCCCAGCAGAGCTGAACAGCACTGTTTTTGTTAGTCTATATATTCCCGTCATCAGTTCTCATGGTAATTTTTGTCCAGCGCCAATTATTAGATTATTTATTTGTAGAATGAATTGAATTGAACAACTCATTTACTCTTATCGTTTTGTAATAGATTAACCCTAAATGGTTACGGTTCGTCGAATTGACAAAGCTCATCTATGCTTTATCATATAACTCTTTTGCTCAAATTCGTAACGAATTTTAAGAGAGAGAAAAAAGTTTTTATGTTTTATATTATTTCTTTAAATAGTTTTTTGAATAAAATATTTAAATAAATATATTTTTAACTTCAAAAACTGTTCCGCTGGAATTATTTTTAAATTCCCATCCCGGCTTAAGGGAATATTTAAACTGCTACAAATTATTGAATGTGAAAGCGAATAACGCCAAACAGGATAATAGCGAATATATTGAGTGAAAGGAACAGGACACTTTACTGAATAAATAACAATAAATTAGATCCACTTTTTTGCTTGCAAAGAATTTTTTCTCTGTCTTTCTTTGCTTTTAATAAGAATTTTTTATTATTTCGGTATCATTCATTCCGCAATTAAATTGTCGTATCTCCTCCAGGACTTCTTCCACTGTCTGATATGGTTGTTTCAAAAGTAACTCAATTTTGTCTTCATACTCAGAGGCAAGGCCGAGCCTTTTACAGACATAAAAAAACTATTCCTGGCATTCAAAATGAAATTTGCCACAAGCTGTGTCATTAACCCTGGATGGTTATTCTTCATATATGTACAGTCAGGTAACTCTTCGTTAAATCGACGAAAAGTTCCTAAAAATAATTCTAGTAGAACAATTTTTAAAGTTAAATATATAAAAAAATTTTTAGTTTACCATTTTATAAAAAATAAAAACAAAATATATATTTATTATTATAAAAAAAATTCTTTAAAAAATAAATAAAATGTGATGCAAAAACTTTTTATCTCTCTTAAAAATCCAAACGAGTTTCAACAAAAATAAAAAAGTTATATGATAAAGAGTGTCAACCTTCGTCGATTCGATGAACAGTAGCCATCTAGGGTTAAACAACTTGGTTACATACTCTTCTAATTTAAGAGTTTATTATATTTATTTTTAAAATTGTTCTTATTTCAATTTATTGCACTTCAACTTTCATATGTTTCCTTTTTTTATGTTGAGTTCTTTTCTAGAAAAGAGTGTAACATTTTTTACACTTTTTAACAGAAAATGGGAACATGCTGTCATTTGGTTATAAAGAATTTCTCAGAAATTATTTCAACATTCTTTACGGAAAATAATTTCTGTTTTAAAACTCCTTCAAACAGCCACGAATTAGAAAAGATGTGAAAAAACGTTACACCTTTTCCAGAGAAGAAAATGCCTTTAATTTTGAATTTGTTTACAATGTCAAGTCCTTTCTTTTATAATATATAAAGACATCTCTTGTGATATTATGATTTAATTAATTAATAATTTGAAAAATAATTAAATTTCTAAAGAACTTATGGCGTTTTCTTTTCTGCAAAACATGCAAAATTTTTTTATATATTTTCTAAAAAGTGGCGATTTGGAAAAGTTTTAAAACAGAAACTAAGTTCCGTGGGGGATGTTGAACTCGTTTCTGATAAATCCCTTATTTTCAAATGACAGAATGTTGCCATTTTCTGTTAAAAAGTGTGAAAAATTTTGCATTATTTTTTAGAAAAGAAATCGACATTAAATACAGAAGGGAATTGATTTCCATGAAATGGCTGATATGGGATGAGATTTTTCCAATTGTACTCAAGAAAATTAACTTTTCACTTTTCAATTGTAATATTTTTTTTATTAAATATTAAAGAGTCACACTTATAGTCATAAATAAATTACATTGTCAAGATTTTAAATGATTTTGGAGCCTTTTGATCGGACAAGTCCTCATAAACGAGTTCTGCTCGCCATCACATTCATTTCCAGTACCACTTCAAACAACAAAGTTAAACTTTTCCTTTTAAAAATGTGGAATTTACAACAGTTTCAAACCAGAAAAAATAAAAAGATTTACTTCAGTTTCATGGTCAATGTCAAAAACTTGGAAATGTTTAGCTCAACTCAATTGAATTAAAAATACACTGAAACTGTTGAAGAGCAATTTGTTCAACTTGAAACGTCACTTGTTTACCCAACAAACACAAAATTATGTGTTTGATGATAATCGAAATTCTCTGAGACTAAACTTTCAATTCAAATTCATGTTTATATATATTGACAAGTTCTTCTTGTTGTAGTCAAATAAGTCTCAAACCATGAAATCAATAACAGCTAAAATTCTTTTTGCGCTTTTCTGTTTAATGAAGAAAAAATGTTTTTGATGGAACATTTTGTATTGTTAATAAGTATGTATGTTGTGCTAAAAGCTCTCCTGTGTATCTCAAATCAAACATGTCCATTCACAATAGACAAACGAAGTTGTTGGAGTTGTTAAAAATCGTGAAGAATGTGTCAAAATGAAATAGCCCAGAGTTCTACTGTTTAATAATGGAAAGCTGCAATGCTACCTGTGACTTTATGATCACATTTGTATGCGTGTAGGCATGCAAGAACATGATTTCATCATACAAAAACATTGACCAAATTTAAGCATAATTGCCTCTTGTTGTTGGGAATTTTTCTCCTATAACAATCAAAAAGTTTCCCATTGTTTATATCACTCAAAAAAAAAAAAAAAAATTTGCTTAAATCATTGAAAATTTTAAATTCAATTTGTGTGTTCACCGGGTTTTTACTGACGCACACAATTACATGCGCACACGTGTGTGATTGTGTGATTATACGGTTTCATTCAGTCGCTGTGTGCAGTACGCACGTAGTAACACTGAATATATTAATTCGCCCAAACGACATAAAGTTTGATTTGAAACAGGTTTTAATTTTTTCCCCATAATATTTTTTTTTTTTTAATTTGCACAATTTTTAAACTTTTATGTTTAAGTGTTAAGGGTTTGCGAGGCGTGAATTACAGGGGAATATGGGAATATATAAAATATTTATTAACAACAGATAACTAACATTTGAAAATAAAGTTTATCAGTTGTGAAGACGTTATCTTTTTGAAAAGTTTCAAAAACTTATAAAGCAATTTTATTAAATATTTGGGAAGTATTAAGGACTTCGCAGTCCATGAGTTAACTACTTCAGCCAACAGTATCACGAACAGCTGACTCATACAACGAGGCATGATTATCTTAAAAGTAACCGCAGACAGGAAGTTTTAAAAGCTAATAAATTAATATTTTTTAACTTCCCGCTAGAAAAACTTTAAATTTTCAAAAAAAAAACCGGCAAGTTATTGGCGTTACTCCGTTTTGAAAATATTGAGTTCTCATCAGATCTGGACGTTTTGAGTTCCCATAAAGCTTCCCTGGCTAATTCTGAGAACTCGTCACCATGTCCGTATGTGTGTGTGTGTGTTAGTGTGTGTAAGCATGTCTCGCGCTTTTAACTTTGGTACAGCTTGACCGATTTCAACAAAACTGATGGCGTTCTAAAGGGTTCTACTAAACTACGATTTCCTGTGAATTTTATTCGTTATATTAAAAAAACCTCAAAATACAAACATTTTTAAATTTTTTTTTATTCGCTATATATTTAAAAAAAACTTAAAAATATAAAAAGTGTTTTTGTTTTTTCTTAAATAACATTTAAACGGCTTTACCGAACGTTTGCGGCAACGAATCAGCTCTCAAGGCCAAAAACCCCATCGGCCACTGCAAATCGGATCAAAGTCGGTTAATCCGTTCGTGAGATATCGTGAACAAAACAAGTTCAAAAAGTAAATTTTTTAAAAAAGCTCCGAAATTATATATCTGCTCTGTTGGGGTTGCCGATTTTTTAATAGTCATCACGTGGGAATCGGCTGATTTGGAACTTAAAAAGATAGTGTTTTAGCTGGAAGAGTTCAATGGCATAGAACAGCACAAAAACTGGGTTTATATGGCTTCACGGTTAAAATAGCGGGAAGTTATAGGGATGGCCCTCAGGGTCCAGTATTTTCTATATATTTTCTCACAAGATTCAGCTACTGGAAGCCTGATCTGATATATCCAGCATTTTCTATATATTTTTTCACGAAATTCAGCTAATGGAAGCCTGATCTGATGTTATCAAAAAATTACTTGCAATATTTGATATAAAGGATCGAAAGATATATTTGTATAATAAGAAAAGAAATAATTTCAAGAACAAAAATCGGCAGTAAAGGCCTTTCATTTTTAACAGAAAAATGGTAAAAAATGTTCTGCATTAAAATCGAGGCTGGAAAGTTAATAAAATAACAGGAGTTGTAATCGATATAAGTTTTCGTTTCTAAATCTCACTTGATCTGTTGAATATATATTTCCTTTCCAGCATTTTTTTTTGTTCTATATTGTTTCCCCGTTTCCCTTAACGCCAAAGAGTTGCGTGCACCAGACACCCTAATCCCCTGCCTTATTTAATTTGCACCGAGTTGGTTTTTAGAAAGTACAGAATATTTTCTAAAAAAAAAATCCAACACACTTCAAACAGGAACTATTATTTTCTACATTATTAATAGTTTTTGTTTTTATACTTGTGAGTTATAACCATAAAATAAAATTTTATTCATGTGTTTCATGCCTAAGGGAAGGTGTCCCTATTGAAGCAATTTAATTACGGATATTGGAATATATTTATGAAGTGAAACTTATTAACTTTTAACTAATCAAATGCTTCTAAATTTAAAATTATATGTTGATACTTTTTTGAAAAACAGGGACCGTCTCCGATATCGAATGAAATTTCTCCCCTGATCTCCCTATTGGTAAAAACTTGTAAATATTTTTTTTATAATTATATTTATTCAATTAAAATCCAGTGATTTTTTTTTGCTGCAACTCCCAATATTTTTCAATGTCTTACAAACTGAACTAGTTATCAGTGGCTTTTATTTTGCTTCGCATACCTTCTCCCCAAACATGTTGTTTATGTCTTTAATTACAAAATATTTGAGTTCATTTTAATAAATTATTCAGTAATTCCTAATAAAATATCTACAAAAAAAAAAGAAAAACAGTTTCAAGTTTCAACTAAATTCAAATGTAGTCAAGCAACAGATGCTGGATATTTTGTAGGAAAAAAAATTTTATATAAATTAAATACTTTTGGCGTTATTCAACTCGAGTGTGCATAAGTGATTTTTATGTGAGAGGCGTGTGTAAAGCGAATGAACGAACGAATGACTTTTAATTCCGGGATGTAAAAAAAAGAATGCTGTTGTACTGAATATATTTTACTGGTCTTAAGTAAAACAAACAATTTCTCAGTCTTAATTAAATAAATGTTTTTTTAGTTCTACTCTAGCAATATTTTATAAAGTAAATTGAAATAAAACAATTCTTGTAAGCAAATCAAAAAATATTTATGGTAGTCTATAAGCCCATAAGTGCACTTCGCCTTGAAGCGTTCTACCTCGTCTGCAGCATAATTCTGACTGCAGCCCATTTAGTCAATATTTCCAAGAAAAAATTTAACAATAAACTGCAGTCTTTATGGGCATTTATTATACGCTACAATAGAAAAAATTTATGAATTTAACAGTCTACTTGGTGATTTCCTTAAAAATCGTCAAAAGTGTAAAAAATCGCCAGAATCTCAAAGTACATAAAATCGCTAAAAATTGTTTTTATGTGTTGCACAAATTAAAGACAAAGAGATGAATTTCTGTTTAATTTATTCCGAATTCTCAAACTTAAAGGCGAAAAATTGCAACCACCTGATTATTAATTTGATCAACGAATTGCAGTTTTGGCGATTTTTTAAACATTAAACGATTTTTTATGAGACTTTTTTTAAATATAGCGACTTTTATTTGTTTTATTATATTTGTGGGGACTCCTTTCATATTTTTGCGCATTTTTTACATTATTTATTAATATAATATATTTATTTATTAATATAATATATTTTGGCGATTTTTCCACGATATATTATATCAGTAAAACACATATTATTTAACTTGCGATAAAAATTTCTGTACGGTTGTATACGTCGCAAAAACTCTTAAGCCTGATTATGGTTGGCGTTTTTCTCTTCCAAGCTCAACAATTTGTGATGACAGAAAAATAACTGAATTTTTCTTTAATCTATTACAAATTGTCGAACTTGAAGGTGCAAAACAAACACCTGCCGTGATCAGGCTTATTATTAATTTAATCTAATTATAGAAATAATTTTCGGCGATTTTTTATACTTTTGGCGACTTCTTATATATTAGACGATTTTTACTTTCCTGCAAGTTTTGAGGCTTAGCTATTTTTTAATATTTTTAGTGGTTTATTTTTGGCGCATTGTTGTTAAATATATATTTTCGAGGTGTTAATAAATAAGAAACACATCACTTAGTATAAGATTTATATTACAAGTACTAATTTGGCGATTTATCAACGCTAAGTTGAATTAGTAAAATCTGTCTTTGATTTTTCTTAATAAGAACTATTCTGGCGATTTATCAACGCTTAGTTGAATCGGTAAAATCTGTCTTTGATTTTTCTTAATAGTGTGTTTTAAAAAAATATTAAGAAAAATGAAAGACAGATTTTACTGATTCAACTTAGCGTTGAAAAATCGCCAAAATAATACTTTTAATATAGATTTTATGCTAAGTGATGGGTTTCTTAATTATTAAAGCTTCGAAAATATATATTTATCAATAATGCGTTAAGAATATAAACAACTTTCAATGAACAATTTTGTATGTGTGTGTATATTAAAAATTGTATCATTCAGCCCGATTACGGTTGGCGTTTTTTGCCTTTAAATTGGAATTTTTTTTTTTGAGATACAAATTGTTAAACTTAAAAGCGTTAAAAGCCAATCGTAACCAGGCTGATTATCAATTTTAAATAAATTTTCAGCGTTTTTTGTACTTCTGACGATTTTTTATGCTTCTTGCGATTTTTTTTTATTAGACGATTTTTATTTTCCTGTAATTTTTTTTAAATTTGTATATATATTTTTAAAATTTTATTTATTTATAATAAAATATCATTCTATAAAAATAAAAAGAAAAATTAAATACTGATGCTGCCGGAGGCATGGGGAAGCTAGTTTTATAACTTCAAAAACTATTTTTTATCGGTGTAGATTTTCGGAAAATGCCATCAACAATAAGAGATTTCATGAATGTAATCTAAAAGGAAAATAAAACTCTCTTCTTTGAGACAAGAAAGTTAATCAGTGCGTTACTAATACTGAGGATCACCTAATTAATTGCGACTCCTGTTATCTGAAGTAATTAACGCATTGATTTTGGCTATCATTTCGATACCCCACTCTGTGAAGAGTTTTCTGAAAATGTACTTCCTTTGATTACTGCAGTCCAGTGTTAATGAAACAGCATGTCACTGGTCACTGAACAGTACTGACGATCGGCATGATCATCTGTTAGAAAACATCCTACTTCGTCGGGTTTTAAAATTAATAAAAAGGCTGCAACAAATTACTTTTTACGACTTTCAGTAGACATCACCGATTCTAAAGAAAATAGTTTTTCTATATAAAATATGTACATAATATGCCTCTATACAAACTACGTTTATATTAAAAACCATTTCCATAAAAAAGTTATTCCTTGAAAAGATAAAAACTAAAAATATCTTCTTCAATTCATTTGAGACAAAATCAATTTCCACGAAAAAACCACGAACAAAAAAAGCACGTTGGCAGTTGCAAACTTTTCTTGTCTGTTTCCTAAATGTCGAAAAAATTTTCATTCAAAATCGAAAAAAAAAATTAAATTCTTTTTTTACAAGTTTGTAAACTAATTAGAAAAGTTTACACCTGAACACCTTTTTGCAAAATCTTGGGAGTTACAAAAAAAAAAAGCTGAACATGAAACACGCGAAAACCTTCTTGGCAAACAAAGACAAAACACCTTCGGAGAACAACACAGAAAGGAATTTATTATCAATATAAATGCAAGGGCAGAGATCAGTGAAGCAGGAACTAAAAAATTTTTATAAATTAATTTTTGTTTTTAAATTAAACATAAAACATGGAAGAATATATATATTTTTTTAATTAAATAAATTTTCAATTTAACACGAAATCCCCCATTTAAAATATCCCTGATCACTTTCTTTAAACGGGGAGTGGGTGAGTGGCTGGCGAGTGGTTTGGGTTTTGTTAAGGTTTATAAGAATTACAAACCGCCTGCAAATACCTGCCTTCAGATACACATTTATAAATTTCAAATTTGTGTTAGACAAAAGTTCAATAACGCTGCTTTAGCTACACAACAAAAATGACTGTTGGTGATGGTTTGTTGTCGTCGACGGCGATAATGCATTTAAAATGCGTGCACAACACCAGCGACGTGACATGTTTTTGTTAGCAACAGCTACAAAAAGATGTTAGCAAAATGTATACGATTTAGGCAAGAGCAAACACACACACACACACACACATACGCCAGCACGCAAAAACACTCAAACGCATACGGTAGCAAAATTAGACGAGAAACCCCAAAATCTTGCTGACTCAAAAGGTAACAACAGCAACACAATGACTACTGCATGACTAACAACAACCTGACGATGGTGCTGAGAGACTATCAACTCTGGGATTTTGTTGTTGCAAATGGAATTTAGCTTGGCATAAAAAGGTAAAGTTACGCGTACTGACAGATACTACAAAAAGCAAAGGCAAAGCAAAAAGAGAGAAAAAAAGAATGAAACACAAAAATAAAAATTCTGACAAGAAAATGTAAGAAAAATGTGTGTCGCAAGAATAGGAAAGAAATAGCAGCAGAACTGTTCCACAGCACGCGACCATTAAAACAACACTTAAAGTTGTTGTATGAGATTTTAAATAAAATATGTTAAGGCCGTGTGTATATGTATATGCGTATGTGTGTGTGTGTGTGTATGTGTTTGATTTTTGGAAAATATTGCCAAACGGGAAATAAAAGAATATTTAATAAATGCAAGATTTAGTAAAACTGTCAAAGATTTCTTCTGGTTAATGACAATAGATTTGAAATTGATATGTTAAGGCAGCGAAGCACCCAGCGGTGTAAATTGATATACTCAACGTGTTACTACGGAGCCTAAAAACCAGAGTTGGCTACGCTTTGAGTCATGAGTGTGTAAAGGAATATGGCTGATGGCGTCAAATGTTGTCGGTCTATTTCAATCACGATGGCCACTGATCGTGCAACATCACAAATTGGATTTAAGCTCACCAGAGTGTTCACTTTGAGATTATTTAGAAGAAATTGTCTATATTAATTGAAAGCTTATTAATATGGACTATTTCTTCCAAAAAGGCATTAGCAACTACCAAAAAAAAAAAATAAAAAGAAAGAAACGGCAGAGCCACCTGAAGTTTTATAGAAGTTCATATCAAAAGCGCTGGAAACAGCTGGAATGAGCGAAGCAAGGATATTGTGTTTCATAAATAAATTTAAAAAATTCTCTATTAAGACACTGAACTTTAAAAAGGGAGTTCAATAATCACATACAAATTAAAACGACATAATGAACTCGAACCTCTGGGGTCATTTTGGACCACTCTTTTTTTATATTATTCTGTTGCTCTGCCCACACAAACGTTTTTCCAACTCTAATTGCAGTTGCAGCAGATTAAAACATAATTGATTAAGAATTTGTGCCCTGCTACAGAAAGGTTTAAGCTTGAATCAACATTGTTTATTGTTAAATCAACATGAAAAAATGTTAACTTAAAATTGTCTTGAATTTGCTGCAGTTTAAAATTGAACATCCTTTTGCAGTGTTTTGTGGCATTTAATTTTATTTTTAAAGGATGTATTGGAATATTTGCAAATGTTGGTAAGAGTAAATGTGTGTTGCTACAACAGCAACACATAAGCAGATCGTGTAATTAAACGCAGGTCATGCGGGATTATCACGAGTTCGATATTTTGTTTCTGGCTTCTTGTTTAAAAACCATCTGCCATCAATAACTTTTAAATTTAAAATTCTGTAAGAGACTTTGCAAGTTTTGGCTCAAGAACTCGTTTCATTCCATTCAAGGAGTTGCTGCACACAATTCAATCTTTTACCTCAAGGACATTTTATTTCAATATAATTGTAGAGTTGCCGCCTTGAAGGTTGTTATTGAATTAATTTTTATTTCTTGATTTCAGTTAAACCAAAGAGACAACATGTTGAAATCTTTTAAAATCTATACCTGCACCAACGGCTCGTTGGGTCTTCATTTAAGTCGGGCTCCCTGGGATCCCTATCCCTGGGTGAGCAGCATACAAAAAGACTCGACTTCGTATCAGGCGGGCGTGCGTATTGGCGACTGTTTGCTGGAACTAAATGGCCAAGATGTTTTGGGCATGAAAATCTCTGAGATTGCGGCTCTTTTGAAAAATCATTGGCTGAACGAGAGCAGCAATTATGTCACTGTTGTTATATGGCGTAACAAGTGCAACACTAATAACAACAACAACAACAGCGAAAATGCAACAACAAATAACTGCAACAAAAGCTTCACTGCGAATGGTGATGGCGAGGATAATGATGATGATGATGATGATTATGGTGACGAAGATGAGGAAAACAATGCGGTGAGTTTTGCGAACACATTCTGATGTCTGTCCGTCTGTCTGTGTGTCTGTCTGCCAGTTAAAAATCGCATGTCTTGTTGCTAATTAAGTTTATAATTATTAATTACAAGTTTTAACATTTTTATCGCCTGCAGCATGTGAATTTATTTTTTTCTTCGCTGTTTATTTGTTTTTGTTTTTGCCGTGTGTGCAAAACAATTTTATTTATTTAGTTTCCATTGTTGCTGCTGTTGTTGTCCATTTTCATATATTTTTATTTTGAAGCTTTTTTTGTGTTGTTTAATAATTATTACGCTTCGAAATGTAGGTCATTGTAATATTATGTCTTGTTTTTTAACTATTTAACTTATTATTCAGCTGGTGAATAAACAAACATTATGTTTTTCAACAAATTAAATTAAAAAAAAACAAAAGTTGACAAATTTATTTATTTTTTTTTTTGCATTCCAAGTGAGTCAAGGGTTAAAGCCACAGGCTGGAATAACAAATAACTGCTTTTTAATTGTACAATTTTCATGGTCAATAAAATTTGCATTAAACGTGCTGCAAAAGAAATTGAAAAGTTACAAATTAGCAAAACAATTTTATTTAATTGTATTCAGAAACATTTTTACTACAATAAAAGCTTTTCATTTAAGTGCCAAGTTTAGTTTGCTAATTGTGGCCAAAATATTATAATGCCAAACCGGGCTGGAGTACTGAAAAATACTTAAAAATACGAAGACTATTCAAAAGTTGAGTCTCGAATAGGCCTTTAAAGTTTTAGCTTTTTGGAAAGTTTTGGGTTGGTTGTGAAAACCACAAAATTATGAAGTGCTCTGCGATTTTCTGCTGTCGCAAAATATATGGATGAACAGTTTTTAATAAAATTGTTTGGAAAAATGGAATCAAGTGCAAAGTATTTCTAATATTGGCAGTGACATGCGGTGATGGCACTCTGAGTGAGACAAATATTTAAAAGTGATAAGAGTTTTAGAAGAGGGGCGGGTAGATTTGTTTTACGTGAATGGCAGCGCTCATCGGGATGCACCAGCACCTCAACGACAAACTAAAGAAGTCGAGTCTTTTTGTGTGCTGCTCACCCAGGGATACGGATTCCATGTAGCCCGACTTAAATGAAGTCCCAAAGAGTTGTTGGTGCAGGTATAGATTTTAAGAGATTTCAAAATGTTGTCTCTTTGGTTTAACTGAAACCAAGAAATAAAAATTAATTCAATAACAACCTTCAAGGCCGCAACTCTACAATTATATTGAAATAAAATGTCCTTGTGGTAAAAGATTGAATTGTGTGCAGCAACTCCTTGACTGTAATGAAACGAGTTCTTGTGCCAAAATTTGCAAAATCTTGATCAGAATTTTAAATTTAAAAGTTATTGATGGCAGATGGTTTTTGAACAAGAAGCCAGAAACAAAATCACAAACTCGTCATAATCGCTTATGTGCTGGTGTTATAGCAACACACATTTACACTTACAAAGATTTGCAAATATTTTAATACACCCTTTAATAACTAAATTGAAATGTAACAAAACACTTCAAAAAGACGTTACATTTTAAACTGCAACAAATTCAAGACAATTTTAAATTAACATTTTTTCATGTTGATTTAACAACAAACAATGTTGATTCAAGCTTAACCCTTTCGTTAGCAGAGCACTAATTCTCAATCAATTATGTTTTAGTCTGCTGCAATTAGAGTTGGAAAAAATTTTGTCTAGGCAGAACAACAGAATAATATAAATAAAAGAGTGGCCCAAAATGACCCCAGAGGTTCGAGTTCATTATGTCGTTTTAATTTGTATGTGATTATTGAACTCCCTTTTTAAAGTTCAGTGTCTTAATAGAGAATTTTTTAAATTTATTTATGAAACACAATCGAGCTGTTTCCAACGCTTTTGCCATAAACTTCTATAAAACTTCAGGTACTCTGTCGTAGATTTCGTAGCGTATGTTTTTTTTTAAGAAAGTGACGAGAATCGCTATAAAGAATGCTTGAATCGATCTTAGAGAATTCGCTGTCGGTATTTCCATTTTCAATATTTTTTTATTTCGGTCACAAATGGTGTGGTAGCGTTTCAATATTATTATATAAAAAAAAATTATATATAAAAAGGCCAGCACAATTTTGATAACAGCAGTTTATTCAAACAATTTCAATCGAGTTGCGAAAGGATGGGAATCCCTTTTTCCAACCCCCGTGTAAGCAACTGCTCAACCGCTATATTCACCACATTTGGCTGTCTGAGACTCTTTATTGTTCTCAAGATTACAGAGAGCCATGATTAGACAGCGTTTTGCAAAGATTTTAATAAAAAAGATATTTATAAAAAAATAGCGAGTAAATTTGGTGATTTCATATCGAAAAAAAATTACTTTTTCCAATCCGATCCAAAGATTTTGATATTATTAATATTATCCCAACTTGGCCTGTGCTTTACAGAACGATGAAAATTCTTTCGATGCGAAAAGTTCTCACATTCGAGTGTTTGAAGAAACGCTGCTACTACAGATCCCCCTTTGATGGTGACTAAATAGAAATTGATGAATAAAAATATATAATTTTTAAGAGAACAAAGACTCAGCTGATAGCTTTGAACAGACCTCGCAAGTTTTACTATAAGAATAGCTTAATATTCTATCAAATAATAACGAGACGAATTAAACAACTTCATGCCAATTCACAAAAACTTTCATTTCATGCGAGCACGTATGCATGTGTGAGCATGCATAAGCATGTAAAAGCTCATGTTTGTATGTATTAATTTTTTTGTTTGTTTCCAAATTGAACACAACACATGCAGGTAATTTATCAAAAATCCTTAAACATATTTTTCATTTGTGAACATCAACGTCTGCTGTGCCAGAATGGAAATGTGGTGCCCCTCCCGTATCCCCAAATATGTTCATGTCTGCCAGTCTGTAGCTCCGTTTTAATGACAAAAATGTCAAAATATTTAAAATGTTTGTTGGATATTCAAAATACTTTACACATGATGCAGATTTGATTTTCTTGTGCAAGAAAAAAGAAATTACAATTTTGCAAAATGAAAAACTATCAAATTCGATATGAAAAATATTATGAACATGAGTGGCAATACTTTATCCTTTGATGTGGTGTAAAAGGTCCTAAGTCACATATTAGGAACTATAAAACACAAACTGTAATTGTGTTAAGAGAAACTGGAAAAGTTTCATTAGAATCATAAAGTATTTTCTTTTTCTTAAACATTTGAGTTATGGCCTTTCTGCATGCAGCTGACGATACATACATTTTGGAATTAATACCGATTACCTGGTGTTCGTACGTGTAGTCGTCTGTCTTACTAGCAAAAAACTGAAAATGCATTTTCATATTAAGATATTCTGGGGGGACTTTAAAAAGAAACAACTTTTTTTAAAAACCTATTAAAGCTTTTAGATATTTCAGATCTGTCAGTGTTTGTGATAAAGTGTGCGTGTGTGTTTTATGCAAAATCAATAGAATTTAATTGACCCAAATTTGAAGCAAAAGCTTAGCTGCATTTAAAGTAAATTTTAATTGAGTTAAAATAAAAGGAGGAGACATAAAACTTGATAATAATTTTCTTTAAAGTGACATGTTGCAAAATGATATCGAGCAAATGAATTGTAGGGTTTATGAAAGCATTTTATATGATAATAAAAAAATAAATAAAAATTAAATTAAAGACCATAAAACAAGTTCAATTTACTATCAATTGATTTTTGTCAACACAATTTAATAATAAAAAAGGAAATAAAAAATCAAATGCTACCACAATCTGACTTTTACAACAAAATATTTGACTTGCAAAAATGTGTCCTCAAGCAACGTAGTTAATCAGGCTGCCTATTTTATAAAAGTTTTGAAATTTATTTAATATTTTAAAAAGTTAAAGCATCAAGTTTTGTGTAGCGTTCTAACCCAAGCTAATTAAAATTGTTCCGCAAAAAATATTTGTTGCCCGTATTTGTTAATTTATTTTTCTTTCTTTCTTTCTTTTTTCTATAAACTTGCAGCACAACATTAATCAGCAGTCGTTGCAAAAGTTTGCCAACTGCCTGCAACATATTGCCCAATTACTAGAATGTCCTGTTTGTCTAGAGGTAAGATTTGATTTTTTTTCTGTTGCCTGATTTTTTTGTTTTTTTTGTTCTATAATACATACAGGGAAAAGGCATTATTGCAATGATATGTAAGTGTGTATGTATGTATTGGCAAAAAGTTTAGAAAAGTTTCTTAAAAGGTAAAAAAAGTCCTAAGAAAGATATTGACAAGAAAGTGTCATACACCAAAACGACTATTTGACACCCTGCTGTAGTTAAGAACAACAGGAAGCGCCTGATGGTCTAAATTAAACTAGAATTGAAAATGTTTTTGGAGTTACCCTAATTTACAATTTAAATATATTTTTATACGCTTTATAACAATTTCTAGCAGTTGTAAGAAAATTATTCGGAAAGTTGCTGAAAGATTTATAAACGCTTGTGGGTAAAAAATTGTTAATGTGAAATAAAACAATTTTGTGGTACCTTTTTACAACTTTTTTGCACCCAATTTAAGAAAATTATTTTTTTTGTGAATATCTACATAAAAATACCTTTTAAATCATATATTTTTTATTGCTATTCGTGAAGTATAAAGTACTTAAAAGTGTACCACAATATGCGTGCGGTACTTATATGACTCAGCAATAGTTTGATTAAGGCAGGAATGAACACAATTCGGCATTGAGCAATAAATTAAAATGATTTTCGAGTCGTTCGAACAGAACTTTATAACAGCATGTGGGTAATTAAAATATTAACGTGATATAAAAGAATTTTGTGGTTGCTTTAAAACCAAATTTAAGCCCCTTTTTACAACTTTTATGCACATAATTAAAAAAAATTATTTTTATTGTACGTATCTACATTAAAAAACCTTCCAAATCATATATTTTTTATCGCTATTGGTGAAATGTAACGTACATAAAAGTGTACCACAACATGTGTAAAGTACTTAGATATGACTTATAGCGTTTTCTTTTGTGGAAAAAATTTTAAATTTTTTCGCTTCATATTTAAAAAGTAGCAGTTTTGACGAGTCTTAAAAATTAAATTATTTTCCTTTAGGGATGTTGCATTGATTTCCAATAAATTTTATACTTTCCAATTGCAGAATTTTACCATTTCCTGTTAAAAAGTGTAAAAAATGTTGCATTATATTCAAGAAAAGAAATCGGCATTAGCAATAGTCTCAATAAGGCAGGGATGAACAGAATTTGGCGTAGATCAACAATAAATTAAAATGATCCTCGAGTGGTTTGAACAGAACTTAACGCTCATGATGTTAAAGTCATTAAAAGAATGTTTTCTTTTATAAAAGGAAAGTGTAGCGGGGTTGGTTTTTGACATGTTGGAACATGCCATTGAATTTAAGTTTTCGCAAGCTGCTACACCGAAATTATTTTTTAGTGCAGCTGCATTTTTATTTATAACAACTTATGAAATCTGAATTTACTAACGACGATTTCTTTTCTAGAAAAAAGTGCAAAATTTTTTACACTTTTAACAGAAAATGGCAACATTCTGACAATTGAAAGCACGGAATTTATTAGAAATTAATCCAGCATCTCTTACGAAAAGTAATTTCCGTTTTAAGGCTCTTCAAAACGGCCACTTTTCGGAAAAGAAGTGAAAAAATGTTACATGTTTTCTGAAAAAGAAAACTAATGTCGATTTCTTTTCTAAAAAATAATGCAACATTTTTCACACTTTTTAACAGAAAATGGCAACATTTTGCCATTTCAAAATAAGGAATTTATTAGAAATGGATCCAACATCCTTCACAAAAAATAATTTCTGTTTTAAAACTTTTCCAAAACTCCACTTTTTAGAAAACAAATAAAAAAATGTTACATCTTTTCTAGAAAAGAAAACGCCATAAATTGGGTAAATACATTTTTATAATATGAGTTTCAATTCCCCAATTTATGCTTTAACAATAATAATAAAAATCAAAAATTTTTTCACATTTTCTCAGCCGACTTTTGCAACGTTACGAAACACAACACAAACCGCTATAACCCACTCGCTTAAGGTAGTGCTAAGACTATATTTATATGAAAAACTAAAACATCTTCTAGTTAAAACAAGTCTCGAAAACTTGCCAGGAATATCGATGAGTTTCAAGAGTATTAAAAGCAAAAAATCGTACAAGTAAATGTTGATGCCATTAAACGAGTTAAAATAATAACAACTTTTTGAACAACAAAAGGGAGTACTTTAACAGCACTTTAATTGAAAGAAAGTTTGTTTGTTTTAGTCTTTAAATTTACTTTAAGAAAAAAAATATTATTATTGCCAGTGAAATGGATCACAGTTGCCAAAGTACTTATTTTGGTGCTTTTTTTTTGTTATATGATCACTTGAGTTCCGGTCTTATCGATCGGTATCACTTTAAATTAGCGACAGCGCCTTGATTAAGAGTCCTTAAAAATTGTTTAAATCTCTAACTAAACGAATGTAATTTTCTTCTAAAACGTTTTTTAAACATTCTTCTAGTTTTATTTAAACATTTTTGTTCGGCCATAATTTATTCTATTATTTTTCGTAAGAGATGATATAAATATTGATTTTTTTTCTAGAAAAATAGAAAACGGCAACATTCTGCTATTTGAATATAAAGAAATAAAGTTTTTGTTTGAAAGCTCCTCTAAACAGCCACTTTTTATAAAAGAAGTAAAAATATGTTACATTTTTTTTCCAGAAAAGAAAACGCCAAAAGTTTCAAATAAAAAAATTACCGTTAAAATTGTTGAAATTTTATTGAAACTTTTTTAAAAAAGTGAATTTCAATGTTCCGAAGATAATAAAGCAAAAAAGATAATGAAACAAAATAAATGGGCAACCTCCAGCCCATAATTAAAGCGAAGCCAGGAACTTCAAAAAATGTCTCATAGATTTTTCAATTTCCCGTTGGGAAAAATTTAAATTTTGAAAAGTCAAAAAATTATTTTTTAAATTATATTTTGTGCTGCTTCTTTTTTTCCCAAAATGTTAAAAAATTCAAAGAGATCAATTCGATTTTTTAACTTTTTGCAAAATAAGAATCAGAACGAAATTAAAAGAAATAGTTTAAACGGCAATTCCCAAAAATTTGCACTAATTGGAGTAAATAAATTGTTGCATAACTGCACTTAATACATTTTGTGCGAACAGCGACGAGATTCGTTTATTAATTCTACGAGTATAAAATTTATAAAATTAAGAAGAGTGTTAAAAATGGCAACAACAACATTTTAGAGAGTTTCATTAGCAAATAACTTTTTTATAGTGACACACACACACACACACTCATTTTGTTTGCGCGTTCACTCACTTGTTATGAAAAAAACAAACACACAAAAAATTCTCTCATATTTATAATATTAAGTATGTAAAGAGAGCGACCTGACGTGTCTATAACGGAAACGGAAACTTTTACTTTTACATAAGCTGCATGTGTGTATGTGCGGTTGTGTTTGTAAAGCATGTATTTATACACATTAAAATTCTAGATGTTGCAGCACTTAATATTCCCCTCAGTTGTAGCGGTTGCAACTGCATTTTTTCTCTCAAGGTTTTGTTAAAAGCAGGGCAAATAATTGTGTATTTGGGGAAAAAATTAATAGATGACATTTTAAAAACTTTTTTGTTAGGCAATTTATTGTTGACTTCTTTAAATAAAAAAATTTTACATATTTTTTTTACAGTCCAAGAAGTTTAGATAATCTGTAGCTTCTGATTTTATCTAAGAGATTTATATATCCGCACAATATACAGCGTGTTTTTTTTAGTGTCACAACTTTGAGTTGACATCACTCTTTTGTGTGAGTACCCATAGTTGTTGGGTTTTATTTCATTTTCTCCAAAATTTCATTATGAATTGATTTTTTATTAACTTGCAACGTGTGCAAGTTAATGAAATTTTTAATCAAAATAATTGTTCTATTCGTCCAACTGATCAATTCAAAATTTTATTTCCCGATTTCTGATTTTATTTCTCGAATATTCTGATTGAATGTCTACGTAAATAAGCAGAATTAACGCATTTAGAATGAAGAGAGTCCACAAGCTTTTGTTGAAACACCATCACATCCACAGAAACTTACTACTGTTTGATGAACTTTAAGGTCTGGCGGAGTCTCTGGCCCATTTGACTTCCAAAACGATGATAGTCAGAGTGTTACTGTCAAGGTCGAACAGAAGCATAATTCATAATATTTTCGTACCTCAATTATGTGGCATTAATCCTGCTGATATGTGGCTCCAACTGAAACTTTTGATGGAAAAATAATTTCACATAATGGCTCAACTAATTGGCCAACAAGATCTTGTGATTTAACCCCGTTGGATTATTTTCTTGGGGATTCTATTGAATCACTAGTCTACATCGATAAGCCACAAAGAATTGAACACCTGGAAATCAACATTCGAAGAGTTATCGGCGAAATGCAGCCTCAAATTCTGGGGAACGTTGTTGAAAATTGGTGTTCCCGATTATGCCTTCTACTCGTCAGCCTTCGCGGCCACATGGCAGATATCAAAATTGAAACAATAATTTAATAAAATTTTCTTTCAAATAAGGATCGTTTCTTTGATTGGAAAAATATATTTTCCCCTGTTTTATTAGTTTTTCATATTAGAAAAACTGAAATCAAATACACTACAAATATGTTCAGTCAAGTTTTTCAAATAGTACTGGCACGTTTTCTACCTCCACTGCCTTCAATTTGGGCTTAATTTTGCCAAACTAAAATTATTTAACTGTTTATGGCTTTTATTTCATAGATAAATATGAGCTACAAAATTAATTGAAATACGTAAAAAATTAAAAAAATAAATAAAATATAATAAATAAATAACTAAATAGATGAAATACAAAAAGTTATTTTAAACCAAAAAAGAAAAATTTTGTTTAATGAAAAGAATTGTTTTTTCACTCACCATCACATCCAACGATATTATTTATCTGAAAATGAAATAGCAAATTATAGTTTTTCATTATTATTATACAATAGTTATGCGAAGGATATTTATTAAAAATATTATAATTAATTTATAAAATATAGCACAAACCTTCACATACATTCAGATGTGTTTGAAAAAAAGCCATGAAATTGAATTTTCAATAAAGGAAGTCGATGATAAATTGGATTTTGCATAGAAACGAATCTGAGCAGTTGTTTATATGCATTTGTAAATTCAAATAAATACGGCTATACAATTTAAT
This sequence comes from Linnaemya vulpina, assembly GCA_963675445.1. Taxonomy (NCBI): domain Eukaryota; kingdom Metazoa; phylum Arthropoda; class Insecta; order Diptera; family Tachinidae; genus Linnaemya; species Linnaemya vulpina. The sequence continues at coordinate 8,017,752 of OY776277.1, forward strand.
TAAAAAACAGTTTATATGAAATTGGCTGCAAAATTAGTTTGAAGGTAAAAAAAAACAAAAATTCAAAATAATTGTTTAACTAAAAGCATTAACTGCTGCTTTAATAACAGGTCAGTTACCTACGGGCTAGTCAGGGTCGTTCGAAAAACTACTTTAAGTTTTAAGAAAATATATTTTAAATTTATTTAATTGCCAAAATCGGCACAATTCAATTATAATTAAAAGTTAAACAACACAGTATTAAATTTCCCAATAATAGATTTCATTTATTAACATGCCAGTGCCTGCTTATAACGGACACATGTTGTCAGCACTGTAACTGAGTCTGTTTGAGAGCACACAATTAATATCGTTGTTGTTTCAGCTCCTGCAATTACAGTTAGAGATGGCAAAAGGGCCCAGTCTATGCTGAATATTAAAGTAAATCAGGCGTTTATTTTTCGAAATGTTTTGAAACGCGTGTGTTCAAATGCCTTGATTTTTTAATCTTAACATTTTTAATTTTATAGTCACGTAATACCGTGATTATAAAATAGCCTAAAAGCAAAAATATTTATTATATTCAACTACTTTAAAGTCCAAGAGCGAAAGTCAAAAATAATATAAAACGTTGACTCCCAACGGGCTTCATTTTTTTTCTTTTTCAATTATTAATACAAAACCCATAAAATTGTATTATTCATGTGAAAGGTGTACATGTGTGTGTGCCTACGCATGCATATATGTGTGTGTGTGTGTGTGTGTGTTAACCAGTATCATAGTTAGCACAAGTTATAACCTTTTTTTTCCAAACAAAATGAACAGAGAAATTATTTCAACACAAAATTTGCTACAAAATGTTTATGGAAAACCGAATAAACTTGTGTTTTGTTGTAGTCAAGTCTGGTTCTTATTGTTTTGCGAACAAACGGATTCGCATTGCCCTCATGCACTCGAGTAAAGTCACAGGCAAAAGTGGGTTGAAATAATAGAAAATTAATAGAATTTTCTTTTCGTGCTTTAGCAAATTAGTTGCCATAATTTCAGAATAACAAATACTTGTACTCTTTCATTTTCCATTTTAAAATTAAAGAGAAATAAATTTTATTGTCCACTACTGTAGGGTATTTGCATGTGTTTTCAAGGGATTTGGTCGCTGTTGTTGTCGATTGTTGTCGGTTGTATTATTTGTGTTTGCTGGCATTTATTTTATACAACATATTCTCAAACTCGTCGTATTATATTTGAATTATATGTTAACAATGAATGTTGTTAAAAACAGAAATGAAATATATTTCATAAAATATAAAATAAACCAAAATTGTTGTTACCGTACTTAAACTCGTTCTAGTCGTCAGTGTGCATGTGTGTGTGTGTTTGAAATATATTCATACGATTCATGGGGAGTACAAATAAGTGTGTGTGTGTGTGTTTGCAAATTGTAGATGTTGGAAATGTGTACGCAAGTGTTTTACAATAAAACCACAATTGGGAAATGCAATTCCAAGTATTAAATATTTGCATTGTGCAAGTGTGCGTGTGTGTGTGGGCATGAGTATGTTAATATTTGCAGTTGTATTTGTGTTTTGTAATATGAATATGATTTTAATTTATGTTTAACAATTTACTAACACAAGCAGCAGGCAAAAACAGTATTACAACAACAACAACAACAATACCAACAACAATAAAAGCAGCATCATTAGAATATACTAGTAAAATATAATGCAGAATATTTGATATAATTTGGGGAAAAAAGAAGGAAAGGAAGAGTAAGAGAGAGTCCGGGGGAAAGAGAAAAAATAATGTAAAAATTTTATTTAATATTTTTAATTGCATTCAGCTATTCAATTAACAATTTAATTGGGAAAAAAAATCAAAAAAAAAGTTTCTCAGCCGATAGTTTTTTTTATTACCTTAATTTTTAAATATGAATTTTGGTGTGTTTCTGACGCTGTTTATTCGATTTTTGACTATATTTTTCAATAAATTGGACATCAAATCGTTCAAAAGCTGATTCGTTGTGGTTATAAAAAAAACAAATAAAAAATATATTATAACAAATAATAAAATTTGATATATTAAAAAAAATTGTGTTAAGCATTAAACGCAATAACGACAGCAGACCACAGACTACAACTTGTAAAAATAGAATCCATGTGCGTAAATACGCTTGATTATTTTTAGTACTATAGGCAACACAAATGCTGGTTGTTGTCTATGCTATTATTGTGGTTGTAGCCAAAATCAACTAAAACATTAAACACAATACTGACAGCAGGCTACACGAATACCGACCAGAATAGCCGTTGGCTAAAATCGTCGCCTCGAAGTCAGCTACTTAATTATTTTTAAGACAACACCACCAAATCAATAACCATGAGTTGTTGTTTGTAGCAGAATTCTCTTCCAAGGCCAGTGTAGCCGCTTTCATGTATTTAGTACCCTTAAATAGTGTTATTTCAATAATATATATTTAAAGACCACAGTATATGACAAGAATTCATTTCATTAGCTGGGAAATATTGTTTGTTGTTCCTTTTTGTGTAATAAAACAGTATATATTTTTAAGTTTTAAGTATAATAATTGAATTTATTTATATTAAACTGGCAACATTGCATCTACTCCTTGTCGCTCACCCAAATAGAAATTATATAGTTATTAACTATAATTCATAATTAATTTTATATATATTCATAATTATTTTGCATCAGTAAATATATGTTTCAAATCTTATAACAAATGTAGGATTGAAATTTCGGGGATACGACTCGAGTTTATTTGGGGATTTTCTGGAGTAACTTAATAAAAGTTGGGAATAAGATCTAGAACGTATTGGGAACCCTTACCCTTTTACACATAACAATGTCAGAACGTTCCACTGTACCCAATTATATAAAAGATTTTGGTTTGTTTTTAAAAACACAAGAAGATTTTAATATTTACCCACTGCCGAGTGCAACAACTTGGCAACTTTAATGTTTATTCAATTTCATTTAAATAATTTGATCTAAAGCTTTTAACATATTGATATATAACAAAATATATAAAATAATATGAAAGTATCGTTTTTATTTTATCCCTTTTTATGTTTAAATTGTATATGTCAGACATCCATCCTTTAGAAAGGAGTTTCAGAAAATATTTGTAGATCAATAACTTTTATTTTAAAAGTAATCCAACTGAAAAGAAATCCTTAAGCTATTTGGTAAATTTATTACAAAAACTATTACACATGAAGCTTTTTAGTATAAATGAAAATATAACGAAGAGCTGAAAACAAAGATTTTTATTTATTGTATGAATATTTTTAAGAATTACCAGCATATTGGCCAAGTAAACAGAAAATAAAAAACACAAATTCATATAAATAACATGCACTTGTATAGCACACAGTAGCTTATGTGTGTATGTGTGTGTGTGTGTGTGTGAGATTTAGAATCCTTTGATACACGAGGAGTGCATTTTCTCCAATTTACTAATAACGTATTGCACTAAATCAAATATAAACATCGATATCCTTGACATCAAGAAATAGTTATCCACACATAACCTTTTTGGACTTGCACACAAACACTATCACATATCAACCACTTGGTTTGTATATGCATGCACATGCATGCACGCCGATCTGTGTGCCATAACTAACTTGTCATATTACAAAACGATATTAAAGTTGTATGCAATAATTTAGTTGTTGTTGCCTTTTGTGGTCGAGATTGAATAAAACATGTACGTCAATTGTTCTTTTGTTTTCGAAAATAGTTTCATTCGTTTTTGCTTTTGAGGGTAAGTAATTTTGATAAAAGCCCATTCAAAGAGTTATTCTTTCTTTATTAAAAAAAAAAATCCATACAAAACAATCTTATAAAAGAGCACTTTTAAATTCAATAACATGTTTTTTTCATTTATAAAAAGGCCAATCAAAACAAATAAAAGTGCCGAATTTTTTCAACAGGGTATTTATATAATCGATGTTTTCTTATCGTCCATTAATCGCTTGATAATTAATTAACCGAAGTTTAGCAGGTTAATAATCGGCAAATTTTTTATTTATCCGTTAATCAATTAAACGTTTCTTTTTAATAAATAAAAAATTCTACAAATTTATAGTTTTATAATTTATAAAAAAAAAATGGGAAATGGTTACCCCTAAAGACCACACCCGTAGCTAAGTGCCACTAATTGTAACCTCCAAACTATCGTAACCTGGTTTTTAAGCTTTTAAAGCTAAACTTTATTAGTTGTCGTTAACTATTAAAGAATCGAAGACACTAACTCATCGGATATATAATTTCAGAGTTAAAAAATAAATCACTTTTTCCGAACTATTTTGTTCACAATATCTTACGAACGTATTAACCAATTTGGCCGCGGTTTGCAATGTTGGGTTGCTTTTATGGAATCTTTGGCTTTAAAGTTTTTACTAAGTTTCTTGATATGTAACAATTCAAATCAGTTTAAATTCAGAGAAAAACTAACACGTTTTCTGTTCTCGAAAATATGCAACATTCTTTCACTTGTTTTCTAAAAATTGTCCGTTTGGAGGAGTTTTAAAATAGAAATAATTATTGTTGGGGAATGTTGGTTTGATTTCTAATAAAATTCTTATTTTCAAATACCAGGATGTTGGCATTTTCTATTAAAAAGTGTAAGAAATGTTGCATTTTTTAGAAAAGAAAACAAAAGAAGTTCAGGATTGATTACAAAAAAAAGTGGGAATACTAGCTGATCAGATATATAATTTTGGAGTTAAAAATTTAAAAATAAATCACCCTTTTCGAACTATTTTGTTTACTATTGTAATCCCAAGAACGGATTAACCGATTTCAACGCGGTTTGCAGTGATCGATTGGTTTTATGAAATCTATCGCTTTAACGTTTTTATAAAAAAAATCACCTTAAAAAATGCTTTTTTCAATGTCTTCTAAATATTTTTAATGTATCTTGAAATGTAACAATTCGAATCGGTTTAATTTCAGAGGAAAACTAAGACATTTTCTTTTCTCGAAAATACTCAAAATTCCTTCAATTGTTTTCTAAAAAATTTTTAACTTGAAGGAGTTTTTAAAACAAAACTAATTTTTCATGGAGGTTTGATTTGATTTGATTTCTAATAAACTTCTTATTTCAAATACCAGAATGTTGGCATTTTCTTTTAAAAAGTGCAAGAAATGTTGCATTCTTTTTTAGAAAAAAACATCATAAGTGCAGGTTTGATTAATGTCGATTTCTTTTCTAGAAAATAATGCAAAATTTTTTACACTTTTTAACATAGAATGGCAACATTTTGCCATTTCAAAAAAATGAATTTATTACAAATGAATCCAACATCCCTCACGAAAAATAATTTCTGTTTTAAAACTTTTCCAAACTGCCCTTTTTTAGAAAATAAGTGAAAAAATGTTACATGATGTCTGGAAAAGAAAACGCCATAAGAAAAAATAAAATAAGAATATTATATGTTGGGAATACTAACTGCTTAGATATATAATTTCGCAGTTTTGAAACAAAAACTCTTTCAAATTTTTCGTTCGCCATGTCTCACGAACGGATTAACCGATTTTGAGCCGGTAATCGACGGCTTTATTTTCAATCTTTGAAAGTATCGAAAACAGAAATACCAAATATATTTTGCAGTTTTCGAAAGCACATATTGTGTTCAGGATCCATGAAATGGTTGTGACACTTTCATGACAATTGAAAAACCTCGGAAAAAGGACATGCCGAAACACGCAAAACTTACGAATTAGGAGCAAAATTATCCCTGTCAGTGTAATTTTCAAATAGTACATTTCAAATAGTAGTATTTATTGATTTATCCAATGAAATTGAAAAAAAATTTATTATTTCGATTGTACGTTGTTTGGACCAAAAGATTTCTGGAGACGGGATTCGAATATTTTATTATTTAATCGAACAGCAGGGTTAAGTACTTTGAAATGAAGTACCATTTAAAAAAATATGACTTATAGTGTTTTAACAAAGATTATTGTTTTTTAAGAAATTGCGTTTAAAAGAATATATTTGAAAAAAAAATTTTAAATTAACTTTTTAAAGAGTGCCGTTTAAGTACATTTTCTTCAAGCGCTTGTTTTTGTAAATAAAATAAAAACATATTTTTGGGACTTAAAACTTGAAAACGAAAACAAATTTGGGTTATTTTGTTGTTGTTTCCATATTAAAATCCAAGAGAAATATTTTGAATTATTTATAAAAGCAAACAACAAAAAATTCGTTGCAAAGTAAATTTCCAAAAAAAGTACCTTTACAAATAAGTACCTTTTTTTAAGATCGGTTCTCAGTACTACTGACAGAATAAAACTCTGAAGCCGTTGCTAATATGGATGATTTAATATGAGCAACAACAATTTTTTTAGTTTTAAAGAATATCGACTTTATCAAATAATTTATTGTTTAAGAAACTAAAATTTAGGCGGCCAATTCTGCTGTCCATTTTGAAAGCCAACTATTTTATAAATTAACTGCTGCGTGCTGGTAATGACATTTGAAATGTACTTAAAATATATTATTTTTCCCTTTCAAAAACTTGCAGGACTCGTAATAATAACAAAATTTTTTTTTCACAGTTAATCAGATTTACTTTAATTTTTTTCTTGTCTTTGTTTTTTTTTTTGTAAATATTCCAAAACCAGGTTATAAAGCCACCAGGATGGCAGTGCTGCAATGGCCATGTCCTGTGCAATAATTGCCGCAGTCGTTCAGAAAAGTGTCCTGTATGTCGTGTACCACTGGGGCCACGTGGTAGATGTTTACTGTCGGATAAATTATTTACTCTGCTGGCTGATAGTTTTCCCTGCGATGGCGGTAAGTACGGTCGAGTAAAAAAGGGTAAAACTTATTCCTCTTTTTTTTTTGAAACACTTTTTGCGTGTTTGTGTTTCTCTGTGTGCGTGTGTCTGTGCGCTGAGATTTAATTTTTAAAGATGGTTTTGGGTTTTCTGTGAATGCCATGATGTAATACCTTCATTTATCTCATTAAATTAGTTGAATATTTTATGTTTTATAATGAGTTTACTTTGCTTAATGACGGGACAGCGTGCAGGTTTGTTTTCGGCGGGTAAATGAAAATGAAACTTTTTTTTTTTTTTTAAAGAAAATTATGTTAAAAATTTAAAGTTACTGGAATTAATCAAAATAATTAGCATACTTGTCCGTTGGAAGTACAATTTAATGCAGTTGAAAAGGGGTTGTGTTTTAGTCAATTATAAGTAAAAATGAAAACATCCGTTTGCAATAATTTATAATTTTGTTAAGTTTCTTTAAGAAGGGATCTGTTTTTTAATTGACTGCACTTGTAGGATGGAAACAAGTTTAATAATTGTACTTTCATTTTATTTACGAATTTGCTAATTGGACTGAAGTATTTTACAGCACAGACATCCACCATTTCTTTATTAGGATATAGAGTTCGCCTTTTAGGGAGCAATTAAATTAATTTATTTAATCTTATTTCAGATTTATGCCTTCCCACACCAAAAAGAATTATTGAAAAGTCTTGAATTTCAATGCATTCTAACGAGTCTGTTTTATTTTAAAGTACGAATATTTTTCCACTTTCCGATGTGATATTTAACGCAGTTGTAGTAATACTCCCTTATTCATAAAAATTATGAGAGTCTAATAACAGCGTAATAAAACGAAATTTCATATGAAATTTGCTCTAGTATATCCTTATAAGCCTCTCATAATTTTTATGAATAAGGGGAATATTTTTTTGTGGTAATTTTTAAGAGAGTTTTCTGACCCAGTCTGTGGCAAAACCACGCAGAGTAGTGCCTATTGCCCATATAATGGTTAAGCCAGTGGTCTGACTAAAACGTTATTGGATATTTTTTATCTGCATGAGAGCTATCCATTAATATGACAGCTGACCATGTTAAAACTATGTTCACATTTAAACTCAAAAAGCCATGGCATGACATCATGAGTAGTTCAGCGCTGTAATAACGCTTCAATATTGGAAATTTACTTTCAGAAAAGAACATAAATCATAGAGAACTTCGTGCATTTACCAATTAACAAAAATAATTAATCGATACGCACTTATGGTTCCACAAGGTGACAAAATGTGCTTAGCGAAAACAATATCGCAGCAGTAGCACAATGACCAACGAGCTATAATTAATGTGAATGACGAGCACTGTCGAGCCAAGATGTCTAAGAGTTTGCTTTCCAAATTCGATCAGCTTAACCTAAAAATAGTCCAGATCGTCATAACGCGGTCTTAAAAATTAATCTATTACAGTTTTCCTTTGATGGCAACTTCACTTCCAAAAGTGATCCTCTTCGTTGAAGTGATTTAAGGCCTCTGATGTACTCTGAGTAGAGCCGTGTAAAGTCCTTGATTCAGTCCAAAAAGCCAGCAACTCTTCGCTAATACACCGCCAGATAGTTAATAAAAACGAGGATAATTGAATACGGGAATTCATCTTAAAAAAATACCGTAGCTCCCGCCAACTTTAACTGCAAAGCTATCGCAACCTGGTTTTTGTTCTGTTCTATACTTTTGAGCTCTTCCAGCTAAAAAACACTATAATTTTAATTTTCAAATAGACCCGTTCCCACGATGATGTAGTTGTTGGTGCCTATAAAAAACCGAGAACCTTAACTGATCAGATATATAGTTTCGGAGTTTTTCAAATTAAGTCACTTCTTTCGAATAAATTCGTTCACTATATCTCACGAACGGATTAACCCATTTTGACCCCGTTGAGGGTGATCGACGTGGTTTTTAAATGTCAGGAGCTGATTAGAGTGTCGATCGATGAAGCCTTTTATTTATAAAAATTAATTGCAAAGCTGCTCTTTTTTCTGAGTCAGAAATCTGGAAATCCACCAGTTCGAACTGCTTTAGGAACGGTCTTCACAACACCACCAGTTTGGTTTGATTCGGTTCAGCCTTTTAAAATTTAAAAGTGGATCATATACACATAAACACACATACATACATATATAGTGACACCGTCTCAATATTAGCTGGGAACGGTTTTCAGCGACTCAAAACGTCGAGATCTGATGAGAGCTAAACTTTTGCACAATTTCGTAAAACCAATGACTTCTCGACTTTTTCAAGTTTTAAATTTTCCCAGCTGGAAGTTAAAAAACCATGATTTTATCTGCCGGATTATAATAAGAAACATTTATTTATACAATATTTCCATCTTTAGTCAACATATTAAGTTCCCACGCAGCCCAAGAAAGCACCCGATATTTGTGCTAGAATTATAGGCAAGAAAAAAACTGGCAGGAGTCACTGACCACTTTGGCTGCATATCAAAAGAGCTAAAGGATATCATAGTCGGCCATTTGCCAGTCAATGCCTTAACCTTATCGGCCAACAGCTGAATTATAAATATCAAAATCCATAGAAAACGCCATGAAAGGCATCATTCACAGGAAATTCTTAATCAAATCCGAATGACTTTAAAAAGTAGCTGCTTTAAATATGAGTCAAAAGTTGTGATTTTAAGTTGTTAAACAAACAATCATCTCCACGATTTTCTATAATTCGCTCTCCCAATTTAAAGTTTCAACTTTTCCATAGAACATATAGAAATCTATATGAATCTATTACGCGTTGATAAAATTTTTAATGCTTTTTCATGGTTATTTGTTGTCGTTACTGTTCATCTTTTCATCGCCGCTGCTGTTGTATTTTATGACTTAATTATGTAACATAAATTACTAAAGTTTCACCAACGTTGTCGCTGCTTTACACGCAATTTTTCATATTTTCCAGTTTTTCTTGATATTTTTCAATCTGTTTTTGTTGTTGTTGTTGTTGTTTTTTATATGCTCTTTTAAGATTTACGCTTTCCATTCGGTTTTATTTGAAACTTTAAGAAAGAATTTATGCTTGGTTTTTTTTTTGTTAGTTTCCTTGTGTTATTTTTCAATCTGTGTTGTAGTCATAATCTTAAATGTTGCCAAGTTAAGATTAAATGATGTTGCGTTTTTCATTTTCAACTTCCGGTGTTTGTTTAAGTGTAAGAAGGGAAGTGAAAGGGAACGTGCGCCAGTGCAAGTAGATGTTTATAAGTAGTTTTAGAAAAGTTTATTCAAGAAATAATAATTTTAATATATAGAAAAATAATTGTTGTGTTTGTTCTTCTTAACAAGAGGGTTGGTGTAAAGCAGTGTGGGAAATTTTGTGTGCGGACTCCTTCCCCTATTCACAATGCCCTGTTATATTGTTTAATAATACAATTTCGACTCTCAACGATATCAACTTCGACATCCAAGACACTTATAAACTACTCTTTTCATTTTGTTTTGTTTTGTTTTGTTCCTTGTTTTTTGCTGCTGCTCATTTCTCTTGCTTCTATTACTTGCTCGTTACTAATAATGCACTCGAAGCAGTAACAACACAACAACTCCAAGAACAATACAGAGACAGCAGCAGCAAAAGGACAATTTCTAAAATATCCCAAAAAGAAAAAAGAACAAGAAGCAAAAAACAAAACAAAACAAAACAAAACAAACGTAACAGCAAACAAAGCAACTAAAACAACAGCAATAAAGTTTAAATTGTGTAAACATTTACTCTCTTTTAGTTGTTGTTCAATTCGCTTTTTTTCATTTGATACTCTTCCTTAAGCTTTTCCAAGTTATTATTATTTTGCTGTTGTTGTTGTTGTTGTTGTTGTTGTAATCTAAACAATATCCGTTACATTTTAAAATAACAAGAGAAAGAAAAACAAATTGAAGGAACTAAAGAAATTGGAAAATATATTAGCCCTTTTAAAGTTAGTGGAGAATAGGAAAAGTAAAATAAAAAAACCTGCTCAATCATGAATATACGAGGGAGGACTGTCCAGCGGGTGTTTATTTGTTTTTCGTGTTTTTTTATTTTATTTGTTACTGCATCAGTCACTTGCAGCAAGTTTCTTATTTATTGTGTTTATTGGCCGGCGGAAAACTGCCACACGGCCGTCATTTCAATGCATTAAATTTCATGTTGTTTTTACTTTTCTCTTTGATGGAGACGTTCTTTGCCAGCACAACAATCTGAACAATAAAAAAATATTTGCTTTATGGAAAAATTGTTACGGTTGGAAAAATATTATTTTAAAATATATAATTAAAGTGCTTAATATGACATCTTAAGCACTAAAGTCCTATTAAGCAATTGTACATTAAATTCAAAATATATTTTATTGTAAAGCAGCGTTGCCATACAATTTTTTTGAACCCCGAAAAATTCAGAAAAAATACCATTTTGTATGTCTATGATTTCAGTTATTTAATATGTTTAATTTGCTTATGAAAGTCGTGTAAGACCGAAGTGTCTGCCAGAATAACATTTTCTTGTGAACAATTTCATTAAATACCCAAAAGTACTTAAAGTGTTGCCAGAGGTGTTTGCTTGCTGTTGATTATAGGATCGAAAAATTCTTCAAAGCTGTGCAATTCTTAACTTCCCGCTAAGAAAATTAAAAATGTTCCCAACAACGGGAAATAATTTGTTTTAGTTATTAAAAAAAATCGAGTTCCCATCAGATATCCAGTTTTTTTGAGGACCTAGGATTTAGTTCTGAGGGCCCATCATTAAGTTTGCGAGTGTGCACACGTGTGAGGTCGTGTGTGTTTGAGTTTGCGTGCCTGGTTGTGTATGTGGATATGTGTGTGCGTATGGGACCCACTTGCAACTTTTGAACGACTAAACCGAAACAACCCAAACTGGTAGCGCTCTAAGAAGCGTTCTTGAAATTTATTATTTTGTGGATTTAAGTTGATTCGAATCCGTAGATTTCGAGATATCGTGAAAAGACTTAGAAAAAATAATTTTCTTCTGTCATTTTCAACGAAAAAACTTTTAAAAACGACGTCGATCACTGTGAACCGAGTCGAAACGGGCTAATCCGATCATGAGATCCGAAAAAGTGTTTTAATTTGAAAAGTTCTGAAATTATGTATGAGATCAGTTCAAGTTGTCGATTCTTTTATAGTGGGAAGTTCCAGGGATTATCTTTAGGGTCAACTGTTTTCCATACTTTTTTTAAGAAGATCAACAAAGATGTGAATGCCCCAGGACACATTGAATAATATAATTGAAAAAAAAAATGTGCGAAATTCTCCAGTTGAAATTCCATTTTAAACACTAGAAAACGTTCCTAAAATTGTTAGAAACTTCGTTATCGGCAGCACTTGTATGGGGTCTTTGATTTCTTCAGTTTCATTGTGCAGGAAAAATTTTAAATTTTATTAAATTAAAAATGCTGAGCATTTTCGAAGGATACAAGTTTGTCAGGGGATGTTTCCAATAGTGATCTCTGGTTATAAAGAAAATAGATTTTTATCAAACTAATTTTTTCGGATCTCACGAAGGGATTAGCCTATTTTGACCCGGTTCACAGTGATCTACGTGGTTATTAAACCTAATCCTTATAATTTTTAATTCATTTATTAGAATTTGACTCTAATCATATTTTATAAAAATAAGTTAAATCGCATGTCTTGAACCGGCTGATAGTTATTTTGACTTCCTGGATCCTTCAAAACTTATACTCCTCTCTACTGACTTGCATATTTTTTCTCTAAGATTTATGTTTGTGAATGTTTAGAATTTATTGTGTAAATTTATTAGCGAAACATTTTGCCTTTAAATAATGACAAACTTTTTCATTTTCCTTTCATTTTCGACTTGCAACAATTGCATTATTCCAACAAGCAGTGCGCAGTAACAAAAATTCACCAAAAGATAGACGGAAATGCAGTACGGAATTTCATAGCCAGCCCAAGATGGCCATTGTACAAAAGCAGCCGCTGCTGCAGCAACAGGAAAAGGATGAACAACAAGGAGTCAAGAAAGCCAAAGATTTTCTACTAACATCCCTGAGACGTCATACAAGAAAAATTTCCAACTATAAAACGAATCATGACGATGACATGGAACACAGCCTGGCAAGTGAAACGAAGGGGGAAGACAAACATCCATCAATGCAAAAGCAGGCCGTGCACGATACTGACGATAGTGTTATTGTTCGCAGCAATTCTAAAAGAAATAGCAGCCACCGGAAGTCATCAGCAGAGCACAATAGCGAAGCGGCATCTATTATAGAGCAGCGAACTAATAACGCCAATCGTCGGAGTGTTGCAACAACCTTTTGCTACAATGAATTACAAGGACAAATATCAACAATACAACAATGTCATTGTGTTACATGCTTTAAGTCAGATGGAGTTGCTGCCGTAAATAACCCTACAACAGCAGCAACAACTGCTACTACTCAATCTCCAGCAGTAAATAAATATATACTGCGTATACCGAGTCAGGGACAACTGGGCGAAAACATTGTAAAGCAACAGCAGCGAAATGAAGAAAAATATCAAACTTATCAGTGCCCCACTGGGAAATTATGTTGCTTGAATGTGAACGTGATGCCCCATGCAACATGTACGAGCACGAGTAGAGGTACATTCTTGGTAACAACCAACAACAATGATGCCACCACTACTAACACACCCTTCTGTGAGCCAATGACTAATAACAACTTGTCAGAAAGGATAACAACAACAACAGCAGCAGCTAAACAAGCAAACACCAGGTTGACACAAACTGCTCTAATAACAGGACAACAACATCAGCTGCAACACCATCAGGTTAATGCTTTTAAATTCTATAAAATCCTTAAAAATGAATGGGACATTCTAACACATCTAACCGAAGATCATAAATTACCAGTTAATCAGTATTATGCCGAATACGGTCAGCGTATAAGAGTACCGTGTTTAGGCCAACAACAATCCATAACCTGCCTGAATCTCAGGGGATCGGATGAAAACGAGGCCAAAGTAGAAAAATTTTTTATAGCCTGCATACCTGTACAACAGCCCACCGCTGTAACAACAACAACAACAGCAACAACACCATCCTTGAAAGTGGCCATCTTTTTGTATCATCTAAATGCTTTAGCCCACGATACAACAACACCCACATCCACCACTAGCACGACGACTTGCTTGACTGATGAGGCCAGCAGTTTTGAAACGATTATAGAAAATCCCATAACGGGCATTAAATGGTTTGGACGAGCTCATCCCCTAACCCTAACATGGTCGCAGATATACGAAAAACAACACTTTCTGTGGCACAGTGTGCTGCCACATAAATTGCTTGCTGTTCGCATAAATGACAGGACACTGAATACTACAGACGATGATGATGATGATGCACTTGTGATTGTTGTCAAAAGAAATTCAGCTATAAAAACAAACAACTAAAACTGGAGGGGTCACAAAATTGGCCAAATAACAATTCAACTATTTATTTTTTGCTGGCATCCAAATGAAATATTAAATCAATAGAGGAATGCAACAAATTACAGTTTCAAATTGCAAATGCAGGGATTGACTGGAATTGTATAAAAAAGAAATGGTGGCACGTGCACGTGCTACGTGTTGACGATTTCAAAGCACTCTACAGCAGTGAAATGAATCCGTTTAAGCTATTTAAATATTATTAAAAAGCTTTTTACACCGGTCAACCAATTAGTTTTAGTAGAGAAAGCGTTTGATAGTCACTAATAAATTCAACTTCTTTTTTACGAAAAATTTTTGTTCGGTACCAACGTTGGGGTTAAGTAAAAAGGGCAAGTAAACAAGACGCGTGTCTCCAGTTTCGCGCAGTTGAACTTGAGCCTGTTAAATAATTCTTAGCATAATATTTTCTAGTTTCTAAATTTAATTTATGAAATTTAAAATTAAAAAAATTTCATTTTCAAAATGAGTTGCTAAACACAATAACGACAGCAGGCTACAGACTACAACTTGTCAAAAATAGAATCCACGTGCGTATATGAGAATGATTATTTTTGCTACTACAAACAACACGGCTACTGGTTGCTGTCCCTACTTTTTTTGTGGCTGTAGTCAAATTAAGCTAATTTCTATTTTGGTGAGCGACAATGGGAAGATACAATGTTGCCAGTATAATATAAATAAACTCAATAATTTTTAATTTGATAATATATTGTTTTATTATACAAAAAGAAACAACAAATTATATTTCCAAGCTAATAAAATGATTTCTTGTCGTGTACTGCGGACTTTAAATATATTTTATTGGAATAACACTATTTAATAGTATTAAATATATGAAAGCGGCTACACTGGCGTATGAAGAGAATTGTGCTACAAACAACAACTCAGGGTTATTGATTTGGTGCTGTCGTGTTAAAAATAATTAAGTAGCTGACTACGAGGCCACAATTGTAGCCAACGGTTTTTGTAGTCGGTGTTCGTGTAGCCTGCTGTCGTTATTGTGTTTAAAGCTTGAGTTATCACAAAAACCACTAGTGTTTGCTCCCAGCAGTTTTAGAAGCGTGACTAAAATAAACTCTTAAATGTTTTATGACATGGAAAAAGCCGACTAACAGGCTGTAGAGTGCGAGTTATTCCAACCGAATCGTTAAAGAATTGATTAACCGAAATCTTGACGCTTTATTTAAGTCATCAGTAGTCTAGAATGTTAAGATTTATAATTATAATTTTGTATTGATTTCTTAAAATAGTGTTAAGCAAATAACAGAATTTAGTAAAATAATTATTAAAAAGGCGTTAAATAATAAAACAAAACGATTGTTGTTAAATATTTATCACGTTTCTTGTAAAGTCTGATTAAATAAAATGTTATTGAAAATATATATGAAAAACTTAAGATGTTTGTTAATTGTATTAAACTCCTATTCAAATCAACTAAGAAAGCCAGATTCAATTTAATTGCTCAACAATATACAGCAGGGCAAAACGGCTTTTTTCGAAAGCCGCTGCATTGCTTTATCATCAGCTGGTATGAGAATTTTTAAGGACAATTTTTAATGCTCTAAAGTTTACTTTTTAAAAAACAAAATAATTAATAAATATCTTCTCAATTCAAGCCATTTATGACAATTCAATTGCTGTTGGCATGACTACAACTTTAATTGACAATTTATTGATGTCTGTGGTCCCAAAAGAGTCGGCGATATATTTGCTGATCATCTTCATATATAAATTATTCATTCTTTAATATATATTTTTTTCGTTTAAATGGTCAACAGCGCATATCTTTACCAGCCCGGCCAAGCAACAATAACAATTAAAAACCACAAACATATTTACATGGAAAAACACATCCATACAAGTTATGCTTCAATACGATGGATGCATGTGTTGGCATGCGTGTTTGTGTGTGTGTGTGTGTGTGAACACACTTAATTGAAAATTGTTTTAACACCATCGCCAATATCAGCTACCGAATGATTAACAAACAAAAGAAAAAATAGTTGCATGAAAAGTTGAATTTCATAAAATTGTATATTCAACAGGAAGCAATATTTTATGCTGAAAGAGCAAAAGTATCCTTGAAAAAATGCTGCTTCTGCAGCCGCAATATGGATTTAATAAAAAGAAAAAATGAATTTATGTACTCACACATTCTCAGGCGTGTTTATAAAGGATCAAACTAAATATTAACACTATAAATATATGCAAAAGGATACAAAAGCATGTAAAAGGATGTGAAGCCTCAAAGGTACGGGGCATAACAGTGGACACTGTAAATTGCAGTCGAGGATTGGAAGACGCATCACAAGAGTAAAATCTGAATTGTTTCTTTATGGAAATAAAATGGTATTGAAAAGGATTCAAATAATGGATGCCAATTTTAAATTTTTGCCTGAAATTGTAGTTCCAAACAGCCGCTACTGTTTAAGGTAACAATTCGGCCTGTTAACAGTTTCGAATTTAGTTTTCCTTCTGCAGAGGATTTTAGCAAAATAATTTTAGCTGTTTAGCATTCCAATTGGATTATTTTTTTAAACAACTTAAGTCAGTCTTTGCGTTTAAAGGATGTTGTTAACAAAAAAACACGACTCTTATATGAAGTCACAATTAAAGAAAACCCTGTATAATTGTTCTCTAGGGCGCTGTTGGCTGATCACAAGGCTACGATACCTTAGATCCCGAGTTGGACTCTGAGATCAGTCATGAATACGACGTCGAATTTTTAAGGTCTGCACAAGTGCAGGCTAGTTTTAGTTGCTGACGTCCTGTCTCAATGATGAAGGCATAGAGCACTGGTCGCTGAACATTAGCGGCAGCGATTGAAACCATCATGTACTAAAGGAGAGGAATACAGCAGCCTCTTTAGTCGGTGCCTGCAACAAAAAGTGAAAATAAAAACAGCTGCCACGAAATTCTCTATCTGTCTCTATCTGTCCTTTTAGCAATATCAACTCCTTTTCAATTTGAATTATGTGCTGCTTCTTTTTTTCCACAATCTTACTAAAAAAAATTCAAAGTGATCAATTGAGGGGTTTTATGCGCATTTCACTGGGGCTAACCACCAGGGAGCCTTTACGCAACATTTCTTAGAATAACTAAAGACATTTATTTCAAACTTCCACGTTAATAAGTGAGAAGTCTAAAATAATTATCAAACTCATATCAAGAACTCACTGATCACTTTTCATTTTTTATTTTCTTACGTTTTTATTCTACAATCGGTTGACTTTTTTCCGACTCTAATTGTATTGGTAAATTTTTGAGCATTTAATTCAGAAAGTAATTAAAAAAAAACAATATGTGAAAACTTTATTTTCTCTCTTAAAATTCGAAGCGAATTTGAGCAGACTTATATGAGGAATAGTAAATGAGCTTCGTCCATCAGTCATCATCCAGGGTTAAGACAACAAAAAATTTTAAATTCTTAAAAAAGCTTTGGCTTGTACTAACCCGCCCAAAGAGCAAAAACATTTAAAAAGTTCTTAAGGAAATTCAAAACAAAAAAGTTTGGCTTAACAAAAAAAAAGAAAAAAAAAAAATATTTAAAAAAATAGGACATGGAAAATATATATGAAACGGCAACACCGGAAGTGTGTGTTTCCATTGCTTTGATACACTTTTTCGTAATAAAATTGGTACAAATAGAAAAAGTTACCACATTTAAGTAGGCCAACTAGTGAACAGCAGTAAATAAAGATACACATGAGCACTGTTTACGACAGTGTAGAGGCTTTCGAAAACAGCTGGTCTGCTCTGCTGTGTAAGTTGGTTATATAAAACTGATGTTGACTGTCCTCTTGTGCTTTGGAGTATTTGTGATGTTCTTCAGAATTATAAATACTTTTCGATTAATGAAACTCATGAAACTAAATTTCATATTTCAAACGTTTTTTATTCGATCCACCGATAACTTGCGATATCGGCGAACAGGCAGTTTGAGTTATAAAGTTTGTAATAAAATAAAATCATGGGTGAAAAATAAAATAGTGAATTTTTATCTAGATCAGTTACTGCAACTCTTGTATTCAATCACAATAACAGAAAAGACTAGATAGAATATATCGGGATATATGTTGATATTCTATATAAAATATTATAAAACTATTAATAAAATATACTTTTAACATCGGCTTAAGTTTTTTTCAAAGCGCCTGTGAATGTGTTTGAGAAAATATATACCGAAATATATTGACATATTCCCGTAGTTTATTTTTGCTGAAAAAGATTTCTCACATTTAAAAAAAAGACACACATAAAAATATAATGAAAATGTTGCATTTTTTAAATTATGCAAATTGAATTTGTTTTCAACGTTGTGCTATTAAAAATAAAATATTAAAAAAATCACACATGTTGGGTTCGTTGTTGTTGTTGTTGTTTTATTGATTCATTTGTTGAATGTGTTTGTGCATTAAAAATGTGTGAGTGGATTTGTTAACATCATATTTAAAAACATATTGAATAAATGATATTTATGCTTATAAATTCATACGGCCAAGCACAGCCAACACTGGCGCTCAAAACAATAGCGGCTGCAAGAGATTTTACAAATTATATGAAAATCATAATCATTCGCAATAGTTTGAAAAGTAATTAAGACACTGACCAAATTTGGGGCAACTTTTTAATTGAAATTTTCAATCTGAATTCAACAATCGCTGCCAACCTTTTCACGTCTGTAAAACTCTTACAATTGAGACTTTCGTTAATGGGAAACACAATCTGCACGACTTTAAATAAATTTGCCATTTACCGTTGATACATTTCTGTCAAATGGATATTAAATGTCAATTATCTTGTAAATGAAAATATATTGAAATAATTTGTGTTAATTGGAAAAAAAAGTTCAACAAAATACAAACATAATTAAATGCCGTGGGTACGACAATAACTTGAATGCATGAAAATTATGTTGATATTTAATTAATTTGATGTGATTTAATAAATTCGTATTGATAGAAAATATAATGGAAAAAGAGAAATTAAATATCGATAGCGCGCCAGCATATTTTTAATTTGTTTTATAAGTTCCAGCGTTATGATTTCAGTACAAACATTTTGATTAACTGCATTTTTTAATGAATTTTTAAACGATTTTTTATTGGTTTGCATGCGCTGATTTGTTTGTCTATAATTAAATAAATTCAATCACTGTGTGCGCGTTTATTAAGCGGTCTTGTATGCACTAGAATTTAAAAAGGAAATGCCTTCATTTCTATAACAAAAATATTTAAAAAAATTGGGTCAAATGAAAGTAATTGCCATTTGACACTTAAAGTTGAAACCTGGTTTTGACTTTAAAACCACCAACATGTGATTTTGCGTTCACACTGCAGTTGTAATAAAATCAGGTTATAACCCACTGATTGTCCAAAAAATTTAATCACAATATATTAAATTTATGGAAGAAAGAGTTGCAGTTGTTGTTGTTCTTTTCTTCTCTTTTTCTAACACTTCATTCACAAACTGTACTGCAGCTGTTTTTGTTTCTATAAGAAAATATACACAATTTTTCACTGCACTTTCAAAACCTTTTTAAGAATTTCTGTTTTATTATAAAAAACTTTTTCTTTGAATTAATAAATGCTTGGAAATCGCATTATTTTTATAAAAATCAAGCAAATTTTATGGATTTTGCTGAGCATTAAGCTTTAAATACAATAGCGACAGCAGGCTATACGAACACCGACTACAAAAGCCGTTGGCTACAATCGTCGGCTACTTAATTATTTTTAAAACGACACCACCAAATCAATACCCCTGAGTTGTTGTTTGTAGCGCAATTCTCTTCATACGCCAGCGTAGCCGCTTTCATATATTTAAAACTCTTAAATAGTGTTATTCCAATAAAATATATTTAAATTCCGTAATATTTAACTTGAAATCATTTCAATAGCTTGGAAATATAGTTTTTAGTTTTTGTTTGTGTAATAAAACAATATGTTTTCATTTTTTAATCAAACGGTAACACGGGTATTAAAACAAAAACGTTAAATACAGTTCTCGGATTCTTTTTCACAATAAATTTGTATAAATAGGAACTGTTATCACATTCAATTAAGCCACCTAAAACGTGGTGACAAACACAATATATACATGAGCACTGATGATGAAAGTGTTGCGACTTTCGAAAACAGCTGTTCTGCTCTGCTGTGTAAGTTGAATAAAACTGATGTTGACTTTCCTTTGTGCCTTGGAATATTTATCATCATGTGTTTCTGAGATTTAAATTATGTTCGAGGAATTAGCCTATGAGTCTGAATTCGAATATATTTTCAAGTTTAGAATAATTTAATTTATTTATATTATGCTGGCAACATTGCATCTACTCATTATCGCTCACCAAAATAGAAATTAGTTTAATTTGACTACAACCGCAGCAGGGATAACAACCTGTAGCTGTGTCGCCTGTGGTAGTAAAAATGATCATGCGTATATACGCACATGTATTCTATTTTTGACAAGTTGTAGTCAGTAGCCAGCTGTCGTTATTGTGTTTTATGCTCAAGTTATTAAATTTTTTTTTATGATAAATTAATTGAAAAAAAGGCACGTAAATTTTTTCCAAATTTAAAAATTTTCGAACTTCATTTTGTCACGTGATCGTTTTAGATTTAAAAACTTCAATTTGCTACTGCCTATCCTTGATAATTCTTAACAAAATATTGAATACAACACAAAATATGAAAAAAAAACATATTTTAATCAAAAAGCGCCAGCTTATTCAATGCGAGGTATGTTTGAAAAGTTATGTGAATTTATAATTTTCGCGGGCTACCTAAAAAGTGAAGTGTTCTGCGGACTAACCCCCAAAAACCGTGTTTGCGCGGCCAGTCCCCAAAAACTGAAGGATTATAAAACCAACGTTCTTCGTTCGAGTTATCGCTGAGATGCCGAATGAAATGGCCCAAAAAGTAGTCGAAGAGTTCGTTAAGAGTATCGGCTGCTGCTAGTAATACATGGGCAGCAATTTGAATGATCTTGTTTTTCGTACGTAACGTTCAAGATCTAAGTATTATAATCAATTAATAGTTTCATCAAAATCTTAGCTTCAAGTGTGTTTCATATTAAAATAATTATGAAACCGCAACATTTATAATCCTTTACTTCTATAAAAATAATCCGTTAGGCTTCTCATCCGTTTTATGGGTTGTATTTTAAATTTAATTATTTATTATGAGATTTTTTCTTTGTTTTTGCTTGTAAGGTCAACATGAAATACCCTTCTTCATCTACGCCCATGCCTCCAGCGCTTGTGGGATTTGCTCTGCATGTTAAATATTATATTCATGTACTCTGGTGTTGTATGAATTCACATTCACTGAATACCAACTGATGAGGCTGATGATGATGTGAAATAAAAATTTATTGACAAAAAGAAAAAAGAAAAGGATGTCAAACATGTTTTTAAAAGAAAATTAATTTAAAAATCTGCTAACGACAGGCTATTTTGTAAAATATTAAATTCTGGGAAAAAAGATAAATACATTCTCGCATGCATTCATTAATAAAATATAAAATGAAATAAAACAAAATCAAACAAAATTTATTCGTTATGAATTGCAAAAGTTGCAACACCTTTAAGCCACTAAAAATGACAAGAATTAAAATGAAGCCTTAAGTTATGCTTTGATTTTCCTGTCTTCTAATAAATCGATCCGTAAATTGAGTGGATTTTAGATCGATTTCTCTGCTACACAATTTGAGCAGTTATTTTAATCACTCATTCTACTCAATAAAAACAAGAGTCGAAAAAACCCGAACAAAAACGAAAAATGAGAAAAGAAGAACAACAAAACAGAAAGAATTCCACAAGAAGAAAGAACAAAATTTTTTTTGTTTTAATTTCTATAGTTTAGAAAAAAATGCTCAGAGCGACATTTCATATGTTTTCTTTTCCCCCAGCAATTAGTTTTGATTAAAATGCGGACGCGTTTGTATTATTGACAACAAAGACAGACGACTGCCGTGAATGTTAAGCGCAAAGTAACAGGAATTAATAATAACAAAATATAAATATTTTTTGTACTGATTGAAAGGTGAATAAGTGTACAACAACTGTTACAGCATTTTTGTTGTAAAGTCAGATAATTGATTTGGAAATGTACATGTGAGCGCTTGATTTGTATTAATAGTCTACAGGTGACCCTCACACAACACGGATTATATGACACAAAGCGAATAATTTTTGTCAGAAGTCGCTCTATTTGAAATTTCTGATCCGTAATTGTGAAATTTTAATTAAAAAAAAAAGATAAACATTTTAGCAAAATTCGTGTTCTTCCAAAATGCCTGCTCTTCGTCAATGAATTGTGCTGAGAGATGAAGTTCTTTTCTAGTTATATCCAAGTGATAATCTTCTTAACGCAAGTCCCAGAAAAAACAATAATAATATAAAATTAAATAAAAGAAGTAGTGGTTACGTTAATAAGAAAAATCGCCACATTTGCAGAGCGCAGAATTTTCAAGCCGGCAACAAATTATTTCAGCATCCATTAAAGTTGACTTTATTTCCATCCAAATGAAAAAGGAGCTGCTTTGAGCTCAACGTAGAGGGCTCTTAAGACATACTGATAGAAATTTTGTAAACAAAACCAACCATCAACGATATATTGCAGCGCCCCAAAAAGAATCTATTAAATTGACAATTAGCTCGACGACAAATTTATTTCATTAGCCCACTCGTTGGGCAATTGAATGGGATTAAGTTCAGTCATTATATCAATAGAATATAAAACCAGTAAAAGTGCTATATTAGGCTGTGCCGAATGTTATATACCCTCCACCAACGTACGTCTGGAGTTACGTATATTTTTAAGTACCAATTTTGTTCTTACGAAGTTATAAAATAGTTTAAGTTAGCAAAAGAAAAAAAAAACAACGTCAGTTGCCTTTTTGGTTACTTTTTGAATTAAAAATATCAATTTCCCAACCCTGGATATAATATTTTAATTTTTTAATTAGTTTTTTTCCCCAATGCAAATCTTTATGAAGTATGAAGCGGTTTTGTTTAAGAAAAACTTGAAATTCTTAAACGTTTTGTTCACTTTCATGTACCACAAAATATTGCATTTATCTAACCCTGGAATCAAAATTTGGATTTTTTAGATTTTTGTTATCAATTTTGTTTTGCCTAAATTAAAAGAATGCTTTAATTAGTAAAAAAAAGAACGACGTTAGTTGCCTTTTTGGTTATTTATGTACAAGGAAATTTAAATTTCCCAGCCCTGGAAGCGTAATTTTAATTTTTTTTTTATATTTTGTAACCAACACAACTCTTAGTGAGGCATAAGATAGTTTTCTTTAAGAAAAGAAAAGATTTGTAACCATTTTGGTCATTTTCATATACAACAATATATTGAATGTAGTAAAAAAACTTTAAATTTCCTAACCCTGAAAGTAAAATTTTTATTTATTTCTTTGTTTTTATTTTCAATGCAACTCTTCATGAGTTATAAAGTAGTTTTATTTGAAAAAAAAACTTGAAATTTTTAACCATTTTGATCACTTTCAAGTACCACAAAATATTTTTATCCAACCCTGGAATCGAAATTTTGATTTTTTTATATTTGATAGCAATTTTCTTCCTAAATTAAGAAATAGTTTTAATTAGTAAAAAATCGACGTTAGTTGCCTTTTTGGTTATTTTTATGTATTAAAATATAAACAATTTCCCACCCTTGGAAACGACATTTTAATTTGTTTTGCTTACTTTTACCAATGCAACTCATTATGCGGCATGAAATAGTTTTATTTGAAAAAAACTTAAAATTTTTAACCATTTCGGTCCACAAAATATTGCAGTTATCCAACTCTGGATTTGAAATTTTGTTTTTTTTAAATTTTGAACTCAAATTTTTTTTCCTGTATAAAAAATAAACTTTTAATTAGTAAAAAAAAGACTTTAGTGGTTTTTTTGGTAACTTTTATTTATAAAATAATTTCAATTTCCCATCCCTGGAAGCGAAAATTTATTATTTTCTTGTTTAGGAAAATTTTTAAATTTTAGTTGCTACATGTACTACAAAATACTGAATGTGCGGAAAAAACTTCTAATTTCCCACCCCTGGAAGCGAAATTTTAATTTTTAAAACTTTTTGTTTTCCAATGCACATCTTCAGGATGTATAAAGGAATTTTATTTAAAAAAACTTGAAGTTTTAGCTATTACATGTACTACAAAATACTGAAGGTGCAAAAAAAACTTTTAATTTCCCATCTCTGAAACATTTTTTTTTAGTTTTAAGACACAATTAAGGCTTCCAAAGCGTAAAACATGTTCAATTTACAAACAAACAAAAAATTAATTGGTTTTTGGTATTAGTTTTGCGTCGAAAAATAGGCGTAAGCCTCCCAGCTCTGGAACCGTATTTCAGCTCGACTCTATTTAAGTTCATTTGTAATCCATCAGTCATAGAAGGAAGTCCCAAGCGCCAGTCTGGGCGCTTGGGAAAACCGTACTGTCACGTACAGACAGACGGCCATCGCTCAACCGTCATCGCTTTTCATAAGAATCCAGGATCTATATATTTTATGGGGTCCCACATTAATATCGAAGAAATAACACACGGAATGACAAACCCTTTCAATTCTTTGTGAAGAGTATACCAAGATCGGGTGTTTTTTTAGAGTGACACAAGTTTAAATCATATTGAAACAAGGAAATATATTTTTAATCTCAATGAAAAGGACTTTATTGGAAAGGAAATTTTCAAGTTATTAAAAAAACTTATAAAAAAGGCTCCTTTCAAAGTGGTGTTTGAAATAACTTCTTTTTGCGACAAGACCACGAGAAAGGGCGTCACAATTATTTAGAAAAAATTCAATTCAATTGCCTACTTAAAGCGTTTTCGCTGCGATGACTTGAAAAAGCTCTAAAATCACTGCGAAAAGCAGGAAGTAGACAACACTGTTGCTTTTTAAAACTGGCCAACTTAAGCTATTTGAAAAGTATTTATTATCATTTAAAATCGATAATTATAAATATCTTTAAGTGAAACTTAATAAATATTCCCAGTTTAATATTTTACGCTTCAAAGGACTCTATTCAACGTGAATGACTGTAAAATAACAGACTAACATCTGCTCGAAACATCGCCTGAAAATGAACAACGTGCTTAACGAAAGTAATTAGTCGCTTTTCTAGTGAAACAAATAAAAATAACAACAACAAAAATAAATAAATAAAAAAGTCAGCTTCCACTCTGCTGTGATTGTATAGCATCTCTTTTTGCTGGTCTGCCTTGTCAAGGACTTTTTGCTCAAACTTTTTAATTTAATCTATTAAGTAACGAAGTGCTCCTAAAACATTTTCCTTCAGCTCAAATAGCACAGATAAGAATTACTTCTGAACAACAACAACATCATCTTTCTTCAAAGTCATCATGTTCAGCCAATTAGTCAGTCAGCCAGTCAGTCAGTGAAATTATTGCTCATACGAAATCTTTTTCTATAACACTTTCAGCTTTTGATACCTCCCACACCCACGACGGCAGCACGCCAGCACGTCAGCCGCTATGGCAAATGATAAAGAGTTAAATTGGCAAGAGGCCTACCAGCTGCTAAGACCGCCAACAGTAACAGTTACACACAACGACAAGAATGGTGATGAGCACTTTAAGGCTCAACAAGCGAATAAAATTACACTCCAACAAATTAAGAATGAAGAGCAACAACAGCAACAACCAAACACAACAGCGGCAACGGCTGATTTTAAGGAGAACAGGCAACAGCACAAAGTCGATGATGAAGTGGCTGAAGATTTTGTGGAATCAAACGAAACTGAACACCTGCTTGGCGGTCAAGAGCAACAGTCAGCAGCAAGAATTAATGCAACAGTAGCAGGTGTTAATTTCAAAGTAACATCGACAACAACTTCAGCTACACAACCGCACAGTGCGTTTAATGGTAAGTGAAAATGTGCTGGTTGCCAGACCAAAAAGAAATGTGTGGTTTTCTGTGCCAGAAAATCGGTGCAAAAAAAAACACGGCAGCAGCAGCTATTCAAACACTTCAGGACTCGTTAGTAAGTCGGAGTATTTGTTGCAACGGGAGTATTTTTTATTATTATTATTATTTTTCTGTTGATGCAAACAATCATAAACTTTATGATTTATTTCGAGTTTTTAATTTAGAGTTTTTGACTCGAGAAGTACTTTTACGTGGTCAACAATTGAAAACTTCCACAAAAAGTAGGTACTCCCTGGCAAGTGCATGTCGCACGAGCTCAAAGGAACTTAGAAAATACTCCATCTTTGCGCAAACACACACACACACGCACACTTACAATAGCAACAAACTCTACATTTAAGAAAATAATAAAAAAATTATAAGTAAAACTAACCGGCAGCCAGACACACACTCTGTTTGACTTCCACAAGTCTCATGTGCTTGTGTTGCTTGCAACACTTGTTTAACTTTGTTAAACTTATTTTTACAGCGTCTTGAAGAGAATTAACAAAAAAAGAAAAGAAAAAAACCAAAAAGCGACTTAAAAATTAAAAATATTTACGCTTTAATTTATGCCACAATAAAACGCCAACTACCAAATCAAGAGCAGACGCTTGGCTGGCAGCAGCCAAAAACATTTATTGTCCAAAAATAATAAAACGGGGAGGAAACAAGAATTTCACGCAAAATATTCCTGCTTTTGTACGCATTTTTTTTTTGCAACAGAAAATAACCATGAAGTAACTTGCGAGCTTTTTTTTTCTTATATTCGTTCTTCGAAACTTTTTATGTTACTGGAGTTGCATGCTAAGTGTTGCAGAATAGCAACCGGCTGATGAACAGTAGTTTCGGATGTCGATTGTGTTTTTAAAATGTAAGAGAAAACTTTTGATGAATTGATTCTCAAACGGTAGAGCCAGTCTGGAGTAGAACTCTTGCGAGACCAAAGGCTGTGATCAATTGGTTTTTGTCGGGAATTGCAAAAGGGTGTTTATGACTTGGATATTTTTTTAAATTATTTACTATTTTGTATCGAACTGTTTATTGCTAAATTAAATAAAATTTTTATGGAAAAATTGTTAGAAAACTGAATCTAATTCAGAATGTTATAAAAAATTTTCCAAAGCACAAGAGAAATTTAATATCAGTCTTTATATATTCAATTTACACAGCAGAGCAGTACAGCTGTTTTCGAAAGCCGCTGCACTTTCACTATCTATAGTCGTGTGCATATTTGTTTATTAACACTTCTGATTTGACCTACAGCGTCGTTTTTTAGAGTGTTCATTCTTCGTTAAAATTATTAGTACGTTCATCCACCCTTTAGCTTAACGCACAGATCGTGTTCAAGTAAAATTGTTATAAAGAAAAACTGTTCATCCGCCTTAAAACACTCTGCTTTTACTATGAGAACTTCATGACGGCTCTTAAAAAATCCTGTGCGGGTTATAAATTCCTTGGATTTCTGTACTGATTCCTTGTTTCCTTCTTACCACTGTCTTTGATTGTTATTTTTGGATCTCTGACTATCTCTTTCCCTCTATCTCACTCTCTCTTTCTCTCTCATGCATGCATACATGTTGGGTTACACTTTTGTATGGAAATTTTATTTTTTTGTACTTGTGTTTTGTTGTATATTTTGGCTGCATTAATGTTGCAGTTGAAGTTGTAAAAGTATTTTAGCCCGAAAATATGCAACACAACAAGACCAATCTGTGTGTGTGGGGTAGCGTACAACTCCTGCAGGGGAAGCACAAATTCTTGCTCTTGTTACAAAAGAAAAATATTGACTTGAATTTTATTTTTCTAGCAACAGTCGACATGCTGCATTGCACTTCCGTATTAATTTTTTTGTGGGTTTCGTCTGGATTTACTTTTTTTTTAAATTTATTTTTGTTATATATATTTTTTTCGGAAACTTCTTGCCAGGAATTGTACCATTATTGTTATTATTATTTTCTTTTTGGGGAAATTTGTTGTAAAAGAGTTGCATGTATTAAATAAAGTTTCCAAATGTCTGCTACAATGTTAACAACTTGTTGTTGCTATTGTTGTTTTTGTATGCTGCTGCATATTGAGTGGCAGTTAGCAGGGCTGTTGACTTCATTACAGGCTGTAGCCTTTTTTTTATATCTATGAAAATAAGGAATATTTCAAAACTAAATGCCTTCATTAAGCAGATAAAATAAATCTTATATTTCGTAAAGAAAAATATAAAAATTTTATTTAAATTGAATACGATTCACATATAAAAATATAAGATGAAGTACAAATTGTTTAATATATTCATGACCTTAAATCAAAGGATTTGATATGTCCGGTTGCTATTTTATTCTCAATAATATGTTGATCTGCTTTCTTTTCATTTGCCAACGCCCGTCATCCTTTTTTAAGAACAACAGCCAGAAAAACAAACTCGAATATGTATTTAAATGTGTCGTTTATAAATATGCAGAATATTAAGTTTAAGCGGAAATTTTAAATAAAAAGAACATTTCGCAAATAACAATGCAACTGTTAAGAGTCTGCTGGGGAAACCAGGCGCCAGCGAATATGAGCCAGACACATTTCAATAAACAAAATTTTAAATATCATTTCACACAACGAGAATCGCCTTGAAACTTTAGACATGAAAAGCTTTAAGGCTAGAAACTATTCTAGCAACCCTCGTTAAGAAAATTTTGGCTTTTTTTGTAAATAAGAACATGCACATGCCGGAGTATTCAAAGAAGGAATTGAACAGCATAAAGAGAATTGTTGAACACCACTAACAGCAGCAGCAGCAGCAGCAACAGCAACTAAAATATATAATAAAATCCCAGTGCAACATGATTATTAATGCTTCAATAAAAGCAGACACATTTTAACTTCTCTTGCATTTTTTTTTGCGATGGTTCCATTTGCCAGAAAAAAACACACACAAAATGTTTGTTTTTAAATTCCCAAAATATATAAGAAAATAGTTGCACCAGAAATGCCGGGAATGTTACACATACAAAAAGAAATTCCTGTGTTCCTCCGTACGCCAGCACAACTAACAAATCCTTGGGAAAAAATCCTTTATTTTTTGTTTCCATATATATTTCATTAAATGCATACTCGCATGTGTGTGTGTATTGTGTGCGTATTTGAGCATATCTGCTAAGCACACACACACACTTATAAATAACACTTGGATACAATTATTTAAGCGTGAACTGCCAAAAGGATAATGGCGCAGAGCTGGAGATGCAATTTAATTTCGTTTTTATTTTCTTTTGTGACTTCAAGCAACAGCAAATAAAAAGGAATGCAAAATATCTTTTCAAATGCCATAAAGGAGGAAACGGATAAATGATGAATGCACTTGAATTATTTCATTTTTAGTTTTTAATTTGTGTAGTTTCTAACGACACACAAATCAGGCGAATGCTGGCAAAATATCCAGCATTTCTTGAAGTTTAATTTAAAAAATATTCCGTCGGGAGAGCCTGATTCAATAGTAGTGTTCTAGTGTTCTTTAATCGTATTAAAATTTGATTAAAATAACAAATTGTTGATAAGGCATTAAACACAATAACGACAGTAGGCTACACGAACACCGACTACAAAAGCCGTTGGCTACAATCGTCGTCTAGTAGTCAGCTCCTTAATTACTTTTAAAACGACACCACCAAATCAATAACCATGAGTTGTTGGTTGTAGCAAAATTCTCTTCCAACACCAGTGTAGCCGCTTTCATATATTTCATACTCTTAAATAGTGTTATTTTAATAAAATATTTTTAAAGTCTTCAGTTATGACAAGACATGATTTCATTAGCTTGGAAATATAGTTTGTAGTTTCTTTTTGTATAATAAAACAATATATTTTCATTTTTAATCAAACGGTAACACGGGTATTAAAACAAAAACGTGTTAACATCAGGTCGATACAGTTCTCGGATTCTTTTTCACAATAAAATTTGTATAAATAGGAACTGTTACCACATTCAATTAAGCCACCTAAAAAGTGGTGACAAACACAATATACACATGAGCACTGATGATGAAAGTGTTGCGACTTTCGAAAACAGCTGTTCCGCTCTGCTGTGTAAGTTGAATAAAACTGATGTTGACTTTCCTTTGTGCCTTGGAATATTTATCATCATGTCTTTCTGAGATTTAAATTACGTTCGAACAATTAGCCTATGAATCTGAATTCGAATATATTTTCAAGTTTACCATAATTGAATTTATTTATATTAAACTGGCAACATTGCATCTACTCATTGTCGCTCACCAAAATAGAAATTAGTTTAATTTGGCTACAACCACAAAAATAGCAACAACCCGTAGCCGAGTTGCTTGTGGTAGTAGAAATAATCGTAAGCACATGGATTCTATTTTTGACCTTTGTAGTCTGTAGTCTGCTGTCGTTATTGTGTTTAATGCTTAAATTTGAAAATGAAACAATGATTTAATTTTTTCTAAATTATATATTTATTTTTTTAAATAAAAAGTAAATAATTCACAGAAAAGACAGATAGACTTTCTGTGTTGACTTCTTTCGCTTGCCAAAACTTTTTGTAAATTGTTTTCTATGTAAATTACAGTGTGACAAATAATATAAGACCCAGAATATATTATATATTTTGAGAAAACATTTCAAAACGTTTTTTAAAAAATTTCGTGCAGTTCTACGTGTCTATGCCACACTAAACAGTTCAAATGAATAACTTATAACGCTGACTTGAGAGAAAAGTGACACCGTTTCCATTGACATTTACAAGAAATGGGCCAAAACTGATTAATGATTTTTCAAATAAGTACATATTTCGGGGAATCGTTGTTTTTTTGAACTCTTTAATATTAATTATGTGCTGATTCTTTCTTCCCACAATCTTACTAAAAAATTCAAAGTGATCAATTGAGGGGTTTTATGCGCATTTCACTGGGGCTAATGCAGATCATCAGGGAACCTTCACCCAACATTTCTTAGAATAACTAAAGATATTTATTTCAAACTTCCACTTTAATAAATGAGAAGCCTAAAACAAATATCAAAGTCATAACAAGAACTCACTGATCACTTTTCCTTTTTTATTTTCTTACGTTTTTATTTATACCTGCTTTAAGATGAATCTCTGCCGGCCGCAATCAGTCAATGGTTGTCAATATATGAAGCACTTTTTTTGTCGCATGCAATTTATGATTAAACCAGTTGTGCGTTTTCTTATTAAAGTTTTTTTTGTTAGTATTTCATTTATTATTCAGATTTTTTTCTCATTCGCTTTAACTGTTGCCCACAAAAAGGACCAACTTTTTTTGTGCGTAATTCCATATGCAAATTTTTACCGAGTTGAAAAATAAAATTAGTTATTTAAAATAAAATTCCGTATCTACTTCATACGATTATAATAATAATAATGATCATGATGATCATGATCATGATGATGATGATGGTTATTTTTAATAGCTTGCAGGCATGCAGATTTATTTCGGTGCATATGAAATTTAAAAAAAAAGGTTTCAAAGCTGTACATTTAAATCAATGTGCAGCAATAATTTGCACACAAAAAAAGAATATGTATGAAATAAGTTTTTACTAGAAATAAGTTGGTAAAATAATATTTACATTTGATTTGCAATTATTTTGATATCAAAAAGAGTGAATACGGACAAAAGTGGCAACAAACAAAAAGGGAGTGAAATCTGGAAAGCAAACAATTGCAAAATTATATATAATTTGCAGCAGTTGCTGTTGTTGTTATTGTTGTGGTTGTGAGCAAGTTGTTGTGTTGTAATACAATTTCCCCAAACCAGCTGAAATTATGAGCATAAATTTAAAGTTTGTTGTGGGGTTTTTCCTAAAAAAGCTCCAACGTATCAAAACAGTTGGATGAAAAAAAAAACATTTTCAATTCAGAATATAAAGTTTTTCCTCTCTTTTTTTTCCATAAATTCCCTCTAAACGTGGGTAGATATTTATGGAAAAGAAGTGGTTTTTTCTCTCTGCTTCGTATGGGATGTTGGATCAGAATAAAAACTTGATTGTTTGCGTTTCATCATTCAGATATGGAAATAATAATGATCGAATTAAAAATGTATTTAAATTTGTTGTTGGCTTTTTCGGTAAATATATTATGAGTTTTTTGTGAATTGAAATAACATTCTATTTATTTTTTAAATCAAGAGAGATTATTAATAATGGAGTGGAAGTAATTTTTTTTAATCTTCGTATCCTGAGATTTAAATAGTTTTAATTTATTTGGGCTTGCGATTTGTTTTTTTATTTCATGCATGAAAGAAGTTGCATAACTTCTATTATTAAGGCTCTTTAAATGTGGTTAATGGGGATTTTTAGTCGAACCAAGACAACAGCTGTTCACATTATGGGCTTGTGATATATAATAAAAGTCGGGACATGGCACCGATATCATTATTTTATGATTAAAATTTAAGATTTTATTGTATTAATTAAAATCCAAATCCATTGTATGACCTTGTCAAGAACAATCAAACGCTGATGAGAAGCCGTAGCGGCCTCGAATCAGTACGAGTCTGCCGGTATGATGAGTTTTATTCGCCCGTATTATGAATGGCAACGTCGACGTCACATCAACAATCGTCCGTTGTCTAGTCCTTATCGACAGAAACTGACTTCTGGCAACAAGTTCTTTTAATATCTTAAGCCTTGGAGAATACCAAAAGGCTGTTAATAATAATTAAATATTGTCGACAATTAAATGACAAGTGAGAGCTTTTTGCTGTCGTGTTGATGTGACGTCGACGTCGTCATTCATAATATGAGCTATTATAAACATTCCACTCTGGATATAAACTTCGATTTAATAATAAATATTTGTAATTAAAAATTACTTTTGAACTCGTAGACTTAAGCATTAAACA
Organism: Linnaemya vulpina; assembly: GCA_963675445.1. Taxonomy (NCBI): domain Eukaryota; kingdom Metazoa; phylum Arthropoda; class Insecta; order Diptera; family Tachinidae; genus Linnaemya; species Linnaemya vulpina. Next base: position 8,050,838 of record OY776277.1, read on the forward strand.
CAATAACGACAGCAGGCTACAGACTACAATTTGTCACAAATAGAATCCACGTGCGTATATGAGAATGATTATTTTTACTACCACAGGCGACACGGCTATAGGTTGTTGTCCCTGCTGTTTTTGTGGTTGTAGCCAAATTAAATTAATTTCTATTTCGGTGAGCGATAATGAGTGGATGCAATGTTGCCAGTTTAATATAAATAAATTCAATTATTGTAAACTTGAAAATATATTGTTTTATTACACAAAAAGAAACAAACTATATTTTCAAGCTAATGAAATGATTTCTTGTCATATACAGTGGACTTTAAATATATTATTGAAATAACACTATTTAAGAGTATTAAATATATGAAAGCGGCTACACCGGCCTTGGAAGAGAATTGCGCTACAAACAACAACTCATGGTTATTGATTGGGTGGTGTCGTTTTAAAAATAATTAAGTAGCTGACTACGAGGCGACGATTGTAGCCAATGGCTTTTGTAGTCGGTGTTCGCATAGCCTGCTGTCGTTATTGTGTTTAAAGCTTCAGACATTTCTATTGAATCTATTAAATTACAAAAGAAAACGGACAAGCAAACCGGTGAGAATTTTATTTAAGCCCATTTCAGAGCAACTGCTGTCAAATAAATTTTAGTAAATAACCAGAGAACTTAAAAAACAGTTTCCATTTTAAATTATTATATAAAAACCATGCTTGTTTATAGAATTATTTAAAGAAAAATATTTATAAAAAAGATATATAATAAAATAAATAAAAACAACCAGCGTCGAAAGTTAAATAACTTTGATCCATTCCGCTGCACTTAATGAACATTTGCGGACAAAAAGAACTTTCTAGTTTATTCTCTGTCATCAAAAAAAAGATAAAAAAAAGAAATAAGAAAACACATCCATTAAAAACTTAATGCTTAAGGAAAGACTTTGAAGGAGACGGCGAATGAATGAATGATGTGAATGGATTTTAAATACTCGCAGCACATACAAAATCCGTCTACTATTAAGTAGAAATTCCTTTAAAAAAAGTTAAGTATTTTTGCTTTATTTGTTGCTTTTTTAAACATCTCTTTCACTTATACGTTGCCCCAACAAATTGTATTTTCCATCTTTCATTTAGATTTCATGTCATCATACAAGAGATGCATTTAAAACGAACTAAATTCTTTAGAAAATAAAGACCTCGTTTCTTTCCTCTTGCTAAGGGAACAGCAACAACAACAACAAATAATAATAAATACCTTTGGAAATAAAACATATTTTTGTTACAGGAAAAACAAAAACAAAAATTGAAATAAACATGCGAATGCATTTGAAAAAGTTGGTTACATTTAATGATGACGATGACGATAACGATGTCGCTGGCGTTGCTGCCAGCCAGCAGTTGTTGATAAGACCGTAAATTGTGTGAGTGCAACGTTGAGTTTGTTTATTTAATCTTAACATTTGCCACGGTTGCAGCAGTAAGAAGCACGTAAATGTGGCATAATTTTTTTTGCCATTTTGTAGCGTTCTATAACCAGCTTTCAGAAACCATTTGAGAATTATAAAACAAAAAGCAGAAATCATTGGAAATATTTCGAAGCTCAAAAACTGTTGACGTTCGAGAGATCATTCAGCCATAGAAAATTGGGATTTTAATTGATTTATTGATTTTACGCAACCTGAAATGTGTCCAATAGAAATTCAAAATTCTCAAGGTAATCAAATACATTCTGCTGAACACGTTTAGACGAAGCTCTACTGGCAACACCCAACTGTGGTAAAGTGGAATTCAACTGAGTAAAAGAGAGAACACTCTGCTCTTATCTCTGCCAGTTTTACCGTGTTGTTAAGACCACATTCTAGCAGAGTCCAACTCTTCTATTTTTGGAAATATAATTGTAATCAGTTCTTCACTCGGCATTCACAATAACGTGCAAATAGTGCATTTTTGCTAGCCTCATCCCAGCTCAAAAAGTCCAAGACGACTGTTTCGAGTTCTGTACGTGTTGTTAAAATCAAAAGGCAGCCAAGTCCAGCTCATCCAAATTTTTAAAAATATATTTATAATCAGTTCTTCATCTCGGCAGTCACAATAAGGAGCTCAAAGCCAACAAGGCGACTACTGGACGTGACGTATGACATTTTCTACCGTTTTGTTGAATCCACCTGCCCGCCAATTCCAGCTCTTCCATTTAGGGCAAATCAGCGTATCACTCGCCATTCACAATAACATTCCTGCCCTCGGTCCATAATCCACACCAAACAGTGCATTTTTTTCGGTACGTATTGGCAGTTTTTTTTTTGCTATTCTTCAAACGAAATACGACAATTTCGCTTATTCAGGTATTCATGCGACCAGAAATGAGCAGGAAGCACTTTTTCAAACGAGCATTCATTTTGATAAAAAAAAATATATGTGGAATGGGGTCTGCCCTAAAGGCCATTCCTTTAACTTCCCGCTTATTTTAAGCGAAAATCTATCGTAACTTGGTTTTTGTCCTATTTTATGCTTTTGAGCTCTTCGAGCTAAACCACAACTTTTCTTAGTTTTCAAATCATCCGATTCCCTCGTGGTAAGCGGTGACTGTAGCAGTTTTCGATTACTATAAAAGAATCGAGAGCGATAACTCATAAGATATATAATTTCGCAGATCTTCAATATAAATAACTTTTTTCGAATTTCGTCGTTCACGAACGGAATAACCGATTTTGACCCTGTTCACGGCAAATTTTGAAATGTCAAGAGCCACTCAAATGTTATTTTACAAATACCAGTTTGAAAAAAACAGATTTTCCTAGTTTTTTGCGTTATCTTGAGATCTACCGGCTTAAATCGGATCAAATTCACAAAAAGTCCAAATTCAAGAACGCTCTTTAGCAGGCTGCCAATTTGGTTCAGCCGTTCGAAAGCAGGTCACTTACTAACACACGAAAACCCATACAGACATGCCGATGGGTTCTCAGAGTCAGTCAGGGAAGCTTTTTAGGTCCTCAAAACCTGGAGATCTGCTAACTTTTTCAAAACAAAACAATTTTCTGATTTTTTGATATTTTCAATATACCAGGGGAAGTTAAAAAAAAACTTAAGGTGTTTTCTTTTCTGGAAAAAATGTAACATTTTTTCACGTATTTTCTAAAATTTTTCAGTTTGGAAAAGTTCTAAAACAGAATTAATTTTTTGTGAAGGATCTTGAACTAATTTCTTATAAATTGATTAAAATATTGCCTTTTTCTGTTAAAAAGTGTGAAAAATTTTGCATTTTTTCTGGATAAGAAATTAACAGCGTTGCTCGGTTCTAAGTCGACTCTACATCAAATTATAGACCAACCTGAACATGTTTAACAGCGACACGCTAAACGAAAACAGCTGAGCTGCCAGAAACAGTGATGTCAACTGAGTACTCAAAAGCTTTGTGATGTCAAGTAAATATTTAAAATAGCCAAGAACACTTCCATTATAAACAGCTAAACTGCCGAATTCTGCATCGGTGGCTGAGGACTTCCTGCGTCATTATGTTCTATTAGATATTATTTATTATTATGACTTTTTTGCAAGCTAAATTGTAAGCATGTCCTTATGTTTTGTATGGGTGTGTGTGTGTGTGTGTGTAGTTTCCAGTGAATCGTTAAAAGCCAACTGCTACGGGAAAAATGTAATTTAAAAAGATTTTGTATGTGTAAATACAAATAGAAACTGAAAACCTTCACATAATAAATACAAATCACTGGCACAACTGTTATGTCTCGTTTACATAAAAACACACACAAACATTCAGATTCACACGTATTGAAGGCAGGCGTATAAAAAGTGCGGACGCGCGCGTGTGTGTGTGTGTGTATTTGAATTGAATCAAGAATATACACTTGGAAAAATTTTACATGGTTTTGAGAGAAGTTCCCTCATCTTGCGCGACAGCAACAAGATGTTAAACAATATCTTATCTGATGTTTTTTCTTTAAATTTTTATTATTTTAAAATTGCAAATTTAAAAAAATCGGGAAGTTATTGATGTCCACAAGTTAAGGTCCCAGGAAGTTTCCCTGCCTAATTCTGAGAGGACATCACCATATTTGTATTTACGCGTGCCTGTATGTATGTGTGTGTGCATGTGTGTGTGCGTGTGTGTATGTGTATGTGTATGGGGAGGAGTAAACCGAATGAAATCAAAGAGCTGTGCAGAGCATTCCTGATATTAATATATCTATGAATTTAAACCGATTTGAACCGATAGACTTCAAGATATTTCAAAAAATTTTGAAAAGAAGCATTTTTCAAAGCGATATTTCTACAATAAATTTTAAACGGCTTCCACAAACCAATCAGCAGTTGACATTTGAAAACCGGTTCAAAACGGTTCAAAAACGGTTAATCTGTTCGTGAGAAAACGTGAACGAAAACATTCGAAGAAAGTGATATTTTCAAAAACTCCAAAATTTTATAACCGATCAGTTATTGTTTTCGATTCTTTTATAATAATCGGAAACTACATAAATCATCGCTTTTTCACGGGGGAATCGGTTAAAATGAAATTAAAAATTGTGAGTCCAATACCGCAGAGTTCGAAAGCATGGAACAGCACAAAAATCAATACCCTGGAATATTATTCACGGCTAAAGAACGAACTTATTCTGCATCTATTATCGCGTTAGTATCCTTTGTAGGGCGAAGAGGGGATGTTTTCCCCTTCACTACGTATATAAGCATCTATGGTTGTATGGGTAATTTGTGAGTTGTTATGATATAATTTTATCAGCTATTTTCTCTCAGTGTATTTGAAAGGTACTCTCGTATGTGTTTCAGTCAAAACGATTTTTCATAAATACGAAGTGAATTGAGGTATTTTTTAATAACATGGCATATCTACAACTACATAAAGAAAAACGTAAATGCACACGGATATACACGCTGACACACACACACACACGCACACACATTTATTTAAACACACATTCACACGTCCTGACTATTTACATTTAATTTATGATTTTTAGAAAGAGAAAATGAAATACGAAACATGAAGTGCATCCATCAGCTTCAATAAACACAATATTTTTGAGTGTATTTATTTTAATTTTTGTTTGTTTTGTTAAACTCACGAATGACGTACTCTAATGAAAGAATATGAAAGAATATTTCCATACAAACTTTAATTGAGTACGAAATCTTATTTATTTGCATTTTAGCAAATCAATAGGAGGAACGAAAATGTTAAGATTTCAGCTCTCAACATCCGTTACAACTCTTGTGGTTTAACAGATGATTTTAATGAATTCCTATTTGCCATGACCTCAATATTTATGGATAAGAAATTTAAATAATAATAATTTTATTTAAATGAAGTCATTTAATGTGATTTCATTTAATTTCATTAGTACCTGTTAGTACAGGTAATTTTGAACAAAAGCTAATAGACTTGTTTTAAATTTGATTTAATTATTGATAGTCAATATTTAATCAACCATTGAATATAAATTTTTAAAATAAAAAATATTAATTGTGAAAAGAAAAAGTTGGAAAATTATAGTGTTTTTCTTTGCTAGAAAACATGCAACATTTTTTCACTTATTTACTAAAAAGTGGCCGTTTGGAAGAGTTTTAAAATGTAAATTATTTTTCGTGAATGATGTTCGATCAATTTCTAATAAATTTTATATTTTCTAATAACAGAATTCGGCCATTTTCTGTTAAAAAGTGTGAAAAATGTTGCATTCTTTTCTAGAAAAGAAATCAGTATTAGAAACAGGAATGATTGTTTTGACTTAAGCCAAATAAACTACGTGTCTTTATTCGTGCTAGACAAGAAATTGAAAAAAAAAATAATTATTAATATTTTCCAATACATGAGGTCCGTTAAATAATTCAAGTGATTTTTTTCTCGCTCAAATGATATGGAAAGTGGTCGTCCCTCAAGGCCATTCCTTTAACTTCCCGCTTATTTTAAGCGAAAATCTGTCGTAACTTGGTTTTTGTTCCATTTTATGCTTTTGAGCTCTTCGAGCTAAAACAGAACTTTTTTAATTTTCAACTCAACCGATTTCCACGTGCTAAGCGGTGACTGCAGCAGGTTTCGATTGCTATAAAAGAATCGAGAGCGATAACTGATCAGATAAATAGTTCCGGAGCTCTTCAAAACAAATCACTTTCTTATAATTTTTTTGATCACGAACGGCATAACCGATTTTGGCCCGGTTCACGATGATTTTTATATGTCAAGAGTCTCTTAAAAGTTATTATACCAGTTTGAAAATGCTGTTTTCCTAGTTTCTTGCGTTATCTTGAGATCTACCGTTTTCATTCGATTTAAATTCACAAGAAGTCTATGCTTCTTCCTGACGCTAAAGATAAGTTCCCACGAATCAAATATATTCCCAAAAAAGCGTAACCCCTAAATGCTAATGAAACCCCCTGTTAATTAGGATCGGATTTCATCACGCAGTCAATTAATTATGTGAAAATAGTTATTTTTTTTTTATTAAATCCGCATGCAAATCAAAATAGTTTTCTCTAGTATTTAGTGGTTATACTTTTTATAGCAAATATTTGACAAGTGTGAACGTGACTTCGGTACAGTGGTTAACAATTTATTGAAATTAATATGCTCTTCCCATTTTTAATATATGCTGGATATTTAATTAGTTTAAGATATTTAACAAAGTTTTCAAATATTTATCCGACAGGCTGCAAGAACTTAAAAAAATTATAGCAAATATTATTTGTAAAAAAAATATAAATAAATAAATAATATAACATTTAAAAAGGTGAACAACTATTGTAATAACTTGACGATTTGTTGCCCAGATATTTCTCTCAACCTTCAAAATGCTGCTGACTTTAGCAGAAGAAGCATAAAATCAAAGTCAGGGGTAAAAGAAAAGGAGCCAATTGTAATAAAAATTCTAAGATTTCGTTTCAAATGGGTTTTAAGCCCAGCAGTACTCAGAAGACAATTTAAAAAACGCTGTGACATACAAAACAAAATACTAATTTAACAAACTTGGCACTTTCTCCAAAACCAGTCACAAATGATTTGATTTATTTACTAAACTACCAAACACCCTGCTCAGCCCCAGAACTGCAAGGCATGCTTTTCACTGTTTATGTGCGTGCGTAAAAGCACGCTTTGTTCTACCACGACAATAATGAACTGGAGTTTAGTTAAAAATAATATCTCCATGATACTCACACGCCCAGTTGCACTTGTGATAAAAATATTAAGTCAACATTTATGACAACATTCAAACTGGCATGAAATTTATTTCGTTCAATTTTTTTCGCCCGCACTTAGACGAAGAGGAAAATAGAGGAAGAAAACTTAAAGTGAAATCACAAAGTCAGAAGAGGAACACTTAAACTACAACTTGTGAAAGTTGTAGGAGCAGGTGAAGCTGCAATTGTAGTGGCAAGTTGCGGTTTAAAAACTATATAAAAAGCTGCAGCAATTGCAAGCTGGTGGCTGGAAATGGAGAAGAGGAAATCATGAGAGTTACTGCAAGTGTCTTTGCTGTTGACGATATTGATGACAATTTTATAAATATTTCGAATTACTTTTAGGGAAATAGAGGGAAAATATTCGGTAATAATTTAAAAAAAATGCTTCGGATTGGCAAGAACTTTAAAGTTTCTAAGATATACAATGTTGCAACTAACTACTGCTGAAAAATTGTTTGAGCCAGAAAATGCATTAAAAATTCAGAGAGCCCCGAACGTTGGCAATATTAAAAATAAGACATTCACGAAGCAAATAAAAACAATGTTTTTTCAGCTGTCCAATTAGCTAAATTGAGTATGTGTGAACACTAGATTTAATTGCTCAATTAAAATTAAATTGACTCATTTAAAAACGCATGTCTGAACACAGTATTAAGAATAAAATTTCTGTCTCTAGCAATTGAGTCAGCTAAATTGAGTATGTATGAACAATAGGTTTAATTGCTCAATTAAAATTAAATTGACTCAATTAAAAATCCATGTCTGAACACAGTATTAGGAATAGAATTTATTTCTCCAGCAATTGAGTCAGCTAAATTGAGTATGTGTGAGCACTAGATTTAATTGCTCAATTAAAACTAAATTGACTCAATTAAAAATGCATGTCTGAACACAGTATTAGGAATACACTTTCTGTCTGCAGCAATTGAGTCAGCTGAATTGAGTATGTGTGAGCACTAGATTTAATTGCTCAATTAAAACTAAATTGACTCAATTAAAAATGCATGTCTGGACACAGTATTAAGAATAGAATTTCTTTCTCCAGCAAGTTTCCAGGATGTATTCTTTCAAATTTCTTTCTCAAAAGCCTCAATCAATATATGAAATTTTTGAGACTAAAATTTTATTGCAAACATGCTGTCAGCACTACCTGCTAACGCATTGTGTAATGCCCATTCATGGCTATAAATCTCTATAACTTATTTGCAATAAAAAAATTTTTTTTAGTTACCTGAATGCATACGGAAAGATATAAATTAAAAGTTGGAAAATATATCTAAGGAAAACTATAAAAATATTTCATATTGCAAATTGCTGGTAGTTGTTGTTGTTGCTGTCGTTTTTCCTTAAACTTCTTGCTGAATTGCCAAGACGAGGAGGAGAAGTAAATTTACTTTATCATGTCATATTAACATTTTCTATTTTCCCAAGTTTCAGTTGCCGGTTTTTTCTTTCTTTTTTGTTATTTTATCTAAATATTTTTGTGTGGGTTTGTTAAGGCAACAAAAAAGGAACATTTTTCCCCCGCACACACTTTTGCATGTTGTGTAAATTGCAAAAGTTTTCCGGCATGAAAAAAAAACAAACGAATTTACAAAATAAAAATAAATAAATGACCAGGACTTTTTATTCAGAGTTGTAGATAGTTTTTTTTTTATTTATTTTGCCAGTTAGTTGCTGACTATTATTCTACGAGTAGCTGCTGCTGCTGCTGCTGTTCACATTTCTTCATCTGCAATTCAATTGAGCGCATTGCCCCCTTAAAGTTCTGGCCATCTTTTTTTTCTTTCACATGAATTTCATTTGTTTTTTGCTACTTTTTCCTTAATAATTTTCGGTTGCAAACAAAACTTTATTTGTAGTAAATTGAACTTATGCAACTGCCATGAATAAAAATGATGTTATGAGTGGGGGGAGGCGGGGAAAACATGATAGAATTTCGGCAAAATATAGTTTTGGCCAATAAACTTAAAACAGTTGCCGCCAGAAAAAGCTGCATTTATAAAGGAAAACTTCTTTGATATGGTTGGTTGCAGGTGTTAATTTAATAAATTATGTGTGCCATTTCGCACTTATCATGGAAATATTTTCGAGTGCAAAAAAAAAACAATCAGCAAAGTTTTGTTTTACTTCATAATTTTAAGTTGTTTTTTATTTTGCTGGTGTTCGCCAAAAACTTTCGAAAAACTTTGTCAATAAATAAAACTCCTCAACATTTTCTTGGTCATGACTTGTTATTTCACATCCCGGCCAGCAAATGAAAGAGTCAGGAAATTAATGAAAACAAAAAAAACCTATTCCCCAATGGTTTTTGTTAATTAATTTTAATAACGCTGTCATTGGAAAACTACCCAACAAGTTGTTGCATTTATTAAAATCTATAAATTTAAGCTCCTTGTAAATATTTGCTGCATGCCCAGCAGTTGAACACTATTTTGTGTCTTTAATTGAATTAATTTATAAAATAATTTCCGTTTCAAAGCAAATAAAATTCAATATTTATTCTCTTATTCGAAAAGTTTATAAAACTTCAGCCCAACTATTGCAAGTCTGTTTGCACAGAGTTTTGCCAAGCAAATATTTACTTGTTTATTAAAAAGAAAAATAAATTTTAATTAATATAAAATATTTGTTATTGTTATTAAATTGCAATTTAATTTCTTATAAAATATTTGTGCAACAACATTTGGCTCAGTGGCTTCGCTTTCACTTCAAATTAATTTCAAATACTTTTAATTCGCTGAAATAAATTCAATATTAAAGATACAATTAAATGGCAGAAGGAATAGCTCTTATTGACTTTCGATAGATGCTGCCAGCAACTGCATTGTAGGCAACCGAGTTTCTAATAACAGCCAATTGATTGGCACAGTGGGCAGTAAAAGTACAAATTTTTATTTGACTTGTTTTTTCTTGGACTGACTCCCGGGATTTATGAAAAGAGGGAGTGGATTTCATAAATTTATGGTCTTGAGAGTGGAGAAGAAGAAAAATGAGAAGATTTATAATTCGTTGCAGAAATTTTACTTCTTGTTTTGCCGGCAAACTTTTTGCTACAGCACTGAAAAAGTTTGGCGGTAAAAGATCAGCGTCTTCGCCTCGGAAAAAGCGAGAATTTTACACTTCGTAGTTTGAGTGTTAACCACTCCCGCCATTAACGAGCAACGTTTCCGTTTCAAAATCACTTTGGGCCGGGCCTTACAGTACAACATATTTTTTTAGAGTGTCACAACTTTGAGTTGGCAGCACTGCTCCATCTAACAGCTGATAGTTGCTTTTTGCTTAATTGTCTTTGAACTTTCATTATAAATCGACTTACTGCAGAGCAGCGAGTGCAAAAGGATGAAATCTTTAATCAAAACAGTTGTTCTATTCGTTAAACTCCCCGATGAGGCCCATTTCTGGTTGAAGGGGTACGTAAATAAGCAGAATTAACACATTTGGAGTAGGAAGAATCCACAAGCTCTTGTCCAAACATAATTAAATCGACAGAAAATTATGGTTCCATGCTCTTTATGGGCTGGCTGAGTCATTGGCCCATATTCTTTCAAAAACGATGATGGTCCGAATGTTACTGTCGATGGTAAACGGTATAGGAAAATGATCTGAAATTGTTTCGTACCTACAGTTATGTGGCATTAATCCGGCTGATATGTGGCTCCAACAGGACGGAGCCACATGCCACACAGTAGGCGCTACAATTGATTTAACGAAATAAACTTTTAATGGAAAAATAATGTCACAAAATGGACCAATTAGTTGGCCACCAAGATTGTTTAATTTAACCTCGATGGATTATTTTCTTTGGTGTTCTATTTCAGTCACTTGTCTACGTCGATAAACCACAAACAATTCAAAATCTGTAAATAAACATTCGCAGAGTTATCGGCAAAATAACGTCGCAAATGTTGCGAGAAGTTGTTAAAAATTGTTGTTCCGGAATGCGGCCACATGCCCGAAATCATACTTAATTATTAATTTCATAAAATTTTATTTCAAATAGAGACTGTTTCATTGAGATTAGAAATATACTTCCTTTTTTTGTTAAAATTGAAACTTTTGTCGCTCCATAAAAAAAACACCCATTATTTTGCTATCGACTTATAATATTGTTGTATTGGGAAAATGCAAAGCGTTTGAATTTTTGTGGTAAATAAAATCATATTTAAGTTTGAGAGCAGTAAAAGTTCCCCAACTGCAAAACTTGAGTCCGATGTTGTAGAACAACTTTGGGGTCAACCGTTCGCCATTTTTTTTTTCTAGTGACTCACAAGAATTATTGATCTTTTCAATTTTAGTACAGCTTTTGAAAATACAATTTTATTTCACAATCATTTAAAGAGAAAATATTGTCCAGTTGATAATAAAAATTAGCAAAAAGCTTACATTTTTTATTTAATAATATAATTTTTTTAAATTTATTTAGATGTTCAATTGAACTTGTGAAAAAATTATTTCAATTTTTACTTTGGAAAAATAATTTCGTGTTGTTGGAAAATGTTTTGCTAATTTAAATAAAGCTTTTGAGCGTTATTTTGTCTTGATGAAATTCTCTCTTGTGTAGAGAATACAAAAACCATTCAAATGCCTTCTCCGTTTATTTGCTTTTTATTTTATTTCATTTTATTTTGCTTTAATTTATTAATTTCCTTTATCGAAAGCGTTAAGAAGACAAATTATTCTTAGTTGTTGTTTACTTTTGTTATCATGCTGTTTCAATTAACATATGAGACGATCGTGTGTTTTCTTTAACCCTTTTGGAGGCGGAGGTGTGTGTGTTGGTATATAATATACTCAAGGTAAAACTGCTTTTGTATTTCAGCAGATATACACTTTTAGAAATCTGATATTCTATAAGGAATGATATATTTTATGAAGGGATTAGGGCATTATTGGAAATCTATCACGCCTTGAATATGGGCAGAAGCCAAGTTTTCAACTTGGAGGTGAAATCGTCAAAAAAGTATCTAGAAATCATACCACTACAGAGAAGTCAAAACATACACCAAAACCGGTCAGGGATGACTTTGGAATGTTGTCATGTTTGGCCTATTTTTTCAAAATTGCTCCTTTGAAAACACGTTAAAATAGCCTAAAAAACATTTAAGGCTTTAATAAGGTGTTAACTATTTCTTAATTCTCAACTAAGAGGACAATAATGAACTGACAGGTAAAGCGTTTTAAAACTGAATATACGGGCACTTAAAATAATTGTGCTGGCATATCAAGTTATTGCACTGGAACTAGAAAACTTTAGGAAATTGTCAAAGCTGCTCTCGTATTTTTATGAGATCTAACAATCCTCATCCCATGTTTTTATTTCTCATTGTGGTGATATTAAAAATCATATTAACACCTTTCCCAGCAGTTTTGACATAAAAGTTTTGATACACAACGGCACACATGGGTTAACAACCCTCTGGTTTGTTTGTTAAACATATTAACAACAAAAAATTCTGTTGACATCTTAATCAAAGTGTTTGTGTGTTTGCGCTTTAAGCAAAAAAAAAATTATTAATACACTCGTAAATAATTAAATTTTTATCCAGAATAAAAAAACACCATCACAGTTCTGTGCGAGCGATAAAAGATTTAACATCTTAACGTTTGTGTTAATTCGTAAGATTTTTTGTTGCATTTATTTTTTTTTTAAATCGGGAAACCATAAAGAATTAAAATAAGTTAAATTTTTGTGTAAAATTGCATCAAATAAAAAACTAAAGCAAAGAAAATATTGTAATTTGTAATAAGAAAAACAACTTACCCAAAATATCGAATACACGGGAAGAAAATGTGGCAAAATCTGTAAAGAAAAATATGTGAGAATAAATTAAGTGCGAGAAATAAAACAAAAATTGTTTAAAGTGCATGAATTGAAAATCTGAAAAAGGGAAATATAATCGGCAGGCAACTAATTTGGGTTACACTGAAAGAAATATATTAAGCAAATATTTAAGAAACTATTTCACTCTACAAGTTTAAAAATTATTTGTAAAAATTAGGTTTTTTTAAAAGTACCTTTTTCAAAAGTACCTTCTTCAAAGTACTTTTTAAAAAAGTACCATTTTCAAAAGCACCTTTTTCACAAGTATGTACATTTTAAAAAACTATTTCACTCTACAAGTTTAAAAATTATTTATAAAAATTAAGTTTTACAAAAGTACTTATTTCAAATTACCTTTTTGAAAAGTACTGTTTTCATAGTACCTTTTGCAAAAGTACTTTTTTAACGAGTACCTTTTTCACAAATACATTTGAAGAACCTATTTCATACTATAAACTTTCAAAATTATTTGTAAAAATTAAGTTTTACAAAAGTACTTTTTGTCAATATACCTTTTTACATTATAAGTTTTTCACATTCTAAAATTTGAAAAAAAGAAAATATTTTTGAAAAGTACCTTCAACACAAGTTTACAAAAGTACTTTTTTCAAAGTATTTACCTTTTTCAAACGTACTTTTTTAAAAAGTACCTTTTGTCAATATACTTTTTTACATTATAAGTTGTTTACATTAAATATAAATTTCAATATATATATATATATATATATATATATATATATATATATATATTTGAAAAGTAGCGTTTTCAAAAGTACTTTCTTAAAACGTACCTTTCGTCAATATATCTTTTTACGTTATAAGTTTTTCACATTATAATATATATATATATATATATATATATATATATATATAAATATTTTTTTTTTATTGATATAAAAAAAGTACTTATTTCTAGAAATTTTTTCCAATAGTACCTTTTTAAAGTACTATTTTTAAAAGTAACTTTTTAAAATTAACTTTTTCTAAGTAACTTTTTACATCATAAGTTTTTCACAATATTAGTTTTAAGGTACTTTTTCAAAAGTAACTTTTTAAAAAGTACTTTTTTTACTAGTACATTTTGAAAAGTACCTTCTTCACAGGTACATTTGAAGAACTTATTTCACTAGAGATATAAATTTGAAAAACAAAATTTTTTTTTTAAATACCGTTTTCAAAAGTACCTTTTTTCTAGAAAATTTTTCCAAAAGTACCTTCTGAAAGTACCATTTTTAAAAGTATCTTTTTAATAGTAACTTTTTTAAGTAAGTTTTTACATTACAAGTTTTTCACATTATTAGTTTTAAGGTACTTCTTCAAAAAGTACCTTTCCAAAAGTACCATTTTGAAAAAAATTATTATTATATATTTCCCAAAAAATTAATTAAAGAAAATCAATTAATGAAAAATATAAGCAACGTACCTTAAGGACTATGTGGTCAGTATTCTGCGTACTGACCACTTTTTATACTGGAAATATGACAGCAACGTTTCCCTCGCCACAATGAAAAAAAAGGCCTAATCAATGGCTTCTAATAAAATTTCAGAATACATATTCATTTGATAAAATATCTATTCGTCTTGCGCAAAATATTTTAGTTAAATGAAATTAAAAATTTTATGGAACTAAATTTCTTTGAATTTGCTTTCGATTTAAATTTTATTACGTCTTTCTACAACAAAAGTCTGCTTTTTTTCCACCAGCAATAATTTCACATTAAAATCATAATAATAATAATAAAAATTTAATTTTGCCTCGCCATTGTTGCAAAGTTGCAAAACAATAGATTTAATTAGTAACTCGTTTTCTACTTTTCATAATCCTATAATCGTTTACACAGCCAAAACCAAGTCAAGCCAATCTATTCATTTTCGTAGCCAAAGGCTACTCTACCACTGCTGCCAGTTTCTAATTCAGTTTCATTAGAAACTGCAACAGGGAACAACTTTAACAATAAGAACCCACTGCAGAAATATATATAATCACTGTCAGCCTCATGCGCAGCGTAAGCAGCAGCAGCAACAGCTGCAGCATTATCATCCACATCATCCACGCCATCAACGCCATCAATGTCAGTTATAAAAACTAACACACACAAAAAAAAGAACAAGAGCAAAAGCAACAACAACTTAAAGCATTAACGACTATTTATAAAACTGCTTGCACGAGTCAAAGGATGAAACGCTGTTGTTTTATTTCCTCTCCCAACTGCTGCCGGGATTATTATTTATACAAAAGCCGTGGCAGAAAGAAAAACTGAAAAAAACTTTGTTCCAGCCAAGAACTTATAGTTTTTAATTTTTACTAACCATTTTCTACCTCCTGCAAGCCAGTGCGCACAAACTGAAATGCGTTTTATGTACAAGACATTATGGCGAGTTTTCAACGCAAAAGTTATTATATCACGGCGATTTTTTTTTTTGTTATAAAAAGTAATTTCGCAATGACAGCCAACCACTGCAGCTGAACGGTGACAATATTCAACAATTCCTTCAATATTATTTATCTCAGCCGGCATCTTTTCAGTCTGTCGTTTTAGTTTTGCCACACAGACGATAAAACAACGTTTGACTCAGCATGATTAAGTTTGCGAAATGGTTTGAATTTAACTATTTAACACTGGCATGAGGGAAATTATTGAAAATTGTGTATTCGGAGGATTTAAAATCAATATGAATTGTGTTATAAAAAAAAACTGTTTAGCCGCACCTTGCCTATACAGAAACTGTTTGACTGAAGAGAAGCAAATTTATTTGAAAAATCAAAAAGTTTTTTTTTCCAAAAATGCGAGTTTTGTAACACAAAGAAAGCGAAGAAAATAATATTTTATTTTATTATATTAAACGAAACAATCAAAAATTTATTATTTAATATTTTTTCTAGTTGATTTTATATTCTAGCGATTTAATACAGCCAAGAGTCTTGAGACTAATGGCGTTTTCTTTTCTGAAAAACATGTAACATTATTCCAATTCTTTTCTAAAAGGTGACACTTTGGAGAAGTCTTAAAACAGAAAGAGCTTTTTGTAAGAGATGTTGGATTAATTTCTAATAAATTGTTTTGTTTGATATATCAAGTTGTTGCCAATTTCTGTTAAAAAGTGTAAAAATTGTTGCACTTTTTTCTAGAAAAGAAATCAGCACAATTCTAATGAGAAACAAAAAAATTTATGCGCGATAGGAGTGTCCTACCACTGTAACAAATAAAGAGTTTTCTAGCAGGGCCTTTCTCACTTTCAACAGTTAACAACGGCCATTTTGTTGAAGCTGCAGCTGTCAAATTAGCTGTCACTTCTTCAGTCTTCTGTGCCAAAATAGCATGAACAGTGGAAATAATGAAGCCATCACACAAGTGGTAATAAACAAAACAAAAAAAAAAAAAAAAAAACTGATGATGCAAGTGTAGCGGCTTTTGAAAACAGCTAATCTTGTCTGTAGTTAAAATATTTAAAAACGGATGCTTTCTTTCTCGTCTTTCGAAATTTCAGACCCTTTTTGGAATAGTTCGCCTATAGAAATAATGAAGCCACATCATAATTGGTAACAAAAAAAAAACTGATGATGAAAGTGCAGCGGCTTGCGAAAACAGCTAATCTGCTTTGTAGCTAAAATATTTAAAAACTATTGATGACTTTCTCATCTTTCTGAATTTCAAACACTTTTGGAACAATTTCCTTATAAAATTAAATTTCAGACAATAAAATGTTCGATAAAAGTTATTTCCCAGTGTTCTGTTCGCCCATTTCACGGTCGCCACAATCGTCCTCTCGAAAAGGACCATTCACACAGAAACGAGGTGGTTAAATTTTAGTCCACTGTTTTAGTTAACGATCGACCAACACTCACTCAATTATCGATGACACGCAACATCACCGCTGAACGTGAAAGGAGAGTCCGAGACTGTCTAGTTTGCATCACTCACAGGACTACAGTTTGGCGAATTTCGCAGTACAACTTGGGCATGTATCCGTAAAATACTCAACAACTATAGACAACCAAGTGTGTTGCTCTGAAGCAGTTGGCAACTGATCTCAGTTTTCATCGAAAATCATCTCCAGCGAAAAGGCCGATTTCTGGAAGAAACGAAACCGTCGAATTAGGCACAATTCGAATCCACATGAGATTTAGGAGCGTCCAATGCATCGCGAAAAAATCATTGTTTGGTTTGGATTTTTTCTGGTGGCGAAATCGGTCCACATTTCTTCCGGTTCAATGTTGGACAGGCCAATAAAGTCTATAGCGAGTGTCATAAGTTCACGTCTATCAACTTCTTTTGGACTGAATTGTATGATATTTATACGAACAGCTCGAAAAGTTTCATCAGAACGGAGCCACATTTAATATTTTTCAAGGTTAATTTGAGGGCAGGTCAAGTGAGCGGGAGGTATTGCAAACTGGCCATTGAAATCGTGCGATTTGACCGCTTTGAACTTGTTCTTGCGAATAAGTCAGAAATCTCTGTGGTCCTCAGGGCTAACATAAGCCGTGCTATCGGTCCAATTCAGCATGACTTATGCACCAGTAGCATGGAAAATTGGGCATTTCGGGTATACTAATGCCAGAGTAGCGCCGGCGGACATTGGAACGATGTTATATTCCACAGAGAATAACATCAATAGGGAATAGAATTTCTCCACTTTTGGAATCTCCGGGAAGGAGTAATTAAAAAGTCGCAAGTGACTGCAAAAGCTCAGCAGTCCTCGATTTGAAAATACTGACGGTCCAATTCAGTCTCATTTAGGCGTCAGAGTTATGAAAAACTAGGCAACCAGAGAAGCCTGGGAGAACATTAGAACGACATTATATATCAAACATAATGGCATCAACAGGTCTTTTAAAGGAATAAGAAATTTATTTTATATCTCAAATCAATTTTGTTATTTTGTGTTATTATTATTAAATACAAGAAGTCCTTAATGCAAAACCCTTTATAATAAGATTAGAATTGTTAAAATTTAATTTTGTAAAAATATGTGCAACAAATATTTTTATATTTTGCACGATGTTGTATTTTAACCGAATAGGGCAGATATAATAAAAATTTGAGAAATTGCAATTAATTTGTTAATAAAGCCTTTTGCATTTGTTGTGACGATATATAAATAACAATAGTAGAAGAAGATCTCACAAAAACCCTTAAAATGATCAGTTTGATTGTTAAAACAAACTCGCAACAGCTCCATTAAATTAAAATTTGGTGTTCAGAAATATTTTCTTACAAAATTCATCAGCAATTTTTTGTTAAAATATTTAAAAATATTTGAAAAAAATTTCAAAAAAAAAACTTTTCCTCTAAAAATGTGTTACCAAATCCATTCTTCACTTTCCCAATTCTTTCCTTCAATCTTTCTCAGCCTAAATATTTTTCAACTTTAAAGCCGCAACATATTTTGAAAATGTTTCTTCCACTCTTTTCATTTATCGTTATTTCTTTTTTGTTTTTTTTCCAGCTGGTAGTAACAACAAACATCCTGTAAATCCTTTAGGCAGCAACCAAAGTTTAGTTGATACCACAAAGACGAATGCTGCTGATTTGGCTACCGCAAGCACTGGAGCCTTAATAAGAGAAATAGATTTCAAAACAGATTGTAAATTAGAATTGCACGAATTCCCCAAGGAGATGACGCAATTTCAAAACAACAGCAACAACAACAACAGCAGCAATTATAATGAACAGAACGCTTCGACTATAATTCTAACTCCAACACTATTAACTGCAGCCGCACACGGTCAAACGGTTGCACAGGGTGCTGGTGCTGGTGCTGGTGCTGCTGGTGGTGGTGGAGACAATGGTGCTGCTTCAACAGCACATGTTGCCGCATTTAATGATGGCGTTTATAAGGGGCCAAAAATGTGAGTTATTAAAGTTGTTTCTCGTTTTTTTTTTTTTTTTTTGTGTAAAAATGTGCTTTTGTGTTGTAGTACATTCGAGAGATGGTATATTGTGTATATGCGGGGTATTCCATAAATGAAATTTAGTGTAATATTTTTTTCTTTCTCAATGTTTTTATCGGTTGTTGATGTGCTGGGGCGTTCCATCGCGACCATTTCTCTGACTTGTAGTTCAATCACAGACCTTTAAATTTTGGTACAAAATTTTATGTAAATTCTTTGAAGCAGAAAGGCGGCGACCACTCAAAATCCTTCCAACTTTTATTACAACCACAAATAAACCAAAAACGCTTAGTAAATGAAACTGCGTTTAAGACCAAAGTGCTAAACAAAATGCCAATCGAAATGCGTACTCCGAAAAATTGTTAAATTTATCTTACATTTTTGAACAGACCTCGTATGTCCCTACTGTACACCTTTTGTGGTTTATTTGCTAATATATTGGCTGCTCAATTATTCCCCACTTCGTATCATAATTTTTTTTTTTTGAGCGGGAAAAGTATTTAATAAAATATCAGGAGCCGCAAATAACAGTTATTTAAAAAATTTAAATTGAAAGAATCAAACTAAAAACGGGGTGAAACGTGCACAAGTAGACCCTGTTACATGGACTCGCTTTAGTTGTATTAACTTTTATTTCTTTGAGTTTCATTATAAAAGTCAACTGTACCGACTATTTTCTAACTTTTATTTATTCCTCCGGAAATAAAAGTTATTTCTTGACTTTTATTTCTTTCTGAGAAAATAAAAGTTATTTCCTGACTTTTATTTCTATATTACAAAATAAAAATCATATCTTGACTTTTAATTCTCTATTAGAAAATAAAAGTTATTTCTTG
Source organism: Linnaemya vulpina (assembly GCA_963675445.1). Taxonomy (NCBI): domain Eukaryota; kingdom Metazoa; phylum Arthropoda; class Insecta; order Diptera; family Tachinidae; genus Linnaemya; species Linnaemya vulpina. The sequence continues at coordinate 8,070,588 of OY776277.1, forward strand.
CCTTTTATTTCTCTATTCAAAAATAAAAGTTATTGCTTGACTTTTATTTCTGTATGACGATATAAAAGTTATTTCTTAAACCTTAATTTCTTTATTAAAAAATAAAAGTTATTTTTTACTTAAATTTCTTTATTAAGAAATAAAAGTTATCTTTTGACTTTTATATCTCTATTAGAAAATAAAAGTTATTTCTTGACTTTTATGTGTCTATTAGAAAATAAAAGTTTTTTCTTGACTTTTAATTCTCTATTAGAAAATAAAAGTTATTTCTTGCCTTTTATTTCTCTATTCAAAAATAAAAGTTATTGCTTGACTTTTATTTCTGTATGACGATATAAAAGTTATTTCTTAAACCTTAATTTCTTTATTAAAAAATAAAAGTTATTTTTTACTTAAATTTCTTTATTAAGAAATAAAAGTTATTTCTTGACTTTTAATTCTCTATTAGAAAATAAAAGTTATATCTTGACTTTTATTTCTCGAGCAGAATGTAATAAAAGTAATATCGCGACTTGTTTCAATAAATGGGTCATTTACGTATTGAATACCCCCCATTAAATGATCACTAACCCAACTAAACACATTCTGCAACTGGTTGTACCCGTTTCATTGTGTTTGTAGTGTAATTTTGTGAATCCTTCAGAAACATTCGCAGCAAAATTTGCACAAACTTACGGTTAGCGGTTTCGAAATTTCCTTTTGCAACCCAGCAAAACACAAAATCTGATATCAAATTAAAAGAAAATTCAAATTTAATTTCTATTTTAATATCAAAGATAATTCTCATTGACTTTCAAGCCTCAGCCCGATAAATGAGATGTTAAAGCAGCTAAAATAACATTTTTAAAACAACTTTTTTTCGAAAACTTTAATTTGTCTTCGTTGGGATGTGCCCTGTTGGTGTTTGAAGGCAGGTAAACAATTACAACAGTCGCTGGCCACATTATTAAGCCCGCGACAGTTAATTTTTTGTAATAACATTTTTATATTCATTTCAAAGCTCTTAAGAAACACTAACTTCAGACTTAATTTTCATAGTTTTAATAATTTTGCACGCTCTGTGGAAACTGGCAATAAGAAGAAGCATATGCCTGCAAGGGCAGGCAGGTCTGAAACGGGGAAAACAAATTACACCGCATCATTATGTTTAGAGCGGATGAATGAGCGCACAAAATAACCCACTTCTAAAATTAAAATATAAAAAAAAGAAAATAAATTAAATTAAATAGAACAAGAAATTAAATTAAATTTTAATACTCCATTCTCCACCTACTTTTAATAATCTGTTTGTGTGTGTGTGTGTGTGTGTTTGCGGGCGTGATTACAAAGGCAGAGAAAATTAAAACGTGTACTTCGTTAGAATAAACTTCCAGGCCAGAAAAACAATTAACAGCGACATAGAGAACAATCTTTTCCACTTTTTTCAATTTGCTGTTGTTGTTGTTGTTTTTTTCTTTCCTTTTTCATGGAAAATCGCTGGATAAAATAAGCAACAGTAATGAAATGCTTGTTTTCCGGACAAACACGCGTTATTTTAAAATGTCCACTTTCAGTTGCAGTCTTAAAAAGGAATTGAAATTAAAGTCCTGTTTTCTTACAGGAAAATAAAAAAAAAAAAAAATAAAAATAAAGGGTGTCTCAATAAGAATGAACTTTTTCATATTTCAAACCGAAACTCCTATTTATCAAATTATTATAACTTTTTCAAATCGATTTTAAAGAAGACATGTTGGGTTTTAGTATGGAAGCACTTCCCTGGCCCCCATGATTCTCATGATGGACCCATGACTTTTCCCAGGTATGTAACTGTAGTTCACTGCTGACGCCTCGGACCTCGAATTTGAATTCAGGATTACTTTCTGTTTTACACTCGCATGCCTGAGATTTTTTCTGACCTGCTTCAGAGCAACATTGTAGTCGCCTTGTCTCAACGACAAGCACTGGTCGATGATCATTACCGGCAGTGGTTAACACTGTCAGGTACTAAAAAGCTAAGTACTGCATACTTTTGAAAAAGGTACCTAGAAAAACTATACTTTTTTTGGCGGTACTTTTGAAAAATGTAATTTGGAAAAGGTACTTTTGGAAAAGGTACTTTTGAAAAACCTACATTTAAAAAAGGTACTTTAGAAAATTATATTTTTTAATGGTACTTTTGAAAGATGTAATTTTGAAAAAGGTACTTTTGAAAAAGCTGCATTTGAAAAAAGGTACTTTTGGAAAAGGCACTTTTGAAAAAGGTGCTTTAAAGAATTATACTTTTTTAATCGTCTTTTTGAAAAATGTAACTGTGAAACAAGTACTTTTGGGAAAGGTACTGTTGACTATGTTTGAAAAATATAATTTTGAAAAATGTATTTTTAAGAAAGGCACTTTTGAAAAAAATACTCTTGAAACTTATTTATAAAAAGGTACTTTTCAAAAAGCTACATAGGAAAAAGCTACTTTTGAAAATAATGCTTTTGAAGATGTTACTTTGGAAATAGGTAATTTTGAAAGAAGTACTTTTGAAAAAGATACTTTTGAAAAAGGTACTTTTGCAAAAGGTACTTTTGAGAACGTTTCTTTTAAAAGTTATTTTAAAAAGGTACTTTTAAAAAAGCTACATTTGAAATCATGCTTTTGAAAATGCTATTTTGGAAAACACTGGCTTTGAAAGAAGTACTTTTAAGAAAGGTACTTTCGAAAAAGGTACTTAGAAAAAAGGTACTTCAGAAAATTATACTTTTTTGATGGTACTTTTGAAAAATGTAATTTTGAAAAAAGTACTTTTGGAAAAGGTACTTTTGCAAATAATACTTTTGAAGATGTTACTTTGGAAATAGGTAATTTTGAAAGAAGTACTTTTGAAAAAGGTACTTTTGCGAAAGTTACTTGTGAAAATTATTTTTAAAAAGGTACTTTAAAAAGTTCCTAAATATATATATTTTTTAAATATATATATATTTTTTTTAAATCTTCAAATGATCCACAATCATGGGGCCGCCTATTAATTTTAAGGATATTATTATTTCCCGTCTCCGGTGAAGGCTCTAATTAACTGTAATTGTGTCTTTAAAGCAAAACTTTTACACGTTCTCTTGTTTTATTTAATATTTTCTTCGATATATTCCAACCTTAGAAGTCAAAGGCTCCACTTTATTTAAATGCCACATATAGGGCTCTCTTATGGCCTGCCTTAACTTGCTTCTGGCCTTCATGTTTACGGTTATTTCAATCCTCTGCTGTTGATTAATTTCTTTGAGATGTTCACACTCCTTAAAATTAATTCCTTTTATTTCGTAAACCTTTTCACTTACAAGACAACAACACACTTAATGAACAGCATCAGTTGGTAGTTGCAGTCTGTTCACCAGCAGTATTTATTTGTCTTGTGACTTGGCAAGATTTGGTTTCTTTGAATTTTTTTCTAATTAAATCTGCACTTGAGCTAAACAAATACTCGAGGCTACAGGAAAATTTAAATCACGTAGTCTTGTCGTTGGGATTATTTACACCTCTTGGCCAGATTCAAGAGATTTTGTAGTGTCTTGGAACCAGGCAGATGGGCAGTGTTAATGTAAGTAAAATTTCAATGAATAAAATATGCCAGAGATAAATAAAATGTTGTTTAAAATTCTATCACAAAATATAAAGACTGCAGAACAGCACTCGTATATGAGAGTATAGCAGACTTAAGTTTTCAAAAAGTATCTACTTTGAGTAGTGAATGGAATAAAAATTGAAGATTGATATGAGCCACAAGTAATTTTGATTAATTTTTAAAAATGTACTTTTGAAAATTGTACTTTTTAAATATATATAAGCTACTTTTGAGAAAAATTACTGTTGAAAAATGTACGTTTTAATAAATAAATTTTGGAAAAAAGACTTTGGAAAAAGTAACTTTTGGAAAAGGTACTTTTGGAATAGCTACATCGAAGAGGCTTATTTAAAATATGTACTTTTGGAAAAGGTACTTTTGGAAAAGGTACTTTTAATAAAAAAATTTTTTGGAAAATGTACTTTTTGGAAATGTACTTTTGAAAGGCGCTTATTTAGTATATGAACTTTTGTATTAGGTACTTTTGAAAAATAAAATATTTTTGAAAAAGGTACTTTTGAAAAACCTACTTTTCAAAATGATACTTTTTAAAATGTTACTTTGGAAAAAGGTAGTTTAGAAAAAGGTAATTTTGGAAAAGGTACTTTTGGATAGGGTACTTTTAATAAAATACATTTTTGGAAGAGGTACTTTTGAGATATGTATTTTTGAAAGAGTGTTATTTAAAATATGTACATACTTTTTAATTATGTACTTTTGAAAAACAAGGTACTTGTGAAAAAGGTACTTTTGAAAAGCGTACTTCTGGCAAATGTACTTTTGAAAGACGCTTATTTAAAATATGTACTTTTGAATTAGGTACTTCTGGAAAACAAGATACTTTTCAAGCAAGTACTTTTGAAAAAGATACTTTTGAAAAAGGTACTTTGGAAAAACGTAGTTTTTGAAAAGGGTTTTTATTTATACTTTTAAAGTATCTGTAAAAAAATACTAATTTTTATATATTTTTATTGAATCTCATGATGTAAAATATTATTTTGAAATGTACTTCTGAAAAAAAGACTCTATATAAAGTAAAACATTCTTCTCTCCCCAAGGGGATTTTATCCCAGATATATTTTTTACGCTCTGACTTTTATTATACGCCTTATTTATTAAGCTTTTCTATGAGATACTTTTTAAGAAACATTTTTTAAAACTGCATAATGGTTTGAATTGTTGACAAATTTATTATTTTGTGGTGCTTTAAAGTTTAAATTTTGTAACGCAAACAATTCTAAATGAACGTTTTATCGAAAACCAAAAACCATCACTAACAAGGCGGAACGAAAACATTAAACAACATTTAGAAGAAAAACTCAACTTTAAAAACGTTGCAAATATTGGCAGGCCAGCATCAAAGCAATTGTCAGCTTTGACTTTTTCCGGTTGCTTAAGAAACTCTGTGCTTAAACATACAACTTTTCGAGTGGTTGTGGAAAATTCCACCCGCTGCCGATTGTAAATTTATGGGCTGAGTTGCGTAGAATGCGTCGTTCGTTTACAAAATGACAAGCCACTTTATTTTTTAAATTCCTCCGGTCATGAGAAATAAAAATTTTACCATCGACAACAACAACTCACCAAGACCGGAATGTTCTAGACTTTAACGACAAGCACCAGCCGCTGCTTTGGAAGCACAGAAACAAATTCAATACACTTGAGCAGGTTCCAGCAGCAGCATGTGGCTAAGAAGAAACACTTCTTGCCGTCAATTTCACAAGGTAAAACATTCAACTCCTAACGTTTCTATTAAATTTGATCAACTCCTGGATAATATTCTTTTCGACAACTCTCTTTAACTGCACTGCAAACTGATGCAAACAGGATGTGTGAAATAGAAAGCAGCCTCCAATCAGGCATTCATTACAACCTTCACACCAGCCACACCAACTCCAAACGCATTATGAACACATGCAACCCAATAATTTCCTTTATTTGCATGCCAATCAAATGGAATCCAACACGCAAGTGGCATTTGATAGCCATCGCTCGGCAGCGCACTTATCGAAGCGGACACAACTGCTAAGAAGCTGCCGGTTCGTAAAATTATAATTACACGGGGAAACAGTTTGTCTGTCCGTTGCACCCCAGTTGTATCTCCTGCGAACTAATTAGCGTAACAACTTCTCCGTAAGCCAAATCGTGAATAGCATTCAATGACTTTTTCGTTTGAAAATCTTTACAATTACGAATGCCTCAGGAATCACGACAGGAAGGGAAAGAACGTCGCCCCGGCTTCGACCAGATCTGCTGCCACATCACAGCGATTGTGTGTGAATGTTAGTGGGCATGTGTGCACCATCCATCTTTGATAACTTTGGAATTCCTTTTCATTAACGCATTCCTTTTTCCATTTGCCAAATGCCCATGATTTTCATTATTTTTAGTAGGCCGCGAGCAGCTGAGACTCCATCGCGTTTGTTTGTTTGTTTGATTTTCGAAGAGGTCTTTGCGTTTCCATCATGACGATCGAAATTTGTTAGAGTTTTTTTGTAACTCTTTGTTTCTGCAAATACTTGAATTAATTTACATTTTGCTGATGATTATGATGGATTACAAATTAATGTTGTTGTTGTTGTTGGTGTTGTTGGGTGTGTGCGTTGCCTGCCAACAAGTAAATAATGGGTGTTGTGCTCGTTACAAATTTGGGGCTTTTAAATTGTTTGAATTTGTTTGCTTACAAGTGGGCGTTATTTATGGCTTAACTTTCGTTTTGTTCTGTGATTTATTTCGCTTTAAATGTGATAAATGGGTTAATTACCAAAAACTATGAATAGTTTATGATTATTTAAATGTCCAAACACGCTGAAACATGAGGGGGAGTTTAGGCAAGGGAACGGTGGGCTGCGGTATGCACGCAACTAACAAAAGAAAATTAATGCTGTTCCTTGAAATAAATAAATTTCCATTTTATAATAATTCAGAGTATCAGAAAGAGTTTTAAGAAGTTGTTTATATTTCTACTATTTTTATTTATTTCAATTAACATTTTAATTATAGAATTTTTCTAAGAAGAACAATTTTTTATATATTTCAGATTTTCATTTAATTCAATTAAGGTTTTAGTTAATAAAGAATTTTTCTAAGTGGAACAATTTTACAATAAATCGAAATAAATTTAATTTAGTTTCCCTGTCTCCTTATTAACCCTAGATGGTTACCCTTCATTATTGCAAATTAAGGCTACTCTGTTGGATCCACGAATAATTTTTAAAAATAATTTTAACAGAACCATTTTCTATGTTGTAAATGATTTCTTTTCTAGAAAATAGTGCAACATTTTTTACACTTTTTAATGCAAAAAGTCAGTGTTCTGTCCTTTTAATATAAATAAATCACTAGAAATCATTAGAAATTAATCCAACTTCACTTTCAAAAATTTAAATCACTTTTAAAACTTTTCCAAACTGCCCTTTTAAAAATAGAAGTGAAAAAGTGTTGCATGTTTTCCAGAAAAGAAAACGGTGTAAGTATTTTATTCGAAATATAATTAAAAAAATTTTATAAAACATGATAACTTTTTTTTTTTCTCACAAAAATCGGCAGGAATCGAAGCAAAAATAAGAAAGTTATATGATAAATAGTAAATTCGACAAACAGTAACCATCCAGGGTTAATTACATAATTTTTCAACTACGCAATATATTTTCCCAACACTGTTAGTATAGCAGCAGTGGGTCACAAAACTTACAAACACACACAATACATACATACACATGCAGACATACTGCAGGACTTTCGAAAATAGTCGGGAACGTTTCCCAGGATCTCAAAAAGTTGAGATCTGATAAGATTCCGATTGTCTCAAAACGGGATATAACTGCGATTTAACCGCTCTACGTTGACAAGCCACAAACAACTGAACACATGAAAATTAACAATCGAAGAGTTATCGATGAAATGTGACCGCAAATGCTGCGAAAAGTTGTTCAAAATTGGTGTTCCAGATTGCGCCACATTCTACGCGCCACTCGTGGCAGCCACATGCCAGAAATCATATTTAAACAATTATTTCGTAAGATTTTCTTTCAATTAAAGCCGGTTCATTGATATCAAAATATATATCCTGGTTTTATTACGATTTAAACTTGTGTCCTTCCATAATAAATACCCACTACAACGTTTCCAGTAAAAGGACTCTTTATGGCGGCTTTGAAGTTTAATGAAGATTGGGAATTGACACGATATTTTCATTCCAGGATCATAATTTTTTTCACAATCTTTATCGCATGTCCTTGAAGGACTCAACTGAAATGATCGTCTTGCAACAATAATTCAATCAATTTTGTGTAGCAGAATTATATGAAAGAAACTCTTCAACGACATTTCGTTTCTGGCAAAAAATTTCACTTGTTTTCTTAATGCTACACAAACACAAACACAAACACACACACATTCATATTATATTTCTGTTGTTGTTGCTGTCTAGAGTCCTTGTTGTTATTGTTGTGTATATTTGTACACCATATTTATGTTTCAGATAAACAGGGGTGCGTAGGAATGCGTGCTTGCAGGGGATATTTTATTGCGTTTGAATAATAATAATAATTATATTAATAATTATTATAATTATCATTAATTGCTTTTCTAGTGCTGTTAATTACATTTCAATGGTTTCACTACTGCGTGTCTGTCGCCGCAGTTGCTACTGCTGCCGCTGCTGCTATTTGTGCTCCTGCACTAAATTTCTGTTATTGTTCTTGTCACCAGCATTATTGTTATTGTTATTGTAGTGGTTATTATTTCCTACACAACAATCAAATAAATAAATATAATTTAATAGTTTGTTTGAGAAGGAGTGAGAGATTGTATAAATTCCATTTTGTTGTAGTTGTTGTTGTTGTTCTTATTATCATTTTCGGTTTTGCCATTATTTATTACATCAGCAATTAAATTCTAACCAACCGTAAACATGTTTTCTCTAGTTTCAAACAAAGACACAAGAACCTCTACTTCAAGGATTAATTTCAAAGCAATTATAAATAATTGTTGTTGTTGTTGCTGTTGTTGTTTTCATCAGCCAAAGGAATACTTTGTTGGACTTTGTTAATTATCACAACAGCAACTATTTTAATAGATCGATAGTATTAAATTTGAGACATTCAAATGAAAATTGTTTTTCAAAGACTCACATAAATTGTGTGGTTTAATTTGTTATGCAGAGGCCAAGGCCGATAGCTGTAGGCCGTAACGCTTTATACATTCTAAAATGTTTCCTTTTTGTTTTCAGATGGCGTTATATAGCAAAGAATTATCCCATAAGCTCACAGCCTTTGGCCATATTGTTGGCGTTTCTTGCTCTCTGGACTCTGGGATATATTCTGATGCCGGACTATGCGGCACCCCACACAGCCATCATGCGACTGATACTCTTGATAGTGGGTGCCCAAATAGCGGGTGTATTTGTGACATTCCTGAAGGTTCCGGACATGTTGGGCATGCTGTTCTTTGGCGTGCTTTATACAAATGTGGGCTGGGCCGATTTCAGTGTTTATCAGAAATTGGAGGCGTTTTTAAGGTAAATTAATAGTGTCATAAATCAATTTTATTAAATTTGAAATTTTCCTAATGGGCAGTTTAAAAACCAGGTGGCCAGATATTTTTATTATTTAAAGAAAATGCTGCCAGATTTATTTTATATGCTTTCTATACCGTGTTCAGACAAACCCCTTAATTGCGCAATTAGAGAATATTTTTTGCAATTGAGGCCTTAATAGACCACAATGTATCATACAATAAGTCATTTAATAAATTGAGCAATTAGTAGTTAATTGTATTACTAATTGCGTAAGACTCGAACTCCAACCCTGGTCATAAGTATGTTTATTAAGAACTGAATTTTCAAACAGACTGAATAAATAAACGAAAACGAAAAGTCTGGTGAAGAAGAAGACCTTTGAGTCGCATTTTGCTGAAATAATGAAAGTAGCAACAGCTGATGTTTTCTCAAACTTTGTAAAATTGTCAAGTTTTCCTTTTTCTTTTTTTAACACTGATAACTTTTAATCTAAAATCGATCTTAATTACTCCCAGAGTTCCATATTTCTATTATATGCAAGTAAAATTTCATTTAAAAATTTATAAAACAAATAAAAACAATGTTTTTTCAGCTGTCAGATGATAATTGAGTCAGCTAAATTGAGTGTGTGTCAACACTAGATTTAATTGCTCAATTAACATTGAATTGACTCAATTAAAAATGCATGTCTGAACACAGCATTATAATAAAATTAGAATACCAGTTTTAAAATATTATTTCAAATACTTTTTATAAAACAAGGGGTGACCATTTTTCAATAAATAATGATGAAATGCCGCGTCAATCTTTAGAGTATGTATTTACCGCTGTCTGTGGAGCTTTTTTCGTTACTCTTCACTAGGCAGGGGGAAAGAGACATAATAAATTTTATTTCAATTAAAAAAATAATGCAAAATTGTAACTAAAAAGTGAAAAGTGTCTGTGGGTCAAATAATTTTTGATAAAAAAATACTGCAACAGCATAAAAATAACAGCTGAAAATAATTTAAATAGTTGCCATTTAGCTGAAGAGCATTCAAGATTGCATCCACTAAATCCTTTAATTTATTTTAATGTTTCTCGTTTATTTAAACTTTTATTTCAACTTGCAGAGAAATGGCCTTAATTAATATCATGTTATTGGCTGGTTTGGGATTGGATGCCAACGCTTTTAGAAAGTTATGGTTTATGATTATGCGTCTGACTTTAATACCGACAATAGCTGAGGTGGCCGTTATAGCCGTTTTGGCTCATTTCCTGTTGAACATGTCCTGGTTGTGGGGCGTTTTACTCGGGTAAGTGAGAATTGCAGTTACGAGAGTTTTTATTTTCTTATTTCCATATCCTGCAGGTAATAAAAATTTGATTTAGTTTAAAGCACATTTTAAACATAAAGTCAACTCGAGAATACACACAATTTGCATGTGCATAATTAAATTTAAAATAATTACAGTGCAGCGGCTTCCGAAGGTAGTTTTTAGAAACGCTGCACTATTTCGCATAATTAGAAAATATGTAGAATTTATTAAGAGGCGTTTAACTTGAAATGCTCTTTCACTGACTACACACGCTGTCGAGTGGAATTGTATGTGCAGTCTAACCAACTAACGAGTGTGTGTGTGTGTGTGTGTGTGAATGCATGGGTTAAGTCTCTGCCCACTTAATTTGACACTTGGCAGCCCTGCCATTTCATTAACACAAAAATGTTGAATACTAATTCTCCCCTTTTTTTTCTTTTGCTTCACAGCGGGTGACTTGAAGTAGAGGCGACTTTTCTGAGGTGGAAATGTCGGCGGTAACTTTTTTTTTTTTTAATAGAAAAAGAAAATAAAAGTGCAAAAACTTTAGCTTTGCACTGCATTTGAAAAAGAACAGTGTTTATCAGGGTAAATCTATGCGAGGTCTGTTAAAAAGAGTTGGGAAAATTAACAATATTCGTTGCCTGCATCATTCGCTTGATTGGAAATTTTGCTTTTGAAAAAGTTACTATAAAAAAAGTACTTTTGAAAAAGGCATTTTAATAAAAGTACTTTCGAGAAGGTACTTTAAAAAAGGTACTTCGAAAAAGGTGCTTTTGAAAAAGGTCCTTTTGTAATATGAAATTTTGAAAAAGGTACTTTTGAGAGACTTAATTTTGATTTTAATAAAAGTACTTTGGAGAAGGTACTTCAAAAAAGCTACTTTGAAAAAGGTCCTTTTGTGATATGAAATTTTGAAAAAGGTACTTTTGAGAGACTTACTTTTGATTTTAATAAAAGTACTTTGGAGAAGGTATTTTAAAAAAGGTACTTTGGATGAGGTCCTTTTGAAAACGGTACTTTTAAGAAAGTTACTTTTGAAAAAGGTACTTTTGAAAGACTTACTTTTGGTTTTAATAAAAGTACTTTGGAGAAGGTACTTCAAAAAAGCTACTTTGAAAAAGTGCTTTTGAAAAAGGTCCTTTTGTGATATGAAATTTTGAAAAAGGTACTTTTGAGAGACTTACTTTTGATTTTAATAAAAGTACTTTGGAGAAGGTACTTTAAAAAATGTGCTTTTGAACAAGGTCCTTTTGTGATATGAAATTTTGAAAAAGGTACTTTTGAGAGACTTACTTTTGATTTTAATAAAAGTACTTTGGAGAAGGTACTTTAAAAAATGTGCTTTTGAACAAGGTCCTTTTGTGATATGAAATTTTGAAAAAGGTACTTTTGAGAGACTTAATTTTGATTTTAATAAAAGTACTTTGGAGAATATACTTTAAAAAAGGTACTTTGGAAGAGGTCGTTTTGAAAACGGTACTTTTAAGAAAGTTACTTTTGAAGAAGGTACTTTTGAGAGACTTACTTTTGAAAAAGGCATTTTAATAAAAGTACTTTGGAGAAGGTACTTTAAAAAATGTACTTTGGAAAAGGTGCTTTTGAAAAAGGTACCTTTGTAATGTGTAATTTTGAAAAAAGTTCTTGTGAAGAAGGTATCTTTGAAAAGGTTTCTTTCTTTTCAAAAAAGTACAATAAAATGTGAATCAGCATTCAATAACTGACAAAAACGTTGCGAGAGTGAAGAAAATTATTTAATAGAATCATCCGATGATTTCACAGGATATTTATGTTTAAGAAAACTTTTCAAAACGCCATGAGTTTGGGTTGATTCTAAGATTGAGAAGACCCAGGCTAGATCGCCGTAAGGGCTGGGAGAGTTCAAGAAGGAAGATAAAAATTTATAACAGAACTGGTCCGAGTATTGGAAAAAAAGTTTGCACAAGAGTTTTACATCCAAGGGAGTTCATTATTATATTTTTGCTCTTAACGTTTGAACAGACCTCGTATATTTTATAACTTCTATTAGTTTTTAGTGGCAGCTAAAATAAACTTGTGTGTTACTTAAATACACGCAAATACTTTATGCGGTCGTTGGGAAAAGATTGGATTTGGCTGGGTGGGGCGCAGGTAGTACAACCGTTTATTACATCAACGGCTTGCAAAATTATCACCAGCAGTTGCTTTTTCACCACACGACACAATAAAACTTAAAAATCGGTTAAATACTTAAATCATTAACCGCATGCTAAAAAGCGATTAATCGACTACTAGAAGTTTTTTTTTTATTAAATTAAGTTATAAAATTTAGATGTTTCAAGAGGAATTTTAATATTTAATTTGTGTTTATTAATTCTGAACAACTTTTAAGAATTTAAGTTTATAAGAAGAAGGCATCCATTCTGTTGGTAAATATCAAGGCGACCACGACAGATCAAAACTTTGACTTTAATATGCGGACTCATGATTAATATGTTTTCTCTATATGACAGCCACAGTGGAAAGACCGTCAAGCGGAGTCGCAATAGGGTTCATAGAATCGCATGTAGGCTAATATATTTGGCGACTTTAATGATGCTGACTCTATCGATGGAAGCAACGCAGGAGTTGTCGCTATTGGACCGATTATACGCTTTTTTGTAGCTTCACTTTTACGTTTCTCTGTATTTATTTGAAGCCCCTGCTGTTTTGTGCTTCCATGCGTATACTTAATAGTATTAATAATATTACTCATACGTCGCATTGTACTCGTACAAAATTATTGGTGTGATTCATGTTCTTATCTTCTTATGAGGTGTAAGTATTTTCACACGATTTCGAAGCAGAAGATAAATTTCTTTTAATAATTCTAGAGAACACCCTTTTTAAGAAAATCAAACTAAAAAGATGCAAATAAATTCTCAAATAATATTTCAAATCAATTGAAAATAAAGCGTTAAACACAATAACGACAGCATGCTACACTACAAAAGTCGTTGGCTACAATCGTCGCCTCGTAGTCAGCTACTTAATTATTTTTAGAACGACACCACCATATCAAGAACCAGGAGTTGTTGTTCGTAGTACAATTCTATTCCAACGCCAGTGTAGCCGCTTTCATATATTTAATACTCTTAAATAGTGTTATTCCAATAAAATATATTTAAAGTCCTCAAAATATGACAAGATATCATTTTATTAGCTTGGAAATACAGTTTGTTGCTTCTTTTTGTGTAATAAAACAATATATATTCAAGTTTGCAATAATTGAATTTATTTATATTAAACTGGCAACATTGCATCTACTCATTGTCGCTCACCGAAATAGAAATCAGTTTAATTTGACTACAACCACAAAAACAGCAGGGACAACAACCAGTAGACGTATTGCCTGTAGTAGTAAAAATAATTATGCTTATATACGCACATGTATTCCATATTTGACAAGTTGTAGTCTGTAGTCTGCTGTCGTCATTGTGTTTAATGCTGAATAATGAAGCAAAACACAAATTTTATTGTGAAACAAAGCGTGGGCGCTCTGTGTCCTGTTTTTTCTAAATCGATCACCGGATACTTTTTCTCACAATAATACTTCTCTTTTGTTTTGTTATTATCTTAAGCTTCCCCCTTATTACGTAGCTATTAGTCACGTCACATCAAGACAATAGCAAAACTAAGGCAACTGGGTTGTCTCTTTTTTTCTATTTTTATCATTATCTTATTATTTTTTAGAATAGAGACTCTCAGTAGTTGTTAGTTGCTGTCCACAAAGAGAAAGTTACCGTCCTATTTTTGATATTATCTTGACTTGACGTTGACACAGAATTACAAAGTAAGAGCACCCTTCTTTGGAAATTTATTTTTAACTTTTTAGTTAAATTTTCTTAAAAAGCTTATTTTGTAGTTATTTGAAATTCTTTAGTTTATTTTGTATGTTTTTAATTTCAACCCCTTCGAAAGAGTGTAAAAATACTTGCATATTATGAGAAGATAAGAACATGAATCACAACAACAACAGTTTGTGGGTGCTTTTCGCCCACACTGCGTACAGAAAGTGATGGTAATTTAGATCCTAGATCGTGCATGAGAGTGTTTTAGACTTCATAAATAAGAAGTGAGTAGAAGACCCGTGACTGGTGCTACTTTATCTTCCTCAAAACTTGCTTGCCTTTCGAATAGTACAGCTCTCGCACTGCGCCACCGTTTATATATTCTTAACAAAACAAATTGTTCTACACGATATATTTAAAAAAATTATTGCAACGTATTCGCACGAAAATTTTAATAATTTTTCATAAATATAACAAAAAAAGCATAATTACATGCACATACACATAATGTAATAATAGAACATGAATGTACTTGTAATTGTGCATGCATGTCGGTGCATGTCTGTGTGTGTGTGCGTGTGAATTTAAATATATATTATTAAAAATTTTTTCGACGAGCAAGCGAAACACTAAATTTCATATGCACTTACTTGGAGGACTCGCTACATGAGTTTTACAAGAAAATATCCATTTTAAGCCTTCAGTTACACAACTTTAGCATTCTTTATTATGCACGATGGCTTTTTCGCACACACTCACACACATCTTCCTGCATATTTACACCCATAAGGACCCACTCATACAACATCTCTGTCAGTTATGGTTTACGTCTTTACACAACTGACAAATGCTGGGTGTTTCTATATTTCTGCTCTTCCCTTCATTCTTTAACATGATATATTTTTTTGTTTTTGTTTTTTTTTTCTTTTTGGAGAGTTCTTGCGCTAATGACACTAGAATTTTTAATTTTCCAGACTTTAGGTGAACTAAAGCAACTACAAGTTTCTACTTGAAACTTGCCAGTATGAGTAGGTTTTTTGATTGGTATGAAGCAGAGATGGTGCGGTTTGTTCACATGGTGAGAACGTGAATCCGACGTGATCAGTATTTTTTTAATCGACTCGGTAAAAGCAATGTACGGCAACAATTTTATGTGTCTGGGTTGTGTGATTCACTAAATTCTTGTTCACTATATCGTTGTTCTCATGCCAGGTTTTCAAGCCAGATTTCAAGACAACAAAAGCAACTGATTTCAAACGATATCGAATATCGTTCAAAATTTCTCAGAATACCAGATATTTATTTGATCAACACGATTATCGAGCTGCATTACAGGTGCGATCGTTTGTAATATATATTTAAAGAAAAGTAGTGGGGAAAAGGAATAGGAATGGTGTCCGGATATGATGTTGTCTTACTTAAATGTATTTACAGCCTACACACTATGACTGGAAATCGTTTCATTTGCTTTGAGATATAGTTTTTTATTTTCTATTATTTTCAAATAAGACAATATATTTTCAAGATCACCATAATTTAGCTCATTTATATTATATCTGGCACTATTGAATATCCCCTCATTGTCGCTAGCTCAAAGAGAAAGTAGTTCAACATGACTACGATCACATAAATAGCATGGACAACAACCAGTAGAAGTGTAGCTCATGGTTATATACAAACATGATTTCTAGTTTTGGCTCCTGTATGGCTCTTAACATGTCTAATAATTTCAGTTGACTCTATTAAAATACTTTTAACTTTGTTATCGAATATTTCCTTAATGCTTTAACACAATAACGACGGCAGACTACAGACTACAACTTGCCAGAAATAGAACACATGTGTGTATATACGCATGACTATTTTTACTACTACAGGCAATACGTCTACTGGTTGTTGTCCCTGCTATTTTTTGTGGTTGTAGCCAAATTAAATTAATTTCTATTTCGTTGAGCGACAATGAGTAAATGCAATGTTTCCAGTATAATATAAATAAATTCAATTATTGTAAACTTGAATATATATTGTTTTATTACACAAAAAGAAACAACAAACTATTATTCCCAGCAAATGAAATTATTTCTTGTCATATTTTGACGACTTTAAATATATTTTATTGGAATAACACTATTTAAGAGTATTAAATATATGAAAGCGGCTACACTGGCGTTGGAAGAGAATTGTACTACGAACAACAACTCCTGGTTGTTGATTTGGTGGTGTCGTTTTTTAAAAATAACTAAGTAGCTGACTACGAGGTGACGATTGTAGGCCACGGCTTTTGTAGTCTGTGTTCGTATAGCCTGCTGTCGTTATTGTGTTTTTTGCTTTTCATAAATTTAGGCGAAAAATAAATATTTTAATGTTATAATCAATGATTTATAAACTTTTACTTATTAAATTTTAGTCGCATAATCGCAAATAATTTAATTATTAACTAAAACCTGGATTAGTCAATCGAAATATTAACCGATTTAAATAGTAAACCGTGTGATTAATTAAATTGCTCGACGTGGTAAAATAATTCAAAACGAGAATAACAATTTAAAACACCAGAAGAGAACTTATTTACGACTTTCCTGAAAATTTCACTTCACTACGTACCCGGTATTCCTTAAAACTCCCATTTTTATTATTGTGAAAAATCTCCTGATCACGTTATTCATAAGTGATTCTCATCACAAGGGGAGTGTCGCAATTGAAAATGTACGCCCTGATGCCATCCCCATGTTGAACTAGTAAAACTCATCGTTGTAGTCATCGTTAGTTTTTGTTTTTTTTTTATATTTAATGATGGTCGTTGACGTTCATTTAAATGGCTGTAAGATTACAAGCATGTGTAGTAGAAAATTATGTTAAAATATTTTGCTTCCCCTTTTTTTTTTGTAAATCAACAAGCAGGCAACCGAAGGAACTGACTTGGCCTTTTTGCAATTAAAAATTTCTAAAATGAAGCAAAAGGCCTTTGCAAGGCCGAACTATTTTCAAAGCTGCTACAAGTAGAAGCATGCGAAACATGATTGTGCATGTTACTTTTATGCAAGAGGTGGCGGTTGAAATTAGCTCGCTGAGTGAAGCATGTTTCAGATATTTTTCTCCTTTTTATTTCTTGCTAAATTAACGTGATTCTATTAAAATCCTATCAGTATGCTGCCAAAAATGTAATTGACATGGTGCACGATAATTATTGGAAAATCACAATAATTTTCATTAAAAGAAGAAAATTTTATTTGAGAAAAAAGTGATCGATTTTTGAGGCAGCTAAAGAACGTAATTGCCTTAAAATGTCTCTTGAGATATAAGAAAATTAATAGCAGCTCAAATAAGAAAATTTATACAGAAGAATTTTAAGAAAATTTTTGTATTTTCAAAATCTGTTCGGTAAATAATTTTTTGGGAATTTTCGTTTAAACTCTTTAATTTTGTGCTGATACTTTTTTCCCAAAATGTACTCAAAGTGATCAATTGAGGGCTTTTAGCTAGTTTCTATGCGCGTTTCACTGGGGCTTATGCAGATTATCAGGGAACCTTCACCCAACATTTCTTAGATATTATTAAATATTATTTCAAAATTCCACTTTAATAAATGAGAAGTCTAAAACAAATATCAAAGTCATAAAAAGAATTCACTGATCACTTTTATTTTTTTATTTTCTTAAGTTTTTATTCTACGATTCTGTTCTGTTTAAAGAATATTAGTGGTGTACTTTATACTCAAGTATGGTCGGCAACCGAGAATATATGGTCGCCAGAATGTTAGAATATCAAGAGAAATTGATTTTCATCACTTGTCGGATATAATACGCTTTCCTGCAACTGGCAACCCAAGTAACTTTCAGTTGCCAACCACAAACGAGGCACTGAAGTCTAGTTGGAGTCTTATTAAGCTCCACTCTAAATTTATTTAATATATTTATATAAGCAGCTTATAAGCTTGAAATATATTTTTGGAATAAAGCCTACCGTCTATATTTTCTATATCTACTGCCTGTTCGCCGTTAACGCAAGTTATCTTTCGATAGCATGAAATATATTTAAAAGAAAAAAGAATTCGTAAATATCGTTATTGTTTTAATTGGCTGGCTATCAGCCCGTAAACGGACGATAACTTGCGACCTCAGTGAACAGGCCGTTAAGCTGTGGTCATATATTTTGGCTACAGCAAACGCTTATTTAGACTAGTTTCTTAAGTCAAAGCCGAAGTAAATTTTGGTAAGTAAAAGTTTAATTCTCTCCTCTTGCAGTCTTGTTATCACCGCCGTGTCGCCCAATGTTGTTGTCACCGTAATGCTAAAACTGAAGGAGGAACGTTTGGGCTTAAACAGTGGCATTCATACCCTCATCTATGCCATGACTACGTGCAACGACGTGGTGGCCATATTTCTGTTTGGAGTATGCTGCGGCGTCATATTCTCCACGGGTGAGCAGCACAAATAAATTGGTTATACACTCAAAAACATTTTGTAACATTTTTTTAGGTTCTCTAACTGACCAGATTTTGCAGGGACCCATTGGAATTGGAATTGGTATAGTATTTGGTTACGTATATGGCCTTACGTTGCAGTTTGTACCCTCGCGCAACGCGGTAAGTTTTTGGTATTTTAATCTCACTAATCTAAAATATAGACTTGGATGGCACGAATAGAAAATTATGCAACATTCAACTAGGCCACCCCTAAAAAGTGGCAGTAAATAAAAATACACTTGAATAGTGGCAATGAAAGTGTAGCGGCTTTCGAAAGCAGCTAATCTGCTCAGCTGTGTAAGTTGAATATATAAAACTGATGTTGGTTGTCACTTAAGCTTTTGAATATTTATCATGTCCTGCTGAATGAAAGAAACTCTCTTACAACAATCGGCCCATAAAATTTTATATAATAAAGAATTATATTCACCACAGAATATTAATCACCACAAATTAAATACCTCTTTCCAACAACAACTACCCACACATTTTGTCTAACCTTTAAACTTGCCTCAATTGCTATTCTTTTTTAATTCTATAAGCAAACATACGTAAAGAAAATTAAAAGAAAAAAATATACAAACAATTTCAAGGTAAATATTCAGTTTGCAGTCAATGTACGATACATATTTTTTCTTACTTATTTACCTCTTCATCAAAAATAAAAAAAAAGGTAACGAAATAGTTTAAATATTTCTAAAAACAAAAACAGAGTAAAATGAAAGAAAGTCAAATAAATAAACCAGTCGAGTTGCAACTTGTTTCTAAATTAGAAATACACAATTTGCAGGGAAAAACCAACGAAGAAATAAAACATAAAAAAAGTTCCAAAAATATATAAAAATTTTATTGAAAAAAACTGCTGGTATTGCTTATGTGCTGTTTCGTTTAATTTAGCTCGACTTGCAGCAAATATTTGCAAATTAAATTTATTATGAACTCAGACATTTTGAAATATTCATGCAATCCAATCGGTAGGAACCGTAGCAACTTGTACAATTATTAAATCGTACAATGCAGGATTAAAATTCAAATTAAATTGCAGCGAAATTTATTTTACTTTTTTTTTTCAAGTAAAAAATTAAGGAGCAGAAATTAAGGTTAGGAAAATTTGGAGAGCAGAAAAATAAAACAAGTAAAAACTTTAATTTATTTTCTTGATATTTATAAAATATTTTTCAAGGAACAAGAGTACACATTCTCTGAAAATCTTTAAAATTTGTCTGAGTAATTAAAGCAAATAGAGTAAAAAGGAGCAAATTGCGTTTTTGTGTTGGAACATTCACACTTATCAAATATTTGCCCAACAAAGCGTAACCACTAAATTTTAATACAATATATATTGATTCAGAAAGGTGTATGTGTTATATATAACCAATAGACGGTGTCCTCGAATCCAATCTTAACTCAATAAAAGGTTAAATAAATTCTATAGCTATAAATTAGTATTTAGTGGTTACGTTCTTTTGGGCAAATGTTTGACCAGTGTGATCTTATCTTGAATTTCCTAAACGCAGAGTGATCTAAAAAATAGGTCCAAGGTAATTGTAATTTTTTGGCTAAATAACAGTCAAGTCATGACTGGTCCTGGTCAGACTGTTCCTAGTCATACCGTAGCCTGTGCCTGGTTTTTTGTAACTGGTGTGACAAGTTCTCGCATCGAAAAACTAAAGAATTATTATTATCATGCTCTTTATTGTAGGCTTATCCATAGAATAATATCTTAATTATTATAAAACCTTAAAAAAATTATTGATGCCTTCAGGAATATATTCTGACTCATCCAGTGTTTCACAGAGTGACGACAATTTTTTCGATGCGAGAAGTTCTCATTTCAGTTACAGAAACGGGGCACTGGTGTAGGTTTATCCATAGTCTAGAAATGCTGGTTATAGAGTAATAATAATAATAATAATAATAATAATAATAATAATAATAATAATAATAATAATAATAAGGGGTGTTATTTTTAGAGTGGTACAAGTTTAAATCGTAACAAAACAAGAAAATACATTTTTAATATCAATGAAAAGGATGTTAATTGAAAGACAATTTTATGAAATTATTGTTTAAATATGATTTCTGTCACGTGGACGTCACGGCTGGCGCATAGAAGGCGCAATATGGAACACAAATTTTCAACAACTTTTCGTAGCATTTGCGGCCGTATTTCACCGATAACTCTTCGAATGTGGACTTCCAGACGTTCAATTGTTTGTGGTTTATCAACGTAGATAAGCGACTCAGACATGACCCCAAAGAAAATAACCCAATAGGGTCAAATCACACGATCTTGGTGGCCCTTTGGGCCTTTACGTGGAATTTTTTTTTCATCAAAAGTTTCTTTGAGTAAATCAATTGTAGCGCCCACTGTGTGGCATGTGGCTCAGTCCTGTTGGAACCGCATATTAGCAGGATTAATGCCACATAATTGAGGTCCGAATAAATTTTAAATCATGTTCCTGTACCGTTCACCATTGACAGTAACATCCCGACCATCATCGTTTTCAAAAAGATATGGATCAATGACTCCAGCAGCGCACCAAACAAGAATTTTTTGTGGGTGTGATAGTGATTCGAGAAAAGCTCGTTGATTATCTTCATTCCAAATGCATTAATTCTGCTTGTCTACGTACCCATTCAACCAGAAATTTTGAATGGACGAGGAGTTTGACGAGTAGAACGATTATTTTGATTAACAATTTCATCGATTTGCACGCGTTGCTCTGCTAAAAGTCAAATCATAATGAAATTTCAAAGCAAATCAGCTGTTAAATAAGTGCTCAAATAGAGCAGTGATGCCAACTGACAGTTGTGATACTCTAAAAAAAACGAGTTATTTGGGAAACACTACAATTCTCGTTACAAATTTCTTGTTTGCTAATTTTAACAGTTCGGTTAATACGTTTTCATTTTCTTTCTTTTCCAAGCAGAGCGGATGAATTTAATTTGACAATTCCATTTTTTGCAATAAAAATTTCTTTAAATAAATATTTTGTTCCACAGTGAACAGCTTTTGTACGCAAAGCCAGCAAAAGTAATTTGAAGATAAACTTTTTATTTTCATTTAATCTTTTTAGTTCGATTTGATTCCTTTTATGTGCCACGTTAACTGTGTGTTATTCAAAATATAAAAATATTAAATCCTGCCAATAATACGACCCTTTCAATTAACTTCATGCATGCGTGCAGCACATGTTCTCCCAAAAGGCAACAGAATGAATTTTATTGAAAACTGTACCATTTGATTTATTAAATCTACGTTTTCTTTGAATGTAAAAGAAAATTAATATATATTTTTCTCTATCATAGAAAAGAAGGGATTAATAAATTATATTGGACTGCTGCAATTTAAGAACGCATTCCCGAACAAGAACAAAGGCAGGGTAACAAAGAAGCATGTTTTTTTGCATGAAATATATTCCAAAGCCAGAGAAATAATTTGTAAAAGTATTACTTTTCTATAAGTTAAATTAAAGGATATAAAAAAATTTGTGATTGGAATTTTAATAAAACTGGAACACTTTTCAAAGCGTTATTTGCTAAGAGTATTTCGATTTAAATGCACTTTTAAAATAAATGAATTTGGTTCCTAAATATTTTTCAATCCTTTAAAATTTAACTTAACGCTTTTACATCGACATGATATTAATAGATTCTAGTTTAAATGGTTTCAACCTGGTTTTGTCAACTTAAAAGCATTTTTAAATTGTTTTTAATTGTGTTTTTTTTTTAAATGCAGCCTTATTTTTGTCTGTGCTAAGTTGAGTGCTGCCAAATTAAATATTAGAAACAGCTGAAGATATTCAAGAACGCACAAAGAAATCGACCAAGTGATTTCCAAGCTTTTATTCATTTCATACAAGTATTTTTATAAATTAAAAAAAAATAATAATAAAAGAAAATATAACAGAATTTCTATTTAAGAGTCCAGAGTAAAATTTCTTATTTTTGTATACAAACAAAAACAGCTGCAGTACAGTTTGTGAATGAAGTGTTACAAAAAGAGAAGAAAAGAACAATAACAGATGCATCTATTTCTTTGAGTGATTAAATTTATAGTGAATAAATTTATTAAAAATTTTTTTTGCTAAAACTAGAATTTATTAAAACTTCCGTGTGATCGCAAAACCACAAGTTTATGGTTTTGACTTTCAGTATGAAAAATCTACTGACATGGAACTTATTTGACTTGCATTAACGCTCTATTTGGTTAGTCGTTATCGGTTGAAGGCTTAACACTTGTCACTGATCAGTATCGACTACGATCATGTAGTCAAGAGCGTATTGCAACAGCCTCCTTCGTTGCTGCTGTAGCGGAAATACGTTTTCACGGTAAAAAATTTAAAAGGCTGCAACGAATTTTCTCTTCTTTCGAGTGTCTGTATCTGAGCAGTCCACGCTTTCCTTTCGCAGTTAAAAAATACAATCTCAGCGCTGTCAACTCGGTGCTTTTCATACCGTTTCCCTTGCTTTTTTGATTCATTGATGAGACATATTTTTTTTTTTTTGGTGCCTTTTTGGTTGTGATGGCGGGGACTTAGAACCAAATTGAAGTTTTTTATATAAAACAAAATAAGAAATAAATAAATTTCTGTACTCAAGATTTATTATCACATAGAACCAGGTCACCTAAGACTTCGGTTTCACAGGCTATATTTACTTTCATAAAAGTCGTTTCGATTTTCTTAGAAAATTTCTTTCAATTCACGATGAACAGGCGGCCAATCACAAGTATGAGTTGAAAGAAAAGTTTCAGGTGTGTAACCGTTTTTCATTTCTTAACTTGTTCGCAAGAGGCCCATCAAGCGGTGATAAATAAGCACTCATGATGGGAACGCAGTGACTTCCGAGAACTTTGTTGTAACGAATTCTCTCTGTCTCTTTCTCTCTTCTCATATCACTGTATCTGACCAGTCAACTGGATGCTTTCCGCACTGTTTTTATAGTAAAAAAAAAAAAAAAGTAACCACAGGGAGTGTATCTATTTCCTTGCTAAAATTAATTTATCATGAATAAATTTATTGGACAAGCTGTTGGTTAAAACCTGAATTTATTAAATCCACTGAGTGAACGCAACATCACAGCTCTCACTAGTGATAGTTCTCATGAAGCTAAACGTAACTGCCTTATAATTATGATCGCCATATGAAATACGGGAGTTGCAATTTCCTCGACGAGAGAGAATTCATAGTCCAAAGTTTCTCAACAGCAAAAAATATATTTCACAGTCATCCAACAGTCGGTTAAAAGATGCTTCAATTTGTTATTTTTTTAATCTTTTTTCGTTGTTGTTCCAATCCACTGTTGCTCATAAATTTCTTTCAAAAATATGTATTTTAGTTTGCTTCCAGCAGCAGCAGCAGCCAAACTGAAGCACAACGTTTAATTTCAATATGACTAAAGGCGAAGGGTTTCTGCTGTTTTTTAACTAACAAGAAACGTTGAAGCAAAACAACATCAATGAAAAAGTGTAGCCGAAGAGTATAAATTTTGTAGGGCAGTTGTTGCTGCTGTTCTTCACAAAACAGGAAAAAAAGAAAAACAACTTTCATGGGCAAAAAAAGTTCAGGCTGTGATTTGAGCAGAGATTTTTTTTGCTAGATTTTTTAAAATCTAGATTCTAGAGATACATTTTGAAATGTACGAGGGTTACTATTTATGCTGTATAACTTATGTAAACTGTCCATAATTATTTCAGGGATTTCATGAAACTTTTTGAATAATAACAAAAACTGAAAAAGAATTAAGATCAACTAGATTATTTCAAATTAAATAATCCAGGAAAACTACAAACAAGAATTGGAACCTTTTATTTTAAATTTAAAACAAATTCGTTGCCAGAGTGGTTTATAAACCGATAAAGTTTACAAAGTTGCTATAAAGGGAAAATATTTAAAATTTTTTCAAAATCAACTTGCTGATTTTTGGCTATCAAGGATTTTTAGCCAGGGAGCCTAAAAACAGTTTTCAAAAATTATTAAACAAGAGTCGTTGGAAAGCTATACTGTCATATAATAGTATGAACTTCTACTCCAGAATTTATGGCGATTAAGAAATATTTTTCAGTGAAAAAGTATTAAGTTGTTAAAATGTGAATTTAAATTCGCTGCACATAAAATAAAACTCTTTCCGACAGTTTAATTTTTACGAAAAGTTTAGTTTTTCGATCTAAAATCGTATTAGTTTTTTACAATTTTTTCGTGTTTAATATATATTTCGCAACACCCAATTATTTTTATTTTAATAACGACTTATAGAATAGCATTGGAAGGTCGTCTCAATTAATATCCTTATTTTAAGGATATTTTTGTTTTACTCAGAAGTTTAATTTTTCCATCTGAAATCGTATCATTTATTTTGTTTTCTTTTTTAATGACGACTTATAGAATAGCATTGGAAGGTCATCTCAATTAATATCCTTATTTTAAGGATATTTTTGTTTTACCGAGGGGTTTAATATTTCCACCTAGAATCGTATAATTTTTTTATAATTTTTTCTTTTCTTTTTTAATGACGACTTATAGAATAGAAATGGAATGTCATTATGTTACATTGCGTTCAGTCTTAATTAATATAATTAAAACTATTTTAAGGCATTTTTTAACACTCGTAAGAAATCATCCTTGAAACACATTTTTGTTTTAATGAGCACTTGAATTTTTCTGTCTGAAATCATACTCATGTCTTTATCTTTTTTGCTTATTTTGTTTCTTTATAGTTAATTTTTATTGTAAAAACGACTTATGGAATAGCATTGGAAGTTCGTTATGTATTACACTGCGTTCAGTCTTAATTTATATAAAGTGAAGTTTATTTTTTGATAAGAAAAATAAAACTATTTTAAGGAATTTTTGTTCGTCTAAATTTAACTTTCGTAAGGAGTCGTTTATTTTCTTTAAAACAAGTTTTTGCCTTAGCGAGTAGTTTAATTTTTCCGTTTTAAATCGTACTCAAATTTTTTTTGTTTCCAATACAAATTATTTTTTATAGTAAAAACAACTTATGGAATAGCAATTGATGGCTATTTGTTACAATGCGTTGAGTGAAATTTTATATAAAGCGAGATTTATTTTCTAAAACGAAAATACAAAACTCCTTAAATGAACTTAAAAAGTCGCCTTGAAAAGGCTTAATGTATGACATAAAAATTAAACTCGTTGTTTTAAGATTTTCATCCGACCTTTTATTTTTACGTTGAACAAAATCAGTTTTAAATGGCTGTTGTGGTTTTCGAATTCGCTCTATAATTGTCATAAAGAGATTTTACAGTCCCTGTAAGTACCTAAATAGCAACCCTCGCATGTGTAAGAATAACAAATCTTTACAATTTCTTTTTTTCCCATTCTTTTTTTGCAAACAATATTGGCCCTTTATAGTAAAACTTTACAGAGTTTATATGCTGTCGTTGGAGTAACTCTTTTATGACCGCAAACTAACATTTATTCAGCTGCTACTCCGAGGGTACACTGAACCAAAATAAACGATGAATCAAAAAGGAAATAAAAGGAAGACATTTTTGTTCTAAGACACTTTTCGGAAGACTACGGCTACGGTTAAGCAAATTAGGCAGTTTAAAGAAATTAAAGCAAAAAAAAAAACTTTGATAGCAAATCAATATAAAGCAAGAAAAATATTTCTTAATATAGAAATAAAATAAAATTATTGACGCTTTTCATACACCATCCCACACAAGATCAATAGCTGCTCGGATTGCTGGCTCACTGGGGCGGTTATACTGATCGTAAAACAAGCGACGGGCTCTATGAATTGCGCCAACAATTTATTTTCATTTTTCCAAAGTAATTTTATATATTTGCAACACGATGCGACAGAACCGACTGTAACAAAACGACATCGTTTTTGTTTCTTTTTTTTTAATAAGATTTTGATTCAATTATTTCCTTCTTCTCCCAACCACCCCCATTTTACAACTGTTTTCATTTTCTTTCTTGCAGAACTATGTAAACGGTTTACGTTTCCTTTTGACCGTCTTGGGCGGTACTATCGCCGTAATGGGCAGCAAAGCTATCGGTTATCCATCGGCTGGTGCTTTGGGCTGCGTAACAGTTGCTTTCATAGCTGGCATTGGATGGAAGCGGCAAGAGAAAATGATGACAGCGTTGCAGTGGCAGGCATATGAAAATGTAAGTCTGACATTAATTTTATTGTTATTTTGTTAGCAGCAGCAATTATCGGTTCAAATTCAGAAAATTTCTCAGTTGAAAAATAATCTTTAGAACGCCAACGATTTATTTTAATTCGGTTGCATCGCTAAACGGTGTAAGTGGGTCACATTCTTAAACACACATACACATACACATACTTACACATACAGACCTTGTAACGGGAAGCTCCGGGGACCTCAAAAGGTGGAGATCTGATGAGAACTAATTTTTATTCAAAATAGGTTACAACTAATAACTTCATGGGAAGTTAAAAATACGATGTCACATTTATGACTCAAGGATAAATTAAATCTGAAATTTTCGACTTCATAATTTACGGGTTATTTACAGCATTTTTTTTCTACTAAAAGCTTAAAAGATAATTTAATGCAAAAAACAGTTGAAACGTCTTCGTTGTATCAAATGATTTGTGCATGAATTAATTGAGAATTAATAAAAACCATTTGCAATCGTAGATGTCGCAAGAAATCTTTATTTTTTTCGATTTTGTTCCATCCCTGCTATTTCACTTCATTACAATTCTAAGTACATTTCAAGTTGACAAACCCACTTCAAACACTAACAACAAAAATCAAGAGTTGTAATAGGCTGATGGATGCCTGCTTCCGCACACACACACACACACACACACACACACATACACAATGCATAAATGCACTTGAGTGTAAAATTCCTTCTATACATTTTGTGTGTTATTTCTCTAGTATTTTTCACAGAAATCCAACTCAATCTGGTGTGCTGGAGTATTATTTTGCAGTGATGGGGCAAAGTGGAGAATAAAAACAATACAAAGAGAAAAATAAAAAGAAAAAGAAGAAGTAGAAAAAAATATGAAAAGCATTTTACACTTTCGACTCAAGTCAACAACCAGAAAGAAGACATCTTATCAAAAAGCCAATCTTGTTGACACATTTAATTATAAAGACAACTTATGACATGTGATTTCATCTCTTTTGCTTTTATTTTATTTTTCATTAAGAGCGCTTTTTTTTTGTTTTTTATTTTTCCTGCACTTATCTCTGCTGTATTTTTCCAATTTTTTAGCAACAGTTTCTTTTTTATTGGGTTTCTTCTTGCCAGAGTGGCAACAGCAAGATTATTAATGCATAATGAAATGCAGTTCATTGGAAGTGAGGAGGAATGGAGGAATGGAGGAAGACGAAAAAGAAAGTGTTCAATTTTAAGAATTGTTATATTAAATTACACTTTTTGTGTTGTAGAGTATTAATACAAGCATACGTATTGTATATGTGCATATGTGGGAGTGTGTGTGTGTGTGTTTGGTTTTAAGCAAAGTTATTCATTATGCACACGCACAAGCCAAGAAATGTCAATTCAATTCTATCAACATTGACATTTTGCTAAGGAATATAAAGAAATCAGTTTATTAACCCTGGATGGATACTATCATATATCAGATTTGCTTATGTCTTCGTTGAATCGACGAAAAATTTTTTTAAATAATTCTAGCGCAACAATTTTTAAAGATAAAACACGAAAAAATTATTTAAAGAAAAGATATATAACATAAAGACATTTTTTCTCATTTAAAATTCATATCATATAGAGTAAATGAGCTTCCTCGTCTAGGGTTAAAATTAAAATGGCAAAGACAAACACTTCTAATTTTCAACTTATGAAAACTTTACCAAAGAAAACTTCCCACAACGACTTATTCAGTTACAAAAATATTACTAATAACTTTAATTTTATTAAAAATTCTTTGTTGCCTTTAAAAAGCACCCACAACTTTAAGCAGCATGAATTAGGAAAAAATACCCTTCTTCTCAGGGTTCTTTGTGTGCTAAAGCAATAAAACAACAACATCTTTCATATTCTCAGCATATTTTATAAATGTGTTGGTGTGTATTTTTATCTGTGTTTGCTTGTAGGCGCATACAAGACAAACATTCTTTCTTACGGGCGAACGCATTCAATTCAAAGAGAGAAGAAAACAACAAACAAACAAAGAAAAACAAAAACAAATAAACACCAAACAACACACGCACACAAAGAAAGAATGTGTTGGAAAAGTATTTTCAATAAAAAGTGCAAAAGTTAGTGCTGCAATAATAGGAAAACATCAGCAAAGCAAAATGAAAACAACACACACTTCTACACATGAAACTGCCCACTAGATTCATACATTCTTCATTCATTCATTCGCTCATTCTCCCATTCATTCATGCATTCATTCGTTTATTTATACGAGTACCGTAAGGAAACAAGAAGCAAATTAAAAACTTCTCTTGAAATAATACCTGCTGATTACTGTTGTTGTTGCTGATGTCTTTCTGTTATTGTTGTGTTCCTCTTTTCTTTTTTTTTTTTTTTTTGGAAGAGAATTAACAACTGAAACAACAACACTAAATAAAATATGCAGAGTGGAAGATATTGAATTGCTGGCAAATAAAAGAGAAAAAAAACAACAAAACTATTGATGGATAATTTACAGTAAATTTGTATTGCAGAAGTCAGATTCAAGATTTAGTTTTGAGCAAATAAACTTCAAGGATTTCTAATATAAAAGTGAAGTAGCAGTAGGATTTTGCTTTACTCATAACATTTATCAAAGATTTATTTAATCAAGTCTTATGCAAATTTATTATATTGAGAGGAGTACTGCGTTGTAATTCTAACAAAATGGGCGTCATTCCCTGAAAGTTGACCCCAATTAAGCCAATTAGAGAAGCTGATTTATTACCTTTTTGCATAAAAATTATGAGAGGCTTATAAGAATGTATTATAGCAAATTTCATATGAAACTTTGTTTAATTACGCTGTTATTAGACTCTCATAAATTTGATGAATAAGAAAGATATATATATATTTGATGGATTTTTTTCAAAATGAATCTGAAGGCGAAAAATGCAGGAATCGGAATCCCGATATTCTCTGAATTGATCGAAAATATGTTAATTAAAAAATCTTACCTTCGATATTGAATTTAGATTGAAGCTGCTGGTTTCCTTTATCACTCATTTATAAACACTTTACACAAATTTAATATTTAAACACAAATTTTTCTTTTTTAAAACAGACCATATTTTGTGGAATTTTCCATCTTTCCAATTTACTTTTATGAATACGATATTTATTATTTATTTACTCTTATTTTTTCCATTTTTATTGAATACTCCACTATTTTCTTCACTTTAATTATTGCTTTTTTTATTTTTTTATTTTTATTTTTTTCACTTGTTGACGAGCACTATTTCCATACCGACTAAATCAAAAATATATTGAGTAGAGTCACGAACCCGTTGTAATTTACTGTGCCGTTTCAAAAATAGGTCACCTGAAAAGAAAATATGAGAATAAGAGAAATTAGTTGAAAAATTAATATATAATTAAAATTTAATAAAAAATATTTGCAAAATTTTGTAAAAATAAAACTAAAAGGTTTTAATTTTACACCAAAAATATATTTTCAAAATAAAGTTGAAACGGAAACAGCTGCTGTCAATGATAATTTTTTTTTTTTTTTTGCAAAACTTCTCACGTTCTTATTTTTATAGTTTGCGGTTTAATTCAAAAAGTTCTACTGAAAACCCTTGTTTCTAAATTAAAATATTTTTGCTTCATTGTTTAGGGGTTACGTTTTTTCGGGAAAAGAAAGAAAAAACACATGCTTTTCGATCGGCTTCTTTGAAATTTATTTTACAACGAATAAAAGGAATTATAAAAAGCTGGTCTTCTCACTTATCCGTAGCAGCATTTCGAACAAAAAGACGCACAAGTACATGCATGCTGATGCTTGTTCATGCAAAGATTTGTCTCAATTGAAAAGCTAAATCTGTTGCATATTTCGCGGCGCATAATAAATTCCTCAACGACACAATTCCATGTATTTTCATATGTCAAATGTATAATCGAAAAGATTTTCCTTCGACGCAGTTGTGTTGAGAGTCAAAGACGAATTTTTCCAAATTATGCTTTAAACACAATAACGACAACAGGCTACACGAACACCGACTACAAAAGCCGTTGGCTACAATCGTTGCCTCGTAGTCAGCTTCTTAATTATTTTTAGAACGACATCACCAAATCAATAACCATGTGTTGTTGTTTGTAGTACAATTCCCGTCCAAGGCCAGTGTAGCCGCTCTTATATATTAAATATTCTTAAATAGTGTTATTCCAATAAAATATATTTAAAGTCCGCAAAATATGACAAGAAATCATTTCATTTGCTGGGAAATAAAGTTTGATGTCTCTTTTTGTATAATAAGACTATAAATTTTCAAGTTTACGATATTTGAATTTATTTATATGAAACTGGCAACATTGCATCTACTCATTGTCGCTGACCGAAATAGAAATTAATTTAATTTGGCTACAACCACAAAAATAGCACCGACAAAAACCTGTAGCCGTGTTGCCTGTAGTAGTAAAAATAATCATTCTCATATACGCAAATGGATTCTATATCTGACAAGTTGTAGTCTGTAGTCTACTGTCGTATTTGTGTTTAATGCTTTATGCCTACAATTTAGTCAAATACAGGCACCAGCAGATCTCATTTTTAAAAATCTTTTGATTTCAAGGCTGTCAACGAAAAAACTGACGATTTCATACAATTTTTCAGTTCCTTCACTAGAAGAATATTTGCCCTCAAAAGCGTAACCACTATGCGGTAATGAAAAATATATAATTCAATTCAGACCAGCGTTTATTGAGTTAAATAGTTTCCAATAGTATATATGAAATCTGAATGATCTTGTCACTATATTTTTTCTTCACTGTTTAGGGGTTACGCTTTTTTGGGCAAATGTTTGCCAAGTGTAATCGCAACTTAAGAAATGCTAAAAACCAAGAAATTGCTTTTTTTATATTGTAGAATTTAAGACTTTTAAAATATATTTTTTTTTATTTAAAAATTCCCTGATAATTAATAATTATTCCAGCAAAATAAAATATGATATTCATAAGCTTCTGTTGGTTTCTTTTTTGCAGGCAAACGTTGGCAAACGCCTGGATTTACTATGGAAATTTTTAAAGCCCGTCTCCTTCTCACTGATTGGAAAGGAAATTAATTTCGCTATCTTAGATGGCAGAGTCGTGGGCTACGGTGCTCTGTTGGTGTTGATAGGCAGTGTGGTAATTAATAAATTTTTACATTTTATGAAACTTAAACATGTTACCTTCCAGGCATTATTATGATATTGAGTTTCGTGCAAAGCCAACAGAGAGAAACAAACGAATTTGCAGCAAAAGCTTTTGAAGAATTATTAAAACGGCCTTTAAGAGTTTTAATGAAAGAATGTTTATTAAACTTTGAATTAAATAATTTTTTTAATTATTTCAAACAGATATTTTAAGCGCAATCTGCAGGGTAAATTGGAACAAAATTTTAGAGTCGTTAAAGTCATTAAAATATTTCCTAGTGGGAAGTTAAAACTGCATCTTAAATTGTCAGTTAACAACTTTGAAATCAAAAGATTTCTAAAAATAAGATCTTTACGATTTGTAAAATATGATTCCTGGCAGGTGCCTTTATTTGATTAAATTATGAGCATAATTTGGAAAAAATTCGTCCTTCATTCTCAACACAACTGTATTAAAGGATGAATTTCTTGACGCATACAGTCGTCGTCAAAAATAAAATACATTTAAGCATATGCAAATACATACAACTACATCCTCGAGGAATTCATTATGCGCCGCGAACTATGCAACAGATTTAGCTTTGCAGTAGAGCATGAAAATGCATCAGCATGCATGTGCTTGTGCGTCTTTTTGATCGAAAAGCTGTTACGGATAAGCGAGAAGAACCGTTTTTTATAATTCCTTTTATTCCTTATAAAATATATTTCAGAAAAGCAGATCGAAAAGCATTTTTTTCTTTCTTTTAGGCATTTAGATCCTTAAGGATTATACAAGTATTTTTAGATTGTATTTATTTTCTATATTCTTATTAGTTCTTAATTTTAGGAAGTCAAAACAACAACAAAATAGGAGGATTTTATTGCGTCTTGTACAGGAAAGTTAAAACGATCAATCATGTCACAGAGTTCGATCATGTTCGAAAACGGGCTTTATTTTTCATTTCGGTTTATCTGTTCCTCTGAAAACGATTAATTAAAAAATTTATACAAATTTAATTATTTTTAATATTTAGACAAGAACTATAACCAACAAATGAAATTATTTGTTAGATTAAGACAAGAATTATTTTTAATATCATGAATGGAATTATCTAATAAAATTTAAAAAGATTTCAGGACGAAAAACTCACGTGCTTTAGAATAAAACAATTCTGCGCACAAAAATTAATATGAAGAAGGCCAGAAATAAATTTTCTAATGTTTATTACACTGTTTCCTTAAGATAATAATGTCTAGAAAGATATACATACACACTTGCCTGCAAACATATGCAACATTTGAAACACAAAATATGTTATATTTTTAACGCTATTAAGTTTATTTTTGTTCATTCTACAGTTTCGTTTGGTGTTCGCTTATTTATCGACATACGGCGGAAATTTAACGAGAAAGGAACGGGGCTACATAACAATCTCCGGTTTTCCTAAGGCCACTGTGCAGGTTAGTTTTCTTCTTAATGCCGTTGATTGAAATTATTAAAAAAACAACAATATTTTACAAAAATTTTATATAAATTTACAAAAACAAAAATAATGCCAAAAGATTTTTAAATTGGGTTTAATGGAACTGCAGTTACCTAATAAAAAATTTAAAAAATAAATTTCTTGTCAATAGTCTATTATAAACCACCAGGGCTGGCTCAGAAGTAGTCTGATCCAAAATCAATTTCGAATTTCTATTTGCAATGGATGTGGCCGTACACCCGCTATAACACGGTGAATGTTGCCCTACAAGAAGTCAATAATTTTAGACTGTTCTCATATTAAGTAGCGCTCAAGGGTTGAAGGGGGTTCTATTTTTGTTATGCTTTTTTACGGAGGGGGGCAGGGAGTCTACAAAAATTTAAAATAAAAATATTTGCGATTTTTGTACAAAATTTTTTTTAAATTTATTTATTATGAATCAATTTATAGAAATACATTCACTGAAAGATCATAACGTAAGATTCTGTCAAGCGGAGAAAAAAAAGTGTTTTTGATGCTCCTAAAATTATGCCCCACTTAATGTGAAATATTGGCAAGAAACAAGTTGCGTAATATGTGACGTAAAATGTTACGTACACCACTGTAGACTAGCGACTTCATTTATCCCTACAAAAAGTAGTCTAGCGGCGTTAAGTGCCACAATCTTCGACGTCAATTTATGGCCACGATGCGTGCCACAATGCGCTTACCACACGTTTCCTTTAATAAAACAATTCTGGCACGAGCTAAGTGACATCTTGCGCCATCTAGTGGATATCGCAGCTCCTGCACGTCATGGTTTTTAAAGTGATAAACGAAAAAGTCAGTAATCAAGACTCTATAGCAGTTACAACTGACAGTAACGCTTTGACCGCCATCGGTTTTTAACCCTGAATGGTTACTCTTCATTATTCCACTCTTCATTGAGTTGAAAAACAAGAATTTCTGGAGTCAAAAATAAACATAAATATTTTTAGTTGCATATTTTATTAAAAAAAATAATAAAAAGAAAATAATAATATAATATAAAACCTTTTTTTTTGAGAAGAAAAAATTTTTAGCTAAAGAAATTAAAAGATTTCTTGCGGTTATCGACACTATTTTTGCAGTTATTAAGAATATCATGGAAAACCCCTCCGCGGTCAGATAGCGGCTTATGCGAAATATTTAATTGCTGTTAAGGTTGGAGCGAAACTAATACATTCATCAAGACTTGTATTTTGATTTTTTATATTTTACAGGGGTCGAAAAATAGCGAGAAGTGCGATTAGGGTAGGAAAAAAGCCAGCCAAGGTGGAATAAAAATGTCTGAAAAATTAAGAAAATGTGATCTTTAACTTCCGATACTTTTTGAGTTCTGGTTTATTTAAATTTATTTAATATTTTTAGTTATTCCGCAAAATGTTGGGTAAAGGTTCCCTGATGGTCGGCAATAGCCCCCGTGATATAAGCAGAGAAACGAACAAAACGCCCTCAATTAATCACTTTAAATTTAAAAAAAATCTTGGGAAGAAAAGAATCAGCAAATTTAAAATTGTAAAGGAAGTTTCGAGTAACATTTGCTTCCCTATTCATATCTCGTGGGGTGTAAAACGAGTGTTCTCTTAACGATTGTCTAACTTCAGCACGGCTGAATAAAAATTGTGTTTATTTGGTTGCTGTTGTTGTTGTTCAACCTCAACCTCAACAAAAACTTTTCTATTTCCAAGTTGGAATTTTTTAAAATGTTATTATTATATTTTTCATTTCGTTCTTCCATGTCGTCCTGACTGTCCATGTGGCCCAGCTACTCATATGTTATGCTGCAGTGCGGTCAACTGCGGTTCTGTTGGGTTAAATATGTGGTTGTCACTCGTAACATTTCTTCCAGCCGCTGGAACAGTTGTTTCAGTTCCTGTTTTTTTCTTTTGCTCCTGTTCTTTTGTTCCTTTTTTTGGACTATTTCGTCTAAATTGAGCAACATTAGATCGGGGGGTTTTTTTTTTTGTTTGTTTGTGTTTTATTAAGGATTCAGTTTTGTTTTCTCTGGATTAGCTTGTGGCCTTTGTCGTATGTGTCCGCTACAAGTGCACGAATCATTTTAAAAATATTTATTTGCTTTTATTTCGAAACCAACTGACCGACGAACAAACCAACTGTTTGCAGACGTTAAATAAATTCGTGTCATATAATTTATTGGTCAAACTTTAGCAGACTTTGAAATTAGTTGCAGAACTTATAACAAGCGAAAAGTTTTTATTTTTTTATTTTATATTATTTTATTAAAGAGCAGTTTTGTTAATGATTTGATAAAAAAAAATATTTTCATAATAAAAAATGACTTAAGCCTGGAGTTCAGGAACTAGAAAGCTGACGGCAGCACTTGTAAGATGAAACAATTTATGAAAAGCATTTTCAACAATTTTCATTAATATATAAACGTTTTAAAGGCTGTTTTATCACATACAGACGTGGCTATAAATTAATTACAGCATTGAAATTCTCCCTCTGATGCATCAAGACATTTAAAGTAACTTTTAGTTGTAGAAAATTTTGTAAATATTTTGTACAACAAATTTAACTCCCGTTTATTAAACATAGAAAAAAGCAAAGCTTAATAACTTCTGTTCAGCTCCCGTCAAACAACAAACAGCCATGAGTCACAATTGGCATGGTATTTTACAATAAAATAGTTACTTTTTTATTAAAAGACATTTTTTCTAATAGAATTATAAAAAAATATACTGATTCCATACAAAAAAGCCGCACAGATTATATTAAAGCAGCAATTTAAATAAGAAAACACACACACACAATGACACTAAGCAATTGACTAAACGTATTCATAAAAGCACTCTCCTCCTTCAGTTGTAATAATTTTTTAATATAAGAAGATTTTCCTTGTTTTACAAACACCAAAAAAAAAAAAGAAAAGAAAAACTTAAGCAAAGCAAATTTATATAAAACAACTGCCTGGCCAAGAGGACAAAACAATGGCAACTATATTCAGAGGCCAAGCGCCCATCTTAACACATCTCATCACTTCTCGCTTCTGTGCTCCAATCCCCTGTGGTTCGCGAAAGGGCCAGTTAACTTGTCATCCGTGGTAATTAACTCTTGACAAAAATAATAACACAAAAATTTAAATCCCAAAATAAGGCCAGTGTTTTCTCAAACCCATTCACTTTTCTTATTGACTTTGGAGAAATTTTCATATATCGTGGTTTCTTATGACACATCCCATTCGTGTCACTTTTATTTTAAAAGCGATTTTGTTGTAAAAAAAAATTTACTCAAAAAGGAAAAATTGATATAAAATATATAAAGGAAATAAAAATTATATAAAATATAAGCAAAACCGTTTACCCTCTAGGCCATTCCAGTAACTTCCCGCTAATTGGGAGCTCAAAGTTATCGTGACCTGGTTTATTTTTGCTATTCTACGCTTTTGGGCTCTTCGAGTTAAGGCGCTGTTATTTAAATTTTCAAATCACCCGATTTCCATGTGATAAGCGCAGATCAAATTGGTTTTTGATTATTATACAAGAATTGAGAACTTTAATTGATCAGATATATAATTTTAGAGTTTTTAAAATTAATCTCTTTTTTGGATTTTTTTCCTGCGGGATATTTCATGAACGGATTAACCGATTTTGGACCAGGTTCAAGTAAATTGACTTGGTTTCTAAAAGCTGACTAGAAACAGATCACTTATTTACACTTACACACACACACACTCAAAGAAACACACACATACATAAACACATAGTAGAGGGGATTATCTTGGAATTAATTTCTTATTGTAATTATTTTTCAGAATTAGTCAGGGAGGCCTTTTAGGACCTCAAAACGTGGCCATCTGAAGAGAACTCTATTTTTTTTTCAAAACAGGGCAAAACCAATAACTTTCCGATTCTTGAAAATATTCAATATTCTAGTTACACTAGACTGAAAATTTTGCTCAATAAATCCAAAGAAACAATTTTATAATTTTTTTTCCAGAAATTCTGCGAAAACTTCACGAATTTAATGAAAATTTCACAATTACTTTAAAAACGTTCCATTGGATGGCTGCACTGACTTTCAGAATTGCCTGGAAATATTTCAGTGGAACTAAAAACAGCATTTTAAAGCTTTTTAGAAACTAGTTTTATATAAAAAAATATATTCACTTTTTTGCTTAAAAATATTTAAATACCAGGGGGCAAACTTCCACATTCGATAACGTTCGAAATTTCAATACAATTTCACTACAAAATTTTAATTGTCATCGAATGCCGTTATTTGCCCACTGTTCTGTAATAAAATTATTTTTTTTTGCTTTCCATTCTTTAAAACTGGAATTTTTTTTTCAAAATATAAAAATTTTTGATTTCATAGTATTCATTAAATACATTCGTTGTTTCAATCAAGATTTTGTTAAAATTATGAAAGTCTGCTTTAATAAATGCACTCACATTTTAAACTTTATTTGGGCCGAAAATCGATTTGAATGATCATTTTAATGTGACAGTGGGATTATTTCATGGTATTAACGATCCTGCTTCAATAAATCAATAACATTATTTCAGTTTATCAATGAATTATTTTCACTGTATCAATGAAATTATTTCATTGAATATATACAATTATTTCTTCATTCTTTTGATGAAATTACTTCCTTGTATCATTAAAATTGTTTAATCTCAAACGAACTACCGGGTCTTTTAGAAGTAAAAATTAAAAGCAAAACTACATGAAAAAATCTGAAGAAGAAATTTAAATATTTGAACCTTCCAAGAGCAAAAACTAAAGAAATACATGCTGGCATTGAGAAAACCGCATGTAAACATTAACATGAAAAAAGTTGAGAGGAAAATTAAGGAATAGAAATACAAATCCACAATATCTAAAATATTTATGAAATAAAAAAATTTAGCAAGAATTAAAATAAGAAAAAAGTTCTACAAAAATATTAAAGGTTCAGGCCAACGGAAAATAAATAAGCCAGCGAACAATAACTTGAGCAGCAAAAGTTGTAATATTTTGTATGAAAATTTTCTCAAAGTATTTTAATTTTGTAAAATTTTATGCTTTTTAAAGAGGATATTTTTTAGTTCCATAAATTTAAGGCAGCTAAATAAAACAAATTTAGTGATAATAATAGAGTGAAAAACATGAGGTTTTGGAAGGACGCTGCAACCTCTATATAAGGTACTTGCGATAGAAATTTATTACGCCTTTTTAATTATAAATTAGTTTAAGTCTTTTTGTTGATACTGTCACATTTTCACTCTTCGTCCTTAAAAATTTAAGCAGGAGATATATTTTTCTCTCCATCTTTCCCATACAAACCAAAAGTTTGCCGAGAGTTCAATATTTATTTATATTAAATTTGCAAGAGCAGTTTATATCCGCGTAAAGCTTGGCCGCGCCAATCCAGCGACGAAGTTCTGCTACAATAGGGTTGTTAATTTATTTAATTACACGTTTGTTATTCAGAATATTTTAGTTATTTTCCCATCAAATCTAAAACCCTTTTTTAACACTTTTATGCCAAGAATTGAAGCAAATACTTGTAGTGTGCACATCAGCACGAGAATATCTGTTGAAGCATGTAAATTTTATAAATATTAAGAGACGAATGGATACCTAAAAGTGAACCAGAAAATAAGTGATGGGCAAAAGATATTAAGAACATCGGTAAGCCTTAAGACAATATATATATATATATATATATATATATATATATATATATATATTTCTCAGTTTAAATTCACGGAGTGTCTTAATTTCTCAGAAGAGAGATATATAATTACAATATTTAAATAAGAATTTAATTCTGTAAGGGAATACACACTTTTTGGCTTCAGATCAGCAGCTTAACCGATTTAGGAATCTGTAGAACTTTAAAGATCGCTGCTATTAAATTAGCGGGGATATAATTTATGACTTCAACTACTTTAAGCTACAAAATGGTAGAACTATCATGCCACTAAAGATGTGTTAATAGCCATAATCGATAGTTTATTAGCGATGCGTTTTTAAGTAGGAAATTACAGTGGCGGCTTGTATATTAAATACAGCTGAAAGTCAAAAATTAATATAGTCTTGAAACTTGTTTGAATTTTGTATTGAAAAGCTTATAAATTTGCAAAAAATTTCCAAAACTTTGCGGCTGAAAATGTTCGTCAACAACATGTTAGCTGGGATACTTTGCCAAAGTGTATAATTATCCACAAGATGCGAACATTTCATTTATTCATTCTCACACTTACAGAAGAACATTCTGCTTTTTGTATGACACGATATCATTTGCCATGGACTTGTCATTAAAAACACATTTCTTAAGTTGGTTCTCCTCTTTCCATTTCTCGACGAAAAAAATTTCATAAGCAAATTGTATGGACATCTTTCGTTAATGAGCACAAACAACTTTAAGGGCTACAAGAAAATAAATAAAAGAAATAGAGTGCAGAGAAATAAAATGTTAAAAGAAACAACATTCTTTTTATTATTTTAATGAATCAATGGAATCTGGTCAGTTTTATTTTCTACTTGAAATTCGCTTTTCAATAAAACTCGTACAACAGCCGCAACACTGCCAACAATAACAACAACAACAACAACAACTTCTCACAAAAGACAAGTGAACTGCAAGCAAGTGGAGGAACTATGAAGAGTATCTTCTGATAAGGTGATGTGCACAGTGGTCTTGTCAGGTGTGCTACGGTCTATTCAAATTTAACAAATATATTATAATCTTTTAATAGAAAATAACGTACTCTTTGCCAGTGAAAAAAATTAAGCATCTCTTAATTGCTGGCTTAAAGAGCGCCATATAATCCTGCCCATTATTATATATGATGACATCTCGACTTCAAGACTTCAAACAAATATTTTGTAATGTCTATCAAAGAGTTCAGAAATATAATATATTAAAATTTAAATCAAAAATTAAATTTTAAATATGAAATAAAAATTATTCATAGATTTAAACCGAATCGAGCACATAATAGGCCGGGATACTTTTACACGCTTTTCACTAGCTTCTCTTGTGTGTTTGCTTGTTTGTATTTGACCCTCCTATTGTGCCTTCCCGCAAATACTCAATATCATTAATAATGCTACTAATACAAGACTGTTAGTGTGGTTCATGTTCTCATCTTCTCATAAGGTGCAAGTATTTTTACCTTCATTCGAAGAATATTAAATTATATAATAAAAAATAAGTTTTATTTAAAAAAAGCAAGTAAAAGACACAGAAAATTGAACTAAAAAATTATTAAAAAATTTTAAATTTGGCCTAAAATGATAATAAACTAAAATGCAATAATTTTTGTGATAAAAAGTCTTGTTCGCCTTTAGTTCTACTTCTCCTTTATAGATCATCCGAAACTTTTTTTGCAAAGTCATGCTTGGATTTAAGCTTGTTGCTATTTTAGTCGTGTCTTAAAACTTATTTTCAATGTTCAAGTTTGATTTGCTCCAAAATCATGTTGTTCAGATGGTTTATATTAAATTTATTTTGAATAAAACTACAAGTTTATTCATTTTAATTGCATTTGAAAAGAATGGAAGTGAGAAAATATTAAACGGGTGCTAATTTAGATGAATTAAAAAAAAAATTTAAACAAAAATATTTTCTTTAATTAAAAAAATTTTCAAACGGAAATTTTGCATACTTCAAGCCACTGTGCCGCGGCAGCTACAAAACGAAATGGATGTCAATAAATATGAAAAGAGAAGGGAAACTTAAAATAATACGTAATAAATATGAAAATGAATATGGATTTGCAGGACAACATATGTAAGACTATATGAATACAATGTAAATCGAATTAAATGAATGAAAAAAACAACAAAATGGCGCTACTGAATGAATGAATAAATTAATGGTTTTAAGAGACGACGACGATGATGATGATGACGATGAAACTGTAGCAGAAACAAATAAGGCTAATGGAAAATATGTACTTATGTATGTGGGTGTGTGCTTTTGATTTACTGCTTGCCTGCCTGCCGTCTTCTTGGGTTAAAAGTGTTTCGGCAAAGTTGTTGTTCATTTCCTGAAGGAAGCAATAAAATTTATGAATGCGGCAGAGTCGGAGAATTCTTTTTTTTTTATTTATCCCATGTTTTACATACGAAACTAATGATCAGCACAAATTTCATGAAAATGTTTGCTAGAAATGAAAAGGTGAGAGAGAGAGAGAGTCTTTTTAATAGTTGTTCAAGATCGAAAATGTATTAGAGTGGCATCAGATTCAGAGTGGTTTTTATATTTTTACAAGTGTGAGAAGCTTTTCAAAGAAGATCAAGAAGATCATTCACATCTTCGTCCCACATCGACAACCGATGAAACATCGCAGCATAATTACAGGGACGTCTGATCGTGCAAAAGCCAAGATCATTCTAAAAATCTAGAATTTTTGATATCGGAAATAGTTGAATGATGTCAACAGCGATCCAGATATTCTCAAAACGATCACAAGTGATCATAAGCGAAGTATCAGCGGTGGTCATATTGTAATAAAAGAATAGGAAAATTAAGAAAAACATCCGAAATGGTGGAAAAACGATTCATTTTGTATTACGATAATGCACCTTCTCATTCGTTTTGGCTTGTTTGTAAGTTGTTGCCCGAATACAGTTGCGTAATCATGACTCCTCTAGTGTATATACTAAATTTGGCCCACTGTAAACTTCGCCCTTTTTAAGGGAAAGAATTTTATTTTTGTTGTAGGGATTAGTCCTACATATGCAGTGCGTTGTGACGGAACCACAAAGCAGGGGATAGTGTCGAGAAAACAGATGACGACAGATTAGAAATTAATTTTTTTTTTTCACAGCGCCGAAAAATTCGACTCCATATTGATGACTGAGATCGGAGTCGAACCCGAATTCTAAGGCATCGTAGGCTTGTGTCTTACTACTTGTGCCACGATTGAGGAGATAAATACCGAAACGCGGAGAGACCTCAAGGGCGTGTTTTTTAAAAGTGTTACAACTTTAAGCAGGCATCACTGCTTTTTTTGAGCAACCATTTATGAAACGACTTTTAGCAGAGCAGCGCGTGCAAATTATTGGAAGTGTTAATCAAAGTAATTGTCTATTCATCAAAGTCCTCGTCCATTCAAAATTTTATTTTCCTATGGAGCCCATTTCTGGTATGGGTACGTAAATAAGCAGAATTGTCGCATTTGGAATAAAGAGAATCCACAAGCTTTTGTCAAACTAATTGGCCCCCAAGATCGGGTGATTTAACCCTATAGGATTATTTTCTTTGCGGTTATGTTGAGCCATTTGGCTTCGGCAATAACCCACAAACAATCGAATGTCTGAAAATCAAAGAGTTATCGGCGAAATATGGACGCAATTGCAGAGAAAAATTTTCGGAAATTGGTGCTTTAGATTGCGCCTCCTACGCGCCAGCTGTGGTGGCCACATGCCAGAAATCATATTTAAACGTCAACTTCATAAAATTTTCTTTCCAATAGAGCCCGTTTCATCTATGATAAAAATATATTTCCATGTTTTATTATGGTTCAAAAATGTGTAACCCTAAAAAAACACCCATTAATTATATATTTCTTAATATATAGTTTTTTTTTTAAAGTAAACTGCTGCTCATATTTTAAATAGATTTTTCATGCCGTTATTTTTAATTTCTGTTCATAATTTTGGCAACAAAATGGGGTCCCCTTTAGATTTGTGAGGTTATAAAAGTGTCACTTTTAAAACTCTTTAGGATTTTTTTATTATAAAAGAGGCAGAAGCAAAACGGAACCGATTCCAATTGTTTGATTATAATTTTTATAAACAGACGAATATTTACTTCCATATAAAAAAAATATTTCAAACTAAAAACTGGAAACTGCTAAATATTGTTTCGAACAACTTCATCGTTTACAACTCATAAAAAAACTTCACCAGCAAAATTGAGGGCCAAAACTATTTAATTGTAAAACCGGCAGGCATTTGAAAAATGTTGACAAACTTGTTTTTTATGCGCGCGTGTGTGTGTGTGTGTGTGTAACAAAATTACTTTCACATCTCCCTTCTTTTATCGTTGCAGGCCGCCTTGGGTCCGATTGCCTTAGACTTGGCGCGTTCACTAAATGCTGATGCAGAGCATTTATCATTGGCCAGTAACGTCCTAATTATATCCGTCTTAGCCATAATATTTACTGCCCCATTGGGTGCCATATTGATGTTGCGTTTAGCACCACTTTGGCTCCAGCACAGTCCCTTAAACAACGATAATTTGGCTGATGACACTAGAAGGAGAGAATACGAGGATATGACGACCGGCTACAGCACCACACCCAACTTTGTTGCTACAGAGCCAGCGGGTAGTGATAATTTCGACCGCAATCAAAAGTCACTTTAATTCGAATAATAAGAAATTGTAACCAAAAGTCAAGCTGTTTTCCTCAGGACAGTGCGGAAAAACTTTGTTGAGGCTGTTTGAAGAGCGCAGAAGTTGGCCAATTTGAGCACAAATTTACATAAAGAAAATACAATTTTTATATATAAATTTCTATTCAAATTTAAGTACATGTTTTAACTTAATAGTGGTATTTAATAAGTTAGGAAACAAGGACATACTTCATTATCCAGTGGGTGTTCGCTTTAAGAGGCCGCTTAAGGGTACAATCAGACGAGGCAAATACTTAACGAAATTCCTTTAATCACACGCAATTCATGAGTGTGACCTTCTTCTTTAAACCAAAATATTTTAAGGGCTGTTTAGTTTCCAAATTAGCAACATATTTATGTACAAAAAATTA
The DNA here is from genome assembly GCA_963675445.1 of Linnaemya vulpina. Lineage (NCBI taxonomy): Eukaryota > Metazoa > Arthropoda > Insecta > Diptera > Tachinidae > Linnaemya > Linnaemya vulpina. Next base: position 8,114,775 of record OY776277.1, read on the forward strand.
CACTGTGTAACGTAGATAAAATTATTTACAACTAGTTTTTAATAATTGAGCTACTCTTTCAACAAAAAATTCCATGTAAAATATTTTAAGAATAAATTTATTTAATTTTTAAGATTTTGAACAACTCGAGAAAAGCTTATTCAATATTGTTGTTGTATGTGTTTAATTGAAATACCCGAAGTATGTATTTCTTGGGAGTTAATTTACTCTCTGTGCCTGCATTTTATTTCATTTTTCAGTCTTTATATTTTAAAGGTTCTCAAACGTCTTTACTTATCCATGAGAACACTCTCAAAGAATAATATTTACTGTACGATAAACATATTAAATTTAAGAAATTTAAAACAAAACTTAAATAAAAATATAAATTTTGTAAACAAAAATTATTCTGATCGAAAACAGGACAAAATAAAAATTATTTTCAGTAAAGAAATTCAATGAATGCCAAAATGTTTTGTTTAAAAGCCGATCGAATAATAAAAAAAAGTTACACTGTGCAACAAAAAAAAAAATATAATAATAATAATAAAAATAATAATAATAATAATAGTAATAATAATAATAATAATAATAATAATAATAATAATAATAATAATAATAATAATAATAATAATAATAATAATAATAATAATAATAATAATAATAATAATAATAATAATAATAATAATATACTTGCAGGTGTAAGTGTGACGTAGTGTTTTATAAAAAGATATTATATTTTTAAATTCGACAAGCCATAATTTGATAGTCTCCGATTGCGATGGATTTTTCTTTTGAAATACAAAACAATTGGTTGCAGGTCACGGAAGAAAAGGTTTCAGCAGATGTACAAAAACAGTGGAGCCACGCTTCTAAAAAGGTAAGCGGCAACCCTCTAAAAATTTACTTCATTTAATTCGTATTTGGAAAATGCTCATTGAAAATGATATTCTCATGAGATAAAAACCTTCAGCTCGGTAAAGGTTTGAATTTTTCATAAGCCCTCGGTGGCCCACTGTAGGGTCGCCATTGATAATATTCAGACTTAAATTTAACAAGACCAACTTAAAGACTGTTTTAAGCTTAATTTTAATCAAGCTAAGCACTTAGAAACCGCAAAACTATGTCCATTTCTTATTCTAAACTCCCCACTGTGCAAAGCTAGCCTGAAAGATAAAGAGATTAATTAGAACCCAAGTTCTGTTTGAGTATTATTGGAAACTGGTAATCCAAATGTTCTAGGCCAGGTCAAGTACAATCTTTCACTACTTGCAGTTATCAACAAGCGTAAGTTATGACGTACGAGGTCTGTTAAAAATTAGGGTAATTTTTATAGTTTTTTTGTCTTCTTGGATTTGATTAGTATTCTTCTATGTTGGCGAGCTCGTTTCGTACAAGTCTAAATAGTTTTAGTTATTTTAGTTATTTAGAATGTTTAATTTATTTTTGTGTGCCAAAAAGAGGCAGACGTGTTTTGAATGTTCGGCGATTTTCTGCTGTCGAAAAAATTATCCCAGAATTTTTATAAAATTTTGTTTCAAAAATGGATCAAGTGCTCAAATTACTTGAAATTCTGAGAGTGTTATACGCTGCTGGTTGAAAAGGTTTTTTTTTTTAAAGGGGTCGAAACTTATGAACGACGACGCAGGTCCAGATCAGTCCAGTGTTTTAAAAAGTGAGAGAAAATTGTTGAGAAAGTGAAGAAATTTTTTTTTAAATTTAGAAGTTTCGCCCTTAAGCGTGTGGCAATAAAATGTATTCCGAAATGGCTTAATTTAAAAAAAAAAATCGCATGTATTAGCTAAAACCAACACCGTAGGCATGGCTAAAAGTACACAAGATTTGGACTCTGATATTTTGTTTATTTGACAAGATTAAAGCGACTCTTGAAGAGTTAAAAATCAAATTAATGAGAGAGTTCAAGGACACACTCAAAAGTTCATACGAATACTGGTCCGTTTAAAACATGAGGATGGGAAAAACGACGCTGGCACAAGTCAGGAGGGGACGGACGAAAAAGGGATGAATAAATAATTCGTTTTTTAAGAAAATTTCAAATTTACTTTGATTTTAAGTAAAACTCATAGATAACATCTGCTTTTAGTCAGAAATAATTATTGAGACCTGTTGTTTAGCATTTCGATTTAATTTTAGTCCTGCCGATTATTTTGTCTTATTTTTTAATGTCTTTTTTTAATTAAAAAATGAAGAGCTGATGGCCACAATTAATAGTGCTGTTTATTCAGATATAATCTTGGAATTATATTTGAGACAAAATGAATAAATAAATAAATAAAATAACTCACGAATTTAGTCGCATTATTTACAATTATTTCTGCTTAAGATATTTTTATAAAATAATTTAAAATTTATGTCAAAAATAAGTGATAAAATGATGTACTTGTATTTGCTTTCTTTTGTTATATAATTCAGTTTTGATAGCATTCTTACACTGGATTACAGAGTTCAAAAGTGCTGTAAACACAATACTGATTGGTGGCTTATGGAACGTATTACCCGAGTCAATAATAAATATTATTGAATTCTTTCGACACAATAATTCTTAAATAACATTTTCGATACATTTAATAATACATTCAATATTCTCCACTTGAATGTCAATAAAGTTAAGAGCACACAAGGAAGTTCAAACAGGAAGTGAAAATAAAAATGAAACTTATAGCAGAGTTATTGACCACAATTCAAGGCTGTTTAAATAAAGAAAATATTCAACAACACAAACACTCGTACAAATACACACACACACACACACACACACACCTAAATCTTAAGAGCAGAGGAAGTGCCGAGTATTCGTTCTAATGTAAATACATTATTTTGTTATATATTCGGATATTTAAACATAAAAACACACACAAACGAAAGAGGAGCATAATAGCAAATATGTTTGCAGGGGAGCACTTTTGTAAAAGTAATATTTACAATAAGAAAAGGAAAAATAAAAAGTAAAAATATTATAATAAAAACAAGAAAATAAACTGGAGAAAACATTCGAACATGGATGGGTTTTAGCAAATACGTTGAATAAATATTTCTAAATACAACACGACAGTAGAATCCAGATAAAAATTTAGAAAGTGTACGTCAAGAATTTAATTTAAAAAAAACAGTTTATGGCCAGCAAAATAAACTATTTATTTAAATTGACATTAAAAAAAAAACATATAAAGAGATTAACCCTAGAGGCCGTCCCTGTAACTTCCCGCTTAGTTTCACCGCAAAACTATCGCAACCTGGTTTTTGAGAATTGCGAGCCAAAACATTATAATTTCAAATTTCAAAACAACCGGTTCCCTCGTGATAAACGGTGGGTTCTGTAGTTTTCGATTACGATAAAATAATCTGATCAGATATATAATTTCAGAGTTTTTACAAATAAATTTCTTGTATCCAATATTCCCGATATCTTGCAAGCAGGTCAAACGATTTTCACCCGCTTTGCGGAGTTTAACGTGATAAATTCCAAGATCCGATTTGTGAAATCCACGCATGAAATAGTTTAAGTTTATTGAAAAAACTTTAAAAAATTTTCTAAAACAACATTCTGAAATATCAGAAAAAATAATCGGCAGGCCTAAGATTAAATCGAAATGCTACAGAACAGGTCTCAATAATTATTTCTGACTAAAAGAAGAGAATTATCTACGAGTTCTATTTAAAATTAAAGTGAGTTTGAATTTTTCTTAAAAAAACTAATTATTTATTCAGCGCCTTCTCGTCTGTCCTCTTAAAAGAAGTAACCTCCGACAATATAAACTTGGACCAGCGTGTTTTTTTTCAAATTCTCATGTCCTAAACGGTCCAGATCTCATCTGAACTTTTTGGTGTGTCCTTAAACTCTCTCAGTAATTTGATTTGCATCTCCTCAAAAGTCGCTTCAATCTTGGACACTGGATAAAATATCCGGGGGTGGTTATGAAGCCTGAGCCTTTTACCGGTTCGGATCGGTTTAAAAGTGAAAGTTCAGAAATGATCTTTAGAACGCTACTTACACACACAGAAGCACCCATACACTAACACACATAGTAAAGGGTTTTCAGAACTAGTCAGGGAAACTTCCTATAACCTTAAAACTATTCGTTAATGGAAAATGAGCAGAACTGAATTATTTGAATGGTTTGTTGCCCAAAAATAATTGATTAAAATAGAAAATGTTAAAGGTTCGAACACCCTAGTATGTATTTATATAAAATTGTTTAGCTTTTGGTTATTCGATTAATCGATTATAAGCAAAATTGAATTATTTGAATGGTTTATTGCCCAAAAATAATCGATTAAAATAGAAAATGTTAAGGGTTCGGACCCCCGTAGTATGTATTTATATAAAATTGTTTAGCTTTTGGTTATTCGATTAGTCGATTTATATTATTCAAACTATTCGTTAATGGAAAATAAGCAAAAATGAATTATTTGAATGGTTTATTGCCCAAAAATAATCGATTAAAATAGAAAATGTTAAGGGTTCGAACACCCTAGTATGTATTTATATAAAATTGTTTAGCTTTTGGTTTTGCGATTAATCGATTTATATTATTCAAACTATTCATTAATGAAAACTGATTAAAAATATATTATTTTAACAATCAACTGCCCAAACATAATCGATTAATCGAACAAATGTTAATGGTTTGGACACCCTTGTATATATTTATTTATTTGCACTATATTCAATTATATATTTCATTAGCTTTCGTCCTTTTATTTTATTGATTTTTTATTTTCAATATAATTTGGTATGGAAGTTAAGAAATATTGTATATTCAAAATTAGAAAATCTTATAAAAATAAAATACAAGACCCCAGGCTAAAAAAGGAGTTCCATTTTATTTAAATAACACGATTAGACAAAAAAATATTTCCTATAAAATTTAAAAAAGCCACCAAACAAGTGGTAGTTAACAAAAATACACAGGACTACTGATGATGAAGGTGTAGCGGCTTTCGAAAACAGCTGTCTTGCTCTGCTGTGCAAATTGACTATTTATATAATTACATTGTCTTTTTCTTATGGTTTTTTCATGTCTATCTGAATCGAAATAAATTTTCCAGCAATTTAAATAAAAAAAGTAATTCGTCTTTTAACTTACCGCATAACGTTTTTGCTAATCCACCTTAAGGCGATGCCACTGTAACGTTTACAAGGAACAAATACAACAAAAAAAAAGAAACAACAACACAAGATGCAAAAGTTACAGCAAGAGAAAATGAAATTTTATGAATTTTGTTTACATTAACCAGAATTAGGCGTAGGGTAGCCAGGAAATTTTTATTGATTTTGTTTCGTCATTTGTTGCCACTTTTTTCCTTCTTCTTCTTCATATTGATTCTTAGCACTTTGTTTTGTTTGCATTTCATTAATTTGCAACACTTGTCGGATGGTAGAAAACAGAACAACAACTACAACAGCAATACAAGAACAGCAATTGTAACGAACAATGGTAAGAAACAGCAGAGAATATCACAAATTGTAAGGAATTAATGGCTGTACGATGATTTCATTGTTGTTGGCAAATATTTACAAAAAAAAAAAAAAATATACAAAAAATTTGACATCGAAAACGAATGCATTCAGGTTAATCACATTGACTTGCAAAACTGCCACTTAAAAGGTTTCAAGTTATATTTTTGTGTGCTTAAATTGGAATGCGTAACATATTTTTAGGTTTTATTAGGAACAAAATAATCGACGTAACGAATAATGAAGAATATAATAAAACGGCAACACAGGATTTTAAAAGACCATGTTACCAGATCTGTTTGATGTAGTTCACATATCCTTTTTGATTATAAAATTATTACAAATAGAAGCTGTTATCACATTCAATAGAAGTATCACATTTAATAGAAGGGGCTGATGATGAAAGTGCAGCGGCTATTGAAAACAGCTGTTCCGCTGTGTTGTGTAAATTGGATATATAAAACTGATGTTGACTTTTCCTTGTGCTTTGGATTATATATCAGGTCTTTCTGAGCACTTTTCGAATAATTGAGCAAAAACTTAAATATAATTTATTTTCGAAAGTCAGGCTTCGCATCATGAGAGTTTTGTTAAGAGATGAAGATCTTTTTTGTTTGAGTGGATACGCCGCATTTGGAGTGATGACACTCCTCAAGTGCATATTGAGACGCCGTTACCTCCAGAAAAACTGACTGCTTGCTGCGCTTCATGGGCTGGTCCGTACTTCCGTACTGCTTTAAAAAGGATGCTTATCAGAACCTTACTTTCAATGGTGACCTCCATAGGGTCTTGATTACCGACTGTTTCTTTCATCAATGGAACAGCCATGATTCACAGCAGCTCTGGTTTTCAACAAGACGGAACAACATGTCGCACAACTCGTGCCACAATTGATTTAATGAAGGCAACGTTTGGTAATCGCATAATATCACGCATCATTCCCATGAATTGGCCTCCAACACCGTGCGATTCAACGACGCTAGACTATTTTGGGTGGGGATATGTGAAGTCCCTAGTCTACCCGTTTGAACCCTCAACCACTGACCACTTGAAGCATAAAAGGCGACGGGTTATTGCTGATATACGGCAACGCATGTTGGCAAAATATATCGAAATTTGGACTTCCAGGCTAGACTACCTCCGAGTCAGCCATGGCGGTCAATTGCCGGGAGTCATGTGTAAATTATAATGCCCAGAGATTATCTTTTGAATAAAGTAAATCTCTTGTTAATAAAAAAAATCACCTCTTTTTTATTCAATTTCAAAGTTCTATACCTCTATAAAAAAACACCCTTTTTAAGATAATTTTAAGCACAATCGATACTTTTTTTGTCCAGATCTAGAAAGAAGGGAATAACACCAGGGTACATTTGAAAACGAATTTTATGAAATTAATTTTTAAACATGATTTCTGGCATGTGGCCGCCGCAGTTTTCGAAAACTTTACGTAACGTTTGCAGTCGTATTTCGCCAATAACTCTTCGATTCTTCATTTCCAGATGTTCAATTATTTGTGGTTTATCGACGTAGAAAAATGATTCAACAGAACCCCCAAGAAAATATTCCACTGGGGTTAAATCACAAGATCGTGGTGGCCAAATAGTTGAGCCATTACGTGACATTATTTGTTCATGAAAAGTTTCTTTGAGTAAATCAATTGTAGCGCCCACTGTGTGGCATGTGGCTCCGTCATCAAGATTAATGCACGTAATTAAGATATGAAAAAATTTCGAATCAAGTGTCGAAGCCGTTCACCCATTGACAGTAACATCCTGCCCATAAAGCGCCCCAAATAGTAACTTTTCTCTGGATGTAGTCGTATTTCGGCAAAAGCCTCTGGGTTCTCTTCAATCCAATTTGCGTACCCATCCGATTAGAAATTGGCTTCATCGGAAAATAAAATTTTGAATGGATGAGTTTGACGAATAGAAGAATTATTTTGATTAAAAATTTCATTAACTTGCAAACGTGGTTTTTGTAAAAGTCGATTCATAATGAAATTTCAAAGCAAACCAGCTGTTAAATAAGTCTTCAAATAAAGCAGTGATGCCAACTGAAAGTTGTGATACTCTAAAAATAACGCTGAAAAACTTGGGACCTGGAGAAAGTGTTAACTGCAGACGTAAAGCTCTACAGTGACTACAAACGCTTTTACTAACTGGTAACAATTTCTGTTGCTTAAAGTGAAGTCCTTTAAATGCTTTAACGTCACAATCACTCCAACCAAGAAACTGCATTTCAGGGCTTAACAACTTTTAATTTGCTTAGAAAACAAAAACAGTCCACCACAATTTTTCAAACAAAACATAAAATAAAAACTGCTGGCAAATTAAAAAACAAACACTTTAACTGACTGAAAGTTAAACGATGGCGATGACAAGAAACGCTAACAGCCCATTCCAGTACCAACACTTTTCCTTTTCAATAATTATGAGTCGTTGGAAAAGCCCGCATTATAAAAGAGATTAAAAACTTTTAATTAACAAAAAAAAATTTTCTGTAGGAAATTAAAAAAAAATATATATTTTTTTTTTGCTTGAATTGAAAGTTTTTAAATATCCAAGTGTCTGCTTTAAATTTGCAAGTCCTTTTTAATCTTTTATTTAAATGAAAACGGACATTTTTCTGCACAATTTATTCAAGTGTTGTTGCTGTTTTGCTGTTGACTTTTAGCTGCAGTGCGGTTGGTGGCTGGTAGCACATGTTTTTCCCCGACTCTAGTGTCACAAATCAGCTTAAAGTGCAGCCGTATTTATGAATTCTGTGTGAGTGATCCTTATTTTTTGTTATTTTCCTGCAGCAGTTTTGTTTTGTATTTAGGAAAATAATTTTACAAAAAGTTGTGTTAAATAATACGAGAGGCAAATATATTTAGGAATATGTGACAGGGCAAAAGCTGGCGCTGATTCACTTACTTTTTAGGTCAACTGGCTGGACAATGTTAATAGGAAAATTTGAGCATACGAGGGTTGTTTTATAAATCCCTAACTAGTTGAATATTTATATATATATATATATATATATATATATATATATTTTTTTTTTGTATTGTTCGTTATGATGAGGACAATTTAAAACCCAACCCTGGTAACGAAATTTTAACTTTTTTATCAATACAACTCTTAATGAGGCATGAAACAGTTTTATTTAAGAAAAGCTTAAAATTTGTAACCATTTTGGTCACTGTCATGTACTATAAAATATTGCACTTGCCCAACCCTGGATTGGAAATTTTAATTTTTTAATATATGACATTTTTTTTTAATCGGTGCAAATCTTCATAATGTAAAATTTAGTTTTGTTTAAGAAACACTCAAAATTTTTAAACATTTTGGTCACTTTCATGTACTGCAAAATATTGAAGTTGTCCAACTCTGGACTAGACATTTATATATTTTTAGTTTTTGATACCAAATTTGTTTTCTATATTATAAAATAGCAAAAAAACAACGTCACTTGCCTTTTTGGTTACTTTAATGAATGAAAAAAAAATGAATTTCCCATCGCTGGAAACGAAATTTTAACTTTTTTACCAATACAACTCTTAATGAGGCATGAAACAGTTTTATTTAAGAAAAGCTTAAAATGTGTAACGAGTTTGGTCACTGTCATGTACTACAAAATATTGCAATTGCCCAACCCTGGATTCGAAATTGAAATTTTTGATACCAAATTTGTTCTTCCTAAGTTGTAAGATAGTTTTAGTTAGCAAAAAAAAAGGACCAACGTCACTTGCCTTTGTGGTTACTTTTATGAATTGAAAAATATCAATTTCCCACCCCTGGAATCGAAATTTAAATTCTTTAATTTTTTTTTCAATGCAAATCTACATGATTTATAAAGGGGTCTTATTTAAGAAAAATTTAAAATTTTTAAACAAAATACTGAATGTGCTAAAAAACACTTTTAATTTCCCACCCCTGGATATGAAGTTTTAATTTTTTTAATTTGTTTTTTTTTAATGCAAATCTTATATTAAAGGAAAATTTTAAATTTTAAACATTTTAGTTATAACGTGTACTACAAAATACTGAATGTGCCAAAAAGATCTTTTAATTTCCAAACCCTGGAAAAAAATAATTTTTTTAGTTTCTAATAGACCACTGAGGCTTCCCAAAGCATGAAACAGGTTCAATTTACAAACAAACAAAACAATCATTAATTTTTGGTATTAATTTTGTGTCGAGAAATAGATGTAAGCCTCCCAGCTCTGGGACCGTATTTCGGTTGCGCTCTATTTAAGTTCCTTTCCAATCCAACAGTCCAAGAACGAAGTGTGTAGCTCTTCTGGGGTCGTGGTAAACCCGATTTCACGTACAGACAGACGGAGAGTCAGAAACCGGTCAATCGTTATCGCAATTCATAAGAATCCAGAATATATATCCGTCATGTCCCATATTAATATCAAAGAAATTACACACGGAATGAAGGGTGTAAAAAAGCCCACGCAACTCTGTTGATCTCAATTAATAAAACATTTTTCGGAATATATCAAAAATCATAATAAAAACATCAGCGTGTTTGAAATATGTTGTCTGCAAATTGTTGACAAACGGGTGCGGGGCACACAATTCCAGTGGGTGACGACAAGAATTATGATATTCGCTGAGATGAGGTTGTTGTACAACTACGTGTGTGTGTGTGTTTGTGTGTGCGTCTGTAACAGTTTTGTGGTTGCTTTAAGTTTAGCGCACATGACTGAAGTAGAAAATAAAAATGTCATAAACATCAATCAAAATATGTGTGGCTGGTGTTGGAATATTTTCTTCTTTTTTTTTAACGTCAATCGAACCAATAAATTTCCTATAGAATTATTTTCCCACACAACAAGGATATATAAAACAAGAAAATCCTTTATGTTACACTCCTCTCGATAAATTGTATTAACAATTGTCACATCATGTTGAGCGGACATGTTTATTATGTGTCAAAAACAAACAAAAAAATAACACACACAAAATGTAACACACACATGAATTTGACAGCTTCGTTTTGGAAATCTCTTGTTGGTGTGTGTGAGAGAGTGCGAGTTTATATAAGAAATATTTTACACTTATTTGGAAATCTATATTGTTACACCTCTTGGCCACAAAATTTTAACGGGCGACGTGACTCTTGGCTTATTTAAAAAACAAGTTTTAAAGGAGAGGCAGGTAAGGCCAGTGCTATTGTTACAGGTCCTTTGACGTCCAACAATACCAGGAAATTTAATTAAAATTGTGGACAACAATAAAATTGTGTTGGAGGTTTGCAACTTTTATGTGAAGTGTTTTGCAATAGGCCGATATTGCAAGAGGTCGTCAACAGCCGTGTATTGTAATATTTTTCTTTTGCCCTTCTTCTCGTCAAATAAATAATTATTGCTTTGATTATATGTTAAAATCATGAACAAACATCGTTTTGTGTAAAATTTGTGTTTTGTCAGTTATGACAGTTTGGCACTTAGGGGTCGAAAATTTGAAATTCTCAGGCAGTACTGCTCCTTATTATATATTATGTGATAAAAATGCTAATTTTCAACAAAACTACTAGTGAAATAATTATAATGAAAAATTATTTGATATATTCACACTCACAATTGGCTTTTTGTGATTTCACATTCACCAATTTAGCAAGGCTTCGCCTATTAAGGAAACGAAGAAGAATTAAATGCAGGCGGCCATTCCTAACGCTGTCAAATTGCTGATTAGGTGGACTTCAATGCTGAGGCTTCATACAAAAATATTTAATATGAACTAAAATATGCAGCATAAAGCTAAGATCTTTCTATATGTATTGAAATCATGAATGAACATCGTTTTATGTTAAGTTTGTGTTTTGTCAGTTATGACAGTTTGGCACTTAGGGGTCGAACATTTTACATTTTCAGGCAATATTTCTTCTTGTTGCATATTATGTGACAAAAATTGAATATTTATTAAAATTAATAGTAAAATAATCACCTGAAAAATTATTTGTTATATTCATTCAGACTTTTTTTTCTGGAAAACATGTAACATTTTTTCACTAGTTTTGTAAATAGTGAAAGTTTGGAGGAGTTTTAAAATAGAAATTACTTTTCGTAAGTGATGTTGGATTGATATCTAACAAATTCCTTAATTTCATATATCGGAATATTGCCATTTTCTGCTAAAAAGTGTAAAAAAGGTTGCACTTTTTTCTAGAAAAGAAATCAGCTTTAGAATTTGCTTTTTGCGATTTCACATTCGCCAACTTGGCTAGTCTTCGCCTATTAAGGATATGTATCGCTTGGGAACCGAAGAATAATCTAATGCAAGTGGCCATTCATAGCGCCGCAAAACTGCTTCAATGCTAAGCTTTAATTACCCTAAATTATTATGTAAAAATATTTAATATGAATTAAGACTTGCAGCAAAAAGCTAAAAATCTTTCATATGCATCAAAAGCATGACTAAAAATAATTTTATGTAATATTTAAGTATTGTCACTTATGCCAGTTTGGCACTTAGGGGTCGAAAATTTTACATTTTCATGATATTGAACATCCCTTCAATTTGAGTTAGCGACTATTTCAAATTTACACTAAAAAAAAGTTTATTTGTTGGCAATTAGAAAGAATTGCGGCCTCTGACAGAAACTAAAAACCAACTCCGAATATTTATGCAACAATTTTTACTAAAGATTATTCCACGTTAATGTACGAATAACAAAACGCACAACAAAAGAAAACAGAAATCGGAGGAAACTAACATGAAACAACTCGCAGGCAGAGCCAATCACTTAATTTCTCTAACGAACAGCCGTACAAGGCAACAACAATAAACCTTTTTCATTTACTAGCCCATAAAATTTAAACAACGACAGCAGCTGAAGATATTTTTTTTTGTTTGAAAAAAAAATTAAGCAAATGAAAAAATCTTGGGGAAAATGGCAAAAATGGAAATACTAAAAAACACAGCGATTCCAGAAAGAATGTCGATGATAATCGTTTTGAGAAAATGCATTGATGCAGTGCATTGGCCTGCCCAGGCAGCAAAAACAAAAACACCAGCAAATATATTCCTGCTTCTTGTCCTCAACCAAACTAACATTTGAAATTTTTTTTATTTTTGAAATGACGCAGTGGGACAAAATAAAATATAAGTGCGATTTTATTACAATCGATTACAGTTACAGCAGAGTTCTTTGGCAGTTTCTATTCTCCAATTTGGAGTTACAGGTTTTTAGCAAAAAACAGACCCACAGCTCGTCCACGTGTTTGGATTTGGGGGGGGTGAAAAACTTTTACAACTTCGACATTTTGGGGGCGAAATTTTTTACAGTTTCGTGCCACAGTGTAGCTCAAGTTTCAGGTGAATTGCGGAGAAGAAAACAAAAAAAAAAAAACAAACGGAAGGATATAAAATGATGGCAGTAAAAATGCTTGCAACATTTTCTCAAAATACCATGTGCCACAATCAGTTTTCAATTAAATCCTGTATTTACTAACACAACAAAACACACTCGCACACACATACACTCATGTCGTGCATGCAGTGGTACACGTCACGGCATTGCAGAACGTAAGAGTGTAACGCTTCTGCAAGCTGAAATATTTTTAAATAGTTGTACTCTACAGCAAATATAATTTTGCTCAAAGTTGGAGGATCTCTTGGAAGGATGTGGCACACTGGACAACAAAACATTTTTATTTGGCAGCTGTTTTTAAGCTGTTATTTTAGTTGGTTTTAACAAGCATATTTTGAAACCTTTTAATAAATAAATAAAAAAAAAAATATATATATATATATATATATATATATATAAGAGAATTAAAACTATTGTACACTGTGTCCAGGTAATTTTGGCATATTTCACGGCGCCAGATCCACCAAAAGAATTATTAAGTTCGTAGCGCTAATCACACCATTCCACTGGGGTTTTTTCTTCATTTTCCAACTGTTCTTCTCTTTACCCATGGCATTACCTTTGGTAACTACTACTACAACCCTACCAAACGATGTTTTAGCAAAAAGTCGCTAAACGTTTCTACCCTAGTTTGCCTGCAAATTCGACCAGCCATCGGCAGTGGTTGAGCTTCAGTCTTTGAGCCAATAACTCTGCACTTAAGCCAGAAATATTTTCAGATATATTAATTTAAAGAGAAGATAAGAAAGAAAATACTTTTATTTCAACATTTTAAGGACTATTAATAGGCGTGTTTTTTTTAAAGCGTCACAAGTTTGAGTTAGCATCACTGCTTTATTTGAGCATCAATTTAACAGCTGATAGTTGCTGTTTGTTAAGTTTGACTTGAAATTTCATTATGAAACGACTGACACCAGAACAACGCGTGCAAGTTAATGAAATTTTTAATCAAAAATTTTATTTTCCGATGAAACCCAGAATTGTCGATTTTTGGCTGAGGAAAGTCTACAAGCTTTTGTTGAAACACGATTAAATCCACAGCAAATTAAAGTTCGATGCGCTTTACGAACTGGCGGATTCATTGGCTCATATGCCTTCAAAAACGATGTTAATCGGAATGTTACTGTCAATGGGTGAGCGGTAAGGGAACATGATTCGAAATTTTAACGTGCCTCAATTACGTGGCATTAACCCTGCTGATATGTGGTTCCAATGGGATGGAGCCACATGCCACGCAGCGAGCGCTACAATTGATTTACTCAAAGAAACTTATGAAGAAAAAATAATTTCACGTAAAGGCCTAATTGATAGGCCACCAAGATCGTGTGATTTAACCCTGATGGATTATTTTCTTTGGGCTCATGTTTGAGTCACTTTTCTACGACGAAAATTTAACTCCTGGAAATCACTATTCGCTCGACAAAATATGGCCGCAAATGCTGTGAAAATTTGTTGAAAATTAGTGTTCCAGGTTGCTTCTTCTACGCGTCAGTCCAGGCGGCCACAGGACATAAATAAATTTAAATATTAGGTTTAAGCTTAGGTTATTAGGGCCATTGTTGTGATACACTAAAGCAGGGACTACTTATGAGTTGTCCTCTGCTGCGTTAAGCCGTATTGTGCATGCTAATATTTTAATTTAAAACATGAATTTCATAGAATTTTCTTTTAAATGACGCCCGTTTCATTGATATCAAAAATATATTTCCTTCTTTTATTATAATTTAAAATTGTGTAACTGCATAAAAAACACCCGTTACAACTTTAAGTTAGTAAAAAGTAGAATTTTATTAAACAGTTTTTTTTATAATTAAAACCTTAATGTAACCCGAACTGTGTGATAAGTTATTGAAAGTACTTATAAGTTCAAGTCAATGCTAACAAAGTTGTCGTATATGTGACAGGCATAAGGGCAAATTTCATGGCATAGTTTTAGGAGCAATAACACATATTTTCCTTTGTTAGTTTAGTGCAGTTGAAGTGCTGGGAAAAGGAGCCTAAGAGTAGTGACTTGTGTTTGGTTGCAACGAGAATTAGTTTACATTTTGGTGGGAAGTTGGGGTAACCTTTGACCCTTATAAATAATCCTTAAAATTCTAAAAAAATTTTGTTTCTTTATAATTTTGATAAAATTAGAAGTATGTTCATGTACTCCGTAGCCTAGCACTCACTTCAGATTGAAGTAAAATTGTGATAATGAAAAACTATTCATCCGTCTGATAAAATTTTATTTTTAGTCAGCATAAAATTGCAATAATCACCCTAATAACAAGATTTCGTGATATTAAAATGAAACTGTTTTATTTCGCAGCGGTCCCAATGTGCAACGTCTCGATCATAACAGTCATCAATATCATGAATGTTTCTGAGGTGCAGAGCACTTTTAATACAAACTAATTCTTACGCTTAAGTCTATTTAATATAATAAGCTATTATTTTTGCTGTAGCGTGCCCAACTGTTATAATCAAAAGTGCTTTTAGGCTAATAAAATAAACAAAACTATTACCAAAATAGCAGCAAATAAATGGTGCTATTGAAAGACTTTTCTTTTGGAATTCACATTCTGGAAAGAAGAATATTTCTAATGAAAAGTTTGTGCTGCATGACATCAACTAAAAATGATATTAAAAAAAGAAAAAATTAAGAAAAAATGTATGCCAAAAAGCCAAAACTAATAAAAGCGTAGAAAATTTCAAGAAAAAGTTTATTCAAATGAATGCAATTCAAAGAGCGTACAGCGCTGACCGTAATAGATAGTGAAATGGATTACAGTGGATGCACAAAAAAAGGGTGACCTGACCGCCCGATTAAAGTTATGCCTAAAATATACTGCATTATTTTGTATTATCAACTCCAAAAAGTATGCTATTAATTTTTGTTTGCGTATATCTTTAGCAAAAATACTTGGCCACCTTTTTGTTAACGCTTGAACGCACTTCAACTTTTTATGTCCTTTTTAGTTTTCTGTGCTACTTTTACCACCCGCTCAACCGCACGCCCCTACACTCGTACAACTCATAATGGCAACTGAACGGAGTGCACTACAAGTCAAGTAAACACCATAAAATGACAACATGACAGTGTATAATCAAGACATCTCTAACAACTAAGAGGCCAACTGTGTGGCTCTTGAAAGGAAATGCTCATCAGCCGGGGGTCATCGAGAAGGCACGGTTAAATGCACACACAACAACAACAACAAACTATTTGCCAACTAATAATTCCTTTAAAAACTAAATTTCAATTTTGTAAAAAGTAAAGTTTGTCTACCAGGAGAATGTATTATAAAAATATATTTAAAAAAAAGACTTGCAACTTGTTAACGGTAATTCAAAAGATTACATAAAAATACTTTTTAGCCAATTTTTGAAATTCTTATACAAATTTTATTAACAATTAAACACTCCTTGTACGCCATTATTATTACTGCCTGTCACTCAATGTTTTTATTACTTTTCCAACCTCTCTCTCTCTCTCTCTCCCTCTCTTCCTCTCTTTTTCTCTATCACTTAATTAACAAGTTTTGACATTAAAACAAACGTAATAACAGGTTAACAACAACCAACCAACAGCCATTAAAGGAACTGAAAGCGTTTGTGTAATTTACACGAAACGATTGTGTGTCATCAGGTTTTTATTTATAAAAACTAAAGGCATGACAAAAACATGACTGATAATCCTACGCGCTGGCATAAATAAAACTTAATTGTTGGTTACGTTACGAATTACAATAAAAAAATAAAATTAAATAAAAAAGTCTTTAAATAAAGAACTTCGCTCGGAAAAAAAATTATAATAAAAATGGTTTGAATATTCTTTCCAACTCCAACAGCCAGCGTGTTTATTTCTTTTTCTCTGTTTTTTATTTTCCATATATTTTTGTTGCTTTTGCTTTTGTTGTGTTAATTTACATGAAAACGCGTTATATTTGCCCTCCTCTTGAACCAGCCAAGTAATTGCACTATTGAGTTGAATTCAATTATTGTGCTTTTATTAGCGTTTAGCATGTTAAAGGTAGAGACGACACTTGAGCCATGAAAATGGGATTAGCGTTAATTTTTACAGCCTTCACTGCAGGTGCTGATATGGCACACATAAAAAGTGGTTATTTCTAATATTATTTCTACCCTTAAAAAAAAGAGGTAAAAATAAATTGAAAATAAAACAATAGCGCGAAAGATTTGTGCCACAATAATAATTAGTGGCCAACTTTAAGCCGTTTACATTTTTTGTGGTACTCTTTTGAGCATTTTGTCGTGTAACAATATTAATAAATTATATATTATCTGAAAGCTATTTATATGTACTTAAGCACAGTGCTATTATTTTGTATTGACTCTCAAAGAAGTTTAACAATAAGCTTGAAAAACTCCATCATAATACATGATGTTAATTGTGAAACATTCCTCAACATCTAGTATCGGGTGTTTTTTATGGAGTGATAGAAGTTTAAATCACAATAAAACATAGTAATAAAATTTTGATATCAATAAAATGGTCTTTGTTGGATATAAAATTTTATGAAATTAATGTTTAAATATTATTTTGACCATATGGCCGCCACGGCTGGCACGTACAAGGCGCAATCTGGAACACCAATTTTCACAAACAGTGACTTTCTGACCATCATCGTTTTTGAAGACTTATCGGCCAATGACTCCGCCAGCCCATAAAGCGCACCCTACAGTAATTTTCTGTGGATGTGGATGTATTTCAAAAAAGGCTTGTGGATTCTCTTCAGTCCAAGTGCGACAATTCTGTATATTTACGTACCCATTCAACCAAAAATGGGCTTCATCGGAAAATAAAATTTTGAATGGACGAAGTGCACGATAAGTTTGACGAACTGAATCGTTATTGTGATTAAAAATTTCACAATTTGCACGCGTTGCTCTGGTGTAAGTCAAAGCAAACTAAACAAAATGCAACTATCAGCTGTTAAATAAAGCAGAGATGCCAATTCAAAGTTGTATCACTCTATAAAAAATACCCTATATTTTTCCCAACCCAATATGCTGCAGTACTGAGCAAACTGAACTCTGAAAAGTTCGGCACTTAAACAGCGGCGTTAAAATCAGTGAATCGTGTTACGAAATTTATCTTTCAAATCAATGCATTTCGTGCACTTCCTGATTCTTTTGGTCAGTATAATAAAAATAAATGGGCCACAATCCTACTAATTGAGCACAAATTTTAACAAACCGGGTCTGTAGGAAATGTGAGAGACATGCTGGCCCAGCTTGTGCATCGGAAAGCATACTGTTGCTCGCTATAAAGCCGTAGACGACCCGGAAATGGAGTTCAAATCAAAATGCATTTCGTGTACTTCGTGATTTTTTTCATCAGTAAAATCGGAAATTTTTTTCCCTAATCAAGAGAATTGAGAGCAAATTTTTTTTAAGCGGGTCTGTAGAATATGTGAAAATATCGGGATATGCTGGCCCTATTCTTTCTCCGTAAAACATGGCTGTTGTTGGCGATAATGTAGAACAGGAGCCATTAAACTTGACTCCTCATCGGGTGCAACAATAAAGGATGATAATGGACTTCTTGTGGCCAAAAAAACAGAGAATATAGACCTGGGCGATATGAGGCTTTCACAGCATGGTCCCAACAATGGCTCCAATGCGTTAAAAATTCAATGACAGTGCTACCGTATATTGTGACAATGTTAATGGACCGCCACGATCGTGTGGTTTATCACATTTGAATTTCCTTCTCTGGGGATATTTAAAAGCATAAGTAAACTACAATAAGCCGAAAGGAGTTCGTCATCTAAAAGAAGAAATAATTACTCAATTAAGGACTCTTAACCTCAATTACATTTCAGAGTCATTGAAACTATAAGCCGTCGTCTAGGGGTAAGCCACTGAAGCCATGGAAAGCATTTGGCCTATATATTTATTATAACGCCTTATTACGATTGCCGAGCGCACGGTCGAAATAGAATGGCTCCACTGTTAAGCATATGACAAGTGCTGCCAGACTTTAATGGCTTCGTTATGACTGCCGGTCAGAGTTCATGCAGCATTTTATTAGGGAATAAAAGTCGGAAAATACTCAACTGTCGAGCTGAGCAAAACTGCTCAACAATAAGTATCAAAGGCAAAAATTTAAGTGTGACGTGCTATGAAAGCGCCCACTGTAACTCGATTTCTTTAACTCTTTTTTACTTAATTAAAAATTATTAGATAAAAATAACTTAAGGAATTCTATTGCTGAACAGCGTCGTTTTTCATTTGGAATATAAAATATTTTCAATTTATATTCTCAATATATTTCTTAGCAAAGTGAAGCTAAAAGTTAATAATTTCGTTGTTGTTTTTGATAAAAGGTATTTATGACTTAACAAACAATCAGTACTACTGTTAAATGCTGCCATAAACAAACGTAAATGTTTTAGAATTCTTATAAAAAAACGTTTCTTCATATTTTTCATTAAAAATTTTCCTGTAAATAACTTAAATCCACCATAAAATATTTATGTACTCTGGCATGCACCTCAACAATTTAGTGTGCGATTGCTTAAGCAAATCTTTTGCTTTAAACAACTTTTAATATGCAACACATTTCGCCTTGAATAACAGCCTCAAAGTATGCTTGGTTTTGTTATTTATATTTATTAGATATGTGTAAATGTCGTGTTTATTTCGTGTCATATGTGAATCACGCAAATAATCAAATAATCAAAAATCTCACGAAAGTGCATGAAAGTGATTCAAGAGCATAAAACCGTGCGTGTTTGTGATTTAGGGGCAAACAGAGCCTGACTCTCGATAAAGATATCGACCGGGTCCATTAACTTTCACTTTTCCCCGCTCACTTACGGCCAAGATCTAAGCCTGAAACACACTGACTTTGTTGAGGAGATGGAGGGAGCGCTCTAGACCAAGACAATGTGAAATGACTCCAGAGCCATCACCATAGATTCTTCTTGATCTATCCCTGAAAACATAGACGTCACTATGATCCTTCATATCTTGCCTTCCTCCATATAAGATTATTTACACTTTTTCCAAATCCATTGGAGGCACCATGTAATCCGAGGGTCTAATTAGTGCAGCGAAGTAGTTGATCAAGAATCCTGGTATGACCAAATGAACTTCATCTCCACCGCTCAGAAGCCGCCAATTTCGCCGCATTGCTTGAGGATACCGTCATATATTTCGGTCGATCTTTATTAAGTTTCAAATCCTGTGAAGTGGTAGTAGGCAGACATCCTGTGATAACGAGACACACGGGTATCTGTACCCTGTAAAGCTTATTTACTTTGTATTACTCATTGCTCTTATCCTGTGATCGTAAATGATCTTGCCAAATTGTTACCATTCTGTATGAAAGTAAGTTCTACAAAATATTGCGCTCGTGAACGTGAGTGATTACGTGCGACGTGACAAATATTTAAGTTTCGTGATTAAGCATGATCATGAGCGCACCATGACTCTTGCGCACACATCTCCAATTTTTATTTAAATATTTTTAATCCAACAGTTGCATATATGTTGGCAATTATTTGCTTTAAGCCCCTTAAAGTATGCAATAAACCTAAGCAACTTATTTATTTTGTTGTATCAAATTTTATTCCAGTTTTTTTTTTTAAATAAACTTTCGAAAGAGCTTTCGGTGTTAATATTTTTAATACCGGCATATTAAAACAAATAAAAATAACTTCAGTTCTATTTGCATAAAGCCAATAAAGAATTTTAATCGTATATACGAGTATTAAGGCCGATTGTGCAGTTGATAATTATGATTTTTTGTGTGTTTGTGCCCAAGTGTTTGTCTGAGGGTTTTAACAACGAAGCAGCCAATTGAAAGTGGGCCTTATTAAGCAAATTAATTTGCTAAAAATATATTCAAAGCAAAATTGAAGAATTTCTGCTCTTTGATGTGTATGAAAATCAAAGTTGCACTGACTAAAATTTGACACAATGTTGCCATAAGTTTCAATTAACACTTCTCCATATATTTGGGCAAAAATATATCTGTAAATATTTTTAATAAATGGCCAACAATTAACTATTCCGTTAAATACTTATAACGCTTTTAATCCCGGCGATAATTAAACATAAATCTTAATAACCGCTTTTCAATTAGTGAGCAAAATGCGGTGCAAAACTTTCTCACAAATTCCTATTTAAATAGTTTGAATAAACTATAAACTGCAAGCCAACAACAACGGCTACAACAATTGCGACAACAACATTAATCAGCTGGAGCAACAAAGTTCAAGAAAAACTGCATAAAATAACAAAACTTTTTCGCATTAAATTGATTAAGAAATAAAAAAAATATGTGAATTAATGAGTGAAATGACTAAACAGACAAGCACACGGATGGAGAATTTTACAAAAAAAAAAAAAAAAAAAAAACGACATCATAATATATTTACTTGTCTTGGACTAGTAGACAGGGGATGGCCCCTACACTTGCAGTGCATTGGGCCAGAACTGGAAAGGAGGGGAGAGTTTAAAACTGGACACCGCATTAAAAGACAGGAAATTTTTTGTTATACAGAGTGTATTTTTTAAAATTTTTATTTTTTGAGAGTCACAACTTTGAGTTGGCAACACTGGTTTATTTAAGCGCCCATATAACAGCTGATAGTTGCTTTTTGTTAAGTTTCCTTTGAAATTTCATTATGAATAAACTTTTACCAGAACAACGCGTGCAAATTGTTGAAATTTTTAATCAAAATAATTTTTCTATTCCTCAAACTCCTGGTCTATTCAAAATTTTATATTCCAATGAAGCCCATTTCTGGTTTGAATGGGTACATAAACAGAAGCAGAAGTGTCTCATTTGGAGTGAAGAGAATCCACAAGCTTTTCTTGAAATACATCCACATCCACAGACAATTACTATAGGGTTCACTTTATGGGCTGATAGAGTCATGGGCCCATATGTCTTCCAAAACGATGATAGTCCAAATGTTACTATCAATTGCGAACTGCGTTGAAACATGATTCGAAACTTTTTTACGCTTCAATAACGCAGTACCACAGCGAGTGCTACCTACGATTGATTTACGGAAAGAAATTTTTAATAAAAAAATAATTTCAAGTAATAGCCCGATTTATAGGCCGATTGGATTATTTTTTTTGAGGTTATGTTGATTCACTTGTCTACGGCGATAAATCCCAAACAATGGAACAGCTGGAAATCAACATGCGAAGAGTTCTTGGCGAAATGAGGCCGCATTTGCTGGGACCAGCTGTTAAAAATTTATGTTCCAGATGACGCCTTCTGTGCACCAGCCGGTGGGGCCCCTTGACAGAAATCATATATAAAAATTAAATTCATAAAATGTTCGTTAATATAAAACCTGGTTCCTTGATAATAAAAATATATAATTCCTTATTTTATTGCGACTTAAGTTTATGTGACTGTATAAAAAAACACCCATTAGCTATTTTAACTTTTTGCTACTGGTATTGGACGAAGGAGGGTGCTGATTCTCCTTTTTTTTTAGCAAATACGATGTTAATCGCTGGCGGTAACTTTCAGCGACCACTGCTATACCGCACTGTATGAATGCAATACCAACAATCATCTTAATGAAATCTATAAATTCACTAATTCGACTGCCATTCCAACTACAAGCTATTATTTATTCACAATGTGGCAGTTTGTCTTAACAACTGCAATGGAATAGAAAACAAGTCACTACCGCTAATGTCTGCCGATTAGTATTCAACATTAATTGATATTAATTGTTGATGCTAAATTTGCCAACAGAATGAAAAGGGAGAAGAAGTGAAGTGATATTGAAACTAAAATGACGACGGTACAGTGGGATAATCATAATGACGTATTAAATGATATTGATGATGTATGAATTTGTAATAATGAGAATTTGGCGTTGAAGGAAACATTTGCTGCAACTTGTTTTCATATCCTATAATAATAAAGAGTTTATTTGGTAGTTAGTAAATGGAAATAAAATGAAGACATGCTGCGGCAACGATTGTCAAAATGGTGATAATAAATCTTTCAACTTTCACTCAAATCACATGATGAATTATTTTGGTTTGAGACAACTTTTTTTCATTTCTTTCCACAAACATCTTTAAAAATACTTTGAGTTTCAGTTTTCTTCTAACAGTTTTGATATTAACATTATATTAAAATAAATGGAATTTTAAAAATACTTGAGCACGGAGAGGTGAAATTAGTTCCAACTCGCATAATTAATTTAATTAATTAGTCAAGAAGATATGTTACAGAATTTTTTGCAATATAGTTTCTCAACATTAACTGCATACAAAATTATAATGATTTTTATAATAAAATTTTAAAATTTATAATCGACTTACCAAAACTTTTCGCAGGTATTTGTTAACAGCATCTGCAATCAAAGAGACAATGAAGTTCATTAAAGTGTTTGTTTTTCAATTATTTATTTACTTATTTAAAATATAATTTAAAAAAAAATTGGGTGCACACATGCCGGCGGCTGACTGCGCCCACATATCGGCGATGTTGTTATTCAGAATTTTATCCGTTACTTTGCCTGATTGTGCATGTCTTATGCCTTCAACTAACCAGTGGCTGCGTAGTTAACCACGAAATATTCCTCAAGAAGACCCGTAATTCTCTACAGTCATCTTAAGCAGAATATTTAATGTTTAAGAGCTGCCAGTTCTTTATACGAAATTGATGTTATAAACAGCTTATAAGCAGAAACTTTTTTTTGTGAATAAGGAATTAAATCGCAAAAATTTATATCTCTCATTTATTTCAATAGTTTCAAAGTGAAGAGGCCCTTAAAGTTTTAAATTTACCAAGAACTTAAAGGAAATGTAAAAACTACTGCCTGTCCAACGATGTCAGTCGCTTTTATTCTGTCGACTATTTAAAAAGGAAATAACAAATAATTCGTAACTAAATGAGCAACACAGCCTTTATATGATATCATTATATGTATATTGAATTATATACATAGATCGTTCTACCGTCTCAAATACAGATTTCATAAATTTCTTTAAATTATTTCGCTTTATATTTTATAACAGTTTCGAGGCTCTTAAAATATCTAACATAAGTTAATCAGGAATTTGTTGTAAAAATAAATTATTATTTATTTATTTAATATTTACGAATGTAATTTTAAGATAAAATTTAATTAGAGATCACTAGCAACGTTGGCCAACGGAATATATTTAATAATAAAAATTATCTTATCACTGGATCTTGAGAATAAAAACACAACAACAAATTATTGAATAATTTAGTTGAACAAAAATATTCATTTTATAACAGTTTCCAAGTAGTCAAAGTAGGACAATTACAACGCTGTAAGAAAAACAACTTTCTGTCTATTTTTATCAAAGAGTTGGTAGAGATAATACGAGAGAAATAAATAATGCTCGATATTATCTCTTCATCTGGGCATTCAGTTGTAACTTCGAGGAGTGATTTTAAATCTGTTTGTTGTTTACACTCATCACAGTATCCATTTTGATCGTAGAAAATCAAAAGATATAAGAATTGATCTATATAAAATGTATAAATATGAAGCTACTAAAACTTTTCAATATTCACTCGTAGTTCGAGAATTCCCTCAAAGATTTCTTTCTTGTCATACCAGCCTCTGCAATATCTGCAGCACAAATAACGATAAATGAACGCAATTAAGATTTGAATTTGATTGTTGTGTTTCAACTAAATTAACGATCACTCATGAAAAGAGAAAATAATATATCAACTGCAGCAAGCAAAAACTTTTTATAGCAGAGCAAACAGATTTGCTGCTTGACACCAGACAGCGTTTTATCAGACACTCATATTTAAAACAAGACAAAAGAAATAAAAAATAAATAAAATTATTTTATGGCAATTATTTTAACGAACATTTTATATTGCTATATTAAATTGAATTAATATTCATAGGCTAATTGTTCGAAATTAATTTGAAATCTCAGAAAGACATGATGATAAATATTCCAAGTCAACATCAGTTTTATTCAACTTCCTCAGCAGAGCAGAACAGCTGTTTTCGAAAATCGCAACACCTTCATCGTCAGTGCTCATGTGTATATTGTGTTTGTCACCACTTTTTAGGTGGCTCAGTTGAATGCGATAACAGTTCCTATTTACACAAATTTTATTGTGAAAAATAAATAATTTTAACTTTAAGTGTCTGCTATCTCTATTAAAGCTTTATTATATGGCTATTTGACAAAGTAAGCAAAACGATGTTTAGATGTTTACCTAAAAAACTTTTATTTCTTTTGCTTCAATAAATTGTAAATCACCGCGTGCAGGTGTTTTAGCTGTTCAAGGCAAATAATATTTAAATGCGTACGCTGAAACGCTGACATGAACTTTGTAGAAAAATATTTATCTTCTTGACACCTTGAAAAATATTAATACTGCACTTGTATATAGATATATATATATGTATATATATATATATATATATATATATATATATATATTTATATATATATATATATATATATATATATATATATGTGTATATCCCTTTTAATATATCACATATGAGCTTCTCTATTATTACACATATTGTAATAATTATCGCATGCTATAATTTTTATATATAAATATATGGCACGCGATATATTTTTGAGAATATAAGTTACCATGTGATATATTTTTCCATTATTCTATATATAAATGCAAACTTTTCCTTTTCTATATTATATCAAATGAAATATCGCATGCCAAATTTTTTTTTAAATAAAAATTGCATACGATACTTTTCTTAAAGCGTGTGACACTTTTTCCACTATTCTATAGATTAACGCAATCTTTTTCTTTTCTAAAATATTTCATATGACTTCTTCCATTTCCAAACAAATCAACATGATTTTCATGATTGCATGAAAGTGTAGCGACTTTCCAAAACAGCTGTTCTGCTTTGCTGTGTAAATTGAATATATAAAAATGATGTTGAATAGGCCATCGCTAATAAGTGGTAGTAAATAAAAAAAAACACTTGAAAAGTGGTGAAGAAAATGTAGCGCCTTTCCAAAACAGCTGTTCTGCTCTGCTGTGTAAATTGAATATATAAAACTGATGTTGACTTTCCCTGGTACTTTGGAATATTTATCATGTCCTTCTGAATGCTAAACATTTTTCGAACAACAGGGCCTTAAAATTAAATTCAATTTAAGTGGCAGACGATCAAACTTATCAATAACATGTTAGAAGTTTATTAAAGTTTATTCAAAGAGCAAGAAAATTTTATATAAAAACCAATTCCAAATTTCTGAGATGAATAGCAAATAATGATTATAATTTAAATATTTTTTTATTTATATTTTATCTTGTGTTTGTTTGCTTGATTTAACTATCGTTATTTAAATTTATTGCATTATAAATTACTTGGTCTGCAAAATAATTCACCCAAAAATATATGTTGCAAGATCCTGGAATCCACATAAATTTTAATACAAAATTTTGTCGTCTCTTCCCCCAAACGACATTAACTCGAATCAAATTTATAAATATTTTGCAGACAACACAGTCCGCACGAATCATTATTTCAAAGTTGTTCAAGGATACACAACAACAAAAATAATGTTCTGAGTAGTTTTAGTTAGGAAATGTTTGTAGGAATTGTAATCAAGACAGGAAAGGAACAGCTTAAGCCCGTTTTTTTTTCTTTCTTTTATTTTGGTTGTTGCTGGATAACAAAATTGCAATCACTTTATGTCCATCAGGCATTGCATGAAACAGTGTAGAGCAATAAATTTTGTCAGCAATTTTGCCAGACAGTCTGATTTCCATTAATATATTTATGCGAATGAAATAAAACTTTAAATTAAATAGAAAATTGTTTTAGTATCTCATTATCAAGAGAATTTTGTTTCTTAATTTTTTAGGAAACACTCAAGTTGTCGTTGTCGAGCAAGCCGAGATTTTGTTTTAACGTTTCATCATGATATTTGGTTTCCCAATTTTCTCTTGAATATTATTCTCAGATTTGGAATAATACCGCCTTCTATTTTCAGCAATTTACTTCTAAGAAACAAGTCAACTAATCACAATATCCCAGACATCCACTTCACTTGATTTGCGTTTATTTCTGTTGCTTTTTCTTAAGTACGATTTATATGCTTCGAAATCCTTGCAAGTCTTTTTTTATTTTCTTAGTAAAAAAGAAACTTCTTTCCTTTCCATACAAACATGAATTAAAAGTCACTTGTGTGGAAAAGAAACTCGAAGAGTTAAGAAGTAAAAAGAATAACGAAGTGTGCTGGCGGAATAAACTAAAAGTTGGAAATATTGAAACGTATTGCGTTTCAAGGAGCAGAGCACATACTCGGGTCATTTGAAATAGAAGTACACACATGAATGCCGGAATGATACGGTACAGTGCCCAGCAGTGCCAGAAAGAAACTTCTCGAAAGTCTTAAGTGCGCTCTTAAGGAAAAGAAAATATTTACAAGAATGCAAAGCGCTGTAATTTGAATGGGAACCAAATTAGATGGCAGCAGGAGTTCAATTCCAATAAAGCCTTTTACTGTTGAGGCATTCAGAACCTTAAAGGTTAAATTCATATAACATGAGGGCGAGAGGTATCGCTCTGTCTTAGAAATCGATTAAAGCAGGTCTTTTTAAATGCCCTAAAATTATTGATATCGATCATGCTGATGTTACTCTTCCATCATAACGTGGGGGGTTTGTTTTAGAGTGTTACAACTTTGAGTAGGCATCACTGGTTTATTTGAGCATCCACACAACAGCTGATAGTTGCTTCTTATTAAGTTGGCTTTGAAATTCCATTATGAGTCGGCTTTTACCAGAGAAACGCGTGCAAGTTAATGAAATTATTAATAAAAATAATTGTTCTATTCGTCAAACTCCTGGTCCATTCAAAGTTTTGTTTTCCTGTGAAGCCAATAACTGGTTGAATGGGTACGTAAATCAGCAGAATTATCCCATATGGAGTGAAGAGAATCCATAAGCTTTTGTCGCAACACCATGACATCCACAGAAAATTACGGTTCAATGCGCTTTATGAACTATCGCAGTCATTGTCCCATATGCCTTCAAAAACGATGATGGCCATAATGTTACTTTTAGTGGAGGACGGTATAAAAACATGATTCGAAATTTTGTCGTACCTCAACCACGTGGCATTAATTCTGCTGATATGTGGATCAAACAGGATGGGGCCATATGCCACACAGCGAGCGCTACAATTGATTTGCTCAAAGAAACTTTTGAAGAAAAAAATAATTTCAAAAAATTTACCAATTCATAGGCCACCAAGTTCGTGTGAATTAACCCGATAGGATCATATTCTTTGGGGTCATATTTGAGTCACTTGGATACGTCGATAAGCCACAAACAATTGAAAACCTGGAAATCAACATTCACAGAGTTATTTGTGAAATACGGCCCACGAAAAGTTATTGAAAATTGGAGTTCCGAATTGCGCCATCTGCGCGGCAGCCGAGGCGACCACTTTTATGATTTTATGTCATAAAATTTTCTTTCAAATAAATCCCGTTTCATTGATATTAAAAATATATTTTCTTGATTTATTACGATTTAAACTTGTGTCACTCTGTAAAAAACACCCGTTATATGCCTGGTTATCATGAACATTTTATAGCCGGAACAATAATTTCAAGTTGAGGAAATTAAGTCAAAAAAGTAAAGAAACCTCAGACTCCCACAGTGAAGGGTTCTCAGAATCAGCCAGGGAAATTTCTTAGGATCGAGAACTGAGGAAAATAAATTTCCGATTTTCGAAAATTTTTAACATTAATAGCGGGATATTAAAAATTATATTCAACTCACTGTTGAAAGAAGTTAAATTATATTGTCCTTCGTCTTCAACTGTCTTCTCAACAGGAGTTCCCTCCTTTAATAGCTCCGGCACAATACATTTCTTCAGTCGGGTTCATGCCTACCTACCGGTCCAAGTACAAAACTTAGCCCTAAGCTAAAGACTAACTACCGATTACTTTGACTTAAAAAGGCAGAATAACATCAATTCTTTTTTAATTTCATGATGGACATTTTCAAAATGGAACTCTATACGATCCTACAAATTTGGAATGTATTAAAAGAAAAACTGGTAAAAATTTACGATGGACAATTTTCGAAAAGCGATTGGACTTCAGTTCAATCAGTGAGTCAATTTGTGGAGCCTTAATATTTTTGAAAAATAATTTAATAAGTCTAATACTCGAGCGTGTTTGCAAGTCATTTTCTTCTAGTAATTTCGATCGGGAGATGTTTCGATTCCAAACACCATCTTCAGAGAATGAAAAACGATACATTGTCTGGGAATTAAATCAATTTGTATTTATGAATCGAAATTGACAATTTTGAATGTGAAACTACAAACCCCGTTAACTATAAACATTTTTGGTGATTGAGGAAGTGGAATAAATTCTAACGAAGTTGAAGTCAAATCGATCGAAATGAAATTTCGGCTTCAAGATCATTCTGAATAATTGCGGTGACAGGCCGGCATATTATTCTAAAAAAAATTTGGTGTCTTGGCAGGATTAACAACAGTATTTTATTAACTATTATTCTATTAAGAATATAGTGAAGAAATATTTCTAACATGAGGAATTATTAATTTTATTTTTATTAAATGGCATTTACACACTCCGCTGACGATATGTGTTATATTAAAATTTGAGGAAACGTTCTGGCAGTTGAGTAATACTTTAAATGGGTCATGGGAGATAAGTTTTTATATATAAACGTTTCTAATATTCTTCTGAAACAAGTGCGTATGATATTCTTTGTGCGTAATTACAATTGAAACTGCTGTCGACAAACAGCAACGGGAAATTAGAAAAAATACACAAAATTTTTTTACCATGAGAACAAACCTGAATAGCGAAAATTTCCCAAATCGCGACTGATAAACGGAATCTATATCACAAAACTAGAACTCCCTCCCTATCTCTCTCTAACTCTACCTCTCCCACTCTCTTTCTCCCTCTATCTCTCTCTCTCTCTCTTTAATTCTGTGACAGGTTAATTCTGTTTGCCTTATATATATTTTTAAACGCCTATTTCGCGTGAAGTATTATTGCGAAAACTATTAGCCTCGCTGCCACATATTTTTCTATAACAAGTTAAGTATTTTCTTTTTAAACTAAACCCGGGAATTATGGTGTTCTCTTTTCTGAAAAATATATAACATTTTTCTCCTTTTTTCCTAAAAAGGGCAGTTTGTAGAAGGCTAAAACAAGATATTATTTTTCACAAGGAATGTTGAATTGATTCCTGTTAAATTATTTATTTCCAAATGACTGAATGTCGCATTTTCTGTAAAAAAGTGTAATAAATGCTGCATTTTTTTTTAGAAAAGAAATCGGCTTTATCTCAAAGAGGCCGCCAGATGCTAGACATTGACAACCAGCCATGCGACATGTCTTGTGACAGTTTCTCTTCCCCATGCGCCCTATTAGTCTTTCAAATTGCATCTATCGCTTAACTCTGTCGGTACTGTGGCCAACATTGTGGCTTTAATACGGGCATCATTAAGAACACATTTCGTTTTAACTGAGATTGTGTTACCAATTGAAAATAGTGACTTGTGGCTCTTCTAGACTGATAATAAAACAATTTTTTTGTTGTTGTATTTTTATCACTCGTTGATGTTGAATCCGTATATGAAAGAGTTAAAATTTATGAGATAAAATTATATTCTCATGGCACCTGAATAAATAAGAAGAGTTATTAAAAAGCAAATAAATATTAAAATAAAAATTTCTTCAACAAAAATTAAGGCAACAGGTGGCGAATATTGACAGACCTTGAACCCGCAAATAGCACTGGAATATATTAAATCGGCTGTTGAAAAGATTGAATAAAAAACATAACTTTTTCATGAAAAATAAAAAAAACTTGCGATTATAGAATTTTATGCAAATTTGAGAATAACAATAATATATACTAAAAAAAACGAATTAAAAAATGAAAAAAAAAAATAGATTTAAAAGCAGAACAGTAAGCGCTGATAATGGCATTATTCAGTGTTCGCTGCAAATTTTAATTAAAAATACAAAATTATTTTTACAATACACCAACAAACTGCATTGCAAATGCTTACAAACGCCCTTCGAACATGCCAGTGCAATGATGCAAGACCATTTCCCCAAGATTCTGAATACCTGCAATAAATTGCAAACATTTGCAACCCCTTGCAAAAATTTGCTAACCCTTGCAAAAAATTGCTACCCCTTGCAAATACTGCAAAACAGCTCAGACACGAAGGAATTGACTAAAAAAAGTGATTTGGGGTTTTTATTTTTTGCAAATTTTGACACATTGCGTGGCATGATTTTTGAGATATTCGATATTTAAGCAGGCATTTTATATATTCCCAGCTTTTCCAATAGCTCTGCTGGTAGGGATCTTTAAAAATTTTCTATATACATTTTTGAACTGTTTTGCGTTTAATATAATCTAACAACAATAAATATATTTTGTCTTAAAACTATTGCCAGGCAAAGCAGGACATATGATTTATTGGTTTATTGTAAATTTTACTAGATTACAAGGAACTTATGATCTTTGAAGATGCCAAAATAACTCAACAGAAAGTTGGAGTCGCAAATGAAAGAAAATTGCGTTTGAGGAGCATTTCACTTAAATGACCTTAAAAGGCTGAATGTCAGCAACGTTCTTCCAAACCCCAACATAGTTATCATGAGAAACGAAATAGTTTACAGAATTTGCAAGATAGCACTAGATATATATATATATATATATATATATATATATATATATATATATAAAACTGCTTCCGTTTTGTTTCAATGCTGTTCTTAAAGTTTTCTTGGAAAGGTAAGTCGAATTCAGTGCTAAGTAATTAAAAAAATTATTTGTCTGCCTCTTCCAAAAATTTGCTACCCTTTGCAAATATTTGCTACACCTTGCAAATATTTGCTACCCCTTGCAAATACTAAAAAAACAGCTCAGACACGAAGAAATTTACAAAAAAAAAGTGATTTGGTTTTTTTTTTTTAATTTTTTTTTTTTAGATTTTCGATATTCAAGCAGGATATTTTTATTTTCCAAACTGTTTTGTATCAACTGGTCCAAGTAGTCGTACATGCCGAGATGGTTTTCCAAATAGAGCGAAACGTTAATAAAAATATTTTTTTTTTATATATTTATTTTACGCTCACACGTTTTATTAAATAATATTGTTTTAGTTGTTTTTCATATTTGCCCACATCTTGAAAAATAACCCTTTAAGCAAATGAAGAAGTATTTGACGGACATTTGTTTACAAATGTGTGTACACTCATACATCCATAAGCAGCATATATGTATGCGTGTATCTGAAACATGTTGGAATGATGGATTTGCCGTTCCGTTTTTTTTTTGTTTTCTCTCTTCAAATTTCTTAAATAACTACCAGTCGAGTCCAGTTTTTGATGACCTCTTTTTATGGCACAACAATTGCCAATTCCTTTTTCGCTCACTCTACATGTTGTTATTTCTTTAATGCTTGAAAACACAGAAATATTGTTCGTGTAGCAGCATGTAGCAAATACGTATACGAATAATAGTTTAGGAGAGCATTTGTTTTTGCTTTTGCTTTTGTTTTCTCTTTTTTTGTTGTTGTTGTTTCTAAGTGTGCAATATTTGTTGCTTAAATTTATTTGTGCTCGTTTCCATGTTGCAAGAGTTTCAGTATCTTTTTTTCTTCTCTTAAGGATTCTATTTCTTGTTTCTATTTATTTTTTTGTACTTGAAATTTTAGTTGCTCCTGCTGCAGCTTTTGAAGAATCTTTAGCTTTTTTGTAGCTACAAATTTTTTACTCGCAAAGTGGGCTTATTATATTTAAGTATTTCTCAAGCTTGTATGCAAATTGCAATAAATAAGTAAATAAGTTTGTTATTTTCATTATTTTTCATCAATTTTGTTTTTTTTTTGTTTGTTTTTTGCTGTTTGAGTTTGTGCAGGATAGTTTTTGGCTTTGATTGGAATAAAAGTTGATTTAAATATTTGATGGGCTTTTCGTTTTATTTTTCCTAAAAATTTATTTCAAGTTTTAGATGTTTTTAGATATTTTTAGATAACAAACTATAACAAAATTTAAATTAAATGAGTTTAGCTCAAGTCCAGTTGAGTTTTTCTCATAAACAAGTTAACAAATAACTGTGAAGAGATGGCGATAAAGTTAAATTAAAGTTAAAAAATATATTGTAAATTATTTCATATTTTGCTACGCACCATTTGCGAAATGACTTCATATTAAATGATTTACTATAAATTGCTGGTCGTTTGGCGAATCGAGTCTCCCAGACTCAGACACATTTTTCCATGTTCACCAGCACTTTCACAGGATATTGTGACGTTTCTCGTGCCACGAAAGAGTTAAACTTTTTGGCGCCATAAACACAAACACGCACAGTAGTGACATTATTTTTCGTTTCTTTTCTATTATTTTATTTTTTATTATTATTACAAGATTTGTTATTGTTTTTGTTGTTTTTGTAAGGACAATGCCAAGTTTATAGCAACTGTAAGGAAACAAACAGCTTAAAAATTGCCAAGA
Organism: Linnaemya vulpina; assembly: GCA_963675445.1. Taxonomy (NCBI): domain Eukaryota; kingdom Metazoa; phylum Arthropoda; class Insecta; order Diptera; family Tachinidae; genus Linnaemya; species Linnaemya vulpina. The sequence continues at coordinate 8,148,121 of OY776277.1, forward strand.
AGGACAATTTAGTTGACTTTTTCACACTCAGCTTTGGAAGGATAACAAATAAAATATTAAGAAATTTCAAAGTAGCAAAATGCGTATGGAGGCAGTTAAGATGACTTGATAAGGCGCTACAGCCTTTTATTAAATACAGCGACTCATGTAGTCGTTATAACTGAGAGGTCTGAAGAAAAGCAGGGCCTGCATAAAGTTCACCCCCAAACAAGCTATCCCGGCTTAAAATAGTGTCTTGCAAAACTAACTTCTATAAGTTGTGAAATTACAAAAATCACAAACTCATGTGACTGGCTAAATTATTTGTGTAAAGGGTGTCCCTTAATAAATGCTGCTGGAAAATTTATACTTTTTGACTAGTTTCCAAACAAGTTTGCGAATATGAAAGAAATAAATTTATTGTGTATTCGCGTTTGTTAACAATATTTCTTTCAACTTCATAATTCACACTTCATCTGCTTGTCGAGCAGAAAAAGTTAAATTTTTAGTTTTCATCTTCTTGTTTTAGAAAAGAAAATATTTTTGAAGAAAAATTCTTTATCGTTTACAGTTGCCTTTTGCCACACACACACGAGTATTTCTTGAAAAATTTTCCTGTGAATTTTTACCAGGGGATTCGTTATTGTTTTAAAGTTACATTCATACATTTTGTTATTAAGAGTTTTCATAACGGGGAATCCCAAGAACTAGCAAAAATTTTCAATGTCGCCTTGAGGAAAAATCAGAGGAAAGTAGGCCCTTAAACAAACCGAGTTTAAAAGGAATTTCTTTTAATATTCTCCACAAGAGAGCGCAACATACTATAAAGGCTTAAGAGTAAACCGCATTAGCTTAAGTTGACCCCCCGTTATTCTTAAAATAACGTAACCAACTCTTACGTGTCTTAGTTGAGTACAAAATAAGTGGGCAAATTTGAGGTTAGGAAGTAAATTGTCTTTAAGACACACTTTTTTTGTAACAAATTCCGTTTTGTTGATACCGATTCAAAGAAAAAATAAAGAAATTAAAAATGATATATGATATCGAGAAAAAGTCTGCTCCTAGCACATCGGCAGACGTCCCCTCTTATAGCAAACTTTTGAACCGCATTTTGCAAACGAACTTCGCTTATTTCGTCAAATTTCATCTCTCCGGGTAACCAGTTGTTTGTGTTTCATTCACGGCAAACCCATATTTCAAATGGCCCCAGACAACGCCGTTAAGTCACAAAAACGAGGGCAGCTTATTGAAAAAGGGCCTCATCATTTATTTTGTTGAAAAACACGTTGTTTTTGTTTAGTTTTTCAAAAACACAATTTTAACAATTAAATTTCCTTAATTAATAGTGTAACGTTCCATACTTAAAATTCCCCATTCCTTTACTAAATAAACAATAAAACACGAGATATTAATTGTCGACATTTCATTAATTGAAAGCCAATTTATTTTCTAACCTCAAATTTGACCAACCTACTTTTCAGTTGTAAAATAAATGCGACTTTCTGTTGTCAGCACTTAAAATGCTGTTGACCAAAACAGAGCCATCACAGCAGGAATTATGGGGAAGATATATGATTTCTTTAATTTGAATACGTGGTCAAGGTGGACCAGCTGGAAAATTCAGTAGCAGACGAATTAGTCAGAAGGGACTAGAGCCCTTTTGTGTATTACCCTGGGCAGCGATCACCTTCTTAATACGAAGGAATGAGAACAATTCTATGCCGTAGTTATTGAGATCAGCCGACAATAATTAATTCAATTTAGCATTAATCCACACCAAAAAAAAAAAATTGACCCCATATTCATGACTGAGTGCGGAGTCGAACTCCGGACCGTCAGTGCGCCGAGGCCAACAAACCCCAAGTTCGTCGTACTGCTACTCGTTTGGAGTTTCATGCAATACATTGATTGAGAATCGTTGTATAGGACCAAAGATCCATTTGGTATCGCAGTGACGGTCTCTCGATCATATATTTTACCAGAGCTGGCAATAATCTTAAGGTGATTTCATGTACAAAAATCCCTAGGAATTTCGTTTAAAAAGTCCTTTTCGAAATAAGTAATAAAAAGTACCTTTTAGCGAGAACTACTTTTTAAGGAAAAGTACCAAGAAAAAAGCACCCTTTAAGACACCTTTTGGGGAGAAGTAATTTTTAAGGAAAACACTTTTAAAAGGAAGCGCCTTTCAGCACAAGTACCTTTTAAAAACAAATACCTTTTAAGAAAATTCATCTTTTTTAGAAAAAAATACCTTCTAATGAAACGTACCATATAGCGAAAATTACTTTTGAAGAAAAAGTACCCGAGAGACAAAGTGCCTTTTAAGATAAAACTCCTTTTGGGGAGAAGTACTTCTTCACAAAAATTTCTTTTCAAAGAAAAAACCTTTAAGAAAAAAATCTTTAACGTAGAAGTACATTTTAAAGAATAAGTACTTTTAGGGAAAAAGTTTTTTTTTTCAGAAAGAGTAACTCTTAATGAAAAGTACCTTTCCTTGAAAACTACTATTTTGTGGAAAAAACGCATTTTAAAGAAAGTCTCCTTTGTAGGGAGAAGTACTTTTTAAGGAAAGTACCTGCAAAAGGAAACACCTTTCAGCAAAAGTACCTTTTAAAAAGAAATACCTTTTAAGGAAATGCATCTTTTAATGAAACGTACCTTTTAGGGAAAATTACTTTATATGAAAAAGTACCAGGAGGACAAAGTACCTTTTGAGAAAAGACTCCTTTTGGGGAGAAGCGCTTTTTTGGGAAAAGTTATTTTCCAGGAAAAAAACTTTAAAAAATATTTTAGAATGAATACCTTTTAAGTAAATTGTGTCTTTTTCAGAAAAAGTAGCTTTTCATGAATAGTACTTTTTAGCGGAAATTACTGTTTAAGCAAAAGTACCTGGAGAAAAAATTACTCTTTAGGGAGAAATATCTGGAAAAAGAGAGACCTTTTAAGAAAAGACTCCTTTTGGGGTGAAGTACTTTTTGAGAAGAATTTCTTTTGAAGGAAAAAAGCTTTAAGAAGTACCTTTTAAATAATAAGTATCTTCTAAGGAAATGTGCATTTTTCAGAAAAAGTACCTATTACTGAATAGTACCTCTCTTAGCAGAAATTACTTTTTAAGAATAAGTACCTGGAAAAAAGTAAGTTTTTGGGAAAACACTCCTTGTGGGGAAAGTTACTTTAAAAGAAAATATATATTTTCAAGAAAAAAATTGTTAAGAAAAAACTCATTTACGCATAAGTACCTTTTAAAGTATAAGTACTTTTAGAAAAAGTACCTTTTAACGAAAAGTACCTTTTAGTAAAAATTACTTTTTAAAGAAAAATATCTGGAAGAAAAAGCTCCTTTTAAAGAAAGGTACCTTTTTTAGGAGAAGTATTTTTTGAGAAAAATTTCTTTTCAAGGAAAGTACCTTCAAAGAAAACATCTTTTAAACAGAAGTGTCTTTTCCGAATCAGTATCTTTTATGATACCTGAGTGCCTCGCCTGGCTAATAGGTTTGCTCTTGTTTTAGTACCTCCATGTTGTCTAACACTCTAAGCCGCTTCGATGTTGTAATAAAAGTTTAGCTGCCAAAGTAAATAAAATTTAAATACAGATTTGCAACTCGTTTGTGGCTGTTCGCACACCAGATGATGGCAAAAATGGAACAATTAATCTTAAGAATTCCATCTGTTAAACTTTGAACCAGTTTGCGAAGCGCTTGAACATTTACTGCTGAAAGTACAAGTGCTTTTTAAAAGCTGTTTGATTTTTTGTTTGTTTTTGTTTTTGTTTTCCAGCAGTTAAGGCTTCTGGTATTGTATTGAACGTTTAGGGATTTAATAAATCGTTTCAGTTGGTGGCTCCAACAACATTCCTGTTTTATTTCCAACAACTTCTTTCTGTCGTATTTTATTGAAAATATCAGTTTCATTTTCTATCATCCCAGATATTCTTCTTTTGTTATGCCGTTACGTTATTTGATTTTATTTTGTAGATTCTTCTTTAAATTTATTGTTGTTATTTTTTGCTTTTCCTCATATAAAATGTTTTACTATCAGTTTCCTTTAGCATTTTTGCTTTCCTTGTAAATTTTGTGTTTCTTTGATTTTTATTGTTTTTCTCTTTCATTGCCATTTCCTATTGCTTTCTTATCCTGTTTTATATTAATAATATTTTTGCTTCTTTTGCTAGTTTCTCATTTAGTATTTCGTTTACGTTTATAAACACTTTTTTTGTTGGTGTAAATTTGTTTGATTTTATTTCTTAAATTTTGTTGTTTTTTAAAGATGAAATTTTAGCATGAATTAAATTAAACGTAAACGAGAATTGCAGAAATATTTTCCTAAACAATCTAAAATGAGTGGAATGCACGGAAGGTGATATATTGGAAGTGATTTTTTGTTATTCAATTTATTATTATAAAGACAAACTTTATTTAAATAATTTCCTACTTTCCCATGTCAAATTCGGTTTATAAATACACCGAATTCTATTGGGCATCATCTCCAGTAATTTCGTAAGAAAGTAACAAAATGGTTTCCAATTTTATGAAATTTATTAATTTTGAATATAAAAAAATTCTCAGGAACTCATCTCACGCCTCCTCTAATCGCTACTAGTACGCCTACTTTTCATGTGATCACGATGAGTAGCAGGTTAAACTTTATTCTGACAGTGTCGTGGCAAAACTATTTTCAGCAGCAGAAAACTATTTAAAAAAAATTATTACGGCCGCTGGTTGTCACGCGGAAAATAATATTTTATGGGTCTATAAAAGTTCTCTTATTTACTTCTTGTCTGCGATTCTTTTCATACGATTATAAACATATTTTTTATAGCCACAACAAATTCCAACAGCTAAATAAACATGTTTCATGATTAACATGATTTTACAATTTAAATTAATTTATTTCTTTATGATCTTAAAGATCATCAGTCGCTTTTTTTCAACTGACAGCTGAGTTAAAATACACGTTCTCTTAAGAGCTTGATCACAAACAATACTTCTGCGTCAACGCAAAGTACAAAGTAAAAATAAAAGCTTTTAATGAGTACTTCGACAAGCTTTTCTCAATTCTTTCAATACCCGTTCGAGCTTTGTAACGTAAAATAACAAACAAAATAAGCGCAAAAATATCGTCTGACCCCATTGAAAATTTGTACTTGAATTAAATTTTAAACATTTAAAAACAATTGATTTTCAATCCGTTAGCAAAGTACTCATTACGCTAACCTTATCCGTCAATGCGTTAATGTCAGTTGAAAAAGTCGACGCATAACGTATGACGGAATCTATGTGTCTCGGCCTTTAAAGCCAAATCAAAAATGGTTTTAAGATGGTGTTGGAAAAACAGCAAAATATCTGTATGGTTTAACCCGATCGATGCCTGCTTTAAAACCCTCAATTGTGAAAAGCAGACAAGCGTAGGACACAATTTTCGATGTAGCTCCAATCTGGCAGAAGACAGCAAGTTTGCAATAACAGTAGGGTGATTCACTAACAGCAGACTTTATCTGCAAGTAATAGAAGACTTCCTTAGAGCCATTCTTGCAACTGCATATCAGTTGACGGTAGGATTTTATAGGTCCTGCTTACAACGCTTCCTTAACTTGAAGGGCACTATGAACCTGCCCTCAACTTGTCGTTCATAAAGGAAAATACTTAATAAACTCGTAACCACATACTCTTTTAGGTAACTATTCGAATTTATTGTGAATATAAAAATTGTTCTTATTATTCGTACAAACATTTTCATGTCAATTGACTCTATAAGAGACTAAACCTCATTTTCCTTTTCCGAAGGAGCAAAAAGGTCCATTTTCTGGCCATCTACGTAGTGGTAGTACTTGGTACCGGAGGAGGCGGCAGATGAATTCTTGTAAATGCTCTGCCATATTGTCTCCTGACCATCACAATCAATTTTAACTGTGTGTAGACCTCCTTTTCTTGGTTTTTCAATAAACTCAACGAAACATGTTTTTATATTCTGATTTTCATCTTCCACATAAGCTGTCGTCACCGTCCTCCATGCGAAAATTGAAGGCCTAACGGCATAAGAATTAGTATATAGAAAATCGTTAAACTCTTTTTTAATACGTACTTGTAGGGAGTGAATTTCTTAATCACTTCTCTAGCGACTTTTTCGTCTTCAAGAGCCTTGGCAATGTTTGTGACGGCCACAATTATAAACGCAAGTAGAATGAGTTTCATCGTGTAGTCTTTTTTCCAAATTAATGTTCACTTATGAAGAGACAAAAGAATATTTAAATTCTGCTACAATAAGCAACGCTTTTTATAGCAGAGCAAAGAGATCTATTATCTGTACAACGATATCACCAGATATCATTCCGTCAGTAAATCATTTATACAGCAAATTAATGTGACTAATTTTACTTGTTATCTTAATTAAATACTAGACATTTTGCGTTGTAGTCTAAGTTAATAAAAAGAAAACCTTCAGATATTAACTAAAAAAAATAAGTTCTATTACACGGACCCAAATATATTAAAAATCTATGCTAAGACTGGAAGAGAAAATGTTTAAAATAATGAACTTCCAATTAAATACAGAAAATTGCGCAGTTTCAAATAAACAAAAATAAGTTAACGAGGTGTTTGACTCTTTTAAACAGCGGACAACTGACGGCCGTGTTTTTAGAACGATATTGAACTTTTGTTTTTTATTATACAGGGTCACGAAATGGTTAAATAAATAAATACTATTTTATATTATTTATTTATCAAATAAAATAAAACCAAAATAGAATTTTAATTAAATTTGCTGTGGCCTCGGGCTTAAATTAATACAAATATATAAACAAAATAGGCGCTTCATTTCTTTTCAGTGTAAAAAATATTCCAGATACTGTAAAAAATATTCCAGACGTTTGACACAATTTTGGTAGATTTTTTGTGGAAACAAAATTTAGTAAAATTTATTTAGAAGTAGTAAAAAAGAACTCTTTAAGATCATAAAGAAATAAATTAATTTAAATTGTAAAATCATGTTAATCGTGAAACATGTTTATTTAGCTGTTGGAATTTGTTGTGGCTATAAAAAATATGTTTATAATCGTATGAAAAGAATCGCAGACAAGAAGTAAATAAGAGAACTTTTATAGACCCATAAAATACTATTTTCCACTTGCTAACTAGCGGCCGTAGTTATTTTTTTTCAAATAGTTTTCTGCTGCTGAAAATAGTTTTGCCACAAGCTGTCAGAATAAAGTTTATCCATCGTGGTCATAGCAGAAGTAGTCGTGGTAGACGCGTCTGAGAATGATCTCCCATATTGTCGTCTCCTGTTCGGAAAAATCAATTTTAGCTGTGATTCGACCTCCTTTTGAAGGCTTTTCTACGTCTTCAACGAAAGCTGAAGTCCAGTTCTTTATTCGTATATTGAAGTTCTAACGGTGCAATTACTGCCACGCCCACCAAGTCGATAGAAAATTTTGTATATTTAAAATTAAAACAAATTTCAGAATTTTGTTCTTTTTTTTTCAATATGAATTGTACGACCGAAATTGCCTTTCCACGTAGCGGACCTGCCAGTTAATTTACATAAAATCGATGAAATTCTTTTTTACTATTTTTCATTAATTAAATAAAAATACTATTTGTAATTGTGTTTGGAACATTGAAAACAATTAAGTAAAATAATACTATTCATCTGTAGAACAGCAAAATGATCTGAATTCGTTTGCCTTTTTATATGAGAAGTAAAAAATATATATTTTGATTGTAATTTTTCTGAAATATTGTCCCGCTTAATTTCTTAAACTTTTGATTTGATTGTTGTGGGGGGCGTACGAAAACAGTCCTGCATTTCAGTTGTGTTTTTTTTTATTGTTTCCACAAACCAGAAATTCTTTATTCTTTCTTCAAGGAGATATTAAATTTGAAGAACTGCAAAAACTATTTTTCGGACAATCCGTTTTATATGCCATCAGAATTCTCATGGCATTTTTTCACACCTCGCAACTCTGCCTTTTCGAAGAAACAATTGATTTTATAACTTTTTGAAAATAATAGAATTTGAATGCATCATTTTCGTGTGACAGATTTTATATTCTTTTTGTCAGTTTTTAATGGGAAATAAATTTTGAAGAAACGTAGCGATCTACGAAAGCAACAACGTTTTTTATTACAAACAAATTTTTAATGGTCTCATTTAAAACGGACACGTCACAGCAAAAGTAAATACACGCTTGAATTGATAAAATTGGCTGCTCTTTTTCAACAATTCGAATTTTAATTTTGAATGTGCTTTTTAATATTTTCCGAAGTACTCCAACAATTCGAAGTGATTGACTATGAGGGATTTCTGGCATTTATTTTAATAGAGTTTTACTTATAAATTTAAAAATCATTAAATTGTTCGTTTAATTTTAATATGAGAGTTAAATACTAAATACGGAGCTGCAGGCGGTTGCGGATCCAGTTTTAGCATTTATGGAGGCTTATCCCGGAGGCCTCAGCTTATGAGAAGTTATTGAAATGCACCAGGTGACAGTTTATATCGTTTCATAGCAGTGAAGTGAATCCCTGAGAGAACTCAAGGACATGGCAGGAGGACTATTTTGAAGGAGACGATTAATGAATAAGAGTAATAAAAATATTTTTTGTTATTTAAGATAATTTTATTTTCTAGACGACCTCGTTTGTACAACTCTTAAGCGATCAATAGCGTGACTATTATATAACTCACGCTATCCTCTCTGTTTTCGGAATCAATTACGATAAATGCTTTTTTCACATTAAAAAAAAAAAAACATGCCCGTAACAATAACTCTCATAAAGAAACGATTTGCAAAAAATCAAATCAAATCAATTGTTGGTTGAAAAATAACATCAGAAAATCCTTTTTGTTTAACATGACAAATAAGCATTTAATAGTTTATTGCTTCGTATCAGTAGCACAAGTAGTTAAATCATATCGTTAGTTTATTAAGTTTATTTTTTGTTTATAACGGGTGTACTTTTAAGGGCAGCAAATTCGATAAGAGAAAAATATTTGAAACATCTTTTATAAGGGAGACTATTTAGAAGTATTTTCTAGTTATTGCATCAGTTTATGGGGAATATTCTCCAAGTGGCAGTACTAGGAAATCTGGTTGGTGTAGGGCATTCTACTGGAATCTTTCCAAGGATTTATTGGCAGCAAAGACTTCTGTACATACAGAAAAAAAAAAAATTTAATAATAAAAAAATTAGACCCTGGAATATGCTTCTTTTGAGATATGACGCTCAGCGTCTGAAACAGCAAGAGCTCTTGAAGTCTGAAGACCTAAACCAGGCCATCTATATGGAAGTACCCTCATCATCCACCGCACGTCTATACGTGAGCTCTCATGATTGTGTCTTAATTGTTCTAAAAATCTTACCCCCTTATTCATGAAAATTATGAGAGTGTAATAACAGCGTAATAAAAAATTTTCATATGTAATTTGCTCTATTACACTCTTATAAGCCTCTCATAATTTTTATGAATAAGGGGGTTAATGTTCCAGAGGCCCTTTTAGCCTCTTGCAGACCGCGCTTTTTTAAAGTTTGACTGTGCTTTCCTCTCAGCAGAATATAAAATAAATGCTGCTGTCATGTGCTAAAGAACAGGAGATAAAGTTGAATAGACCAGGTTTGTGGAGGAGGTTAGTGATAAAGAAGAGTGGAAAATAGTAGAAGTTGGAGGGGAGCCCATGAATATGAAAAGTCCCGCACTTTCAGCCAGTTTCAAAACTCCAAGGAGTGACTGCCATTTGACCACTGTTGAATCCTGGCTAGAGCCGTTCCAGCCTATTTTCCCTCTAGTGAATATAATTATCTTGCGCATGAACCGCATCACTTTTCACTAGCAGTTGTCAAAAGATCACACCCTATATTTTCATTGTGTTATATGACCTCATAAAATACTTTTATTTATTTACTTATTTATTTACTTATTTATTATTTATTTATTTATTTACTTATTTATTATTGTTCATATTGTCTGGATGTGTGACAACTATTCAGTCTTAATATCTTTTCGTTCTATTTTTGTATTTATTTAGTTTTTTATTGCAAAACAATTGAATTTCTATTTGTTCTTTTGCAAAATGCAGAGAGTGTTTGAACTGTAATTCCTTTTTATTATTTATAAAATACAAAGAAGCAAATGGAAATAATAATAATAATAATAATAAACAAGAAATAAAGAAGTCACAAGTACCATTAAATACAAACAAAAATGTCTCAAATTTGTCATAAAAGTCACAGACTTGAAAGTATTTTTGCAATTTCACCAATTCGGTCGTTTATTTCGAGGTATCATTTTGAACGATGCGAGATATTCGTTACATGCATGAAACTGAAGAGTACGGACTGACTGACTGACTGGCTGACTGTTGGAGCAAATTGCCAAGTGGCATGCAACGTACGAAGAATAGCTTTTAGTTTGTATTGAAGAAATGTGATCTGATTCACTTAATAGAAATAAATTGTAAATATTTTATGCAGCTTAAATTTGTTACTTGAATTTATTTATTTCTTTTGAATTCAAAGAATTTATTTTTAACACTTTTTTCTAACAGATTATTATTCCAAATTACAGGATTCAATACTAAGAAATTATTAAGAATTGTCTTTTTGTTTCTTTTAAGTAACCAAAAACTTTGTAGGGGACATTTAAGCATGTCCATCTGCTTTGAAAAAGACTGCCACTCATTTTTATAACAGCTTCACTAGTTTCCTCTAGCCACGCCCTAAATATGCCCACAGCCTAAATACATATTAACTGATTATTAAAGTAGTCTTTTGTCGTGGGTTACGAAATTCACTCAGTTTAATAAATAATTTATTTATTTTTATATAAATTCATAACGGTTGAAAGGACTTACCCAAATTTTTAACTTGACAGGGCACAACTAAAAAGTCACCGACAACAGCCGCGATGTGTAGGACCGCCTGATACAAAACGTGCTGGACTGGGAGCTAAAGGACTTTTTGGTGAATTACTTAGCGGTAGCCTGCAAATAAAAAAATAAATTTAAATGAGTTAATTATTATTTCAATTTATATATTGTAATTAAATTTTAAGAATAAAGTTAATATTCAGGCTCAAGTTCAAACCCGCGATTAACAATTTTTTTTTGATTTGTATTAAATTTGATTTCTTAATTATTTAAAATCTCTAAAAAAAAATTTCTTTTTACCACAGAAAATAATTTCCTGAAGAAGCTAACCGATGGTTAGCGAAATATCGAATATTAAATATTAATATAAAATAACCTCAAAACTAAAGCAAATCTATTAATTATTAAAAGAAAAAAGGTTAAAAAAAATTTCATACAAGAATCATTTTATTAAAATCATTTTACTTGCAAAACGAATCAGCACTGATTTCGGGGCCGCTACAACATCTCATCAGCGTTCTTTGTTAAAGTCATCAACTATTAAAACGAATGATTTAACGAAAATTGAATACGAGAAGTTTAAATATTAATGTTAAAGTTAATTTATTCCCAATATTGCAATTTTTTGTTTGATTTCTTTTGAAAGCAAATTAAAAATAATTTATAAATTCGGGGATCTGAACTTGAGCCTGAACAATATTTATTGTTTTAGTTGTTTAATGAAGTGTTATAGAGGGTGTTTTTTTTTAAATAGTGGTATAAAACTTTTAAAGGGAACAAAATTAAAATTAATTCCTCTAAGTGAAATTTACTTTATTCGAGGTCCAGGGTATCACAAAATTAATCGAATTAAAGGAAGCCAAGTGGATTGTTTATGGCGAAAATATCCTCTAAACCTATTCCAACCTACTTTATTGGAAAGATAATCTTCTGGAATTATTATTTAAATAAGACTTTTGAAATATGACTGGCATGGACGTAGTCTAATCTGGATGACCGCTTGTCCATGACTTTTTGCAGCATGTATGCGGTTAGAATTATCCTCTAAGTGGGCAACCGTTCAGGCCCTATCCGCAAAGACTACAGAGTTTAAATATTCGCACAGAAAATAGCGGCGTTAAGTCGCACAATCTGGCTGGACAATTTATACGAACGCAGTAAGAAACTGAACGTTTCTTTCAAAAAACCAATAGGGGCGTGAGCAGCGTTGGCTTTTGAAAACAGCTGTTCTGCTCTGCTGTCTAAGTTGAATATTTAAAATGTGACATTGAAATCTTCTTGTGCTCTGGAGTATTTTATTTTTAGAATTTTTTTCTGCATTTAAAACACTTGGAAAAAAATATTATATATATATAAGGCCGCATTCATAAAAAATAGTTTATATCTGTGCGCCAAAGTTTTTGCTTTTTTAAGAATTGAGCCCTTTTAAATCTTCTCTACATTAACAAAAATTTTATAAATTCATAATTTACGAGTTGTTGATTAAATTTGTTATTTTTTTTACCCCAACCAAAGTTCCTTAATTTGAAAAGTCCTTGTGATATATTAACATCTCTTTATCTATTGACATCTGCTGTTACAAAACAGATCAAAATTAAACAAACGAGAAAACAAAAAATATTTTAATATTCAAAAACAAAAAAAAGGTCTCTCAAAACTTTGCAAAACAAACGTTAATTAATGTTTTAGTGCATCAAATGCAGTCAATAGTAAATAAAAACGAAGCAGGAAAAAAAACGAATAATAATAATAAAACTTAAACAAAAACTTCAAAGGAACAAAAACTAAATATGATAAGACTTGAGAAAAATGAGTAATTGGGAAAATAAAAACAAAAATTACAACTGAATTCACAAACAAAAACCAGGAAGAAAACACAAAACTTTTCACTAAGAAATCTTGGTCAGATGCAGAATTATGCAATTCATTGTTTGCAACCAACTGCATGCACATATTTAGCTGTTGTTGGCAATTATTGCCCTACAATAGACATAGTGGGTTACGAACAATGAACAACACACTGGCAGACTGCTGGTGTTTTCACACACTCTGGATTTTAACGTTGAATCAATTTTTAAAACCTGTTTTTTCATATAAACTGGTGAACTTAAAAAAAACACCCGTTACAAATACCTGAATAGGCTTGTATGTGTATGTGTGCTGGTATTAAAAAGTAACAAATTCACAAGAAAGAAACTTTTATTTATTGTCAATTTAAATACGCCACTACAAAAGTAGAGATCTGTTGATATATTCTCGGAAAAATGTTTCATAAAACACGAGTTGGAGGCAGAGGATGAGTCAATTTTATTTTGCTGTTGTTATTTTATGATGAAAAGGCGGAAATTGTGGTATTTCTTTCGTTCCCTCTTCAACACAAAATGCATTGGAAAAGACGGCAAACAAATACGGACACACATTCGGGATATAAATTTAAAGATTTAAGTCGGAATTTTCATATTGAATTCGTTGTTGAATTGCATTTTATATGAATATTTTTTGGGGCCATTTAACAGCTTCAGGTTATAGAAAATTCGGACTTTGTTAGGCGTTTGAAAAGTGTCCTGAAGTTATATTTTGACTTACAGCTCAAATCAACAATGAGTTGGAGACGGATTTATCTTACCTGGTGTGTTAAGGACACTTGGGAATAGAGACAACGTTCTTTTGTTTTATAAAATGGCTTTTAAATATTCTAGTTTTAACGTTGAAACCAATTTTTAAGATTTCTTTTTAACATACAAAATGATTTTGTTAAAACAAACTTAAAACCATTTCTAATTCATTTAAAATTGGCTTTATGAAATGGAATCTTGTTGTTGCTTGTTTTTGTCTGTGCTAATTTGAGTGCTGCCAAGTTAAATATTGTAAACATCTGATGATGTTCAAAAACGTACAGAAAAATCTACCCCACCTGAATTTTTTCCTACAGAATTTGCATAATTTTTATATGAAATAACGTGGTTTCCAAGCTTTTATTTATTTCATACAAGTATTTTTATCAATCAAATATAATAATTTAAAAAATACAACAGAATTTCTATTTCAGAGTGCAAAGAAAAATTTCTTATTTATTATGTTATCAAACAAAAACAGCTGCAGTACAGTTTGTGAATGAAGTGTTACAAGAAGAGAAGAAGAGAACAATAACAGATGCATCTGTTTCCTTGAGTAATTAAATTTATTGTGAATAAATTTATTTAGGATTTTGTGTGTTGAAATCTGAATCTATTAAATCTGCGGTGTGATCGCAAAATCACAAGTTTATGGTTTTGACTTTCAGTACGAAAAAACTACTGGATTTGACATGGAACTTATTTGACTTGCATTAACGCTCTATTTGGTTAGTCGTTGTCGGTTGAAGGCTTAACACTTGTCACTGATCAGTATCGACTACGATCATGTAGTCAAGAACGTATTGCAACACCCTCCTTCGTTGCTGCTGTAGCGGAAATACGTTTTCAATGCAAAAAATTTATAAGGCTGCAACGAATTTTCTCTTCTTTCGAATGTCTGCATCTGAGCAGTCCACGCTTTCCTTTCGCAGTTCCAATACAATCTCAGCGCTGTCAACTCGGTGCTTTCCACACCGTTTCCCTTGCTTTTTTGATTCATTGATGAGACATATTTTTTATTTGGTGATTGATGCTGTTTAAAAATAAATTTTTGGTGCCTTTTTGGTTGCGATGGCGGGGCTTTAAAACCAAATTGAAGTTTTTTATATAAAACAAAATAAAAAATAAATAAATTTCTGTTCTCAAGAACTTTTATCACATAGAACCAGGTCTCCTAAGACATACTTTTCCCAGGGTCTATTTACTTTGACAAAATTGTCAAATTTCTTGCGAAATTTCTTTTAATTCACGATGAACAAGCGGCCAATCACAAGTTTGCGTTGAAACAAATAGTTTCAGGTCTGTAATCCCTCTTTATTTCTTAACTTGTTCGCAAGAGGTCGATCAAGCGCTGATGGATAAGCACTCATGATGGGAGCGTAGTGACTTCCGAGAACTTAGTTTTTCTGTTGCTGTGAATTATATATTGTTCTTTGGTTTCCCTATTTATTTTATTTCTTTTTGAATACCGCGTCACAAAACTTAGGCGGAGCCACCACATTGGACTTAAAAGCGAAATATATTTTTTTATATATTTAAAAAATAAGAATTTTTATTAAAAAAGGCTTCAAGTCTATAATTTTTATTCGTAATCATTTCATTTTAAATAAACTTTATCAAATCCTAAATTCAGCTTTTCTTTTCCAAAAGCGTATTATTTATCAGAGAGCTACGAAGAGAGAAAAAAATTTATAAGAATTACTAATACCGACTCTTCGCAAACTACCGACTTCTCCAGTCGCTGCTGCCCACCACTTACTGCTATATTTTTAGAATTTTTTCTTAAATGTCTGTATATTTTGCTGTGATTACTCTATTACAGTTAACTTGTGTTTTTCGTTGCACAACACAATAATTTTTATAAGCATGATTATGAAAGAAACTATAGAAAGTGGAAAAAAAAGAAAATATTGTAAAAATTATCAGTAAAACAATAGAACAAAAATATATACGGAGCACAATATAAATTTGTATTTAGAATAATTATACAGTTAAGCTCATATAAATAGCAACAAACTGCATCTGAATTTATAATTTTTATTTTTAACGAATTAAGGCTTCTTTTAAGAAAATTCAGTGTTAAAACTGAAATACGTTTTAATCCCAGTTATATTTTGTTTTTCGTTTGAATTAAATTAGTTTGGAAATTCAATGTGTAAATTTGAAAATTAATTTGCAATAATTATACTCTGAAAACTGCTACTATGGTGGCCTTGACTGTAAATGTGATACTCGGTGCCAGCAGAGACACAACACGAAATATCTTTTATGTTTTCATATGCCAGAGGAAAGAGAATATGTTGAAGCCAGAGATACGAACTAACAAAATTGACACGAATTCTGATAATTTTCTTTGATAGTGATTTGACGATCATTCAAAATTTTCATTTTTTTTCCACTTTCTTGACATTTTCATTGAAAGTTTGTGTCAAGAATTTTGCTGCATACAATTAAAACAGGCTGTCAACATGTCTAGTATTTTGAAAAACTTTATTTAATTTTTAATTAAAATTTTTTAAGTTTTTTTCAATTGAAAATTGCTCTTAATTTTTAAACAAACTTCGTCGTTGCTGCCAGTCCTTTAATACCTGGTTCAGCCGAAGAACTACAAGTTAAACTAAAATATAATTTTAGAATTAAATAAATTTAAATGAGGTAGATTCGGGGGAGGGGCAAACGCTTTTTCATAGTTTGAGCCTTGAAATTATTTCTTTTCTAGAAAAAAGTGCGCATTTTTTGCTGGCTTTAATAAAAAAGGGCAACTGTGCTGTAAATGGAATATATTAAATACGACCCACTTAATAATTTTTAAGGGGAACTGCCTTATCCGACTAATGCAAAGCATATCCCGAATGGGCAAGAGTATTAAGAGTGTCTTTTGAAATAAAGGATAATATTGCCCCTCCAATGGCTCAATTATCACACGAAAACTATTTATGTTCGAAGCCGAGGACAGCCAGAGTTAAAATTTGGTTAATGCCTTAACCATTTTTTAGCAAAATAGATTGTATTCCATTTTCAGAACTCTAATGAAAACATTTCCGTGCGCAGCCTTTCTGCAGAACTGGCAGAGATGCACGAAAGATTAACTGCCAAAGGAATAAGAAAAATTATATTGAAAAAAAGAGAAGAAAAAAAAGCGTGCAATGAAAGAAAAACCCCGCATAATTGTAATTCAAGATGAAATTTTCTGCGGTTTTTCATTTCTTATGATACAAAAAAAAAAATTAAAAAATACGAGTAGAAAATTATAAAAAATACGAAACTTTATAGTTTGAAGTAATAATTAAAGATTTTTCTCCTGATTTATATTCTGCTTGTTTTTATGTTCATTTTCTTTTTCTTTTCTATATGAAATCGGTAACTTTTTTATAGCAGGTTAGCAAACATTTCATTTATTTATTTCAAATAATATTAAAATATATTTAAATATTTCTCTGAAAACTTTTTCAAATTCCAGCTAAGAAAATTGGGAAATTTTACCCTTTTAAGTTAAAATGGAGTTCTTATTGGATCTCGACATTTCGGGTCTTAAAAAAGCATTAAAAAATATATCAAAATATTTTAAAAAATCTTAATATAAGCATATTTCTATATGATTGTTTTTTACAGAATGACAATTGAATAATTTCGTCTAACGAAAATTAATCAGCGTTTGAGATTTAATAAGCGGGTCAAAACCAGTTAATCAATTATCGTGAACGAAAAGATTCAAACAAATTGATTTTATTTCAAAAATCTCTGAAATTCTATATCTGATCAGTTAATTTTCTAAATTTTTAGTAGTTAAAAGTATAAAGAACAGCATTCTCTATGAACTTGAACCGATTCGAATCGGTACATTTCAAAATATCTCAAAAATACTTAAAAGAACAGCATATTTCAAAGTGATATTTTAAGAATAATTTTTCAGCACCTCTATCTATCAAATTTTAAAATAATCACTGCAAACAGTAGTTTCTAAATCGGTTAATCGGTTCGCGAGATATCGCGACCGTAACAGTTCGAAAAAAGTAATATATTTGAAAAGATCCTAAATTATATATCCGATCAGTGTTCTCAATTCGCCTATGAAATTTAAGAAAGGGCATTCCTAAACTCATATTTTTTTGTCGATTTTAACCGATTTGAACCGGTACATTTCAAGATATTTCAAAAGTACTTCGAAGAAATGCATTTTTCAAAGTGATATTTTGAGAATTACATTCCAGCGGCTTCATTGATCATATTTCAAAATAAATTAAATTTTGAAATTTACAAACTACGCCGATCACTGCAAATCGGGCCAAAATCTGTTAACAGCCTCGTGAGATAAGAGTTGGAAAAAAGTTATATATTTCAAAATATCAGAATTTTATATATCTGATTAGTCTGATCGTTTATAAAAATTAAAAAAAGGGCGTTCTGATATATCCTACGAGCTCGAACCGATTCGAACCGGTATATTTCAAGATATCTCAAAAGAATTTAGTTACACTTCACTGGTAGATCGCACAAATTAGTCTACTTTGGAAAATAAGAAACCACTTGGAGTACTGGAAATCGGGTCAAAATCGGTTAATCGACTCGTGAGATAACGTGACCACGAAAATTCTAAAAAAGTTTTTTTGTTTTTAAAACTCCGAAATTATATATCTGATCAGTCAGTATTCTAAATTCGTTTATGAAAATTCCAAAAAAGGGCGTTCCTAAACTTATACTTACTGAGAATTTGAAACGATTCGAACCGGTACATTTCAAACGATTGGAACCGTTACATTTCAATATATCTTAAAGAAATGTATTAAAACTTCACCGGTCGATTCCACAAATTAATCAGCCCTTAAAAATAAGAAACCACTTGAAGCAGTGGAAATCGGGTCAAAATCGGTTAATCGGCTCGTGAGATATCGTGACCGTGAAAACTCGAAAAAGAGTTGTTTGTTTTGAAAAACTCCGAAATTATATATCTGATCAGTTAGTGTTCTTGATGCCATTATAGTAATCGAAAACCACATCAATCTCAGCTGATCACGTGGGAATCGGTTGATTTGAGAAGTGAAATGATAGAGCTTTCGCATGCAACAGCACTGAAACCAGGTTGCGTCAGATTTGCGTTTAATATGAGCGCGAAGTTACAGGGATGCTCTTCAGGGTCAACCGCTTTGCATTTAATTTTTTTACTTATATATAACATCATGCGTTTTGGTTGGACGCCGCCACTATATTTCACATAAATTCTAAGAAAAGTAGGGATTTTATTAAGTTGACATGCAATTTTTTTGAACGCCTGAGCTCGGTCGCACGTAGTCGAACATCTAGTTACAATTTCCGCTGACATTTCTCAACGTGTGTCTCTGAATATTGTGCTCCAAGTGGCTAATCGTTTGGTGATTATTGGCATAGTCGAGCGCCTTCACATATGCCCATACAAAATAGCGCAACGGCGTAAGATCGCACGATCGTGGAGGCCAATTTAAGGTTAATTGAATTAACTGCACGGAAAATGCAAATAACGAGCGATGCGTATTTGGCACAGAGCCATGATTTTCAAAGGGATTTCCACATTTTAAAGTTCTATAACTCTATGAAAGAACACCCTTTATTTTTAAAATTATTTATATATGACTTATTGCAATTTCGATAAACAAATCTGCCTATAAAAAAATTGCCCGTCACTCAAGCGAAACAAGTCTTACCCAAGAAAACATAACTATTCTTGTTCTTCCATTATGAAGCACAAGCTTGAATAGAGAAACTTGATGCAATTAAAAGGTAAAATAAGATAAAATAAGAGGAAAGTTATAAATTGAGCTTGTGATTTCAGAAAAAAATATTTATTAAATAAAATTCAAAAAGTGTTTAGAAGTATTAAAAAAAATTTTTTTGAAGCTCCGCATCGATTTAACAAAATAAAATATCGGCTGAATACAGAGATTTAAGGATGTCCTTTTAAAACAGGTCCTTATAAATGTCTCTTTGCTGAGATAATGAGAGCATTAATTTTTAGGATTTAATAAGAGATATTAAAGCAACAGTGTGCGGCAAAATTGAAGATTAAGAAATTATTTGACAAGTAGAAAATTAATTTGGAATTCTTGTATTCCTTCGCTCCTTTAATTGTTGTATCTTTAATAAAATTTTTATATCACTAATTTTTATTCAATGAAAAACTGTATTTTTCCATTATCTGTAAAATGGCTTTATCATCTTTATGAAATACTCCAAAAAATCACAGCTCTAACTGACAGACAGACCACTGCGAACGCGATTAACTAGGAAAAATGAGAAGGGCTGCGCTGTAAGTAAAATAAATTAATATGCAGATAAATAAATGAACGAAAATGCCAACAAACAAACAACTACAAGAACAGATATGACAATCATATTTTTTTCCCAGCATTATAATAATAATAGACAAAGATAACAACAACAACAACAACAACAGCAACAGTGACGAAAAAACCAATAACATGTTCAAAAACAAACAACATGAAAAGGTTTTCTCTCAAATAAATTTTTATTATACCGGCCGATTTCATATCGCAGGCCATAAATATAAATTTCCAAACAACCATGAATTTTACCTTTCGCATGAACGTTTTATTTTTTAACTTGTCATAAGCACACGCACACACACACACACACACACACACACACACACACAGAGCCACACAGGACATAAGCAAAAAGTCCTTATAAAATATTGTAGCATATTTATAGGAGGCTTAAAGAGCCAACCAACATGTGGACTTATGCACGAATGGCATAAATGAAAAGTTGACACGTTTATTGTACCATTCCCAGCTGTTGTAGTGCTGTTGTTGCAAAATTAACAACTCAAACACATTCACAAGCGCACTTACACACACACAGCCACACAATCACATTATGACAGTTTTCGACCAATTTTGCAAATATTATTTTTCCCCCGCTCGTTTGAATGGTGTTTATTGTCTTTGGCTGCTGCCGGTTTTGGTATCGCCATCATCATCATCGTCATCATCATCATCATCATCGTGTAAATCTGGTATTTTAAATACACAAAATAGACACGGAAAACTGTTGATATGCCATGAATAACTTCGTCAAAAAATTCAGGTTAATTTTATTAATTCTCCAAGTCACAGATGGCTGAAATGGTGACGAGGGGAACTATTTGTCCTTCAGCTCATGCTCTCAAATGGTTAACAAGCTTTTCGTTAAATTAATGCCCTGGCCAAGATGATGTGCAACATTTATTTCAATAATTAAACGGAGGGAAGTCTTCGTTGTAAATGACTTGTGGCGTGTGTTAAAAAATTTGTGCTGGATTTTAATTTTTGAAAAAAATTTATTGATCGGCCTGTACGCCGTTATCACAAGATATCGTTCGATCGCCGAACGCACTAACGGATCGTTGATCGAACGATTGTGATATCCCCCAACAGACAGTTAATTGTTCATAAATTTCTCTTAAAGCCTTCAAACTCAGATGGATGTATCCAAAATTGCGTTCTTTTCAAGAAAAAAATGCACTATTTTTGCACCGAAAATCAAAACCACAAACTTGTGATTTTGCGATCACACGGCAGATTTAATAAATTTAGGCTTAACCACACAAAATTTCCAATAAATTTAATCACAGAACGAACTAAAATAAATAGATAAACCAAAGAACAAGACATAATTGACAACGACAGGCAAACGAAGTTCTCGGAAATCAGTACGTTCCCATCATGAGTGCTTATTCATCACCGCTTGATCGACTTCTTGCGAACAAGTTAAGAAATAAAGAGCGATTACAGACCTGAAACTTTTCTTTCAACGCAAACTTGTGATTGGCCGCCTGTTCATTGTGAATTGAAAGAAATTTCCCAAGAAAATCGAAACGACTTTTATGAAAGTAAATAAACCCTGGGAAAAGGATATCTTAGGAGACCTGGTTCTATGTGATAAAAGTTCTTGAGAACAGAAATTTATTTATTTTTTATTTTGTTTTATATAAAAAACTTCAATTTGGTTTTAAATCCCCGCCATCACAACCAAAAAGGCACCAAAAATTTATTTTTAAACAGCATCGATCACCAAATAAAAAATATGTCTCATCAATGAATCAAAAAAGCAAGGGAAACGGTGTGGAAAGCACCGAGTTAACAGCGCTGAGATTGTATTGAAAATGCGAAAGGAAAGCGTGGACTGCTCAGATACAGACATTCGAAAGAAGAGATAATTCGTTGCGGCCTTTTAAATTGTTTACATTGAAAACGTATTTCCGCTACAGCAGCAACGAAGGAGGGTGTTGCAATACGCTCTTGACTACATGATCGTAGTCGATACTGGTCAGTGACAAGTGTTAAGCCTTCAACCGATAACGACTAACCAAATAGAGCGTTAATGCAAGTCAAATAAGTTCCATGTCATATCCAGTAGATTTTTCATACTGAAAGTCAAAACCATAAACTTGTGATTTTGCGATCACACCGCAGATTTAATAGATTCAGGTTTCAACACACAAAATGTTAAATAAATTTATTCACAATAAATTTAATTACTCAAGGAAACAGATGCATCTGTTGTTGTTGTCTTCTGCTCTTTTTGTAACACTTCGTTCACAAACTGTACTGCAGCTGTTTTTGTTTGTATACAAAAATAGGAAATTTTTCTTTGCACTCTGATATAGAAATTCTGTTGTATTTTTTAAATTATTATATTTGATTGATAAAAATACTTGTATGAAATGAATTCAAGCTTGGAAATCACTTGATTTTAGATAAAAATTATTCAAATTCTGTAGGAAAAAAAGCAGGTGGGGTAGATTTTTCTGTGCGTTCTTGAACATCATCAGATGTTTACAATATTTAACTTGGCAGCACTCTACTTAGCACAGACAAAAACAAGCAACAACTAGATTACATTTCATAAAGCCAATTTTAAATGAATTAAAAATGGTTTTAAGTTTGTTTTAACAAAATCATTTTGTATGTTAAAACGAAATCTTAAAAATTAGTTTAAACGTTAAAACCAGAATACTTAAAAGCCATTTTATAAAACAAAAGAACGTTGTTTCTATTCCCAAGTGTCCTTAACCCACCAGGTAAGATAAATCCGTCTCCAACTCATTGTTGACTTTAGCCGTAAGTCAATATATAATTACAGAAAACTTTTCAAACGCAAAGTCCGAATTTTCTGTAACCTGAAGTTATTAAATGGCCCCGAAAAATATTGATATAAAATGCAATTCAATAACGAATTCAATATGAAAATTCCGACTTAAATCTTTAAATTTATATCCCGAATGTGTGTCCGTATTTGTTTGCCGTCTTTTCCAATGCATTTTGTGTTGAAGAGGGAACGAAAGAAATACCACAATTTCCGCCTTTTCATCATAAAATAACAACAGCAAAATAAAATTGACTCATCCTCTGCCTCCAACTCGTATTTTGTGAAAAATTTTTCCGAGAATATATCAACAGATCTCTACTTTTGTAGTGGCGTATTTAAATTGACAATAAATAAAAGTATCTTTCTTGTGAATTTGTTACTTTTTAATACCAGCACACATACACATAAGCCTATTCAAGTATTTGTAAAGGGTGTTTTTTTAAGAATCACTACTTTGTATTTAAGTAAAGTAATTCAAAATGTTTTAAGTGTCCAAGCAACTGGAGTTATTAGAAAACTAATTTTAACTTAAAGAAATTTTTAAAGTTTTATAATAAATTGCAAAAGAAAATTTTCTTTTTAGAATGTTCCAATTTTGAGTGGGCATCACTGGTTTATTTGAGCACTCAATTGACAGCTGATTGTTGTTTTTTGTTTACTTCGATTGGAAATTTCATTATGAATTGACTTTTAGCAGAGCAACTCGTGCAAATTATTAAATTTTTTGATCAAAATAATTTTTCTATTCCTGAAACTCATTCATTCAAAAATTTTCATTGTTCCGATTTTACTGAAAGAAACTTTTGAGGGGAATTTAATTTCATGTAATGGCCCAATTAATAGGCCATAGAGATCGTAAGATTTAGCCCGATTGGTTTGTTTTCTTTGGGGTTAGGTTGGAGTCACTTGTCTACGTCGATAAATAACAAAAAATCGAACAAATGGAAATCAACATTTAAAGAGTTTTCGCAAATGCTGCGAAAAGTTGTTGAAAATTGGTGTTCCAGATTGAGCTGCCCTCTACGCGTTAGCCGTGGCGTCCGAATGGTAGAAATCATACTAAGACATTAATTTCATAAAATTTTCTTTTCGAATTGATAATAAAAATGTATTCCCTTAAGAAAAAAACACCCATTGTGCATTAACAGGTATTTCCTTGCTTGCTGGAGAATATCGGTCGTGTTTCTATGTGTGTGTTCAGTGATAAGCAGATATCATCAAAAAACGTCGGTATTAATCATACTCATGATAAAGACGTTCGTTGAAACATGTTAATCCCACAATTAAATTCACAATACACTTAAAAAAATTACCTGACACTGTAACATATTATAAAATAGTTTGCAGGTAAAGACAACAATTAATGCAGATCAGAAAAGTTCGACGCCATATTCATGACTGAGTGGGGAGTATTGCGTTCCCTACTTCGGCCCAAATTACTTAACGTATTCTATTGTTAACAACTTATAAATAATTTCTAACTTGTTTATAATTATGCAGTCTAAAACCTTTGCTATATTTATAAAAATTGTTTAAAAAGATTATTCGATTATTCGAATATTAGTCGAATATTGTTCGAATTATTTATTATTTTAAAGAGTTTAATAGTTTGCATGACTATTTTCTCCATATTGAAATATGTTGTTGGCTGGAATATAAATTTACAAAGAAGAAAGTTGTTCGATTACTCGAATACTGTTGTATTCGAATAACTACTCTAGGGAATTCATGTTAAATAAGTGTACACGATGTCAAACGTGGTGCAAAAATAAAAAGGACTTATTCATTAAGAAGATATTTTATGTTTATAAGCTGCTTATAACACAAATTTGTTATAAAAAGTGTCTTATAACCAGATTATAAGCATGAAATGTCTTTTTATGAATAAGACTCTCAAGTTTTTTGTTTATTTTTTAATAAACTCGTATTTCAAATTTATTTCTTAGCACTTAATTTAGGAAGACAATTCAAAGAAACTATTATTTTACAGCATTACAAATTCATAATATTTCTCTGTGTGTATATATGCAGTCCTTACATTTATATGAGATTTATATTATTTACTTCCATTTCTTTATTATGCCACACAACAGCAACAACAACAACAACAACAACAACAACAAAGAAGACAACAGGAAAACAAGAATTATTGTTAAATGACGATGATTGTGATGGCTGCCTCTTTATCATAATAAATGAACACGAATATGTGTTACATTTCATATTTGAAATAATTCTTTTTTATTAAAATGTACACAAATATTATTACGCTCATTCAATCATTTTTCCCTTCATATTTGTATTTCATTTTTTTAAATTTATGTTGAAAAGAAATAAGTCTGAATAATTTTTAAGACTTATTAAAACATGCAAGTAAAATTTATAACAAAAGAATACTTTTATGAATAGCAGCAGTTGTATTTTCTAAGGTTTATTTAAATCGAAAAATGTCTTCCAAAACGATTTACTTTAAGGATGTAAAAATCGCGTAGCCTTGAATTTATCTGTCCCAGGACTGATGAAAATGGGACTGGGAACCAGACGTTCCAAAACTACTGAAAAGAGCAGAAAATTACTAACCAATTTTTGTTCACACCGTTTTATTAGTCTGATAATTATAGAATATTAAAACAAAATTTGATTTGAAGGAAACGCAGTATTAAAAGTCAATAAAATTTGCTGATTTGAAATTAAGCCCGTTTAAATACTTTCAATTTCGTAATTTAATCAATCTAAAAATCTAATTGTAATACAGATCATGCTAAAACTCGTGTTTGTTTTATAAAATCACAAACTTATTGAACCTCCCTCGCATGTTGAGAGGGACAATACCGTACCCAGTTATATCGCAAGTTTGAGGAAATATTCAAACTGGCTTGTGAAATACATATTTTTATAAAAAAACTATAATTAATATATCTTCTGTCTTAGGCTTTGCCGAAATTAAATGACTGCATTGTTAGGCACTCGGCAGGAGTTGCCACACTTTATGGATTTTAGCAGGACTAGGAATGTATACGACAGACACTTCAGAATAATATATGAAAGAAATAATAAATATTTCTTCAGTCTTAGGCTTTGCCGAAATTAAATGACTGCATAGTTAAGAACACGGTAGGAGTTGCCACACTTTATGGATTTTAGCAGGACTAGGAATGTATACGACAGACACTTCAGAATAATATATGAAAGAAATAATAAATATTTCTTCAGTCTTAGGCTTTGCCGAAATTAAATGAGTGCATAGTAAAGCACTCGGCAGGAGTTGCCACACTTTATGGATTTTGGCAGGACTAGGAGTGCATACGATAGACACTTTGTTGTTTAAACAACATTTGACGTACCTGTTGTGCAGTACACAAATGCCTGACATTAAGGCTTTTGTGCTTGACGTTACGTTATACACGTGCTTGAACACCCGTCAAACATCAATTTTTCAATTTATTTTGAAACATTTGCAGCAGCGGCAGTAACGAGCAAATGGAAATAATAATTCTAATTATGTCGTCCTAATTATACATGACCAAAATTAAAGAAAAAAAAATTATTAAAATTAACGACACTTTTTATACGTTAACTAACAAAAATTTCAGATATTCTAGACTATCGATTGTAAGAAAAAAGAGATCCATTTATTTTATTTCAAATCCGTTATTGAATCAATAAAAATTTTATTTTAATACACATCATAGGAAAACATGCGTTTGTTTTATAAAATCACAAACTTATTTAACCTCCCTCGCATGTCGAGAGCGGCAATACAATGGCCAGTTTGAGGAAATATTCGAGTTACTTTTATCTGGATCATAATTATTGCACATGATTTCAAATATTTTGCTTATGCATAAAAAATATATTGTGCTTATAAGCTGCTTATAAGACAGATGTGGTATAAAAATGTGTCTTGTAAGCAGCTTATAAGTATTAAATAATTTTTTTTTTTGGAAAGAGGGCCTTAAATCTTTTTATTTCATTTCTGTTCTATTATTTTTACAATCTGTCACGCAAATTAATTCAGAGTTCAGGCAGTAGCTTATCAGACAGCGCAGGAGAGTGATTAAGTAAAAGCTGCGGCTTCTAACTTACCGGATTGCGGACACAAGTACGCCACTTCTCACTGAATCCTTAACAAACAATGAAAATAGTTGTATTAACCAGCCAGATTATCCTGGAACTGAAGAATAAAATTAGAAACGGAAAATCAAGTCGCGTTTTAATTAACTGCTGATATATCAAACAGAAAATTGCCAAGAAACATTGACCACTAAAATTAGGCCTTAAAGAAATCACACACTACACTGAGTAACACCTTCTTTTTTATATTTTACTATTTTATGGTAAACAAAATAAAAACATTTCAAGCAAAATTTATAAAAACCCCGTTTAGCAGCCAAGTGGAAAATATATGACACGCACTCGTCCAACATTTCAAATAATTTAATTATCGCAATTTATCATTCGAGACGAAGGAAAACAAAAACCAAACAACAAAACACGACAAATCACAACGACTACCAACAACAGAATGGGTGACGTGTAAGAATGTGTTTAAAAAAACCAGCAGCAAAAGAAACTCATTTCTGTATGAATATTCCACGTTTGTTTAAGTCCAAAGAAAAAAAATAAAACAGAAAAAAACAATAAAAATTAACATTTTTAAAATAATAACAAGACATTTAACATTTTATGACAGCAATTTGTTCGATGCAAGTAAACAACTTAAAATATGTCAGTGAATTAAAGAAGAAAAAAACGAAATGAATACGAGAAAACTTTAATTTGTTGCAAATGAAATATTTGCACAATTCATAAGAAAACATTTTAAATGCCGACATATATTTTGTGTTCAGCAGGATATTGAAATTTCACAAAAATATATACAAACAGACTGGAAAGGAATTTGCTTAAAACTTGGAAAATGTGGACACACAAAAAGAAAATAATTGTGGCCAGGCTTTCATTCATACTTTTGCGCAAATAAGAATTGGAAGTAATAAAATTTTGTGGTTTCTCACATGAGTCGGAAGATATCAGGAAGGCTATAGTCAATTAAAAATTAGAAAAGGACTCAAGTTTAGCTTTCAGTGTAACACAAATACAGAAGGGAGACAACGACAGTTTCTTTAGTCCAATAATTTTTTTAATTTAAGACTTCAAAGGTAAAATAAATTTGCAGGTCCACTTAATTGTTAGATGGACTTTTATATACTCTCTTCTGTAAGTCATTCTTCAAAAACCACAGTTACTGGAGTATAAGATATGTAAGTAAAAAACAATCCAATACATCCTGCACATCTGCGCAAGAACGCCCTTTAAATTATTTAAAAATTGGCAGTTTTTCTAAAGGATAAGATATTCAAAAGTGTACCACAATATCACATATATCGTTAAATAAACTAGTGTAAACATTTTTCTCTAAATCATTCTTTTAACTGTGGCAATTGATATTTAGGGAAAATTAAAATTTGAAAAAAAATGAAACGTGCATGTCTACGCGAAAGCACCTTTTAAATTACATCAGATTTGTCAATATTGCTAAAGGATAAGATACTTAGAAGTCTACCACAATATCATATATATGGTGTTTTTTATAGAGTGATACAACTTTGCGTTGGCATCACTGCTTTATTTGAGCATCCATTTAACAGCTGATAAATGCTTTTTGTTTAATTTGCTTTGACATTTTATTTGTAAGTCGATTTACACCAGAGCAACGCCTGCAAATTGTGGGAATTTTTAATCAAATTCATGGTTCTGTTTGTCAAACTTATCGTGCACTTCGACCATTCAAAATTTTATTTTCCGATGAAGCCCATTTTTGGTCGAACGGGTACGTAAATAAACAAAATTATCGCATTTAGAGTGAGGAGAATCCACAAGCTTTTGTCGAAACATGATCACTTCCACAGAAAATTACTGTTTGGTGCGCTTTATGGGCTGGCGGAGTCATTGGTCCATGGCGTCTTCAAAAACGATGATGGTCAGAATGTTACAGTTTGTGAAAATTGGTGTTCCAGATTGCGCCTTGTACGCACCAGCCGTGGCGGTCACATGGCCGAAACCATATTTAAAAATTAATGTCATAAAATTTTCTATTCAATAAAGTCCGTTTTATTGAGATCAAAAATATATTACTCTGCTTTATTAATCATTTACACTTGTATCACTCTATAAAAAACACCCTTTTACATCGTTATATAAATTAGAATAAACGATTTTACGTAAACCATTTTAAACTATGGCAATTAAAATTTAGAGAAAATTATAATCAAAAAAAGAAAAAATTTATAGTGTGCATATTTCCACGAAAGCACCTTTTAAATTACATCAGATTTGTCAATATTTCTGAAAAATAAAATGCTTCAAAGTGTACCACAATATCACATATATCGTTGTATACACTTACAAGCATGTTTTTCGTAGTAAATTTTCTCAAGTATGGGTATTGTATCTTAGAAATAATATGACAAAACCTATACCACTGTGCATATCTACACGAAATCGCCTTTCTAATTATATAAGATTTGTAAATTCTACTAAAGAAAAAAATGCTGCAAACTGTACCACAATTTATATATATCGCTATATGAACTCGAATAAACGATTTTCTCTAAATCATTCTTTAAAATCTTAAAAAATTATTGCATTGCGCTTATCTGCTTGAAAATACCTTCTGAATTATTTACAGTTTGCAAATATTGCTGAAGGATAAACTACTTCAAAGTGTACCACAATATCAGGCATGTCGAAAAAATACGCTCTTTTTGAAATCACTAAGATATTAAAGTCATGCTTCTGTTAGCCCGACGACTAAGTCACTGCTGGTTCCAAAATACATATTTCGTTATTATTTCGTCTTTTTTAATTCGCCAAAAATGCAATTTTAGTTCGAGCATTTTATTCAAAATAACGTGATTTGAAGATGTGGGATTTTTAGCATACTTTTGTTTGTGTATTATTCATCTTCTCTTTAGGAAGAATGGCTTACAATTAAATTTATAATTCTATAAATTAGTTTTGTGTGATTTCTTTTTTTTTTCTAATTAAGACAGCAACTTTTATGCCTCAATGAAACTATTAACTCAAATCAACATTCATTTAATTTATTGCTGAGAGAAAAGCAACGGTCTGAAATATATTAAGGTAATTGTTAACTTCTAGCAAAATATAAATTAAAAAAAAAAATAGTAATATGATATTCCTTCATGGGCACTTTTGTTAAGAAACCAAAAACAATTACAATTTATATAAAAAATAATAACAATAAAACAACTTGAATATTAATAAACAAAAGAGCAACATGCCATCATGCAAACATGCCAACATTCAAAGCCCAAGTAATTAATCACAAAAATGTGGCAACTTTGCAATAAAATTAAGTTCATTATACGGCGAACAAGGACAACAAGAAATTAAAGCAACAATAACAACAGCAAACAGCCAACAACAGTACAAGAGTCATCAGAGAATATGAGAAAAAAAAATATATAAATATTGAGGCATAATGTTAGGCGCATTAGCGCATACATTTAAAATAATGTTGTATTTGATGTTACGGTTTCGTGTAACAGCTTGTTGTTGTTGCTTTTGTTATTGTGCCATGTTTAACTAGATGGCCAGCACATGATAACAGAACAAGTCCAATAAATGAAAAAAGAAATGGCCCAAAATGAAAAAAAAAAAAATATTTTCTTCTGCTTAGAGAAGTTCTAATAAAAATTAAATTAAATAAAAATCACTTGAACTGAAAAGAAAAAAAAAATAAAAACAAATTAAAGAAATTAAACCGAAAGAAGAACAGAATTATAGAGCAAAACGAACCGTAACAATATTGAGAGCAAAAGGAAAAGACATCTCGTGCACAAACACCCACAGCAACAGAACAATATTCCCGGGGGGAATCAATTAGAACGAAACTTTTTTTCTTGGCTATTTTTTTCTTTTTTCCTGTTTTACTATTTTCACAATTTTTACAAAATTGTTCAAACACCTTTTTTGTTTTCCTGCTTGTTGTTGTTTAACAAAAAACACTAAGAAACATTTGGCACTTGGCTGTTGTTAGTAACTTTTACAATGTTCAACATACACCGTTTCCTTTGTAATACTAAAATTGCCAAAGAAATTCACGATGTCTTCGTTCTTCACTTAATTCTGAAAAAAAAATTGTTATATGATATTTTTTAATACAAAATTTATAATAAGTATTTCTTCTGTCTTAGACTTTGCCGAAATTAAATGACTGCATTGTTAAGCACACGGCAGGAGTTGCCACACTTTATCGATTTTAGCAGGACTAGAAATGTATACGACAGAAACTTCAGAATAATATATGAAAGAAATAGTAAATATTTCTTCAGTCTTAGGCTTTGCTGAAATTAAATGACTGCATTGTTAAGCACACGGCAGGAGTTGCCACACTTTATAGATTTTGCCAGGACTAGGAATGCATACGATAGACACTTCGTTGTTTAAACAGCATTTGACGTATCGTTGATAATAATGGTGTTAAACGCCGTTGTGCAGTACACAAATGCCTGACATTAAGTTTTTTGTGCTTGACGTTACGGTATACACGTGCTTGAACACCCGTCAAACATCAATTTTCAAATTATTTTGAAACATTTGCAGCAGCGGCAGTAACGAAGCATTGGAAATAAAGACTGTTTTTCCTATCGTCCCAATTTTCATATTATTTTAGGCATGACGGAAATTAGAAGAACAATTTCATAATTAAATTTGATTGTCAAATTATTATAAAAGCATTCAAGTGAAAACAAGAAATTATTTATTATTATAAAAATTAACGACATTTTTGAGACGTTAACTAACATAAAATTCAGATAATCTAGACTATCGACTGTTGAAAATATATTTTTAAAAATATTTTAAACAATATATAGGGTGTTTTCTATAGAGTGATATAACTTTAAGTTGGCATCACTGCTTTATTTGACCACCCATTTAACAGCCGATAGTTGCTTTTTGTTTAATTTGCTTTGACATTTTATTATACATCGACTTACAATAGAGCAACTAGTACCAATTGTAAAAATTTTTAATCAAAACAATGGTTCTGTTCGTCAAAATTATCGTGCACTTCGTCCATTCAAAATTTTATTTTCCGATGAAGCCAAGTTTTGATTGAATGGGTAAGTGAATCAGCAGAATTGCCGCATTTGGAGTCAGGAGAATCCACAAGCTTTTGTCGAAACATGATCACTTCCACAGAAAGTTACTGTTTGGTGCGCTTTATGGGCTGGCGGAGTCATTGGCCCACATGTCTTCAAAAACGATGATGGTCAGAATGTTACTTTTTGTGAAAATTGGTGTTCCAGATTGCGCCTTGTACGCACCAGCCGTGGCGGTCACATGGCCGAAATCATATTTAAACATTAATGTCATAAAATTTTCTATTCAATAAAGATCGTTTCATTGATATCAAAAATATATTACTATGCTTTATTAATCATTTGAACTTGTATCAGTCTATAAAAAACACCCTTTATAAGCGAATTGAGAAAATTTCAACTTCAACTTTTCGACAATATATATATATATATATATATATATATATATATATATATATATATATAATATATCAAAGAATATATAAGAGAATCGAATATTAACTGATCAGATAAATAATTTCGGAATTTTTTCAAGTCTTTTCATTCACGATACCTCATTCACGATATTTCCATTTTGGCAAACGGTGTACGAATACAGAGAGAATTGCTTACATTTTCAACGGTTCGTTTTGTTGTTCATAAGACATTTTAAGTGCACAACAATAAAAATTATTTATTGCTTTAGCTTGTAACAACAACGACATACAAAATAGCAACAATAGCAACAACAACAACAACAACACTTACCAAATGCATAAGCAACAACTAACATCAACCTATATTGGCCTGATTGTAAGCCATAGAACATAAAAGAAACTCCTCTAACTCCTGCACATGCAGGCCCGAACACGTTCATTCGCTTTGCTACTCGACTACCAAAAAAATTAAATAAAAAATCCCAACCAACAGCCAGCAAAAGTAGCAACATGAACATGAACAAGTGACCATACAATTTTTGTTCCACTTGATTTTTTTTCCTATTTAAAAAAATAAAAACATTTTACCAGTCCGTCCTCTCCTGTTGGAAGTCGTTACGAGTCCAGCCTTATGCTTTCGAATAATATTTTCTATTGAGTTTACAAAAGGATCAAAACAAGAGTAAAAAAATTGTTAGTAAAATTATTTACAATATTTTGTTGTTTATGTTGTACAATTTTGTTGTAATACTCGTGTTTTAAAAACACACTATTTTAGTGATTTGGTTTGTATGTTCGAGTATTTGAAAGTAGGGTGACCGCAGAAAATGAATTATTAAATTTTATTTGTTACAACGAAGCAAAAGTAATTATTATGGCACCTAAAATAGCCTTCATTGTTGCATATAAGACTTTTCTATATGTTTGTCAATTCATTCGTCCCTACTGCAAATCATTGAGACATTCAGGCCTGTGCTGGAAGATTATATCAATCGAAAGTTGTTTAAATTATGAGAGAGAGAGAGAGAGAGAGCCTCCCTAGAGAACGAAAATAGATCACTTTAATCGGATTGAAATTAGTTTTGATTCCTGTCACACAATTAACAATTTCTTAATTTGAGGCCAAAAACCAAATTGACTATAAAAACAAGTAGAAGTGCTACAGTCGGCTAAGCCGAATCTTATATACCCTTCATCAACGTACGTTTGGCTTTACATATATTTTAAAGTACCGATTTTGTTCTTCCGAAGTTATGAAATAGTTTTATTTAGCCAAAGAACGTCATTTGCCTTTTTGCTTACTTTTATGAATGAAAAAAACCAATTTTCCACACCTGGATATACATTTTTTTTACCACTGCAAGTCTTCATGTTGTATAAAGCGGTTTTATTTAAGAAAAACTTGAAATTTTTACACAATTTGGTCTCTTTTATGTACCACAAAATATTGCAAATATCCAACCCTGCAATAAAATTTTAGATTTCTTTTAGTTTTTGATATCAATTTTGTTTTGTCTGAATTAAAAAATTTTTTTAATTAGAAAAAAAACGACGTTAGTTATTTTTTTGTTTATTTATGTATAAAGAAACTTTAATGTCCCATCCCTGGAAGCGAAATTTTAATTTTTCCTTGTGTATTTTCTTACCAACGCAACTCTTAATGAGGCCTAAACTGGTGTTTTTTAAGAAACACGTACGATTTGTAACCATTTTGGTCATTTTCATGTACCACAATATGTTGTATGTAGCAAAAAAACTTTAAATTTCCCAACTCTGGAAGTAAAACTGTTATTTATATTTTGTTCCTATTATCAATGCAACTCATCATGTTATAACCCATGAGTAGTTTTATTTAAGAAAAATTTAAAATTTTCAATAGTCACTTTCACGCACTGTAAAATATAGCACTTGCCGAGCCCTGGATTTAAAATTTTGAATTCGTTTAAACTTTTTTACACCAAATTTGTTCTTGATAAATTTCAAAATAGTTTTAGGTAGCAAAAAAGGAAAAAAAACAACTTCAGTTGTCTTTTTGGTTACGTATATGTATAAAAAATTAAATAGCAATTTCCCAACCCTGGCAGGGATATTATAATTATTAAAATTTTTTATTATTTTAAATTTTTATGATGTATAAAGTGGTTTTGATTAAGAAAAATTTTATATATTTAAACATTTTTGTTATTATATG
Organism: Linnaemya vulpina; assembly: GCA_963675445.1. Classification (NCBI taxonomy): domain Eukaryota; kingdom Metazoa; phylum Arthropoda; class Insecta; order Diptera; family Tachinidae; genus Linnaemya; species Linnaemya vulpina. The sequence goes on from OY776277.1 coordinate 8,182,440, forward strand.
TACAACAAAATACTAAATGTTCTGAAAAAATATTGATACCCCATCCCTGGAAAAAACTTTAGATTTTTTAAGTTTTTAAAAGACAATTGGGACTTCCCAAAGCATGAAACAGGTTCAATTTACAAACAAACAAAATAATAATTTATTTTTGGTATTAATTTTGCTTTAAGAAATAGTTGTAAGATTCCCAGCTCTGGAACCGTATTTCGCTGCCACTATATTTAGGTTCATTTCCAATCTATCAGTCAGAGAACGAAGTCTCTAGCTCTCCTGGAGTCTTGGGAAAGCCGATCTTACGTACAGACAGACGGATAAACAGACGCACAACGGTCAATTGTCATCCGTAGTCATAAGGATCCAGAATATATATACCTTATGGGGAAGAAATCACACATGGAATGATAAATCTATATATACCCTTTCACTTTTCTGTGAAGGGTATAGAAATAAAATTTTAATTTCACTTAAGAGAGACTTCTTGAGGAAATGAAAATTGAATAATTTTTTCCGATTAAAATTACTTTTGATTCCTGTCTCGCAATTAAAAAAATTATTTTATTTAACACTAAAAACCACATCAATCGTAAAACTAAAATTAATTATTAAATTCATAATTAAAATTTATCGGAATTGAAAAAATCGATTAAGCTCTGAAGAATGAAATTTCAAATTCAAAACCGTTCCCAACAATTTCTGTGACCGCCCTAATTATATTGAACTCGCTTAATTGTCCAATTATTATTACAATTAAGTAACAGCAAACGATTTTTCAGAGCTGTCGGTTTGTTAGTTCTCCACTCGATTTCAAGCTAAACAATTTCGTTGTATTGGACTGAAATATTTCCAAATTGTTTGTGGTTTGTACTGAATCTATTGTAAGTTCTTTTGATGTTTGTTTATTAAATATTCCAACTGATTAGATAATTAATTAATTTGTATATCTATTGGTGTGTCTATTGTTATGTGTGTTTGTATGTGTGTGTTTTATGTGCGTGTGAATATATCAGTGAAACATCAACGCATTTTAAAATTACTGACAGTTCGTAATATAATTAAGCGGCTTTTTTCGAAAGTCTACTATTTTACCAGTGACTCCTATGAGACGGCAGTGCCTCATCACACAACATTTTTATAATTAGAAAATATAAAAAATATATGCGTCTCACTAAATACTTTATCATCCATCACGAAATTATTGATATTGTTATATCGCGGCATCCTTATTTGCGAATAATTAAAAAGAATTTCATTTCAACTATATTTTTGTCTTGTTGTGTTATCATTTTAAGTTCTCATGCAACCGGCATGTCTTTTCGACCAACCGTAGCGTGACCTTCAAAATTTAACTCGATTATCTTCACTATCTTGGCGGATTTCTCAAGTGTATTTCAAAAAAATAAATCACTTAAAAAGCACGCAAATGAAAAATTATTATTCAGTTAGTATTTCTTAAGCATTTGACGAGTGTATCTCAGACATAAAATGAAAATCGGTAACAGCATTTTTTAATAAATAAAACTAAACACATTCTTAAGAAAATTTACTTTTAAAGAAATGTTGTAATTAAATATTTTAATTAAAAATTTTAATTAAAAATTCTAGCAACGATACTAGTGTCCACTCTTTTGTTGGCCGCGACACAATCTGCAACTACTTCCTACTCCTACTGTTCCCGAATACCGCAGTACACTTCCGTTATCACAACGTTGTGTGATGCCAAAGATCTTCCCGTCTTGTGGCCCAACTATGCGAACGTCCAGGAGTATTATCGATGTGAGGGTGTATCGAATCCAATTCCAGAGATTTGCCCTGCCAATACCGTTTTCGATTTTACTAAACAACAGTGTAGCGAATGCTGGGATTATATACCAGCCCCACCATGTCAAGTTTTGAAAGGGAAAGCTTGTAAACCATTTACACCAGTCAAACCTCCAGCAACAACAACAACGAGCAAGCCTTTTTGCAATGGTATAGAAACTTATAACACTTCATTTGTACCAGTCTGTGATGGAAATGACGTCTTTATGTTGTGGCCGTATTATAAAAATGTCAGCAACTTTTACAGATGTCAGGGTTTCTATAATCCGAAAATTATTGCCTGTCGATGGAACATTCTTTAATTATTATCAGCAATCGTGTAGTGATTGCACGGAATATGTACCGGCACCGGCGTGTGAGAAGCTGCCATTTCATAAGAGTAATAAATGTTCCAAATTCTAAGGATCTCGAGAGGACTATGGCAGACTAAAACTATTGAAATAAAATTTTTATTCGCGTTTCAATTAACTCTTTTGAAAAACTTTCCAATTAATTTTCTAAACAGTTGAGTTTGCCAGTTGTTTATTCATGAATAAAGAATATGAATTTTTTTCAAAATATCTTGAAGTCGTCCGGTTGGAACTAAGTTCAGGAACGCTCTTCTGAACGCTGCCAGTTTAAGATTACTCGGTTTATCAGCGCCAAAGTTATAAACGGGCTACAAGCTAATATTCATATACACACACATACACTCAAATACATGCAGGCATACTGATGGCCTGTCAGAATGAATCAGGGAAGTTACCTAAGAATTTTTAATGTGGAGGAGATTTTTTTCAAAATGGAGTAAATATATATATATACATATATATATATATATATATATATATATATATATATAGCTATATATATATATATATATATATATATATATATATATAGCTTTTCTTAAATAGTATATTTTCTTAAAAAGTACTATTTTTGTAGAAGGTTCCATTTCTTAAAAAGTACAATTTCTTAAAAGGTACCATTTATTAAAAAGTACGTTTTCTTCAAAAGTACATTTTCCTTAAAGAGAACGTTGTCTTTAAGTACCTTTTCTTAAACAGGCCCTTATCTTATTAAGTACATTTTCTTATAAAGTACTATTTCTAAAGAGGTACCATTTGTGAAAAGGTACTTTTTTTAAAGTACATTTTCTTAAAAGAGTACATTATCTTAAGAAGTTCCATTTCTTAATAAGTACCTTTTCTTAAACAGGCCCTTATCTTATTAAGTACATTTTCTTATAAAGTACTATTTCTAAAGAGGTACCATTTGTGAAAAGGTACTTTTTTTAAAGTACATTTTCTTAAAAGAGTACATTATCTTAAGAAGTTCCATTTCTTAATAAGTACCTTTTCTTAAACAGGCCCTTATCTTATTAAGTATATTTTCTTATAAAGTACTATTCCTAAAAAGGTACAATTTGTGAAAAAGTACTTTTTTTTAAAGTACATTTTCTTAAAAGAGTACATTGTCTTAAAAGGTTCCATATCTTAATAAGTACCTTTTCTTAAGCAGGCCCTTATATTATTAAGTACATTTTCTTACAAACTACTATTTCTTAAAAGATACCATTTGTGAAAAAGTACTTTTTTTAAGTACATTTTCTTAAAAGAGTACATTTTCTTAAAAAGTTCCATTTCTTAAGTACCTTTTCTTAAAAATACCCTTATCTTTCTAAGTACCTTTTCTGAAAAAGTAAGTTTTATTAAAAAGTTCTTCTAAAATGTACATTCTTTTATTGAAATATCCTTCTAGAGCGCACTTTGCTTGAAAAAAACTCTTTTTTTAAAATTACCTTTTACTAAATTTTTTTAAAAAAGTACCTCTTATTTAAAAGACCCTTTTCTTAATAATCACGTTTCCTTACAGAGCAGGATTTCTTGAAGTTTGTTTTCTTAAGAAGTTCCTTTCCTCGAAGAGTACTCTTCCTTAAACACATTTTCTTAAGAGACTCTTTCCTTAAAAAGTACATTTTCTCAAAAAAATTTCCTTCTGAAAAATAACTTTTCTTAAAAGTAATTTTTTTCTAAAGTACCTTTTCTTAAAAAGTACTTTTTCTGAAAGAGTACTTTTTCTTAAAGCTGCCTTTGCTTAGAATGTATCTTTTCTTAAAAAGTACATCTTCTCAACAAATATCCTTTTGAGTAATTAACTTTTCTTAAAAAGTGACTTTTTTAATAAGTACTTTTTTTTGAAAGTACTTTTTCTTAAAGAGAGCCTTTTCTTAGAATTTATCTCTCCTTAAGTGGTACATTTACAAAGTAACTTTTCTTTAAAAGTACATTTTCTTATAAAGCAGCTCTTTTTTAAAAGTAACTCTTCTTAAAAAGTTCCTTTCCTCAAGAAATTTCTTTTATAAAATATAAACTCGGTGACTTAGAAAGCCCTTTATCTTAAAAGGTACCTTTTCTTTTTCTGAAGTACATTTTACGAAAGAGTATATTTGCTGAACAAATCAGTTGTTCTTCAAATACGCACCTGCCTCATTTAAATTAAACAGGTTTTCTAAAAACTTATTTCATGTAACAAATACTCGTGTGCGTATAACCTGAAAAGGTAAACAACTTTCCCATTCCCCCCTCCAAAAAAATTCGTGTAATTAGAACACACCGCCTACCAGCTGCAATATGCTCGAGTGTTATCAAGCAATTAAATCAATTTAATTTTTTGCAAATTAAAATTTCAAATATTTAAACTTTGACCCAAAATTATGAAAATATTGTTTTTAGTAAAACAAAAAATTAATAATAACAAATAAATAATTTAGTCGAGTTATGATTTACTAACCTTCTGCCAACTATCGCACGCGTAGTAATTTATTGTTCTGCAAACAAAAGCCGTTTTATGCCCAGCAAACATGTTGATTTAAAACCAAACCAACGATTAGAAACAAAAGAGTAAAATTTTTTTATTGTTATATTTGTATGTGGAATTTTTATATATTTATTTCTATAGGTGTGTTTAACAGCGTGTGAGTGTTTGTTGGGTTAGTGGCAGAGGCTGGTGGAATGTTGTTATCGTTTTAAAAACGAATTTCTGTATTGATGTCAATTGTTATCATTATAATGCGTGTTGAATTGAGTTTAGGCCGCTTTAGCTGTTTTCAAATGCAGCCATCTCTCGTAATAACGGTTTATGTGCGTGACGCAGTATTTTACGCGTTTGCATTTGAATTAAAATTAGAAAATCCCATCCAACTAACGTTGGTCATATGAAATATGCTGCGATTCAAATGCGTGCAGAAACATACACACGAAAATGCACTTACACGTACGTACACACACATATATATAGGCACACACACACATATAGGCACATACACATGCACATTCTCATGATATATTCAGGGTTTTGTTAACGAATTTTAAATACTTTAAAAGACTGATGCAGTAAAAACGAAAACGTTTTGGGTCAAATAGTTAAAAGTGTTTAAAAGTTGTAAAATTTATTTAAAAAAAATTCTTAACAATTTTGCAATAATTATTTTAAAAAACAAACAAACATTTTATAATTAATAATACAAAATATCTCTTGTCAATAATGCCTGCAAAAAAAGTTCCACAATTTTCCATTAAGAGAAAAATATTTATAAGAATTCTCTTAAAGACTTTGCAAACTGAAAACTTTGAATTGTTTTAACATCCTGATTACCAGCCCTGTTCTGTAAACAAAAATTGAAAAATGTGATTTGAAATCACAAGAAATTTGTCACGCGTAGCAAAATTATGCGATTTAAAATCGTTTAGCAAACTTTTAAATCACTTGGCGATTTTTTCGTGTTTTCAAAAATGTCTTGTTTTTGAATTTTTTTAAAGAAATTGGAAGTTTTTTGAAAGACCTGGAAATTAAGAAAACTACTGGACACATTTTTTTATAAAAAAAATTAAGTGTCCTTTTTGTTCTTTTCGTTGTGATTTCAGGCTTGTTTTGAATACGTTCATGTCATAAATTTGTTTCTGAATTCCATTAAGAACATCAGGGAAGCTGTAGGCATTTAAAAAAAAATTTTTTTAAATAATTTTCCAATTTTTAAAAGTTTGCCCAGCGAGAAGTTTTCTAAGTATCAATGCCTACAGCACTTTGCAATGCCGCTGATATATGGAAGGCGACTCACAGAGATGTGCAAGCCGTAGTTCCCACATATAGAATTGTTTGTAACTCTCAATTGGTTTACGAAAGTTTGTGTTAAAAGAAATTAATAAGTTTTAATATTTTCGATATTAGATTGAACGCTCCTGATGATTTGCCCAAACATAATTTTTCATGTGATTTTATTTTTATTGAACATTTTTATTTTTGCTATATTAATATTTATATAGGCTAAATTGTTCTAACTTAGTTAAAATCTCAGAAAGACATGATGATAAATATTCCAAGTCAACATCAGTTTTATTCAACTTACACAGCAGAGCAGAACAGCTGTTTTCGAAAGTCGCTACACTTTCATCTTCAGTGCACATGTGTATATTGTGTTTATCACCACTGTTTAGGTGGCTTCGTTGAATGTGATAACAGTTTTCTATTTACACAAATTTTATTGTGAAAAACAATCCGATAACTGTATCAACCTAATGTTAACACTTGTGTGTTATAATACCTGTATTACCATTTGATTATTTTCTTCATGTCCCATTTTTCTGAATTTTTCATATTTATACAATTTAAAAAATTTTTATTTGACAATCATGTCATTTAATAAATATGTATACCGATTGTAGGGTACCTCAAGAATGCATTTACCATTTTAAAACCTTAAAACATTTCAAATTTAAAATACAAATAAAAATACAATATTTTAATTTATGTGCAAACACTCCGGTTATGTAAATAATGGAATAGAGAGTAAAACAGCATCTTTATGTACAAGATTTATGCATGTTTATTCATGCATTTTTGGGATACTTAACAAATAGAGGAAATTTAGTTGAATTTTTTTTTTAGATTCTGTTGTTGGTTTTCGTTCATAATTTATTATTTCTAGTTCAAACCAAAAAAGAAAAGTGAAATCCCCTTTAGAGTTTGTGATGATTTTAATGCTAAAAAAAAATACTCCTTCTCACATATGAAAGTATTTACACACAAACAAACAAACAAGAGTGTGTGTGTGTGTGTGTACTTAAGCTGGTAATTTATTTCAAAATTGATGGTAGTGAAAAAGTTATTTAAATGTGTAGTTAACCAATTTCCGTTGAGTAATTTATAGCGATAATTGTTATCTGGTCGTAAGTAAATATTGAGCGTTTTTTTCCCAAAAAAATATGATTATTTAGTTTCGCTCATTTTGTTTTAAAACGCAGCAAACATTAACCCTGGATGGTTACTGTTCGCCGCCTCTTTATTATAACTCTTTTATATTCGGTTAAATTCTTTTCAAATTTTAAGAAAGAAAAACAAATTTTTTAATAGAATTTTAAGAGAAAATAAAAATTTTTTTTTAAATAACGAAAAAAAATTTTTGTTTATTTTTATTTTAAAAAATCATTGCGCTGGAATTATTTTGAAAACATTTTAGTATTGAGATTGAAACAGAGCCACCAAAATATGATCGAATTTCAAACGACTGTGGTAGAAATATTTGAATACGTTGCCGCGCTGAAAAGAGGAAACAGAGAAGGGGCCTTCGCAAGCAACTAAAATCTTTTTTTTTTTTTTTTGAATTTTAACAGATTAAAACTTAAAAAGCAACTGATTTCACAAGCAACAAAATTCAGAGAACTTACAACTGAACGACGTTACGTGCATTTCTAATGAAGTTTCCTTTTTTTCTTTCTTTCATCCGATAAATTCTTAAGCAGCCCCAAAAAAAAGGCTTTTATGAAAAATGAATGTCACACACACACACAAACGTAACGTTGGTGCGGTATTTCGGACAAGGATTTGCATTTTAGAGAAATTAAAGGAAATCGTTGTAATAAAGTCTGATTTTTTAACTTGAAACTCATAAGATGTTGTTGTAGCATTTCATCCGCTTGTGCTGAAAAACGCAAAGGAAAACGAAAAGGAGGAAGAGTAAAAGGCAACTATGAATGCCGTGTCATACACGATGTACTTGTTTCATTCATTAAGTTTCATTGAATTTCGTGCATGTCGGTTCACACAAAATCTCTCCAGCACGCCGTGAACGTGGTGTGCAGGCCTTTTAATATGCGGTTTTGTAAAACTGGTCAAACGAAAACATCTAATCATGTTGGAAATAATCTTCATACTCGTTAAGATATGTATGTGTGTGTGTGTGTGTGTGTGTGTACAGGCATATACCTTTCAAATGTATGTGTGTGCGTGTGTGTGCGCATTGGCTAGTTTTGCGTTACAACTAGTGATTAGCAAAAGTTTTTAATGTTTCGCTAATGAAAAATTATATAAATTACACACTCACACTCACACACACACACACATACTATGGGATAATTGGACTCAAAGAAATTCTGTTTATTTTTTGTGCCGCAACGATGGCGAACCGGATACTTAAAACTAAAAAAAGCAAAACAAAAAAAAATTGTAGGTTTCTGTGACAAAACCAAATTGTGACATGTCACACTTTAACAAGAATTTAGTAACAACAACTACAAGTTGAAGTAGCAGCCATTTAATTAATGCTGAAAACGCTTTAGCATTTACAACTATTAAAAATTGCTAAAACAATTTAGAAAAATAAAAGTTTATAACGTGAGATAATTATTTATTTGAAGCAAAAGAATTCAGGGTTTCCTTTTAAAAAGGAATTATTACGTGTTTTGGGAGTTGGCTGTTTGAAAACCTGCGCGAAAATGACACACTTTTCAACAACATCATTTTAATTAACGAGGTCTACTTTCAATTAGTCGCCTCGTTTTTGTGATGTAACGCTATTCTTGGGAGCCACTCAAAGCACCGGGTTTACATGAACAAACCACAAGTAACTGGTGTCTAAAAGATGACATTTAAGGAGGTAAGCGAAGCTTTTCCTGAACATCTTTTTAAAAGTTTTGTGGAAAAAGCGAATATCTGCAAACGTGCTGGAGGTGGACCTTAGCCCACGTTTTTTAATTGAAGCCACAATTAAAATTTATTTGTCGCAGAAAGTGTCTCTTAAATCCAATAATAAACTTCCTAACCTTAAATTTGCCTACCCGTGATTATCATCGTGTTCAAACAAACATCATAAGGTTATTGTCTTTGCTAAACGATCGTATTAGATATTTTAATGATGCCATTTTATTGTTCGTACTTAGTACAGTTCTAAACATAAAGCTTTAGTACAGTGTTGCCAGAGCAGTTATCTTGAAGAATAGAGAACATTTTTCAGAAAATATGTATTCACACTGTAGTCACAACACTGTATATATATGACTTGTGTAAACGATCCGTTCTTAATAAATCTGCTAAATGAATCTGAATGTATAAACTAAAATAGATGCTGCCTTAATATGAGCTGAATATATATTTTTTGTATGCGCCGAAACACGTTCAGTGACTTCCAGTTGCAACGTGCTTCCAAGCGCATTTACGTCACATGTTCTTATCTTCTCATAGTGTGTAAGTATTTTTACACTCTTTCAGTCATAATACTACTCCTTTGGATATGATTTATTTTCTTTTCAAGGCGACACTAACACCAACACTAACACTAACACGAACACTAGCACTAACACTAACACTAACACTAGCACTAATACTAACACTTACACTAACACTAATGCTAATACTAATATTAACACTAACACTAACACTAACACTAGCACTAATACTAGTACTAACACTAACACTATCACTAACACTAACATTAACACTAACACTAATACTAATACCAACAATAACACAAATACTAGTGCTAACACAAACACTTACACAAAAATTAACACTAACACTAACACTAGAACTAATACTAACACTAACACTAGCACTAACACTAACACTAACACTAGCACTAATACTAACATTAACACTAATGCTAGTACTAACACTAACACTTACTCTAAAACTGACCCTAACACTAACACTAGCACTAATACTAACACTAACACTAGCACTAACACTAGCACTAATACTAATACTAACACTAGCACTAGTACTAACACTAACACTAAAACTAACACTACCACTTACACTAACAGTAACAATAACACTAATACTAGTACTAACACTAACACTAATACTAATAATAACACTAACACTAATGCTAGTACTAACCCTAGCACTAATACTAACGCTAAGACTAACACCAATACTAACCCTAAAACTAACACTACTACTTACACTAACACTAACACTAACACTAAGACTAAGACTAACACTAACACTAACACTAACACTAACACTAACACTAACACTAACACTAACACTAACACTAACACTAACACTAACACTAACACTAACACTAACAATAACAATAACCCTAAAAGTAATACTAACCCTAACATTAACACTAGCACTAACACCAGCACTAGCACTAATACTAGCACTACCACTAACACTAACATTAATATTAACTTTAACATTAACATTAACAATAACACTAACATTAAAATTAAAACTATCATTAACATTAACGTCTACATTAACATTAACATTGACATGAGCATTAACATTTCCATTAAATTTAACGTTAACATTATCACAAAAATATTAAAAGATATCACCCAAATATTAAAATTTTAGCTACTTATTTGGAACGAGAGTACTTTTTCATAATATTATTTTAAGAAATTTCTTAATATAAAATTTATATGAACGGCTGCTAATTAAATAAATGCAATAATGAACACCTTTCCGTGAGTCCTGAAAAAGAAGCATTAGATGCAACTAAATTTCTTCGAGTTTCTACATAATTTCTTATATAATTCATATTCTGTAATTAAAAATACAAGACAATAGAGAACAGAGCTTTCATATCATCGGCCTTCAGCTCTAATAAACAAGTGGTTTCGCAGAGCTTCAACTTATGATTTAAAAAGTGGTGTAAGATTAAATTAAAGTAATATCCACAATCGTTTCCAAAGAAATCAAAAAACAATTTCTGTAACTTTTATCACAACTGACGCAGAGAATGCAACACTGGCATTCAATAAGGATTTTGTAGCCTCTTCGAGGTGACACAAAATATTCACGAACCTTTCCTCAATGCCCATTTGCGATGCATTTAATCTAAATTATTTTAAATTCATTTATTATTAATTAGCGTTAAGCTTTAGACTTCCTCGAGTTATGCATTCACGTCAACACCAAATTTACTTGAGAATGATTCGACAACATTAACGAAAAGTACCACATTATCAGTCACCCTTTAATTATGTAAACGAACCGCAATTGCACCACAATTTATCACACCCCTGCCCTGTAACCATTTTTACAAATTCCAAATTATTTAATTAAATTTTTGTGCACGTGCAGAGCATAATTCTATTTGCATAATTCAAATAATTTTAATCTGTTTGAATTAATTTTAAATAAAAGTAATTCATTATTCACATGACTAAACAGATTTTCTCTCTGTTTCATATATTTATGCTTTAGTTTTTATATATATTTTAATGAATTTAGCCGAGATATATTAAAAAATACAACAACAAATGTGGTAAAATGATTTTCATATTATTTTATGGACAAAAATTTTAATATATAAAAGATTTATGTGAGTGATTTTTGTTTAGTTTTACCCTGAATTATTCAACAATAACAACATCATGCATGTTAGTACGATGGTTTAATTATTTAATTTTCATTTAAGAAATTAATAAGTTTAAGAGTTTTCTTTTAGAAAGTGGGCAAATGTGAGGTTAGGAAGTAAATATCCTGTCAACTAACACGGTCAGGTTATATCTCTCATTGGCATTGTCAATTGGCCGCTTCCCTTCGGCGATTTAATGCTGCTGGATTATTGTGTCTGCAGCGATGTGAAACAACGGGTTTGCGTAAAGAAACCACCAAGAACTGAACACTCTAAGAGACTAAATTCGGCGCTGCAAAGATGACACAAATGAGGCTTCGTTGCAAAGTGTAGCCCAAATTTATATGAAAAGAGTGGACAGCTGGGGATGCCCTAGAGGTAGACATGCGCCCTACATCATGTTTCATTATAAATTCCCATATTTCCTCTTTACATTTCCAGCAATAAAATTTAATTTGTCGAATATATTATATTTTTATGAGGCAGTTTAGTTCCTAACCTCAAATTTATACAACCTTTCCTTTCAGTAGAAATAACAGATTTAAAAAGGTCTGATATAATAATTTTGTTTAAATGCATTTCTTTCGATAGAGAGAAATTTTATAACATTGTGGGCCAGGTTATGTTGAAGAATCATACTAATTAATTGTGTGTTTTAAAGTCTACTTTTGCTAAAAACATACTTTAGATCTACTATAGATATTTACAAAAGCTGAGCCCCATAATCCCTGGACTTCATATCCCATAATCTTGGACTTCGATTAGCACTTTTGCTGCCATAATTTGCCCCCTTTTTGAAAGTCTGCTTCCTCTACAAAATCTTACTACACTAAATCTAGGGAAATATTTCCAAAAGCTTTTCAAATTTGAAATTAAAACAACACCGCATATAAAAACATTCAAATCACTGCAAAATAAGTATTTTTGTTTTTTATAGTTCAAAAGATTATCAGTGAATAACCGACTGAGCACTCTCCAGTTTTGTGTTGCACCTGTCGTTGGCAGTCTTAACAAACAATTCAAGTGTTCAACAACTATTAGCCAGCCTGCTGCTAAAAGCCGATTTATTTGTGAGATTTCAAACGCTCTTGAACTTGAAAAAGTTTATATTGAAACAGAAGTTTGACAGCAATAAAAGCAAAATGTTTAAAACTATTTTGGTGGCTAGTGTTTGCCTCAGCATATTTATATTTGCTGGCGGCGGGAGTGGTGCTCCATCAACCACTTCCCAACAAACTACCAGCGATCGTTTGCCAGTGGGCTATTATCATGTGAACAATATACCGCAAGTGGAAGAGGGCTGTGAAATACGCTACGATTGCAAGAAAAAATTAAAACATGCCGAATACCCCAAACCCTGCGTAAAGTTCTGTGTGAAAAATATTGTATGTGAGAATGGCAAGCGAATGCCTGGCCAGCCGCATCAGTGTGTGGAATTGAATGAAGAGCTGGTGACTCAGGAGTACAACGATTGTAGGAACGATGAGGGCTCTAATAACGTAAAGGCCATGTCAGTGGCCATGATTGATTTTCCTTGTCAGCCGGGCTATTTGCCTGACAGTCGTGGCCGCTGTCGTGAAGTGTGGTAGTCGGTGTTAGCGGCCGGCTGCTTAAACTTTTCATGGGAATAGGAAAGGTAAAACAAAACAAGTGGAATATAAGAATAAATATTTTTTCTGTTGTTAAACAAAATACTCAATTTTGTGTGAATAATTTAAAAAAAAAACTGAAAACTTTTGTGTTCTTACACGGAGTTAAAACATCAAATAAAAAGGTGCGCCAAAATATCAAACAAAATGAATCGATTTTAATTTTTAAATTGTCTTTTTCACGTTGCTTTTATTTCAATTTCTCCACTCTGCCTTAAAAAGGGCACATGTGTCACTTGTGCAGTGAAGGCTTGTTGCAATAAATCAAGCAGCAACAAGTTTTGTAATTAAAGAATGTAAAAGATGTTTTCTAAAGAATCAAACATCAACTTCAAAGTATTTGAAAATTCATTTATGAGAAAAAATATATATAAAAATATAACGCTGCGCATTTGAATTGCTGTTCGTTATCAGCAAAAATGTTATATATTTTTTATTTAATCTTTCCCAAGAGAAATTTAATTTAATTTTTGTGTTTAACTTATCTGTCGAAACACTTATACAGTGGCGAGCAAATGTGTCTGCATATTTAGCAACAATTCATTTTTAAATTTAAGGCTTAAGAAATTCGCCCTCTTGTATTCTTCCTAAAGGAGTTTATTTTGCTGAATACTCAAGGTAAGTCGGGAGAGCAGCTCGCAAGGCCTTCAATTGCTAGGGCCCATTCAAGGCCTTCCTCGAATATGTTGTAGAAATTGTTGCAAGTTGTCAACAAGAAACTCTTCACGTGCGACAAATAGGCGGGTTTTTATTTGTATCTTGGAGCAGCACTCATCGAATGACCCATATATATTCAGTGCAAGGGGCCTCCTTTTCCCTCCGGAAAGGAGGGAAGAGATTACGACATAGAGAAACTTTTTTTGCCTGTTTTGAGGCCAAGAAAGTGTTTAACAGACTCAAATAGGCAGATGTTGTGAATCTTATACAGGGTGGGCAAATTTGAGGTTAGGAAGTAAATTGGCTGTCGTATGATGAAATATCCAAAATTGAGCCGTCGTTCTTGGAATTTATTTAACGAAAACTTGGGAAATTTTATACACAACATTTTCAATTCATAACAAAATTTTTAACTGCGATAATTTACTGTCATTTTTAATCCATGAAAACGTCTAAAACGAGGTGGTTCCACAAAAACAGTAATCAAATTATTTGAATAAACTGCACTTAGCAGAGGCTTAACTTGGATCCCCGACTGTCTACAACACTAAACTTATTAACAAACATATTAAAATTTACCGAACAATTTATAAATTTAGAAGCAAAACTCGATTCAAATGAAATGACAGAAATCAATCATAGTCAATCACTTCGAATTGTTGGAGTACTTTGGAAAATACTAAAAAACACATTCAAAATTAACATTCGAATTGTTGAAAAAGAGCAGCCAATTTTATCAATTCAAGCGTGTATTTACTTTTGCTGTGACGTGTCCGTTTTAAATGAGACCATTAAAAATTTGTTTGTAATAAAAAACGTTGTTGCTTTCGTAGATCGCTACGTTTCTTCGAAATTTATTTCCCACTAAAAACTGACAAAAAGAATATAAAATCTGTCACATGAAAATGATGCATTCAAATTCTATTATTTTCAAAAAGTTATAAAATCAATTGTTTCTTCGAACAGGAAGAGTTGCGAGGTGTGAACGAAATGCCATGAGAATTCTGATGGCATGTAAAACGGATTGTCCGAAAAATTGTTTTTGCAGTTCTTCAAATTTAATATCTCCTTGAAAAAAGAATAAAGAATTTCTGATTTGTGGAAACAATAAAAAAAAACACAACTGAAATGCAGGAGTGTTTTCGTACGCCACCCACAACAATCAAATCAAAAGTTTAAGAAATTAAGCGGGAGAATATTTCAGAAAAATTACAATCAAAATATATATTTTTTACTTCTCATATAAAAAGGCAAACGAATTCAGATCATTTTGCTGTTCTACAGATGAATAATATTATTTAATTTAATTCTTTTCAATGTTCCAAACACAATTACAAATAGAATTTTTATTTAATTAATGAAAAATAGTAAAAAAGAATTTCATCGATTTTATGTAAATTAACTGGCAGGTCCACTACGTGGAAAGGCAATTTCGGTCGTACAATTCATATTGAAAAAAAAAGAATAAAATTCTGAAATTTGTTTTAATTTTATATATACAAAATTTTCTATCGACTTGGTGGGCGTGGCAGTAACTGCACCGTTAGAACTTCAATATGCGAATAAAGAACTGGACTTCAGCTTTCGTTGAAGACGTAGAAAAGCCTTCAAAAGGAGGTCGAATCACAGTTAAAATTGATTTTTCCGAACAGGAGACGACAATATGGGAGATCATTCTCAGTCGCGTCTACCACGACTACTTCTGCTATGACCACGATGGATAGCAGGTTAAACTTTAGTCTGACAGCTCGTGGCAAAACTGTTTTCAGCAGCAGAAAACTATTTGAAAAAAATAACTACGGCTGCTAGTTAGCAAGCGGAAAATAGTATTTTATGGGTCTAAAAAAGTTCTCTTATTTACTTCTTGTCTGCGATTCTTTTCATACGATTATAAACATATTTTTTATAGCCACAACAAATTCCAACAGCTAAATAAACATGTTTCACGGTTAACATGATTTTACAATTTAAATTAATTTTTTTCTTCATGATTTTAAAGAGTTTTTTTTACTACTTCTAAATAAATTTTACTAAATCTTGTTGCCATAAAAAATCTAGCAAAATTGTGTCAAACGTCTGGAATATTTTTTACAGTGACATAAAAGTTGGTGTTAACGTTCAAACGTGATTTTTGATTAAGAAAAAGATTTTGTTCAAATAAACTTAAAAAAGTATTTTTGTTTTTTTAGCTAATATGTTGCCTGCGATAGATTTAGAAAAATAAAGATATTGCATGCTACAATTTTCGACAAGCATTATAAGAGTATTTTTCAACCAGAAAGTTCCACTGTAAAATATTAATTTTTCTACAGTCTCTAAGTAATTCGAGAATATTTTTGCGATTCGCTTAGAGTACGTTTGCACTTGTAAATTATATGCCCCAGAAAGTCTAATTACTAAATTCTGATTATCCAAAATATTTTCGTTTAAACAATTGTTTATGACATTGTCTTTTTCTAAAGCATAAAATTGTCTTACTGCGTCATCACCTATCTGAGTTTCTGTAGTACAAACGTAAGAAACTTTATCTTCTTTTGATATATTTAAAGATACATAAGATATTTAATTAGCCTACTAAGAAAACTAAATTATTTAAACAAAATAAAAAGTAACTGAAACTAATTTATTTAATTGCTCTAAAAACTGATATTCTGATGAAAAAAAGATATCATGAAACAGACAGTTAATTCTCTTGATCTGCTATAAAAAGCGTTGCTTACTGTAGCAGAATTTAAATATTATTTGGTCTCTTCATAAGTGAACTTTAGTTTGAAAAAAAAACTACACGATGAAACTCATTCTACTTGCGTGTATAATTGTGGCCGCCACAAACATTGCCAAGGCTCTTGAAGACGAAAAAGTCGCTAGAGAAGCGATTAAGAAATTCACTCCCTACAAGTACGTATTGAAAAAGACTTTAAAGATTTTATATAAACTAATTCTTATGCCGTTAGGCCTTCAATTTTCGCATGGAGGACGGTGACGACAGCTTATGTGGAAGATGAAAATCAGAATATAAAAACATGTTTCGTTGAGTTTATTGAAAAACCAAGAAAAGGAGGTCTACACACAGTTAAAATTGATTGTGATGGTCAGGAGACAATATGGCAGAGCATTTACAAGAATTCATCTGCCGCCTCCTCCGGTACCAAGTACTATCACTACGTAGATGGCCAGAAAATGGACCTTTTTGCTCCTTCGGAAAAGGAAAATGAAGTTCAGTCGGTTTAAAATCAAACTCTCTTATTCTTTTGTTCTTGTCTTTTTACCGTCAATGCCAAGTGATATGAAAATGTGTATACGAATATAAATTTTATGTGTATAATTAAGGAAAAAAATAAAATACTTGTGACTAAAACCACTTTAATCAAATGAATTTTCATAAAAAGTGTTAAATTAAAAAAGAATTTTGTAGATATAGTTTTTTTATAAATTCTGTTGGTTGACTGTAATATTTTTTTATATGTTTAATAAATCCAATAGTTAACTAAGCAAATACAATTTACGACTAAAATTATTATTTTCACAACTTAAGGGAATTTTTCTAACACTTTCAAATAAATTCGACGTTAAGTGGAGATCCAATTCATCTTTAAAAATTTTTATTAAAAAATTGTTATTGTAATTATGTGAAATGAATAGGATATTCAGGCAAATCCCACAATTGCATGAGCTGAGTTAACCATAACCACTTGATATTAACTAATTGCTCAATTAACATTTAATTGTTTAAAAGTTTAATATGCAGCACTGGAACAAGTTTGGTGAGTGGACAACACTCAACTCTCTGAACAAACTTAGACCAGACTTTCATCTAAAAGATGTGGAAAAGACAAACAAAAAAATTGACAAACAACTTAAATCGAGCCAAGTTGAAGGTTGGTTTATTAATATTTAATTTTTTTACTAATTTGAAAATAATATAAAAATATATATAAAATTATATGAAAAAGAAACTCCCAGATTTGAAACTGCATCCTCATGAATATAAAATGTTTGTTTCTTTACTTGTTATACGATTATTGAATCAATTTAATTTTGTATATGTGAACAGGATAATAATTAACTCAATTAGGCCATATTGGACTCAATTAAAAATTGATGAACAGCGTAAAAGCTACTCTCCAAAATCAAATTATTATATGTACAGTAGCATTAACACAAAAAGTTTTTATTATTAACCAAGTTGAAATCATTTTCTAATTGGTTTCAAGCAGGTTTTATAAAATGCAAACTTGTTCTTGCCTGCACTAAATTGAGTGCTGCCAAGTTAAAGAATAAAAACAGCTAAATTTGTTTGAAATTCTACATGTTTTTTATATAAAATCATGTTAATTCCATATTTTAAATTCAATTGAAATTCGTAGGCTAGTGTTCATAACGTGTTTTTAAGATAGAGAGACATGTAAAATATTCCCAGGCAAGTTACAGTCAATTTAACATTCAATTTACATAGCAGATCAGAACAGCTGTTTTGAAAGTCCGCTGCACTTGCACCATCAGTATTAAAGAGTAGTTTTGCTTATCACCACTTTTTAGGTAGCAAATTTTATTATGACAAATAATACTACATTATATTGTGGACAAGACTCGAGATTTTATTATGAAATACAATCCGAGAATTATATCGGAGCGTTAGGAACACAAAAATACATATAATTTACTGCAGAAGCAACAAATCGAAATAGCTACAATTTATAAGAGACCGTCAATAAGAGTTCTCTGAAAATATTAAACCTAAATTTTTTCATGTCAGAATCATGGGAAATATACACCGTCATAAACCACGATAAATTCGTACTGAACAGCTCTTTGCGAAACTATGCCGATCTTAAAAAAAAAGCTCTCAACCATAAAAGTATTTAAAAGTTAATTTTCTAGAAGAGATAAGAGTTCAGATGAAACTGTTAAGAAGTGAGTTTTATTTTGCTGTCATCAAAAAAAACTTTTTCAATTTCTGTCTAAAAAACGAACGCCACCAAAATGAGTCTTTTATTTCTCTCAAAAGAAGAGTTTTATTTTTTAAGAGAGTTTCTCCTCTCCGTCCAAAATCACACACATTTTCTTTGCTTATTCTCCTATTTATTTTAAATAAGGAAATATTTTTATTTAAAAGACGATTTAGGCAATTTTCGTTGAAGGTCAGTAGATAAAATTGCTTGAAGTCTCATTCCATCAAACGTGAGTTTTATTTACTGAAGAGAAGTTGAAACTCTTGTACTAAATTGAAAATAAAACTCCTCAAAAGAGTTTAATATTATGACGGCAAAAAACTATTTTTTTAACAGTTTCATCCGACCTGTTCTATTTTCATTGAAAACTTACTGTTTTAAAAGCATGCTTTTCTTAAAGCCACAATATAACTGTTATAAATCTTATAACCGTTACGGTTCCTGCGCTATTCGCAAGTGAAGGAACAACTACACCTCTTCCTCTGAAATCTTTAATACATTTTGAAAGAATTTATTGGACTATCTGAGGGTCAACAATGGAGGCTTCAAAAATGTAGGATTTTATATTATGGACAGAATTGGGACAGCAGCGCTTCTAGTGCTAAAACCTGAATTTATGGTACTTGTGAAAATTCTTCAAACTAGAGTTCTTCCCAACTCCTTTTCATTTGCTTGTTTTTGACAAAAAATTTTAATGAAACCAACGTAATTTGAATGGGTTTGGTAACTGGGTTTTGCCCGATATGAATGAATGAAAGAGTTTGGAACAGCGTGTTTTTTTAGAGTGTCACAACTTTGAGTTGGCATCACTGCTTTATTTCAGCACCCTCTTAATAGCTGATAGTTGCTTTTCTTTTAGTTTTCCTTTAATTTTTATTATGAAGCGTCTTACGCCAGAGCAGCAGTTATTTTTTTATCAAAAAAACTGTTCTATTTATCAAACTCCTCTTCCATTCAAAATATTATTTTCCGCTGAAGCCCGTGTTTGGTTGAATGGTTACGTAAATAAGCAGAATTTTTGCATTTGGAATGAGGAGAATCTACAAGCGAAGTCGTAACACCAGAGCAAGGCAAGCAAGTTGATGAAGTTCTTGATCAAACGAATTGTTTTATTCGTCAAACTCATCTATTCAAATTTGTTGTATCCGATGAAGATCATTTCTTGTTGAATGGGTACGTAAACAAACAGAATTTTCGCCTTTGGAATTCACCAGCTTTTGTCGAAGCACCATTGAATTCATAAAAACTAACTATTTGGTGCGCATTAGGGCATGGTGGGGCCATGGGCCGATATGTCTTCAGAAACGATGCTGGTCAAAAGGTTACTGTCAATGGAAGACGGTATAAGAACATGATTTGAAATTTGTTCGTGACTCATTTACGTGGCATGAGTCTTGCCGAGTTGTGGTTCGAACAGGACGCAGCCACTGGCCTCACAAGGTGAGCTACAATTGATGTACTCAAAGAAACTTTGAATGAAAAAAAAAGTGTCCCGTGATGGTCCATTTAATTGGCCAACTAGATCGTGTGATTTAACCCTAGAGGACTTTTTGCTTTGGGGTACCGTTTGAGTTACTTATCGATGTCGATAAACCACAAACAATTCAACACCTGGAAGTCAACATTCCAAGAGTTATCGGCGAAATGAGGTTGCAAATGCTGCGCGAAGTTCTTGAGAATGGGTGTTCCAGATTGCGCCTTCTTCGCTTTAGCAGTGGCGGCCACTTGGCAGAAGAAGTCATATATAAACAATAATTTCATAAAATTGTCTTTCAAATAAAACCCGTTTGATTGATTTTAAAAATTTATTTCCTTGTTTTCATATCATATAAGCTTGTGTGACTCTAGAAAAAGCACCCGTTACAAAAGTGGAACACTTTAGTCGTATGCTGGCAACACTGACTGTTAAATGAATTCAAGTTCTATCAGGTGTAGATCATGCAGTTTAAAGCTTTCTTTGCCCACAAGCATACCCTGGCTTTGCTTAGCAAAGACTTTTTAGCTAAGAAACTTACCCACGGTAATTATTTATGCCACAGGTGTGGCGGGAAATAAAACAAGTTGCTGTTTTTTTTTCTTTGTTACATCTAATTTTTCTCTTGGGGGGTTTCTCTTTTTTTATATTTTTATTTCAAAGTACTCATTAAATTATTAATATTATTTCACAATTTATTTCTTGGTTTTTGGTTTCATGTTCTCCTTCTTTCTCTTCTGCTATCTTCGTTTTCTCTTTGTGTATATAATTACTTTTTGGTTTTGTAGATTTTACTTACACATTTATATTTATATATTTATAATTATATTTATATTTATATTCATAATATATTGAATACAACAAATGTATTCTTTTAATTCTGGTTTTATGACTATTTTAATATTTATATTTATATTTATATTTATGTGCTAAGCCGTTATTTAATATATTTTTTAATTATTATTATATTTTTCATTAACGCTAAATACATACACGACGGGTACATATTTGATACTTTAATAATTATTATTTATAATGCAATTAATAAATATTTAAATATTGTTCATTAGTGGCTTTATGAATTAACCGGGTTGATTTCGTGTTTTTCTGAAATGTAATTTATTTTTTAAAATAAATCTCTTGTTTTTAATATTATTACAAATATCGTCGTTCATTTATTTGTATAATTTTTTTTATCATATTTTATTTGTGTTTCTCATTTTTATAAATATACTGTTTTGTTTTAATTGCTGTTTGTGTTGCTATTGTTGTTGTTAATTTCTTGCAGTTAATTACACATTAAATTTTTTAATATCCTTTTTTGTTTTTGCTTTCAATGTCTGGTAAATGTGTGTGTGTGTGTGTGTCTACATTTGATATGCAGTTTAAAACATGTTCAGTTAATTTTTTAAACTATTTTATTGAATTAATTTTTTCCGTTTTTATTATATATAATTTTTTGTTTTTTTTTTTCAAGTGTTACCTACCATATTGTTATAATATTAACGACAAATGTGTGGTTGCAAATAATTTTTTGTTTTTAATATATTTAATTCGAACTAATTTTCCTTCTTCGCCAGTTAACAATTTTTATTTAACTAAAAATATTTCGCCGTTTTGTGTATTCATTTTGGATTTAAAGCAATTCTTTGTTCATTGTAATTTTTCGTAATCGTGTGCAAAAATTAAGGGAAAAAACTGCTATTAATTTGGTTAAAACAAATCGTTGTTGTTGCCTAAACTAGTTTGCGTTGCTCTTATATTAACTTAAATATACGTTTGTCCACGAAGTTTAAGGAAACAATTTTATATTTCAAGAATTTATTAATTATAAATTCTTGAAAAAAAAACATTTATGGCGTTTTCTTTTCTAGAAAAAAAAGCTAAATTTTTCCCCTCTTTTTTAAAAAATGTTTTAAAATAGAAATTATTTTCCGCAAAGAATGTGGGATTAATTTATTATAAATTCTTTATACTGACAATGTTGCCGTTTTGTATTAAAAAGTGTAAAAAATGTAGCATTTTTTCTAGAAAAGAACTCAACATTAAATAAAAAGTTTAACTGAATGAGGACCAAGAAATTTCATTAATCAACGAAAGTATTTCATTAATTTGATAAAGTTTTTATTAAAGGAATTTTAACGAAACTTTCTTTTATTAATCCAACGAAAGTATGTCATCAAAATGACAAAGTTTTTGTTAAAGTAATTTTAACTAACCCCGTTTCATTAATCCACGAAATTATTTCTTTAATTTGACAACATTTTTCTTAAAATAATTAAATGAAATTCATTTCATTAATCTAACGAAAGTATTTCATTAACTTGACAAAGTTTTTATTAAAGTAATTTTAACGAAACTTGTTTTATTAATCCAACGAAAGTATTTCATTAATTTGGCAAAGTTTTTGTTAAAATAGTCTTAACGAAAATCGTTGCATTAATTAATGAAAGAGTTTCATTGATTTGACAACGTTTTTGTTAAAGTAATTTAAAGAAAATTATTTCGTTATTTGACTAAGTTTTCGTTAAAGTATTTCTTACGAAATTTGTGTTATATATCCAACGAAAGTTTTCATTAGCTTAACAAAGCTTTTCCCTAAGTAATTTTAACGAAAATCGTTTCATTAATCAACGAAAGTATTTCATTAATTTGACAAAGTTTTTGTTAAAATTGTGTCAACGAATTTTATGTTATTTATCCAACGAATGTATTTCATTAATATCACAAAGTTTTTGTTAAAATAGTTTTAACGAAAATCGTTGCATTAATTAATAACAGAATTTCATTTGTTTGAAGAAGTTTCTATTAAAGTAATTTTAATGAAAATGGTTTCATTAATTTGACAAAGTTTTTGTTAAAGTATTTTTTACGAAATTTGTGTTATATATCCAACGAAAGTTTTCATTAGCCTAACAAAGCTTTCGCCTAAGTAATTTTAATGAAAATCGTTTCATTAATCAACGAAAGTATTTCATTAATTTGACAAAGTTTTTATTAAAGGAATTTTAACGAAACTTTTTTTTTATTAATCCAACTAAGGTATTTAGTGATTGACAATGTTTTTGTTAAAATAATTTTAACCGAAATCATTTCATTAATCCAACGAAAGTATTTAATTAATTTGACAAAGTTTTTGTTAAAGTAATTTCAACGAAACTCGTTTCGTTTATCCCACAGAAGTATTTAATTAATTTAACGAAACCTGCTTGATGTTGCTAAGATTTTAATGACAAATTTCATTGGGTTAATAGCGAAATTCATAGATTTAATAAAGAAGCTTTTATTTAATTGTTAATTTAAAATCAACTTTAAATAAACCTTTGACAAAATTAAAAATAAAATGATTTAAGCCATTTTCTACTCACATCTATGAACTACATTTTTTATGTGGAAATTATTTTAAAAACTATTTCTATGAGTTGATTATTTACAAAATTGTAAAATATAAGAAATTTTAAATACTTTTCATTCGTTTTAACGTTTGTAAAACTAATTTATTTATTATGTATTTTTAATTAGGTGGTACATTTTTATACTTGAATTTAATTTATTTGTTTTAAGATTTCTTATTGATTTATTTATACTATTTTTGTTGTTTTTTATTATAAAATTTAGCAGGAAAATGTTGGATTTTCGTTACGCATTTAAAGTCAATCTGTTGGAGTGCATTTAACGATTTTCTTTTTAATTCCCGCTAAACTTTTGTAATTCGTTTTTATATGTTCAATATGTGTTTGTATTGGTGCGCTTAAATATGTGATAATTGTAATTTGTTTTTCAATTTTAATTGGAAATTTTGGTTTTTAATTTGTTAATTTTAATTGTTAGAAATTTACAGTTCTATTTATGGTAGTTTTTACTCTTATAAAAATTTAGTTTTCTAAATAATTGTTTGTTTGTTACAATCATTAGTTACATTAACTATTTACATCATATATGTTTTCTCACTGAATTTTTATTTCATTCAGCTTTATTTGAGATAATTCTTAAATTTGTGTTAATGTTAATAAAAAATTATTTACATTTCTTAAAGATTTACTTTTTATTTTTTTTTCTTTGGTATATTTTGTAGTGGATCAGGCATGTGATGAAAAACGAATTGAAAATGATAAACAAAGTGCTGATGTTTTTTGTTTTTTTTTTTAAATAAGTTGCATATTTACTTTTATTAAATGTGTTCTATTAATCGGGTATTGCTTTTATTTGTTCATTTGATAAGAGATTTGAAAATTGGATGGTCTAGAATAATGGGATTGCTTTGCAACTTTTACAAAATAATCGTTTTGGAAACATTTCTTTTTCATCACATACTTGAATATATTTAAAGGGGTGAAAGGAAATATTAAGAGAAATAAAAACATTAAATATAAAAAATGTTATAATAAATAAAAATAATGAATTAAAAAATTAATAAATGGAGAAAACAAAACCATAAAACCAAGAATTAAATTGTGATATAAATAATAAAATGAATTAGTTTGAAATGTTAATTAGGGCTCATTCATAAAAAATATTAGAAGCTTATAAGCTGTTTATAAGAAAAATTTTTTGTATACGATTTTCTACACGAAATAGGTATTAAGAGCAGACAGCTTTTTGCCAGCAGAAAAATCACTTACAGCAGACAATAATTGCACAAAGATATATATTATCATCCACATGAGATATCATGACGTTCGAAAATTCTTTTAAAAATTAAACATTTATTTACAAAATTTATTCCAGGCTTATAAGCTTTTTATAGCCTACATTTTCAAAAAAAAATTTGAAAGTCAGTTTATTAGCTGCAAACATTTTTTATGACTAAGGCCATACAACGATAACATAGATTTTAGGCAGCAGCCAAGTCACTAGCAGATAATAATTAACAAAGAGATTTACTATCCCATAAAAGAGACATCATGACGTTAAAAATTCTTTACAGAAGACCAGTAGCGCTTTGTAAAAATTAAGGACTTATTCGCAAAATATAATCGAGGCTTATAAGCTTTTTATAAGGCATACTTTCTAAACGTAATTCGTCTTATAAGCAGTTTCTTAGCTGAAAATGTTTTTTTATGAATAAGGCCACTCAACGATAACGCAGCTTTTTGGTGGCAGGAAAATCAGTAGCAGATAATAATTGAAAAAAAATTTACTATCCCGTTAAAAATTCTCTACAGAAGACCAGTAGCGCTTTATAAAAATTAAGGACTTATTCGCAAAATATAATCGAGGCTTATAAGCTTTTTATAAGACATACTTTCTAAACGAAATTCGTTTTATAAGCAGTTTCTTAGCTGAAAATGTTTTTTATGAATAGTAGCGCTTTATAAAATTTAAGGACTTATGCGCAAAATATAATCGAGGCTTTTTTTTATAAGACATACTTTCTAAACGAAATTCGTCTTATAAGCAGTTTCTTAGCTGAAATGTTTTTTTTATGAATAAGGCCACTCAACGATAACGCAGCTTTTTGGCGGGAGCAAAATCACTAGCAGATAATAATTGAAAAAGAGATTTACTATCCCGTTAAAAATTCTCTACGGAAGACCAGTAGCGCTTTATAAAAATTAAGGACTTATTCGCAAAATATAATCGAGGCTTATAAGCTTTTTATAAGGCATACTTTCTAAACGAAATTCGTCTTATAAGCAGTTTCTTATTTGAAAATGTTTTTTATGAATAGTAGCGCTTTATAAAAATTAAGGACTTATGCGCAAAATATAATCAAAGCTTATAAGCTTTTTATAAGACATACTTTCCAAACAAAATTCGTTTTATAAGCAGTTTATAGGCATAAAATATTATATTTTTGTGAATAAAGATTTAATTATATTTGCCAACTGGTGGCAGGGCAGCAGCATGTGTGACTTGAATATATTGGAATTGTTATTAATTAACGCGCTGAATGGCATGCACGTGCATGTTGTGATAGTCTCTGTCGAATACTGATTTTAGTTATAAATTTCCGATCAATTTGATTTGTTTATATATTATTTCGGGTACAACTAATCAATTGATAAGGAAGCCAGTGAAGAGGAGGTGATGAAGAGAAATGCAAAAGCTGTTTCAGACGAACCATATTCTGAGGAAGAAATAAAACAATCAGACGACAGTTAGAGAAATTGGAAAAGTAGCAGCAAAGATTTTATAAACAAATCCTCAGATTAAAAGCCGTCTTTTTTTAGGCTGAAACTTGGGCCATTCGTTAAGTGTATCCTTCCCTCAGTTTTATAGATTCAAAACTGCTGAGTTTCAGTAGTCATGCACCGAACATGTTTGTTGCTATTAATTTCCCCCAAAGAATATACAGATATCCCAAGGCAATAGTTTGCTAGTAAAGCACGTGTAGCACAGTGTAAAATTATATAATAAAAAATTAGGAACATAAAAAAATCATAATTTCAACTAAAAATTTCTTGTGCAAAAAAGGAAAGGTTTTCATAAAAAATGAGTAAAGAAAATATAAATAAAAAAGTGAAAAGTTAGTTAAACTTTTAGATTTTGCAACTTTTAATGACCGTAACCCTACTTAAGTTTAATCGTTTCTTACACTAACTTTAATCGATTAGACGAATAATTATCAACTTTTATCTGTCAATTTAACTCTTATTTTACAATATATATTAAATTAATTTTTAGGACTTTTTCGTAGATAAGATTTCATAAATTTCGTTTTTACAAAAATAAATCTGTTAATTACGAGCATTAAACGGAAGTCCTTCCAAACGCATAAAGGAAGGAAATTGAAATTTTAATGGCTTCAATTTAATGGCAATTAAAGGGTTAGTAAATGAATCAGTTTTTCTTTCACAAATTTTGGTTCAAAATCAAATTAATTTATATTTTATTTTTAATTTATACGTTTCCATATACTAAAGAAGTTTGCCTAGAGGGGGAGCGCCAAAACGCCGCCGTGCGTACGTGTATTATGAAAAATGGACTTACCCCAAACTAAATTGACGCCTGCGTTGGCTTAAACTGCTGAAAATGGTCGTTGCCGCAAATGCGTACAGCATCAGTTGCAGACGTTGCATTGTGTATGTGTGCAGAGCTGAACATGATGCGGCGTTGCTGCGAGACTTGGAACTCGCTACCACTTCGGATTCTTCCGGTGGTATATCCATGCTGTTGCTGGCCACGATAAATTGGAATATGTCACTGACCTGTTGGTGAGAAAGTTTTTAATTAAAATTAATTTTATTTCAGACAACTCCTGTGGTCGAAGAAAAGAAATAATAAATTAAAATTATTAATATAAATTTTTGTTAGAGGGATGTCAGGGGAGATCTTGTTGGCTCTTTATGTCCGCTTTCTGTTTTATTAAGCGTCCATATTATGAATGGCGATCACCGACGTCACATCAACACGATAGCGAAAAATTGTCACTTGTTATTTAATTGTCGACAATATTTAATTATTATTAACAGCCTTTTGGTATTCTCTAAGACGTATAATACTAACTTTCGTATCAGACATCAAATTCTGTGGACAGGGACTAGACGAGTGACGATATTTTGCTGTCGTGTTGATGTGACGTCGACGTCGTCATTCACAATATGAGAGTATAATTTGATTTTGAGATCTTCGAAGTGAAACACTATGATTTTTATTTTCAAATCAACCGATAAAACAGAATTGAAAACATTAACTGATTAGATATATATTATTTCGAAGAATTTCAAATCAAATCACTTTTTCGGAATTTTTTCGTGCACAATATCTCACGAAAGGATTAACCAATTTTGACTGGTTTGTGGAATCGACTAGTTAAGTTTTTCAAAATTGTTTTGAAATATCGCGAATTGTACCGGTTCGAAACGGCTCAAATTTGCGGGATGTATGACTTTAAAAACGTCCATTTTTTATTTTTTATAAACGAATTGATAACTTTAGCTGATCAGATCTATAATATCGGATTAACCGATTTGGACCCGAGTTGCAGTGGTCGACGTGGTTTCTTATTGTTGAGAGTTCACAAATTTGTGGAATCGATCGGTAAAGTTTCTCTAAATTTTTGAGATATATTTTGAAATTTACCGTTTCGAAACGGTTCAAATTCGCTGGAAATATGAGTTTAGGAACGCAGTTTCTTAAATTTCATAAACGAATTGAGCACATTGACTGATCAGATATATAATGTCGAAATATTTTAAATGTATTATTTGTTTCGTGTATTTCCGGTTACGATATCTCACCAGCCAGCCGATTAACCGATTTGCACTGATCGATGTAGTTTGTAAATTTAGAAAGCGATTTCATTTTAAGATGCGATTGGTGAACCCGCTGAAAAGTTGTTCTAAAAATGCAGTTCTTTTAAACGAATTTTGAGATTAACCGTTTCGAATCGGTTCAAATTCACAGGATATCTGAGGAAATGCTTTCGAATATATTTTTAAAATGCTATTTTAGATTTTTGCCTTTTTTTTCTCTGCTCACAAGAGTATTTTCTTTTATAAACACTATTTTGCAGGTTTGATTTGAAAATTGGAACAGTTTTATTTCTAAAAAAATAAATAAATTCTGAAATATAAGCATTATGAGGAATCTAAAAAACACATTCTCTCAAAATCATTTACTGCCTTCTGACTGATTGTATCACTTCCATTTATTTTTTCATTTTAACTTTTATTGCAGTCGTATCACAAAAACAGTTCCAACATAAATTCACTTCCTCACAACTTTTCCTTTTATTACCACACAAATTTTATCTCCGTCCTTAAATAGTCTCTACATCTTTTTAATATTCCATGTTCATTTTTTTCTTTCTATACCATTTAACTTAACTACTCGTATTTGTCCAGAACATTTAAAAGGGATTTTTACAATTCGTGATTGCGTCACTTGTACTGGACGTTGTCGTTATTTCCCTTATCAGCCGTGATAAAAATAAAATAAAATAAAATAAAATAAAAAATATCTACAACAAATACTGCATATTTTACCTCATTCCAACCATAACGATTCTTTGCCTGCACAATGGCTTCGTAATATGCTCCTGGTACCAGATTCTTGATTGTATACGACATGATGTGTGTCAGTGGTTCCGAGGCTGGACGATGTTCTGGTGTTAGAATAAAGTCGTGCCATCTACCTGGATGCTGAAAGGTATCATTCATCTGGAAATACATATTAATAACAAACAGAAAGAGATATAAAAATGTGTTTTATTCGAAAAGGAAAACAAAAAATATTTACAAAGCAAAAATATAAAAATGCTGGAACAAATAACACACAATGAAATCCCTCCTTCGAAATGATTGTTCGTGAGGAAAAGTTTTGGAGATGGAAATGAAATAGACGGAAGTAAATAAAAAATTTTATATAATTTTCTCAGGCAGAAGTGCAACGTTTTATTTTTAAAAAGCGTTCGTTAAATGTAAAGAACATGACCCACTGCTGACCACGAAAGAATGTACGGCTGTAATTGTATAAATCACGGCTCTACAGTGACATTTATATAACGGGTGTTTTTCATGGAGTGACACAATTTAAATTATAGAAAAAAAAAAGTAAATATATTTTTAATATCAATTAAACGGGCTTGATTTGAAAGAATATTTGATGAAATTAATGTTTAAATATGATTTGCGGCCTGTGGCCGCCACTGCTGGTGCGCAGGAGGCGCCATGTGGAGCACCAATTTTTTCGCAGCATATGCGACCTCATTTCGCCGATAACTCTTGGAATGTTGACTTCCAGGTGTTGAATTGTTTGTGGTTTATCGACATCGATAAGTGACTCAAACGGTACGCCAAGGCAAAGAATCCTCTAGGGTTAAATCACAAGATCTAGTTGGCCAATTAAATGGACCATCACGGGACATTTTTTTTTTTTTCGTTCAAAGTCCCTTTGAGTACATCAATTGTAGCTCACCTTGTGAGGCCAGTCGCTGCGTCCTGTTCGAACCACAACTCGGCAAGACTAATGCCACGTAAAGGAGTCAAGAACAAATTTCAAATAATGTTCTTATACCGTCTTCCATTGACAGTAACCTTTTGACCAGCATCGTTTCTGAAGACATATCGGCCCATGGCCCCACCATGCCCTAATGCGCACCAAATAGTTAGTTTTTATGAATTCAATGGTGCTTCGACAAAAGCTGGTGAATTCCAAATGCGACAATTCTGTTTGTTTACGTACCCATTCAACAAGAAATGATCTTCATCGGATACAACAAATTTGAATAGATGAGTTTGACGAATAAAACAATTCGTTTGATCAAAAACTTCATCAACTTGCTTGCGTTGCTCTGGTGGTACGACTTCGCTTGGGGATTCTCCTCATTCCAAATGCAAAAATTCTGCTTATTAACGTACTCATTTACGCAGAAATGGGGTTAATTAGGAAATACGATTTTGAAGTGACGAGGAGTTTGACGAGTAGAACAATTTTTTTGATAAAAAATAACTGCTGCTCTGGCGTAAGACGCTTCATAATAAAAATTCAAGGAAAACTAAAAGAAAAGCAACTATCAGCTGTTAAGAGGGTGCTGAAATAAAGCAGTGATCCCAACTCAAAGTTGTGACACTCTAAAAAAACACGCTGTTCCAAACTCTTTCATTCATTCATATCGGGCAAAACCCAGTTACCAAACCCATTCAAATTACGTTGGTTTCATTAAAATTTTTTGTCAAAAACAAGCAAATGAAAACGAGTTCGGAAGAACTCTAATTTGAAGAATTTTCACAAGTTCCATAAATTCAGGTTTTAACACTAGAAGCGCTGCTGTCCCAGTTCTGTCCATAATATAAAATCCTACATTTTTGAAGCCTCCATTGTTGACCCTCAGATAGTCCAATAAATTCTTTCAAAATGTATTAAAGGTTTCAGAGGAAGAGGTGTAGTTGTTCCTTCACTTGCGAATAGCGCAGGAACCGTAACGGTTATAAGTTTTAAAACAGTTATAAGTTTGGTAACAGTTATAAGTTTTATAACAGTTATATTGTGGCTTTAAGAAGAGCATGCTTTTAAAACAGTAAATTTTCAATGAAAATAGAACAGGTCGGATGAAACTGTTAAAAAAATTGTTTTTTGCCGTCATAATATTAAACTCTTTTGAGGAGTTTTATTTTCAATTTAGTACAAGAGTTTCAACTTCTCTTCAGTAAATAAAACTCATGTTTGATGGAATGAGACTTAAAGCAATTTTATCTACTGACCTTCAACGAAAATTGCCTAAATCGTCTTTGAAATAAAAATATTTGCTTGTTTAAAATAATTAGGAGAATAAACAAAGAAAATGTGTGTGATTTTGGACGGAGACGAGATACTCTCTTAAAAAATAAAACTCTTCTTTTGAGAGAAATAAAAGACTCATTTTGGAGGGGTTCGTTTTTTAGACAGAAATTGAAAACGTTTTATTTGATGACAGTAAAAATAAAACTCACTTCTTAACAGTTTCATCTGAACTTTTATCTCTTCTAGAAAATTTACTTTCAAATGTGGATCAAAGCAACCTGCGTTAAATAAATTTTGTTGCTGTTTTGCTGCTTCAATTGCCAGAATAATGGAGATTTGGCCAACAGTTATCGCAAGTCCAAGTTAAAGACTACAGCACACATATTCCGGTTATGAACTCTCAAGTCTGTATGAACAAACGTTAGACACCGAGATCTCATGGTTTCTCAGTTTTTTGTAAAATCAAGGATTAATACAACGATTGTTCGTATATAACAGGATATCATTTGAAGGGAAAATCGTGCCATTTTTATGTTAACCCTGGCCGGGGTCCGGAAGTCAAACACAAGCAAAATAACAAGAAATTTTGTAAAAGAAGTTGAAGTTTCGCAGGTACTTTTAATAGTGCCTTTCAGTAGCAACGACTTCTAAATGGCAACAAAAAATGCCAAATTGTGTTCTCGACTTAAAAATTTAGATTTTTGAGAAAAGGTCAATCGAGTATATTGACAAAACGGCGTTGGAGTTCTTCTTTCAATTCCAATTTTGCCTAAATTGAAAACTGAAAATCAGTTTCACTTTATTAAATTTTAAATTAAAATTATTTAACAGGATTTTTTTTTTTAATTTCCATCACCGGCTATAAATTATAATCAGCCTGCTGCACTTTTTTAATTTCGCATTTAAATTAAACGACTGAATTTAATTATTTTTACTTAATCACTTGTTTCTCAATTTCTCTATAAAAATATAAATATTTTTTTCCCCAACCTGCCTGAGCAACGTTAATAATTCCATTATTTTTTTTCCTCGTTTCAATAGAAAGAATTTTAAAGCAAATTACGAATAAATGATAATATAAATCAGCCATTAGTTGGGTATGAAATCATAGATGGAACACCAATTAAAAAATAAATGGTGAATTAAGCAAATACAAGTATTGCAAACCGAGTTACATTGTGAACGGATCATTAAAATGAAAAACACGAGAAAAAAGTGATAAAAAAAGAGTAAATCAAATAAAATAAATCAAATATATTTGCAAGTCAGGGGGAAAAAAACTTGTATAGAATTCAAATCTGATGCAAAACCAATTGATTGATAATATCAGAAAGTAATTAAAAGATAAAGTATTTCGTATAAAACAAGTGGAAGTATAAAAGGCGGCCTTGGCGAATAACAGGCACTCTACGACGAGAGTTTATGATTTAAAAAAAAACTAACAATTAATTGAGTAGCGCTAGAAGTGTTTCTGTTTTAATTAAATTTAATTCGATGAACTGAAAGAGAAGAAGGGACTTTCTATTCTCTACTTCTCATTACAAACTTGATCGTACCATTAAGTTTGAGAAAATCTTGTAAGTGAAGTTGGCTGCAGAAGGTCAAAATTTATATTGAAATATCTTTTCCAGCATATAGGATATATATTTTTAAGTATTTTGAGTAAAATAAATACTTAACAGTTGCTTTTAATGTTAAAACATGAATTGATTAAAACCATGCCAGTGTTTTGCAGGGTGATTCATACAACGAATAACATATTGTTATATGAATTACCCTGCAGGATTAGCAAAACCTCCATAATTATTTCTCTACTATATGTTTTAATGTGTAAACTTTCATGCAGGATATTGTATTTTACAGTGATGGAAAATATGGACCAGCGAATTCATACCACACGTAATTGTCGAACACCCTTTTGATGCAATGAAATCTACTTAAATAATTCCTTAAACATTTTTTATTTTATTTACAATTAACATCGTGATCCAAATAGTTGGACCATCCCCAAATACTCAAAATTATATATCAATATCAATTTTGACGTTCTGCAGCCAACTTCACGTATACAATTTTCTTCAACTTGATACTGACCGTAGTATTGTAAAGAGACCGTAGTTTGTAAAGAGAAGAAGAGAATGGAGTCTTTTTTTCTCTTTTACGTGTCATCAGCAGCGCAGCTACAACATTATAAAAGAAAACAACATATTTTTTAATTTTATCGATATTTTTTAATTGACTTTTTTCTTTCTTCTTTTTCTCATAATTCTTAAATATTTAAGGCACAAAAAGTATAAGAAAAAAAAAAGTAAAAGCTTGACACGCTTTTAAATTGTTTTCAAACGAAATTCCCAAGAAAAAAGTAATGAAGCGAAGGTGGGAGGGGGGAGATAACTTCCCTAGACAAGCAACTTGTGTTTTACAATATCCTGTACGAAAGTTTACACATCAAAATATATAAAAAAAAGAAATAATTATGATGGTTTTGCTATTCTTGCAGGGTGACTAATATAACAATATGTTATTTGTTATATGAATCACCCTACAAAGCTAGTGATTTTGCAATAAACACTGGCCTGGTTTTAATAAATTCTGGTTTTAACGTTAAAACCAACTTTATTCTACACAAACTACTCAAAATTATATATCTTATTTGCTGAAAGAGATATTTCCATATCAATTTCGACCTTCTGCAACCAACTTCACGTATAAAATTTTCGTAAACTTTGTAGCTTTCGTAAGCTTTATACGTTTGTAAAGAAAAGAAGAGAATGGAAAGTCTCTTCTTTTCTGTTATCCAAAAACACTAAACTTGAAGAGTCAAACCTGATGAGTGTGTGAAAAGTGACTTGTAAGGACCCAATTAGCACGGACAACAACCTGCACGCAAGTATTCCATTTCAGACAGACTGCAGTCAGCAGTCGGCAAACAGAACTGAAGTTTTATTGAAAAATAAACAGAGTTAATCTCAGAGCTGTTCTGCGACTAAATTTAGATTCTTAATTTTTTTTTTATTTTATCACAAAATTGCATATGAGAATTATGTCGCTCTTACCGGTTTGCTGATTTTACGATAAAGAATAAATCTCTTTGAATAAATTAAATTTCATTATTTTCTTCATATTTTTAGTTTATTTATTTTGAAATCTTTTCTTTTACTTTATTGGAAAATTGCAAACGAGAATTGTATCGCTGCTATTCGTATACTGATGTTACAACAAAAAATATTCTGTTTGTTTAGAACTTTTTTTTTTTGAAAGTTTTGTTGTGATTTTACCTCATTGCATTTTGCTATCAATCAAATTTTTTTAAAAAACCTAGTCAAGGACGAAGTGTAATTCAATCAAATAATTATAATAAAAAAACTTTAATTAAACTTATAGCAACAACATGCTGAAAACTTTATCCTTTTACTTTCCTTCCATTTTGTATCAACAACATTTCCCACCGAGTTCAGTTTCATAAAACAGCAACAAATTTTAAATTATGGCACTCTCTGCAAGCCAAAAGCAAACAAAACCTAAAATTCTATTTAACATGTATTTATGCATCTCAAAATTTTATTTTCTCCTATTTCCAGTTGGCAATTTTATGAAAACACAGCTGCAACAGCAACCAGCTTCCTTTTTTCATACAAAATATTTGCACTTAAAAAACAACAACAAAAAAAGTGGTTTTAAAAACAAATAATTTATGGGAAAATACACAAAAACTTGCAGGATTTAGTTGTGTAGCAATAAAAGTAAATGGCGAATGTGCACGAAAATAAAAACTAATAAATAGAAAAAAAATTAAAACGTAACAAAATTTTTATTGATACAGTCCGCCATAACCTGACCCAGCGCCAGTAATAACAGCAAAATGTGGCGCTCATAAAAATTTGTAGTTCTTATTTTGTTCGTTCGTTTGTTTGCTTGTTTGTGATTTTGAAAATGTTTATATTTTTATTGATGTACATTTTTTATTGCGCACTTACCAAAACACGTCTATACAGCAAACGGACTTCCTCTAACGGCGGATAACTATCAATTTTCCATGTGAGATTATAACTGTCGGACGAGCGACCCCATTTGGGTGAATAGAATTCAGCGGGGCCAGGACGACCAGATAATTCCATGTATTTGCGTGAGCGACCCAACGTGTTATCAGCAACGCAGCTGCAACATGATAAAAGAAAACAACATATTTTTTATTGTGGCTTAATTGATATTTTTTAATTGAGTTTTTTCCTTCTTTTTTTCTCATAATCCCAAAATATTTTTTTTTAAAACAGTTTGACATTCTCTTTAAATTGTTTTCGAATCGAATTCCCCAGAAAGAAGTGACGAAGCGAAGGGGGGAGGGCAGATAACTTCCCTAGACAAGAAACTGGTGTTTTACAATATCCTGTAAAAAGTTTTACATCAAAATATATAATAAAAAAAAGCAATTATAACAATTTTGCTATTCTTGCCGGGTGACTCATATAACAATATGTTATTTGTTATATGAATCACCCTGCAAAGCTAGTGAAATCGGTTTTCCCAAGGCCCCAGAAGAGCTAGAGACTTCGTTCTTGGACTGCAGGATTGCAAATGAACTTAAATAGAGTGGTATTAAAAATATACGGTTCCAGAGCTGGGAAGCTTACACCTACTTCTCAACGCAAAATTAATACCAAACACCAATTACTTGCTGGTTTCTTTGTAAACTGAAACTGTTTCATGCTTTGGGAAACCTCTATTGTCTATTAAGAACTAGATAAATAAAAAATTTTCTCCAGGGATGGGAAACTAAAATTATTCATTATATCGTGGTACATTTAATAACTAAAATGCTTGTAAATTTCAAGTTTTTCTTAAACAACACCACTTTATACATCCTGAAGATTTGCATTAATAAAAAAATTTTTAAATAAAAATTTCCCTTCCAGGGTTAGGAAATTTTAAATTTTTTTATTACATTAACGTAACCAAAAAGGCAACAGACGTTGTTCTTTTCCTTTTTTGCTAACTAAAACTATTTTATAGTTTAGGAAAACCAAATTTGGTATGAAAAATTAAAAAAATCAAAGCTTTGAATCCAGGGTTCGAAAATTGCTATATTTTATAGTGCATGGAAATGAGCAAAATGGCTAAAAATTTTAAATTTTTCTTAAATAAAACTACCTTATAACTTATAAAGAGTTACATTGATAACAAAAATAAAAATGTTACTTCCAGGGTTGGGAAATTTAAAGTTTTTTTGCACATATAATACTTTGTAGTACATGAAAATGGCCAAAATGGTAACAAGTCTTACATTTTTCTTAAAGAAAACTATTTCATGCCTCATTAAGAGTTGCGTTTGTAATAAAATATACAAAAAAATTAAAATTTCGTTTCCAGGGATGGAAGATTAAAATTTCTTTATACTTATATCACCAAAAACGCAACCAACGTCGTGTTTTTACTAATTAAAACTATTTGTTAATTCAGGCAAAACAAAATTGATATCAAAAATTTAAAAAATTCAAATTTTGATTCCAGGGTTAAATAACTGCAATATTTTGTAGAACATAAAAGTGACCCAAATGTTTACAAATTTCAAGAATTTTCATAAACGAAACCGCTTTATACATCATGAAGATGTGCAGAGGTAAAAAAATTTTTTAAATTAACATTTCATATCCAGGGGTGGGAAATTGATGTTTTCTTTCATTCATAAAAGTAACCAAAAAGACAACTGACGTTGCTTATTTTTGCCAACTAAGACTATTTTATAACTTCGGAAGAGCAAATTTGGTGCTTAAAAATCTATGTAACGCCAGACGTACGTTGGTGAAGGGTATATAAGATTCAGCACAGCCGACTATAGCACTTTCACTTGTTTTAGAATTTATTAAATACTTCTTGGTTAAGTTTTCTTCTTGTATAAATTTTTAGTTGCTTTAAACTAAATTGATTTTTTAGTTTAATATGCTTCGAAAGCGTGTAAAAATACTTGCACATTATGAGAAGACAAGAACATGAGCCACACCAACAATCTTGTATGAGTACAATGTGGCAAATGAGTAACATTATTAATCATATTAAGTATGTGAGTGGAAGCACAATTTATAAAGAGAGTTTGATACAAACAACACTGCAAGTGAAGGTTGTAAAAAGCGTGTAAAAAGTAGAACAATATAATGGCATAAACGGGGCGTAATAGGGCAAAGCTTGGACTGTTCTGTGCAAGTGCCTGCAAACGGTTTTTTTGTTCAAGAAACAATATATTTCTAAAAATAATAGATTTACTAAAAATCTTTTTAAATGAGGCCAATAAATGTTTTATAAAACCCTATAAATGATGTAAAAGTCGTATTGTCTTATCTGATTACTGTGCATGTATTTTTTGACAACTTAAAGTTTATTTCATGAACGAATTACAATTCATTTTACACAAACAACAACGTGCTACAAAGAATTAAATTATTATTTATAAGAGAAATGTTCATATCCAACTTTTCGAGTTAATACTTTCTACTGCAGACGGAGACTTATGTATTGTAACTTTGATACTTTGGGTCAGTTTTATAGTTATTTTTATGGTTTAATTTATTAACTTTTTTTTTATAGATTTTATGACAATTTTTCCAGCCTTTTTGTAAAGGGTATGAGTTGTTTTTTAATTTAGTTTTTTATTTAGTTTTTTATTTAGTTATCGAGCCAAATAGAGTAAAGTTGTAGCAGGATTGTTGAAGGATTTTTCTTTGTAGATTCACATCGATGTGTTTCATAGATAAAAGCGTGATAAATTGTTTTCCATTTAAATTCGCAAACAAATAAAATTTTTAAAAAGTTTATTTGCAGAAAACTTTTTTGGGTTTGTTGTTGTTGTTGTTGTTTTATTAATATATTTATTTGCCATTCATACATATATGGTCTCATATATGTGGCATATATTTGCCTCAAATGAATTTGAATAAAATCGCAATTTTATTAAAATTCAAACTGCTGGTCAAATAAAACTATTTTTGACAGCGAAAATATAAAATATTTGTTGACATTAAAAGAGCGTTATTTGATTACAAAATAAATACGATAAAGTACTGGCATTAATTTATTATACAAGAGTATTTTGTTTAATTTGCAATAAAAAAAAATTTGATTTTATTATCGATAATATTCAACGCAGTAGAAGCAAAATGAATAGTAACAAGTGTTTGGTTCTGGTCTGTGCTAAATGCTGTGCTGCACTTCTCAGGATTTTAATGTCCTCCAAGTACAAAAAAAACTTGAATTTAAAATCCTTAATTTACTTTCCAGCATTCAGTAACTGCCAACTTTATAAATAACTAAAATTAATTACTGAAGTCAATTTCAAATTCTTGTTTTTCGTTGCGAAGAGTTCAACAGCCAGACGTTTTTTCCAATAACTTCGATGATCTGTTAAAGCAAAATAAAACTTGAGCTAAATTTTTTTAGTTATTTATTTCTTAATTTGCTTTATTTATATTTCAGTTTTTTTCCGTGCCAAACAACCTCACCGAACAAGCCAATTTAGCAGGATAAAAAAAGTTAAACTTCAAACAGTTGCAGACATAAAGTGATGGATTCATTCACTCACACCGAATTTCCATTTAGTCTCGAACTTAAATGATGGACAACTGAAAACATGTCAATACACTAATTTATGTGCGAGAATGCATAGAAACAATACATATTAGGGCTGTTCCTTAAATATATTCAATATAAAGTTTTTCGGTATGCAGCAGGTTTAAAAGGGTTTGAAAAAATGGGAGTGATTTAATGAAAAATATGTTTGAATTAATTTATTTTTATTTTTTTTTTTCAAAATAATTCTTATCAGCAAATATTGAAATATTTTCACTGGAATATTTCGAATTATGAAATACACACAGTTCAAGTCTATTATACTGCATTTTACACAGATAAACAAAAACAGTTTTAGTTTTCTTTCAGCACAACGTTTCATATCCAACCTGCTAAAGGGTTACATGCAGCTGCATGCATATTTTTTTTATGTTGAAAGCAGTAGAATCAAAAGGAGTTGCAAGAAAGATAAACACTTTTAATAAAAAAAAAAAAAACTCTGATAATTCACATTTTACTGTTGAGAAAAAACTGACAGGATATCATAATCATGGAAAGAAATTTTAATTAGGCGAAATAGAAGACATGAATAAAACACTGTGAGAAAAGTTCTATAGTGAGAAAAAAGATAAATTGGAAAAAGTTAACGAGAAGTACTACCGCGCTCATGTCAGGGTCACGCACCGTAGAGATGTTTCTAAAGATGGCATATATCTTCCAATCCAATAAGAATCTTTTATAGGATTTGGGTTAAGGCCAGTAGCTGGGAAATTTCGGAACAAGATTTTTGAAAATCGTTGCTTGAAAGTCTTGAATTATTATCCGAGGTGGCCAACTTTGATGTCTCCACTCCCTCTGAATATAGAAAATTCAATAACGAAATTAATACCCAGGAATACGACTGCTGCATGAAATTTTATTACAATGAAAAAAATAAATGAAAAAAAAAATTTCCAAAGAATTTTTTCAAATTAGTACTTTTACCTAAACACACTTTTTCCATAAAAGCATTTTTTCCATAAAAGTACTTTTTCAAAAAGTGTACTTTTTGCTAAAGTTCCTTGCCGAAAATGTATTTTTTGCTGAAGAACTTTTTCCAAAAAAATTATTTTTTTCCAAGAAAGTACTTTTTCCAAAAGAGTACTTTTCCCAAAAATGTACTTTTTCAAAAAAAGTACTTCTTTTACTAAAGTTGTTTTGCCAAAAATGTACTTATTTCACTTATTATACTTTTGCCAAAAAAATACTTTCAAAAAAGTACTTATTTTCACTAAAGCACTCGGAAAATGTACCCATTTTACTTAAGTAGTTTTTTTACTAAAGAACTTTTAACGAACACACTTTTTCTATAAAAGTATTTTTTCCAAGGGTTACTTTTTCCAAAAGTGTACTTTTAGTACTTTTTACGAAAATGTACCTTTTACTTAAGTACTTTTTACAAAAAAAGTACTTTCTTTTACTATAGCACTTTCCGAAAATTTGACTATTTTACTTAAGTACTTTTTACTAAATAACTTTTCCCGAATATGGAATTATTTTGCTAAAGTACTTTCTCCGAAAACGTACTTTTTACCAAAGTACTTTTTCCAAAAATGTACTTTTTTACTCAGGCACTCTTTTTGAATATGTACTTATTTTACTTAAGTACTTTTTTTTACTAAAGAACTGTTTACAAACATTTTTTTCCCACAAAAAAAGTATTTTTTCCAAAGAGTACTTTTTCCTTATAAGTACTTTTTCTAAATTACTTTTGCCGAAAATATACTTATTTTGCTAGAGTGCTTTTGTAGAAAATCTACTTATTTCGCTAAAGTACTTTTTGCAAAGTCGTAACTTTTACTTAAGTACATTTTATAAAAAAGTACTTTTTTCCAGAAGACCCTTTTGTGTAATTTTATACGGTACTTGACCTTTTCCCAATATATACTGATATTCAATTAGATTTTATGCAACTCCTTTTTAACTACTCGTTGTTATTAAGCCGTGCAGTACACACTCTTTTACAAGCCCTATTTTTGGTACTACAGCCAAACTGTCTTTATCGAAATATCCAATAGAGTTTTCAAGACCAATCCCTGATGTAGATTTTTTAATAAAGTACTTTACAAAAATACTTCTCAAAAGCGTACTTTGTCCAAAATAATATTTTTTCCAATAAAGTACTTTTAACAAATAAGTACTTTTTTAATGAAAAATTTCGACCAAAAAGAGTTCTCTTTCAAGAATATAAATTATTCTTGCCTAAAAATGCTTTTTTAAAGAAGATTTTTCCGAAAAGTACTTTTTCTTTAAAAGTCCCTCCTAAGTAAAGTACTTATGCAATATATAGTAGACTTCAATACTATATTTTTCCAAATAAATGTACCCGCAAAAGATTTTTTTTTCAATTTAGAATTTCTAGAAACAAAAAAAAATTAATAAAATAAAATATACATTTTACCAAAAGTACTTTTTTTAAGAGCAAAAATAATACTTTTTACCAGGTGTACCGTTTTCTAAAGGTACTTTACTTAAAAAAGCTGTATTCAATATTATTATTAATTTTTAAGAATATTTTTACAATTTGCACTAACACAGAGTACCTTTTCAATTAAGTACTTTTTACATTTTCAAAAAGATATTTTAACAAAATATTGAAACTCCTCCAAAAGAGTTTTTTTAGACACAAATTAATTTTGGCTAAACATGCTTTCTCCAAATAACACTTTTTAAAGGTACCTTTTCTAAAGGTACTTTTTCTAAAAAGAACTTTTTCTAAAAAAAGTACCTCCTCAATACAGATCTTTCACAATATATCGTACTTTAATACAGTACCTTAACAAATAAATATGTATTTTGATATAGTACTTTTAACAAAAATAAAAGTACTTTTTGAATAAAGTACTTCTG
Source organism: Linnaemya vulpina (assembly GCA_963675445.1). Classification (NCBI taxonomy): domain Eukaryota; kingdom Metazoa; phylum Arthropoda; class Insecta; order Diptera; family Tachinidae; genus Linnaemya; species Linnaemya vulpina. The sequence goes on from OY776277.1 coordinate 8,224,236, forward strand.
GAAAAAAATGATAACAAAGTAAATTTATAAATAAAAAAATATATGAATAAGAAATACTTTTTACCAAAAGCATTTTTTTAAATTAAAAAATTGTATTTAATCACAAATAGTTTGTTCAAAAAAGTACTTTTGAGCATAAGTACTTTTTTTCAAAAAAGAACTTTTTTCGCAAAAGTACTTCTTTGCAAAAAATCATTACGTACAATTAGGAATAATTTTTCACTAAATCGAATGATCTGGTGTAAGTCGGTTCATGATACAATATCAAAGCAGACTAAACAAAAGGTAACTATCAGCTGTTAAATGGATGCCCAAATAAAGCAGTGATGCCAACTCAAAGTTGTGACAGTTTGAAAAAACACGCTAGAGTCTAGATGTTGAATTTGCAAGTTTGTAGAAATAGAGAAGAGTATCATACAATTTATCACTTTCTCTCACGCTAGTAAAAGAGGATGTGCTCCGTTTACAGTGGCAACAGTGAGAGAGTTGATTTTATTTTGACGTTAATTTGACAAGCATAGAAAGAAATTGAGGTTCTCTACGTAATCTAAGACTTTTAGGAGTTCTCTAGCCGGCTTTTTTTAGAAATTTTTTGCAATTTTTCCAACAATTTTCTATTCGGCAAAATAGAGGCAATCAAGCAAACTTTCTCAACAGTTTTTTTCTCTTTTTGGCTACTCATTTTTAGCACCTCAATTTCTCTCAATTTCTTTCGGTGCAACTTCCCCACATGCACAACCAACATTTGGCTACTTCCGTTCTTTTAATATGTTTTCGACAGATTGACATTGACGTTACAAATAACATGGCTTCGAGTTTATTAGGAAAATGATAGAGAGACAACAGCAGAACTGCAAAATAAAAAAAGGCAGGGAAGCAAAAAACTAAAACTTCATATAACTTTGAAATAAACGTGAGAGAGGGAAAATAGTTAAAAAATAAAGAAAATAACAACTTTTTCTTGCTGACCATCTGCTGGGAATTAAATAAACGATAACCCCAAACAAACAAACTCACAGGAGTTTGTGTTTATAAAAAAGGATACCCGAAAAAATAGACTATAAAATCCTTAAAAATAAGCCAGATTTCTGAGGGTTGGGTAGGAAAATAGGAAAGTCAAGCTGAAATTAAGTCTATTAAGTTTGTCATGGCTGCCCAAAGTCTGACAAACAAATAATCAAAATTATATTCACACACACATACACTTAAGAACGGTGTGTGAGCACAAAGTTATTTTAGTCCTTTAGGATTGAATAATATTTTTTCAGGCTAAAATCTGGTTGTTGTAGTTGTTGTATTTCTTACCTGTAGTTGCCAAAATCTTCTTGTTGTATGTGTCGGATGGTTAAAGTATGACGATTTCCCCTGGATGACATTATGCGCCTGTCGGTTGTTTGTATTAGAAATGAATTCTGATACCAGGATACCTGCAACGAAGGACAAAAACAATTTCTTAGAAGACATACAGCCAATTATATGATCACATTTTTGTATGTGTTTGTATGTTTGTGTACTTATACATTTAAGAGTTTCTTATCAATAATATATTAAAGCAAATTAAAGTTTTCTTTATTTATCTTTATTTATTCTTTATGACCGAAGTTGTCTTTTTAAGGACACGCCACACTGAATGGCCGTTGCAAACGATATCAAAGAGTTATTTCATTCAAAAATTCTTGTCTAATTTTGATTGTATTTTCTTTGCAAGGCGTACCTTTTTGTCAATCTAATCCATCTTTTTTAGCTGAAGTTTTAAAGCGGTTTGGCTGACATGCGAAACCGCTCAACTAACATTTTTAATATTTTTCAGTAGAAAAAAATTAAATATTTTACGCAGTGGGTAATTATATATCGCTGATACACTTAACATGGTACGCTTTTTTTTTATTTAGAGATTGAAATTTATAATTTTCAATACTTCAAGGAGTAACAATTTTTTTTAAACTCCTATTCCCGGCAATAAAAATACTTAACCAGAGGATAAAACTGTTTTGATTGGAAGTGAAATGTTTAAATATCCTGTTTATTTTTTTATTTTGTGCTATAAGAGGCCTGTTCATACATTTAAGCAGTTTAAAAAAGTTAGCGGTGTGCAGATAAAAACCGTATCGTTAAGAGAGCTCAAGGACATGCCTAAGGAGTTCATAGCACAACTGCTACGATGATTAGAAGAAAGAAAAGACGCTGGCATTATATTTGTGGGGCTACTACGAAGAGGACACAGCCGAAATGGATGAATATATTTTGCGAAAAATCAAAATTAGTCCTATTTTTGAACAGACCTCGTAGGCATTTATGTGCTCTCTATTTTATTCCCAGCTTTTATAGTTCCAGCACAATGCCTTGGCATTAGTAGAGCTCCAGATGTGATAAACACACACACACACACACAAACACATACACACACATTTCATATTAACCCAGTTGGCCAAATGGTTGTACCGAGATTGTTTTTGACGTTCAATGCGCGATTGGTTCTCTTTCTCTTATATTTTCTAATTTTATTTTAAAATATATGAAAATCAGTATCTTTTGTTGTGAATAACGAACTTAAAAATTATACGAAAAATTTTAGATTTTAAAAAATCGAAAAGTTTCTGATTTTATACGATCAAAACAAAATTGAGTTCTCATCAGTTTTACAGGGTTTGAGGTCCAAAGAAGCTTCCCTGACTAATTCTGAGAACCCGTCACTATAACTATGTTTTTGTGTGTGTGTAAGTGGTTGTGCATGTGTAAGTGTATGTGTATGTGACCCACTTACAACTTTTGAACGACTGAACCGAAACAAGCCGAATTGGAAGCGTTCTAAAGAGCGTAGATTTCAAGATTTAGAAAACCACAGATTTTTCAACCTGTTTTTTTTTCTTTTAAGGAAACATTTTTAAACGTCTTAATCGAACGATTCCACGATACCGATCAGCTCTTGGCATTTGAAAACCACGTCGATTAGCGTAAACCGGGCAAAAATCGGTTAATCTATTCGAGAAATATCGTGAACGAAAAAATTCGGAAAAATTGATTGTTTTTTTTCAACTTCCCCAAAATTTATCTAATCAGCATTAAGAAATATATTAGGACTCATTCTGTGTTTCACAGAGTGACGAAAATTTTATCGATGTGAGAAGTTCTCACTTCAGTTACAGAAACGAGGCGCTGGTTACGATAGTTTTGAGGTTAAGATTAGCCTGAAGTTACAGGGATGACTTTTAGTGTCAACAGTTTTTCTAGATTTTATTTTTAATAAATTTTTTTTATTTTATTTATTTTTAATATTATTTTTATAATGATTTTGTTTTTTGTTTATGTCTAGTGAAAAAATTCTCGCTTTTGTACACATCCAAGACATGATGGAGGATGAGGTCTGTATAATCGTGGGAGAAACTATCGTTTGCATGTAGTCGTTGACGATACGTTGCCAAAAATCGTCGTTTTACTGAATATATCGCCAACGATTTTTTTTTGTTGTGGCCAATATGTCTCTCACGATTCGCTACTGTCTTGTAACTGTCATGCAGTGGTCAACTGGGTTTTATAATGAACAATCGCATTCTCAAAACAATAATAAAACTTAAATCGAAATTAATTTAACTTTTTTATGCACGTCAGTAATGAAAATAGTTCGCTGGTCGCTAAAATAAAAGTAATTTCAAACTGTTATTTTTTGTGGAAAAACGTTTGTAATTGATTTTGCTGGTGACCACATGCCAACACAAGCAGTCAATTAAATTTATATTAAAAAGCGAATCCGGGGAAGATAATTAATTAAGAGTTTGATAATAAAAAAAACATGAAATTTCGTTAAACTGACAATTCTTCCAAGTCTAAAGAGGGGAAAACACTACACCCTTGGCGGGCATTTCCTTAAGCGGCCATTGTCTTGCCAACTGCCAGTTTATGAATTCATAATTTTTCCAAAGAGTTTGAAATTCATTTTATTCAAATTATTTTAAAAACAATTTTCTTAAAATACACTTAAAATGCATTTTATTAACTATGAATACCAGGGTTTATATATACATTTATACGAGTATTTTATTTGGAAATATTTGAAATGAAGTTTTAATTCATGTTCGAATTTGTATTTAATTTATAAAAATATTTAATTTTTTAACACTTTTTAAGCCCACCATTATCGAGCACAAAATGTGTCAATATTCCTCTTCATTTATCGCCATAAATCACAAAATCTGTAATTATCTCTGCCTTTCACTTTAATATTAACAAATTATCGATGTGTTGCACATCTCATGCTTCAGAAATCAAAGGCAGCCCTCTTCTCTATCAATAAATGAACAAATAAAATACGAACTGTGATAAACATGTAGCAGCAGTAAAATTATATTAATTTTAGTTGCACATGCGGCAGCAAATGAAGCAGGCAGATAAATTAAATTTTGCCTGTACTGTTGTACAGCGTCGAAATAAACAGGACGAAATAAAGAGATAAAAACAAAAGAGTTTTTTGGACATTTTATTTAGTTTACTCGGCCAGTGAATTTCCGACAACAAGGGGGAAGGAGAGGGGGCCTATTTATTATTATAAACGGACGGACTACAATCAACACAAAGTCTGTATAATGAAGGACCGAAAATTCGATCTTATTTTAATGACTTGACTGAGCACACGATCGAGCCCACAACCTTAGGCTTCAGTGTCAATATCTCAGCCAACAAAAATTCCAAATTTTCAAGGACATTCTCAATTTGAATGAAAATTTAAAAGGCATCTGAATTATTTACTTTGATTACGAAGGAAATAGAACATTATTAATTTTTCTACAAAAAATAATTTCTATTTAAGAAAAACTATGCAACAAATTTCTAAACGAACTGTACTTAAAGTACACTTTAATATGAATATAGAACTTAGAGAACTTCCCATATTTATTCTCTCGTATTCTACAAAAGACTACTTCGTTTCCTGGTGCGCTACAAAATAAAAATATCACACAAATTATAACTAAATTATACCTTAAGTATATCTTACTATAAAAAAGTATACTTTAAGTATACTTTAAGCCATATTCCAAAAGAAAAATAGTTTCTATTTCTAATAAATTATGAAACTTAATTTTAAAACTAATCTTCTTCAAGTACATTTTAAATACAAATTAACAGAAATTTGAGTAGGTTTTCTGTCGTATTCTATAAAAAATAATTTCGATTTGTACTCAACTATGAAAATAAATTTCCACATTGATTTTTAAAGCATACTTTAAATGTATATTATAAGAAATTTTCATATATATTCTGCAGTATTCTAGAAAAATAATTTCGATCTCTACGGACAGAAACTAAACAGAAACTAACAGAAATTTATATTTAAAGTGCACTTTAAATATAAATCAATAAAAAATTCTATATTTATTCTGTAGTATTCAACTAAAAAAAAATTTTTCATTTTTTGTGTACAATAACATAAAACTTATACTAAAACTGTTCTTAAAGTACACTTTAGGTATTAATTAATATATTTATTCTGCCGTATTCCATAAAACATAATTTGATTTTTCGATGAACTATGAATTAAGACTTTCATAAAAATTGCTCTTAAAGTATACTTTAAGTATAAATTAAAAAAAAAAATACTATATTTATTATGCCGTATTCCAATAAAATTTTTCCCAAAGTCCACTTTAAGTACAAATTAACTGCCGTATTCTAGAAAAATAGTTTCGCTTTCTTATAAACTAAGAAATCTAGTTTCTTAGTTATTTCCATAAGATTTTTTTAAAGTACATTTTAAGTATATATTAACAAAAAACTAAATATGTAATCTGCTGAATCAAATTAAAAATAATTTTCACTTCTAATGAACTCTGAAATAAAATTTACGCACAAATTATTTTTAAAGTACACTTTATAACTGAATTATTAGCAACTTCTTTATTTTTTCCACCGTAACATAATAATTTCGTTTTTGGTGACTTACGAAATACAATTTCCTTTGAAATTGTTGTTAAAATACACTTTTCCATATATTTTCTGTTGTATTCAATTAAAAACAATTTAACAACTTCTAATAAAATTCTTCTTAGAGTACACTTTAAATATAATAAAAAAAAAATTCTGTATTTATTGTGCAGTATTCTGCAAAAATAATTTCGATTTCTAGTGACCAAAATTATATTTCGATAAAAAATATTTTTAAAGTGCACTTTAAGTATAAATTAAAAGAAAAGTCTATATTTATTTAGCCATATTTCAATAGAAATAATTTCTGATGATCTATGAAATTTAATTTCCTCTCAAAATTCTTCTTAAAGTATACTTTAGGTATAAGTCAAGAAAAGTTTCTATATTTCTTCTGTCGTATTCAGTAAAAAATATTTTCATTTTCCGTTAAGCCACGAAAGTAAATTTCTATACAAGTTGATCTTAAAGTATATTTTAAGTATAATTTAACAGAAATTTTCATATTTATTCTGATGTGTTCCATAAAAAATTATTTCATTTTCTGTTGAATTATAATATTAAATTCCGTCTCAAAAATATTCTTAAAGTACATTTTAAGTGTATAGTAGTTTTTTATGAATACAGCCGACATATTCCTATGATTTGTTCACATTTGTGACTTAAGGCTGTCATTTTTAGAGGTGCCAAATTGTTGTGTTAACCGTCTACATTAAATGGCCTTACAAAAATATATCACGCCAGGCCACATCGAAAATGACATCAGACTCCTTTAGTAGACACCTTCATCACTGCTACTGATGACACAAAATGACAAACTGTGTACAAAAATTTTGTGTCATAGTGAAGCAAAAATATTCCGAATTTATTAAATATTTAGCACCCACATCGCTGCGAACCTATTAACCACTTAAACTTTCTGTGGTGAAGAGGAGTTTGGCAACTCCTGTTTTATAGCGTATCCAAAATAAAAGAAAAATACTTCATTTCAAATAATTTTTATCGTGAGCAATTAATTAAAATGTCATTAACAAAAGTTCATAAACAACAATATTTCGCAAAAAAATAAAAAGTATATGAGAACCGTACAACAACAACAACAACAACAAATACTAAAAGCAGAAAAATATTTTAATAATAAATTTTCATTTGCTGAGATAATCAAGAACAACGAAAACATATAATTTATAATCCGGTAGAATAAAAGCAAAGAAAAATTAAAATATGAGAATAATTATTTAACTTCACGCGGAGTAATAAAATGGATAAACGTGCTCGTATATTTACTAGAGCTAAAAAAACAAATTAAACGTCGAGTGATAGAACAAACAGTTTGTTTTATTATATACAAATTAACTGCTCCAGTCTAGAGTTCCAGTGTAATGAAGAGGCGAGTATCTGTTCTTTCCGCCGCCAATAAACGACAATTAAAAGTTTGATATAAAATAAACACGATTTGGGAGGAAATAGTTGGCGATAAAAGTTTCCTGCTCAATATTAATTCAATGAAAAAAAAAAAATTTTCAAATTCTATCACCATGACAGGACAACATATTTGTAAATATTGAATAGGGAATTTCGCAAATAGTCGATTTTTCTCGGCTCTTTTGCAAAACTCTTTATAGTCTCGTAATAGTAAATTTATGTTATTTATTGATGTGAAGCAAAGAAACTAGAAACAGTCTTAGGCACGATTTCGCAAATAGGCGATTTTTCCCCGCTCCTTTGCAAGACGAAATAATAGATTTATTTATTTATCATGTAAAGATGCCATCAGAGACAGTTATAAACAGTTTTGGGCACAATTTTGCAAATAGGCGATTTTTCCCTGCTCCTTTGCAAAACTCTTTATTATCTCGCAATAGCAAATTTATTTTATTTATTCTTGTGAAGATGACAGCAGAGACATTATAAACAGTTTTGGGCACGATTTCGCAAATAGTCGACTTTTCCCCGCTATTATGCAAAACTCTTTATTATCTCGCAATAGTAATTGCATATTATTGAGCCATGTTAGAACGACACAACAGACGCTATAAACAGTGGTAGACACAACTTTGCAAATAAACGATTTTTCCCAGTTTATATGCAGAAAATTTTTTTCATTATTGCGCAACAAAAATTTTATTTTATTTGTTCTTGTTACAAATATCGTCAAATAGCTTAAATTATAATATTTTATTTTTAAAAATCCTTGCGTGTCTTGAAGAAAAGTGAATTTTTATTGTAAACGGAAAGTTTGAGGCCCGTTTTTTGAAATCGTAAGTGTAACAGCCAAAAGTTTTTTTTTTCTTTAAATCATCTCATGAGTATTGAAAAATAGAATAATATAAAATTTATTGCAGAGAACAACATATTTGCAAAATACAGGGGGAAGATAGTAAAAATACCAGTTTTGGGATTTATGAAATTTCTGTGGGAATAACAGACATTGTATACGATCTCTGTTAGCTCTTGTTTAGGAAAGTATGCATGCCAGTTATATGTTTTATCAAAACAAAATTATAAAATTGGCGTGAATTTGAATTTTCATAGTATCGGGGAAACTCGTGGGTCCAGCCCTTTTTGAAACTACAAAGTCCAAGCTGCCACAAATCGGCTGCACCCCAGGCTTAATATTTATAGAAAAAATTAAAAAAAAAAAAATATTGAATGCATCTTGTAAAAATTGTGCAAATACAGTGCAGCGAAGAAAAAATCCCCAATTTTGGGGATTTCTTAAAATTATTTAGGAATTGCAGGGGAACTCAAAAACAAATTTTTATTATCCAAAATAATGATTCTTGCAGTTCTAATTAACAAGTTTGTTAAGAGTTGTTCGCAAATTTTTTTTTCGCAAAATCAAAAGTGTGTGCCAGTGGCAACGCTTGTCATTTTGATTTTGATCTTTCAATGGTTTAAATTCAAAAAGCGATTTCGTCAGATTTAACCCTCAATTTAAATTCAAATAAACGGGCAAAATTGGGAAAAACATAAACATCTTTTTTTAATAGAGATGCCTTTGCAATTCTGCTCCATATCACTGGACTTATTCAATTAATTAAAATTTTTTTTTTAAATTTAGGTTTTTTTGTAAAATTTGTTATTGTTTGGGTGTGTTATATTTTTTTTAAATAATTTCTTGCCGCTACTTACCGTTGCAATTGGATCAGCATAAACAATACAAACAAGTTTTGCCTCAAAACCTTCGCCAGAATGTATCCATGACTTTTCCACTTGTATATCGGGTGGATCTGGAAATGTAATTAAATTATACATCAACATAAAAAAAACATATTTCTTTTCTTTATAAAAAAAAAGTTGTTTAGAATGTGTGTTTGTTTGTAGCGGCTTAAGTTGGTTCTCACACCAACTCATCAGCGGACTTGAACGTGTTCACAGACTTTCTAAAACTAAATGAGAATTACAAAAGAACATGCAATGCAGGACTTGGAATTTTAAAAGCTGATTTTATTTAGTATGAACGTATTTTTTTTATTACTTTAAGAAAAAAACCTGCATATATATTTTTTTTATGAGCAGGATCAGCACTTAGGGGACGTCCCCTAAATATGCAGTGCAGTGCTCTGGAACTGGGAACGGAGGGGATAGTGTTAAGATGGAAAATTAATTGTTACTATTTTTACTGCGCCGGTGAATATTTTGCTGCAAGGAGCTGCTGCATTCCATTCCTCTAGTAATTTACATTGTCCATGACTGTCGCTAATTTTTAGCGACCAGTGTTAACTTTTCGAGCCGCCAACAATTAAAATGATTCTGCATGAATGCAGATCAGAATATTTTAACACTGGTCGGACTGAATGGGGATTTGAACTCGATATCTGAGGCCTCATAGTCTTTGTGCCATCTACTTCGACTAACAGCAGCCCTCGTTATTAACTCAATTAACTTAATTGAATGGCATTAATTGATTTAAATCTATTTTGTCGTTCTATTAACTTATTCAATTATATAAATTACTATTCAATTAATAATATTCTTAAGAAAATTTTGGCTAATTGTGACCGCTAAAAATATATCAGAAAAGTTTCTCATATAATAAAAACTATCTATCATATATGACCTCATTTTCTATCAATAATGATTGAATTGAATATTGTGGCTTATTTTATAAATTTTGCTACTTAATTTTCTTCAATTAGCAAGAAAATGAAGGATGGAATAAATATATTCTTTTAATGAGGAGACATTTTATTTTTAATTTATAATTATTTCTTTTGCCAAAAAACTTTCTACAATTTCTTTTTCTTTGTAATTATTTTCCTACTTTCAACAAAAATATAATAGAAAAATAAAATTAATAAACATTAAATACAACATTTGTGTGAACTATTTTTTTGCAGTTTTTTTTACTTACATAAAACATCCAGGCGTATATCAACACTAACCGGTTCACCAACACCATTATCTGCGGTGCACTGATACACTCCGGCCTGTTGACGTTCCACTTTTTCCAAAGTTAAAATTGGACCGTCGCCAATTCGAGCAGTTGATTTGCCAGCGCCACTCTATTAAATTGCAAATATGAAATGAAAAAGAAAAGAAGAGATAAATAAATAAATATATTAGAATTAGATAACAAAAAAGATCCTCAAAGAGGAACAGAAGATAATTTGTTCCTTTGAAGTTTGTAATAATTTTTATCAAATTTTTGCAATTGTTTTCTTTTACTTTTTATAATAAGATTCCAAATCCTACGAATTTTATTTCATTAATATTTCATTTTATTAATAAAAGACATGCGGCCATACGCCGGTTTATTTTCTCTACTCTGCAATAAAAATTTTATTTGTACACTGAAAGGAATTAGAGATACTTATTTGTTTTAAGCACTCGTAATTAAAAATTAAGCCAGCGACAACCGCAATCATAAACAACTAAAAGAACAACTAAAATTTATCTGAATTGTTAAAAAAAGAAAATTCAAATCATCTGTAATTTTAATGTGGACTATCGAATAACTACCAATCGAACAAGAGCTAAAATTTTAATTAACTTTTTGTGTTGGAAGAAAATTTACTCTGAAAAACAAAAGCGAATACAGGATATATAATTTTTAGAAAAAAATGTTTCCCAGCACTCCTTCACCGTTGAGTACTTTTCTTATGCAAAATAATACCCTACACTTATGACACTAAATCACTGTCATCTATAAACTGCTTTTAAAATGTCAATAGAGTCAATATGTCACAGCCGATGGCAAAAATGGGTGACATATTCACTCACTGCTACTCTTGCACTAACACTCGGTCATGAATACAACTACAGATGTGAAAAGGAAGTCCTGCCAATAGTGGCCCAAAAAAAAAAAAAAACAAAAACAGATGAAAGCATTCATGTGACCAGCAGCAGGAGGCTGTTCACAAAATTACTTTGAACAACTTCTTCAGAGAAATCAGATAATTCTGAATGTGATCAATTAAATTAACAAATTGAACAATTGAAGTCCTGGAATTTAAAGATGCACATTTTTTTCCCCAAACTGAATGTGAGAAAGTTGAATTTTTATTAAGAGAATATTTAAAGAAGTATTTTGTCTTAAATTCTTATTGTAATTAATTTAAGAAGTATTTTTATGAAACTACTCTAAAATCGCATTATCATAAAAAAAAAATAAAATCATATTAATTGAATTATATATTAAATTTGTCATCAGAACGAATAAGTGTGATATTAATTTGTTTGTTATAAGAAGCTTTAAATTTTATAGAGCGAAAAAGGTATTTGGGGGATTCACACTTCGTGCTATTTAGTCATATTGTCATAGAGTCATAAAATTTTAGACTGGTTTAAAAAAGTTGTTGTTGTGCTGCATATAAAAAAGGCATAAAATAATAGCACTCTTGCAGGTATGATTTTGTGTTGTCATAAAATAGCTCTAGAGATCTGAGTCGAACTTTGAAAATCTTTAGGCAAAACGGCGATGGTATATGTTTGCCGCCGTTTCACGACTAAAAAGAGGATAAAAAATTATTCATACCTATATGTCTGTGCATTAAATCAAATTTTTATAACATAAAATATACTAAAAGAGCACTAAATCTTAAAAACTAAATATATACAAGTGAAAAATTTTTCTCGTTTAAATTACGTAGCTGGCAGCCACTGAACGTTTTTCCATATGCCGCCGCAAAAAAAATTTATTCAGCTCATAACAAGGCAGCAGCTGTTAGAGTTTATATATACAATTTTATTTAGCAGACCAAGTTATGATGGGTTGTTCACACTTGTCATATTTTCAGTGCTATTATTTTATGACTTATGACTCTATGACTATAGTGTGAATCCCCCAATTATTAACTGCTAAAAGACTTGATATCAACTCAATTTTCATATTGCAGAGCAAAATAGCGCTGTTTTCGTAGGCCGCTACAGTGTCATAACTATCACTCTTGTTTGATTTTTTGTTGATCACTATACGCCAGATGGCGTAATTAAATGTAATGTGAAACTGTTCACTTAAAAAATTTGCATGATTTGTCACGTCTTTCTGAAATCAATATTAAGATCCGCAGCCTATTAAATTTATATAAAATTTAAAAATTTAGCTGCTGGCTGAAGCGTTACTCGGCTGCAGTATAAACTTGAAATGGAAAAATTTTAAGTAAAATAAAAAAAAGTTAAATAAAATATTATAAAACAAATTATAAATAAAAAACATAACACACGAAGAAAATATTTTTAAACGTTTAAATGCAGGTTAATATCTGTTTAGGTTAAGTTAGGTTAGGTTGAAGAAAAGGGCATAAGCTATCCCAATCCGTTTAGGATTACGCTTAGGCCTGTTGTGCGCTCTATTATAATTAGCTTCCATTCTACCATAGGTTTAGTTTTAATTGTTAATGATTTAATTCAAATTCCTTATAAATATTGACTTTCCCATAGTGCTAAATTAAAAAGGACTTTTTATGAAAAAGCGTTTTCAAAAAGTACTTCTTACGAAAAGTATATTTTTCAAAAACATGTAACTTTCCTTATAAATATCATTTTGAAAAAGTACATATTAAAAAAAATTATCTCTCCTTAAACAACATACTTTTTAAATATTTAGATATCAAAAAAGTACTTTCCCCGCCAAAAATTTTTTTTTTAAAATTTCCAAAAAGTAATTAAAAAATACTTCTTTTCAAAAAATACTTCATTAAGAAAAATACTTCTTTAAAAAAAAGTACTTTTTTCAAAAAGTACTTATATCAAAAAGTACCGTGGCAAGGTACTTTTTTGCAACTTTCTACAAAAACAGCAATCCTAAATACTAACGATTTCCAAAAGTATGTGAAGATTAATTACTTAATTCAAATTCCTTATAAATATTGACTTTCCCATAGTGCTGTATCAAAAAGTACTGTTTATGAACAAAGCGTTTTCAAAAAGTAATTTTTACGAAAAGTATAGTTTTCAAAAACATGTAACTTTCCTTGTAAATGTCATTTTGAAAAAGTATATATCAAAAAAATCCATTATTAAAAAAAATTATCTCTCCTTAAATAGCATATTTTTTTTAGATATCAAAAAAGTACTTTCCTGCCAAAAACTTTTTTCAAAAAATTTCCAGAAAGTACTTAAAAATATTCCTTTTCAAAAAGTATTTTATCACAATAATATATTTTTTATTTTTTGAAAAAGTACTTTTTTCAAAAAGTACTGTCACAAGGTACTTTTTTGCTAAGAATAATTTTTCAAAAGCTCTTAATTCAATTTATCTGCTGTAATGGCGATGTTCAAAAATGTGCCGTATTCACCAGTTGATAATATTTAGTTACGACTTTAATGTCGTTTTCTTTTCTAAAAAAAGGTGCAACATTTTTTGCACTTTTTACTAGAGACTAGCAAAATGATGTCATTTGAAGCTAAAAAGTTATGAGAAATTAATACAGCATCCTGTAAGAAAAATATTTATGTTTTGAAACTCCTCAGAACTGCCACTTTTTTGCAAAGAAGTGAAACAATTTTACACCTTTTTTTTAGGAAAAAACCCCTTTCGCCCCTCATGAATGTTTTAACGATGTAAATTTTTTTTAATGTATAGTAGCTTTTTAATGTTGCTGAAATCTTTTCCAAGAACTTGCATTTCACTCCTTTGAGCAGTAGGAAGTCAGTGGGTCTTTTTGTTTCTTTGGTGTCAATAAGTACTTTAATATGAACAAAATAGAACAAAATAGTACTTTAAAACGGGTAAGGAGAGTCTTAAAAAAGCGCCAATAATTATTCAAGATTTTTTGGAAAAGAATATTAAGTGACAGGACTCAATCTGCTACTTTCAATAGTTGGGAAATTGTGTAGAAAGTAGGAGAAGGTACTAAAATTTATATACAAAAAAAGTACCAAATAGGCTGTTGAGTATTTTTAATTAACGAATTATTGAAGATGTTACCCTCTCTTAATCTTAGCCTTCCCTCGCAATCGAGCTTTCCAAAATTCCTTCTTACTGAATCTATAAATCGAAAGAAGGATATGTCGAGAATGATATCACAATCAATACCTCTCTCTGTCTCTCTCTTTCTCTAACTATAAAAAATTGGAATAAACCAGTCAGTCATAATTTTATTTTGCACTTTCTTCAATATCTTTTAAAACTGGCTTTTTGAAAATCCAAAAGGACTTTTTAAGTTGTCCTGAAAGCAAACAACTACCAGTAGGTCGCCTTAGACCAAAAGCAACAGACAAGAAGTGCACAGAAAAAAATCTCTTTCATATCAAGTCACTGTAAAAGAAGAGTTCCTTTTTTTGTTTTCATTACAAGAACAGGAAATACATCATGTAGATGATGACAATAACTTAACAAATGAATTCGTAGAGCAGCAAAAGAAACAATAAAAACTGCAGAACAACCAAAAAACGTTTGCTAAAAAAGGTGAAAGGCCACATACTGTTAAATGCACACACTGCCACACACACACACACACATACAAATGCAGTTATTTATATAAAACCTATAGAGATATTTCTGCAACCTAAAAAAGAAAAGAATCAAAATGAAATTATAGACTCTGTGTGCTGGGGAATTCGCAAGGCAGTACGAACTGAAAAAAAAAATATATTAAAGAAAGACAAACATTTCCTGGCAATAATACCGATATTGCCAAGGCCTGCTGTTGAGAATCTTCCCATGAGTTGGTTGCATGTCCTCGATTAAGGATGTGTGTGGCAGGTACCTTTTAAAGTCAGGCAACATAAAATATATTTAAAGCAGTTGAAACTACACAACACATACACACACACACACACACTTGTGCATATCGTTGTTGTTGTTGTTGTTGTTGTTGTATTTTGCTTGCTACCACTTTTCCGTTGGTTGCATGTTTTGGCTTCAAGTTGTTTTTGTTATTATTATTATTCTGCTGTTTGTTGCATTTGCAGCCTTTGACATGACTAAAGACCCGCCTTGTTTAAGCCAACCTGGCTGCCTGGCTGCCTGACTGGCTGCCAAATTGTAATTAATGCGAATGACTTGGTCGCAATGTCATGTTAAAACTGCAAACAAAATATATGATGACTATGCAAAGTAAATGTAAATTCTCCTTTATCCTTTTTCCTTTTTTCCATTTTCCATTTTCATCCTTTTATTTCGTGTTCGCTTCATTTGAGAAAATAAAAGGAAAATATCTATGGAAAAAATAAACGAAAGAATTATTGGGGGAAAAGCTCGTTTTATGCCTCCTTCGTTTTCTGATATGCAAAAGAGAAATAATAGAAACAAAACAAAAATGTAGTTGAAGTCAAACTGACCCAGAATTGTTGCGCAACTGTTTTTCATGTCAAACCTTAACTGAAATTCATTGCCATCGTAGTTGAATGTTGCTGAGGATATATAAATTCTGTTAAGGACATGCAGGATTTGTGCTATTTTTTTAAATTCTTCCAAAAAAATAAAAGGAAATATATTCATCCAAGTATTTGCAAATATTTTTTCTCTGCTCAGACATTTTTAAGCATTTAAATTGTTTTTCTGATATTAAATCTTTTACGATATAAAAAAAGGATGCAAACATTTTTAGAAATTTTTTCAAAATCCACACCAAAATTTCATTCCCACTTTTGTAAAAACCAACATAAATTCATTTAAAAATTTTCATGAAATTGTATCTATTGAAAAAGTGCAAGACAATTAAACTGTAAATCAAAAATAATACAACGTAAAAGGAAACGGTGTAAATGTAAAAATTCCGATAAATGCATAAAATTGTAAATCATAGTTCACTCTTCAACGCAGAAGATTAAAAAAGTATCTTTTACTTTTCGAAAACAAGTATCCCCTAAATAATTTTCTTCTCGAAGAGCTGCTTTTCTGAAATAGTATTTTTGGAAAATACTTTTAGGGAATAAAATATAAAAAAATTAATTATTTTTAATATATAACTTTTTGGATACGAAGTCTTTTTATAAAGATAATTATTTTTAAAAAGTATTTCGTTTAAAAAACATTTTTAAATTCTTTCACAAAATATTTTCTTTTATTTAAGATTAAAAGAAAAGTGAGTTTCAGTAGACAAACTTTTTGAAAAGGAAAGTTATTGAAATAAATTTTTCCTTCTTAAAGTATAATTTCCCGAAAAAATACTTTTGAAAAATAAATGCCGTGTTTCAAAAAGAATTTTGGGAAAAGTAGTTTTCTGATACGCTAAAAGTACCTTTAAAAAAGTACTTTTGGAAAAAATACTTTTAAGAAAAAGTACATTAAGAAGAAGTACTTTTGGAAAATAACTGCCGTGTTTCAAAGTGAACTTTGGAAAACGTATTTTTTTGCGGAATAAGTACTTTGAAGAAAAAGTACTTTTGGAAAAAAGTACTTTTAATAAAAAGTAGTTTTAAGAAAAAGTGCTTCTAAGAAAAAGTACTTGTACGAAAAAGTACTTTTAAGAAAAAGTAGTGTTAAGAAAAAGTACTTTTAATAACAAGTAGTTTTAAGAAAAAGAACTTTTAAGAAAAATTACTTTTGGAAAATAGTTCTTTTAAGAAAAAGTACTTTTAATAAAAAGTAGTTTTAAGAAAAAGTACTTCTAAGAAAAAGTACTTTTAAGAAGAAGTACTTTTAAGAAAAAGTAGTGCTAAGAAAAATTACTTTTTAGAAAAAGTATTTTAAGAAAAAGAACTTTTAAGAAAAATTACTTTTGGAAAAAAGTACTTTTAAAAAAAGTACTTTTATATAAAAGCACTTTTGGAAAAAAGTACTTAAAAAAGTACTTTTTTTCTTTTAAGAAAAAGTTAAAACAAACAAAAAAATATTTTTGGAAAAAACTATCTTTTGAAATAAATATTTTTTTTTAAAGTATGCTTTAATATAAGGAACTTGTACTTAATTATTGTATAAAAATTTCTTTTTCGAAAGACAACTTTTTGGAAATAATAAATACTGTATGAAAAAGAAGTTTTCAGATTAAGTACATTTTGAAAAAGTACTTTTTAGAAGAAATAATATTATGAAAAATATATTAAATAAAAAATGTCTTTTTTAGAAAAATATTTTATAAGAACTAAATGAAGTGACAGCAGCCTTTAGAACAAATTTCATTCAAATTGAAAGTGAGACGCGTCTATTACTTTTTGTCGATTTGACTGGGAAGTATTCAAATAAGTTGCGCTATATTTTTCGACCCAGACTACTGTGATTTGTTTTTCTTTTGACAAGTTGTTTGACTTTTAAAACTCAGGATTGATTTTTTTAGAGTATTCACATACTTCCAGGAGACCAAATCAGAATGTGTCAAGTCCTGTTCGTTTGGGGTCATTAAGGGACTGCTGGCTTGCCGGTTGCATAAATAACGAATTACCCGGCTGGTGGAAGTGTGCGTACAAGCGATTACAAATGCGCATTAAAAATGCAATATTTCAGATTGGCCAACGAGACAAATAACGTCTAATTAAGTTTTGTTAAGGATATAATATTTTGTGTAATCAAAGTTGCTGCTTTTTAAGCAGATCATTAATTTTTCATTTCTAAAGAATCGTAGACTTTGCAAATGAGGCCTTTTGCTATAGACCACTGAATTAATTCGTTCAAGTAGTTGCTGCTGACGGTAGATTTAAGGCCTTAACATTTTATATAAACTGTGTGTGTGTGTGTAAGCAAGTGTGCGTGTGTGTGTGTGTGAGTGTGGCTTTGTTTGTTTTTACTAAATGACCACACGTTGTTATTCATTATTCATGACATTGTGTAATTGTGTTAGTAGAAACTCGACTACATGTCCAACACATACGAGACATACAGCGTTTGGAATATGTTTGTGTGCGTAAGTTTATTTGGCTTTCCAAATGCTGTCGTCCTGCGGCAAAGTTTCTATTGTATGTTGGCCAGTGGGTCTTGTGCATGCTTTTACCTACACAAACAAACATGTGCTTTTCAGTTTCTGTTGCGGCCTGTTTGTGCTTTATGAGGTTTGTTGTTCTTGGTTGTGCCTTTTGCAACAAAATAATTACATTGTTTATTATCTTGAAATGTTGTCATTAACTTGGATTTTTACTTAAATGTGTCAACACCTGATAAAAATCTATTTGGGGGGACAAAAAAAAATATATATATTTATTTAGACAATAGAAAATGTATCGTTGCGTTTAAGGAAAAGCACAGTTGCTGTTTGCCAATGATTTAAAGGACTAATTTGAATAGTAGAAGTTATAAGAAATAATAACTATTTGAATTAAATAGTTGGTAAATGTTGGTGTTGTTGGCTGGGTGGTAATTCAAATATCTCATTTTGCTTTAGACAAGTGAAAGAGTTTATTTTTTTATTTTCTTGTTGAGTCACTTTATAACAAACAGTTTTAATATATTTAATTAGAAATTTAATAGACTATATCCAGGATTTCCTTTTGGGTGTAAGTACAACATAAATTACTGACGTTCTGATGAAATAGACGATATAAGAGAAGATTCGTTGCAAAAGGTGGCTCAAAGTGGGGACATCTGCCGGCGCGCTAGAGATGAAGTTTCGCCCGTCATAATATTTTATTATAAATTCCCATATCTCTACTTTCTATTAAAATCAAGAAAATTGAATTTTCCCTAAAAAAGTGTGTGTTGCAAACAAAATTACTTCCTAACCTCAAATTTACCCACCCTCTACCCATAATTCTTGTTTGCCGAAATTGTTTCAAATCGCTCGTGTTGTATGAGCAGTTTTAAATAAATAAATTTTTTATTTAATATCGATTTCTTTTCTAAAAAATAATGCAACATTTTTCCCACTTTTTTTTAACAGAAAACGGCAAAATTTTACCCCAAAATAAGAAATTTATTAGAAATGAATCCACAAAAAATAGTTGCAGTTTTAAAACTTTTTCAAACCGCCACTTTTTGGAAAATAAGTGAAAAAATGTTACCTGTTTTCTAGAAAAGAAAATGTCATAAGTAACTCCCCAAACTCCTTTAAACTTTGGCAATCTTTTATTATTTATTGTTTTCAAATAAATTTATTTCGTTTTTATTTGTTCTCTCGTTACAGGCAAAACAATTTTATTTCAATCAAGAGCTTCGACTTTTATGGCTAAAAGAAACTTGTTTAAACAAGCCAAAGCAAAAGAATAAAAGAAAGATAAACTAAATAGAGAAGAAAAAATAAAATAGATTTATGAAAAAGGCTGGAGTACAAATTTGATTCAATTAGGAACAGCCCACCCTACTTTTGCCTCACACTGTATTATTGAACCTATTCTTGGTAATTTGTCTGCATTCAGGTCAAATTGTTTAACTTAATTTGAAAAATCTTACATTTTATAAAAAAAAAACTTTTTAAAAAATGGTTAAATTGTTTAGATTTCTTGCACTCACCTTTTTCGTCCAGAATATCGAGGGCACCGGATTGCCCGAGCCCTTACACTCCAAAGTCACTGGACCGCCTTTGCGAGCCTGCAAGTTGCCCGAAGTAGGTGTGGCACGTACACTGGGTGGTACTTTACAAAAAAAAAAATATATATTTTTATTCTCAATTTTATAATAATAAAAATCATGGTAAAAACTCACCCAATATTTCCACTGTATGGACTTGATCGCGATTAATTTTATCGCTTATCTGGCAGATGTAGTCGCCAGCATCTTGTGGCACCAAATCTGATATTTCTAAATTATAACCGTCTATCAGTCTTAAGCGTTCATCTCTGGTCACCATGATATTGGAGGCGGTCAGAACAGCTGAGCCACGGCGCCATAATAAAACAAAAGTTCCTGCAAAAAAACATAAAAGAAATGGAGAAAATGATTAGTTGAACTCCCACTCCGGTTTGTAAGATCCAAAATTTAATTTTTCATAACCTCAATTCTATCTGAAAAAGTCAAGAATTGGTTCTTAAGACCCAGCATCAGAAATGAAAATTCTGATTTGAGTTTCCAAAGTTATTATAAAAAATTCTCTATGTTTGAAATATTCAATTCGTTACCAAAAATTGTAAATTTTAATTTTGAAATTCTAAAATTAATAAAAAAAAGTACTTTTCGAAATAAGTACTTTTTGAATTTTTTTTTTTTTTTGGAAAACGTACTTATTTAGAAAAAATAGTTTAGAAAATACATTTGCAACAAGTACCTTTTGCAAAAAGTACTTTTCGAAATAAGTACTTTTTGAAAAAACTGTTTTTAGAAAACGTACTTTTTGGTAAACGTACTTACTTGAAAAAATAGTTTAGAAAATACTTTTGCAAAAAGTACCTTTTGAAAAAAGTACTTTTCGAAATAAGTACTTTTTGAAAAAATTGTTTTTCGAAAACGTACTTATTTAGAAAAAATAGTTTAGGAAATACTTTTGCAACAAGTACTTTTTGCAAAAAGTACTTTTCGAAATAGGTACTTTTTGAAAAAATTGTTTTTGGAAAACGTCCTTTTTTGTAAACGTACTTATTTGAAAAAATAGTTTAGAGAATACTTTTGCAAAAAGTACCTTTTCAAAAAAGTACTTTTCGAAATAAGTACTTTTTGAAAAAATTGTTTTTGGAAAACGTACTTATTTAGAAAAAATAGTTTAGGAAATACATTTGCAACAAGTACCTTTTGCAAAAAGTACTTTTCGAAAGAAGTACTTTTTGAAAAAATTGTTTTGGAAAACGTACTTAGTTAGAAAAAATAGTTTAGGAAATACTTTTGTAACAAGTACCTTTTGCAAAACGTACTTTTCGAAATAAGTACTTTTTGAAAAAACTGTTTTTAGAAAACGTACTTTTTGGTAAACGTACTTACTTGAAAAAATAGTTTAGGAAATACTTTTGCAAAAAGTACCTTTTGAAAAAAGTACTTTTCGAAATAAGTACTTTTTGAAAAAATTGTTTTTGGAAAACGTACTTATTTAGAAAAAATAGTTTAAAAAATACTTTTGCAACAAGTACCTTTTGAAAAAAGTACTTTTCGAAATAAGTACTTTTTGAAAAATTTTTTTTTGGAAAACGTACTTATTTAGAAAAAATAGTTTAAGAAATACATTTGCAACAAGTAACTTTTGCAAAAAGTACTTTTCGAAAGAAGTACTTTTTGAAAAAATTGTTTTGGAAAACGTACTTATTTAGAAAAAATAGTTTAGGAAATACATTTGCAACAAGTACCTTTTGAAAAAAGTACTTTTCGAAATAAGTACTTTTTGAAAAAAAACTGTGTTTAGAAAACGTACTTTTTAGAAAGAATTATTGTGAAAACAGTGTTTTTGGGAAAAATACTTTTTGGAAAAAATAGTTTTAGAAAAATACTTTTTTTATGACAAATTTTTAATTTCCTTTTTAAAATGCTTAATACGAAGTTTAAATTACAATATTGTTTATGGGGACCCCTTCAGATTCCATTTCCAATATATTGAATATGATTTGAAAACGAGTAAATTTAGCTTTTAAAAATTTTAATTTTATAAAAAATTTAAGGAATTTAATTTTCAAAAAAAGGAAAATTTGAAATGAAACGCCCTCAATTCGTAAAAAATTTTGAATTATAAAAAATTTCAAATCTCATAATTAAAAGCATGAATTTCGTACAAAAATACGAGAGTTCGTTTTTTACAATCTTAAAGATTTTACAAAAAATTCGGAATTCATTTGCAAAAATGCTGAATTTAATATGGGAATTTAAAATTTATGGTTTTCCAAATATTTTTAAACACTGCCGGTTTTTAAATCAATTCAATAGAGACTTGAAATCCAAACTAGCAAATTAACTCTTAAATTTTTTCTCAGTGTATTTGATATATAAATAATACACGCATTAACAAAGTTGTTCTCTGTCAGACTTGTAATCCCTCATGCAACATTTAGCTGCAACAGATTCTACTTTTCAATCAAGTTTGAAGGGAAGAAATCTGCCAAAATTTCTTTTTAAAATTATTAAACAATTTTTCTATCTATTTTCCAACTCGGCTTAAAAACTTTTTAACAGTTTGAAATCTTTAAAGATTTATTTCCATATTATTAAGCAATTTATTGCCTGTAAGAAAACAAATAGAAATTGTGTTGTTTGCGCCCCCCAACCCCTGATGGAAATCAAATAAAGAAAAGAAAAAAAGTTATTCCAACTACCAGAAACATGGAAAAACCATTTCACTCGAATTCAGGGTAACACTTGTTACCAGCAAATAGATAAAATATGTTTCTCTTTATGGATTTCGAGGCTACAAATAAAAAACGATTTGCAATATTTGATATAAAAAGAACGAGAATTATCGTAAAACTTTTCAATGCACAACAAAATCGCAGCAGAAGTAAAACAGACAACAACGATTTGCCATAAAACAAAATACTCACTTTCGACAAACAACAAACTTTGAAACAAATCAGCAGCAACGCAGATGAATGAATTGAGGGCATTTTCGCATAAAAATCTTTCAAGTCTGCAAACGCTTTTTTAAAGGAGTGCTGAAGTAAATTTGATTAAAATCACAAAAACAATGAGTTTCTTTAAAAGAGCTGTCGGCATTTTATTTATTTAATAACCTGAAGGCGAATTTTTATTTTATGAACTGAAATAAAGAGGTTGAGGCACGTCTTTCAGATTTTTTTTTGCAATAAAATTCTTCAACTTTAAAGCCACACGTTGTATGTTCACAATTGCAGCTGCTGTCCCACTGTGCGCCTTCAAAAGGAAGCCTAATTTTCAGCTGGATATTATCACACGTTTTCTAAAAATTATATATTTATTCATTTAAGCCAGTTAATTTTACTCTGCCTTCTGGTGGACTGACAGTTAAATGTCCAACTCAAAGTGAAGCTGAAAGTCCACTACATGGTCCTTCGGATCCAGCTGACTCAAAGTAAAAAATAAAAATTGTCTGCCAACTCCCTTGAAACATATTTGTCTTGATATTTATTTGATGCTAATGTTAGTCAGCCTTCTGGTAGACTGACGGCATAATGTCCTACTCAAAGCGATGCTGAAAGTCGACTACGTGGTCCTTCGGATCCAGCTGACTCAAAGTAAAAAATAAAAATTATCTGCAAACTCCTTTGAAACATATTTGTCTCGATCTTTATTTGATGTTAATGTTAGTGAGCCTTCTGGTAGCCTGACGGCAAATTGTCCAACTCAAAGCAGAGCTGCAAGTCGACTACATGGTCCTTCGGACGGAATTGTAATTTCTTAAACTTTCACCAGCTGACTCAAAATTAAAATTGTTTGCCAACAGTATTGGAACATTTTTGTCTTGATATTTATTTGATGTTAATGTTAGTCAGCCTTCTGGTAGACTGACGGCAAATTGTCCCACTCAAAGCAGAGCTGCAAGTCGACTACATGGTCCTTCGGACTGAATTGTAATTTCTTAAACTTTCACCAGCTGACTCAAAATTAAAAATGTTTGCCAACAGTATTGGAACATTTTTGTCTTGATATTTATTTGATGTTAATGTTAGTCAGCCTTCTGGTAGACTGACGGCAAATTATCCCACTCAAAGCAGAGCTGCAAGTCGACTACATGGTCCTTCGGACTGAATTGTAATTTCTTAAATTACAACTGCCTCAAAATTAAAATTGTTTGCCAACTCTATTGGAACACTTTTGTCTTGATATTTATTTGATGTTAATGTTAGTCAGCCGTTTGGGAGACTTGCTGCTAACACCCAGCTCAAAGCAGACCTGCACGTCGACTACATGGTCCTTCGGACGCAATTGTAATTTCTTAAACTTTCCCCAGCTGTTTCGAAACAACAATCGAAATTGTCTGCAAACTCTAGTGATATATTTTTGTCTTGATATTTATTTACAATCACATGAATTTATTTAAATATTTTAAATAAATTAAATATTTTGCATTTGATTGAGTTTTTGTTTCACAACAATTTTTTTAAATATATTTTATACAAAATAAACCATCAACAAAATTATTAAATATTGAACTAAAACTTTTGATTTCAATTTAAATTTAATCAAATCAAAAACTTTTCGACTTTGTTTTTTTTTTATAAAATGCGCAATAAAATGAATGAATGTTGAATGAAAAGGCTGGCGAAAAGTTGCAAATAAAAAGCAGCAGGATAAACTGAAAATGTAATTTAAAAAATAACAAAAAAAAATTAAATCAAAATCTATGAAAAACATATCATTTCAATCGTTTCCTCTTCACTAGCAAAACAAATTAATATTTTAATAACTCTGTAGGGGTATTCGCTGTTTGCAGCAGCTGTTTGAAAATGCAACAACGCTTTTCTCACATCAATCATGAGTAGTTGTTTTCATCACTTTAAGCAAGTGAACCGTTTCAAAGTGAATTGAATAGAAAGTGATATTGTAAATTTGAACCGTTTCGAAACGGTAGATTTCAATATTTTCCCAAGGGTTTTTTGGATCTAATTTTAAAGGAGCTTCTGCAATCGAATTCACAAACTATTCTTGGTATTTGAAAACAACGTTGATCATCATAAGCCATTCGTGAGATGTCGTGAACGAAAAAAAATTTTAATAAGTATAGGGTCAAAATCGGTTAATCGGCTCGTGAGATATCGTGACCGTAAAAATTCTAAAAGAGCAATATATTAGAATACATCCGAAATTGTATATCGAATCAGTTAGTGTTCTCAATTCTTCTACAAAAATTAAAAGAGGTCGCTGCTAAACTTATATGCCCTAAGAATTTGAACCGCTTCGAACCGATACATTTCGAGATATCTCAAAAAAATTTACAAAACCTTTACCGATCGATTCCACAAACAAATCAACTCTCAACAATAAGAAACCACGTCGATCACTGCAAATCGGGTCAAAATCGGTTAATCGGCTGGTGGAATATCGTAACCGTAAATACACAAAATATTTAATATATTTGAAAAGATCCGAAAATATATATATCCGATCAGTTAATGATCTCAATTCGGTTATAAAAATTAAAAAATGGACGTCCCTAAACTCATATTTCCTGCGAATTTAAGCCGCTTCGAACCGGTACATTTCAAAACATCTCAAAAAAACTTCACCGGTCGATTCCACAAAGTAGGCAACTTTTAAAAATAATAAACCAGTTCGACCACTGCAAATCGGGTCAAAATCGGTTTACCAGTTCGTGAGATATCGTGACCATCAATATTCGAAAAATTGTTTTTTGTTTTGAAAAGATCTGAAATTATATATCTGATCAATTAGTCTTTTAAATTCGATAATGAAAATTTAAAAAAAGGGCGTTCCTAAACATATAATTCCTGAGAATTTGAAACGATTCGAACCGGTACATTTCAAGATATCTCAAAAAAATTTTTTTTAATCAGCTCTTAAATTAATCAGCTCTTAAAAAGAATAATCCACTTGGAGCACTGCAAATCGGGTCAAAATCGGTTAATCGGGTCGTGAGATATCGTGACCATAAAAATTCGAGAAAAGTTGTTTGTTTTGAAAAGCTCCGGAATTATATATCTGATCAGTTAGTGTTCCTGATTCCATTATAGTAATCCAAAACTACATCGATCACGTGGGAGTCGGTTGATTTGAGAAGGGAAACGAAGGACTTTTCTCTCGAAGAGCTCAAAAGCATGCAACAGCACGAAAACCAGGTTGCAATAGATTTGCGTTTAATATGAGAGGGAAGTTACAGGGAAGCCCTTCAGGGTCAACCGCTTTCTATATATTTTTTCATTAAATGCTGAGAACTATTTTTGAAGCTCGAGTTCAAGTCCATGTTTTTTACAAATTATTTCTGTATATACAATTTTTTTTAAAATAAGTATTTGTTTTAGATCCTTTTTTGTTATTTTTCATTTTAAACTGCATTTAAATTATTCTATTCCGATAAATACGGATATCGGAATATTTCAACTGCATGAAATATTTCAGATTGTTTTGAATATTTGAAAAGATTTCGGAGTTGTTCATTCGCTTCACCGATGAAAAGTGCTGCTCTCCCATGACCCTCGTGATATCGAAATATGCGATTTTTTACAACAAAAATTTAAAATTATTTGAAATCAATAATTTGTAGCTTCCCCTCGGACAAGTCCTATGGCGTTTTCTCTTCTAGAAAAAAGTGCAACATTTTTTACACTTTTTAATGAAAATTGGCAGCATTCTGTGCCTTGAAAATAAAGAATTGTTAGAATTTTATCCAGCATTAACGACCAAAAATAATAATTATTTTAAAACTCCTCCAAACTGCCGCTTTTTAGAAAAGAAGTAAAAAAGTGTTTTATGTTTTTCAGAACAAGAAACAAACGATAGTGGAGTGGGAAATTGAAGGGATTATGAGCTTCTTGAAGAACTTCTCTTAAGGACTTGATAGATTGTTTCCATTAAATAGTGATTTTTTTAGGTGTGACCTAGACGACTGTTGATGCCAAAATAAAAAACTTGGATTTTTGTCAGGCTTGACGAAGGATTTGAATGAAGGTGTTGCTTTTACTCATCAAGCACGTGCACTTTTTCAAAGCAACATTTTGTGTTTAATGAAAAATTATATCTCCAGTCACGGATATATTTCCAAATAATTTTCTATGAGTGCCAAGGGTTTTGCTATTTTGTTACAATAAATAATATTTTACTGACGTAAATTTTGCAACGTTGTTGCAGTTGTAAAATAATTTTTATTATTATTATGCTCCTTTTTTTATATCCTCTAAAGAAATGGAGATGGAGTTGGAGAAACCTTATCAAATATACAACATGTTTACAGTTTGTAAGTTTTCCATTAAGTTGTAAAATTTTTTTTTGTTTTAGATTAACTTTTTAATCAAATCAACAATTCTGTGAAGCAAAAAAAAAAAAAAAACAAAATAATAAAAAGAAACGAAATAGAAATTTCGTTTATTGCACACACTCTTCTGCTTCATAAAAACAGTGAAATCCTCAAATAAAATAAACGCAGCAACAACAACAACACTACTTTGAGCTTCAAATGGCTTTACGAATGAAAAGAGAATTAAGGAAAATATAATATATAAATCGAAAAGATTTTTCTGTTTTTTTTTTTTTTTTGGTTTCCTGGATACAACTAAAGAAATAACAATAAACAAGTATGTAATTCAATATAAATTAAACAGCTTAACAAACAGGAAACAGAAAGTGAGTGCCAGCAACTCGATAATATGAAATGTTCAATGAAATGAGGAAGAGAGAAAAGAAAAAAAGGAGCAGAAGAAAACCGATATGCAACGTTAACACACATAAAACGTCATTAATCTGCCACATAAAAGTTGTTGAATAAGAATTAAAACTAAAATAAGCTGAAGTGAAAAGAAAGGAATTTTTTCCAAGTGTATTCGTACATGCTTGTGCATGTCCACTTAATGCAATTTTTCCATTGTCTACCCTGAGGGGCAGGCAATCTCCTCCTCTGCTTATGTTTAACGCCTAATCCGATATAAAACACTGACTGTCAAATGTTGTCTCTATCTCTAGTTATCGTTCGCTTCTTCTCTTCTTTTCCTTTTTTCTTTTTTAATTCTTTTCTATATGTTATCGAAATGGTAATAAAATTGACCAGGTGGCCAGTCAACGGGTTTAGTGGTACGAGCAATAATAATAAGATTTTATTAGTTCAAACAATCAATGGAATTAATATGAGTTTTCTTTGAGAGATTTTTATTTTCAAAAGGGAAGTTTTCGTACAGAAAAATGTAGTTGAAGATTAAAATGCATTAGAAATAAGATTAAAGGGTGGTCCAATTGTGAGTCACAGTCATTGGCCAACTCAATATGATTCTTTTTTGTTTACCTATTTGATAATTTTTAGCATGAATAGAACCACAATTGAGCTGCGCCTTAAGATCGCCGCAGACTCAATAATATTTCATATCATCCTACTGAAGTTTTTAAATTTTATTAAAGTGTTCAATTAACAAATTTATATAAAATTAAAAGTTATGAAAATGGTCGCAGAAATAAAACTGCTTTTCATAGATTTCGTCAATTTCAATTAAACTCCTTCAAAAAGGAATTAAATACAAAAATACACTTGATATGATAAAAGTGTAGCGGCTTGCGAAAACAGCCGTTCTGCTCTGCTGTATAAATTTATTTTCTTTTGTGGTTTGGAATATTTTTTATGTCTTTCTGAATTGAAAACAGAAAATTTTCGAAAAAAAAGAAGAAAAACCCCTGATCTTCAGCACATAATTTGTCACTTCTTTGTTTTAGTGTTGTATCGGCAAATTTAAGAACGAAGAGATACACAATTAAGCAGCGCGTTAAGATCCTTGAAGCCTTTTACAAAAATCTGCATCACAATTAAAATACTTTTCGACAGCATGAACGACCAAACAATTCCTTAATCGGGAGACTTGTGCAAACTATAATTTAGAAGTGATTGCTGAAACGCCGATATTTTTACGAATAGTCACTGATTGGTCGACAGCGTTATCGGGCAGTAACGTTAATGGTGTTCACTATTGCGGGTCGGTAACAGACTTCTTATGGCCAGAACTTGAGAATATGGACCCGGACAGCAGGTGCTTCTAATAGAATGGCGCCACTGGCCCCAGTGAAATAAACAATAACTCTTTTGCAAGATAATTAAAATTTCGGTATTAACCACATCGTGGCGGCGTTGTTAATTGTCCGCCACGATCATGCAATTGAATTTCGTTGGCCTTCATTTTCTAGGGATATTTAAAAGAAAAAGTGAACGTCAATAATTCAAAAGGCTGTTAATAATAATTCATTATTGTCCACAATTAAATGACAAGTGACAATTTTTTGCTGCCCTGTTGATGTGACGTGGACGTCGTCATTCATAATATGGGCAAATGTCCAGCATTATGCTGGGACCAGCTTTTTATAAATAACAAGGTTGTGGGCTTCTAAAAGATAAAGACGAGTCAGCAGGATACGATACTTTTGTGGTCCCACTAGGTAGGAAACAAATTGGCTTCACTTTCTCAGCATTTTTGATCGGTTGTTTAAGTTCGGGAACGTTCAGGATACTTGTCGAAATTCACATCTCGTCAATGCCAATTGAAAAGATTTGCCCACTTTAATAAGTCGCCTTTTCTTATTTTTCGAATAATCTATCCTACGAAATAAGCATGTTCGGGCATATTTGGACATGTCCGGGCATGTCTGGACATGGTTGGACATGTTCTGACAATCACGTTTCAACCACGTTTAAGACTTACACTTGTGATTTCAACTAATCGTAAGCGCTAAGCCTTTGACGTAATAAACTCACAAAATTACACTGAGAAAAACTGAGAAATTTAAAGAAATCTTTATCACAAAGAAAATATAACAGGACAAATAAATTGCCATCGGTTTGATACAGTTCTCGTATTCTTTTTCATAATAAAATTGTTACAAATAAAAACTGTTGTCACATTCAATTGGGCCACCTCTAACAAGAGGCAGTAAATAAAAATACCCATGAGTACTGATGATCAAAGTGTGGCGGCTTACGAAAACAGCTGTTCTGCTCTTCTAAATAAGTTGAATATATAAAACTGATGTCGGCTTTCCCTTAACATTTGGAATATTTACTAAGACTTTTTGAATTAATAAAACAATTTTCGGACAATTGACTTGTAAAAAATTTTTAATAAAAATATGAGACCTAAGAAATTTTTTTTCACATAATTTTCTCTGCTATATATTCTTTTTGGGCAACCTTCCCTTCAATACGACGACCATTTCACTGCTGAGTTTTTATATAAAACAATTGATTGCTAGTTTTTGCTCCACTTTATTAGATTGCAGTTATACGAAAGCAAAAATAAAATAAATAAAAAAATAATAATAATAATAAAAAATCCAAGAGCAGAACAAACAAATAGAAAATGGAGGGTATAAAAATCATTGATTTCATACGTTCAACTAAATCCTTTTTATGTCGTTTTAATTCTGCAAATCATCGTGACTGTTTTATTTCTATTTGCTTTTCTATGGTTTTTCTCTTCGTTTTCTTTTTTTTTTTTTTTGCAAATATTTACTTATTTTACCCACTCCCTTTTGCAGCATTTTGGCCAGCTTATTTTGTACAATAATTTAGAATAAATGAACACTCCACTCGTATCTGTTATAAATTGGATTTTAATGAAATTTAATGCTGCCATTTCTTTGGTTTCGTCATTTGTTTGTTAGTTTTTGTTTGCCAGCAGACTGCTGACGATCATTTAGAAGGTTCAACGTCTGGGTTATTGAAAAAAAAAAATTAAATCAAATATCTTTCATTACAAATTTGAAATAAATTTACTTGGCTGCCATGCAAATATGATGAGACGTTTAATAGCAGGTGGCAAATTACTGACCGAATATCATGTAGTTAATTGTATGCTCAAGGTAGCGCAAAATGTGTCAAGGGAAGTTCTTTGACAGCCAGAATGATGGCAAATTTTTTTATTGAATGAAATTTGATAAAAAAAATTATTATATTCATTCGTAAGTTTAAGGAAAATTTAACGTCAGTTTGAACTATTCAACTTAGGCAGCTGAACAGAACAGCTGTTTTCAAAGGCCGCTACACTTTCATCATCAGCAGTAATTTCTATATTGTTTTTTATTAGCACTTCTTAAGTTTAAAGTTTCTAGTTTGATATTTCAATCATGGAAAAGCTTAAGGAAAATTTAACTATTTTACTTAGGCAGCAGAGCAGAATAGCTGTTTTCAAAGGACGTCACACTTTAGTTATCAGAACTCACCTCTATATGTGTTTGTTATCACTTCTTGGCCTCAAGACTTGTAGTTTATTTTTCTATCCTTATATCAAGTGGATGCATCAGACCTCAAAGTAGCTACACACGACGTTACGAAATATATGGAACCTCGGAAATATCGGCAGTTTTTATATATATAATTTTAACAGACCTTTAGAAGAGTATTTTCAAATCAGAAAGTTATGAATAGTATTCTAAAAACTACAAACTTAACTACTCAACTGCAACAGCAGAGCAGAACAGCTATTTTCGAAGGCCGCTACACTTTCATCATCAGTTCTCATCTCTATTTTTGTTTGTTATCACCTCTTGGGCTTAAAGCTTTTATTTTAATTGTTTAATTTTTAAATCAAAAGGAGGCACAAGAACTCAAAGTAGATCCACTCGATGTTACGAAAATTTTGAAACTGCCGAATGATCTGCAGTTTTTTTTTATTTTTGATATTTTAAATGTTCGCAAAGTGTTATTAATTCAGAAATACATCAGAAACATACAAAAGGCTCAGAAAAATTCAACATCACTTTGAACTATTCAACGTAATCAGCAGAGCAGAATAGCTGTTTTCAAAGGACGCTACATTTTAAACATCTATATTTTTGTTTAATAACACTTCTTGGATTTATAGTTTTTATTTCAATTTTTCAATCATTAAAGCAAGTGGCTGGACAAAATCTCAAAGTAGATTCTCTCGATGTTACGAACAATGCGAAATCGCGGAGTCATCTGCAGACTTTTTATATAATTTTAATAGTCATTCAAGAAAGTGTTTTTAATTCAGAAAGTTATGAATAACACTCTTAAACTCAAAGGAAATTCAATTACAAATTTAACTACTCAACTTCCACAGCAGAGCAGAACAGCTGTTTTCAAAATCCGCTACACATTCATCACCAGAACTTAAAGTAGATTCACTCGATGTTACGAACAGTTCGAAACTTCTGAATCATCTGCTGTTTTTCTACAAAATTCCGATCGTCTTAAGTTACGAGTCCTGAAACTTGAAAAAATTCAAGGGAACTCCCATGAAACGCTTATAAATATTATGAAGATCTTGTCTGCATGTTTCAAAATTCTTGTGGAAATAAGTTCCTTTCCACTATATTTTCCTTTTATATGTTATGCTTTAATTATCTCAATCTAAAGCTTTTCTAGATGCGGCCTAGTAAAGCCGCTTTTAGGCTGCTCTTGTCATTATTTTGTTTTTCCTCCTGCTTTTTTAATTCACTGTTTTCAGCGTTTCTTTCAATAATTTATTTTATTTTACATTTTATTTTCTTTTCTCTGCCGGTTTCACTTAATTATTTTTGCATTTATTTCTGTGGTTCTGAAAAATCCTTACATGGAACTGGTGGCTGATGTTTTATGGATTTGGTTTGAGATTATTTTGAATGTTCGTTATTTTAAGACCAGCAGTAGTTTATCGCACGACCTGGCTATTTTCTCTCTACTTAACTGGAATTTATTGCCAAAAGATTAATTGTAGTTTATTGCCCGGCATGCAGCAGTTTGATTGCGTTTATTGGCGTGTTTTGAGCTCATTAACTTCAGCTGGCTAAAATGAAGAGTTTCATTTTAATTTATATAATTTTCATTGCAATCGTTGTGAAACTGTGCGGCTTCTTTTGGAAATCACTGTTTATATTAATTAATTTTTTTAGGTATAAAAGCAATATAATAAAAAACAAAAGTAGTGTTACCAGGTGTGTTTAATGACTCTGAGACTAGTTGGATTAAATATTTTTTTTCGGCGATTAACTCTTTATATATTTTATTAAAATCTCCTTTTAGATCAAATCATTTAGTTGCTGTTGCTGCCAAATACTAGGTTTCAACAAGGACCTTTTTAAAGACGATTGTTTTGGTTGAAACAGCTTCTTTCGACTCTAGTCTTTTACCACGCAGCCCTTTTCTGGGGTATACGCTGGATTTAACAGAATAAACTGCACAGTTTCTGGAAATGGTGTAGCCTGTGTCACTCTTTTATTTTTTATACGCTTTTTATTAGCTCCACTTATTGAATGGTGCTTCCATGCGTATGCCTATTATTATTATTAATGTTACTCATACGTCACATAGTACTCGAAAAAGATAGTTCTCATAAAGTGCACCAATTTTTACACGTTATCGAGGCATATTAAACCAAAAAATTTATATAAAAATATATTAAAAATTAGAAGATTTTTCAGAAAAACGAAATAAAAAGTTGCAAATAGATTTTGAAATAAATTTTAAACAAAAAATAACTAAAATACGAGAATTATGGTGAAAGAAAGGGTGGGCGTTTTCTACTCTATTTTTTTTAGTATCGAAGGCTCAGCCCTTTTCTTTCACAATAATTCTCGTATCTTGGTTGATTGATTTTTTAAAATTACTATAAAATTTATTTCTAATTTTTTACTTCGATTTTTTTAAAAGCGATTTATTTATTCGTCTATTTTTTTTTAAATATATTTTGTAATTTCTTTCAATTTCTTGCCATTAAAACACTGGGCTTTTGCCTACTCATAAGATGACCTACTTTCTGTTCTTAAAAAAAATATATTAAAAAAAATTATCTTGAATTTTTACAAATCCAAGAAAATGCAGACCGATGAAAATAATTTTTAAATCACAATTCAATCTGCTTTTTCACATTTTATAAATTGAAGATCTATTTTTATAAAAATTAAATTAAGGAAGCAAGAATTCTCTCACTTAGAAAACTAAGAAATTTTTTTTCGAATAATCCACCCTACGAAATAAGCATGTTCGGGCATGTTCGTGCATGTTCGGGCATGTCTGGACATGTACTGACGATCACGTTTCAACCACGTTTAACATTTACACTTGTGACTTCAATTAATCGTAAGCGCTAAGCCTTTGACGTAATAAATTCACAAAATTACACTGAGAAAAACTTAGAAATTTAAAGAAAACTTTATCACAAACAAAATATAACAGGACGAATAAATTGCCATCGGTTTGATACAGTTCTCGTATTCTTTTTCATAATAAAATTGTTACAAATAAAAACTGTTGTCACATTCAATTGGGCCACCTCTAACAAGAGGCAGTAAATAAAAATACCCATGAGTACTGATGATCAAAGTGTGGCGGCTTACGAAAACAGCTGTTCTGCTCTTCTAAATAAGTTGAATATATAAAACTGATGTCGGCTGTCCCTTAAGCTTTGGAATATTTAAAATGACTTTCTGAATTAAAAAAACAATTTTCGGACAATTGACTTTTAAAAATTTATATAATTCGATTATTTTTCGTTAAACATTTTTAATAAATATATGGGATTTAAAACATATTCTGTAATTTTTCTTAAACATAATTTTCTCTGCTATATTTTCTTTGTGGGCAACCTTCCCCTCAATACCATTGAGATCTGTTTTGAAAAAAATTAAATGAAAGAAGCAAGAATTCTCTCACTTAGACCGGATGTAAGCGTCTGCACTTCTTCCATTCACTCAAATATCCTGGCAAAAGGTAAACTAATAATAACAATATTTTATTTAACAAATTGAAACAAAAGACATTAAACATGACTTTTTTATTTGACGAAAACTAAGAAGAGCAGTAAATAACAAACTACTCGCATAAAACACAATAAAAGACGAAGACAATAAACAACTGGAAATAACACACAATGGGAAGATGTGAACAACAGCAAATGAACTGTAAAATAGCAGGCGTACAAGTAAAAGATTGTCTGCAGTGTAACGGTTTATTGATGTTTGTAAGTGTGTTGGGGGGAAGGCTGAACTTGGCTATGTAGCAGTTTTATGGTTACAAACTTGAGAGTCCATCTAAAACCGGCAGTTAACCTGACGACTTCTACTCTTTTTCTTGAAGATGATAAATTTTATTTATACTTTTTCTCGTGCACATTTTATTAACACACAAAACAAACGAAACAAATAAAATGGGAAAATAATAATAAAAAGTTTAGTACGAAGCCACTCAACAAAATAGCAGCTAAACACACTCGTATGAGGGAAATAAAACTAAACGAATGAGAAGAATATAAAATAAAGGACTCTACAATCTAAATGATTCTCTATATTCTATTGCACAATGGGCAACAGCTGGCCCACTACACAAAGAAACACATGCCAACACACTCACTTGTGCTGTTTTATTTCACATCTCTACACACGCTCAAACTTGTTTTGAGCAGCTTTTGAATGTGTAAATTTCTATTCCCATTTTGTTGTATCAGCACAAAATGAAAATACGATTCATATGAAATGGGTTATCCACCTTTAACAACCAGACGTCATGAGGGATTCTTTATTGTCTAGTTCAAGCACAAAATTATATAGAACTTTTTTTATATTTTTTTGTTATTTCGTCAATTTTATTTTTATTTAAAAATGTTGGGTTATTCTCAAGCTGCACAGCCAACACTGTCAGCTACTGGAATACGGAAATGAAAAATGATATGAGAATGACTTCTCTACATCTCCACTCAAGGAAGGTTTGAGACTCCACTAAATTCTTAAGGTCTCTAAAACTGGCAGCTGTGGAATCCAGACTCAATCGTAAAGCTATTTTAGGTGACCTGATAAAAAATCGTTAACAATTTCAAGCAGCAAATATGTTACATCGTTAAACCGCTTTTCATATATGGAACACCCCATACTTTTTTATAAATTTATTTCTATAATAAGAACTAATTTAGTTCCATTTGCTATAACAGCATATTTTTTAGTTTAAGAAAAAGTTACAATTTTTTTTAGCATTTTGTTCACTTTCATGTACCACAAAATATTGCAGTTATCCAACCCTGGATTCGAAGTTTTGTTTTTTTTTTTTTGATTTTGAAACCCAATTTGTTTTTCCTGAATTAAAAATAAACTTTTAATTAGTAAAAAAATCAACTTCAGTTGTCTTTTTTGATTACTGTTATGTAAAAAAAAAATTATTTCAATTTCCCATCCCTGAAAGTAAAAATTTATTATTTTCTTGATTATTTTTCACCAGTTTAAGTAAAACTTAAGATATAAGTTGTTACATCTACTACAAAATACTGAATATGCGAAAAAACGTTTAATTTCCTACCCCTGGAAGCGAAATTTTTATTCTTAAAATTTTTTGTTATCCAATGCAAATCTTTATGATGTATAAAGCGTTTTTATTTAAGAAAAACGTTTAAATTTTAGTTCTAACATGTAGTACTACAATATACTGAATGTGTAAAAAAAATTAATTAATATTTTCGCATCCCTGGGAAAAAATTTATATATTTTTAGTTTTTAGTAGACAATTGAGGCTTCCCTAAGCATGAAATAGGTTACATTTACAAACAATCAAAGAAATAATTGGTTTTTGGTATTGATTTTGCTTCGAGAAATAGGTGTAGGCTTCCCAGCTCTGAAGCCATAGTTTTCTGAATTTCAATAGCACTCCATTTAAGTTCATTTCTAATGCATCTGTGCAAGCACGAAGTCTCTAGCTCTTTTGGGGGCAGACAAGACAGACAGACAGGCAGGCAGACAGACAGAAGGACAGATGGACAGACGGACAGATGGACAGACGAACATCATCGCTATTCATAAGAATCGAGCATTTATATACTTTATGTGTTCCCATATTAATAACGAAGAAATTAGACACGGATGGCCAAACCCTTTCACTTTTTATATTAAATTTTTATTTTTATTTTTAAAAGATATAAAAATTTTTAATTTTAGAAAGTCTTTTTGCCTTTCCTGTGACGATATGTCTCATTTTAGCTATTATTGGTGACGGTTATAAAGAGCAAAAACAAAAATAATTCTCTTTGCTCTCGCATAAAAAACGATGGTTGCGTATGAGTATTTCTTTGTGATGCCAACAAGCAGCTGAATAACAATCATACGCTGTGCAGGACATTTGAAAACTGCAAAAGTTGTTGATTTATTTGACTGACATCTTCATAAAAATAATTTAAAAGCTGATGCGGATTTTAAAACATTTCCCAGTCAAATTCCATTCCCCTGAATATGACACTAAATAACTATTAAACACATAATTTTATGAACTTTTTTACAAATAAAAAATCATGTTTAACAGGAATAAATTCAAAAAATAAAAGAGCAGCAGCAGCACACCGTCATGAAAGTTAATCATTCTTCATGATAAAACACAATTATTTTAAGCTCTATTAAGTCGAAATCTGGAATGGACAAATAAGTCACGTTGAGCTTCATTTACCCACTCGCGTTGTATGCAGTTGATATGACGCCACATAAAACTGATGATACATTAAATTTAATGCAGTACAATTCTGTTGCCATTCTGCACTCCAACATTTCCATCATACACGGCGTATTAGTTTTTATGCACCTGTCAGACTTGTTAAAGAGTAACAAGTGCATGAATTTCGTGCCACATGTTGCACATTGAAATTAAAAAAAAAAAAATTAAATGAGAACACTTGAATTGCTAGAAATGCATCACTTGGCAATTTTATACAAAATAATAAGATATAAGATACAATAAAAGAATTAAATGAAAATATACGAACAACGTTGCAACATTTTTGCAAATAAAAATTTTGCAAATAAACGCGTAACAGTGGAAAGCAGACAAGCACACATTCGCTGTTCAGCTGAAGTGAATATTTGAAATGGGCAGGGCGTAGCGGAAGAGGGTATTAAATATTTTGCTTATCGCATTGTGATGTACTCTTTCGCTATCATGTAACCAGCCCTGAGGCGCTACATTATTTCAGCAGTCATCTACAATGCGAGCAAAATTGCATTAAATGACACGTAACTTTGAGTTACTTTTTATTCTCCTGCACTTTTTTTTAAACTATTTTTATATATTTTCTTTTTTTCTCTTTTAATTCTCGAATCTTTCTCAATTCTTATGATGCCTGATGACAGCCAAAGAGTTGCCAGCCCTTATTTTTTATTTAACTAAAACTTGTCTTAATTTTTTTTTAATTCTTACCGCCAAGTATTTTAAAAAATTCTTACAAAATTTTGTTTTTTTAAATTTTTTATCACTTTTCCTAGCCTTTTTGGAAATGACCCACCTGGCAACTCTAACCCAAAGTAATTGCATTTTCTTTTTAGTCGTTGCTTATTCCATAAGATTTATTGCTCTTAAGTTGTATGCGTTTTCTTCAAAGAGAGCAAAAGAAAAATAACCAGGACTTTTAATGTCATTCAACATGTCATGTGACATCAGCCACGTTAATAGACCGTTTTCTTTTTTTTCCCTGACGTTCTCATATTTTCCTTATGCTCTGCTGTTGGAAAATAAGCGGAGAATCCAGTAGAATTGAAAGGAAAATATAATTCTTTTTAACAGTCGTCAGCAATAGAAATAAATTGGATTTTGCTTTAGGCAACGCCCACAACGAGCGTAATTCTAATTGTGAATTTTTTATACATAAAAAAATTTATTTAATAAATAAAATGTTAAAACCATTTTTATAATGTTATTTTTCAGTTTATCAAGATTAAATTTATATTTTTTAAATCTCAATTTTCCGTTTCTTCAGATTATATTTTTTGGCTGTGAAATTAACGCCCCCCTCAACGTTCTAATTTAAGTTTCTGCTCTAAAACTATTTAATGAACTTACCCAAATTTTCCACTTGACAGGGCAAAACTAAAGTGTCACCGACAACAGCGCGATATGTATGACCACGTGATATAAAACGTGGTTGACTGGCTGATAAAGGACTTTGGGGCGAATTGCTCAGCGGTCGACTGTTAGTGGCTGGAAATATACAAAAAGAGATTTGAATCAATTATTATTTGAATTTATAAAATTAAAATTTAATAATTATTTCAAGCTGTGGGATTATTTGTTGAGACGAAAATTATTATTCAGGCTAAAGTTTAAACATGCGAAATTGCAAATTATTTTCTTAAATTTTATTATACTCGATATATTTATAAGTATCAAGAAATAACTTTTATTTTCAAATCGAAAAACGAAGCTTTTTTTGATCGAAGAAATTATGTCAAGACATAACTTTTATTTTATGAGAAATAAATAAAAATCAAATAAATAACTTTAATATTAAAAAAAAATAAAATCAAGATATGACTTTTTTTATTTGAGGAATAAACAAAAAAAAAAAAAAAACAAGAAATAACTGTTATGAGAGTGAAGAGATAACTTTTATTGTGCGAGAGTAGTATGTTTGTGGCGTTTCTGGACCACTTTTCCCATACAAGAAACCTTCTACTACAGCCAGTGATGACATATTGATTCTTTTCAACCAAAATTGATTACCTTTTCCTCATACTAAAAACCTACTACTTGTGACAAATATGTAAAAACAAAGAAAAAAAAAAACTTTTATTATCTGAGCGAAAAATATAAGTCAGGAAATAACTTTTATTTTCTCACCAAAGAATAGAATTCAAGAAAAAAATTTTAATTTTAAAAGGAATAAGAAAAAGTTAGAAAATAAGTTTTATTTTCTGCTCGAAAAATGATAGTCAAGTTGAGCCTTTTCTTTTTTGTAAAAAAATAAATATCAAGAAAATTGTCTAATTTTTTAATAATAAAATTAAAGTCTGTAGATAACTTTTATTTCCCGATCGAAAGAAGAAAGTCAAGAAATAACTTCCATTTTCGAATAGAAAAAAGTTGTCAAGAAATAATTTTTATTTTCTAACTAAAAACTATAAATCAATAATTTAACTTTTATTTTGAGAGAAATAAAGAAAAATAACTGTTATTTTCTGATCAAAGTCAAGAAGAAATTTTTATTAAAAACTAAATAATAAAAAATTATTAATTGACCGCAAAATGGAACTCAAGAAACAATTTTATTTACTGAGAAAATTATAAAAATCAATTATTAACTTTAATTTTCCGATTGAAAAATAAAAGTCAAGAAATGACTTGAATTTACTGCCAAAAAATAGTTTTAATATTTTGAAGACTTAAAAGAAGATCCAGAAAAAACTTAATTGCTGTGGGATATATAAAAGTCAAGAAATAACTTTTACTTCCTGATCGAGAAACAAGTTAAAAAAATTATGAATTAACTTGATTTCTTGAAAGATAAACGGCAGTCAAGAAATAACTTTTATTTTCGGAGCAAGAAGTAAATCGAAGAAATAACTTTTATTTATGGAAGTCAAGAAATAACTTTCAATTTCTTGATCGAAAGGAAAACAGTTTATTTGGAGGGAAAAATATATGCATTTCCAGAAGATAAAATAAAAGTCATGAAAATAACTTTTATTTTGTACATTAAAAAAGTTTCAAGCAATAACTTTTATTTTTTATCGACAATTAGAAGTCTTGAAATGGCTTTAAGTTTCTTTATCGAAGATTAAAAGTTAAGAAAACAACTTTTATTCTGTACATTATAAAAGTTTCAAGAAATAACTTTTATTTTTTATCGACAATTAGAAAAGTCAAGAAAGGGCTTAAAATTTCTTTATCGAAGATTAAAAGTTAAGAAAACAACTTTTATTTACTGACCGGAAAATAAAAGTCAACAAAATAACTTTTAATTTTTGATCGAATAATTAAATTTATGAAATAACTTTTATTCTGTGACCAAAAAATTTTCTGGCGAATATAAAAAAGTCAAGAAAAACTTTTATTTTCTGATTAAAAAATAAAAGTTAAAAAAATAACTTTTATTTTTTGATCTTATAATTAAATTCAAAAAATAACTTTTATTCTGTGTCCAAAAAATTTTCTGAGGAATATAAATATATAAAGAAAAAAAAAATTTTTTTTGTTCTGATCAAATAATAAAAGTCATGAAAATAACTGTTATTCTGTACACTCAGAACTTTTCAAGAAATAACGTTTGTTTCCTTATCGATAAATAGACATCCAGAAATGGCTTTTAATTTTTGGACCGAGGAATAAAAGTCAAGATAATAACTTTTATTTTTTTATCGAATAATTATATTCAAGAAATAACTTTCATTCTGTGACAAAAATATTTTCTGAGGAACATAAAAAAGTCAAGAAAGACTTTTATTTTCTTATCAAAAAATTAAAGTTAAGAAAACAACGTATATTCTGTACGCCAAGAAGTTTAAAAAAATAACTTTTATTTATTTATCATCAAATAGACATCAGGAAATGGCTTTGAATTTTTCGATCAAAAAATAAAAGTCAAGAATGAACTTTTTTACCGGGGAATAAATAAAAGTCAAGAAAATAACTTTTATTTTTTAATCTTATAATTAAATTCAAGAAATAACTTTTATTTTTAGTTTATAAAAAAATAAAAGTCAAGAAAGACTCTAATCGAAAAATTAAAGTCAAGAAAACCTCTTGAACCCTCTTTATAAAACAAACCGAATTCAATACGAATTAAAATTTATTTGACAATTCACGGGTCTAAACTTAAGCCTGAATAATAATTCTTGTCTTAAAAAGAATAAGAAATTTTTTAAATAATTCAAAATTCTACAACCATTTTCTTTTTATCTCATGAGTTAAAGATTCTTTTTTAAATTTATTTGTCTTTAAAATATATTTCAATAACATTCGGGGTCCTGAATTCATGGAAACCAAATTTTTCTATAGGAAATCTATAATTCATTCCATGATATTGATAACAGACTCTCCAACTCCATCCTGTTATTTAATATTTTTTGTTTTGTTAAACAAAAATATAAAAAAAGGAAAAGAATTCACCTGCTCTTCATAATATTTTCCTTCATGAAACAGCTGAAAAGAAATTATTCAATTTCGCTTTTTTTTGTAGCGTATCTATAACAACTTCGTTGCCAAGACATTCAATTAGCATAAAAATGTCAAAAGAATGTGACTTCGTTTCCAGGAATTTGTATTTAAAAAATTAAAAAGAATCTTTCAAGAGTTCAAGAAAAATATTTATAAACCAGCGGGCGGCAGTGCAGTTCCTTTTAAGTGGGTGTTTTTAATGAAAGAGCAGCCTAAATGTTGTTGAATTGTTTCAGGGGCTGAAAGTTGTTCTAACAAAATGTATTGACGTGTGGGTCTTTTGTAAGGAAACTTGCTTTGAAATAGGATAATAATAATTTTTTTTTATTAAAATTGGAAACTGAATATTAATTTATTTAACTGACTGCTCGTTATTTCAAATAACAGCAAAAGATATTGATTTTTTATTTTATTTCTTGTTTGCTGTTGCATTAAATTATTATTGAGTTGTTAGGAAATTTAAAAAATAAATAGCAAGATTAAAGAGACCTTTTTTTTTAAAGGTGGGAGGATAATGAATTTCTGGGAAAAAATTCTCAAAGAAAACTGGAATTATGTGTTGCCGGGGAATCGCAGGATTTGGGCACTAAATTTAAGAGAAAGAAAATCAATAAATTTAGTTTGTCTTTAAGCACAAAAAACTTGAGTCATAAGAAATGAAACTGTAGTTGAGGAATTCACATGAAAATTAATTGCAGTCGATTTGATTGCGTTTATTTGATTTACAAACAACTCCAGGAATTTAAATCGAAATAAAAATCGTCTTCCTTTTCAAATAGAACTCCTTCTTCTAAAAAAGAAAGCTGAACGGAATGATTTTAAATGAAAAAACTTTGGCTTTAAAAAACATGCAACAAAATTAACAGAAAAATAAACCATGAAGACAATAAATAAACGGCAACACAGGAACTCTTTAACCATCAAACATCAAACACAATAACGACAGCAGACTACAGACTACAACTTGTCAAAAATAGAATCCATGGGCGTATATGAGAATGATTATTTTTACTACCACAGACAACACGGCTACTGGTTGTTGTCCCTGCTGTTTTTGTGGTTGTAGTCAAATTAAACTGATTTCTATTTTCTTGAGCGACAATGAGTAGATGCAGTGTTGCCAGTATAATATAAATAAATTCAATTATGGTAAACATTAAAATACAGTATTTTATTACACAAAAAGAAACAACAAACTATATTTCCCAACTAATGCAATGATTTCTTGTCATATTTTGCGGACTTTAAATATATTTTATTGGAATAACACTATTTAAGAGTATTAAATATATGAAAGCGGCTACACTGGCGTTTGAAGAGAATTCTACTACAAACAACAACTCTTGGTTATTGAGTTGGTAGTGTCGTTCTAAAAACAATTAAGTAGCTGACTACGGGGCCACAATTGCAGCCAACGACTTTTGTAGTCGGTGTTCGTGTAGCCTGCTGTTGTTATTGTGTTTAATGCTTTAGTTTGTTGCAAT
Source organism: Linnaemya vulpina (assembly GCA_963675445.1). Lineage (NCBI taxonomy): Eukaryota > Metazoa > Arthropoda > Insecta > Diptera > Tachinidae > Linnaemya > Linnaemya vulpina. Next base: position 8,267,317 of record OY776277.1, read on the forward strand.
TCTCGTATTCTTTTTGATACTAAAATTGGCAGAACTAGAAATTGTCCTCCGATACGATTAGGACAATCGAAGACAATAAAAAAACAATACATAAAGTGTCCTGATGATACAAGTGTGGCGGCCTTCGAAAACAGCGGTTCTGTTCTTCTGAGTAAAATGATTATTTAAAAGTGTTACTGACTTTCCCTTCTGCTTTAAAATAGTTATTAAGTCTTTTTGAATCAAAAACAATTTTACAAAAATTTTTTATTCACAATTGAGTTCAAGTATTCAAGTAAATTTGAATAGAAACTACAAAATTTAGATAAAATGAATACATTCTTTTTTCAAAGTTGACTATAACCCTGGCTAATTAAAAATGTAGTAAAATTGGCTGCAATCGATTGATTGTCCACTTTGATTTCAATACCAAAAATTTCAAATTAATTTTAAAAAACTGGGAGCATATTTTTCTAACGGGTCAGCCACTTGGCTTATTTCCCCACTTGTCCTATAATGCTAATTAATTAATTATATATATTTTTTAAATCTTTTTGCTTTAAAATATCACAAAAAAAAATATCTTCGCTTTTCATGTGTCACAATGAAAAGTGTTTTCCTTTTCTACCCGTACAAAGAAAAAACAAAACGTTAACGCTTCTTTCCCAGTGACCCATTTTCACCAAAATGAAAATGATAAAAACTTAAAAAAGAAACGCTAAAATATGTAAATTAAAGCACCAACAAACAAAAAAATATTGTGGTAAACGAAAAACGTTAAAACAATAAACCACTTTGACTATAAAACATGACACAGACACACACACACAAGCGCAAGAATAAGTAGAATAAAAATTTTTTATTGTTCATATTTTCATATTTTCTTCCATTCTTCTTCTTCTTCTTGGCGGCAAGGATACTCGCAAAATTAAGTGGAGCATCAAACGCCATACAAAATAACAATTTAAAAAAAAGACTTTAAAAAATTCCTATTTTTTATATTTTTATGTGCGGATATTCAGCAAAATTTTATGTTGGATATAAAACGGCTTAAGAAAGTATTCAGTTTTGAGACAGAAGTTTGAAATATTTTTAAAATATGTTTCCATATTTTATTTTCTGATTAAAAAATTACAGTCAAGTTGAGTATTTAATTTCTTGTAACTAATTAAAAATCAACAAAACACTTTAACTTTTTGATAATAAAATTGAAGACCGAATGCAACTTTTATTTCCCGATCGAAAGAAGAAAGTCAAGAAATAACTTTCATTTTCGAATAGAAAAAAATTTGTCAAGAAATAATTTTTATTTTCTAACTAAAAACTAAAAATCAATAATTTAACTTTTATTTTGAGAGAAATAAATTAAAATAACTGTTATTTCCTGATCAAAATCAAGAAAAATTTTTTATTGAAAATAAAAATAAACAAAAATTTTTATTGATCGAAAAATAGAAGTCAAGAAACACTTTTTATTTTGTGAGAAACAATTAAATATCCAAAAAACAACTTCAATTTTCTGATTGAAAAATAAAAGTCAAGAAATGACTTTAATTTACTGCCAAAAAATAGTTTTAATATTTTGAAGACTTAAAAGAAGATCCAGAAAAAACTTAATTGCTGTGGGATATATAAAAGTCAAGAAATAACTTTTACTTCCTGATCGAGAAACAAGTTAAAAAAATTATGAATTAACTTGATTTCTTGAAAGATAAATGGCTGTCAAGAAATAACTCTTATTTTCGGAGCAAGAAGTAAATCGAAGAAATAACTTTTATTTATGGAAATCAAGAAATAATTTTCAATTTCTTGATCGAAAGGAAAACAGTTTATTTGGAAGGAAAAATATATAATTACATTTCCAGAAGATAAAATAAAAGTTAAGAAAATAAATTTTATTCTGTACATTATAAAACATTCAAGAAATAACTTTTATTTTTTATCGACAATTAGAAGTCTTGAAATGGCTTTAAGTTTCTTTATCGAAGATTAAAAGTTAAGAAAATAACTTTTATTTACTGACCGGAAAATTAAAGTCAACAAAATAACTTTTAATTTTTGATCTAATAATTGATCTCAAGAAATATCTTTTATTCTGTGTCAAGAAAACTATTATTTTCTGATTAAAAAATAAAAGTTAAAAAAATAACTTTTATTTTTTTATCTCAAAATAAAAGTCAAGAAAATAACTTTTGTTTTTTGATCGAATAATTAAATTCAAAAAATAACTTCTATTCTGTGTCCAAAAAATTTTCTGAGGAATATAAAATATAAAGAAAAAAAAATTTTTTTGTTCTGATCAAATAATAAAAGTCATGAAAATAACTGTTATTCTGTACTCTTAGAACTTTTCAAGAAATAACATTTGTTTCCTTATCGATAAATAGACATCCAGAAATGGCTTTTAATTTTTGGACCGAGGAATAAAAGTCAAGATAATAACTTTTATTTACTGATCGGAAAATAAAAGTCAAGAAAATAACTTTTATTTACTGACCGGGAAATAAAAGTTAAAATAAAATTATTATATATAATATAAAAGTTATTTATTTTTTTATCGAATAATTATATTCAAGAAATAACTTTTATTCTGTGACAAAAAAATTCTCTGAGGAACATAAAGAAATCAAGAAAGACTTTTATTTTCTGATCAAAATATAAAAGTCAAATAAATAACTTTTATTCGGGACATTAAAAATTTTCAAAAAATAACTTTTATATCTTTATCGGAAAATAGAGATCCAGAAATTTCCTTAAATTTCTTGATCGAAGAATAAAAGTCAAGAAAATAACTGTTATTCTGTGCACTAAGAAATTATAAAGAAATAACTTTTATTTCCTTATCAACAATCAGAAATCAAGAAATGGCTTTAAATTCCTTGATAGAAGAATAAAAGTCAAGAAATAACTTTTATTTACTGATCTGAAAATAAAAGTCAAGAAAATAACTTTTATATTTTGATCGAATTATTAAATTCAAGAAATAAATTTTATTATGTGAGCAAAAAATTTCCTGAGAAGAAAGACTATTATTTTGTAAAGAAAAAATAAACGTCAAGAAATAATTTTTATTTTTTGATCTCATAATTAAATTCATGAAATAATTATTATTATGTGATAAAAAATTTTTTCTGAGCAAAATAAAAAGTCAAGAAAGCCTTTTATTTTTAAAAAATATAAAAGTCAAGAAAGCAACTTTTATTTACTGATCTCATATAAAAGACAAGAAAATAACTATTATAACTTTTATGAAATAACTTTTATTGTGTGACCAAAAAAGTTTTCTGAGAAAAATAAAAGTCTTTTATTTTCTGATCAAAAAATAAAAGTCAAGAAAATAACTTTTATTTACTGATCGGAAAATAAAAGTCAAGTTATAATCGAACTCGGAAAATAATCGGTGGAGTTGTAACGTAATCACTCGTTGAAGCGCGATTTCTCTTAATCAGAATTAATCGAACAAATAATTTATTTCTTAATCCTTCTGCACGAGCACACACATACTAACACACACATACATACAGTATCTAAAAAGCCTTTGTTTCATGCCACACTTGCCTCATGTTGTATCTGTTTCTAGTCACACTTCCTGCCACACCATTTGCCCTCAAGTGTTTCCTTCTTTTGGTTTCAGTATTTTCCAAATAAATTTTATAAGATTTTTGCGAGACATTTAATTTAATTTTCCTAAATATTTAACACACTTTTATAAAACCTTAACAAATAACTTCCCAGGCATTAAAGCACACAATTTTCTGAGCCATTTTGAAAAGCCGTTTAACAAACTTTAACCATAAAAGCTGCAGCCATTAATTTATTTCCTTTAGCAGTCGCTGAAACTGGATCAAATGGAAATTTAATGCCAATTCATTATTTTATTTTGCAGTTTTCCTCAAGTAAATATTCCGCAATTTCCTCATTTTGTCGTAACAAAACGAAAGAAAAAGCTGCAGTTGCTATCTGTCACATGTGCAATGCATTCACACACACACACACTCACATATACATACAGAACCACATAAGAGCGCTAACGAGCTTGAAGTGCAGTTGACACAGAAACTGACAATAAACAGCAGCCGCATCAGCATCAGCATCAGGACATCATGCATGCAGCCGAAGAGCATCAACTATTTCTTGGAAAAAATAAAAAAATTTTATATAAATATTTTAGTCAATGATTTCTAAAAGCTAAATGATTTCCTTTTGCACCTTATTTGCTACTAATTTATCCACTTGACGGAATCATTTCACATGGAATAAAAGCAGCCGAAGCTTTTACATCTGAATGGAGCTCTTGAGAAAATAAAGTGAACGAGAAAAGTGAATAAAGAAAAACAACCCGCACTACAACTACAAACACGTGTAAATGTTGTTGGCGAGATACAGAATATATTTCAACAAGAACTATATGCAGAGGTAAAAGAGCAGTTACAAGTGGCCTCTTCACAGGGCCTTATTTACTTGATGGCAGACATGGAGATTTGATGTCGAAAGTACATTTTGAAAGCACTTGAACTGCATGTGGAAAATTTTTAAAACGCTGAATTATTATTAACATAAAAAGCTTTCTCTCTCTCTCTCTCTCTCCGTCTCTCAAACGCTGTAGTATTGATATAATTCTCGTATACTATTTCATAATATTATTAACTTGTCCGACCGCTTCATAAGATCTTCTCGCTCCTCTTGAGCGCCATATTTAACTTGGAGCAGCTCAAATCGAACGTCCATCAACACTTTTCTCACTAGTCTTTTTTCGCAGAGTAAATTTTCCTATTCTTGAAGGCTGTGCCGAATCTTATATACCCTACAGTAAAGTACGTCTGGCGTTGCATATATTTTTAAGCACCAGTTTTGTTCGTCCGAAGTTATGAAACAGTTTTAGTTACCAAAAGAACGTCAGTTGCCTTTTTGGTTACTTTTAGGAATAAAAAAAAAAAATAATAATAATTTCCCACCCCTGGATATAAAATTTTAATTTATTTTAACTTTTTTTACCACTGCAAGTCTGCATGCTGTATAAAGCGGTTTTATTTAAGAAAAATTGCAAACTTTTAAACATTTTGGTCACCTTCATGTACTACAATATATTGAAGTTGTCCAACCCTGGTCTCGACATTTTTATTTTCTTAGTTCTTGACATCAAATTTGTTTCCTGTATTATAAAATAGCTTTAGTTAGCAGAAAACAACGTCAGTTGTCTTTTTGGTTACTTTTATGAATAGAAAAAATATATTAATTTCCCAGCTCTGGAAACGATATTTAAACTTTTTCACCAATGCAACTCTTATTGAGGCATGAAATAGTTTTATTTAAGAAAAACTTAAAGTTTTTAAACATTTTGGTCACTTTCATGTACCACAAAATATTGCAATTATCCAACCCTGGAATCGAAGCTTTGATTTATTTTATATTTTTAAACCAAACTTGTTTTTCCTGAATTAAGAAGTACTTTTAATTAGTTTAAAAAAATACGACGTTAGATGCCTTTCTGGTTACTTTTATGTATAAAAAAACATAAATTTCCCACCCCTGGAAACGAAATTTTAACTTTTTCACCAATGCAACTCTTAATGAGGCAAAAAATAGTTTTATTTAAGAAAAACTTAAAATTTGTAACCATTTTGGTGACTGTCATGTAGTACAATATATTGTATGTACCAAAAAAATGTTCAATTTCCCAACCCTGAAAGTGAAATTTTAATTTTTTGTTTGTTTTTATTATCAATGCAACTCTTCATGAAGTATAAAGTCGTTTTATTTAAGAAAAATTTAAAATTTTTAACCATTTTAGTCACTTTCATAAACCACAAAATATTGCAGTTATCCAACCCTGCTGTCGACATATTAATTTTTTTTAATTTTAAAACCAAATTTGTTTTTGCTGAATTATAAAAAATTTTTAATAAGTAAAAAACGACTTTAGTGGTCTTTTTGTTTACTCTTATGTATAAAATAATTTCAATTTCCCATCCCTGGAAGCGAAAGTTTATTATTTTCTTGTTTTTCTTACCAGTTTGAGAAAAACTTAAAGTTTTAGTTGTTACATATACTAAAAAATACTGAATGTGCGTAAAAAAACTTCTAATTTCCCACCCCTGGAAGTGAAATTTAAATTTAAAAATTTTTTTTGTTTTTGTGTCTCACACAACCGGCATTTTAAATTCTTTGCTTTAAAAAGATACTTTGGATGGGCATTCAGGGGAATGAAAGGGACTCATGATAAGCAAAGCACCGGAGCTGTTGGCTGAAGTACTGAAAATAAGACTAAGATGGCGCAGATTTGGAGTCCTACTCCCCACTTAATCAACGAGTCTTTTTAACCTCTACCAGTGCGATTTACCGGCTTATTTTTACCAACGTATCGGGGCGAAGAAAAGGGCTGTAATGAGCTATTTTAATAGATGATTGTATCAGTGGCTTTTGGTACTGTACAGGTCTCAGGACTCTGGCTTCTTCATTGAAACACTCCAGCAACAGTTGATGAAACCATTCACTAGTGCGGATAAAAAAAATTTCAATCTTAAATTCATGGCCGACTTCAGAAACGAGCCCGGCATCATGGGCTTCTTCTTTTACGAGTTCTCTACTTCAGTCAATGTTCATTTTTAATAGGCCTTTAAAAGGGCCTGCTTTTTGATCAACTCGTGCTATTTTTTTAACATGAAATTGAAGTTTGATGCAGTGCTAAGAACTGCACGAGTAGTTTCAGGTAGTTTTGTGTATGTGTGCGTATGTCTGCGTGTGTGTGTGAGAATCATTTTAATATATTCAAATGTGTGCTCTGTACTCCCATTCTGCGCTCTATTGCAAAAGTTTCTGTGTACGTGTGGGTGTGTGTGTGTGTGTGTGTGTTCTTCAAAACTAGCCAAAATCTAATTTTGCCGTCAATTTTCAAAATGAAGTGCATTCATCAATACGCTCCTCGATGCCTTCAACTCAATGTAAATGCAAATGTTTCGAGTGCGAAATATAAATAAATTTCGTTAACTTAAAAGGATACAGCAGTAACAAGTACAACAGAACACACACACACACAAACACACACACACATACACTTTTAATAGTATTCCTTAGCATTAGCTGGCATATACACTTTCACATGAGCAAATTGATGATGATCATCATCGTCAGGAGTGTCTGAGGAACAGCGTATTGAAGTGAAAAAGCTGCTTAACATTTTCAGCTTTTTCCTCAATAAATTTCTGTAGCAAAGAAACCAGCAGCCAATGAATTACTTGAGAAAAAAATGGAGAAAAAAAAAGATGGAACAACATAAAAGTCATTTCACCAAATTCAAATTCTAGTCGTACAATAAAAACACCCACAACAATTCATTGTGTGTCACTGTACGGATGTTTATGTGGTTGCACACGTTATCAAGACGCGTTTAGAGCGGAGGAAATCTACACGGAGAAAATATTTTCAATCACACAGAAATTTGTGTTGTAAAGAGACCGGTCTTCATTTTTACTAGTCTATTTATCATAGCAAATATATAACTTGTTCTTTTAGTTTTTTCTTATTATGCCTCAACTTCTGGCACAACGTTGTTTTCTGTTGTTAAAAAAGGTGCAACATATCTTGCACTTTTCAATAGAAAAGGGCAAAAAATGTGATTTGACTATTTCGAATATATTAGAAATTTATCCAGCATCTCCTACGAAAAACTACTTCTGTTATAAGACTCCTCCCAACTGCCATTTTTAAAGAAAAATTTTTAAAAATGTTACACGTTTTCTAGAAAAGGAAACGCCATTATATTATCAGTTTGAAATTTATTTAATTATTTATTTACGTGGCTTCAGAAAATTCTCAGATATTATATATTAAATTTTAGGGTCACCCATTATCCATCTACCTAGTGGACTTTTCGCCATGTGTTAAATACATTTGAGTCCATGTCGATGAAAGGTTAAATGTGCCGAAAGCATGGCCATTGTTTCTACGAGTGTAAAGAAGAAATTTGCGCAGTCAGTTTTTTGCAGACTACAATCGGCTGATTTTAAGTCATGACTGAGGACAGCACTCGTATAATATGCAACTGATGCGGCAACTGAAGGTAAACACTTGCGACCGCTTAATGGGCTCTGCAGTAGTTGGCCGCTGATTATTATTTTCATCGACAAATCTTATTCAGCAAGAAGGCTAATTTCTGAGAGAGTGAGTGTATGTAAACAAATAAAATTGGAGAAATCGGAACATGACATAGAACAGCATTTAATAGGAACCGAAAAAATCACAATATTTTGCAAGTTTTAGGCTGACGGTGTCGTTGGTTCGTATTTGTTTGAGGACGACGTTGCCCAGTCCTTCCGCTTCTACGATAAGTGCAATAGGATGCTGACTACTAAATTTTTTACCATGAATTGGATGAGTAGGATAAAAATGGGGCGGGATTTCAGGTAGTCGCTACGTGCCCACATTTCATCTAAAATTTTTATTTCTATCTAAGCCATTTCAGGGGTCATGATCTTACAATGTTCTTTTCTATTAAAAAATGCAACATTTCTTACACTTTTTATGAGAAAATGGCAAAATTATAAGAATTGTGCAGGAGTTCTTTACACTTTTTCTTGTAAGATTCTGTTAAACCGCAGATACAATCCACTACTGCCTTGAAGTTCACTATATTTAGCCTGATCTCTGATCCAGTTATGGAAAACTGGATGGTTCTTATGCGCTCCATCCAAACAAGCTGTTACTAATATATAAACGATGTTTTATTCCATAAATAATGGCAAATAAAAAAAGTGAATAGTATTTCATGTGTATTTTTTTTATTTAAATTTAAAGAGACGAAACGCTCAATTTAGGTTTTTTTTTTTAAAGTTTTTAATGACATTTTTGGAATTTGAAAGTAAGGAAAAGTTTTTTAGTTGATGGAATCGATGCATACTTTAATTGGAAATCAGTTTAATGAAAAAATCACTTGATTGCTACACAATTCCTTAAGAATATTTCTCTTTATGATGTAGGACCAGCTCTTAAACAATGACTCTATCACATGTGCGGAACGTTCTATGCCGGAAGGAGTATTATTCAATATAGGAAGCAGATTGTTGTGGTAGATATACGATTTAAGTCCTCCTAAAAATGATTTATTCCACCCACTTACAGACTCTTCGGCTAGAGAACAAATTCTCTATGCAAATCGTAGAGCGGATTAGTAGCACAGCGACCACATATTAATGTGCTACCAATGACAGACAAGTTTCACAATATTTATTAACAGCAAACCATGAATACATTGAAATTTAAAACCAACTTTAGCTGTTTTCAAGATTTTTTGTATTAATCTCCTTCAATTTTGCCCAGTGTATTTTGGTGGCATGTAACTTAGAATTCTTAACTAAAATATACTGAAAAACTTTTGAACTTTTCAAATATTTTTATGCAATTTTCCACTTACACACACACACACAAGCATACACTTACCAAACACACACGCATACCCTCTCATACCTTCAATGAGAAGGTTCTGTAATAGAAGTTCGTATGCATAAAATATTTATGTGTGAATGTCTAACCGTGCGTGTGTGTGTGTTAAAATGCATGCAAAGAAATGGTTATAAAGGGTGAACCATTCATAATGCGCGCATATAATTATAAATAAATAGAAAAAGCATTTGCCAAAAGTTTTCTTAAAATTTTTTTGTTATGAATGAAGGATTTTCAAAAATTATGTGAGAAACAAAATGATCGCCATGGCTTTAGTGGAATAACTCTACCTGCTGGTCCATCTTTTTAATGATTCTGGGACATAATTGAGGTTCCTTTAGCTCCTAAATTATCCTTCGCTTATTGACTCACAATTTCTTTTTCTTAGATTCTTTAAAAAAGAAGTCCAACAGTGCCAAATCAAGTGATCGTGGCGATCCATTAATTTCGTCCTGACATGAGATAACACGTCTATTGAATTTCTCGCTCAGAAGAGTCATTGTTTCGTTGGCTATACGGCAATTGGCACCATCTTATTGGAACCACATAGTGGTCCATACTGACCACTATAAGTCTACTGTCATTCTCTACTGTTGGACACTAAAACGAGTCGAGGTTGATGGCTCTTCTGCCACACTATCTAGAGCTGTGCCGAACTTCATCAAATGCTCTCAAACGCTCGTTTTTGACAACAACCTCTAATCAAACCCATTTAAATTACATGGGTTTGATTAGAGGTTGTTGTCAAAAACGAGCGTTTGAGAGCGTTTGATGAAGTTCGGCACAGCTCTAACACTACCGCGAACATCAGACTTGTTTCATGGAGAACTTGAAAAGCGACGCTGCTTAGGTGTTTTCACATGTCCTAAGGACCCGCTCTACAGAGATTTTCTCTCAATTCTCTTGATTGTGGAAAAAGTTGTTCCATTTTTTTGACCAAACAATAACATGAAGTACATGAAATGCATTTTGATTTGAACGCCCTTTCCGGATCTTCTGCCACATAATGACGAGCAATCTCAATATTTTCCGATGAAGCAACAGGACGAAAATGTCTTTTACATTCCCCAGGGGCAAATTACGGCATTCGATATCGAGCAAAATTTCCATTTAAATTGTATTAAAGTTTCGATCAATATCGAATGCAATAATCTGGCCTTCCCGGTTTCCTAAAATCTGTTGACTATTCGTCCCATTATGCACTGATTTGGTTTATTATGAAGTGCACGCCTATTATCGGCTTCAAAAGGGCTAAAGGCATTATTCAATACAACTGTGCCGAACTTCTTCAAACGCTGCTCTTTGACAAAAACCTCTGATCAAACCGATTTAAATTACAAGGGTTTGAGCAGAGGAGTCCGGTACAACTCTACTGCTCAATTGTGTACCTCTGCGTGGCTGAATTTGTCGAACTTTGAAACAAAGAGAAGTGAAATCAAGTTGGCCAAAAAATTTCATATCAAGATGTGACTCACATTTATGGTTGGACCACCCTTTGTAAAACAAGTTTGTGTACCCAGCCAGCATTTGGATGATTGAATTTTCAGCAGTCATCTAACTGGCTCATTTTTGACTACTTTCGGTGATTGAAAACTAAGTTTTCATGTATTTAAACAAAAGAAACAGTCAAATATGACTATTCTTTATGATTGAAAACTGAAGATATTTTTTAAATCATTTTCTGAGTCATTATTGATTACACTAGATGACCAAAAAATGATAATAACAAAAATGTATTCTTGGTTAAAAAAAATAAATAAATATAAATCATTTTTTACTCATTATATGTTTAAAATATGATCTACGTGCAGGTGCTATCATTTTTTGGTAATTATATGATTGAAAACTGATGTTTGTGTTTTATTAAAACAGTTATACCGGGACTTTTATATCAAGTTGAAAACTTGAGAAGTTGAAATAAAATTTATATTAATTTAGTTTTGTGATTCATAGTGAGAAGCTGTGGTCTAAAATTTGAGACATTTCTAAAAAAGGTATTAATAAAAACAAAAAAAACAATTTAAATATATTGAAGAAATGTCAGCCAAAAAAATAAGGCGCGTAGCTGTAAAAGAAGCTAAAAAAATTATGCCAAGCAATCCTGAAGTTCAACAAGATATGGAAGAGCAGATTGAAACGTTTCCGGGAAATACTAATAGTTTTGAGGCATTATTTAACAGTGATAGATGTGAAAATGAATCATCATCTTCCAACAGTGATAGTGAGGAAGAAGATCCTAACATATGTGACGAATTGGCTAAGTGGACATTTATTGGAAATATTGGTGGCGATGGACAGACGCAGTTCCTTAGAAGTTCCATAAGGAAAGTATTTTCTGATGAATTGGCTTCCCAATTCAGTTGGAAGGGAACCAACGAAAAACCAAGCGCTGAGAAGTTGTTTATTACAACCATAGTCATAAGTAAGATTTATATGAATTTAAATAACAATATGATTTTGTATTTAATATGTTTTGTTACAGATATTTGCCACCAGAAGTATAAAGCTGAAGCGAAAGAAATTAATGCAATTCTCCAACAACACTTTGTGCATGCTAAAGAGCGCCTGCAAAAACGTAAACGCCAATGTAAAAATTAGTTATAGTTTGTATACATTAAGTTTTTATTTTCTGTTTTGCTTTTTTAACTTAAATTCTATTTAACTTTTTTTTTTACTTAAATTTAATTAACTTTAATAAATGTAATTAAAATGGAATAGAAATAAATTAATATTACAAAAAAAAATTGATTTTAAAATTATTTCACATTCAATCATAAAATGAATTATAATTATAGTAATATCTGACTATAAAATTGGGGCGAAAATGATTTTAAATATAATCAAAAAATGATTGTATATGATTTCAAATATTACCACAAAACGATTGCCAAATTAAGTAAAAAGTTATATCAAATACTCGTAAAAACTGATTTAAAGCATAAATCATAAACTATTCTGTAGGAATAGTCATTGCAGGGTACCGTTTCCTCACGACTGGAGAGTAACTTACGACTAAATAATGAGCGCATATTCGATTGTTTTAATCATCTAGAAGAGTCATATGTTACTCATTTTTGTTTAAAATTGTCACGAAATGCTGGCTGGGTAGGAGTGCAATTTATAACATTATGTGTATGTGTGTGTGTGTGTGTAAGTGTTAACTAACGTAATAGTATTGCCAAAGATTTTTGTCACCATTTCTGACTGTTGTCTGGTTGATATGCAAATAGATTTTGATGCAACATCCGCTTTAGAGTCATTCAATTTATAATTTTTTTTTTCTTTTTATTTTTTTGCTCTGCTGCTGCTGCTGCCAGAGTGTTACTGCTGGAGTAGTTGGGGGGTGTTAATGGCAGCTTCCCTTCCAGGGGTAGCACAACTTGTATACTTGCAGTTGGGAGGCAAGTTGCACTTTTTGCTTATTGCTTTTAAATTTTTTTTTTTTTTTGGTCTTCTTTCCCTCATCTGCACTGGATTGGGTTGCATGTCACTGATAGTCAATCTATAGATTTCCCAGCTCATATGCTTTTACCAACTTTTTATTATGGCGTCTGTTCAAATGAGTCTCTCCATAATGTTGTCATTGTGCTATTGGATTCAGAAAAAATATTGTCTCTCTCTTTTCTTGTTGTTGTTGTTGTTGTTGTTGTTGTTGTAAAGTGATGGTGCTAATGTCACTCAGGACACCTGTAAAAGAAGCTTAAATGCATCGCACTCGTACATGCTTGTTTACAACTTTTGGAATATATTTGCCAGCATTAGATTGAGGTTTTCTTGTTAAATGTTGAGCATGTGGCGTGTAAAAGTTCTTACTTTGTTTGTTTTTATTGTTGCAATGGAAAATTGTTGGTCTTTAAAGTACAACATCCAATAAGGGAATTTTTATTTGAAAAAAAAGTGAATAAATTTCGCTTTTTTTTTACACAATAAAGCAGTGGGAGGAAAAATGTAATAAAATGGCCGGGCAAATGTATCCGAATTCTGCATGAGAACTACACGAAATTGTGACTCTACAGCTGAGAATGTCAAACTGGGCCGACATTTCTGTTGAAGGCCAGAGGAAAGGCTCCGAACTTTAGAAATTTTCTTATTAAAATAATTTTTTAACTCTGAAATAACGACTTATAAACTAAAAACTTCAAAAGCACACAAATAATGCTCGAAAACAAGTCAACGCATATTTGGTACTTTTTTTGCTACTAGTACCTTTAAAGGGAAAAAGGGGGTAATAATTTTAAGTGGTACTTTTTTACACTCCATACATTCTCTAAACTGTAGAGCACAGCAGATGTTTTTTAGAGCAGATATTTTTTATTATTCTGTAAAGAATGTGGAATAAATTTTGGTACTTTTTGCAAATGTTAGGAAATAGAGGGTAAATTTGTGCCCCTTTTCGGCATTTTTTTATTAATAATATAGTGTGTGTGTACACACATCTATAAATAATTTCAACTCTGCAACGCTCAGTAGCACTCGGAGTCAAAAATAGTCAACACGTCTTTGGTACTCTTTCGCTATGAGTACCTTTAAAGAGTAAAAGGGGTAAAAATAAAATTCAGTACTTTTCTGCACCCCTTATTATAGAGCGTAGCGGAAGATTTTTCAGCGAATTGTATTCTTCAAAAATAATTTGACATCTTTTTGGTACTTTTTTTGGTATTAGTACCTACAAAGGATAGAAGGGGTAAAAATTGAAATTGGTATCTTTTCACACGGCATACATCGTCTAAACTAAAGAAGACAGCTAATTTATTTAATTTTTTTCTTCTCTTTGGTACTTTTTAAAATTTCAGAGGTATAATGGGTAAGATTGTACCCCTTTTTTACCCTTTTTTCTTAATAAGCACATGCATCTATATAAAATTTCAAGTCTCTACTGGACAGTAGCACTAAAAATAATTTTTTTGGAACTCGATTTCAAATAGGGGGAAAAAGAGGGTAAAATCGGTAACTTTATGTCACTAAAACTACAATATATAGACAAACATTTAAAGAGGTATACAAATAAAGTTCAAAAATAGTCCGACACGACTTTGGTACTTTTTCGCTATGAGTATCTTCAAAGGGTTAAAGGGGCAACAATACAATTAGGTACTTTCTTACACTCCAAACTATAGAGTATAGCGGAAGTTCTTTCAGCGTATTGGATTCTTCAAAAATAATTTGACACCTTTTTGTACTTTTTGCTATTAGTACCACTTAAAGGGTAAAAGGGTTATAAATGTAAAGTGGTACCTTTTTACACTCCCTTCACCTTCTAAACTATAGAATATAGCAGATGTTTTTTGGGGTACTTTATTCCTCTGTAAAGAATTTCCAACACAATTTGGTACCTTTTGAAAGTTCTCAGTTATAGAGGGCGAAATCGCACCCCTAATCCTTTTTTTCGCTTTGAGAAATAATTTCTACCCTGTACCACTCAATAGAACTATGAGTCAAAAATAATCCGAAACGTCCAGGGTACTTTTTTGCTATTAGTACCTTGAACGGGTCAAATGGGTATACATTTATTTTAGTACCTTTTTACACTCCATACATTTTTTAAACTATAAAGTACAGCAGATATTTTTTAGGGCATGTTATTATTCTGTAAAGAACGTAAATATACATTTTGGTACTTTTTAAAAACTCTCAGATATAAAGAGTAAAATCGTACCCCTCTTTAGACTTTTTTTCCTTAATAATAGAGTGCATGTGTACATACATCGAACAATTATTTTAACTCTCACCCGCTCAGTAGCACTAAGAAGGAGTTTGTTTAAAGTTCAATAGCGAATGGTTTGAGAGAGGGTAAAAAGGGGAAAAAGGGGTAAAATTGGTAGCTTTTGTTCTCTGATACTAAAATAAATAGTAAAAAAATTCTAAGTGCATACAAATATAGCTCAAATATAAGTCGACATCTCTTTGGTACTATTTTGCTGTGGGTACCTTTAAAAGGTAATTGGAGTAAGATATAAATTTGGTACCCTTTTAAGCTCCATACGTTTTCAAAACTATACCAATTAGCAGAAATCTTTTTAAAGCGCTCAATTTTGTATTAAAGGTCTTTAAATGCATGCTGGTACTTTTTACAAATTGTAGGATACAAGGGATAAAAATGTACCCCTATTCTGTAGCTATTTTTCTACACTACATTTACTTAACTGAAAATAATACTTTTTTAAAAAGGTACACTTCAAGAAACATACTTTTTTTAAGATTTAATTGGAGCAGGTACTTTTTTTCCAAAAGTACCCCAAAAAATTAAATTTTTCGAGGTGCTTTAGGCGTTCTTATAAATAAACGCTAGTGAGATATCGCCTAAAATTTTATTATTGCACAAAATTTTTTTTTTATATTATTTTAATAATTTAAATTCTTGTTATTCTTGTGTAATTCTCATTTAGTTTTTGAAAATGTGTGCTAAAGCGGAACTGTTTTGTTATACTTTTTGGAATTAGATTGACTGTCTTGAGCATAAAGAATTAAATTTGAGCTCAGGGAATATTTTTAGCTTTTGGTTTGAAGCTTTTTCAAATATACTTCTATTTGGAATAACGCAGCTAAGAATTCTTAAAATTTATACAGAACACATCTACTCTAAAGTACCTTTAAAATCTTAATATTTTTATCAATAATTCTGAGTGTTGGGACCCTTAAGAGTGTACCACAAAACATGGGTGTCTTATTCTTAGGAAGTATTTATGGACAGATTTTTAAAACAATATTTAAGCTTAACATCTCTACAGCAAAATTTGTTTTTTAATCGTGGGTGTTTTATGAAAATTAAAAGGAGAAGGGATACCCAAAATTGTACCACAAAAACACAAGTGGCGTGTTTATATATAAAATTTCATAAATAACTTTTAAATCGACTTATTCGATCTCGTTCGATTTATGGACAGATTTTTAAAACAATATTTGAGTTTTACATCTCTACAGCAAAATTTCTTTTTAATCGTGGGTGTTTTTTGAAAATTAAAAGGAGAAGGGATACCCAAAAGTGTACCACAAAAACACAAGTGGCTTGTTTATGTATAAAATTTCATAAATAACTTTTAAATCGACTTATTCGATCTCGTTCAGTTTTAATCTGAAAAGATTTTGCCAAAAAACTATGAACCTCTTTGAATCTTGTGACTTATTTTTACTCTCAATTCGAGGCCACTGCCCGTCCATTGCCTCGTGCATATGGGATATAAAAAAGAAATTCTCTTAGTCTAACCCACTGTTCTTTTTCCCCGCCCAAAACCATAAAGCCGATGCGTTAACATGCAGATGCTGTGATTTTCTTCTTTTTTTTCAATTTGTTTGCTTGTTTTGTGTGAGTGGATTCTCCCTGTGCTGCTGCAGAGGACATGATTTTCTAAAACGCATCTAATTTGCATATCATTATTTGCACTACAACACCTTTTTCCATGTTATGCAGATTTCTGCTGTTGTTGCTGTTGTTGTTTATGTTATTTTACACTGCATACAAGAATAATCTGTAGTGTTCGATCTGATTCTCAAAGTGGTTGTTATATGCAAAATTTCATCAACATTTAATTCCACAATATCTCTATCATTATCCTCATCACTACCTGAAGCATCATCGTCGCATCTGCATGCAATAATTTAAAGCTGAGCTTTTTTGCATAACAAATGTTTTGACTACATTCACCCTTTAATCTAAGCAATATGTGTGTTTTTCATGGGAGTTATTCTTCTTTTTTTTCTGTTTCAATTATCCTGTTCTTTTTCATGGTGCGATAAAAGGAGAAGAATGTGTTGGCGTTTTGAGAATGTAAAATTGAAGGACTTGGTACGTTTTGTAGATGTAAATGTAGAGGGAAGTTGGTGGGAATAAATTTTATTAAATATTTTCTTGAAATTTCAAAATAACTTTAAAAATAAATCTATTGAAATCTGTGGCTCTTTTACCAAATTATTAGTGGAGTTCGAAGTAATTCGAAATCATGCGGCATATGTATTGAGATCGAAAGCCCACATTCACAATCGTTGCATTACGCAAAATGGTTGTTCACTGAAATATTTTGGACAAGAACACTTTTCTGTTGCTTTTGTTAAAATGCCTTTTCATTTTTCCAACCTTGAAGTATTAAATACAATAACAACAGCAGGCTACACGAACACCGACTACTAAAGTCGTTGGCTACAATCGTCGCCTCGTAGTCAGCTACTTAATTATTTTTAAAACGCCACAACCAACTCAATAACCAAGAGTTGTTGTTTGTAGCACAATTCTCTTCCAAGGCCAGTGTAGCCGCTTTCATATATATAATACTCTTAAATAGAGTTATTCCAATAAAATATATATTTAAAGTCTGCAGTATATGACACGAAATCATTTCATTAGCTGGGAAATTTAGTTTTGTAGTTTCTCTTTGTATATTAAAACAGCATATTTTCAAGTTTAAAATGACTGAATTTATTTATATTATACTGGCAACACCAAAATAGAAATTAATTTAATTTGGCTACAACTACAAAAATAGCAGGGACAACAACTAGTAGCCGTGTCGCCTGTAGTAGTAAAAGTAATCATTCTCATATACGCTCATGGATTCTATTATTGATCAGTTGTAGTCTGTAGTCTACTGTCGTTATTGTGTTTAATGCCTTAATGACTCTAAAATATTTTCAATTCAGCAAAAAGATTTTAATTTATCAAATTTAAAGTAAGAAATGTCAGATTTTAATCTACATGTTTTGTTTTTTTTGTCAAAATTCACAATAATAAACACAATAATAGTAATATGAATATGATATGAGATATGAACTCCATAAGATATTAAGTCCTTAATACGACCTTAAGACAGATAATTTTGTCTTAGAATAATTCACTTCATTTTGCTATTTTCCAGCTCGTATTTATTATTCCAACACAAACTTGTTTTGATTAAATTTATAAATTTAATGCGATAAATTTAATGCTTTAAACTACAGACGACTTTTAATTCAAATAGAAGAAGTGAATAGAAAAAGGAGTGAATAGAAAAAGAAAACCAACACCAAATCAAATGTTTTTCTATTTTTGCAACTGAAATTTTGTGTGCACAAATTCAGATACGCTCTGGCAGGTTGCATAATATTTCAACAGAGAAAAGTGTTAACCATCTCCGTTTGTATCTACTCTCAAGATTTCCTACCAGAATATTTTATAAATGCAACGAGTATCCGAGTAAAACAAGTAAGATATTGTATTAAAAATACTTTTTTTTTTGTTTATTTTATAAACCAGAATCTATGCAAACATATTAAACTTGTTTCTCTTATTTAAACGTAGAATTATTATCTCAAACTTCTGCTGCATATAAATTCGGTTTTGCCAAATTTTGCATGAACAAGTCGGATATGTGCTCGTCTCAAATCTATATGTTTATGCAAGTGTGTAATTACAACAACATGGAGAATAAATAGAACGAAACAAGACAAAAATTTCCAAAAAAAAAACATGTGCATATTTTTGCATTTCATATACCTGAATGCATGCATAAAAATGTGTATTAGATTGTTATAAATGGGAGCCTGAAAAATGCTTCTAAAAAAAGTATTGCATATTTTTAGGCACTTAACCCTTTAAAGGCATAGAATAAATCACAATAAATTAGCAGAAACAAACTAAAAGTATCATTCACAATCGATATTAATTGGATTCATTTGAGGCACGGTCACACTTGGCAAATATTTGACTTAAAAAGTGAAACCACTAAATAATAATGAAAATTGTATTAATTGAAACGCGGCTTTCTTAAGTTAAACAGTTCCATATACAATTAATAGATGGCGTTATAGAGTCCAATATATTGGAAACTTTTTATCTTGGAAAACTTTGGTAATGTTTTTTAACAGAAAATTTTACAATATTTTTTTTGAATATGTTTTGTTGTAGACCTTTTTGAATAAATTTATCAATATTTTTTAACAACAGAAAGCCGAAAGTGAAACTCTTTTAACTTGTATGACTGCCTCAAGCAAATTTAAACTGTTAAATAACTGAAATTCGAGATATATTTAAGTTTACTTCACATTTTGAACAGACATCGTACCCCTACGAAAATAAAAACCTGATATATAAGCGAAATCGTCAAAAGCCCGAGAGGAGTGTATGAACATTGAAAACAATTTTAATTCAGTAAAATATTACTTTATATTTTGAACAGACCTCGTACCACTAACGTCAATCAAATCGTCAATACATTATTCGTGACGAGTGCATGACTATTTAAGATATAAATGTTAGTCCCATAAAATATTACATTGTATTTTGAACAGACCTCGTATCTCTATGAATAATTAAAGCTACTAGATAAGTTAAACTGTTAATATATGATAACGTCCGA
Organism: Linnaemya vulpina; assembly: GCA_963675445.1. Taxonomy (NCBI): domain Eukaryota; kingdom Metazoa; phylum Arthropoda; class Insecta; order Diptera; family Tachinidae; genus Linnaemya; species Linnaemya vulpina. Next base: position 8,287,059 of record OY776277.1, read on the forward strand.
GAGCAGAGTTTGAATATGGAAAAGAAGTTGGACTCAATAGAATTTCACCTTATATTTTCAACAGACCTCGTACCTCTACGACATATTAAACCTACTTATCAAGAGAAATTTTCAATATATGATTATATTCCACAGGAGTGCATGAACATTTAATATATAATACTTAATCCTATAAAATTTTACATTGTAGTTTGAACAGACATCGTATCCCCATTAAAATTAAACCTGCTAAAAAAATTTTATTGTTAATATATAATAATGTTCGAGAAGAAAAAAAATTTAATCAAATAATATTTCATCTTATATTTTGAACAGACCTCGTACCCCTATGAAAAATTAAACCGGCGTAATAAGTGAAATTTTCAATACATCACTATTTTCGAGAGGAGGAGTGAACGAACATTTAAGAAATTTTTAATATAGTGAAATATCTCTTTACATTTTGAACAGACCTCGTACCCCACTGGAAAGTTAAACCAGCTAAAAAGCTGAAATACATTATTATATTCTAGAGGAAAAGCATGCACATTTTATATATTAACGTTAATCCCGTACAATTTTACATTGTATTTTGAACAGACCTCGTACACCTATATTCTGACAAAACTCGGCATTTTAAAATTAATTACACTTTTGAAAACCCCACAAAGCTGTTGAGAATGTTGTAAGAAGTACTTTTTTATATGTTTCACAGCAACGAAAACATATCGTTCGATGAAACTCAAAAGGACCTTTTTCATTAATAAAATAATTTTATTTTGGTTTATATACGATTTTTTTTTACAAGTTTAAATATATAAAAAACTTCGCTGTTGAAGTCCTTTCGAATTTGACTGAAATTTGGCTAAGCATTTCATGTATAACAGCACTCGCATTCTAAACGAATGTTGCTTTTAATGGGTTAAATTCACTTTAAGTTACATTAACCGAAGCAAAAAGTATTTTTTATAAAATGTAGAACGAAAAAACTTATTTCTTAAATAAAGAGATTCATTTGCTGCACTGAAAAAGTTTATATTTTACAATTTATGCATTTCGATTTACAGTAGTCTCTAAAAGTATACGTGCAGTGTAATTCCTACAGAAAATTTTTCTGATTATTTTTGAATTGTTTTTTGTTTGTTATTATTTAATAAAAATATTCTCCTAGAATATATAGAGTTTCCTATGAGCTTAAGAACAGTCACAGGCTTCATGTGCGACCAATTTTCTTGTCGACTTCCCCACCAACTAAAAATGAAAATCTTAGCATTGAAAGTCTGTTGCGTTCAGTCGACCTCAAAGATCTAAAATACGTCTAGATTTTTCATTCTCATGCCTGTTACTTTCATAGCAGGTTAAGACCACAATTACCTCGTAATTCTCGAATGGTCACCCCGTTTTAACCACCCCATTTCTAGTAAATCTTAAATTGTACTAAGTGTTAATCATTTGTTATATGATTTTTGTTCATCACCAGCAAACTTTTTATTAAACAAATGAAAGTTTAGATGACAGCTTCTTAACAGCTGACAGTAATGCCATGCTGGCGTTTTTATAACCACCAAAATTATAGCCTGGTGTTTCTCAAGCGATTTCTATATGGACGCCTTTCAAAAATATTCTACTGTTTGAGAGATAAAAAAAGAATATATTTAACTTCATGTTCTTTTCTAAAAAAAAGTGCGACAGTTTTTGCACTTTTTTATAGAAAAAGGCAATAACATTATTTTAAAATGTAGAATTTATTAGCAATTACTACAGCATATCTTACGCAAAATTACTTCTATTATAAAACTCCTCTAAACTGCCACATTTTAGAGAAAAAGGAAAAAATGCTAAATTTTATACAGAAAAGAAAATTATTTAAAATCTATTAAAATGAGAAAGTTTTCACTTTTAATGGCGTAACATCTCACAACTTCGGCGACGGATCAATTATGCAGGCTCAACCATTAACAAGAAAATCAGATTGTCCTTCAAATTATACAAAAAAATAAATAATTTAACTAAATGACAAGGCCGAAAAAGGGTTGGCTGAAGTTCCTTTATGTCATAAAATTCACCACTCAACTTTTATATACTCCAGGAAATAATAAACAATTTGCCACAAAACAGATATCACGACAGAAATGTGAAACCCTTTTCTTTATCGTTCTGTCAAAATAAATTTCTTAAAGGCTGCAATCAAATAAACGAAAAATATTTATCGCCATAAACAAAAAGCAATTGTAACGTTTAAGAACAGGACATGTGATACGGAATACATGAGATCCTTTTCTTTTTATTTAATATCCTTCTTTTCATATTTTTGTCGTAAAGCAATAAAAAATAATAAGAAGAAAAATTTATGGATTCCAGGGCCAACGAGTCAATGGGAGTGTTTTAATATTCATATTTTGTTGTCTTTGTTGGAATTTATAAAATGATTTTCAGAGGCGTAGGGACTAATTTCGGGTAAGAAATATGGCGTTTCATATATCCAGCATTTGAGAATTTTTATTTCTACAACTCCTTTAATAAAATTCTGATATAATTCCTGATTATCATGTGAGTCAAGATGCCTTAAAAGTGATAAGGGGAGATCCTGCCTTAAATATTATTCACAAAAAGAATTTATCAGCTGCTAAGGAAACTATTTGTTCAACAGCTGGCATTTGATGTTAATAATTATAATCAAAGAGTCCTTTAACAAGGACGAAGTGATAACGTACGTTTTATATTTTAAATCCACTGCAGACTGTTGCCCAACAGCGCCCATTTTTACAATTAATTATTAATAATTTATGTTTTTCAATTTGTTTCATATAAATCTCTTAATAAACGTCTTATAATTCAGTTATATTTTTGTAAAAATATATATTTTTTAATAAATTTAATTTTTTATTCTAATTATTCGCAAAATGTTTTTAAAACAGAAAAACATGATATATATTCCAGAACACTGGGAAAGGTAATTATAAGTTTTATATATCCCACTTACACAGTAGAGCAGAACAGCTGTTTTCGAAAGCCGCTACACTTTCACCGTAAATACTCTTGGGTATTTTTGTTCAATACCACTTTTTAGGGGTGGCCTATTTCAATGTAAAACAATTTCTTTTTGCACAAAATTTTATTATGAAAGAGCATACGAGAATTGTATTAAAACGATGGCAACACAATTTTATTACGTACCCGTGTTACCGTTCGATTATTTTTCTTCCTGTCTTATTTTTATGAATTTTTTGTTCCATTTTTCTTAAATCTGTTTCTTTTTATGTAAATTTGAATATGACTTAAACTTGTGTCCCTCTATAAAAAATACCCGTTATTATTCATCATGTTTTACGAGCTCGAACTTATTAATTATAACTTAATTAAAAAGGAGGCGTTGGTGAGGTATGAGAACAGGGAAAGTTTGTGGTACATTTTCGTGTTTATTTCACTTCGCTATCGAATACGCTACAATCACTAAAAATGAAGGGGGGAGGGGGGATTTTGGAAACATGATTGGGACAATTGTTGCCAGTAAATTGATGCCAGACAAATCCGATGTCATGTTATGACTTGAATGTGAAGGGAAACGACTTCAGCATCCTCCAAGGGGTAACTACTTCAGCCAAGAGTACCTCGAAGTGGTGAAAGTATTAGCACAAAATTTCCGGAAGGTTAATTCACTAAGTCCACCGGGTAGAGCGTCCTTTGACGGACTGTCTTTGATTGTGGTTATTTAAGTAGATGGATCTCTTTCATACTTTCCTAAGATTTCAAAAAGCGAATCATTGATAACGAGTGGGCGGTAGTTTTAAGGGTTCTTCTTGGTCCCTTTTTTGTTAAGGTTTTAAAAATAATTTGAAAAACTTCCAAAGAACTTCACAACGTAGGTTATAACTAACAGAGAAAACACACCATCGTACTTTAGGACATCAATTAAAATATTATAAAGTTGAAGGCGTGGCAGTGCCTCATACATATACGAAAATAATACACACCGTGATAGCGCTAAATGCCAGTTTCTTATCGTCTTCAGACTGTATTTATTTTTTTAGTTTAATTTCATTTAAATATAGTAAAGCCCCTATTATTTATGTTATGCCTACGCTTCTGGCCACAGTGTCATTGTGGCAACTGAGATTTCTTGTATGAAAATCGACAAGTTATGACAATTGCCTGAATGGTTAGACGCACATATTTGCCCAGCACGAGGAGTACATGCTAAATGGGCTCACATAAAATAACGACTGTGAAAGCATACGCTGGCAAAAAGAGGGGACATTTTTAATAGCTACACGCAGAGAAATTATAGCTAAATTCACTGTGGAATTCTGACAAGTTGGGAAACCAGTACCCAATAAAAATAGACAAAATGAGACTAAAGACTCGTTCCAACTTATCAAATATATACTCAAACTGGCGTGACCCCTCAATACTATTGCAATTAATAAAGCATTTAAATCAAGCGATTAATAAGGCGGTTATATAATCGATTAAATAATATATATGAATAATTAATCGATTAACAAAATAATATCACAATTTTCTAGTTCAGTAGTTCAGTACTACTGAGAAAAGGAGCAGAGTTTAGGGGCCGACCCCTGCATGCACAGTGCGTTGTATTGGAATTGGGATAGGAGGGGATAGTGTTAAGAAGACAGACGAAGAAGACTAGAAGATAGAAAATATGTTGCGACTATTTTTGCTTTTTGCTATGCAGTTGAATTTTTGCTACAGGTACCGACGGAGAAGGCGGCTGTATTCCGCTCTTTTAGTACAAGACGGTGTTAATCACTGTCAATAAAATTCAGCGACCAGCCTTCGCCATTATTTTGGAAAAAGATTTTATTGAAAAAGTATTCTGACGATTTAAGAAACCTGTTACCATAATCGATTAATTATGCGATTACATTCTGAGTTTAAAAATTTAATCATATATTAATCAAAAATTTTAGTTTTATTCAATTAATATTATTCTATTTATATTATTCGATTAATCGAATAATTTTCAATTTATATAGTTTCGCAGTTTCAGAATAAAACAAAACTTGTTGAAATATTATTTAACTAATTTAGCAATTTATTAAATGAAATAATCATTAAAATGATTGGGCTTAAAGAAAATGCCCAAAATACCCTCTTTGCTCTGTACAATAATTGAAGACTGCAAAAATCTTAAATTTTCTAACAATAATTTTACGTATAAAGTTATTATGAAAAAACTAATCAAACAATTTCACAAAAGCTACCTCATGTATTATTAATCATTTTTATATTAATCGATTGATTATGCGATTAAATTATCGACTCAAACTTTTAATCGAACAATTTTTGAGTTTGTCTGGTTTAATAGTTTAAAAATACAACAAACCTTTTTTCAATGTGGGAATTTATTTAATTACATTATCAATATTCTAACGCGCAAAGAAAATACCCAAAATACCCTGTTTATTTTATCAAATATTTGCAAAAATCTTAAATTGTCTACTAATAATTTTACTAATAAGGTTTTTATTTAAAAAAATAAATCAAACAATTTCTCAAAAGCTACTTGATGTAATCGATTGATTGTAGCATAAAATTATCGACTTTAAATTTTAATCGAATAATTTTAAATTTGCCTGGTGTAGTAGTTTAAAAATAAAACCAAACATTTCCGTATATTATTTTGTCAATATGGCAATTCATTTAATAATATTATCAAAAGGCTAAAGCGCTTAAAGAAAATACCCAAAATCCCCTCTTGGCTTCATACAATTATTGACAACTGCTAATTTCTTAAATTTCCTCTTAATATTTCTATTAAAAAAAATTTTATTAAAAAATTAATCTAAAAATTTAACTAAAAATAGTTCATGTAATAGAAGAGAAAACTTTTAATATTAATCGATTGATTGTGCGATTGAATTATCGACTCAAGCTTTTAATCGAATAATTTTGAAATTGTGTGGCTTAATAGCTTAAAAATAAAACAAAACTTTTTCCAATGTCGCAATTTATTTAATTATATTATCAAGATTGTAAAGCGCGCAAAGAAAATCCCCAAAATACCCTGATTTCCTTATAGAATAATTGAAAACTGCAAAAATCTTATATTTCCTACAAATAGTTTTACGAACAAAGTTTTTATTAAATAAGATAATGCAAAAATTGAAGAAAATCCTTTTCGTATAATAGAAGAGGCATATTTTTTAATAAAAAAATAATGGAATCAAACTTTAAAATAATTCTCTAGAATACACTTTCAAAAATAGTACACAGTTTAACCTGCATATTCAAAATACTTAAACTGAATTTGACAGGTATTTTATTTAAAATTTTTCTTACAAAATTTTCCTTAATATAGACTGAAAACAAACATATTAATTTTTTTCCCAAAAAGTGGGGGAAATATTTCAAATGAGTTCTTTCTTTTGTTTTCATTAAATTCGAAGAGACATGAAATTTGAAAAAAAAACTATCGATTAATCGTCATAAGTTATTCGAATCAAAGTAATATAGATTATTCGTTTAGTTAATCGTTAAAAATTAATCGATTAATAGCATAATAAGTATGATATAAGATATGAAAGAAAACTTATAATCGATAGTCATAAATTATTCAAATCAAACGAAGATAAATTAATCAAATAGTTGATCTTCCAAATTAATTCGATTAATCGTATAGAAGTTAACCAATTGAACACCCTAATAATTATAAGTAGACGGCTGAGCGTCGACATTTCTGTTCAATATGTCTTGGAATATCATCATGAATATTTTTACTACAGAATAGCCTAATTCCTAATTTTTGAGATTTATTTTGGCAAAAAATCAGAGCACTGCGTTCATTTTACGTTCAATATTTTCGGCCTTTAACAGGCCAACAAATCATAAATATTGTATTTCCTTTACTTTTACTCTTCTTTATTCAAGGACATTCAAAAGAAAAGACTCCTGAAGTACTTTCATTAAAATCAACATGTAAGAACCTTGACTTTTTTCTAAGTGTATCTAAACTTTAACACAATAATTTTACTATCTAGATAAAAGGAAATTTATAATACTTCTGTTTCTTAAGGCCAAAATTACATATTCATTTACATAAATAAAGCCAACGAATTCAGTTCATAACAAACAAACCAAAAAGGAAAAAAACCAACTTAACAAAAACTATTTGGGCCGACTTAATACGACGTGTTCCTGTCTGTGATTATACAATTTCTTTAATTTGTTTTCTTACACATTTTCCAAACACTCCACAGAACGTTGAAACTACACAGAGATTTTTATCTCTTCAAGCAGATAACGTACAACAAGGAGAAGCAACAACAAAAACAAATGCAAAAACACAATGGAAAATAATAAGAAGAAAAATTATCTCCAGTCCTAAAATTGTAATTAAAAAGAATGAATGAAATGAAATTCCTTTTTATTTGCTCACAAAGAGTAAAACAAATAAACACTTTAATTTTCTGAAAGAAGAAAAGCAGACCATGAACCACATTTTTTTTATTCTTAATTCTTATTCTTATTGTTGTTTGGAGAACGTTGGCTTTGGCCATCGTTTACTGAAGGCCAAGAGGAAATGAAAAATGCTAAGCAAAGCGTTCAAGTGGAATAATTTGTAAGACTTTTAATTTTCCGCAAAAAATTTTCCTACAAATTAATGGCAGACGAAGAGATACAAGATTTTATGCAGCAGGATTTTACAATTCGAAAGTAAAATATAAAGCAGAGCCCATCTCCTTTAAAGGATTATTTGTTTGGCTGTTAAAAATAGTGGCTGTTTCCTTGAAACATGTTAACAAATATTTTAGTCCATAAAGAAAATCATTTTTGACAAATATTTTGTTAGTGTGGCCTGCAATTAATGGTTTATAACGCCTGGGTTTTCTATGGGTTTCACTTGGAACCAGCGGTTATTTCGAATCTGGCAACGCAGTTCTTTTTTTCTTTATATTTAATTCTCCTTCTTTCGTTGTGCTTCCAAGCGTGCACTTAATATTATTAATAGTGTTACTCCTACGCCACAGTTTGTTTATTATGGTTCATGTTCTTTTCTTCTCAAAAAGTGCAATAATTTTTACCTTTTTTCGTAGCACATTAAACTAAAAGATAATAGATAATTTTAGTTAAAAAAAACACGCCTTTTAAGAAAATGTAACTGAGAACTGGCAAATCAATTTTACCCTTAATTTAGGACAATAAAGAAACAAAACACAAGTGTTGTTGTGAAAAAAAGTGTGATCATTTTGTGCCCTATTTTTATATATCGAGAGACTGACGTTTTTTTGTAAAAAAAATCACAATTTTGGTTTATTATTGTTTTATGTTTTTTTTGTTCGACTTTTTCAAAAATTTTTTAATATTTAAAATTATATTTAAGTGCTACTTAGATTTTTGGCGAATTTATCAGCTTTTTTTTTTAAATAAAATCAGCAGTTCTAAAGAGGCAATAAAACAGACACTATCTAAATCAATATATAAATTAAATTAATTTATAAATGTAATGAAAATTCTACTTTGAAAAATGTATTTGAATGATTTAAGAAATTGATTTGAATTAAAAAACTATTTTATCCAAAAGTTATTAAATTACTTAAGGGTGATTCACACCGGCCTTGTTAATTTGTTAGTCGTTATTCGATAGTTTTTTACGTGTATTTTGTTTTTGTAAAATTAACAAATTATCGAACTGCCGAGTAACAAAGTACCAGTCTGCCAAGCTTGGTAATTTTCTTGTTACTCGGTAACAAAAAACAACAGCTGTGTTTATTTGTGTTTATATTCTCATTACTGCAAAAAAGGAAAATTTTTGCAAAAGTAAGTAATTTTTCTTATGAAGTACCAAATATTTTTTAAAGACTGAATATGATCTCTTGAAGTAACTTAATGAAAATGTGAATTTTTTAAATTTAATTATAATTTTTAATTTAATTAAACTGAATTTGGAAACATAAGATGACATAAGGATTGTCTTTTTAATTCAAAGTTATTTGAGGTCGTTTCTTCCACTTCTTCTTCATTAATGTCTTCAGGTGAACTATCTTTTAAGTCATCACTTTCACTGCTATCTATGAGTATGTTGTGAAGAATGCAGCATACGAGTATCCATTCGTTGCAGTATTTTTGACTACTTTCGTTTTGAATTCGAATCCTTAGTTCTTTTAAACTGCAAAAACGCTCTTTTAATATGCCGAAGCAGTGTTCAATCCTAACTCGGTATCTGCTATGCTGCTTGTTGAATTGCTTTCTTTTAGCTGGTTCAAATTGTTGAGAGTTGCTTCTGTAAGGCGTTATAATGATGTTACTGAGGGGGTATGCTGAATCTCCGGCAACCCATTCCTGTCCGGAAAAGAATCTTGGCTGATGTTTGTAAAGCGAACAATTTTTAAATATTTTTGCATCGTGAGTAGAGCCACTGTAGCCAACGACAACATCGCGAATTTTGCGCTTGTAGTCGCAAACCATTTGAGCTTTAATTGCATAAACATGATTTCTGGAAAAGAACGCCTCAGGATTTTTTATTGGCGCTTCGGCGAGCTTTATTTCAGTGCCATCCACGTAACCTACGCAGAATGGTAGCTCGTTGAATGTTTCCCGCACTATTTCAGAGCGCTCAGTGGGATCCGGCCAATATATATATAAATGAAGTTGCTTTAAAAATGCCTTGAATACTCTGCGAGTAATTTTAGTCAACGTTCCTCCGTCACCAATCCCAAAAGTTGACGCAATTTTTCGGATGGAGGCACTTTCTCCAGAGGAGCCTAATCGGTATAGAACAACAGCTAACTGTATATCGACGGGTAATTGCTTGCCACTACATTTCGCAAAAACGTCGTCGTTTTCTATAAGGGACAATAAGTGAGCAAATTGAGTTCGGTCCACACGTAGCATTTGACCGAACCGATTATCATCCATTGTAGTTAAAATATCGTCGCACCACTGAATAGATTTTGGAATAATATTTTCCACACCTCTTCGACATGTAAGTACAATGAGCAAGTCATCATATAGCTCGTCAATGGTATCCTCCACCAAATCTTCATCATCACTAAATACGTCTTAAAAGAATTATAAAATTAGTTCCATGTCTTTCTGATTACCTATTTTAAATACTTACCAGTAATAAATTTTATTTTCTCCAAAGAATTTTCAATTAAATTTTTTACTATTTTTGTTTTTGCACTTTCTCGAGGCATTTTTGCTTTTTAATAAATTTAAATCATCTGTTTTGTAGCAAAAGTTACCGCACTACTGAGATAGAACAAAAAGTGTGTTCACAGTAAAGTGTTTCAACAAATTACCAACTAACAAATTACCGGATTAACAGACTCGGTGTGAATACCCCCTTAATAAATCAAATTAAATTTTTTTTAAATTTAACTTTAAGATATAAAATTTTGACTAAAAAATTATTTTGATATCAAGTAATTATATTGACTTAAAAAATTAATTTGAATCTAAGAACTGTTTTATCAAAGAGTTATTAAATTTATTATATATTAAATTAAATATTAATTTTATTTCAAATTCTATTTTAAAATTTCGATTTGAAATCATCAATTTGTAACTACTTTACAGTTGAAGAGACGGTTACAACAACAATACAGTGTGACGCAAAACAATACAGTGTTAAACGTCACAGCATACAAATGTATGAGTGTATACGAGCATATAACGTGCACATACAACAAATAACATATAAATCTATTCTTTTTAAGTTATTTTTATTTGTATTGAAAATACTTAGCAAAATATCGTTGCAAACAAAGATAAGACCAAGTGAAGGTTTGCATATGCCGTCGATGTTGTTAATGCGTTTTTGTGACCAACTGTACACGACTTATTCCTTCACACAAGAAGTGGCAACGTAATTAACCATAGAAAGTTCTTTAGAAGAAGCGTAACACTATACAGTTATCAGAGGTCTTGAAGTTCTTTAGAGCGAGTGAGACTCAAAACCCTGGAAACAAGTCATATATAATTACCAACGAGGTTTGATGTTGTCTGACTCAGGGGGCAACCTACGGTATGAATGCGGTAATTTGGGCCCGGAGCTGTTTTGCGACTGTGATGTTATATTTTAGATTTTGTCATAAAATAGTTGTAGAAATTTGAGCCGAACGGCTGGAGCTCTTTAGCCGATACGCCGTTACTTGTATATGATACAAGAATAAGAAACATTAGCTATTGAATTTTTATAAAACAATTATAAACTAAAAAATTATTAAATTGCAAAATGTAAATATAGACAAGTGAAAAATGTTTCTTGTAAATTTATGCAACTGTAGGCCACTCAACATTTTTACAATTGCCGCCGCTAAAAAGTTTTGAAATGATATCAATGGCATCAGCTGGGGTTTTTTATACACGCAAATTATTTCCTAAATATTGTGCCGCAAAATGAGAATATTATCGTTTTAAGTACAATTGAAATTGTTAGCAGACTTTCCTAGCCTTTTTCTCTCATGGAAATATATTTCAGATACGTTTTTTTTTTTGTTTTCGTCGACCACAACTCAGGGGATGACCCCCTGATGTTTATTTTGATTAAGAAAATTTGTTTATTACAAAGTTATTAAATTACTAGTTACATCAGTTATTATTTTTATTGAAAATTCTACCTAAAAAATATTTTGATTTAAAAAATGAGTTTTATTTTAAAAATTATTTCATTAAAAATATATTAAATAACTGAATAATTGAATCAATTATTGATTTTATTCAAAATTCTACTTTCAAAATATAGTTTTAATTTAAAAAGTTTGATTAAAACGTTATCAAATTAATTATGAAATCAATTATTAATCTTATTTAAAATTCTACTGTCAAAAAACTATTTTGATTTAAAAAATTAATTTGATTTAGTCATTATTAAATTGCTAATTAAATCAATTATTAATTTTGTTTGACATTTTACTTTAAGATACATAATTTTTCTTATTGCGTTAAGAAAATTATTTTAATTTAAGAACTATTTTGATTTCAAGAAAATATTTTGATTTAAAAAATTATATTAATTTAAAGAATTATTGTGTTAAGAACTTATTAAATTACTAAATAATTGAATCAATTATTGATTTATTCGGAATTCTATTTTAAAAAACAAATATTTTGTTTTAACAAATTAATTTAATCAAAACGTTATTAAGTTACTAATTAAATCAATTATTAAAATTATTTAAAATTTCAATTTAAAACACATTATATTTCTTATTAAAATTATTTAGAATTATTTTAAGAAAAAATTATTTTGACTTAAGAAATTATTGTGATTTTAATCCCAAAAAAAAACTATTTTGATTTAAAAAATTATTTTAATTTAAAGAATTATTGATTTTATTCAAAATTTTACTTTTAAAAAACTATTTTGATTTAAAAAATTATTTCGCCGAAACGTTATTAAATTACTAAGTAATTGAAAAAATTACATTTAAGACTCTACGTTAAAAAAAGCAATTTGATTTAAAATTTTATTTTATTAAAATATAATATGAAATTTATTTGTTGGGTGGTTAAGCAATGTCTATATGCATTTCATTGTATAAAGGTATAGAAAAGTAAAATAGAGTCGTATCGAATAAAACTTGTTTGTTGGGTTTGGTTTGTATAAGTTTCATAGCCTGCTACACTTATTATAATGTGATTTTTTGAAATTTTTTGTGAATTTTTATAGTTAATTTATTTAACATAATTCTCAGATGGTTTTTGGAAGTCTTTTAATAAGTTGAGAAGTTTGAAACTTTGCAAAACTGTGGTTGAAGTCTACTGACGATTTGGTAAAGAGCGCCAATGAAATGCATATAGACATTGCTTAACCACCCAACAAATAAATTTCATATTATAATAGTACAATGACAATATGTCAAAAAAAAATTAGTTTATTAACAATTTTATTAAAATACTAATCAAACCAGTTATTAATTTTATTTAAAAATCTACTTTAAAATATACTATTTTGATTAAAAAAAATGGTGTTTTTTTTAAGTTATTAAACTACTAATTTTTATTTCAAATTCGACTTTAAAAAATATTATTTTGATTTAAATGTTATTTTAATAAAACTTTATTAAACTTTTAAAAAAATCAATTATTAGTTTTATTTAAAATTCTGTTTTAAAAAATATTATTTTGATTTACGAAACTATTTTGGTTTCAAAAAAACTATTTTGATTTAAGGAAAAGGAGTAGTTAAAACTGGCGCCCTTTTGTCCCTTTTGAGTGTGAATTTTTAAAAAGTTCCTAAACATATTCGAGTTTATTTTTATTTATTTATTTAAAAAAAAAAACATGAAAGCCTGCAGAGTTTCTAAGAAAGTTTTGGGGCCAATTTCTGCGTGTGCTTGTGAGTGCAAATTAGTCCACAATAGAAAGATTCTTCTGTTGTAAGTTAATTTTCGATATTTTTCTGTTCAGCCTTCAAATATATTTTTTTATTGTGCACATCTACATATAAATACCTTTTGAAATCAATAGTTTAAAATTATATTAACAAGCCTTGTATTTTTTTAAGTGTACCACAAAAATATGTGTTTTGTATTCATTTATTAGATATCGTATGAGCAACATTTTCAAGTTAAATAAAATCCCCATTTTTGAGAGACACTTCATAATAACGACACAATTTATTTTATGGGCCAGAAACAGGTCTTGGAACACTTTATTCATATCAGCCAAACAACTTATTTCAAAAGATATCCTTAACTCCTGTTTCAAATGAAAACATTAACATATTTGATTTGCCAAACTTTCTACTCTTTCCCTTATAATTATTCCCTATCTGATTGTATTTAATTTATAAGCCACTTGTCCCCAGAAGCCGCAAAATTTATTCCAAACAAAATGAATTTCTTTACAAGAGTATAAATTAAAGTCTTTAACTCTTAAGATTATGGCCATTTATTTATGGTTTGTCTGGTTAAACAAAAAATCTCAAAAGATCTAGGGAAAGTTTTATGTAACTGACTTCCAGTACAAATGACTTTTGCGGTTATTAAAGTGTAACTGACTAAATCTCAATACCAACAGTGCATATTTAATGTGGCGTAAGAGAGAGTATTAAAAACTGAGAGTAAGAAAAAAAAATACAAGAACAACAACAACATATATATATATATATATATATATATATATATATATATAAACAATAATTGAATTGGTATTACATTTTCTAAAAGTCCTGACAAGAGGTTTTCTTTTATAAAATCTAGAATATAAAACATTTTCGAAATTAAAACAACACACTTAAAGGAAAATTTACAAAACATTTAACACAGCCTACTGTTAGGCAAATTATGGTGTTCCAAGCAGTGTCTACTTTTAGGATGCTGAAAATTTTATTTTGTACTTGGCAGCAACAATGAATTTGAATTAATTTAAATTAAAACCGTTCACTGCGTTGTTATCAATTTAACTTATTTAAGTTACTTTCTTTTTACGCTTTTTTTAAATAAGAGTTTCAGAATTTCCTGGTGTAAATAACACATCTTTTGGGAACGCAGCTCAAATAATAAACAGTTTTATAAGTCGTTTTACACTAAAAGACGCACCTTTGGCTGTTTCAGTCTAAGCAGGGACATAAGTTCCAGTTTTAATTTTAAGTTTTATATATTAAGGAATCAGGAGGATATAAAAACATCTAAATGAACCCGGTCTTTTACAAAAGATGGAGTGTAATTTTATGAACTTTTAAATCAAAACATATTCTTATGAAATTCTTATGACTTTTTCAAACTATTAAATTTTAAATTTAAATATGCTGCTCAAATATTTCACTTGGAAATAACAGAAAAACAAATAAATCAACGTTTCAAACTTTTCAATGAGATTTTCAAAATACAAGTAACATTTTAAATTTCGCTGCTCCTGTGACCGTCACAGCAGGAAGACGTCTGATTAAAGCACACGAAAAGAAAATGTAGTGAAATAAATATCATTTGCCGGATTTTTCTGTTCGAATAAATAAATAAACAAATAAAAATTAGCATAAAATATTGTGTGTTTTGTTGGTCAAAATATTCTGAAAGTCTGTGAGCTTTTTCTCTGCCTGCTCCTGGCAACAACAGCTTAAGCAAATCGCTTTAATTTTAAATTTATTTAAATATTTCTTTATCGTGACACAGCGAAGAAAATGTAAAAGTTGCTATTAAGTTTTTCCTGTTTTATATTCAATGACTACCTCTCCCTACCCTCCCCCTCCCCTTTTCACCCTCTTCCCTTTCCTTTAGACGATGAAAAACTGCTTAGTTATCTTATCTTTCGTTTCTTCAGCGTTTTTATGTGTTCCTGCTGTTCTTAAATTTGCTTTTTTTATATTTAAAAAATTCTCTTCTTTTGAAAGCAGTAAAAATATATTTTATTTTTCATTTGATTTTTATTATTTAAAGTGCCCTGCCGTAGATTGTGGCAAATAGAAAGTACAAGAGCAAAAAATCATTGTCAGTATTGGAAAAAGTCCTTAGAACACTTCGAGTTGTGCCGTGTCATTGTAAGTTCAGGCCAGTGATCGCCAAAGAGTTTCAATTTCATAACTATTTAAATGGTAGAGTTTTTAGCAAAAGATGCAGGAAAAACCTGATTAATTTTGCATTTTATTGAATAGTTTTTAAATTGGCAGAAAAGTATTTATAAAAATGGATAAAGATTTCTGTTGATATCAGGATTAAGGTTGGAAAACTATTACCCTTAAAGCATTAAACACAATAACGACAGCAGACAACAGACTACAACTTGTCCAAAATAGGATCCATGTGCGTTTATTAGAATGATTGTTTTTACTACCTCAGGCAACACGGCTATTGGTTGTTGCCCCTGCTTTTTTTGTGGTTGTAGTCAAATTAAGCATTAAACACAATAACGACAGCAGACTACAGACTACAACTTGTCATATATAAAATACATGTGCGTATATACCCCTGATTATTTTTACTACCACAGACAAAACGGCTACTGGTTTTTGTCCCTGCTGTTTTTGTGGTTGTAGCAAAATTAAATTAATTTCTATTTTTGTGAGCGACCATGAGTAGATGCAGTGTTGCCAGTGTACTACATATAAATTCAATTATTGCAAACTTGAATAAATATTGTTTTATTACAAAGAAAGAAACAACAAACTATATTTCCAAGATAATGAAATGATTTCTGGTCATATACTGTGGACTTTAAATATATTTTATTGGAATAACACTAGTTAAGAGTATTAAATATATAAAAAGACTACACTGGCGTTTGAAGAGAATTCTACTACAAACAACAACTCATGGTTATTGAGTTGGTAGTGGCGTTTTAAAAATAATTAAGTAGCTGACTACGAGGCGACGATTGTAGTCAGTGTTCGTGTAGCCTGTTGTCATTATTGTGTTTAATGCCTTAATTATATCATTTGAATTGAAATCGAGCCATATAATTTTAGGGTCTACATTAAAATTCCCTATAAAAAAAATATGTAAAACTATTATTAGTGAAGCACAAGCAATTTAAAAGAGTAGCACAACAACTTCAGGGTGTGTTTTTATAACCCAAATAATAATAAAATAGTTAATGAAAAGTTTGTAAAAATATTATATTATGCTTATCTTCATTAAAAACACTTTCGAATAACATAAATTGTTCTAATATAAGTAAACAATATCATACCCAAAAGAGTACCACAAAAGAGTGTGTATAGTATTTATATAGGAAAACATACGGAATCAGGAAAAAAAACCATGTATCTACTTTATGAAAATCTACAAAAAATTTACTTGTAGAATAATGTTCAATTTATTGGCATTGATTGTCCAGAAGCTACTTAAAGGGGTACCACAATAAAATTGTAGTGTTTTCTTTTAACATATAATGAAAATTTTAGCAAAATATTTAAATTGCGAAGATCTTCATTAAAATGCCTTTTAGACCACATAAATTGCCTCAATATAAGTGAACAATTTCCTACTCAAAAGCGTACCACAAAAGAATGTCAGAACTATTTATACATGATAATATACCAAACCACAAAAGAAGTTACTCTATGAAAATCTCCATAAAAATACTCTTTGATTCATGTCCAATTGAATAGCATTGAAATTCTACAAGCTGCTCAAAAGTGTACCACAAAATATATGTTTGACCTATTTATTTATTTACTGCGTCAATATATCAATAAATATATTAATATTATGAATATCTGCATGGAATATCTATTTGAAAAGTCAAAGTTTTATGGGAATTGGTAAACAATGTCCTGATTCAAAGAGTACCACAAAAAATTTCAAGTCATTTATTTTAACATATCAAGCACAATTATTTGTATGACGTATTTTTACACAAAATTTTCTTATAAAACACGTATTTTTTAACCAAATTTTTACACCAGAATTCCCTTAAAAGTGTACCACAATATAGGTGAAGTACGTCCAAGTAAATATGTTTTGTCGTTTTATAAAAAATTAATAATATTAAATATATATAGAAAAAAATTGTTTTAAAATAATTATGATTTTAGTCAATAGGCAGCTGCTCATAAGCCGTGCAATTTCAAATAAAATATGTTTCACATCTATTTTCTATTCTATAGCTGCTGTAAGAAATCTCGAGCAAACAAGTTGCACTTTGACCTTTTATTGTAACGATACCACCAGAACCTTTGAAGAACCCTTTGGGAATCTCAGATTCTGCACAAAAAACTATTTCTTTTCCAAATAAGCTGATGCACTTGAAATGTATGCAAATTCATGCAACTTAATGTTGCACAGTAATAAAGAAAGAAATGAAGAGGAAACAAAAAATTTTATGTATTTGAAACTTTCTTTTCTGGCAGACAAATTATTTTCTCTTGAATTGATAAAATAATTATATGCTATTAAGGATAATGTCCTTTAGTGTTATCCAAGTTAAACACGATTTTCTTAACTATTCAGTTAGAAATTGTGAATAGATAAAATAGATGTTCTTTTACTTATTTCTCTCTCTCTCTCTCTCTCTCAAGTTATAACATTTCCTGTTTCCGGTTTCTTATTATTGAATACAAATAAAAAAAAGAAAGAAATTTTATTAAAGAATCGTATTCAAGATATTCAATCATGTTGATAAGAAAGTTGAGATTTAACTTTAATTAAATTAATTAAAATGCTGCGAATTGGTGTGCCAGATGGCGCCTTCTATACGCCAGTTGTGGCGGCCACATGACAGATATCATATTTAAACATCAATTTCATAAAATGTTCTTTCAAATAGAGCCCGTTTCATTGATACTAAAAATATATTTCCTTGTTTTATTATGATTTAAACTTGAGTCACACTAAAAAAAACACCCATTATCATGAAAAATTTTGTAAAATTATTACAACTAAGTTGCACCTCAGACAAACTCTCCCAGCCGTCAAGAATTTTTAATGGATAAACAAAAATTTGTCTCAAGCATTAAACACAATAACGGCAGCAGGCTACACGAATACCGACTACAAAAGCCTTTGGCTACAATCGTCGCCTCGTAGTCAGCTACTTAATTATTTTCAAAACGGCACCACCAAATCAATAACCAAGAGTTGTTGTTTGTAGTAGAAATCCCTTCATACGCCAGTGTAGCCGCTTTCATATATTTAATACTCTTAAATAGTGTTATTCCATTAAAATATATTTAAAGTCCACAGTATATGACCAGAAATCATTTCATTTGCTGGGAAATATAGTTTGGTGTTTCTTTTCGTGTAATAAAAGAGTATATTTTCAAGTTTGCAATAATTGAATTTATTTATAGTACACTGGCAACACTGCATCTACTCATTGTCGCTCACGAAAATAGAAATCAGTTTAATTTTACTACAACCACAAAAACAGCAGGGACAACAACCAGTAGCCGTGTTGCCTGTAGTAGTAAAAATAATCATTCTCATATACGCACATGGATTCTTTTTTTGACAAGTTGTAGTCTGTAGTCTGCTGCCGTTGTTGTGTTTAATACTTTGTTATGAAAAATTTTTTTTAAATTATTACAATTTAGTTCCACCTCACACAAACTCTCCCAGCCCTCAATTATTTTTAATAGATAAACAATAATTAGTGTCAATTAAAAGGAAGTTGTTCTGCCAGGCCGAGACTTTCAATAGACTATTTTTAGAGTTCTCCTCCGTTATCTCCCCTTAAGATTTAGTTATTATCTAAACAAGACTCTGCATAATTTTATTTTTAATGGGAATATATTTTCTATGTTAATAAACATACAAGACTTTGGCCAAGAGAAAACGTTTCAATGGATCAAATACAAACGCGTGATAAAAATATGTAACAACCAGCGAAATCTTTAGCCCTGCAGGATATTTAACATAAATAAACAATAAACAGAATAAATGGAAAATAAAATTATTATAAATATTTTTAAGGGGCCATATTTTATTTAGAATTATGTTTTAGATTTATTCTTTCTTATATTTATCCACTTGTTTTTCAAACAAACACACCCAGAATATATTCAGAGATATTCTTAATTTAAAAAGAAAAGAAATAATAACCAGGATTTTCGTCAGCTTTTAATACAACAATATTATGACAAACATATTAAAATAAGTGTGACAATAAGTTTTGCAGTCGTTGCTGTCACTTAGTTTTTTTCTACAAAATACGTAGGAACGTTTTACACTGAAAGGAATATCGGTGAGAAAAGTGCGGGCGTTCGTTCGACATTATTGCTGATATCTTTTCTAGAAAAATATGCAAAATTTGTTGCACTTCCTAATAGAAAAAGGCAACATGCTGCTCATTGAAAATTAAGAATTTAATAGTGTTTAATTTAACAGGGTTTACGAAAAATAATTTCTGTTTTAAAACTCCTTGAAACTGACACTTTTTCGAAAATAAGTGAAAAAATTGTACACGTTTTTCACAAAAGAAAGCGCCATATATTTGGTTAATAACTTCCGTATTTCTATTTAAGACTTATCACAAAAAAGTTTGTGTGTCTTAAGCTTCCTAACCTCAAATTTGCTTCCTAACCTCAAATTTGGCCACCCTTCACAAGCTAAAAACAATCGCTTCCATACAAGTAGACCGACTCATGAACAATTTTAATCACTAGAACGAAACCAAATAGTCGCTAACGAATTGTGTTATTTAAAGAAAAAAATGTTGCTGGTTCCAAATCACGGTTTTGCGTTGATAAGAGAAACTTTTTTAATTACATGTTTTACTGGTTTCATTTAAATGGAATTATTATTAAAAGTTTAAATCATTTTTATCAACCTTCTTCGTAGCCAATTTTTCACTTTTTTTCTCTTTTTGTTCTTGTAACTTTTATTAGTTGTGCGCCAACACATTATGGAATGCTTAAATCAACAAACTTTTAAGTTTAATAACAAAGACACACATTATCTGCTCAAACATACGCGCGCACTTTCCAATCACGCCAACACACACACGCACACACACAGCTTAACTGACTCACATGTCGCAGGGTTTGGAAATGAAGTAAAATATTAAAACAACTTAAAGGTTTAACAAAAGTTTGTTATAATTTCTAGCACAATCGCTAAGAAATAAAACAAGCAACATTGTTGGCTGGCCACAGTGGGCATACGGTGAAAATATTACACTGAAAATAAAAATGAGTTCAAACGTACTCCAATTAATCTTTAGCGGTGGCAAAAGCACGTCAAGTGAGCATTTTCTTAAATAAAAACACAGAAACCTTTATTTAATTGGGGATCATTTAATTGTGTACTGTAATACTGCCTTTAGTGCAGGATGGAGTCAATTGTTGTTGGTAGTTTTCAGTGACCAGAGCTACTTCTTCGTAATTGAATAAAGAAATTTTCATACTGTTATTTAGTCTTTGAAAAAAAAAACTTTCCCATGCCTGACATAATTTTTAGCTTTTCAACTACAAAAACGCCTTTCCCTAGTTTTATAATAAAAGAGTAGGAAAAAATATTAATATTGTGCTTATCTAAGAAACATGAACTTTCATTTAATATGAGATGCATCTCTATTAATAAACCATAAGAATTTTAAAACTGTACCACAAGAAACGATGTAGCCTATTTATTTACAACATTAACTTACATTTATTTGCTAACATTATTTGTTTACATGCGTCCCACTGTGCGCTCTCAAACAATTTCCTTACTTAACACACGGGCGACAATATAAATAGCTGTTGGCTGAATTTAAGACAGTGCAAAAGTCACATAAAAATATCAAACAGTTAACGTACGAAAATAAAAAATATTTCAAAAAAAACCTGCCGTATTGTGTTAAACTGGTATTAGGGAGGACCTTCTTCCACATCTGTGTAGGTGTGTTCATGTGTACTCAGGCACATACACGCACACATACACAACAGCGAATAAAGAAACTTTCTGAAGCGTATATTTTGTGGAAAATTTGCTGGAAAATTTCAATGAATTACTTCTGCAACATGCTGAGTTATGAAGGAAACTTGCACATGGAAACCTAAAGGATTTAAAAATCATAAACTTGCATGGCGTTGGGGGGATAAGCATGATTTTTGAACTTAAAAATTCTACTCCCACACACAAATACACGCACACATACATGAAAAGTTTTGGAAAATTTATTAAATTCAAAAGCCCGTATAATGCCGCACTTGTGAAATGGAAACATTTTCTGTTTCTTTCAGCAGAGTACGACGACTTGCAGATGAATAACACAACACCTTTAACCTTCATGGCCCAAAAGAAATATATATATAAGAAAAATATTTATATAAAATAAACGATTAACAAAAGCACTGAAATATTGTTCAAACGTGTCCTTAAAGGAATTCGGTGTACATGCAGAAGCAACTTCCATGACGTTTGTCTATCTTCGTCTGCCTGCAAACACCCCTTCACTTCTCTGATACAAAACAACAGGATATATTATAACAAATTTAAACGTGTGTAGTCGCATAAATGGGGATGCATGTGCGTATGTGTTTGTGCTTGTACGTATTTTGTACACAGAAATTGTTTAACTAAAAGTCCTGGTAGTCGTTCAAAGAAAAACAATACCAACGTTTGCTGTGGTTGTCTCTCTATCGGCGCTTTTGTATTTATTTTCACTTTTGTGTGACTTTTAACTCTTATTTAACGCTTTAATCCTATTATTTTATTATGTGAATCGGAATTGAAAAAGTTACAAACGAAAAGCTTTTGAAAAAGAATTTTGTTTAAGAAAAAAAGTAAAAGGTTTTACTCATAACAAAATGTTTTATTACAACATCGCATGCACGGGGTATAAAGACACACATGCACTCACATACATTTACACGCACACACACACATGCACTCGCATCCCTACAGAGTCAGATGTTGTTAGCATTTGGTGAGTCATCTTAGCCAAGCTGCTTTAAAAGTGATATGGGCAGCTCCTGCATTAAATATTTTTCACAAAAAGAATTCATCAGCTGCTAAGAAAACTATTTGTTCAACAGCTGGCATTTGATGTTAATAATTATAATCAAAGAGTCCTTTAACAAGGACGAAGTGATAACGTACGTTTTATATTTTAAATCAACTGCGGACTGTTGCCCAACAGCGCCCATTTTTACAATTAATTATTAATAATTTATGTTTATCAAACTGTTTTATATAAATCCCTTAATAAACGTCTTGTAATTGAGTTATATTTTTATAAAAAAATTAAGATTTTTTAATAAATTTCATTTTTTATTTTAATTGTTGGTAAAATCTTTTTAATGCAGACAAACATGATACATATTCCAGAGAACTAGGGAAAGTCAATATCAGTTTTATATATCCCACTTATACAGTAGAGCAGAACAGCTGTTTTGGAAAGCCGCTACACTTTTATCATCAGTAGTCGTGTGCATTTTGATTTATTACCTTTTGTTAGAGGTGGCCCAGTTGTATGTGATAACAGTTTCTATTTGCAACAATTTTATTATGAATAAGCGTACGAACCGTTGGTAACACACTTTTATTAAGCGCCCGTGTTGCCAATTGAATATTTCTCTTCATGTCCTATTTTTTCAAAATTATTTGTTGTCAAGTTTCTTAAGACAAACTTTTTTGATTTGAATTTTCATAAGGACAAGTAAACGTTTTCGCCCTTTATGGTGAAAAAGAATACGAGAATTGTATCAATGCAACAATAACACACTTTTATTAAGTGTCCGTGTTGGCGTTTGGTTATTTATATTCATGACCTATTTATCGGAATTATTTTTTCCCCGTTTCTTAAGACAAACTTTTTGATTTCAATTTTCTTAATTAAAACTAAACGTTCTTGTGCTTTAATTTTGTTTTTCATTTAAATTTAAAAATATTTTTTTATAAATAGAATCGTATTACTTGCTAAAACACTATAAACTCCTTTCAAGTTTGTGCAAGTAAAATAACTTCTTAATCAATTACCTGGATGTTGTTAATAATCGCTTCCTGAGAAATCGAAGATACCAACTATTTGATACTTCCGAAGTAAAGAAAAACTACTTGGCCAAAAATGACTTGAAAATTTTCACTGGACTGTCGTCAGGAATCTAAAATTGCAGCCTTCGAAATTTCCACTTTAATTGCATTAAAATTGCGACCGATTCCTTTTTGTTCGTCTTACTTTTTTGCGTATTCCCGTAGTTGTTACAATAGGAAAATAGTTTTTAGTAAAATTAATATATTGAAAAGGGAAAAAATTCTCAACAGAAATTCATAATTGCGTTAATGACTGCTTTTTGTCTACGTCCTTGTTAGAAAACTCTTTATCTCTATAATTAATCACATTCAAATTATAATTGTTATTGATTCCTAACGAGTGACTTCTTAATTCCTGAATAAAATTGTTGCTTTGGCATGAGTGTAATTAGTGGAATTATTTATGGAAAAACTAATTGAATTGTGTGGAATATGTCAAAGTGTCATGTTCGCTGTGATGGGTCACTCAATGACACGTTTTATTACTAAATTGGACTGTTTGTATGTTAAGAGAGTTGGTGTGAAGGATCCCCTTCCTGGAATTCAAATCAGAGTTTCAGCTATTAAAAAAATGATATCTATTATTTGTTATTATTATTATTTTCTTATTAAATAAAAAATTTGTTTCATTAAAATCCATGACTCTATTCAGTTTAACCTCAATTAAAATAAGTTTTTGAGCAAAAAAATTTATAGAAAATAAAATATTTTGTGAATAATCAAACGTTTCAGCAAAAGAACAACGCTGTAGCAGATATTCAGTCTTATCGTGGTGTGGCGTTTCACGACTTCAAATTCCATATTTTATTTAAAAGTTATTAGGAAACTGTACCTTTTTTGTTTTGAATATCAAACAAAATCTCAAATTTTAATAATTTGAAAGCGTTTGTAGGATAAGAATCATTATTCCTTAACAATTAAATAACAAAAAAATATTGGGCCTTATTCACAAAAAATATTTCCTGCTTATAAGCTACGACAAAGTTACTCTAAGAAGTTTGTGTAATAAACAGCTTATAAGTATTCAATATTTTTTATGAATAACACATTTAAAATTTTATTTTTGTCGCCGTTGGACCATGACTTTAAATGAAAAACAAAATATAAAGAAAATAATACACATCAAGAGTTAAGAAACTCGGATTAATTTATTTTAAGTCTCCCTATTTAACGCCACTTAAATAAAATATTTGTTTGTTCCTCATCAATTATAATATTAAATATTGAAAATGTTTAAAACACAAAGTTATTCACCCGTAAATACTATTTTTACCCACAACAACAAAAAAAAGGTGTCACTGCAGGTGGAGCACTTGCAAACAATTACTTGATTCCATAAATGAAAAAAAAAATACACTGAGAAAATTTCATGATATGAAAACCTCAACAAAGTAAAAACGTATGACTTCCTGCTTCGACAGGATATTGAGAGTAGGCAAACATATACAACAACTCCATATAAACAAATAAATATCGTCACCTAAAACGCTAAAAGCTCTATTGAACTAACAAAATATGTCTTCGAAATTAAATTCATTTATATTAAAACAAAAATTGTTTGAAAAGTGTTTAAAACTCAAAACGACATGATAAATATTTCAAAGCACGAGGGAAATTAGAAATCAGTTTTATATATTCAACTTACACAGCAAAGCAGAACAGCTGTTTTGGAAAGCCGCTACACTTTTATCAACAGTACTCACGGGTATTTTGATTTACTGCCACCTAATAAGTGGTTCAGTTGAATGTGATAACAGTTTCTATTTGCAACAATTTTATTATGAAAAAGAATACGAGAACTATATCGAACCGATGGTAACACAGTTTTATTAAGTCTCCGTGTTGCCATTGGACTATTTCTCTTCATGTCCTATTTTTCTCAATTATTTGTTTCACGTTTCTTAAAATAAACTTTTTTGATTTGAATTTTCTTAAGTACAAGTGAGCGTTTTCGCCGTTTATTGTGAAAAAGAATACGAGAATTTTTTCAATGCAACAATAACACACTTTTATTAAGTGCCCGTGATGCCGTTTGATTATTTATATTCATGTCCTATTTTGCTAAATAATTTGTTTTACGTTTCTTAAGACAAACCTTTCTGATTAGAATTTTCTTAAATAAATATGAACGTTTTTCGACTTTTTTACTTCTTCTTTTAGTTTTAAGTATTTTATATAAAACTATTTATTGTTAAAGTGTAGGAAAGTTTAAACTTCTCTCTACTAGGGCCGGTACGAATTTTAGTCGAGCTTTCTATTTTGCCAGAAATATGAAGGGAAGTAAAAACGTTGAGTGTTAAAGAATATTTGGAAAACAAAGGATTCGTTTTAGATATATTAATTTTCCCTTCGTTTGAGAATATTTTCTACTGAAAGTAGAAAGAAAATTTCTTTTCAAAAGAAAGTGAGATATAATTAACGTGGCATATCCTGTTTCGTCATGCAGTCTGCAGTACCTCCATTGATTTACTTATAATGTAAATTAAGTCTTGAGGGCTGTGTGGACTATTTATATCTTTCGATATCCTTAAGCATTAAACACGATAATGGCTGCAGACTACACAAACACCTACTACAAAAGTCGTTGGCTACAATCGTCGCCTCGTAGTCAGCTACTTAATTATTTTTAAAACGACACAACCAAATCAATAACCCTGAGTTGTTGTTTGTAGTAGAATTCTATTCTAACGCCAGTGTAGCCGCTTTCATATATTTAATACTCTTAAATAGTGTTATTCCAATAAAATATTTTTAAAGTCCACAGTGTATGATGAGAAATCATTTCATTAGCTTGGAAATAAAGTCTGTTGTTTCTTTTTGTATAATAAAACACTGTTTTTTCATGTTTACAATAATTGAACTTATTTATAATATACTGGCAACATTGTGGCTCACCAAAATAGAAATCAGTGTAATTTGACTGCAACCACAAAAACAGCAGGGATAACAACCAGTAGCCGGTAGCCTGGTGTAGCAAAAATAATCATTCGTATGTACGCACGTGGATTCTATTTTCGACAACTTGTAGTCTGTAGTCTGCTGTCGTTATTGTGTTTAATGCTTTAAAAAGCACGTTTTATTATTTTGCTTTTCTGCTGAATAAAATTTTTTTATTTTTTATTTCAATGTGTTAAAACACTTGCACATATATGAGAAGATAAGAACATGATCCATCCCAACAATTTTGCACGAGTACAATGCGACGTATAAGTAATTTTATTAATAATATTAAGTATAAGCCTGGAAGCACAATATAAAACGAGAGTTAAATCACACAACAAATCATACACAATTTTATAAAAAATATAAAATCTTTTAAAAAATTAATCATTAAAAATAGAAACCTTAATTTTTTTATATATTTTCCCGTTTAAATTTTAGCTGACGATATGTTTATGAACACATTCGTATAGTTAATTATGTATTTGAGTGCCTGTTAGCGTGGAAATGTTTGTTCTATATTTTGTTTATACAACGTGCTTCCGTTTAAAGCAAATATTTATTAAAATATGTTGGGCAAACAAAACAGTGAAAGCCACTAGAGGGGACAATTCCTGTAATCAAGGACCTTTAAAATAACCGAAAAAAAATATTCCCCTAAACAGCCATACACTCCAATAACAGGCTGAGGGAGCTAAATTGTTAGAAGTTTTTTTTTGATATGAGAACTGCAGTTTCGAGGGCCACCAGCCCCGGTTGATATTGGAGAATGTGTGTGGAGATATTTTTAAACTTAACTAGAGAATTTATTTAAACTATCAGACGACTAATAACCAGCAGATATCCAGAACTACAAAAAAGTCCCATAATTAAGGCCTCTTAAAAGGCCAATGAAACTATTTAATCACCCTGGCTGAGTTACACAACGGCTGGCATATTTATTTAGTCTTAATATTATTTGTTTGCTTTGGCTAATGATGGGGTGTGTACAGGAGCAACCTGCCATCGGTAATATTTATATTTACACACACGCAATTTCAATAAAATAAAGAACGGCGAACTAGCAGCCAATTGTTAAATCAAATATGGCCTGGCTAAATATAAATTTCAATTATTTGTAATTTCATGTTGATACCCCGGCAAGAGCACACAATTTCTTTTGCAAGGACGAACAAAAATAAAACGCTCATTAGCAAAATTTTCGCCAATTAATCTTCTTGTTTCTTATTTTTTTTTTTTTAGGATACAGAAATAGTATTCCCTATGGGGATATACATATTATATGAACAAGCAATTATTTTGTAATTACAAGAATAGTCAGGATTTGAGGTCCTTAAAGAATATTAAATCTCATATTATTTATATTGATTTTTTTGTTATGCAAAGCAAAAGAGCCAAGGCAACCAAGAACGAGGACTAAAATAAGGACATGCTTATGTTTTCTGGCAAATTCAAACCCGACATTTGACGTACCTTTTTTCTATTCAGGAGTATTTTCTAGAGAAAAGCTGAGATGTAATGTGACGACTTAGTCAAGGATATAACACATGAAAAAAATATATATAAAAGCTTTTTGTTAGACCATAAAATAAATTCTCTTCTTCCTAAAACATCTATCACGCATTTTCTGAAATTTATGTCAGTTAATGTCCTGCAGTTAATCACTTAACAATTGAATTCAAGTTTAATTAAATTCATTAAAAGCTGACATCCAGGAACTGGAGCAAAATAGTTTGCAGTCTTCTGTTGTTAATAAAAGCATACCTCAGACTGCTTAAAGCCCACTTTATAGACTGTTTAAAGCCTACTTTATAGACCGCTTAAAGTCTACTTTATTGACTATAATTATGGAAAACAATTTTTCAAATTCAAAATTTTTTTTGGTTTCTAATTCAGTGCAGTTTTTTCTTTATCATAAAAAAGAGAGAATAAATTTAATTTTAATAATCGTCTTCATGTTTTTTTTTTAATCTCATGTTTTTATATTTTCTGTAATTTTACATTTAAAGTGTATTTTGTTTATTAAGACCACAAAATGTCTGGGTTTTTCTGGCAGCGGTTGAATTTTCGAAAGTAGTTTGTTTTCTAGCTGATGTACATGCTTTCCAGTTGTTGTTTTCTTGTTGTTTTGGTGTTGTTGCAATGTTGTTTTATTTTCTTTTTTATTTACACATAATCAAGCTTTTGTTTATACACATTAAAATATATAAAATTTTTATTAGGTCATGACGAATTTTATATGTCCTACCAGCAGGTTACAGAAGCTGATTTCTTCTAACACAACTCAAGGCTCCACACCATGTTTTCGTATCTTATTTGTTATACTTTTTGTCCTGGACTAGAACCCAGGGGATGACCCAGTGCTACGCCTTCCTCAGTGAGTCCAGCTGACAATAAAAAAACCACAATCCTGCACTCAAGCAGACCAGAAAAATCCGGCTCCATATTCATGACCGAATGCAGAGTTGAACTGATGATATAAAAAAGCAGTTATCCTGCGTTTATTTCTGTTTATGAACAGGCCCAACTTAATATAATGAAAAGAGCTTGTGCCACATTCCAAAAATCATAGTAAAAATACGAATTCTCTCAGAGTTTTAGTTTAATAGGAATTGGAGGTGCCTTTCCTTCTAGGGTTAATTAATGTGATCATTTCAAAATGCTTCCAATGACTGGATGAACTTCAGCTTTAATTTTGCCATCTGTACAGGTAACAAATTTCAAAACAAGTGCGTTTGTTTTGTAGTCCAACGTTTCCATTGTATCGCTCCGCATGCTATTTTTCATGTTGAACATGAGAAATAAAATTTAGATTTTGTGTAAACTTTAATCCCCTGTTTTCGAGGTTTGCAAAATAAATGTAAGTTTTCAAAACTTTTTTCTCTCTTTTTTTTTTTGGTAGAAAAAAATGGCATTTTTAAAAGCATTAGTTAGTTACTTATGGATGTGTGTGTGTACTGGCTTGTGTATGTGTAAAAGGATTTAAGGGATTTTAAAAACAATTGGATTTAAGAGGAATTTTCAGTTAAACATTTTAATGAATAAAATCAAATATAATAAACGAATTTTGCAAATAATTTGTTGTTTTACTAATTTTTAAATTATTTTCTATACAAAATATTTTTAAAGTTAATATGCTGTGCTCAGATATACGAGGTGCGTTTAATATACAAGATAATATTGCATTTTTCGGATATATAATTTCTTACTCGCAATGAAAAAGTTTCTTGGTTATATATTGATTTCTATTTGGGAACTGTTTTTCACTTTTTAGTATGATTTAATGTAAAAACGTGGATTTTATTAATTTTAAACTTTTTCGATCGCTTTACCGCGATCATAATATTGAGTTACTATATATAAGAAAGTCTTATAATTTTCTATGAGAACAACGATAAAAAGACAAGACACTCCACTTAGCAGAGTCAACAACCAAAATCGATTACATCACAATTTTCCCGCCATAACAGAAGTTTCCCAAAATCCCAGAGCCAAGACATTCCATTTAGTGGGGCGACAAATCCATTTTTAATATCAAAAACCTTTAAACAAAATCCCCTAATCACCGAAAAATTTCCCAGAGTACTACTGGATAAAAGCGGCAACACTGTATTTCCATCGACCACGTTGGAAGTTTCCCTTCGTAACAAAAGTTTTAAGTTTGGGCATCAAGAAAATTTTATCGAAAATTTAGAAATCCCAGAAAGTCTCTGATAGTTCCTCATGTAAACTTCGCCAACAATCGTCTTCTTAAAAATACACGCCGGCCATGCTGGTCAAACATATGAAATTATTCCAAAATCCCAGAAAAGTCCCCATGAGTTTCCCTGCAACAGTAGCAGCATTCTATTCCTTCCAAATCGATTACATCAGAAGTTTCCCAAAATCTCACCAAACTTCGAATAAAATCCCAGAGACTTTCTCTGAAAAACAGCGGCAAACTGTACTCTTTAAAAATAGATTAGAGCAGAAGTTCCCATCCTGGATTCCAACAATGTTTTTGGGAATCTTCAAAATTCTCCACAGTACCTCTAGAAAGCATCGCAAACACCCGTTCTATTAAAAATCCACCTCGGCAACACTAATTATTCTATCACCACACGTTTTTTATAAAAGTACGAAGTTTAAAGCATATCTGTTGGTTTAAGGTGGCCAGTCAAACATACAGGCGAAGGTAATAAAATCTGTTTGAAAAAATTTTAAAATTTTCTATTAAAATCGTTATAAAACATGATATCTAGTCTAGACACACACATTAGCAAAGTCAACTACATTTTAGCGCAGGCATGTGCCCATTTTCTACACTTAACACTCTGCTCGATATACACAAAATCGCAGAAGTTCCTCGGGCTTCCCCCTTCTTTTTTTTGTCTTAAAAATTCATCAAATTAGAAGTTTTCTGTTCTTCCCGGTAAAAACAACGGCAACACTCTACTATGCCTTCAATAAAAGGCCATTGGATCACCTTGTACGAAACCACTTTTTATGACTCTACTGTCTCACTACCGTCTCACTACCGTCTCACTACCGTCTCACTACCGCCTCACTAACATCTCACTACCGTCTCACCACTACTGTCGTTGTAACTTTTCCAAACCAATTGGGGAAGTTAATGCTTTATGGTCCTTAAAGCATGTGTGTTAGAGCCAACGTCAAGCTCTGCACACAGTCTTCATGTCAAGCTTTTTGCTGAATATATAAAACGCTTAAGACTGAGCAGAAATCACGAGCATCATCAGATTTAACACGATGAAATTTATTCCTGATTCCCCGTCTTTATAAATTTACATTCAAGTTTATTCAATTTCAATATTAAATTTTATTATGTTTGAAATTGATTTAAACCCGTTTCTATTTAAATTAAAAATAAAATGTCATTGTTTTCTGTGGAACTTTAATTATGTTGTATAAATTCTATTGTGTACGAAAACAAACACAATAACCCACTCAATTAAATTATTTCTGTAGGCTGGTGTACACAACAAAATGAATGTTTTGGCCACTACAAAATATAATCCCACCGCATTTTGGAGACCGCAAGTTGGATTCAATAAATAGAGTGAAATAAAAATATTCGAAAATAACTAACACACAAGCATTTACCGTTATAAAACTGTATGTACGCCGCTTTGCGGTACACAATCTGCAAAATTTGATAAAACTGTTGTCGACTTTTGATGGTTTGATGTCACTGACTATTTAGAAGCTTTTGAGAGGGAGTCTAAAGCACAACTTGAAAATCGAATAAAATAAATTACAAAATTTAAAACAACAATAAAAACTTGAAAAGTATCAATAAAAATAATAATAATTTTATAAAAAATAATATGGAGTTATTCCTAAACATGCGAATATAAATCCCACTTTTCCATACATCTGTTTGATGAACTCTTCAGTAGATCACTTTCAATTTTGTAATATTTTGAAAAAAATTAAAGAATGAGTATTTTAATATTCAAATGAAGAGTTAAAAACAGCGATTCCCAAAATATACTGAAGTTACTACCAAATTTGGGAATACCTGTACAATACAAAAAAAAAAACTTAAGTTGGCAACACAGTAAATTTTATTACTAGCGATTGCAGCGATTAAATTTTATTGTGAAAATCGCATTTAAATAATGGTTTCATGGGTTATAAATTTCTATTCAAAAATAAAAGTTATTTCTTGATTCTTATTTATTCTTCAGAAAATAAAAGTTATTTCTTGAATTTGTACATTATATCTCAGACGATAAAGTTATTTCTTGACTTTTATTTATTACTCAGATAATAAAAGTTATTTCTAAATTCTTATTCATTTCTCACAAAATAAAAGTTATTTTAAAATTATTATTTATCCCCCAGAAAATAAAAGTTATTCCCCGACTTTTATTTTTTGATCAGATAGTAAAAGTTGTTTCTTGACTTTTATTTATTTCTCAGATAATAAAAGTTATTTCAAAATTTCTATTCATTTCCCACAAAATAAAAGTTATTTCTTGATTTTTATTTATTCATCATAAAATAAAAGTTATTTCTTGACTTTTATTTATGCCTCACAAAATAAGAGTTAATTCAAAATTCTTATTTATCCCCCAGAAAATAAAAGTTATTCCTTAACTTTTATTTTTTGATCATAAAATAAAAGTTATTCCTTAACTTTTATTTATTTCTCAGATAATAAAAGTTATTTCTAAATTCTTATTAATTTCTCACAATATAAAAGTTATCTCTTGACTTTTATTAATGCCTCACAAAATAACAGTTATTTCAAAATTCTTATTTATCCCCCAGAAAATAAAAATAATAATAATAGATAATAAAAGTTGTTTCTTGACTTTTATTTATTTCTCAGATAATAAAAGTTATTTCTAAACTCTTATTCATTTTTCACAAAATAAAAGTTATTTCTTGATTTTCATTTGTTCATCACAAAATAAAAGTTATTTCTTGACTTTTATTTACTCATAACAAAATAAAAGTTATTTCTTGACTTTTATTTATTCATCACAAAATAAAAGTTATTTCTTGAATTTTACTTATGCCTCACAAAATAAAAGTTATTTCAAAATTCTTCTTTATTCCCCAGAAAATAAAAGTTATTTCTTGACTTTTATTTACTCATAACAAAATAAAAGTTATTTCTTGACTTTTATTTATTCATCACAAAATAAAAGTTATTTTTTGAATTTTATTTATGCCTCACAAAATAAAAGTTATTTCAAAATTCTTCTTTATTCCCCAGAAAATAAAAGTTATTTCTTGACTTTTATTTACTCATAACAAAATCAAAGTTATTTCTTGACTTTTATTTATTCATCACAAAATAAAAGTTATGTTTTTGACTTTTATTTATGCCTCACAAAATAAAAGTTATTTCAAAATTCTTCTTTATTCCCCAGAAAATAAAAGTTATTTCTTGACTTTTATTTACTCATAACAAAATAAAAGTTATTTCTTGACTTTTATTTATTCATCACAAAATAAAAGTTATGTTTTTGACTTTTATTTATGCCTCACAAAATAAAAGTTATTACAAAATTCTTCTTTATTCCCCAGAAAATAAAAGTTATTCCTTAACTTTTATTTTTTGATCAGATAGTAAAAGTTGTTTCTTGACTTTTATATTTCAGACATGTTGCATGCCATATCATGCATCTGCGATAAGTGAAATGCCTCCTAATTATTTTGAAAACTTTAGCAAAATCATCTGCATGTTTTTATAATTGACGTCAATTCTTATTCTTTTTTAATTATTTTGGGTTGAATAATGACACGCCTTAACTCTTCCCCCAGGCTGTATAAAACGATATCGATTCAAACCAGCGTATGTTTTTAAATGAGAAATTTCATTTGCAAACTAAATTCATAAATATATTTCAAAATCCTCTAAACCAGCCAAACAAATCCTTTTTGTATTTATTTTAATAACTGCCAACATGGAGTGTCTATTTAGTTGCCAGCAGAAGTAGATAAATAGATTTATGCGTGTGTTTGGATTTTAGACAACGTTTCAATGCAAATAATTTTAATGCATTTCCCCAATAAATGCACGCTCGTAAACCGCAATGACAAATGAACAGGTATTTGCCGTTTCCGTTTCCGCTTAATATTGCGGCGGCATGTGTTGGTGCAACGACTGCGAAACAAGAGAAATTAAACATTTTTATACGCTTTTATTTACACGACCTAGAAAACAATTACTAATTTATTGTGGTTGACACAAACAATAGGGCTGCATTGATAAAAAAAAAGAAAAATTATATAAAAAAATAATCGATAATTAAAACCAAAAACCACTAAAATGGCAAATATTTTCAAATTGAGCTTTTCAATAAATTATTGTTTAACAAAATTGTTAATTTCTGCTGAAGAGCCCAGATTTATTTAGGGGGATATTTAACACGCCTTTTGTTGTACACATTTCCTGGCAGTTATTCCTTTTGTTCTGTAATGAAATATATTTCGTTAGATAGAATTTCATTTTGTGACAGGATTTTATAGGCCACAGAATTTTTGTTTTTAGATGTTTGAAATTTAATAAAATTTAAATAAAGTTTCAGACTGATGACTTTATGAATCATCGGATAGAAACACAAGAATTGTTGAATAAATTTCTACTCAATTTATGGCGTCTTGTGCACCACGATAATTTCGATGGAAAAAATTTTTAGATAAATAAATTTATTTCTTTTTGTGCGCAGACATCAAATTTGTTTTTGACTTTTATTTATTATTTGTAAATTCAGCAGATTTCAGTTAATCAAAATGATTCAAAGCGAATGATATTTTATGACAGTTTCATATTTTCCAAAAAGAAAAATATATAATAATAATAATAACAATAATATTGTTGCGAGCATGCAGACAATATTGTTTATAATCAAATGCAACTTCTTTTGTAGTCAAATATATTTACAGTGAGCAACAGAATGCAATAAACACGTTTGTATTTTAAGTCTTAATTTAGATAAGGATATAAAGCCAAAGGATACACGTTGTAGCGCATAGTCATGCAGCAAATTTTGTTATTGTGGGAGAGAGCATGAATCGAAATTAGCTCGTAACTCAACTACTGGCATTAATACTGCTTGATTTAATCAAAAAAAATTTTGATGACAAAACAAGTAAAAGTGCTTTATTCGGCAGTGCCGAATCTTATGTACCCTACACCAACGTACGTCTGGCGTTACATATATTTTTAAGTATCAATTTTGTTCTTCCTAAATTATAAAATAGTTTTCAACCTCAGTTGCCTTATTGGTTACTTTTATGAATGAAAAAATTAATGAATTTCCCACCCCTGGATATAAAATTTTAATATTCTTAATTTGTTTTTTTCCAGTGCAAATCTTCACAATTTATGAAGCGGTTTTATTTGAGAAAAACCTAAGATTTTTAAACATTTTAGTTATAACATGTGCCACAATATACTGAATGAGCCAAAACAAAAATTTTAATTTCCCATACTTGAAATTTTTTTTTAATATTTGATACTAAATTTCTTCTATCTAAGTTATAAAATGTGTAGTTTTAGTTAGCCTTTTTGGTTACGTTTATTTATTAGAAAAATTCCGATTTCCCAACCCTGGAAGGAAAATTTTTTATATATTAATATTTATTTTTTGCCATTGCAAATCTTCATGATGTAAAAAGCGGTTTTATTTAAGAAAACCTTAAAATTGTTAAATTGTTATTGTTATTATATGCACCATAACATACTCAATGTTCGAAAAAAACTCTAATTTCCCATCCCTGGAAAAAAAGTTTTATATATTTCCAAACCATGAAATGGGTTTAATTTACAAACATATACAAAAATAATTGATTTTTTCCATCAATTTTGCGGCGAGAAATAGGTGTATGTTTTCTTCCCAGCTCTGCAACAGTATTACGGATTTTTCGGAATTTCAATACCACTCTTTTAAGTACATTTCCAATCCATCAGTTCAAGAACGAAGCCTCTAGCGATTACACGTACAGGTAAACGGACAGATAATTTTCCCATCCCCGGAAATTTTTTTTATATTTTGACAATTCAAGGTTTAGATTTGCTAACAAATAAAAAAAAAATAATTGATTCGTGTTATTAATTTTGTGTCGGGAAATAGGTGTACGCCTCCCAGCTCTGGAACCGTACTTCTGAATTTCAATATCACTCTATTTAAGTTAATTTTTAATCCATCGGTACAAGAACGATATCTCAAGCTCTTCTGGGGGCTTGGGAAAACCGACTTCACGTACAGACAGACGTACAGACCGACGGACATCGGACCCCATTAATATGGGGTCCCATATTAATATCGAAAGAATTACACACGGAATGGCAAACCTATATATACCGTTTCACTTTTTTGTTAAGGGCATAATAATATCATGTAATGGCCCAATTAATGGGCCACCTAGATCATGCGATTTGACGCCACTGGATTATTTGAGTGAGAAAATCTATGCTGAATCCTTTGATAGTCATGGCAAATCATCTGCAGCCAACTTCACGATGCTGATAAAATTCTTTGTTAACACAATTACACTTGAAAGAAAATATAATTTATAAAATTTTTTTATGTTTAAAATATATCTAAATGGAAAATAATGTTCTTTCGATATAGTGAATTCGGTAGCTAAAGTTTTCATAACATATCCCTGGTGTCTTTTAGAATAAAGAAGTCATTGAACTCTATGAAAATAAGGACTTTTGCTTCAGTGGCTAATAAAATATTAACCGATGGATTGGTTAATTGAAATTAATATGTTTTCAGAATTAATTGAATCAATTAATTGGTTAACTTTTAAGCAATTAATTGATTAACTACTGATATAATTCTGGCTGTCAATTTTATTGTAGAATTTTTAAATAAAAACTGGTGATACATTCCACCGTATAAAAGATAATAAATACGCAGTCACTTAAGTACTGATGACGGGCATGTTGGCGCTTCCGAAAAAATCAGCAGTTCTACTCCGCTGCATGAAATGCAAAATTAAATTGATGTCAAGTATTTATTCTTCCATAAAATTTGTATCAAACTTTAACGAAAGGACTCTAAGTCCTTGATTTTAATTACGTGCAGATCCTTTTTCACCAAAATTTCATAAGAAATTTTAAAGTGATCATTTATACTCTTCAATTTTAATTATGTGCTGTTTCTTTTTTCCCTAAATTTTTTACTAAAAAATTCAAAGTGATCATTTATATTTAGTTAATTGGTTTTGTTACCCACTGTAAATGAATGCATGGAATAATTTAGAAAAAAATACGAAATCACTTAAACAAAAAAAAAAAATATCCAGCAGAATCGTATCAACACATATAAAACTGACTGTATTGAATAAATTGCAGTGTAACATAATGAAATCAATTTATTTGATCAAATCAAAAGCTGTTTGTCATTTATACAACCACACACACACACACTCACACACACATTTGATAGCACTGCTGTTATTGCTGCACACATGCATGCATATGCATGCTAAATACGCCCGTGTGAGAGTGCATCCGACACATGCTGCTGCAAGTACCAGAAGAAATATCGTTGCACAACATAATAGAAAATTGTACAGTCTGACGATAGTTTCTCAAGTGGAAATGAAAGTGTGTCAGTTGCATGTATTAGTAATTTGGTTTCGACTCCCCCAACGTATTTCCACAGATTGAATGTGATTTACAATTTCAATCGATTTGAACTGCAAACAAAATATGCAAACAGAAGAAGGAAGAGCTGAAACTGGAAGTACAAGTGAGAGAATATAAATTTATGCAAACTAAAGAAATTTATACGGAATTAATGAAAAGGAAGAAGAAGAATAAGTGCAAAATATTGGCAATTGAAAAAAAGAAGAGGAAATTTTATTCAAAACTAATAACTTTATTAGTTTAAAGCGAAACCATTAATTTCAAAACAAATTGTGCGATGAGCAGCGTGTAATAAATGGATTAAGTGGTTGTTTCTAATTAATTTAATTTAAGGAAATTTTTTCAATCACACCTGCAATAGCTGGGTTCTTCTGTTGTTAATTGATGGTGGTGGTGTAGGATAACTCCTTAATTAAAGTATTTTTGTGGATGTTAACTTGCATTTTCTTTCTGCTTATTTGGTATGAAAGAGGTTGGCAGATGAATGCAGCCCATTAAGCACATTGTCAATTGATTATGAAAAGAGCTGGTATGAAAATATATCAGGCGCATTTTTGTGGTACACTTTCAAGCATCTTACCGTCCACCATTCTTAATTAATAATACCTCGTTTGAAAGATTTTTTCGTTTAGATGTGCACAATATAAATATTTCTTTAAATTCTTTGTAGAACCGAAAATTGTTAAGTATTTGCCATGAAGAAAAACAATCATGTGGTTGCACAGGCGCTTTAAATGTATTAACAGTAATTTTGTATTGATATAACTCTCGTATACTATTTCGCGGTAAAATTTGTATTAATAAAAACTCTCATCACATTCAATGAAGACACCCAACAAAAGGTTAAAAAATAACTGCACCTGAGTACTGATGATGGGAGTGTGGCTACTTCCAAATACAAGTCTGTTCTCCCCTACGTTTTATTATTGAGTATAAAATTGATGTTGAATTTATCTTGTTCTTTAAGACATTGATCGTGCTTTGCTGAATGATGTTAATAATCCTGATAAGTCGAGAATAAGAAACTAATTGAAACTTTGAAATAAAGAAGAAGTACTTTCCCAAAAAAATGTACTTCCAATTTTCTTCGCTGGTTCTCTAAATTCAATTAAAACTCTTTAAATTTAGTTTTGGGCTGACTCTTTTCTCCCAAAATCTTACTAAAAAAATTCCAGGTGATCAATTGATCCCTGATGAATGGTTCTTTATTTCTCTTACCACTACAATTGGAGTCGGAAAAAGGCCCACTAATTGTAGAATAAAAACGTAAGAAAATAAAAAAGGAAAAGGGATCAAAGAGTTCTTGTTATGACTTTGATATTTGCTTTTAGACATTTTACATATTAAAGTTGACGTTTGAAATAAATATCTTTATATATTCTAAGAAATGTTGGGTAAAGGTTTCCTGATGATCTTCATTAGCTCCGGTGAAAGGCGCTTAGGAAAATCCCTCATTTGATCACTTCGAATGTTTTTTAATAAGATTTGGGGAAAAAAGAGTCAGCACAAAATTAATATTAAAGAATTTTAATTGATTTCAAAAAACCAGTAAAAAAAATTGCAAGTCCATTTTGGGGAAGTACTTCTTCTTTATTTCAAAGTTTCAAAAAGTTTTTTATTCTCGACTTATCAGGATTATTAACAACATCCAGGTGATTGATTGAGAAGTTATTTTACTTGCTGAAAGTTGACAGTAATTCGTAGTGTTTTTGCAATTAATACAATATTATTTATAAAAAAATATTTTTAAATTTAGAGTGATAAAAAAATGCTGTGGCTTTTCGTAAGAAAATTAAAAGGTGAAAACATTCAGTTGTACTTAGGAAAGTTCAAATCAAAAAACTTTATCTTAAAAATATCCTTCCGCTTTGCTAACAGAATTAAATGGCAAAAACGTTTAGTTGTCCTTAAAAAAATTTAAATAAAAAAGTTTTTCTTAAAAAACATGGAAAAAATAATTCGAAAAAATAGGACCTGAATATAAATAACCAAACGGCAACACGGGCACTTAATAAAAGTGTGTTATTGATACAATTCTCGTATTCTTTTTCACATAAAAGGGCGAAAACGTTCACTTGTGTTTAAGAAAATTTAAATAAAAATAGTTTGTCTTAAGAAACTTGGAACAAATAGTTGTGAAAAATAGGACATGAAGAGAAATAGTAAAAAGGCAACACGGGCGCTTAATAAAAGTGTGTTACCAACGGTTCGTACGCTTATTCATAATAAAATTGTTGCAAATAAATATAGAAAATAGAAACTGTTGTCACATTCAACTGGGCCACCGCTAACAAGTGGCAGTAAATAAAAATACCCAAGAGTACTGTTGATGAAAGTTTAGCGGCTTTTTAAAATAGCTGTTCTGCGCTGCTGCGTAAATTGAATATATAAAAATGATGCATACTTTCCCTTGTGGGCTGGTATATTTATCATGTTTTTCTGAACTAAAAACATTTTTCCAACAATGGGAATAGGAAATTAAATTTATTAAAAAATATGTTATTTATAAAAATATCATTAAATATAAAGCATGAAACACAATAACCACAGCAGGCTACACGAACCCCGATTACAAAATTCGTTGGCTACAATCGTCGCTTCGTAGTCAGCGACTTAATTATTTTTAGAACGACACCACCAAATCAATAACCATGAGTTGTTGTTTCTTCAAATGCCAGTGTACCCGCTTTCATATATTGAATACTCTTAAATAGTGTTTTTCCAATAAAATGTATTTAAAGTCCGCAATATATGACAAGAAATCATTTCATTAGTTGGGAAATATCGTGTATTGTTTCTTTTCGTGTAATAAAAGAGTATATTGTCAAGTTTACAATAATTGAATTTATTTAAATTAAACTGGCAACATTGCATCTACTCATTGTCGCTCACCGAAATAGAAATCAGTTTAATTTGATTACAACCACAAAAACAGCAGGGACAACAACCAGTAGCCGTGTCGCCCACTCATAACACGCACATGGATTCTATTTTTGACAAGTTGTAGTCTGTAGCCTGCTGTCGTTATTGTGTTTAACGCTTAATAAATTCTTTAAATTCATTAAAAGATTTATGTAAAAGAGATCGATAAACATAAATTTTTAAATATTAATTGTATAAATGGGCGCTTTTTGCCAAAACGATCGTTGGAAAACGACGCGGAAATGTATAATGCGTTGGACGCCTTAAGGGAATCTACAGTGAGCGACTCATCCTAATTGATTTAAGGCGCTATTCGAAAACATAATAAACATCAGAAATATGAAACTGAAACGTTGACAAAGAAAAGAGTACCTCTTCAAAGGACAACTCCTTTCGAAAAGTATTGGAAAACATCCAGAGTT
Organism: Linnaemya vulpina; assembly: GCA_963675445.1. Taxonomy (NCBI): domain Eukaryota; kingdom Metazoa; phylum Arthropoda; class Insecta; order Diptera; family Tachinidae; genus Linnaemya; species Linnaemya vulpina. Next base: position 8,327,807 of record OY776277.1, read on the forward strand.
GCACTGTGTTCGGATCGTAATTTTACAACTCTTTGGACTTCTTTGGATGCACTCAAAATAACTCAACGTATTTTTATAAAACTGAAGGAAGTTTAATTACACGAGTTTCGTATAAAGTTTCATATAAATGCCTCTCACAGATAACACTTAAAGTTGCCGCTTTGAAATAAATTTTATTTTTTTGATGTGTCCTTTGAAATTTCTTTTTAAGAATATTAATTTAATAAATAGTTTGCGCTGGCTGTAGAACTACTCAAAAGCATTGCTTCAAATATTCATCTCTGTAGGCGCATGCACAAGCCAAACTGATCATGACCGACAATAGAACTTCAAGTTTTCTTTTAAAGCTTTTCCGAGATCTTTAAAAGGGAATTTCTTTAATTCTTCCTCCATCATGACTTCTTTGGAAATCTTTTTATTAAAAAAGTTATTAAATTGATAGTCAATTTTCAATATTTGATTGTGTAATAAATCATGCGTTGGAGTATTGAAACTTGCAAGTTAATCAGCTTCTAGGTGCTGTACAACACCTTAATAACACCGACATGAGACATGCTAATCCACATTAACTCCAAGAGCTTATTGCTCCTCTTATTTCGTGATGAAATTAATCAATTATACAGACAGACACGGATCATGTTACGCCACCCATTTGACGAGTACAAAATTAATTGAAAAGAAAAAAAAAATTCACTCAACTTTTGCTTCATTTAATTTAATATTTTATTTCGTGGCTCTCCACGAGCAACTAATTTCTCTGCTGCTCCTCATCCTCCTGCCGTTCCCAGTGGCAGTAAAAATAGTCCCTGATTTAATAGAAAAACTAAGAAGAAAAAAAGTAGCATTCCTGCTACAGTCATCATTAGTGCAACAGCAACAGCAACAACAACAATAAAGTGTGTATTTAACTCACTCTGGCTAATTATTTAAGTTTCACGTACAAAACGTGCGCCTTATGACTTTTTAATTACACCATTTGCCGTGTACAATTTAAACGAGAACGCAGTTACTGCGGCTACAACAACTGCGAAGGCAGAGAGATGTCGATAGACTTACCTGAAAGTAGAAAAGAAAAAAAAATTAAATAGAGACAATAAGTTTTAAGTAAATGGTTTTAGTCAAGCAACAAATAGAAGTGAATGATTTTATTTTAATGCGTTTAAATTCTGAAAAAGTAGGAATAAAGGCAAAACAAATACATTCACAACATGCTTCTGTGAAATGAATTAAAACACATTTCAAATTTAAAGTACGTGAAATTCAAGAAATTGTCATACAATAGGAATTGTTGTTATATTTAAGAGACCATTAAGAAACGTTTAAACTCCTTCCGAGTTCAAGCTGACGATGAATTTTATGTCGGTGCCCTTATCTAATTTCATGAAAAATTTTGCAATCATTTTAGCAGGACCTTTAATTGTTTGTGACTTTCCTCGTACTAATTACAGTACGGTTTCAAAAAAAAAAAAAAAAAAAATAAAAACTTTTTCCACTATTCAGCCGAATAGTACTTGTACAAAAAATTCTTACCCCAGAAAATATTCCTTGCTGCCAGTACTTTTTCCAAAAAGTACTTCAATAATCAATAAATTTTAATAAAATAAATTGCTTAAAAATATAATTATCTAAAATAACTATTTTTTGATAAAAGTACTTTCTCCGGAAAGTACTTTTAAAAAAAGTACTTTTTCAAAAAAGCCCTTTCCCGCCGTACTTCAATCTAATTTTCCGAAAATTACTTTTTCAAAAAAATCCTTTCTAAGAAAGTACCTTTTCCTAATAGTACCTTTTTCAAAAAGTACTGTTTTCAAACCCTTTAAATAAATAACAGATTAAAAAATTTACTTTTTTAATTAGATAATTATTTAAAATATTCTCTTGGTACCTTGTGCGGAAAGTACTTTTCAGAAAAGTACTTTAAAAAAAACATTTCCCGCAATATTTCAAAGTACTTTTCCGTAAATTACTTTTCTAGTTGCTTTTCCATAAAATTTTTTTCTTCTGAATAGTACTTCTTTCAAAGTACTACTTTTTCTATAATATAAGTTTACAAAATAAGTACCTTTTGACAAAACTACTATTTATGGGATACAATTTTTCAATTGTCGTTCAATCAGGAAAGTACCTTTTGGCAAAAGTACTATTTTTAAAATATACTTTTTCCAAAGGCAAATTTCTCTAAAAATAGTTCTTCCCCCAAGTACTTCTTTTTAAAAAGTACTTTTTTAAAAAATAATTTTTTTCAAGAGTTCTTGCCAAAAAGTTTTTTTTCCATAGTTTTGACGAAAAAAAAGAATATTTTAAGAAAGTAACTTTTCATTAAAATAACTTTTCAGAAAAATAACTAGTTTGAAAAGTACTCTTCTTGAACGCTACCTTTTGGAAAAGTACTTATCAAAAAATATATGAAAAAGCTAATTAATCGACTATTATATTTTATTCAGATGATATTTTTTCCAAAATTTCTTTTTCCAAAACTTTAAGGGTAAAAATTTTCTTAGAATCAATTTTTCAGTGCTACAACTATTCAAAATAATTAACATTTCGGAAAAGCAATTTTTCAGAGGAGTACTTTTTCAAAAAGTTCTTTTTCACAAAGTACATTTTCTGAAAAGTTCTTTTAATATTCTAAAACAATGAAAATACTTGTTTCCCAGCCTGCGCACCCATTCGACTTGACTTTTCCACTCCCATTAAAAACGAAAATGCGTGCGGTTTCTCTTTCTTCGATCGGCAGATAAGCCGACACAAATCTCCAGCATGTCAAAGTCAAACTAAAACTATTTGTTGGATGTCAGAAAATGTGTGCCGGGGATGGAAATAACGAGTTTTTTCTTTCTTTTAATACAAATTTGATATGCCAAAGAAAAATCCGGCAAAACAACGCTGAAGTCATACACAAAAGGCTTAAGGAAAAATAATAATAATTTTTAAACGATTCGGAGAAAGTGAAAAATCACAACACAGACCTACTTTCTTGTATGGTTGCATATGTGTGTGTATGTGTGTGTGCATGTGTGTGAATTATACGGAAAGTATTATGCAAGTTTTACTTTCTCTAACCAGCCGGCAGCTAATAAATGACACGCGCCAATTAATACAAGAAATGGTTTCGTAGTGCCATAATCGTCTCCTGCATGAAGGAATAACAGAAAGTCAGTTGTTTCGCTATAAATTGTGATTTGTTTTGACAGTCTGTGTGTGTGCGTGTGTGTGTGTGTGCGCGTGTTTGTATGTGTGTGTGTGTGTGTGTTCGTATGTGAGAGTAGTTATGAAAACGTATGCTTGCATGGGGTTGTCGTGTCCTTGGGCTAATATTTCATTGCATTTTCCTTGTATGTGAGAGAGAGAGAGTGAGAGAGAGAGAGAGAGAGAGAGATAGAGAGTGATTTCAAAGAAGCACATTATTTGTGTTCTGCATATTAAAAACGGGCTGTTTTGAATTTTTTATTATAATTTATTATTATTTTCCTGGAATTATGGAAACTTTTCCAACTTCTATTGTTTTGCTTTTGATGTTGTTGTTAAGCAAAACTTATTTTTGAAAACTATAAAAATATTTTGTTTAAAAATGAAATTAAAACTGTTTGTTTGATTTAACGCTTGAATTATTTGCATAATTATGAAAAAATGTTCTTTTTTCAGTAGGAAAATTCTCGCCACCGTATTTGCCTTCTTTTGGAATGTAGAAGAAAATATTTTAATATATATAAAAATTTTTAATTATTAAATGCCGGCAGGGTCATGAAATTCCTTCGTTTTAATAATGTAATTGAATTTTTTGTTTTCTGAGGTTTAAATTAAAGTCTTGAAATAACTTTTTTAATAAAAGTTATTATATTAAGTTTCGTTTTATAAGATAATTGTTAAAAAACATAATTTCAATTCAAAAGGACATGATAAATATTCCAAAACACAAGGGAAAGTGACATCAATATATATATTTAATTTTTTCAGCAGAGCAGTCTTACAGTTTCCGAAAGCCACTACACTTTCATTATCAGTACTCATGGGTATTTCAATTTACTGCCACTTGTAAGCAGTGGCAGTAACAGTTTTTATATGCAAAAAATTTATTATGAATAAGCGTACGAGAGCTGTATCGAATCGATGATATCGCACTTTTATTATGAGCCCGTGTTGCCGTTTGATTATTTCTCTTCATGTCCCATTTTCTCAATTATTTGTTCCATGTTTCTTACGACAAACTATTTTTATTTAAATTTTCTTAAACACAAGTGAACGTTTTCGCCCTTTGATGTGAAAAAGAATACGAGAATTGTATCAATAACACACTTTTATTAAGTGCCCGTGTTGCCGTTTGGTTATTTATATTCAGGTCCTATTTTTTGGAATTTTTTTTTCCATGTTTTTTAAGAAAAACTTTTTTATTTAAATTTTCTTAAGGACAACTAAACGTTTTCGCCATTTAATTTTGTTAGCAAAGCGGAAGGATATTTTTAAGACAGAGTTTTTTCATTTGAATTTTCTTAAGTACAAGTGAACGTTTTCCCCCTTTATTCTGAAAAAGAATACGAGAATTGTATCAATGCAACAACAACACACCTTTATTCAGTGCCCGTGTTGCCGTTTAATTACAGCTGTTTTGGAAAGTCGTGGGTCATGGGTATTTTAATTTACTGCCACTTGTTTCAGGTGGCCCAATTGAATGTGATAACAGTTTCTATTTACAACAATTTTATTATGAATAAGCGTACGAGAACTGTATCGAAACGATGGTAACACACTTTTTTTCAGTGCCCGTGTTGCCGCTTGATTATATTTCTTCGTGTCATATTTTTCTGAAATTTTTTAGTCCCATTTAAAAGTTATTAATTTTCAAACGATTAATATCAGAATATTATTTATAAATTCTTATTTTTTAAATAAATTTTATAAACGTTGTAGTCTACTCAAAATCTTGGTTAATTCCGGTTCCCAAATAGACAGAAATCAAACTTCCTAAATTACAGGCCATTAAAAGCCTTCCAACATTCAGACTCTTAACAAAAATGAAAACACACAGCAGCAGTTTTTCAGCTGCCACAACGTTGGGTCAGAGTGGAAATAAAATGAAATTTAATTTACCTGCGAAAGCAAAAGGAAAAAAAAACAGAAAAAAATTAGTGACACAAATTGAAGGATGAAGAGAATATTATGAATTTTGCATACTTTGGACTGGCTTTAACTTAATAAATTTCTTTTTTATTTCTTTATTTATCACAACATGGATTTAATAAAATTTTTTATTCTTTTTTGTGTCCTTAAAATTGATTCCATATTTAGAACACCTTGTGAATTTGTCTTTGGGGCATGTTTTCTCTTTTCTTACGTTACTTATTCCATCACGAGCATCCTTTACGAACTGAACTTTTCTATGAAAGAAGCACACACACAGACACAGACACAGACACAGACACAGAAATCCACTCTCACACTTGTTTATCTACAGCAACGAAAATCGATGAAATCCATTGACAATAATGAACTGCTGCTGTTGTTGCCACTGCTGCTGGTGCTATTTTTCAAAAGAAAAAAAAACTTTTTTTGTTTGTTACATTTTTCTTCTTTCGTTCTTTTTTTTTTTGCTTTTTTGGTTTTTGTTTTGTTTGTGTTGCAAAGAAGTTGTAGTAGTTGGTTGTATCTGTTAAAGAGCAGTTGTTGTTGTTGTTGTTGCAGTATCTGCAATACTCAACTTGTTGTGTACGCTAAATTTAAAACAAATACTATGAATTTTAGAAAATTGCTAGGAAGGTTTCTAGGTTAATAGCATAGAGAGTGTACAAATACAAATACAAACACACAAACACAAACACAAACACACACACACACACACACACACACACACTTACACTTCTATTCAACCATTCAACTATGCCATAACACCAATTCAAGCAGCAGTACTGATACTCAGTGAAATTGCAAGTTGTTTGCTTCCGCAGGGGGAAAAAACCATGCTGGCATTCCTAAAAGTATGCTTTATATATTTTCCCCCGTTCTCTGGTCTCTTTTGCATTTAAGTTTCATTGTGTTTTCCCATTTTTTATGGCTTCTAAATCAAAATATATGCTGCTTTAAATAAAATTTCCTTAAAATCACACCAACATCTATGGGGTTAAAGGAAATTTGTAGCATACTTTTAGGCAACTAATAACGCAAAAATAATTGCTTTAAATTTAAGACAGGGAGAGAACAAAAATGCAACTTTTTGCTCCAGCAAACTTTTTGGTTCCCCCTCCCAAACAATAATATTTTTCTTTATTTTTTTATTAGTTTTACAGCGTAGAGAGAGAGAGAAAAAAAACAATTTGAACTGTAAAGAAAATGTGTGTATTCAAATGTTAGATAATAAAATAGACCGTAAGCCAAGGCAGAGAACATGCAGCTGCATGCCAACGTACGAGTAAATACTTTTCGTATGCATAAATTCGTCTGCTAAATGCTGCAGTGAACTTAATTAAAAACAAATTTTGTAGAAAAGTTTAAAGAAATAAAACTCAAGTTTTCCTTTATCTAAGAATAATCCCCAAGCATGGGTTTCGGAAAAGTTTCTGCATTATGGCCAGATAATTTAAATAAACCTGGCAAAAAAAATAATAAAAATAAAAAAGTGAATAAAACAAATTGATTATCTTGCAAACTATTCAGCAAAGCCAACGAAGCATTTAGGGAAGTTGGTTCAAGTCGTTGGTAAAAAATTTGATTTTTTTTTTAAATAGAATTGAAGAAAATTTAGTTTTTTTTTGTCTCAATTATATTTTTACCATGAAAAATCATTCAGTTTATTTGCGTTAACTACAGTTTTCGCTGTTCGCTGCACTCCCACATCTTCTAGTTTTTTTGACAGTCTTGTAATTGTTGGTTATACCAGTCATTTTAAAAATAATTTTTACTAAAGTAAAATGCAAGTCTTCGTGGTTGTTTGGTATTATTTAGTAATATTTAGATGGTTGCTGGTTGCAGCAGGAAGGGGCTACCCTTCACACTTCTGATTTCATGTTGGGGTAAATCGGTCACCTCAAGATTTCACTTCCGGTCGTATATTTGAGTTAATCGTTCAGCTCAAAATTATTCGATTTGTATTAAGGCACTATAAAAGAAAAACCTATAGCACACGTTAACCTTTAGGTCAACAGATACATACCCGGGTATGCTTTGCATTTTTAAAACGCTGTAACTTAAGAATTTAATATTCTACATGTTTGAAACTTTTATAACTTTTTAAATAAATTTATATGTTTTAGTTTTATTTAAAAAATTTTGTGAAGAAAACTTGAGGAATTTTGAAATGGAACAGCAAACAACAGGACAACGATGGAAATCTGTTAAATTTTATTGTGAAAGTCAATGGCCGATTGTTTTGAAGCCGCACATTTATCGTCGTTTATTTATTAAGTCAATTTTCATTTTAACATCTTCTTAAACTACTAAAATTGCAGGATACGGGCTTAGGGGAAGCCCAGGACTGTTCATTGACAACAATTACTTAATTCACTTAAGTGAACTGTTTGGTGCCGTGTATCCTCTGAAAGGATCATTAGCAAATATTTCTTTGAAAATGCACTTTTCACCTCAGTTCCATTTAATGGCACAGAATGTCGAACAATGCTGGACAGTTTTTTTAAGGACGACTGTAGAAAACCGTCCACAGTTGTGGCTCCAACAAGATGCAGCTGCAGCCCACACTGCCAGAGATACAATGACGCTGTTACGGAAACTCTTTGGCGAACGCATAAATTCGCATAGAAAAGCTTTCAACTGGCCCCCATCGTTCAACGGATTTAACAACGGTAGACTATTTTCTTTAGGGTTATTTAAAAGAAATGATAAACGCCAATGAGCCAACGACCATGTCGCAGCTAAAACAAAATATACGCAACAAAATTCCAGCCTTAAGACCATAAATTGTATGTTTTACTTCCCAGTAAAATGTACTGGAAAGCGATCAAATTTCCACAGCCGAAATTGATTACCAGTAGCGGGACATAATTCTTCTCATTTAAGCCAAAAATATTCCCCATAAATATGTAACATTTTCTCATTTCTTTTGTAAAAAGTGGAAGTTTGGAGGAGTTTTAAAACAGAATTTAATTTTCGTAAATGATGTTGGATTAATTTCCAATAAATTACTTAATTCCACACATTGCAATGTTGCCATTTTCGGTTAAAAAGTGTAAAAAATGTTGCACTCTTTCTGGAAAAGAACTGAGCGTTAAGCAGAAACAAACAAACAATGCAATTACAGAACACAGTTAAAACTAAATCAATCCAAAAATAAACTTGGCAGCAAAATTAATTTAATTTAAAATCTATTTGCATACCCGGGTATGCTTATCTGTTGACGTATCGAAAAGAACCATTTAAAACGTAAGCAAAATATTACAAAATATTTTTACTTTCAAGGACATCCAGTGATTAGCACAGCTGAATGGCAAAATTTAAAATATCATTAAAGTCATAAGTGACTCGACAGCAAACTGGCAGGGATGGACAGCATTTGGAGACACCTCATGACCTGGTATAGTAGCATTTCGTGACCACTGAAAACGAATAGGGCGTGAAAAAAAAATCTACTAATTTTCTCTTGATCTGCTGCCTCTTTTCCTTTTCTAAAATGTAAATTCCAAATAAACCTTGACAAAATGCCCTGCAACTTGTCTAACCAAAAGAATCGTATTTAAACGAAATTTCCCTACTCATTTTGAGTTGCACAAAAAATTTAAATTTTCTTTGCGCATAAACGCAACAACTGAAAGTAATAAAAAACGCTGGTCCTTCAATACTAAAAATAAATTGAAATTTCTCTTTGTCTCTTGTAAAAGAAAAGAAAAGAAAAAAAATAAACTTTAAATAAGTTTCTTATGGCTACAAATAAGATATTTAATCTAAAATCTTGTGAAACTCTATTTGGCAGCGGCAACATCCGCTACATTTTCTTATTTAAAGGCATTCAAGTCGCAGCAGTTCGCTGGCTGTTTAACCACGAAAACCCAAGAACAAGAACACAAAAAATATATGGAAAAAAAAAACGAAAAACGAAACAAAGAAAAATAAATTAGACTATTATTTAAGCCATGAAGCATAACAATTCAATGGGAGATAGACATCAGCAACCGGCCACCCCAACCAGTCAGCCGGCAGTACGTCTTCATTATTTTCGATTCAAATGAACGCCAACTGGAATACTCGTTCGCCGGCAGTGTCATGTTGTTTTTAATATCAAGTCATCATCATCATCGTTACAGCCGAAAGTTGTACCATCCTGATAACTGACAGTGTTGCCTGGGACAAGTCGTCCTGTCATGAGTTTAGAAAAACATTTTTATTGTTTTTTTTTTTGATAATCAACCGGAAGGAGTTGATGACATTTAATGATGATACAATTGTTGTTGTTTATTGGACGCGGTTTCAAATATTGACTCCATTGAGCATAAAGAATATCTTATCAATTTCCAATAGTTTTACACAAAAAAAAAGAAAAGAATTATTCCAACAGACAACCAGCAACAACATGATCACTATCGTTACTGCCACACCCAACATCATCATCGTCCTTCCCATCGTTAAAAGATTTGTTAAGCACTTAAAAGCCACCAGGAAATAGTATATAAAAATATCATAATTTTCTGTTTTTTTCCTACTGCTAATGAAACCTTTAATTCATGGAAACGAATTTCTTATAAATACACATATTTTTGTGGTACCCTTTGGAAGGTATTTTCGTGAAGAAATGTTGAAAAGCTTAATATAAATTAAGAGGTATTTTTGTTTAGATAAGCAGCGTATAAATAATATTTAAAAATTTTCAAAACTTTCAAAATTAATATTGTAAAAAGCTGATTAAATTTGCCACACATATTTTTGTGGTACACTTTTGAAAGTATTCCCATACAGAAATATAGAAAAAATTAATTTGACTTGAGAGGTATTGTTATATAAATTTGCAGGGTATAAATAATTTTTTAAATTTAGTAAGATATTAATTAGCAGTGGGTGCTAATTAATATCTTATAATAACACATATTTCTGTGGTACCCTTTTGAGTGTATTTTCGTTAAAAAATATTAAAAAATTTAATATAAATTGAGAGGTATTTTTGTGTAGATAAGCAGCATATAAATAATACTTTAAAAACATCAACATGAAAATTGTTAGAGGCTGGTGAACTTTGTCACACATATTTTTGTAATACCCTTTAAAGGTCTTTTCGCGAAGAAATATTAAGAAAATTAATACAATAGCGTATAAATAGTTTTTTAAATTTAGTTCCTTAAAAGTATGCAATACACAGTGGGTGCCAATAAATATCTTATAATAACACTTATTTCTGTGGTACCCTTTTGAGTGTATTTTCATTAAGAAATAATAAAAAACTTAATGTAAATTGAAAGGTATTTTTGTATAGATAAGCAGCGCATAAATAATATTTTAAAATTAATAAAATAAAAATTATTAAGAGTTGGTTAAATTTTCCACATATATTTTTGTGGTACCCTTTTGAAAGTCTTTTCGCAGAGAAATTCTAAAAAAAATTATTACAACTTGAGCGTTAGTTTTTTAAAGAAAAGCAGCGTATAAATAACTTTTTAAATTTAGTTCGTTAAAAGTATGAAACCCACAGTGGGTGCCAATTAATATCTTATAAATACACATATTTTTGTGGTACCCTTTTGAGTGTATTTTCGTTAAGAAAAATTCAATGAATGCATATAAATTGAGAGGTATTTTTGTGTAGATAAGTAGCATATAAATAATACTTTAAAAACAGCAACACGAAAATTGTTAGAGGCTGGTGAAATTTGTCACACATATTTTAGTAATACCCTTTAAAGGTCTTTTCGCGAAGAAATATTAAAAAAATTAATACAATAGCGTATAAATAGTTTTTTAAATTTAGTTCCTTAAAAGTATGCAATACACAGTGGGTGCCAATAAATATCTTATAATAACACTTATTTCTGTGGTACCCTTTTGAGTGTATTTTCGTTAAGAAAAATTTAATGAATGCATATAAATTGAGAGGCAGTTTTGTATAGATAAGCAGCATATAAATAATATTTAAAAATTTTTTAAAGTAATATTGTAAAAAGCTGATTAAATTTGCCACACATATTTTTGTGGTACACTTTTGAGAGTACCCTCCTGCATTAATATTGAAGAATTGTATGTGGCTTAAAAGGTAGTTTTGCATAAATAAACAGCGTATAAATAATATTTTTTAATAAAGAAAATAAAAATTGTAAGGACAGATGAAATTTGTTTGAAAACCAAAAGCTGGCAGGGACACATGAACTGTTTTTGTTGTTTCCTTAAAAAATCAGGATCTATTAAAATCAGGATATATTAATTCTAAATCAAAATAGTATTCTGTTCCCTAAAAAATATGGCACGACAAGCAAAATTATAAATTTTTTACACAAGACATTGATTTTTAAAAATTTTAAATTGTGCTAGCGGCTTTTGAAAACAGCTGTGCTGCTCTTCTGCGCCAGTTGAATATATAAAACTGATGTTGACTTTCCCTTGTGCTTTGGAATATTTGTCATGTCTTTTTGAATTAAAAGCAATTTTCAAATAATTGGCCTATACAATTAATTTGAATTATCGGCTAAATTTTTGCCAGACTTTCGTAAAATATCTCTATACGTTGGTCCACATTTTCAATGACCGTGGGACATTATTCAGGTTCGATGTGTTAAAACCTCTCATCCTCTAGCTGTTGAATTATTCTTGTTCTATTGACAGACACTTTTTTCTTTTAAATATCTCTTAAAAAGGAAGTCCAAAGGAGTCAAATTGCATGATCGTGACGGTCATTTGACATCTCCATGACGTGCTATAATACGGCCGATGAATTTCTTGAGCAAAAGAGTATTAGTTTTGCTCGCTGTGTAGCCAGTGGCACCATCCTGTTGGAACGACATATTGTACGGCACCATGTCTTCAATTACTGGCCACTAGAATTCCATTGTCATCCTGTATTTTTGGACATGACGACGAGTCGAACTTGACGGCTCTTTTACCAGCAAAAAAAAACCGATTTCCGATGAAGGAACTGGTTGAGAATGTTTTTACATTTCCTACAGCCCCGGTTTGCAGAAATCTGGGCCCAATTCTTTCGGTCAAGGATACATTTGGTGGACTATGCTGACCAAAAAGAAAAAAAAATCACAAGGACACGAAGGCATCTGCCTCGGCGTTTAGAAACGATGAACGTTCTTCCTGTGAATTCGGCCATTCTCGAGATCTAGAAAACTCCAAAGGACGTCTGGTGTGTTTCTCTTACTTCAGCGCGTTTGCAACAAAAACAATTGCCGTACTCTACGTCCGCTTCATAAACACGAATAAACGAAATCTGCCTTGGGCGGAGGAAAGCCAAAACACACACATTCTGCCATTGCAAACATAAAAATCAAAATTGAAAACATAAAAATCAAGTTATTAAAAATTTTCACCCTGCAGCCGTCGAAGCAAACGTTTAAATAATAGAAACTCCTTGAGGTGTTTTCTCCATTGTAACTTCGTTTAAGCAGCAGTAAAAAAAGGACCTCTGGGCTGAGTGTAAATATGCGCTTTCCTTTTTCATTTTTTAAAGAAATCATTTTCTTTGTTCTCCTCTTATTTGCGCATTTCTTTTCTTCTATCGTTGAGATGAAATTTAACAAAAATGATAAAATCAAAAATAAAGAAGCTGGAAGAGAAAAAACGTACCGCGACACGTGTTGCGACTTTGGCTTTAATGCAGACGCGATAGACGCGCATTAAATCACAATTTGCTGGAGGTAATACGATTTAAATTGTCTCGTGTTTTTCTTTCTTTTATCACAAGAAGTTTAGTAAAATTCGTTGTTTACGTTTGAAAAACCCTCGGGGAGTAATTCGTGAACTTTTTTTTCTTTTTTTTTAATGTTCACTAGTTTGCACGAGGGTCGCTGTTGAAGACATGAAAATCGGTGTTTAATATTAACAAATTTTCAAGTGTCAGCAAAAGTCGTTGTAAATAGTTTAAAGGAGTTTTCTTAAACTCTATTTAAACGGCAGAATTTACTTGCTTCATAGATTATGAGATGTATTAGAAATATGCGAGGTCTGTTGAAATATATTAGGGTAAATTTTCAGATATCAGGGCCTACTTTCTAAACAAAAAATATGTGCCTTAAGAATCGTTAATAAAAATATCTGGAAAAAAGAAGAATATAATAAAACGGCAACACAGAGACTTGTTAGCAGCGTGTTTCCATTAATCTGATACAATTCTCGTATACTTTTTCATAATAGAATTGGTGCGAAAAGAAACTGTTATCACATTTAAATAGGCCAACTTCAACAAGTCGCAATAAATAGAAATACAGAAGATTACTGATAATGAAAGTGTGGCGGCTTTCGAAAACAGCTGTTTTGCTCTTCTAACCAAGTTGAATATATAAAACTGATATGTACTTTCCCTTGTGCTTTGGAATATTTATCAGGTCTTTTTAAAATAAATAACGGCTTCGCTGGCCTGCATTCAACCTTTTCAATGACTCTGAGACCTATTTGAGATTCGTTGGCCTCAATGTCTCCAAACAACTCAACCTTAAGCTCTTGAATTTTTCTTTTTATATTGACGTTCACTTTTTTATCTAAAATATCCTTCTAAAAAGAAGTCCAACGGTGTCAAACTTCATGATCGTGGCGGCCATTGGACATGGCCACTACTACGGATAACACGGCCCATGATTTGCTTACGCAAAAGAGTCATTATTTTGCTCCCTGTGTGGCCAGTGACACCATCCTGCTGCAACCACATTTCGCATTGGTCTATATCCTACATTGCTGGCCACAAGAAGTCCATAGTCATCCTGTATTGTTGGACATGGCGACGTGTCAAAGTTGACGGCCCTTCTGCCACACTATCCCGAGCAATAGCCCTGTTTTAGGTATAACGAATTGGGCGAGCATGTCCCGGTGTCATCCCATATCCTCAAATTCTAAATTCTGTTTTGCACAAATTCGGTGGATTTTGCTGACCAAGGAGTATCAAGAAGTACACGAAATGGATTTGGATTTAAACGCCGTTTTCGAGCCCTCTACGACAATATCGCGGGCAACAGAAATATTTTCCGATGAAGAAACTAGGCGAGTATAACCTCACATTTCCTACAGACCCGGTTTTCTGAAATTCGCGTATAACTCTCTCGATTGTGGACTCATTTAAGTGCTCGATTATAATGACCAAAAGAATTATGAAGTGCTCAAAATAAATTTTGATTTCCACGTCCATTTTCATTAAAGGCTTCAACAATCTTAAGGCGCTACTGAATCGTTCATGATTGAGTGTGTCAGACAGGGAAATTTCAAAATAAGTTGGGCAAGAACTTAAGCATTAAACACATTCACCAATGCAAGCTGCCAACTACAACGACTGCCAATGCCGCTAGTGGCAATTGTCGCTCAGTAGTCAGCTACTGCATTATTTCGAAGACGACACCTTTAAGTCCGTAATAATGAGCGTGGACAACAACCAGTAGCCATGTTGCCTATTGTAATGAAAATAATCTTTCTCAATCATTCTATATATGAAAGGTTGTAGTGTGTAGTCTGACGTAATGGACGTGTTTAATGCTATGTGAAGCATTAAACACAATAACGACAGCAGACTACAGACTACAACTTGTTAAAAATAGAATCCCTGTGCGTATATGAGAATGATTAATTTTACTACTACAGACAACACGTCTACTGGTTGTTGTCCCTGCTGTTTTTGTGGTTGTAGTCAAATTAAACTGATTTCTATTTTGATGAGCGACAATGAGTAGATGCAGTGTTGCCAGTTTAATTTAAATAAATTCAATTATTGTAAACTTGAAAATTTACTGTTTTAGTACACAAGAAGCAACAACAAACTATATTTCCAAGCTAATGAAATGATTTCTTGTGGACTTTAAATATTTTTTATTGGAATAACACTATTTAAAAGTATTAAATATATGAAAGCGGCTACACTGGCGTTTGAAGAGAATTCTACTACAAGCAACAACTCATGGTTATTGATTTGGTGGTGTCGTTCTAAAAATAATTAAGTAGCTGACTACGAGGCGACGACTGTAGCCAACGGCTTTTGTAGTCGGTATTCGTGTAGCCTAGTGTTGTTATTGTGTTTAATAATTGATTCACAATTAACAATATATATTATATTGGGACCACCCTTTAATTTTCTCTGTAAATAAAAAAATTAAACCAGAAGTTGGAAATAGGGCGCAACTGCTTAAGCAATAAAAAAAGAGACCACAAAAAGGTCTGCTGGCTTTCATATTTCCTATGCTAAAACATAAATTAAAATGAGTATTAATTCTAATTTAAATTGTCACGATGATAAAAGTCGGGACTGCAGTATACGAACAAATAAAATATGAAAAAGGCAACCTCATCATCAGCGAAATATTTACAGGAATTATTGAAAAGAAGCTTAAAATGAAAACTTCTGCGCTTATCGCTGGCAAATGTTGAAGTCAGGCAGGCATATGGAAGGCAGCTCAAAGGGCAGAGATGAAACAAAATAAAATAAAAACTTCCAAACCGAAAAGAAAAAGACACAAAAAAAAGCCCATCTGAAATAACCAACAGAAAAACAACTTCTTTTTTTCTAGTAGGAAACAGCCAAAGGATGTGGTGGGAAGCAACAACAACATAAAAATTATATTGCTTTTAATGTTTCAATTAAATATTTACCAACACCACCAGGTGCTGAAAATGTTTATTTTGTTTGCACAATAAAAATGCAGGGAAAAAAGTATAAAAGAAGGCAAAAAGGAAAAGGTAACAACAGATGAACCGAAATGCTACACAATTTACCCAGCGATCGCAACAAATTATTCATGCTGTTGCCGGGTGTGTGTGTGTGTGTGTAAATCAGCGTAGGCTGGTGTGAGTGTAAAAGATACAAGTGTAATAACAATAAAAGAAATAACAACAACAATAATAATAATAATAATAATAATATTAATAAGAATAATGCTGATGTTGTTGATGAGTTTTTCTTATCTTTTTTTCCATTTTTTCCCAACTTTTTCCTCTCTTCATAATTATTAAAAAGAAAATCATGAAGATGCCTTAAAAATCGTGCCATCGTGCAGGGAAAATGTTATGAAAAGCATTATTTTATTATTTAAGAACGCATACGTAGGAAATAAATAAGAAATGGTTATGAAATATTCAGAATATTTACGATAAGGAAAAATAGATATTAAAAGAAATTTCAGCAAAAAAAAAAAAAAAGGTAAAAAGTCGTTGCATACAATTCCAGGGCTATAAAATTGTTGCGCACGTAACAGGAACTTTTTGATTATCGGGAGGCTGCCAGTCGTTGTTATGAAAATACACAGCGAAGTTTTACTGAATGATGAGGAGTTGTAGCAGCGGCCTATGAAAACATACTGTTTGTGTATTAGTTTTCATAATTTAATATCAGAAGCAAAATATACATCAGCGAAGTAAAAACAGTTTCAAAAAAGTTTTTATATTTGCTAATCTTCCCTCATCCCCCCGCCGTTGCCACCTCTGTCACAATGTACTGTGGGGGTCATTCCCCGAATGCTGGTCCAGAACTAAAAAATTGAATTTGTTCGCAAAATTTTTCAAATTATAAATTGTTTGATCCAACATATTTCAAATGAGATTTAATACAATTCCCAAAGAAAATTAACAAAATCTCCAAAAGTGGGATTTTTTAATACTTTTGCTGTATTATTTGCCGGATCAAAATATTTAAAAGCTAACTAGACTGTAAGATGGCTAAAAATATTTTTTTATTGCAGCATCTAAGAAAATATATTAAAGGCTGATGCCCATATTTTCCAGCAATAATACAATTCCCAAGGAAAATTAACAAAATCCCCGAAAACAGAATTCTTAAATGCTTTTGCTATATTTTTTAACGGTTAAATATATTTCAAAGCATATTAGATTTTAAGGTGGGTGGAAATAGTTTTTGCCTTAAGGCTGATGCCCACATATTATAATTCCCAAGGAAAACTGTAAAAATCTCAAAAACGGTATTTTTAATACTTTTGTTGTATTTTTTTGCCGGGCGAATATATTTAAAGGCACAGCAAACCTTAAGACGTGTAAAAATATTTTTTCATTGCAACTTCTAAGAAAATAAGCTTAAGGCTAGTGCCCATATATTCCAGCTACAATACAATTCCCAAAGAAAACAGAATTTTCAAATGCTTTTGATGGATTTCTTAACGGGTAAAAATATTTAAAGTCGTTTATAAAATTAAGGTTTCAGTTCATATGTTTTCGAATATGCCCTCAATTCCCAAACAAAAGTTTCAAAATCCCCAAATTTGAACTATTCATTATTTTATCCAATTTTTATTTTTAATTTTTTTATTTTGTAAGCCAGAGTCTTTGATTTTAGAGCATATTAAGCATTAAAAGGGATACATATTTTGTATTTCAGCGTTGTATTTTTGAAAACAAATTAAAAATGTGTTGCTTTTGATTTATAACAACGAAATGTAAGCGCTTTTTTATTACTTTTATGCAAGACATTAAGAATTACAGTATGTGCTGTACGTATTTACATAAAAAGACCTTTGCAATAGTTCAAGTTTTGTTAATGTTGGTAGACTTAAAAGTACTTAAAATGGTACCACAAAAATGTATGTGGCTGGACATACGAAAATTTTTCATAATTTAATTACAATAATATTTGCTCAAAAAGTAAATTTTTAATATTATTTTTAGGACTGTATTTACATAAAAATGTGCTCTGAGAATATATAAAAAATTAGCATTAAACACAATAACGACAGCAGGCTACATGAACACCGACTACAATAGCCGTTGGCTACAATTGTTGCGTCGTAGTCAGCTTCTTAATTATTTTTAAAACGACACCACCAAATCAATAACCATGAGTTGTTGTTTGTAGTAGAATTCTCTACATACGCCAGTGTAGCCGCTTTCATATCTTTAATACTCTTAAATTATGTTATTCCAATAAAATATATTTAAAGTCCACAAGAAATCATTTCATTAGCTTGGAAATATAGTTTGTTGTTGCTTCTTGTGTACTAAACCAGTAAATTTTCAAGTTTACAATAATTGAATTTATTTAAATTAAACTGGCAACACTGCATCTACTCATTGTCGCTCATCAAAATAGAAATCAGTTTAATTTGACTACAACCACAAAAACAGCATGGACAACAACCAGTAGCCGTGTTGCCTGTAGTAGTAAAAATAATCATTGGATTCTATTTTTGACAACTTGTAGTCTGTACTCTGCTGTCGTTATTGTGTTTAGGCTTTATACTTTTCTAACACAATTTTTTTTTTGTTTAAATTTAAAAATAAAATTACAAACAAAAAATGTATGAAAAAGATATTTGAAAATCATAATTGTGCTGGTCTTGAAGATTTTTGTAGAAAGTTTCTCAAATCGTCTGTCATAGATTTACATAAAAAATATTGAGAATCGATTCGACAACCACAATAAGTTGCAACATGTCGAATGTTGTAAGAATAATTTCACAAATTTACGAACAAAGAAAATTTGTCTCGATGCGAGAATATTTTCGAAATTGTTTTCTTTTTATATTTGTTATGAAATATTTATTTTCTTTCAGTGTACATAAAAAAAATTTAAGCAATTAAAAATTTACCAAAAAATGTTTTTTAATTGCATCAAGATTTCTACCCCTCGTCCAGTAGATATTTAAGAAACTGTTACTAAAAACTCAATGAGCTTAACAATTAAAGAAACACTTTGGAAGGCTATAAAAAAAATTATATATGAACAACAGCAACAACAACAATAAGAACCATATCGTAATAATTACTAACAACAACAGCAACAGCCTTAAGGTGTCAGTCAGTCAGTTACATTTACGAAAAGCACAGACAAAACGATCATAAAAAAATTACTTCTGCATGCAGATAAAATTTATATGAAAGAGGAAATAAAATAAAATAAAATAAAATAAAATACATGAGGGAAAAATAAAACTTGTGTCGTAAAACAATTGTTGTAACAGATTTCCTTTCTTATTCCTGACTTAACAGGACTCGCAAACGAACGAATAAAAGAAAAAAAAATGTATGAATTCTTGTCTGGGATTTTCGTACTTTAAACCAGCTCGGCTGCATTGAAATCACAAAGCCAGCAGCAGCAACAACAACAACAACAACAACAACAACAACAACAACAACAACATGCTTTTGAGGATTATTTAAATTGTTGTGTTCTTCAAATCCAACGAATTATATTTATGCACACGAACATAATTTTGGCTTTTTGTTGCTTTTGTTATCTTTTCATTTTATTTCATTTTTATATCATTTTATTGCAGCAGAATTGTTAACAGAGATTTCAGCAGTTGATTGCAAGCAGTTGACTTTCGGAGTCAATAATATTTTTATTATTTTTATTATAATTTTGTTTTAGTTTGTTATCTCTTCCAGAATTTACATCTGCATGTAGTCGTCGGTCGTATAGCAGATGGTTTTACATTCTGTTTGTCCTTAAGCTACTAACACACTCACACTCACACACACACACACAACACATCTGATTTTTTATTTCAGTATTATTTGATAGTTGCTTTGCTTTGTGTAGCTCCAGGCTAAAGAGAAACAAAAGCAACAACAACGCAAAAAAAAATAATAGAACACCAAAACATATTTTATATTTATTGCCCTCAAATAAATTTCTGCTGAAATTTTGTGCTTAAAAACCAACAATAAAATTTATATTAAATTTATCTGAACAAACACAAATTATTAAGATAATGTCTGATATTTGTTTTTTGTAAAAAAAAAAAAAAAATTCACAGGGAACTTTTAATTGCAGAAAAAAACATCAACAACTTTTGCATTCAATGAGAATTCAAGGAATATTTTTATATTTGTTCAGGTTTTGAATGCACAGCAAAATATTATGGAGAACTAAATCATTGACATTTTGCTGTCTCTTAAGCAAAAAAGTGCAACATACTTATACTGTTCTCCTTTAATGAAAAAATGCAACATTTTTTGCACTTTTGAATGAAAGTTTGCATATAAAGTATTTATTGCAAAATAAGACATTTACGAAAATGATATTTTATATTTAAATACGGCCTTAAATATATGTGATGCCCTGGAATATTTTAACACTGTTTTCCTTTGATGAAAAAGTGCAACATTAGTTGCACTTTTAGATGAAAATTTGGATATAAGGAATTTATTAAAAAACAGCCAGTCTAGGTGTCCTACGAATATGATACTTTACTTTAAAATACCGCCTGAAAGATATATGATGCCTTGGAATATATCAAAACTGTATACCTTCATGAAAAAGTGCAACATTATTTGCACTTTTGAATGAAAATTTGCACATAAAGACTTTATGGCAAAATAGCAAGGCTGGGACTCCTACGAAAATTATATTTTATTTGCAAATACCGTCTTAAAGATATACGATGCCTTGGAATATGTTAAAACTGTTTTCCTTTCTTGAAAAAAGTGCAACATTATTTGCACTTTTGAATGAAAGTTTGCATATAAAATATTTATTGCAAAACAGCCAGTATAGGAGTCCTACGAAAATGATATTTTATTTTAAAACACCGCCTTATAGCTCTACGATGTTTTGCTGCATCATAATCAAAAGTGAGGAAAACACTTTTGTCCTTTTTTTGCACATTTTTATGAAAATCAAGATATAGAAATTATATTACAAAAAAGTCAGTCTAGGGCTCTTAACAAGAATAAAATTTTGCTTTATAGTAAAGCAAAGCTTTATGATGCTTTGGTACATATTAAAACTGTTTTCGTTTCATGAAAAAAGTGCAACATTATTTGCACTTTTGGATGAAAATTTGGATATAACGAATTAATTATAAAGAAGTCAATCTAAAACTCCTCACGAACAGGAATTTTTATTAAAAGGTTTACAAATTTCTTTGCAATTTCAGATGTCGTTAAAAATAAAACGGTGAAGTCTTATTTCGGCAAAAACTCTTTTATAATTTTGTAAGTAATTTTAAGAGTGATTTAAAAAAAATATTTTTATTTGAAATAAATAAATTTAAGGAAAGTAAAATTATCAAATTATCGGGTTTGGATTCGAATGGTTTTTGGCGGAATTTCGTAACATTTAATGTAGTTTGGGTTCGGTTGGACATTAAATATGATTATGGTTGTGTCAAACAGCTGTTTGGTTTAGTTTTTAGGTTATGGCGTTATGGTGAGGTGACGTCCTTTTTGTAACGTGTTGTTGACACAAAAGTTGTCTGCTTATTAAAGAAGTCCCAACAAGAATTGAAATATAAAATTAGTTAAACTTTTCAAACCGCATGGCCGGTTTTATTACTTCAGTTTATGGGCCACCCTTTTCAATATTTTACCTAAATCATTCCCTAATTGCTCAATAATAACTTAATTTTATTGCAATTAACACACTCCTCACCAACCCCAGGCGGTGGCCGTTGCATATAATCGAAACGGGTGTAAAACTTTTATTCTCAATTGCCGCTTGGCAAAGCAAGTGGCCGGTGTCATGGCCACAAACACACACTCCAACTATAACTTTTCAATATTCGCCGCAATTCAGCATAATTATTTCCATGGCTTTTTCCATTCACAATCACACAATTTTAATAGTTCGTTGCTTAATTTCAATTAATTATTTCAGCTCCAACTGTTTTATTACTTCAGACAATCTTTCAAAGTTCATATACTCCTAATTAGTTCCAATTGCTCTCCTCCACTGAACTTTCGCACAGCAAAAGTTCCCAATTATTTTTACTTTAAAAGAATTGCGATCTTTTTTTTTAATTTTTTTCCCGATGACTCGTTGTTTTTCTTAGTCTCCAAGACAGCAGCAGAAGCAGCAACAGCAGCAGTCAAACTTTCTGGCTGACAAAAACAAAAGTTATGAAACATCTTCAAATAAATTGCCATGAATATTTTTCAATGTTTTACATGTTTCGGGTGGCCAAATGATTTTCAAACAGTTTGCTTGAGTTAAGCACAATTTTCGCATGCATATTCATAAATTTGTGCTGCTTAAATAAACAATAAGTAACAAGAACAGGGAAGTAAGTTTCCTAAAACACTTGAAGCAAGTTTAATGTTCAGGCAGCACGAGAATAATTGCAACTGTTCGTTGTCTCTGAAACTGGAAAATTTGCGAGTTCATTGAAATTGTAAGACAACAATAAACAATTAAAATTGTTTTGACTTAATGAATGTGAAATGTTGAGCAACAAGAAGTATAATTTTTAAATAATTTCTTGTATAAACTTCCTGTTGTCTAAAGGAAATGCCCGAAAAGCTTCCCAACTTGCAGGAGAACATTTTCATTTTATATGGGGTAATTAATGTCCTTGAAAGGCTACACGGCAAATAGCCAGCGTTTTTAGCTGTTTAGGCTGACCTCAATTTTATAAAAAATTGTTTTCTTAAGATGAATTTAACAAGCCAGGCTCTCGTATGTCTTTTCTTTAGCCTCACCGCTTCCCAACACTGCAGCACTTATTTGTCTTGCAATTATCCTTGTAAAACTTTTCAATCAAATTGTTCGTCATGTCTCCTTAAAATATTTAATGGCTTTCAGCAACACATATTATTTAGACAATTCGAACCAAACAAAGAAGCCTAAGTCAATTATTTGCAAAATGTTGAAACGTGTTCGGGATAATGAGAAATAAAAAAATAAAAAATAAGAAGTTTGCAAAAATCCCAACAGCATTAGCAAATTGTCGATTTCAATTAAACAACCCCAAATTAAATTACCAAGAAAAATAAAATAAAATTCAAATATTTTTTCAACAAAAGCGAAAACACTAAAACGAAATTGAAGAAAGCAGAGCAACAATAAGAAGGAGAAAAGCGAAAATAACGAAAACTAAATGAATAATTTGACAGTTGTTTTTCCAGGGGCTTTTGTTGCCACTAATTGGTTTGTTATGTGGCAGGATATTCTAATTAAAAAATTTTACTTAATAATGCAAGAAGGACTTCTTCTTTTTTAAATAACAACGACTGCCTAAAACGGAGCCCAGGTTTAGTTGACCAGCAAGTCAGTGACTTCATGGAAATAAAAGAGAAATTAAAAAATTAATCCCACCAGGCGTCAGAGATAAGCCGGCGGTACAATTGGGCAGTTTTCATAAAAGTTTCAGTTTTACTTGCATTTTAGCAAAAAAGCAGGCACAAATTTAATTTCATAAAATATTTTCACAACCAAAAATATTTTATTAAATTAAGTCATTCCAGGCATTTGAATAATTAAATAAATTAATAACAAAAATATTTTAAAACTGTTCAAATTTTTTATATAAATTTTCTTGCAACTTTTTTATTTTACAGTCCAAAACTAAATCTACCACAAGATGGATTCGGCTGAGTGGCAGCCAAAAAATTTTACCTCAAGAAAATTATCGCCTTCTCTTAGAACTTTCATAAAGTGACTCTATTTTTTTATAAAAACAAAGGCAATCAAAATGCATGCAGAACTGGAACATGTTAGGGTTTTAGTTATCGACCACCCCTATTCTGCTAGTCGATTCAAGTCGAAAATGTCTCCCTTTGGGAAGTTATATTTTAGCTACGTTAAGAGCCACTGGTATCGATAATTTTTTCGTTAACTTCCTGCTAGGAAAACTGAAAATTTAAAAAGTTGTGAACTTGGTTTTTCCCCCTTTTTGAGTTCTCATCAGATCTCCACGTTTGAGGTCTTCTCCGACTATTTTTGACAGCTGGAGAACTCTAACTGATCAAATAAATATTTTCGGAGCTTAAAAAATAGGTAAATAATAATAAAAACAAATTTTGACCCGGCTTACGGTGACCATCGTGGGTTTTAGTTTACGGAATCGATTAGGATGCTTCTCTAAATACTTCCGACAGTCCGAGAACACGAATCGAATTTTGGAGTTTTTAAGATAAATCACATTTTCCGAGTTTCTTCGCTCACGATATTTTACGAACGGATTAACCTATTTTGACCCGGCTTACGGTGATCATGGTTGGTTTTAGTTTGCGAAATCGATTAGGAAGCTTCTCTGACTATTTCCGAGAGCACTAACCGAATCTCGGAGTTTTTAAAATAAATCATATTTTTTAAATTTCTTCGCTCACGCTATCTCAAGGAAGGATTAACCGATTTTGACCCGGTTTAAGGTGATCAACGTGGGTTTTAGTAGTTTCCGACTACTTCCGACATCCCGAGAACATGTACCGAATTCCGGACTTTTTCAAAAATAAATTAAAATTTTTCGAATTTCCTCGCTCACGCTATCTCAAGGACGGATTAACCGACGTTGACCCGCTTTACGGCGATCAACGTGGGTTTTTGTTTGCGGAATCGATTAGAATGAGAAGCTTCTTACTTCTGTTGTCTCGAGTACGCTGACTGAATTCCGGACTTTTTCAAAAATCAAATAAAACTTTTCGAATTTCCTCAATCACGATATCTCACGGTCTGACTATCCGATTTTGATGCGGTTTACGGTGATCAACTTGGGTTTTAGTTTGGACAGTCGATCTGTTAGCCTGTTTCAAAGTTACTTAAAAAAAAAAGGAACACTTTCAAAAGTGCTGTTGGTTAATTTTTAAAAATTTTAAAATTTACCGATTCGAATCAGTTGAAATTCGCAGGAAACGCTACCAGTTTTGTTTGATTCGAATCAGCCTTTTAAGAGTTACAATCGGGTCTCATAGTTACAAACACATACGCACACACACACATGTAAACACACACAAATACACACACATATACCCACACACATAAACAGGCACACGTTGTATATACAGCCATAGTTACGGGTTCTTAAAGTTAGACAGGGGGCCTCAAAACGTTGAGATCTGATGAGAACTCGAGCTTTTCTAAATATGGTATAACCAAGAACTTCTCACATTTTGAAAATTCGCAATTTTCCTAGTGGGAAGTTAAAACTAAATCACGATATAGACACATTTTTCAATAACATTGTAAATTTAAGCTGATATTTGTCATCTGAGATTTTTTTCAAGACGCGTGCGAGCTGTACACTAGTGGCAAGTAGATGTACGTTTCGCACCAAGCGTTCCACGCTTTGTATTTGTGAAATGCACTTATTCTGATTATTTATTTATTTATTATTATTATTATTATTATTATTATTATTATTATTATTATTATTATTATTATTATATTTTTTTCACAGACGATTACAAGGCGACAACTCTTAAGTTCTTTAGTTAACCCGTTGACTTAAACTAGAAAAAAAAAGATATTTAAAAAAAGAGGAGGGTAAGGAAAACACACTGAATACATTCAAGAAAGTAAATATTTGAACTTCACCAACTGTTGCCGGCAAGATGTTTACCAGTTTGGCCTAGAAATAATAAGAAGGGCGGGTATAATAAAAAAAAGGCATCAAAACGTCATCATTTTCGTCAAAAACCTTCAACTGAACTTGTGTTTTATTAAGACGTAAAAATATAAAATCACTCATTCGCCTTCTCGTCTTAATCAATACGCTAAACTGCTGGTTAAATAAAGCAAAAAATTAATATTTAAGCTGAGCTAATTTGTTGCTTTTTATTTTCACTTCATTTTCACTGTTGTTGTTGTTGTTGTAGAATATGAAACAATTTGTAAAGGCAGCAAGTTCATTTTGAAGAGCCTAATCCCCAGCAAATTTATGAAAAAAGAAAAAGAATTATATAGAGGAAAATATTCAGCGTAAAATATGCAAAAAAAAAATTTAGTATTTCAATTAATATTTCAATTAGCGCAGACTTAAGTCAGCATGTAATTTCTGTGTTAATTATGAATTTTTCTTAAGCCGTAATATAGGCAACATTTATGTAAACAAAATTGTGTTAAAAAATATGCTAAATTTTTGTGGAAATAAAAAAGGGATTAAATTAATGAAATTCTTTTCTCTTTTAAGTTTATTAAAAAGTTTAAGGCCGTTTATCATCACAAACGGTAGAGGGGGGGGGGGAATAGCAAGAGTTGAGCAGTTTAAAAAATATTGAAAAGAAAGTGTTCCACCAGGCGGGCAACTGGAAAAGAAGGCACAACGAGTAGTCTTAAAACTTCGTTATCCGATCGGTTCTGAATATAAAATTTTATCAATATGATCTGAAATCACGCAAAAAGGTATTCTACGTACCAAATTGCGTGATTTCAATTAATTCAGCAAATTTTTCAAATCACATCAATATATTTCTCCAATAATTGGCCACCAAGATTGAGCCACTCTATAAAGAAAACACCCGTTATGTGAAATAATAGTCGTAGTAAAACAATTTGCAGCCTTGTGTAAAGTAACCCCCAAGCTACTGCCTTTATAACTCTCATTTAGTTGTTACATTTTTTTTACGATTATTAGAAAAGCCAACCAACCACCAGACAAAATTCTTTATTTGAAAAACGTTGCCGGCTTTGACAAGTTTTAATAGTTTTTCCCATTTTCCTAAAAAAGAAAATTGCTAGTGCCCATTTTCAATCTCTAAGTTAATGGCAAAATTTCACACAATAATTTTCATGTTTTGTTTTGCACCAGAGTTGTGTAATTTATTGGTATTGGTATTGGTATTGGTATTGGTATTGGTATTGGTATTGGTGTTGTTGTTGGTGTTGGAATGGTTCCTAGAACTGTAACAAACTTTGTCCTGTGGCTAATATTCTCTAAGAAGTAGCATAAGAAATGATACTGCGGACTAGTTTTGTTGCCTTTTTTTTCCTACATTTTGTATTATTATTCCTCCTTATTTGTTGTTTTATATGCTGTTGTTGTTGTTGTTGTTGTTGTTGTTCAATAAGTTGGAAGCGAACAAATAAAGCAGAAAAGAGCAAAAGGATTTCAATAATGTTTCTATGGCTTTCCGAAGAGAGTATTTAACTTTTAAGGGTAAATAATGAACATACTGAGAGGAACGTGTAGAGGCAACAATAGCAACAACAACAACAGCAACAGCAACAACAAATAAATACTTCACATTTAACGAGTTTTTTATGAACAAAAAAAAGTACTTGAAACAGAAAAGAAAAATCGAACAACAACCAGGACGTAATAACTTTGAAAACTTTTCTTTATTTTCTTATGATTTGCTTTTATTTATGATCTTAAAAAAAGAAAGAGAAATAAAGAAAACTAAAGACAAGCGTACTTGAAGAATAACAAAAAAAAGAGAAGGAGAAAAAAACGTTTGTACTAAAACTAAAAATAAAGTCTGAAGTAACACACGACGAGTACAAAACAAATCAATGACGGCCAATAATATGAAATATTTATTGAAACTTTCCTGTTAATCAAACACAATAGAAATAGAAGAGGATATAATATTATTAATAGTGTTGCCTATACGTTACACTGTACTCGTAATCCGTGTCATACACTGTCAGTGTTGGGAAGGTGGGCTTGAGGAGGAGTAAATTAGATTGGCTTGAAGGCCAAAAAGAAGTAGATCAGGACTCAGAGAGGAGCTGTTGAATATTGACAAACAACTTTCGTAAATTGAAGTGGGAAGATTTTTTATTTTGGTGCACTTCGTGTTGACAATGTGTCTGGCAAGCAGCAGACAGACACGTGGCAACCAGTGCTGTCAGTGTTCGTTTACGATAAATTTTGGCCTACTTTCACACCAGCTGCAACCGGTGCAAGCATTCAAGCAAGTAGATCCTTAAATGCGTGCTGTGTTCGGTGAACTGGCAGAGACTCTACTGGAAGTCGTACCTGATTTTTATTGGCACATCATAATAATCAGCAGTGCTAAACAGAATTGTGGGAAGAGAGGACAAGCCTTTGTAGCCCTTCAGAGTACATTGAACCCTTAAGAAAACACTGTGTCTCACCATGAAACACGTTATCGGGTCAAGTGATTACCTGAAGTGGCAAACGTTGATGCGTGATTTTTTTTTAATGAGGTTTTTATTAATTTCACTTGTATATTTTTTATATTTTCATTAAGCTTCCAAGGATATGCCTAATATTATTAATACTGTTGCCTATACGTTACACTGTACTCGT
The DNA here is from genome assembly GCA_963675445.1 of Linnaemya vulpina. Taxonomy (NCBI): domain Eukaryota; kingdom Metazoa; phylum Arthropoda; class Insecta; order Diptera; family Tachinidae; genus Linnaemya; species Linnaemya vulpina. The sequence goes on from OY776277.1 coordinate 8,355,805, forward strand.
ACAAAGTTGCTGCTGTAATTCATGTTCTTGTCTTTTAATAAGGTGCAACTATTTTTGCACGCTTTCCAAACGCCTTAAATTTAAAGATAAGAAATAAATTTATTAAAAAATAAATTTAAAGAAACAAGCTTTTTAAATATATCGATTTAAGGACATTTCTCATGTTCTTATCTTCTCATAAAGTGTAAAAACTTTTACACCTTTTCCAGGTACATTGAACAAGAATTATATAAAAACATCTATATTTAAAAAATTTATATAACACGCTTTTAAAATATGTATATCAAACCAAAAGAATGAAAATTAGTTTTGAAATAAACTGAAGACCAAAATGAACCAAAATACGAGAATTACTGTGAAAAAAGGAGGGGCTCTCTGAGCCCTATTTTACGTATATGGTGGCCCTGAAACAACAATATTTTTATTTTTATTCATTATTGTTTCAAGTTCATTCTAAAATCTATTTTTAAATTCCTCGTTTGAGTTTGTTAAAAAAGCGTGTTGTTTTATATATTTGAAATTAATTTATTTCATATTTTATTTCATTGAAAATAGAGTTAAAAATAGGACTCTTAAAATACTGTCAAAGAAACCAGCAATTTATTATGGCAAAAACTTGATTATACGTCCATGGATTGCCAACCACTTCCTGGTGGTTTGACTCCGCTGAAGCCAGCAATAATTGAATATTTAGAAGCCAACAAGCGAAACACTGTAGAGGAAATGAGAAAAGTAAATTTTAAAATATTAGAGCCGCAGTGTTTGCAAGGCGCAGCTGGAGCAGACGGCTTATTTTTCAATATAAAATGCCGTGAAATGTCTGAGCTGATGAAGACAGAATTGCGTCAAAACAATCGATTTCTTTTTGTTTCTAAAATTTATTGCTGGAAAATAAATTTTTATAATAACGATTTGCTTCTTTATTAAATCATTCGAAACTTTTTGTAATGAAAAAAGTTTCAAGACTTAAAAAAATCATAAATTTTTTAATAATATCCTTGTTTTCACAAACTCTTTTCTTTGTCATTGACTTTTAATTCACAAAATTTATTTAAACTTTTTTATGTGTATTTTTTTTTTGTTCTTGATAATAACCCGTGTAAACAATAAATATTTTTATTATTTCGACATGATTTCACCGTCATTATGTTTTCTATATAATTAAAATACCAGGCGTATGTTTTGCAAGCGAATTTAATAGGCTGCCATCATTTAATTCATTAAAATTCGTGTGTGGCTTTTTCCTTTATACACACACACACACACACACACACACACACTCTGAGTGAGCATGTCCTTTGAGATAGTCTTTATCTACAGGACATTATCTTAATTTAGTTACTCAGTTAAGGTTTGACACGCAAATCCACACAACTACTGCGACAAAAGGAATTAGGAGCTAAAAAAAAGCGAAGCAAAACATGGACAGAAGTGAACAAAGAAAAAAAAAACTAGAACTAGTCAAGCGTATCATGAGGCCAACAAGCACTTTTAGTAGGGTGTTCACTATTAATAAAATAACATTTATTTCATATTGAAAATGCAAAAAGAGAACTTTCGAGAGCAGTTTATAAATTATCCCAAATCTTTATAATCTTAATGGCATTAAGGCTTTAATTAAGCGAATCATTTCTCGAAACTGAAATTTATATTAAAAACTTGAAAAATTTTTTAATATATAAGGCGTTTTTTATAGAGTGTTACAACTTTGAGTTGGCATCACTGCTTTATTTGAGCACCCGTTTAACAGCTGATAAATGCTTTTTGTTTAATTCGCTTTGACATTGGATTAATAAATCGATTTAGACCAGAGCAACGCCTGCAAATTGTGGAAATTTTTAATCAAAATAATGGTTCTGTTCGTCAAACTTATCGTGCACTTCGTCTATTCAAAATTTTATTTTCCGATGAAGCTCATTTTTTGTTGAATGGGTACGTGAACCAGCCGAATTGTTGCGTTTGGAGTCAGGAGAATCCACAAGCTTTTGTCGAAAAACAATTACAACCACAGAAAATTATTGCTTGGTGCGCTTTATAGGCTGGCGGAGTCATTGTCTTCAAAAGCGATGATGGTCAGAATGTTACTCCTTGTGAAAATTGATGTTCCTGATTGCGCCTCTTGCGCGCCAGCCGTGGCGGCCACATGGACGAAATAATTTTGAAACATTAATGTCATAAAATTTTCTATTCAACAAAGACCTTTTAATTGATATCAAAAATATATTTCTATGTTTTATTATGGTTTAAACTTGTATCACTCCATAAAAAACACCCTCTATTTAAAAATAAGTTTTTGTATTTTTCTCAAATTTTTATACTTAAAGAAGTGACACATGAAATTCGTTATCATTCGGAATTGAAAAGTTCTATTTTAAAAGTTGTCGCGAATTTGGCAGATTTTCATTGACTTTTTTATTTTACCCCAAGATTTTTTAGTATGGATTTTTGTTGTTATTTCTCAAAGGCTTCTGATAATTCATTTAACGTAATTCTCATTCGGTTCTGGCATGTTTGTGCTTAAGCTAAAACTTTCCGAATAACCTGTTTTAAGAGCCCTCAATTAACCCATAAAAGCACAGCAAATATTTATTATAAATGGCGCTGATAAGCTGCCCACTTGAATTGCCGGTGTGGCAATCAAAAGTCAAAATATATAATTCTAAATGTGGGCCGTTGATTATTATCCACAACAATTCCCTGTAATTTATTCAAATTATTTGGAAAATGTTGTATAACTGGAATTAAATATAATTTTTTGTGACAATAAAAAAAAGTGCTCCAAAAATCAAGCACAAACAAAACTGAACATGAATGGATTTAATTAAAAAACAAACAATAATTTACAATAAAAAAAAGAACAACAACATGACTTGTAAGGCTTTTGATAACATTTACAAGAAAAAGTGTACAAAACACACACACACACACACACACACACAAAAGACGAAATTACTCAACTGTGGCATGTTGTGATATTTGGCTGCCAAAAAAAAAACACCAAACAAAATCATTATAAACACGCAGTTTTTGTTAAATAGAAAAAGGCTAAAACACCCCCACACACACGCACACACACACACACACACATGACAACAATTTTAGTTGCACAATAATCGAATCACTAACAAAAATAAATTTTGACAACCAGCCAGACAAAAGCGAAGCAACTAAAAAGACACGACAAAATGGAACCGAAAAGGAAAAACTAAAGGCAGCGTAAAGGGTGGTCCGAGATGGCTGCCATGATTAACATAATTGTGGGACATTAAAAGTAATTACGCTTATGGACATCAGAACACCCTACACGTGTGACTAACTCACTTGGCAACAGTTCATTGGAAATATTTTGGGAACAGTTTCAACAACAAAAAAAACAATATTGTTCCCATATCGAACGAACTGACATACGAGGTCAGTTCACAACCTAAGGTAAATTAAAATTTATTTGCAAAAATATTTAATTCTTTAACAAAATCAATTTGGTGCCCTTCAAAGTAATCGCACTCCAAAGTACGAGGTTGGTTCTAAGGCCATGGTGAATTTTACTAGATTCGAAATATATTAATATATCTGATGTTGTGTCCCTTTTCTCCAAATATATTTTTATTTTTTTTTTATTAATTTCTTTTATTTTTTCTTCGAAGTGGTACTCGGATATACGAGGCCTCTTCAATGTACATGATGCATTTAATGTGTCCCATATAACAACTATTTTTTTTTTGTAACAATTATAATATTGTTAATTTCAAAGTAGTCCCTTGTGAATATACGAGGCTGCTAAAAACATTGAGTGAATTTAAATAGATATTAAAAAACGATTTATTTCTATAGCAATATCTATTTTGTGCTCTTTACTGTAGTCATACCTGATGTACGAGGTCTGTTAAAATATAACATGATTTATTTTTTCTTAAAGTAAATACGAGGTCTGTTATATATAACATGATTTATTTTTTCTCAAAATAAATGCGAGGTCTGTGAAATGTAACATGATTTATTTTTTTTCTCAAAATAATCTAAGATTTTTTAAATTAATTTGTGTTATTATCCCTTCGAAATGCGACATACGAGGTGTGTTCATTGTGTATGGTGCATTTTATGTTTCCCATATAATAACTATTTCGTAAGCAATTTAAATGTATTGTACTCGAAGGTAGCCCCTTTTGGATATACGAGGTCCGCTATAAACATTAAGTGAATTTAATTACATATTCGTTAAGGTATATTTTATTAAATAAATAAGTAATAATTTATTCTAATATTTATTTAGCAAAACCTATTTCGTTCCTTTTACAGATAACAGACCGGTATACGAGGTCTGTTAGAATATAAGGTGGCTAAATTTATCTAAAAATAAATACTTATTTTATTTTATCAATTTCTGTGCCTTCCCTTCGAAGTGGCATCCCTCGCATAATCATTATTTCTTGAACAATTTTAATTTTGCTCATTTCAAAGTAGTTTCTTTCAGATATACGAGGTCTGTTCAAGACCTAAAATTAAGTTTAATATATTCGCAACTTATTTATTTTTTCAATAAATTTTTTTAATAATTTCTTTTTATCCTCATAATAGCTGTTACCCAACTACATACGAGGTCTGTTCTAATAAAAGATGACTTAACTTCTTTCAATAAATACTTATTTTTTCAAAAAATTCTCTTATCTTCTCTTCCACGTCGTTCATAACCAATATGCGAGGTCTGTTTACTATAGAATTCAAATTTTATTTTCTTCTTATTTTCCTTATTTGAATCTTGATAAAACCGATTCAGATAAGGAAATGACTTGAAATCTATTAAAGATATAAGTTTTCTTTTGCTACAGTCGTTGTGTCTTTGATTTTCAAATGCAATTTTAATAAATTTTTCTTCTTTTTTTTTTACAAATTCCTTATCAAAGTTCCGTTGTTTTGCTAATATTTTAGCTCCTTCAAAAAGCCAAAAACTTGAGACCGCCTCAAAATAAGTCGTCAAAATCCTTTTCGTAAAATATCGTATTGAAATAATTTCGAAAGCGATGCCTGGATTTTTATGTCTTGCACAATTTAAATTTTCTTCATTAGAAAGTAGTGTATTTTCGATATACGAGATCTGTTCAATATAAGGGGTGAATTTGTATTTATCTCAAATAATATTTATTAACTCAAATTGTATTTTGACTTCTTCGAAGTGCTCCTCATCAGATATGCGAGGTCTGTTTATATTATTAAGTGCATAAATTTTCTAAACATCCTTAAGTCCTTTTTTCTTCGACAGAAGAGATTCAGTGAACACTCCAAAAAAAATTAACTCTCCCTTTTGTTTGAACAGACCTCGTATATCGGTATCAACATTTTCTTTTCATTACAATAATCCATTCCATTTCAAGAAAAACTTACCCTGACATGCAAATTTATGATAAATTCATTTAGCAAAGAGACTCACCTGCAAAATAAGAGATACAAAGAAATTTATTATTATTTTATCAAAACTAAATTCTTGCGGTTAGACTTAACCTAAAAACTAAAATATATACTTAAGAAAATATTATTAATAATCCAAACAATTTGTTTCCCTTAGAAATTTTATTGATTTTCATATTTAAGCCACTTGACTAAATGAAATTATGCCACTCATCATAATTCATAAAATCTCTTTCGCACACATTCACACCACACAAACAATTTGTTGATCACATCCGTTGTTCGTTGCACACAACACCCATCCACAACACACCAACACATCAACACACTGAGTAAACGTTTCATCAGCTTCTAAACATTTTGGACTGGATTAAAAGGAATTTCTGTGGCTGGAAAAAAAAGGGTAAAATAACGTATAAAAAATACAACAATTTTTCCCATAAATATTTTATCTCTTTATCGACTTTTCACTTTCAATAAACTCTGCCGCAGCTGAACGTAGCAAAAGTTAGAAAAGAAGAAGAAAAAAAATAAATAAACACGCCAACAGACATCCAGCCACAACAAATAGAATTGTGGTCTGTTTGAAGACGAGGGGTAGGAAATAAACACGAAAATTGAGCAACAACAAATTTATGGCAACGGACTGGAGGAAAGGAAAAATTAAAGGATCCACAAATCCTTTAAATACAAAAACGTGAGCAAACTTTAAATTGACGTCCACAAAAAAGTTTTTGCTGGAGAAAAGCCAAAATAAGCAGATTCATTTCACGAATTAAGGCCAACTTGTTTGTTCATGTTCGTTTTTTTATAGCGGCTGATGAGTGGTGGCATTTTGGAAACGGTGTTTAGAAATAATTTATTTAAATCGTTTTTAATTCATAAAAGAAAAAATATAATTTCATGTTAAGCCCGTGTTTAGCAACAATTAATTCGGCAATTTTAATTTTTGGGTACCGCTCTGGAAAGGCAAATTATCGAAATTCAAGTCAGGAAAATCTCACTTTTTATTTTTCTTTTTTTTTCTTTTATTGGCTGATTCTATATTTAAATTTTAATAAAAAAAAAACTGGAAGCCTGAGAATTAGGAAAATTATTTAATTTTTATGTTATTGAAAATTCTATTTTAAATGGTCAGACAAACACTTTTTTATTATTAAAATTTAATTTGAACCCGAACTTTAACTAACGGGTGGATGAACGTGCTAAATTTTTTTTAGCAACCATCTCTCTCACTTTCTGATCACTGTACGTTCATAATTTATTACCTCATTCTAATCTTTTTTACAGGGTGCCTCAAAACTAGTGATAGGACCAGAATATTGAGTAACTGTGTAAATTAATTTATATAGGGTGTTTTTTATAGAGTGATACAAGTTTAAATCATAATAAAACATATTAATATATTTTTGACATCAATAAAACAGTCTTTGTTGGATAGAAAATTTTATGACATTAATGTTTAAATATGATTTCATCCATCATATGGTTCCGCTATGGCTGGCGCGTACAAGGCGCAATCGGGAACACCAATTTTCAAAAAACAGTAACATTCTGACCATCATCATCGCTTTTGAAGACAATGACTCCGCCAGCCCATAAAGCGCACCAAGCAATAATTTTCTGTGCCTGCAATTGTGTTTCGACAAAAGCTTGTGGATTCTACTCACTCCGAATGCGACAACTCTGCTTATTTACGTACCCATTCAAGCAAAAATGGGCTTCATCGGAATACAAAATTTTGAGCGGACGAAGTGCACGATAAGTTTGACGAACGGGAAGATTATTTTGATTAAAAATTTCCACAATTTGCACGCGTTTTCTCTGGTGTAACTCGATTCTTAATGAAATTTTGAAGAAAACTAAACAAAAGGCAACCATCAGCTGTTAAATGGCTGCTCAAATGAAACAGTGATGCCAACTCAAAGATGGGGCACTCTAAAATAAACCCGCTGTACTGGAAGAGCAGCAATTTTCGAAGCCGAAATTGGATACAATTTTTTCATTCTTAAGCCAAAATAATATAATAAGATCTATAGCAAAAAAATTATAATTAATTATGAAATAAATAAAGCTATTGAATATTCAAACTCTAACGGTAGTTTTGTGCCACCCTGTACATCTTAATTCAAGATCTCTTTTGATTTATAAATATCCTATTATTTGTAACTGCTGTCCATGAGTTGTGTTAACACATTCAGTTTTGATTTGTTACCCAGAGACAAGAAAACATTGTCCACGATTTGATCTCATCCCTGGACAATTTTAAAAGGAATTCCCCCCCTCTCCACTATCCATCAGACAAAGAAAAAAATTGTGTTGAACAAAAACGAACTGCAAAAGTACTGGCAGGACATAGAAGACAAAATCTGTATAAAATGTTGTTGTCTTTTCAATAGTCAGGATGCTGCTTTAAGACCTTTTTACTTTTTTTTCTTCTTTTTTTTTGAAGTAAAAGAAAGTTAAACAAATTTCTTTTTACTTGCAGACAGGCCTGTTTGTTTAGAGAAAAATATATAAAAGAGATGAAAGTAATTTCTTTGTTTATCTTTCAGTTGAAAATCAATTTTACATGTTAAACTGTTTTCAATAGCTGGAATGCAAAAAGAAACTCACACACACACATTCACAAAAGCGTTAGAATTAAAAAGGCCTTTTTTAAAACTAACAGAATTAAGTTGAGTTCAATTTATTTTCCTACTCTTCCTTTTGATATTTTTGATAGCAGATTAAAAATGTTGCCGTTTCCTTTTGTCTGTTACCTTCTATTTGTAATTTCCATTATTTTTCTTTTCACTTATTAAACAATTGTGTTGTGTGATTTTCAAGGAAACACATTTTTATTATATTAAAAATGAAGAGCCTGTGCTGCATCGTACGCCCCCTCCCCACTACCCCCTCTTTTTAATTATTTAGAGTGTGTAAATATTTAATATATTGCAGACATCATTTTTGTGGCATACTTTTAGGCCGTTTTTAAAGATGTCACATCTAAAGTATGCTTATTTTTCTTGAGATATTTTCTTTTCTAAATTCTTTGGCTTGACTAATTCTGTTTGTGGGCGTATTTATGTTTTTTATTAGGTTTTCATTTCACTTTCCAGGGAAGTAAAAAAAAAGAAAAGAAATTAAGCGGAATGGGGGAGGTGGATGCTGCAAAACAATTTGAAGAAAGACGAAACAAAATAAGTAATTTAAAATTACATATTTCCATTATGTTTAAGTTTGTTTCTAAATTAGACGGAAATTAACTTTGACTGTTGTTTGAAATTGTGTTTTAATTTTTCATTTATTTTGACATTAAAATGAAATTTAAGACGAATTTTAGTAGTTGAATGAAAATTAATTTCTCTGTATGATTTTTTGCTCAAAATTAATTTTTTTAAAAGTTATTATTATTTAAAATTTGAATACTATATTATTTAACTTGAGGCTACAGCAGACCATCAGAAAGGCTTAGAAATTCTTTGGCAGCTCCTCAAACTTTCCAAGAAGACGCCAACACTCCTGCTTGAAAGTACGCAGTTACGCAGCACTTAACGAAAGGTCTTACCAAACATCAGAACTACTGGGCTTTTCTTACGATACTCGTTGCGGTAGCTGTTTGGACGATTAAAAAGAGGAGTCGGTACAACATATTCACTGTGTCTATGAGGCCCTTCTGTAGAGCAACCCAGGCTTAGACTTCTGAGCTAGCTTTTTCTGCCGTATCTGCTGGACCTTCTATGGGATGTACCCCTGGTTAGCCTGCTGGGTTTTGGGAAAAGTTCTCAATCGTTCTGAGAAACTAGTGAAGCAGTACTTCGTAGAAACGTTTCTATAAACATCACAATGGAACTAAAACCCAGCGGGAGTTCTCAATAGTCTTAGAGCAGGCCATTTTTTATTTTAAACTTTTTAATAAAATTAATTTTAATACTTTTTAAAAAAAATTTATTTTAAACTTTTTAAACTTAATTGAATTCGTCATTTTGCTAATTGAGAATTTTTATTTTCCGCTATTGGAAATTAATTGCATGAAAGATTGTGTTTGTTGGGCTGTTTTTATTATTTTACTATTAAAGTCTGGCATGTTTTTAGTTCTGTAATTCTCATTTAGTTATAGAAAATATGTGATTAAGTTAAGAAGTTCTAAAATTCTTATTAATCAGATTAAAATTAATAAGATAATTTGATGTAAGAGAAAAAAAATGCTCAAAAAGCAGTAGATTTATGTATAACATTGCGCCTTAAAGTAGGCATCAGTTTTTAACTTTTAGAGCAATTAAAGCTAGTAGAGTAATTCTTAAAAGCTTACAATTATAAAACGCAGAGAGAAGTATCCTACCAACTTTGCAATAGATGGAACAGATGTTATACCACAATATATAGAATTTTGCGCCTAAAAGTAGGCAACAATTTTTCAATTTTAGAGAAAGTAAAGTTAATAGAGTAATTCTGAGAAGATTTCCATTATACAGCGCATAGAGAAGTTTCCGACCAGCTTAAAGTGCAGTAGATTTAATAGATGTTATACCATATATTGCGCCTAACAGTAGGCAGAAGCCAATCACTTTTATTATAAAGCTAATTTAAAATTACATATTTCCATTAAGTTTAAATTTGTTTCTAAATTAGACGGAAATTAACTTTGACTGTTGTTTGAAATTGTGTTTTAATTTTTCATTTATTTTGACATTAAAATGAAATTTAAGACGACTTTTAGTATTTCAATGAAAATTAATTTCTCTGCATGATTTTTTGCTCAAAATTAATTTTTTTAAAAGTTTTTATTATTTTAAAATTGAATTCTATATTAAAGAATTTAACTTGAGGCTACAACAGATCATCAGAAAGCCTTAGAAATTTTTGGCAGCTCCTCACACTTTCCAAGAAGACGCCAACACTCCTGTTTGAAAGTATTACGCAGCACTTAACGATCGGTCTTACCAAACATCAGAACTACTGGGCTTTCCTTACGATACTCGTTGCGGTAGCTGTTTCGACGAGTAAAAAGAGGAGTCGGTACAACATCTTCACTGTGTCTATGAGGCCCTTCTGTAGAGCAACCCAGGCTTAGACTTCTGAGCTGGCTTTTTCTGCCGTATCTGCTGGACCTTCTATGGGATGTACCCCTGGTTAGCCTGCTGGGTTTTGGGAAAAGTTCTCAATCGTTCTGAGAAACCAGCAGCACTTCGTAGAAACGTTTCTATAAACATCACATTGAAACTAAAGCCCAGCGGGAGTTCTCACTAGTTTTAGAGCAGGCCATTTTTTATTTTAAACTTTTTAATAAAATTCATTTTAATACCTTTTAAAAGAAATTTAAACTTAATTGAATTTGTCATTTTGCTAATTGAAAATTTTTATTTTCCGCTATTGGAAATTAATTGCATGAAGGAGTCTGTTTGATGGGCTGTTTTTATTATTTTACTATTAAAGTCTGGCATGTTTTTAGTTCTGTAATTCTCATTTAGTTATAGAAAATATGTGATTAAGTTAAGAAGTTCTAAAATTTTTATTAATCAGATTAAAATTAACAGATGATTTGCTGTAAGAGAAAAATCTACTGCTTAAAAAGCAGTAGATTTAAAAGATAAGACATTACATTATGTATAACATTGCGCCTAAAAGTAGGCAACAGTTTTTAGCTTTTAGTGCAATTGAAGCTAATATAATAATTCTTAAAAGTTTACAATTATAAAACGCAAGGAAATGTTTCCTACCAACTTTGCACTAGATGGAACAGATGTTATTCCACAATATATAGAATTTTGCGTCTAAAAATAGGCAACAATTTTTAAATTTTAGAGAAAGTAAAGTTAATAGAGTAATTCTGAGAAGATTTCCATTATACAGCGCATAGAGAAGTTTCCGAACAGCTTAAAGTGCAGTAGATTTTATAGATGTTATACCATATATTGCGCCTAACAGTAGGCAGAAGCTAATCACTTTTATTATAAAGCTCAAGGAGTAATTCTGAGACGGTTACAACTATAAAACGCAAAGAAAAGTTTCCTACCAACTTTAAAGACAGTGGCTTTATTAGATATCATACCACAATATATATCATTTTGCGCCTAAAAGTAGGCTGACGTTTTTCAGTTTTAGAGCAATTAAAGGTAATGGAATAAATCTCGGAAGATTTCAATTGTAAGACACAAAGAAAAGTTTCTGAACAACTCAAAATGCAGTCGATTTAACAGATGTTATACCAGAATATATAACTTTGCGCCTAAAAATAGGCACAAATTATTCACTATTAGAGCAATTAAATTTAATACAATAATTCTTAGAAGACTATATTTATAAATGCAAGGAAAGGTTTTCGACCAGCTTAGATTCAATAGACGTTATACCACAATATATATCATTTTGCGCCTAAAAATAGGCAAAAGTTTTTAAATTTTAGAGAAATTAAAGTTAATTGCATAGAGAAGTTTTCCACCAGCTTAAGGTAGATTCAATAGATGTTATTCCACAAAATATATATATATATATAATTTTGCGCCTAAGAGTAGGCAGAAGTTTATCACTTTTAGAGCAGTTAGAGATAATGGAATATATTTTTGAAGATTTCCATTGCAATTAATAATAATAAGAATACTAAGATTCCAATTGCACAAATACAATTACAAATCAGGAGAAAAGGTATCTGAATTTTGCTTTCCGAATATTCAATACATTGAAATTTCTTTGGCCAAAAAGCTTACACTAACACGGACTCTAGTGAAGCGTAACTCTTCTTAACCGAATGTAGGCAACATTTTCAATATCACAAACTAAAAGATAATTTTAAAACATTTTGCAAAAGAAAATTTGATATAAAAGCAACGAATCAAATTAAATTCCCTGATTAGGCCTAATTTAACCAACACAAAAGCCCAAGACAGACGCAACTAAGTTACCAGAAACCCCCACAGCGTCACATGACATGACACACAACAAACGAAAGCCAGCTTTTTTATATTTTATATACATACGAAACATGTGTGCTCGTCAAAAGTTGCTGATGGAATTATCATTATGAAATTTGCGGAATAATCATTTTTTTAATATTTTTTTTCTTTCTCTAAATTAAGTTAAAAGAACAAGTTGCCAAGTCAAACAAGTGCGCAAGAAGAACAAAAGTTAATTTAAATGTAAATGATGTTTGAAGAACTTGAAGGAATTTGTAAATCAAAAATGTCATTATCATCGAGGATTAAAAAAGGAAGTGAAGCAAAATGTTGTTGATAAACGAACGGATCAACTGCGTGTGATAAGAAGCAGGGAAAATCTTCAAAATCACTGTCACCAACGACGACGACTACACGTTTTCAACGAGAATGAAAAAGTTTTTCATAAAATTTTATTTGTTTTTTTTTTGTTTTGTTTTATTCCTGCAGGAGTGTAACAAAAGGAAATGTCATAATTTACATGTGTTGTGTTGCTATTAATTCGTCTTATTTAAAAAAGTATGTGAAGTGTACGGACTTATTCAAATATAAACACACCCACACACTCTCACACACACTTACACACACTTACACATACACACAATACAGCTCATATGCACACCATTAGCAAAACATTTAGCCCCCCCCACCCACTCGTACTTAACAATTCGTGCAGAAGTTTAGGAGTGGGAGTCCTGTTGGTTGCATTATTTTTCCCTTAATATATTTTTTCTTATTTTTTTAATAATTTTATTTTGTTATAAATATTTCTTTTTATACACCAACACACACAAATATAATTTCTTCTTTTTCTCTTCTTTTTGCGTCAGTCATACACATCATTTACAAACAAATCCTGTCATATATTTAAAACCACTTGAATTGTTATTTATGTCAGTGTAAGTTTGGGTGTGTGTGCGTGTGTGTGCATGCCATATCATGTTCGTGTGGATGCTTTCATTCATGTAAAAGTTTATTTTTATGCGTTTGTAAACTGTTTATGTCACATAAACATATTTGAAATTGGGCAGACTCGTATCCTCGTGCAGACAGTCTTTAATTTTCTTTCCATTTCAGCTGAATAACAGCTTTTTAAGCCAATAAAACTCATACACACGTACTCACACGCACCAAATACATTTGAAAATACTAGAAAGATTCTCAAGTTTCTTTATATTTTAAAAACAATTGCAAATAGATGTTGAAGAGTGTTTCAGTTCTCAGAGAAATATAGAGGGAACTCTATTAGCGAACATCTGTGTTTTGTAGAGAAGAATTTTCTCCCTACACTGGGAACCATGGGAATGGAAAAGCAAAAGAATTTCGAAGCCAATAAGCAGACGCAGTCATGGCCGGTTGCTAACATGATCTGTCGAGCGCGGTGCTTGAGGTATTGTTATGGCCTGGTTGTTGGCTAACATCTCTTTTTAGAATTCCCTATTCAGAACGCTGCAGAATTTGTATATTTTATAGTGTCACATATTAATAATGCGGAACGACCAGCATTTCATATTTTCTTTAAGGATATAAAAATGTTATCCTTTTGACCCACATAAATATGATGATGTTGTTGTGAAGTTTGTTAAGGACGTTGATTTCCTTTCAGTTGCATATAAAAAAGAAATAAGTTGAATATTTATTGAAAATAAAATTTGTTATGGCGGGTGTAAAATTTATGTCTGAGGACTTATTGCAGGAGTTTGCTTGCCTTATTAGCAGTGGCTTATCTGCATTAAAGTAAATTGAAATTTATGAAAGGCGGCTGGGGAAGAGAAAAAGAGAGAAAACGAGATAGAGAGAGAGAGAGGGAGCAATCAATGTTGTCCACTTTTAAAGTGCAAAAAACACTAAAACCAAGAAAAAGTTTCAATTTTACTAAAAAATCACAGCGTTCACGATTTTTATTAAAAATATAAAATAAATCAAGCATCAATAAAAATGAAAGATTTACATGATTTTTGATTTATATTGAAGAAAATATTTTTTGCAAAATATGTTAATAAATCACGGAATAAGAGAACATTAAAAGCAACAGAAAAATTACGTTTTCGGATGTCACTACGATCCCATCATCAGGGTTATTTACAACTGCTTCTCAGCCCTCCTCTAGGCAATTAAAGAAATCAAAATATTTAAATGCAATGACAAGTCACGGAACAAGAGAATATGAAAAATAACAGAAAAAATAAGTTTTCGGAAGTCTCTACGATCCCATCATCAGGGTTATTTATAACCGCTTGTTAGGCCGCTTCCAAAATATTAAAGAAATTAAAATATTTAAATAAAACGACAAGTCACGAAACAAGAGAATATTAACAACAACAGGAAAAAAGATCTCGGAACTCACTACGATCCCATCATCAGGACTTCTTTATCACCGGTTGTAAAATCGCTTCCAAAATATTTAGATAATAAAAATATTAAAATGAAACGACAAATCACGGAACAAGAGAATATGAAAAATAACAGAAAAAATAAGTTTTCGGAAGTCTCTACGATCCCATCATCAGGACTTATATATCAGGACTTAGACTGTTTTGAAAAATTTGAGAAATGAGAGAGTTAAATGAATCAACAAGTCACGGAACTAGAAAATATATACCACAACAGAAGACCGAAATTCTCGGAAGTCACTGTGATCCCATCATCAGGACTTATTTATCAGCGCTTGTTAGGCCGCTTACAAAATATTAAAGAAATTAAAATATTTTGAATGAAAAGACAAATCACGGAACACGAAAAAGTTAAGAACAATAGAAAAACGAAGTTGTCGGAAGTCACTACGATCCCATCATCAGGACTTATTTATCAGCGCTTGTTAGGCCGCTTCCAAAATATTAAAGAAATTAAAATATTTTGAATGAAAAGACAAATCACGGAACACGAGAAAGTTAAGAACAATAGAAAAACGAAGTTGTCGGAAGTCACTACGATCCCATCATCACAACTTCTTTATCAGCGCTCGTTAGACCATTTCCTAAAAATTAAAGAGATGAAGTGTATTCACCCACTTCGATAGCCTCATTTCGAAGTTGCATTTGGCCGCCTGTTTATTATGAATAGGAAGAAGTTTTAAAAGAAAACTGACACGATGTGGTCCAGGTAAACATTTGCTAAAAAATCGCTGTCCTAGATGAATTCTTTCTGGGTGATGTCCTACACAAATTAATTTATGAATTTTTTTAATAAAAATTTCTAATTTAATTTTAGTGGCATCGTCACTTCCAAAAGAGCAAAGAAAAGTTAATATTAAAATGTTCCCAGCAACGAATATTCATGAATCTAAAAAGCACTAAAAACTTTGTGAAAAGCACCAAGTTAGCAACACTGCTTGCATTGACTGTTAAAGACTATTTAAACTGGAAACAGTTTGAAGGCAGTCGTTTTTGTTTTATTGGGTTAAAAACACAGCCCATAAAAATATTAAAGGCCGCCACACACCGAAATTTATTAAAAGCACACATTTTTATTTCAGAATAAAAATCCCAACCATGTGTTTTTTTTTTTTTATTTTGCCATTCGCAATTTGTTTATAACAAAATCTATTATTTGCAGTTATTCGACTTTTCCTGTTTATTATTCCACTTCGGAGGTGTTTTTGCCTCGTTTCGTATGGCAAATTTATGCTTATGAGGCATGTGTTGGTGTTGGTGTTGGTGTTATTTATTAGATTTACTTTTTTCCATTTTTTATTTTTATTTTTTTTTTTTGTTTGTTGCCCTGTGTTATGTTTTATTAGAGGTTTTCAAGAGGCGTTCTTTCCACAACATTTATTCGTTGTACTTTTACAACATTTTAAAATTGTGTGGAAGTCGTTGCCGTTTTACTTTATGGCAGATTTATGCAAATTTTAACCTTAAGAAAAGGTACTGCTTGGAACTACAGGCCAGTGCAATGGATAATTGATTTTTGTTTTCATATTCTATTTGGTTTTTATGTTTCTATTTGAGGTTAAAGTTTTATACACTTTTTTCCAAGGCCAAAACGTATATCCCAGCGAAATGTTTTATGTCTTAAGTGGAGCTAAAGTTTCTATTCTCCTTCCCACAGCCTATTTTTCTAGTTCTGGCACAATGCATCCCATTTGTAGGGGTCATTCCCTGAATGCTGCTACAAGACAAGTAAAATAAAAGTAAAAAAGCAATTTATTTGCCAAAAACTCTAGGATTCATCTGTTGCTGTTTAAGAGAATGTCCCTGAATACTGATTACTGCCCCTGCCTGTGTGTCAGGCTTTGAATAGGCCATTGTTAACGCATCGTCGGCCATTAAGAATACCAAACATTTGCAACTACAGGGCTTTGGTTTTGCTGGGTTGACTTTAATTTTCCAAATAAATTAAGTAAAAAGTTTATTTATTGAATTTATTTAATAAAATAAATTCTGTTTTTCAGGTACCAACTCCCATTATAAATTTGTATAGCGATAGAAGAATATGTGTGTGTGTGTATGTGTGTGTGTGTGCGTGTGTGTGGGAGTGTGCTTGACACTTATAGCCCTATAGCGCTGAGTGTGTTTATAAAAAATTTATATAATTTTTCATTTTAATACCTTTTTTTCTTTTCTTTTTTCACTTTATATTTTATTTATGAAGTTTTAGTTTTTTTTCTCACTCTCCGCATTATTGAATTATTAAATTTGTTTGTTTGTTTTGGCTCATAAATTACCAAAATGTGATAATTTATGTTTTAACAAACTGTGTTTACAGTGAATAATAAATGCGTGAGCAGCAGTGGTAGTTCAAAGGACACACAACACAAAAATGTTCATATTCACACACACACACTCACGCACACACACAAAAGTGTTATATTTACCAACAAATTGTTATTTGGTTTTATTGAATTTTTAATCTCTTTAAAAAAATATTGATTTTTTAATATATTAAAAAAAATTGTAGAACAGTCATAAAATCAATTTAAGCCAATTTATTCCACCTGGTCACCTCAGAAGAGTAGGAGTAGAGTTGGCAATACAACCCTGTATGTAATAAAACTTACAAAAATTCAGCCATTTCTAAGAGAGCTTTTAAAAAGTGGAGATTTTCAATTTTAGCTTTTGTTATACAAAATGAATTATTATTACTAGTGAAAATATAAACTTTAAAGATGACGTCGGTTCTTTTTTCTATATATTTTGTTCGAAAATCATTTATAAAAAAAACTTGGCATACCTGTTGTATGTGTTTCAAATTGAGACGCTATTAATTAACTCCAAGTGATTGATTTGCAATCGAATCAGCGATTCAGTAATAAAACCACCAAGTAAAAGTGCTATATTCGGCTGTGCCGAATCTTGTATACCCTACACCAACGTACGTCTGGCGTTACATATATTTTTAAGTGCCAATTTTGTTCTTCCAAAAATATAAAATAGTTATAGTTTGCAAAAAAAAAGTAAAAAAATTTCAGTTACCTTTTTGGTTACTTTAATGAAAAAAATAAAATTTAAATATCCCAACCCTGGAAGGGAAATTTAAGTATTTTTTAACGATGCAAATATTCATGATTTATAACACGGTTTTATTTAAGAGAAACTACAAATTTGTAACCGTTTAGGTCGCTTTCATGTACTACAAAATAGTACACAACCCTGGAATCAAAATTTAGATATTTTTCTTATATTTGATATCGATTTTTTCTTCCTGAATTATAAAATAGTTTGAATCAGCAAAAAAAAATGTTTTGCTTACTTTTATGCGTAAAAAATATTTTAATTCCTTAACCCTGGAAACGAAATTTTTACTTTTTTTTCTTGTTTTTTTTAACCAGTGCAATTCGTTTTCATCAGGCAATAGTTTTATGTAAGAAAAATTAAAAATTTTATATTATTTTTACAATAAATTTTATGTACCAAAAAAAAACGTTAAATTTCCCAACCCTGGAAGTAAAACTTTAATATCTTTTCTTTACCAGTGCAAATCTTCATGATATATAAAGCGGTTTTATTCAAGAAAAACTTAAAATGTTTAACCATTTTGGTCACTTTCATGTATCACAATATATTGTATGTACCAAAAAATCCTTAAATATCCCAACCCTGGAAGTAACATTTTTATTTTTTCTATTCTTATTACCATCGCAACTGCTCATGGGGTATAAAGTAGTTTTATTTAAGAAAAATTTTAAATTTGTAAACATTTTAATCACTTTCATATACCATAAAACGTTTCACTTGTCCAACCCTGAAATCGAAATTTTAATATATTTTTAATTTTTGATACCAAAGTTGTTGCTCTTAAACTATAAAATAGTTTTAGTTAGCAGACAAAACTTTTGGTTACGTTTGTGTGTAAAAAAATTTAAATTTCCCAACCCTGGAAGAAAAATTTTAATATTTTGATATTTTTTTTATCAATGCAAGTCTACATGATGTAGAAAGTGGTTTTGTTTAAGAAAAACTTAAACATTTTTGAACATTTTAGTTGTTAAATGTACTACAAAATACTGACTGTGCCCGAAAAAACTTTTAATTTACCATCCCTGGAAAAAAATTTTGTTTTTAATAGACAATTAAGGCTTCCAAAAGCACGAAATAGATCAAGTTTACAAACAAAAAAAAATTGATTTTTCCTATAAATTTTGCGGCGAGGAATAGGTGGAAGCTTCCCAGCTCTGCAACTGTATTTCGGATTTTTCGAAATTTTAATACCACTCTTTTAATTTCACTTCCAAGCCATCAGCTTAAGAACGAAGTCTCTAGCGATTACACGTACAGATAGACGGGCAGACGTTATATAATTATAACAGATAATTTCCCATCCCTGGAATTTTTTTTATTTTTTGACAATTTAGCCTTCTGAAAGCATAAAATAGGTTCAATTTACTAACAAATAACAAAATAATTAATTTTTGTTATTAATTTTGTGTCGGGAAATAGATGTAAGTTTTCCAGCTCTGGAGCCGTATTTCTGAACTTCAATATCACTCTATTTAAGCTCATTTCCAAGCCATAAGTTCAAGAACGAAGTCTCTAATTCTTCTGGGGGCTTGGGAAAACCGATTTCATGTACAGACAGACGTACAGACAGACGGACAGACAGACAGACGGACATGGCTTAAGCGTCATTGCTTTTCATAAGGATCCAGAATTTATATACTTCATGGATTCCCATATTAATATCGAAAAAATTACACACGGAATGACAAACCCTTTCACTCTTTTTGTGAAGGCCATAAAAATTTAAATTATTCTCTTCATGAATCCGCTCCACTGTGCGGCCCCTAAAACGTTCAGCACTTGCAAATTTATTTCTAAACTTAAAACTGTACTTCAGTTCTATTTTTTTTAAATTTTCTCTTCAACTTTTCAAATTCAACTTGACTTTCAACAACTAAAACTTTTAAAAGACATGAATCAAACCTCACGTTGACATGACTTTTTCACAAGTTCCAAAAAACAACAAGAAAAATATGTTATAGGGGCTTTAAGGACAGAGCAAAAAAAAACTTATTTCTTTAAAGGAAAATTGAGAATTTGTTTGGAAACTTTTTTTTCTTCTGCTGTTGAGATAATTTGATACAGTTTTTTTACGCATCCTGATTTCAAAGCCCACATCATTTTCGTGTTCCTTTTCCAACCATAAAGAAGTCGGTCTTGTGCAGTGTAAACACTTGAAAAACAAACAGCCAAAGGAAAATATCAAAAGTAAAGAAGGAGATTTTTTTCTAAGCCTGCTGGTTGCTTTCGTCCTTTTTTTTTTTTTTTTTGTTAAAATAAACTGAAACTTTATGTTAAATACACATGAAATTTGAAAGAAATTCAGCATTTTTTTCTTCTCTCTTCATGCAGTTGAGCAGGAGTTAATTTCTAGTTTTTGCTTTTTGTATGAGCAACACGTTCGCCGGCCATAAAGTTTGCCGAGAAGAGAATTTGGATTTTTATTTATACCTCAAAGTTACCTGCAGGTTTTGTAAGACTTTATTTTTTTTTCTAGAATAGAATTGACTTCTTCTTCTTAAATATTGTAGAGCAACGTTTTTTTCGGGCTCAAAATTATACAACTTTTGTGATGATGTTTTTGCTACAGATTTTTATTTAGTTGCTTGGCTTTACAAAAAAAAATTTATGTTTTAAAGTTTCTTAAAGTTTCTGTTTTTTTTTTTGTTTCATTTAAAGTTTTGGGAATTTTTTTGTGCAGGTTTAAGCATGTTCGTGTTGTTAGTGACATGAAATAACAAAAATGACATAAACGTTTTAAGCGTAGCGCAGCAAGATAAGGAAAAGGGAAACAATTTTAGGAATTACACCATTTCCCAAAGATAAAAACTAGCAGATATTTTTGCTAAAATATAATAAAAAGTCTCGAATAGAGTTTGTATTGAATTAAAGAAAATTTTTTGCATTATTTTTAAATCTGCTACAAGCTATTGAGTCGTTTCGACAACTACAATAAGGATCAGTAGGATTTAAATATTAAAACTGTGGAAATAATTTGAAAATATTTAATGCCTTGAAAATATTTCAAAGAAAAACAAATATACAGATATTTTGTTGTAAATAAAATTAAAAGAAAATTTAAATTTAATCTTAATCGTAAGCATTAACCACAATAACGACAGCAGGCTACACGAACACCGACTACAAAAGCCGTTGGCTACAATAGTCGCCCCGTAGTCAGCTACTTAATAATTTTTAGAACGACACCACCAAATCAATAACCATGAGTTGTTGTGTTTAGTAGAATTCTCTTCATACGCCAGTGTAGCCGCTTTCATATATTTAATACTCTTAAATAGAGTTATTCCAATAAAATATATTTAAAGTCCACAATCATTGACAAGAAATCATTTCATTAGCTGGGAAATATAGTTTGTTGTTTGTTTTTGTATAATAAAACAGCATATTTTCAAGTTTGAAATGATTGAATTTATTTATATAGCACTGGCAACACTGCATCTACTCATTGTCGCACTTAAAAATAGAAATTAATTTAGTTTGGCTACAACCACAAAAACAGCAGAGACAACAACCCGTAGCCGTGTTGTCTGTGGTAGTAAATATAATCATTCTCATATACGCACATGGATTCTATTTTTGACAAGTTGTAGTCTGTGGTCTGCTGTCGTTATTGTGTTTAATGCTTTAATTTTACTTTTTAAAGCAAATATTTTTCCAGAATTTTTGTTATCCCTTATCACAGTTTTCAAATGGATTAGAGAGTTTGTTGTAGACCAAAAAAAAAATTTGTGTGCTTTACTCTTATGTGCGACAAACATTCGAGTCGACTCGACAACCGCAATAAGGCCCCTTACAATTTATATATTGAAATATTTGAAATTCTTTAAATTTATTTTAAAATCATTCATTTTTAAGGCCGCACAAGATCTCTAAGATATATAAATAAAGAGATGTTCGTTGCTTCAAGGTAGAGTAACCTGAAGGTACAAAAATGAAGAGTAACCATTCAGGGTTAAAGATAATACTTTCGTGTATGAAAGTTGACTCTTTATATTATCCCGCCATTGAGATTGTCAAATGGGGTTAACTTTTAATTTATTTCGTTTAATTTAAACCATTTGATGTACCAGTTCTTGGATATATAAATTTCTGTCCCTCATCTGCCGCAAAATTGCGAGTTGACTCGACAACCGCAATAAGGCCTCTTATAATCTATATATAGAAACTATTGAAATAACTTCCACTCTTTAAATATATTTTAAATGTATTCATTTTAAGAAATCACAAAATGTCGTATATAAGAAAACGAGTGAAAATATACAGGATTTATAAAATTTTATCTCCTTCATTTTATATGCATTTGGAATTTACCTCTTGTAAACGGTGTAAACCACAACTAAACGGGATAAACATTCTGTGTAGAATATAAAATAAAATTTCTTTATTTATAAGTTAAGAATGGAAAAAAAATAATAGAAAGAAGAAAGAGAAAGAAAGAAAAAAACAATTTAATGTTGAAATAAAGTTTATTTGTAGTTTATGGCGAATGCTAGAAGAAGGCAATAAGAAAGACTAGAACTTCCAGCACTCACATGAATTGACGAACAGTTCATAAGTGATAGCGTGCACGAGCATGTGTAGGGACAAGTGTTTTCCTTCATTTTTTGTTTTACCAGTTCAACTGTTTTTCCATCTGTTCATGGCTGCAAGAGCACGCTTTCAAACTTGTTTCTTTTCTACTTTTTTATTTAAATTTTTTAACTTTTATTTACTTTTTTTTGTTGTTGCTTATTTTATTGTTTGTTGACATTTTTACGGAAATTGCATTCATAAGTTTAAAAGAAAAACAAACAAAAAAGGGGGAGGGGGACATGTAAACTAAACAACAATTCATTGTGATTTAAATTGGAGGAATGATTCATGGCTGTTTTCGCATTTTGTTGGGTTTTCGATAGGAAATTATATATTTTAAAGTTTATAAAAATATGCAGAGAACACGGTTAATTTAAGATCTGATGTCAGTTATGGCTTGTGGATATTTAATTTGGATTTACTCACTTATTTATGGCAGGTTGGATTATTCAGCTGTTAAAAAATCCAGCTGTCGGTGGCGTAAAGCCAAGAACCACGAAATATGTCATTGAATGTTTGAAGTCTGCACGATTATTTGGGGGTATGAAAGATATCGAGTCCTTAAAAAATTTACGGCAAATTTTTGAAATTTCGGAACTCTTTAAAAAATCCCGACATTGAGATCGTCAAATAGTCATTAATTTTGAATTTATTTTACTTTGATGTACCAGTTTTTGGATACATAAATTTCTTGCTGCTTTTTAAATAAATAAATAAAATTAAAACATCTCTTTTTTATACACCTGCACGTGTTTAACAAATAAACCAACTCAAAAACTGTCACACAATTTTCTTGGTAACTGTCACCTTAAGAGCTTTTAAATTGAAATATATGGAATGAGACAAAACCAATTTATAATGAAATTTATGTCTGATGGAATTCTGTTTGCGACCATTTCAAATAAAATTACATACAAATAAAAATAAAAGTAAAAACAAATTGAAAAATATGTAGCAACCAAACTGCTGCTGCTGCTGCTGTACGCCTTCATTGTAAATGCATAGAATAATAACGACTTATCAAATCCACCAACACTCAAAAGAGAACTGAAAAATATATTCAACATTTTCAATGAAATGAATTGTACCAACAGGATCCTAAAAAAAAAAATTGTATCATTTCAGTTGTACTTTAATAAGCAGTTGTTACAGAGAAAAAATTAAACCGAAAGGAAGAGAGTTTTTGCACTCCCTACAAACATCCTGTTGCAATATTAACCGTAATAATGAGACTCGCACACAATTGTTGTAGTACATGGCGCTCTCCACGATTGCAAATATTACAAATACAGATGAGGAAAATATGCAAATAAGTTGCAAAAATGGTTGTGTATTAAACAAAATGGGGAAAACCGTTGAGTTTTTGTGTTCCTTTATCGCTTTGACAAATGAAAACATGTTTGTCTATGCTGGCGCTGTAAAAGGATATCGACATAAAACGTGGCAAAAATTAAAGCAGCCAAACAATAACAATACAAATAAAGTTGAAAAGAAAAGTATTATTTACATGCAACTATAATAATGTGGCAAAGGATGGGGGAGCTCTAAAATTTGAGTGTGAATTGTTTCAGTTGTAAATTTAAATTAGACTTGAGAGTGTAGTGGTGAGCGCGGAAGCTTGAAAAGTATAAAAGAAAAGTGTTATTGAAGCAAAATATCTCGTGTATTAAGAAAAGTGGCAGACATCCACTCTAAATTGTCTCTAAAAAGTCTTTCCAAGTCTCTTTAGCTGTCATTAAATTCTGTCGCAGCTCTTCTTTAACCCTGGAAGGTTACCCATTCACATTTTGTATATCTCTTGTTTCATATGGGCTTATGTTGATCTGATTTTTGGATAGCAGTAACAGCAGAAATGGTGTAAAAATGCATACATTTTTATCTTCCAACGTGTTGCGTAAGTTTGAGTTTCTTTTTTTCATACGACTTCAAGACTACGAGTTAAACAAAATATTGTTTTGAAAATAAAAAACTATTGCAAACACGTTTTCTTATTCACCGACTTCATGGTCGGGTTTTCATACGCAAAAAAATTAAAAAAATTAAGTTTAAATTAAGATTTTTGGACTGCTTTTATGGCGATTATGAAACATATTCCATAAATTCCACTCTTAATGAAATAAATTAATTAATGAAATAAATTAAATTAATTAATTAATGAAATTTATGCGATAATGAAATAATATATTATGTTAATTAAATAAATTAAATTAATTAAGCGATTGAATAACTCATATATTAAAATAAATTCAATAAATTAAATAATAAAATAGATTAAATAATGAAATAAAAATTTAATAAATTAAATTAATTAATTAATGAAATAAATTAAATTATAATATATATTATATTAATTAAATATAATACATTAATTATGTTTTAAAATATATTAAAGAAATTAAATTAAATTAAACAAGTGATATATATTAAATAATGATATATATTATATTAATTAAATAAATTAGATAATTAAATAAATTAAATTCAAGATATAATGAAATAAATTAAAAACGAAATGTATTAAACTATGAAACAAAAATATTATAAAATAAATTAAATAAATTAAATAATTTAATAAATTATATTAATTATATTAATACAGGCAGTAAATAAATTAAATAGAGAAATAGTTTAAATAGCTTAAAGATATTAAATAATGAAATAATGAAATTAATTAAATTAATTACATATAATAATTATGTAATAAATTAGATTAATTAAATAAATTAAAAATTGATATAAATTGAATTAATTAAATAAATTATATAATGAAATAAATTAAATAAATTAAATAATGAAATAAACTATATATTGTAATAAATTAAACTAATTACATATAATTATTATATAATAAATTAAATGAATTAAATAGTGGAATATTTTAAATAGCTTAAAGATATTAAATAATGAAATAATGAAATTAATTAAATTAATTACATATAATAATTATGTAATAGATTAGATTAATTAAATAAATTAAAAATTTATATAAATTGAAATAATTAAATAAATTATATAATCAAATAAATTAATTAAATTAAATGTTGAAATATATTGTAATTAATTAAACTAATTACATATAATAATTATATAATAAATTAAATTAATTAAATAGTGGCATATTTTAAATAGCTTAAAGATAATAAATAATGAAATAGATTTAATTAATTACATACAATAATTATATAATAGATTAAACTAATTAAATAAATTAAAAATTGATATAAATTGAATTAATTAAATAAATTATATAATGAAATAAATTATATAACGATATAAATTCAAAAAGTGTTTTTTAATTCAGAAAAACATGATAAATATTTTAAAGTATAATATCGGAGTGCAGCAGCTGTTTTCGAAAGCCGCTACAATTTGAGCGTCAGTACTCAATTATGATTTTCGTTATTTCCACTTGTTGGCTGGGTTATTTATAAGAGATAATAGTTTTTGTTAGAAACAATTTTATTAGGAAAAAGTATACGAGAATTATATGAAAGCGATGGTAGGAAACTTTCAGTCCCTGTGTTGCCGTTCAGATTATTTTATTTTTATTATTATTACTATTATTGTTTTATTTTTCTCTTAGAAAAAAACTAGAACTAGTAAGAAGGTAATTAAGAAAAAAATTAAGACCGATTAGACAGATTGTTGCTGTTGTCTTTACTTTCTAATTCGCTGATGGATTTTTTGCTGCATTTACCGTCGTGTTTCAATATGTTCTGAATGTTTTGTTCCGTTTTTCTTGGGCCAACATTTTTCGGTTTGAATTGTCTTCAGTAGATATGAAAGTTTGTTCACCGTTTTCGCGTTAGGAGAACTCATGACATTATATTTTAGTTGTGGCTGTTTTGTATCGAATTATTTATTATTAATTATTATCAATTTTGTTAGACTAGTTGCTCGAAAGTATATCTTTTATGAAATACAGAAATCAACGCCTAATAATTTAAGAACAAAACATGATACGGAGTGTTATCCTGTCAAAATGCGCCTCCTGGCTTTTATTAAATTTCAGATGTTCCCTTTTTTAATTGGTGCATTCAAAATTCTCACAGACCTTTAAAATAACTTTGGGGAAACCCCCAATTAGTTGCCATTTCTTCACGAACCAGCCTAATAAATATTGAGTTTCCATTAAATTATGTTTGCTTTTGTTCAAAGAGAAAAACACACATTCAAGAAAAGTGTGTGTTTCTATAGGACTTTTTGTCTCAGCAGACAAAAAAAAAAGACAAAAAAAGGAATGCACGAGCAAAAAATAAAATGTTATTGTGAAAATGATTACAACCGGATATACTCCTGGTAAAATACTACAACACGGAAATTATGGAAAACAGCAGAGGTAAAAGGAAAACGAACCTCTGCTCGTATGCCAGCCCAGCGCATAAAGCCAACAGCAGAGGTCAGGGAATAAAAATTAATGTGCTGATATGAAGGAGTCGTATGAACGCAGAAATTTATTTAAATGAAAGCGAGTACTTTTGCAAAACAGAATAAAACAAAAGAAGGGCAAATAATGTTTTATTGCTACACCGAATTGTATTTGAAACACTTTAACGAACACACACACACTCACACACATACACAAAAAGGGGGAAGCCACACACCCGGCGTCAGCTTTAAAATTACGGGTATTAAGTTGAGTTCGAAATGAGATTTAAATCACTTGAGTTTTTTTTTATTTTTCTGTTGGCTTTTTATTATTTATTTGCCAACTGCTGCTTAACTTGTGCCTTTTGCCTCCACTTAATTCGAAATATGATAATTTCGTTACAATAAACACCTCGTTGGAGTTGTTGTTATTCAGTTATTATTTATTAAACACGGTATCACCGCGTTACCTTTTTCTTAGCGCTGGTACTCGTTAATCACACTGTCGGCAGTTGTTTTGTGGAATATGTATTTTAAGGATTTTGATAAAAATTTCCATAAAAAAAAGACTTAAAAAGGGGTCATGGACAGCGGGCGAAATGGTTTTCGAAATCTTTCACTCTGCTATTCACTAGATTCAGGGGGTTTCCCAACTACTCTGTGAATCACTGGAAGGTTTCATAAGTTTTTTAACTCCTTCAGAAGACTCCGGCTTTCGATATCTATTCTGAATTTTGTTATCAAATCTTGCATGTCAAAAAACTTTATTATCTCCAGGGTCAGTAAGAAGAATACAAACAAAAACAAAAGGAGTGTCAGAGACAAACAAACGCACAAGTGAAGTAAATAAAAAGAGCGTATGAAAAATACCAGCATTCTGAGTTTCTGCCGTTGCTAAATTTATTAATATATTTATTAAGGAACTCCTTAACTCTAAGAGAATTTTAAACATGTTTGGAGTCCTGCAACAGGATTATTTGAATGGTAATAAAATCATGAAAAGACGCTGCGTTTTATTATTTAATTTTAAGGCTGCAACTCTTCCACAAACAAACACACATTTTCCTTTAAAGCCTGCTGCCCTGCCACCACATTTTTATTACTTTAATATATTATTCCCCTACTCCTTTCAACCAACCAGGTCCCTAAAACAATTTTCCATTGCCCAACACTGACGGGAGAGAACAAATCAATTCCATTTTACCAATTTGTAATCAAAAATTATCTTTTGCTCTAATTGTGGTGGCAATTGGACAATTTGAAAAGTGGGTTAATAAACGAAATCCCAAATCATAAATATCAATCAATTTCTCATTTCTATTCACCGTCGCAGCAGTTCGATGTTCTACCCGCTCATGTTTGTGGTCGTTGTGGTTGGACAACAATTTTCATTTCGAAAAAGGGAAACAGAAAAAACCCACATTCAAGAACGAAAGAAAATAATTATAATTATTTATTTATGAATTTTGTAAAGTTAATGAATTGATTATAACATTTGACTCGGGATATGAAAAACGTTTTCAATATTTAATTAAATAAATTTGTTCGATGTCAGAAAAAGATATTAAAATTAAAATGAATCAGTCGATTTGATAATAAATTAATGAAGTTGCAATGCAAACGATGGATTCAATTTGAGAATCAATTTCGAAAAACTTTTAAAAACAAAAATTTAGCAATTTTTAAAATAAATTTAAAAAAGTTTGAAACTTTTATTGTGGAAACTGTCGGCCAAAAAGAGGGTTCTAACAAAAAGAATTTATAAAATTTTTAAGTTCATTTTTCTTTCATAAATTGAATAACAGACTTCTCTACTTTTGAAAATTACTTATCCTGTATCTAATAGATATTATCTAATAGATAGTACCTAATAGATATTATATATAGAATAGATAATAATAGATATAATAGTATTATTTTGGCCTATATAGATACTATCTATATAAGCCAAAATAATACTTAAAAAAAGTTCGACATAATTTTGGTACTTTTTCGATTTTTATACTTTTACGAATTCGGGTCCGAAGGCGTGATAATTTTGTGTCTCAAAGAATTAAAGAATTATGGAACCATAATTCCACCAGCCCTTGAAACACAGCAAACATTCACTTTCTCTGGATGTATCAGTGCCTCAACATACACTTGAGGCTCCTAAAACGGCAGTTTTTTATTGAAAAAATTCGAGACCTCCATCGCTAAACAAAAATCGAACGAGACATATTCCAAAGGACAGCGTTATTATTTTTTGTAACGGATGGTGAGTTAATTTCTAATAAATCAATTATTTTCGTTTGCAGAAGGTTGACATTTTCTTTTAAAAAGTGTAAAAAATGTTGCATATTTTTGTAGAAAAGAACTCAACATCAATTCAGTCATATATCCCATTATAAAGAGTGTTTTTTATAGAAGTATAGATTTTTTAAATTGAATAAAAGCCCATGAAACAAACCAAACTTTTACTCTCTCTGGATTTAACAGTGTCTCAACATACACTTGAGGCTCCTAAAACGGCGGTATTATTTTACTGACGTGTCTATTCCAACAAAAGAGATCTCCTTCTCTATACAAAAATTAGGGAGGCATATTTCGAACTGCAGCGTGGCTACAGACGTATTTGCAAGTACACTCAGTGGTTAGTCAAGGCAGATAAAAGGATTAATTTTTCAGTGAAGATTTTCTGATCTCTCCAAAGGATTTTCCTTTACTCTTTTGTCAAGTCACCGGAAACCCTAAAAGCCTCGTGATACGGGCCAGTGTTCATACAGAAATTTATACAGTCTCAGCACTTTTCCATTTTTTATTACAGCCTTTTGCAATTTAATTGAGGGCATTTGGAAAACTGATTAAATTTATAATATAAAAGATTTCAATGAACCACCCCTTCTTTTTAATTTAATACAATTGTCAATTCTTTTCACTGACTCTCTCTGTTAACATTTCAATTATTTTAATTTAATTTATTTAATTTAATTCAATTTAATTTTAATTGCAATTTAACAACAATTTGATTTGGTACTTTTTTGCACTCCATAAATTTTCTAAACCATAATAAACAGCAGAAGTCTTTTTAGTACTTTTCTTTCGTTGTAATACTTTTTGAACGTTTTCTGTTAAAAGGGGCAAAAAACTACCCATTTTCGGTACTTTTTTTACTTAATAGAAAAAGGTACTTTCTTAAATTATGTAATTTCGAAAAGGTATTTTAAAAAAAAGGTTTTTTTTGCAAAAAATAGTTTTTATATGGACAAGTATTTTTTTTTTCTTATTTTTTCTTATGAGTAGGAGAGCAGCATTCAGGGGACGACCCCTACCTGTACTGTGCATTGGGCTGGAGCTGGAAAATAAAGGGATAGTATTAAGAGGCAAATAAAGAGGACAGGGAATTTCGTTGCAGATATTTTTATTTTTTACATCGTTGATGAATAATTTTGCTGCAGGTGCTGACGAAGGAGAGTGCTGTATTCTGCTCTTTTAGTACATGGCGGTGCTACTCGTTATCGGTAATGCCTCCCTCATTGAGACAAGTCGACAATAATTAATAAAATCCTGCTCGAGTTCAGTTTAGAAAAATTCGATGCGGAATCGAATTCGCGTCTTAAGGAATCGTAGTCTTGTGGTTTTACTACTCCAGCCAACAGCACAACAGATCACATTTTTCGCGATGGATTAGGCAGCTAACGAAGCAGCTCTTAATTGGCTGGTGAGTGATAATTTGAATGCCAACAGGGATTTAAATTGTGTTGGATTATTTTCATCATGCGCTATTTCCAGCAATCCGCCGTCTTTAAGAATTTCCTATTTCGAACTCAAAATAATAACGACTAAATTTATATTAACTTCATATCGATTTTGTCCTATTGTGTGCCTTAAATGCTGTAGCGCTTGCCACTTCTGTGGGCGTGTATCTGTGTGTGTGTTAGTGGTATTAATAGTAAGTCATGAATTCAATTTCATGGGTTGATACATGCAAATAAAATAGAGATGGCGCAGCTACTCAGATATCGAATTTCCATTCATGTTTCCATTCAAACCCTTCGAGGTACTGAGGTAAAGAAGACGATTAGCTTATGGTGTTCTGGAAAGTTTACATGAATACGAGTGTATAGAGAACATATGCGATGTACTGTAGTCTAAACAAACTTGTTCGTTTTGTCTTTGCATGTCAGTTCGTCTGCTTGTTTGTCTGTTTGTCTGTCTGTTTGTCTGTCTGTCTGTTTGCTTCTATGGCTGTTCGTTTATTTTCATGTCTTGAATGTCTATTCACATGACACTTGTCTTTATCTTGTTGTACTACAATAAAACGCGATAGACAGACACTGTGCAAGAGGATACAAAATATATCAATTGATTATAATGCCATGACGCACACACATGCATGCATGCAAATAATGTTGGAGGACAAGTACTGCCGGGTTTTACATGCAGAACGTGGCAGGTGGCAGGGGGAAAAGGTATGACTATTAGCGGTGTAATGGTTTCAATATGTGTTTATAAGTGTATGAGTGTGTGTGTGTATGTGTGTGCTTGTGTGTGTGTTTGTGTGGCGCTGCTTTACAAACCCGTAAATAATAATTTTCTTTTATTATTTTCATATTCATGTTGGTTATCATGCATACAAATACAAGTCCTTTAACTTCATTGATTTCTCGCTATTAGAAAATGCTTGCAGATACTTAAGCTGAATGAGTGTTACTTGTGAAATATTTAAAGCCTACTTTAGGGCATGGAGGCAATCGGGAAGGTAAGAGAAGTTATATAAACCAAATAATGTTTGTCGTTACTGGGCTGGTGTTTGTAAAAATTTATTAATATTTTTTTCCCAGTCACAGAATGTGTCAGAAAAAGTGTTGTTAAGTCAGAGTATTTGTGTTGGTGTTTGTGTGCGTTGTGCTCAAGTGTTTATTGCTTTGCGTCCTTGATAATGTGTTGTTGTAAATGTTGTCAGTTAAAGTTGCTGGTTGCTTGAAAAGGTCGTTGCTTCCCCTCATAATTGACTTTATTTCTTTCAGTTTCTTTGCAAGCAAAAAAAAATATATAAAATAAAATACAAACAACTCAATCCTTGTAGACCAGCATATTTAATATTATTGAAAGCTACAATAACAACAACAAAAACGCTGGTATTCTTTAATCATAATTTTGCAGTAGAAAATAGTTTTCTCTGCTTTTGGTTGGCTCTTTCGTTTCGTTGCGGTCTATTTTAATGGCTGCATACAACGTTTTGTGGTCACTATTCTTGCGTTTTTCATACAGCAAAATAAAAAAAACAAAAATAATAATAAAAATAATCACTTGCATTTGTGTATTATAAAGATTTTAGCGTTCATATTTCTGTTTTATTTCCCTTCTTTTTTGCTGGCCATCTAATTGTGTGTCATGTCAAGGTAATTGAAGTGCTTATCATTGTGAAATATTCGCTCGTTGGCTGGTTCGTTTGTTGGAACATTTTTCAGGGGAAGTTTTAACAAATTATTGTAAATTTGCAAAACATTAAATTAAAATAATTGAAATATCAACAGAGAAAGTCAGTGAAGAGAACTGACAATTGTATTAAATTAAAAAGAAGCGTTGGTTCATTGAAATCTTTTATTATAAATTTAATCAGTTTTCCAAATGCCCTCAATTAAATTGCAAATGGCTGTAATAAAAAATGGAAAAGTGCTGAGACTGTATAAATTTCTGTATGAACACTGGCCCGTATCACGAGGCTTTTAGGGTTTCCGGTGACTTGACAAAAGAGTAAAGGAAAATCCTTTGGAGAGATCAGAAAATCTTCACTGAAAAATTAATCCTTTTATCTACCTTGACTAACCACTGAGTGTCCTTGCAAATACGTCTGTAGCCACGCTGCAGTTCGAAATATGCCACCCTGATTTTTGTTTAGAGAAGCAGATCTCTTTTGTTTGAATGGACACGTCAGTAAAATAAAACTGCCGTTTCAAGAGCCTCAAGTGTATGTTGAGACACTGTTAAATCCAGAGAGAGATAGTAAAAGTTTAGTGTTTTTCATAGGCTTTTATTCAATTTAAAATATCTATACCTCTATAAAAAATACTCTTCATAATGGGATATATGACTGATTTGACGTTGAGTTCTTTTCTAAAAAAATATGCAACATTTTTTACACTTTTTTCAAGAAAATGTCAACCTTCTGCCATTGGAAAATAATTGATTTATTAGAAATTAATTCAGCATCCGTTACAAAAAATAATAACGCTCCCCTTTGGAATATGTCTCGCCCGATTTTTGTTTGGCGATGGAGATCTCGAATGTTTTCAATAAAAAACTGCCGTTTTAGGAGCCTCAAGTGTATGTTGAGACTCTGATAAATCAAGAGGAAGTGAATATTTGGTGTGTTTCATGGGCTTTTGTTCAATTTGAAGAATCCATACCTCTGTAAAAAACACCCTTTACAATGGGATATATAACTGCATTGATGTTGAGTTCTTTTCTAAAAAAAATATGCAACATTTTTTACACTTTTTTCAAGAAAATGTCAACCTTCTCTTCTGCCCTTTGAAAATAAGGAATTTATTTAAAATTAATTCAGCATCCCTTTAAAAACAAATTGGTTATTTGAAACTCCTCCGAACTGTCGTTCGGTTTAGAAAACATGTAAAAATATTTTACATTTGCGTCAGTTGAAGTATTGAAAAAAATCCTTAAAAGTTAGAAATTCCTTTCCCAAAAAATAACTAAAAAAATATTTAAAACTTTCTCTTATATTTTTTAATAGCAAAAGGCTAAAGAGCAATAAAAATATTTATTATTTTAATATTTTGTTATTGAGTCCATTTGAATGGCACTAACGCAAAGTTATTTACACAATCAGGGTTAAAATTTATGGAATTCGGTGCGATTGCTCTTTTATTAGAGATTAGAAAAGAAAAGAGTTTATATTTGAATAAAAACAACTTTCAAAAATTTCAACTTCCTCTTCACATTTAATTTCTCGCCCAGCCAATTCATTTAATTACCATTAAACTTAATTTCGTAAATCCCTTTAAGTACTCCGTTGCCTTTGCGTTCCAATAACCGCTAATTTCTCGCTATAATAGACTTTCAGAATTTCTGCAGATGAACAAAAAAAAGAAGAAATGCTCGTAAAAACTTATTAATGCTTCAGAGGATTTGTTTCACTATTAAATCGAATATAATAGAATTATTACGAGCACAATTGAGGCAACAACGAGTAGTAAAACTTGACCCTTTTTCCTGCTGAATTATAAAAATATGAGTTGTGCTTTTTAAGGCCAACCCAAAAAGCCCTTAAAAATAAACTAAATTTAATATTGTTGTTAAATTATACGAGTGCATAATTAATTGTTTCTAATTTGGGGTTATCACGGACACGGTGGTTGTCGTGGTGTGAGTTAAACTTTCAGTTTAAAATATGAATTTGCATACGACGATAGTACACACGTCAGAGTCGTGTACATGTTAATTATAATTATTTCAAAAGGTCATACAGCGTGTGTGTGTGTGTTTGTAATAAATAAATGTTTGTGTATTTTGAACTGAAATCATTTTGAAACTCTTGAAATACACCAAGACTTCATATTGTCAGAATTATTAATTTGTTGGAGTAATTGACGTGTTGTAAATAATTGATGCTGTTTAATTCTTAAAAAACATAGATTAAGAAAACTTAATAGAGCAAAAGGGATATTAAAATAGTTTAAAGTTTCTAAATAAAATGAAATTATAAAAGAGAAAATTTTTATTCTAGAAAAAATACAATTCAATGATTTCTTGAAACATTTCAAAACTAATATGAAACCAGGGGTTACATGATAGGCAAATGAAAAGAAATCTATTGCCTAGTTTGAGGCGTAGATTGAATTTGATCAAAGGCATGATTGTGCATGCTTTCATATACACAAAACTGTTTCATTTGTCGTGATAAGCGCAACCGACGAAATATTCCTCATTCCGTCTGAACTGGTTACGTGGTAGGCGAATGAAAAAGATATAATATATGCTGCATAGTTCAAGGCGCAGAATAAAACTCATCGATGGCATGATTGTGCATGCTTTCATAGACACAAATTTGTTTTATTTTGCACGACAAATACTACCGACGAAAAATTGTGTGTTCCGTCTCAGCTGGTCTCTTGGTAGGTGAATGAAAACAGCATTAATATCTGTTGTATAGTTTGAGGCGTAGACTATATTTCATCGATGGCAGGACTGTGCATGCTTTCGCATACACAAATTTGTTTTATATTTCAACTCGAATAAACGCCACGGAAAGTTTTTAATTCTCCTCAACTGTTTTATTAGCACCCTGGAGAAATCAATGATTTTTATTAGTGATGAGTGATTTTCGATTCTTAGATGCCAAAAATTTTCAAGTTGCTCTTCAAATTTTATGTTGGAATTGTTAGTGACATTGAGCCCCAAAATGAAAATAATAATATTTTTAAATTAAATTTGCATAACCAAAACCTGTCACATCAAGTAAAATTAAACATCCACGCAATCATATTTCTATTGCATAGTTCGAGGCGTAGAATAAAGTTCATCGTTGGCATGATTGTGCATACTTTCATATACATAAATTTGTTTTATTTTGCCCGACAAATACTCCCGATGAAAAATTCTTCGTTCTGTCCGGACTGGTCAAATAGTAGGTGATGGAAAAAGAAATAATATCTGTAGCATAGTTTGAGGCGTAGGATATATTTCTCATCGATGGCATGATTGTGCGTGCTTTATTATATACAAAATTTTTTTATGATTGACTTCGAACATACGCCACGGAAACTTGATAACTCTTCCCAACTGTTTTATTAGCACCCTGGTGAAATTAATTATTTTCGCATAATTTTTTGTGATTTTCTTTAGACGCCAAATATTTTCAAGTTGATGGTTGATGGTTGGTGCTTTCCAAATTTAATTTTGAAGCGTTACTGGAATTGTTAAGGGCACTGCGACCCAAAATGAAAATAATAATATTTTTAAATTAAATCTGTAGAAACAAAAACCGAGTCACATGCATCATCGTCTTTCAAATCACAATAAAGAAGCGGCCAACTAAAATTGTTAAATGACAGAAGAATATTCAAGGACCCATATTTCTATTGCATAGTTCATGGTCTAGAATATATATAGTCGATGGCATGATTGTGCATGCTTTCAAATAAACAAATTTGTCTTATATTTCACTTCGAATAAACGCCACGAAAACTTGGTGAAAATTTAATTTTGAAGTTTTATTGGAATTGTTAGTGGCACAGGTACCCAAAATGAAAATAATATTTTTAAAATGAAATTTGTAGAAACAAGAATCGAGTCACCTGCGTCATAGTTTTCAAAATAAATTTTTATTTTGTCTTTCCTCCCTAAAATGTCTTTCAAATCATAATCAAGAAGCGGCGAAGTAAAATTATGAGAAGACAGCAAAACACTCAAGCCGTCATATTTCTATTGCATAGTTCGAGACGTGGAATATACGAGCATATCGTCGATGGCATGATTGTGCATGCTTTCAATTATAGATTTGTCAAATCGGTGCCTTTCAAAACGTTTCTTTTTTTATATTTTTATATTTAAAAATGCTTTAAAGCCAGAATTTCGTTTAGTGAAAAAGCCTTCAAGGCCCTTATTAATTTGTAAAAGTGTTTGTGAATCAAGACGTTAGTATATGCTTTGCGGAGTGGGGGTTAATTATATCCCCTCGTATATGTGTGCTTTAATAAACACAAAATGAATAAGTGAGAGTTTAACATAAAGTTTCCACAAATCCTTTGGTTTGTTTATCTTTTTAATTCACTATAATTTTTTATCTTTTATTACACACTTAATGTTATACCAAAATAAAAGGAGAATTTTATTTGAAATCTCTTGCCCTCAAAATGTCTTCTGTTTGTCATTAATTAAACAAGAAAGACTGTTGCCAGGCTTGTGGTAATTAAAGAAATGAAAAAGTCTTTATTTTATGTTTAAAAATATTCACCCCCAGGATTTGTCCATGTTGCGGTAGCGGTTTTTGGGTGTAACAAATGTTTTCTTCAGTTTATCTAACGACAAAAGTTAAGAAATTAATTTGAAATATTGTAAAAGAGTCAAAAGCCTAAATAAATATTTTTGATTTATGAGTTGAATAAATAAGAAAAGCAGGAGTTTTTTTTTTCTTTTAAATTGAAAGTGTAATTAAGATTTTTATTTAACTGGTTGGGAGTTTAAAGTGCGAATATTATTTTTGCCACTGAATTATCGTTTATATAATTTCACAAATATTTCTTGTAAGTAAAAGTTCGGTTGTAAAATAAAAATATTTTTTTAATAAAACTAAATCATCGTGTTATGATTTTGTGTACACACACACACAAGCACCACCATTGACCCAATTCCCAATGAAATTAATTATTTTTCTTTCTTTTTTTCTGGTACCAATTTGAAATCAGCCTACATTCGCATATATAAAATATACCTGGCAATTAATCAAATTTTTATTACAGTTTCCGTTTCAGTTAGTTTGCAAAAAATATATAATTTTTTTTTTTTTTGGCTGAAATGAAATGCAATTCTACGTGTTCTAGTTTGTGTTTATTAATATAGAAAAATAAAACTTGGCTTTTCAAGTTAATAAATACGGGTACACATGCCCGTAGACTTTATGGAGCTGCTGACGAATTGAATTGTTCCTATTGATATCGTGTTGATGTTGAATGTTTATTTAAAAGAATATATTTTTGTTTTGTTTTTCTCTCCAGCTAATAAAAGTTGGGAATGAGTTTGTAACTTAACAAACAGCCAGTGGATAATTGAATTAAAGTTCACCGAAAGTGTAAACTTGGCAAAACAATATTATCGCTGGCGAACTAAAACCTGAACACACACACACACAAAAACGGATGCATGTGCTGCAGTTCAGTTGAGTTTAATTGTTGATCAGTGTTTGTTTCCCTAGAAACAGCACCATGCATGTGCCTGTTTCTAAGTGTGTGTGTGTGTATGTCTGTGTGTGTGTGTGTGTTTGTGTGTGTGTGTGTGTTTGTGTGAAATAGCCTGCATTTAACGGCACGTATGAAAACTAGCAAGTTAAGGTCATTGAAGTTGCAGAAAAGTGTACATTTTTAATTGCATACGTTCAGGAGGCGCAGCATAATTGAATTTGCTGCATATTAAAAGGTTAACGATTTGAGAAATTTACAAAATAAAAACAAAAACGAAAAGTTTATACACAACAAAACCATCAACTGGAATTAAAAAATTTAAAATAATTGAAATTTCAGCACGCGATTCAGGGGTTAAGTGGAAAATAGCGGTCATAACATCAACTTAAAATTAGCAAATTTTTAATAAAAAAGTAAGAAAATAAAAAAGGAAAAGTGATCCTTGAGTTCTTGTTATGACTTTGATATTTGCTTTTAGACTTCTCACTTATTAAAGTGCAATTTGAAATAAATATCTTTAGTTATTCTAAGAACTGTTGAAAAAAGTGGTGAAACCAGCTGAAACCCCTGAACCATTAAACACAATAATGACTGCAGACTACACAAACACCGACTACAAAAACCGTTGGCTACAATTGTCGCCTCGTAGTCAGCTACTTAATTATTTTTAAAACGGCACCACCAAATCAATAACCATGAGTTGTTGTTTGCAGTAGAATTCTCTTCATACGCCAGTGTAGCCGCTTTCATATATTTAATACTCTTAAATAGTGTTATTCTAATGAAATATATTTAAAGTCCACAGTATTTGACAAGAAATCAATTCATTAACTGGGAAATATTGTTTGTTGTTTCTTTGTGTGTAATAAAACGGTATATATTTTCAAGTTTACAATAATTGAATTTATTTAAATTATACTGGCAACACTGCATCCCCACATTGTCTCTCGCCAAAATAGAAATTAAATTAATTTGACTACAACCACAAAAACAGCAGGGACAACAACCAGTAGCCGTGTCGCCTGTAGCAGTAAAAATATTCATTCTCATAATACGCACATGGATTCTATTTTCGACAAGTTGTAGTCTGTAGCCTGCTGTCGTTATTGTGTTCATGCCTGAATTGTAAGATTTTGGAAAAAAAAAAAGAATCAGCACATAATTAATATTAAAGAGGTTTAGCAAAATCGGTTTAAAGTTGTCGTCCAGGACAGGCTTTGTTAAGGTCAGTAGTTCTTTATATCACAGTGCAGGTACAGTCGTGTTCGTTTAAAAGTGCACAAACTTTGCTCAGCTCATGCTAGATTTTCTTTAACCCCGGATGGCTACTCCTCATTTTTATACACTAAGCGACCAGCAATTTTTTTAATTATTCTAGAGAAAATATTTTTGAAGTTTAAAATGAACAAAAATATTTTCATATCAGTATTTCATAAAAAAGTAATTTAAAAAAAAAACACTTTAAAAAATGTTTTTTGCTATTTTTTTTAGATTTCTTGATCGACTCGAATCGGTTCAAATTCACTGGAAACTTAAGTTCGGTACAACGTCATCAGTATGATAGAAATCTTTTAAGCTGTTCCAAAGTTATAAGCAGGTCACACGCTCTCACACACACACACACACACATACAGACACACAAACACACATATACACACAAGTGCACTCGTACATACAGATATAGTATTCTCAGTACTCTTGAAATTGGCCAGGGAATTTTTTTAGAATCTCAAAACGTGGAGATCTGATGAAAACTCGATTTTTTCAAAGCGGGTTAAAATCAATAACCTCCTGAATTTTTTAAATCTTAGATTTTCGTAGCGGGAATTCAAAATATAACGTAAAATCTTTTGTTTTATTTTTTTTTTCTCCTAAGATTCGATACAAATTTGAGTGAACATAAAATAATAATACGAAGAAGAGTAGGCGAGTCGATTCAACGAACTGTAACCATCCAGGGTTAATATAATCATTATCGAAAATATAAAAAATAATTGATTCGTTTAATCTAAGAAATTTTAAAGGATTTATTTTTAAAATATATTCTTCTTACAAAATGTTTAATAAAATAAAATAAAGAAAAAGTTATAAATTAAAAAGGGAAACTAAGACAGCAGCAGTAATTTAAAGAGTTTTATTTTTATAAAAACTATTTTTTGACAGTCATTTTTGAACGTAAAAAAGAAAGACCGTTAGTAGAAAAAAAGAGTTTAATTCTGCCGTTCTTAAATAAAACCCTTTTAAAGTTTTATTTTAAACTCACTGGAGTTGTCTTATGTTTCTCACCCCGGACTGAAGTAGTGGAGACATGACCACGACGCCTTAGATCCCGCGACCAACTCCGCGTTTAGTGGTGAATATGTAATCGATTTGATCTGATCTGCATTAACTGCAGGATTAAGTCGGCTTATCACACTGAAGATGGAAGAGTTTAACCCCGTCATGTTATAAAAGAACAGGTGGCGAGTTGCGGCATTTGATATCTATGGAAATTCGTATTTGAATTGTATTGAAATTTCGATCCACATCGAAGGCGGTACCTTGGCCCTCCTTCGCCGGTGCCTATAGAAAAAGAATCAACGGCGAAGTAAACAAGTAAAAAACGCAACAACCCACTTCTCTGTCTTCTAAATTGTTCTCTTAAAGCTCTATCCCCTGCTTTCTTACTCCGCGTTTAATGAAGTGCACGTATAGGGGTCGTTCCCTGAATTTTAGTCAAAAAAAAAAAAAATATAAATAAAATGAAATAAAAATAACTCCAACAAATTCTTTATCTCCTTTTGGTTTAAGTAACACCAAAAATTTGTTGTCCATATTCAAACTCAAATTCCCTCCACCATTTAAATTGTTTGTTCTTTTTAAATCTGCCAAATAAACGTTGCATTTTTCCTAGTTTTTTCCTTAAATTTTTCCCACCCAGGATTTAGTGGAAACCATCTATTACAAAGCAAAAATAAGTACAAAATCCGTGGAAAACTTAACTGAAATATATTATTGGCCACTGAAGTAGAGCGCATTAAGAGCAGAGCAGAAGAAAAAATTAATACAAAATGCTTATTTAGCGGGCAAACGAAATATAAAAAAATATACATAAAAAAAAGAATCATGTGAAAATAATTATGGCAAAAAAGTTAGAGCAGCGATTTTTTACCACTTTTAATATTTAATCTCGTTTGAAATGTGAGAGAATATAAAATATAAAAATGGGAAAAGGGAGCTGCAGTCATGAATACGAGGAGGGTAAAACAAGTAAAAAGATGTGAAACTTAAAAAAAAGAGTAACGAGCGAGAACAAAGTGAAGGTAAGATTTGTTTTAAGTTTAATATAAAAAACAACAAAATGGTGTATTTATCGCGGCGAAACAAACTGGCGAGCAAACTAGTTACTAAAACAGGCATGTCACAACTGGGGGATATTTGAAGGAAATAGTGGGGATATTATTTATCGTGCTGCATTGATGCTACATCATTGTGCGTAGCAGCGTTGCCAGATCATTCTCTATAGTTTAAAAAAATCGCCAAAATAACTGCAGTATAAATTTAGTCTATTAACGAAACAAATTATTTATTGTGCGGCATTGCAACTTTTTATATGTGCGTAGCAGCGATGCCAGATCGTTCTAAGTAGTTTCAAAAAATCGCCAAAACAGCAGCAGTATAAATTTAGTCTATTAACGAAACATATTATTTATGGTGCGGCATTGCA
Source organism: Linnaemya vulpina (assembly GCA_963675445.1). Lineage (NCBI taxonomy): Eukaryota > Metazoa > Arthropoda > Insecta > Diptera > Tachinidae > Linnaemya > Linnaemya vulpina. Next base: position 8,397,131 of record OY776277.1, read on the forward strand.
ACTTTTTATATGTGCATAGCAGCGATGCCAGATCGTTCAAAAAATCGCCAAGACAGCAACAGTATAAAGTTAGTCTATTAACGAAACATATTACTTATTGTGCAGCATTGCAACTTTTTATATGTGCGTAGCAGCGATGCCAGATCGTTCTAGGTAGTTTCAAAAAATCACCAAAACAGGAGCAGTATAAATTTAGTCTATTAACGAAACATATTATTTATTGTGTTGCGTTGATACTTTTTATACATGCGTACCAGCGTTGCCAGATAATTCTCGATAGTTTCAAAAAAATCGCTAAAATAACTGCAGTATAAATTTAGTCTATTAACGAAACAAATTATTTATTGTGCGGCATTGCAACTTTTTATATGTGCGTAGCAGCGATGCCAGATCGTTCTAAGTAGTTTCAAAAAATCGCCAAAACAGCAGCAGTATAAATTTAGTCTATTAACGAAACATATTGTTCATTGTGCGGCATTGCAACTTTTTATATGTGCGTAGCAGCGATGCCAGAACATCCTAAATAGTTTAAAAAAATCGCCAAGGCAGTTGCAGTATAAATTTAGTCTATTAACGAAACATATTATTTATAGTGCGGCATTGCAACTTTTTATATGTGCGTACCAGCGTTGCCAGATAATTATTGATAGTTTCAAAAAAATCGCTAAAATAACTGCAGTATAAATTTAGTCTATTAACGAAACATATTATATATTTTGCGGCATTGGACCTCCCATCTGGAGGTCCAGTTTTCCATGAATTTATCCATCTTATGACCCCTTATATAGACAATAACGCGGCGAATGTTATCCTCTAAGTAGTCAATCGTTTCAGGGTTATTGGTGAATACCAGCAACTTTATATATCCCTTTAGAAAATGGTCTAACGAGGTCAAATCGGTCATGATCTTAGAGATCGATCAAGATCTTGGATCCGAAAAGTAAAAATATGCGGTTACGAAAGGTTTCCTTCAATAAATTGAATGTGACAGGACATGTGTGACATGTAACGCCGTCTTGTTGAAGACAGAGAAGCTGCACTTCATGGTTCTTCAATTCATGAGTGCAAAAATCAATGATCATGACTATATAGCGATCACCCCTGTATCTAACGCTCTGACCAGCAGCGTTTTCCAAGAAGTACGGACCATTTCTTCTACCAGATTTGGCTGAAAAAGTGAACACAAGACTACGATGCCTCAGAGATCGAGTTTGACTGAGCACTCAGTCTTAAATAGGGCATCGAATTTATCCGACCGGAATTAGTGCAGGATTGTGTAAATTGTTGTCTCTATGACGAAGGCATGGCACTGGTCGCTGAACATTAACGATAGTGGCTGACGCCGTCATGTCGTAAAAGAGCAGAATACCGCACCCTCCTTCGTCGGTATCCATTGACTGTAACCTCCTAACCAGTATCGTCTTTAAAGAATTATGCGGGCTGTTGGCTTGAAATTTTAATTGATATTTTATTAAAGCTGCTATATATTTGCACACACCTGCTAGGTACTTGGGGAACAGGAAATAAGCTGTAAGCCCCAACAACATTCTTCAGCACACTTTTATTTCAAATCTCAACTAAAAAACAACACGCGGAACACAGGAATTAGATGTTTTTACATACACACACGCACACACACACACACATACACTTACACACACACACACGCAGTCCTTGTAGCAGTTTTGCAATCTCTGTGCACGTTCTAACACCACAAATGCGCGGTTTAGATAAAACCAGGGTAAAAATTTCTGCACTTTTCCTTCTGCTGTTTTTTATTTATTTTTTATTTAAATCATAAAAAATGCAATTTTTATATTTTAATTTTCCGTTTTTAACTCTATTCCTGTTTGCTATTTTAAGACTTGGCATTTACTTTTGTCGTTGTTGCTGTTGTTGTTGTTTCATTTACAATGTTACCAACATTATTAAGGCTTTTGTTAACTAAAACTTTATTTAAGTGCATCAGAGTACAAACACGAGTGTTAGTGAATAAAGGAAGTTCTATAGCAACACTAACACACACACACACACATACACCCACTAACTTATCCATTGAGATACATTCACATGTGTGTGCACATTCCCTAACGCATGTGGAAAAGGAAACTGGCAAGGATGCAAGTGTTTAACTTTTTTCTACTCCACTGCTCCAGTCTGATCTATTGTTTCGACTTCAGTATTTCCTGTTCTCTGATGTATGGAATTATTATTGTTGCTGTTGTATTTGAGATGTTCTTTTGTTATTTTTGTTGTTGTTGTATATATTTTACTTTGCTACCATCTATTTCTTATGCACTTCATATGCAGCTGTTAGCAATTGTTGTTCGCTTTCGTTTTCTCCCTGCATTTGTTGTACAACAATTATTTCTTCTTTCATTGTCAACTAGCAGACAATGAAAACTTTTCATACGCCACGCTGCTCCAAAACATTGGGAATAAATGAAAAATGTATGAAAGGAAACCCAGCGCTACACAAAAGCGACGAAATTCGCTGGCACACTGGCAAGACACTAGAGAGCGTAAAGGAGCGTTATGAGCAGCAGGATAAAAAAATATATGAAATAAAATATGAAATAAAAAATATTTAGAAACATGCATGTGCAAGAGAAGCTGCATTTCTATGTTTCGCTGGCAACATTAAACAATTAAGACGAGGAAAAAGATGTTAAAAGATAGAAGATAAAGAAAACAAAGAACGGCATGTGAGATGAATTCATTTAAATTTTATGAGCGTTTAAGAGCTCTGCTTTGTACAGCAGCTCCTGTGCATGCTTGACTGCCGGCCTACACACAAACTGTTGTGTTTCAATCTTCTCTAATTTTTCTGCTTTTCTAGCAAAAAAAAAAAAGTAAAATATAAAAACAATACAATTTCCTGAGTTTAAAAAATAAAGAAAATACATCATTTCCTGACTCGCTAGAATTATTTTCATATATTCAGACCACAGAAAATATATTATAAAACAGTGTTTGTTTGTAATTTTTTATAAAGAAACTCCAACTGAATTTAGCTTTTTCTTCATAACAATTAATGTTGAAACCAGAATTAAAAAGAAGTATTTTCTCAAAATTTTTATTTTAGAACACATTTAGCCAAGCGAAAGTATGACAAGAAACAATACAAAATGTTACCTACTTAAATTTAAATACAGAAATTATATATGATATAATAAATTAGGCATTAAACACAATAACGACAGCAGGCTACACGAACACCGACTTCAAAAGCCGTGGCCTACAATCGTCACCTCGTAATCAGCTACTTAATTATTTTTAGAAGGACACCACCAAATCAATAACCTTGTGTTGTTGCTTGTAGTAGAGTTCTCTTCATATGTCAATGTAGCCGCTTTCATTTATTTAATACCCTTAAATAGTGTTATTTCAATAAAATATATTTAAAGTCCAGAGTATAAGACAAGAAATCATTTCATTAGCCTGGAAATATTGTTTATTGTTTCTCTTTGTGTAATAAAACAGTATATTTGCAAGTTTACAATAATAGAATTTATTTATATTATACTGGCAACACTGCATGTACCCATTGTCGCTCACCAAAATAGAAATCTGTTTAATTTGACTACAGCCACAAAAACAGCAGGGACAACAACCAGTAGCCGTGTCGCCTGTAGTAGTAAAAATAATCATTCTCATATACGCACATGGATTCTGTTTTTGACAAGTTGTAGTCTGTAGCCTGCTGTCGTTATTGTGTTTAATGCTTTAAACTAAATTCTATTTTGGAGAGCGACAATGAGTAGATGCAGTGTTGTCAGCATAATATAAATAAATTCAATTATTGTAAACTTGAAAATATATAGTTTTATTTTACAAAAAGAATTAACATATTAAATTTCCAGGCTAACGAATTGATTTCTTGTCATATACTGCAGACTTTAAATATATTTTATTGGAAAAACACTATTTAAGAGTATTAAATATATGAAAGCGGCTACACTGTCGTATAAAGTGAACTCTACTACAAACAACATTGATTTGGTGGTGTCGTTCTAAAAATAATTAAGTAGCTGGCTACGAGGCAACGATTGTAGTCAACGGCTTTCGTAGTCGGTGTTCGTGTAGCCTGCTGTCGTTATTGCGTTTAATGATGTATTCATAAAAAAGAAGTCGTGTTCTCTACTGTGACAGCATAATTAATTATTTAGCGCCACTAAACAATTTATTATATTATTTTAGTGAAAAGCCTCGAAGTCAGCATTTCCTAGAATTTATATCAATTAATTACACAAGGAAAGCAAATTTTTTAGTGTCATATTTTAGGCCACGCATAATTAATCAATTCAGGCCGGTCTAAATTTAACAAGTGGGTACTCAAATTGAAGGTAACTCTTTATGTTACTAACAAGAGAAAAAAAATAGGAAATAAATAGTGGGCAACTACTTTTTATTTTTCTTCGAAAACCTCTTTCGGAAAGCATTTTCGGCTCATCAGATCCAGATAATTGATTAGGAAGTTATTTTGCTCACACAGAAATGGAAGTTATTTGTAGAGTTCTGCAAGTCTTAAACTTGTATTTATACAAAAATATTCTTAGATTTGATAATTCAATAATTTGTTCAATATAAATTACTCATAATTAATATATTAACAACAAAAGCTAATAAAAGTAAAAAAAAACGTTCAATTGTACTGAAGAAAATTCTAAACCAAAAAAGGTTGACTCTAAAAAGAAAGAAAAGAAAATTCAGAAAACATACCATTTCATTGATATAATTCTCGTATTCTACTTCATATTAAAATTGGCACAAAGTTTGACTTAAGAAATATGGAAGAAAAAAATTCATAAGAAATAGGACATGAAGAGAAATAATCAAATGGCAACTCGATGACTTAATAAAAGAGTGTCATCGCTGCGTTGATACAATTCTCGAATTCTGTTTCACAATCAAGGCCGAAAACGTTCAGTTGTACTTAAGAAAATTCAAGCCGAAAAAAGTTTGACTCTAAAAACAAACAAAAAAATTCAGAAAAAATAAGAAAATGAACAAAAAATAATCACACGGCTTTTTAAACAAAAATGTTCTACAATTCCATTGATATAATTCTCGTATTCTATGTCACAATAAAATTCGTACAAAGTTTGTGTTAAGAAATATGGTACCAATAATTGAGAAAAGTAGGACAGGAACTGAAATAATCAAACGACAGCACAGAGACTTAACAAAAGTGTGTCATCGTTGCATCGATACAATTCTCGTATTCTCTGTCACAATCAAGGGCGAAAACTTTCAGTTGTACTTAAGGAAATTCAAATCGAAAGAGTTTGTCTTAACAAATATGGAACAAATAATTTCACAAAATAGGGCATGAAGAAAAATAATCACTTAATAAAGGTGTGTTGCCTTCGGTTTAATACAATTCTCGTATTCTATTTCACAATAAAATTGCTGCAAATAAAAACTGTTACCACATTCAACTGGGCCAACCCTAACAAGTGGTAATAAATAAAACCTCCCCTGAGTACTGATATTGAAAGTGTAGCGGCTTTCGAAAACAGCTGTACTGTTCTGCTGAAAGTTTCTAACTCTTTCTTATCAAATATAGAAGCAGGACTATTTCGTACTTGACAATTCATCATTTGAGAGCCAATTTACTTCCTAACCCCTAATAGTGGGGGTTTTTTTTTATGGACTGACACAATTTTAAGTCATAATAAGACCAGGGAAAATAGTTTTAATATCATTGAAACGGGTTTTATTTGAAAGAAAATTTGAGGAAATTAAGGTTTCAATATGATTTCTGTCAAGTCGCCGCCACGGCTGGCGCGTAAAAGGCGCAATTTGGAGCATCAATTTTCAACAACTTTTCGAAGCATTGGCGTACGTATTTCGACTCTTCGAATGTTGATTTCCAGGTGTTCAGTTGTTTGTGGTTTGTCGACGTCAACAAGTGACTCCAACATGAACCCAAAGAACATAATCGAATGGGGTTAAATGTGATATAGTTTTTTCATTAAAAGTTTCTTTGAGTAAATCAATTGTAGTGCCCGTTGCGTGGCATGTGACTCCGTTGTGTTGAATCTACTTAATTGAGGTACGAAGAAATTTCGAATCATGATCCTTCACCATTCACTTATTGACAGTAACATCCGAACCATCATCTATTTTGAAGACACTGACTGGGTCAATGTCCCCACAAGGCCATTCAGCGCAACAAACAGTAATTTTCTGTGGTTCTAGTTGTGTCGGCACAAGCTTTTGGATTCTACAAACTTAGAACAATCAACCAGAAGCGGGCTTTTTCGGTGAACAAAATTTTGAATGGACGAGGAGTTTGATAAATAAAACAATTTTTCTGATTAAAAATTCCAATAATTTGCACGCGTTGCTCTGGTGCAAGTAGATTCATAATGAGACTTCAAGGCCAACTAAACAAAAAGCAGCCATCAGCCAACTATAAGTAGCGTAGGGTGCCAACTCCGAATAGTGACACTCTAAAAAAGCCACACTGTACATCATTCCATTTAGAAAACACTTTCTTAGCTGATTAATAGAGAGCGGCATTTCGTTTTCATTTTAACTTGTATTCGATACATAATTCAAATTCCCACATGCCATTTACTGTGCATGAATCTAAAATGACACTCTATTCTCGTACTTTCCTTGCATATTTCATGTGTTCACATGTAGTTGATGGTATCAGTGCTCAACTTCTTACACTTGTACACAAGTTGTTTTAGAGCAATTTGATTTATTTATGGTAGACTCGAAAGCGAAAACACAAAAATCTACACAAACAACGGGTGGATGCACATAAAAAATTATTATGGAAATACCCAAAACAATCACAGAACAATACCCAATTGGTTAGAAGCAGATATAGTCTCTCATGTAAACTGGTTAAGAGCAGCAGCAGCAGCAGGAGGAGAGGAAGTGAAGAAAAAAAAATTGCAGGACTTGTATAACCAAGAAAATCCTGTGATACTATTTTATAAATATTATTTCCATAGTTAAATGCAAACAACATGTACTGTCTTGCTCATAAGCCATCACTAACATGTGCCATGAATTATTATTATTATTATTGTTGTTGTTGTTGTTGTTGTTGTTTGTTTTTCCTCCTTCAGTTTTGCAGGATATCGTGGCTCAAAAGCTCTACCAATTCAAATCCGTTCATTTCCATTCATTGATACCATAAAGGATTTTATTTTGTTCATTTCATTTCATTCTCCTCTGCTTATTTTTATTTTATTCTTTTTTTTTTTTTGTCTTTTCAGATTTCGCCTGATGATATGCTATAAAATTCAGTACCCGTTATATATGAGTGTTTGTGCATGCTTATGAATTTCCCAGAAATATCCCCACAAATCTCTTGGTAATACGATATTTTCAATTTCCATTTGCAGATTTCATTTATCAATATGTTGCCGAGCAAAACTAACACAGCAGCTGAAAACTAACGCTGCTTTCAGTTGGTTTCCCTCATCCTTTCACTTCTCCATTTCATTTTTCCATTTCAGCTGGCTGCCTGCCTGCCTGCCTGCCTGCCTGCCTGCCTTTCGATTTCCATTCCCATTTCCATTGATAAAGCAAATCTGTTTGTTGGCAATTCTTTACTTTACTTTCACAAAACAAAATACTAGATATAAAAAATAAAACAACAACAAAAATATTATCATATTATTTGTCATATCAGTAAAACGCTATTGTTCTTTGTGAAATAATTCGCCCAGGTATCATCGATTTTCTTCCTTTGAAAGTATTGGAAAAATAGAACGTGCCAAGTATGAAAATAACGCCGCATGCATAAATCGAATAGCAATAAATAGCAAACAGTCACAAGAGCAAGTGAAGAGTAGAATTAAAGCTACACAGTAGATGCGGTTATAAAACATTTTTCAAATCAAAAGAGAATAAAAAATATAAAAAAGCAAATAAAAAATAAAATAATAAAATTAATTTAAAAAAAAAATTGGACGCACCGTGTTCAAATTTATGTTAAACAAACAGAAAGTAGCACATTCAGCTTTGCCACCTAATAAGCTTATCTCTCAATGAGTTCTACCAGTAAAAGTGTAGCGGCTTTTGAAAACAACAATGTTCGGCTCGGCTGAGCAAAATCCATAAGATTTTGTTTTCATTTCAATTGTAAATTTATGAAAAAGTAAAAATCTAGCGACTCTCAATCCGTGAAATCTTAATTATATATAAAATCAGACAATTCACAGAAGTTATTGATAAATTCTTACTTCCTCTTTCTTTCAAGAGGCGCGATAGAGAAAACTGTGGAAGGCTCCAGGTGAAAATCGGTGCGTTTAGGAAACATTTTCATTTGAGATAATTGAATACAATTTCCTCAACTACCCGATTCATAAAAGGACCTCAAATATAAAACTCCTTAATGAAAAGGAGTTTTTATACCCTTCACAAAAAAGTGAAGGCTTGTCATTCCGTGTGTAATTTCTTCGATATTAATATGGCACCCCATGAAGGATATATATTCTGGATCCTTATGAAAAGCGATGACGTTTAAGCGATATCCGTCTGTCTGTGGGTGAAATCGGTTTTCCCAAGCCGCCAGAAGAGCTAGAGACTTCATTCTTGGACTGATGAATTGGAAATGAACCCAAATGGAGTGGTATTCAGGAAAATCGGAAGGACGGTAAGCTGGGAAGCGTACACCTATTTCTCGACGCAAAATTAACACCAACAACCAATTATTTTTTTTGTTTATTTGTACACTGAAACTTTTTCATGCTTTTTGGGACTCCTCAATTATCTATTTAAATCTAAAAAAAAAATTTTTTTTCCAGGGTTTGGAAATTAAAAGTATTTTTTTTGGCACATTCGGTATTTTGTGGTACATATAATAACTAAAATGTTTAAAAATTCTAAATTTTTCTTCAATAAAACCGTTTTTGGTGTCATAAAGATGTGCATCGATGAATTTCATTTGAAGTTTCTATCCAGGGTTAGGAAATTTAATTTTTTTTACACAATAACATAACCAAAAATTAACTAACGTCGTTTTTTCCTGGTTAAAATTATATTTTATTTCGGCAAAACAAAACTGGTATCAAAAATAAAAAAATTAGAATCTCGATACCAAGGTTGGATACCGCAATATTTTGTAGTACATGAAAGTAACAAAAGTGGTTACAAATTTGTAGTTTTTCTTAAATAAAACCGCTTTATACATCATGAAGACTTCCATCGGCAAAAAGTAATTTAAAAGCAAAAAAAATCTCGCTTCCAGGGATCGGAAATTTAATTTTTTTGCCACATTCGGTATTTCGTGGTGCATATAATAACTAAAATGTTTAAATATTTTACGTTTTTCTTAACTACAGCCGTTTTATACATATTGAAGATTTGCATTGATGGAAAAATTTTTGCTTCCAGGGGTGGGAAATTTAAATTTTATGTATATACATATAATAACCAAAAGGCAACTAACGCAATCTTTTTAGTAATTAAAGCTATTTTTTAATTCCGGAAAAGACAAAATTAATATCGAGTATTTAAAAAATTTAAATTTTGAATCCAGGGTTGGATATTTGCAATATTAATAAAAATAAAAAATTTGTAGTTTTTCTTAAATAAACCAGCTTTATACATCATGAAGACTTTTATCGGCAAAAAGTAATTTAAAACAAAAAAAATTTCGCTTCCAGGGATCAGAAATTTTATTTTTTTGCCACATTCGGTATTTCGTGGTGCATATAATAATTAAAATGTTTAAATATTATACGTTTTTCTTAAATAAAGCCGTTTTATACATTATGAAGATTTGCATTGATGGAAAAATTTTTGCTTCCAGGGGTGGGAAAATTAAATTTTATGTATATACATATAATAACCAAAAGGCAACTAACGCAATCTTTTTAGTAATTAAAACTATTTTTGAATTCCGGAAAAGACAAAATTAATACCGAGTATTTAAAAAATTTAAATTTTTATTCCAGGGTTGGATATTTGCAATATTAATATAAATAAAAATTTGTAGTTTTCCTTAAATAAAACCGCCTTACACATTATGAAGATTTGCATTGGAAAAAAAAAATTTAAAAATTAAAATTTCGTTTTCAGAGGTGGGAAATTTTGAATATTTTTGATTTATAAAAGTAACCAGAAAGGCAACTGACGTTGTTCTTTTTTCTTTTCTCTTGCCGACTAAAACTATTTTATTATTTAGAAGGAACAAAATTGGTACCTAAAAATATATGTAACGCCAGACGTACGTTGGTGTAGGGTATACAAGATTCGGCACAGCCGATTATAGTAGCACTTTTACTTGGTTTTGGTGGTTTTATTTTTTCGATTTATAATTTGTTGAGCTGTTTAGCAATTCTAGTTTCTCCTTGAGAGCAAAAAAAAATTTGTAGTGTTTGGCGTGTTCGGCTATTTTTCCCAGTCGAAAGGAAATCGGGCCGTTAAATCACATCATATAAAATGAAGTTAAGAACGACCAAAGAACACATGGGGAGGGTTAATTGTCCAAGTTTTAGTACCGTGTAATCCTGCAGGGGCAGATGTATAAGAATAAATACAGTGAAGTGTGAATCGTATATTTTTTCTGAATATTTTTTTAGTTCTTCGGAATTGTAGTTTAACTTGAAACTATAAATAAAATCCAAAAGTAAACAACATGGAATAATAAATATCTCACACAAACTCACACTCGCAACTAAACAATCTAAAACAGACTTAAGCTGAATTTAAAAATATCGGCTGTTATGAAAAACAGAAACTCGGTGAATGAATGAAGTGGAAGCTTTTGAGTTTTCAAAACAGAAAACCGATTTCAAGTAACGCAATCATATAAAAATGCACTTGCAAGTGTGTTGGTACCTGCAGTACACACGAGCATGAGGGGAAGGAGAGCTGCATACGAAATTTGTTGCAGCGGGTATTTTGCATGTCCCCTTGTGGGCTTATTTCTTCATACATTTTTAGCCGGTTACTTTCATATGCAGCAGTTTCATTCTGTTGCTTCGACTTTTAGCGAATTGCAAAAAGTATTTCATTTTATTTTAAAGCCTGATGGAAAGTTATGCTGCTGTGAATTGCAAATATATTTTTGAGTTGACTTTTTATTTCAGTGCTGTAACAGATTTTTTCTTGTTTTATTATTATTTTCAGTGGCATATTTTTGTTGTTGTTGTTATGGCCACTGGCAATACACAACCACACAACAACAGCAGCAAATACATTTTATTGTAAATTTGTTTTTCCTCTTCCAACACACACACACACACACACACACCCACATAAATGAATGTGTAATGCGAATGATGCTGGTGATACTGTTGAAATTCCCTTTGCCTGTTTGTTCATTTTCGTTAGTTCCTTCCTGCTGGCAAAAAGGCACGTTTATTTTATGAATGTATTCAATTTATATGTTTTTTGTGTATACTTCCCTGCAAAAGAGAGTGTGTGTGTGTGTTTACACATACACTCGTACTTATCCTGCACGCATTACATATTGTTTATTGTTTTTTTTATTTGTATTTTTTATATGAAATCACTTAAAATCTTGCTCGTTGCGAAGAAATAATATTGTGGGAAAGAAGTGCGGATATAATTCTTACATTTATGCGATTGCAAATATATTGAATAAAAATGTGAAAATATTTACCATATAAAACATTTCACAATATGTTTTATTTCACATCGCATGTTTTACAAACATAAACATACTCGCACATATTGAATGAATCGGTTGCGAAACAGAACAATTGATTCCAGGCATGTTAAGCAAGTTCAATAGAAACATACTTTTCAAATTGAATTCAATTGGCAGCATATGAAAGTATGATTTGTATCTGCTGATAAGTCCTGAGGACTGTTACGGATTTTTAGTTAAATTTAATCTTTTTTAAAAGAAGGACAAAAAAGACCCATGCCTTGAGGAGTTACAGGGTTAACATGTTCTACAAAAATATTCTGCATAACATTTAAATTTGCTGAACACATTTTATACCTAAAATGTAAGGATCACATGGATTCTTATGCCGATTAACAATAAGAATGTGCCAGAGCTGGGAAACTTGAATGCCCTCTCAAATGAAATTTTGACGTAACCTTTAAAAACGCCGATACACGTATCTATTTTTTTTTGTCTCCTCTATCAAAATTTATAGGTCGGACCTTGTAATTTTTTTCTGTGTTGTGCAGTGTTATATGACGCTGGTGTCGAATTTTTTATGAAATTAACTAGTATTTTTTTTAGGAAGCTAAGTGCTTAAGTGATTCCAACGAATTTCACAAAAATTAGGTGCAGTACTATCAGAAATAAAAACGAGCATTTTTCATGGAGTTATAAAATGTTAAGCTGGCAACACTTTTTAGCTGGCGGTCATTTTGCCAGCTGTCAAGAGATTTTGGTTCAATTTGGTTTTGGCATTTGAATTTAAATAGACTAACGCCGCTTCAAAATTGTGCAGATTTATTTTGAAAATAATGGGTCTGTTCGAAACGCATATCAAGCGATTTTTTTTTTTCATCGTATTTTGACACTGACATGTTTTCAATAAATTCTGGATTTAGATTTACACTTTCTCAAACTCATTTTGCCTATTTATTATATTAAAATCTTATTAAATTTTTTAACACGCACGAACAATAATATGTGAGTTAACCTTAGAAGGATCTGCGTACCCATTTGTACCTAAAAATTTTCAAGTTTGATGAAACTTTTTTATATTCTTTTAAAATTCATTTTGCGTATTTATTATATATAAGTTTTATAAAATTTTTCAACACGCCCGAATAATAGTATGTGACTTAACCTTAGAAATATCGGCGTACCACTTTTGTACCATAACAAGGTTGGTGAAACTTTTTTTATATGTTTCGAAAATTCATTTTGCGTATTTATTATATTTAAATTTTATAAAATTTTTCAACACGCACGAATAATAGTATGTGACTTAACCTTAGATGCGTCGGCATACCACTTTTGCACCATAAAATTTGCAAATTTAATGATATTTTTTTATAATTTTTCAAACTCATTTTGCCTATTTATCGTATTAGAATTTTATAAAATTTTTCAACACGCTCGAATAAAAATATATGACTTAACCTTAGCAGCGTTGGCGTACCACTTTTGTTCCATAATATCTTCAAGTTTGCTGAAGCTTTTTTTGTCTTTTAAAAATTCATTTTGCGTATATATTTGATCTAAATTTTATAAAAACACGCCCGAATAATAATACGTGACTTAACCTTAGAAGGATCGGTGTACCATTTTTCTCCCATAAAATTTGCAAATTTAATGAAATTTTTTTATGATTTTTCAAACTCATTTTGCCTATTTATCGTATTAGAATTTTATAACATTTTTCAACACGCTCGAATAAAAATATGTGACTTAACCTTAGCAGCAGCGTTGGCGTGCCACTTTTGTTCCATAATATTTTCAAGTTTGCTGAAACTTTTTTATATATTTTTAAAATTCATTTTACGTATTTATTATATGAAAATATTATAAAATTTTTGAACACGCACGAATACTAATAAATAAGTGAGTTGACCTTAGAAACGTGAGCGTACCACTTTTGTCCCTTAACATTTTTAAGTTTGGTGAAACTTTTTTTATGATTTTTTAAACTCATTTTTATTTATTATATTAAAATTGTATAAAATTTTTCAATATGCAGATTTATTTAGTAAAACTGAAATTTATCTAGAACTACACTTGGTTATTCCAAATGAAGGAAAATAAATTATTAACCCAGGAAGGACACACCAACAACTTAAGAGAAATTTCAAATTAGGGTTTAATTAAAATTGTTATAATTAAAAGCTGTTGGATCTTTGAACAAAATCTTAATTTCAAGTGACTTGAAGTGGAAATAGTGGCCTACGAGTTCGACATAAATTATTAAGGATACAAGTCATCTTGTAAAAAATTACGAAAACACTTAATGAAAGAGATAATAAATTTATTTGAATAGCATTTTAAATATGTTTCATAAACGTTTTGAGTGCTCTATTTTATATCATTCGAATGAAATAAATTAAATTCGAGTGCCTTCAAGCACATTTTTCCATGTCAATCTCATTATCAAAATATCCATAAAGTTTCTGTAGGTCAGCGAAAACGGCCCAATTATTCTCCTGCCTCTCTTTTCCACTTGCGCTCCAGCGCCAAAAACTAATTTGTCAACAAGTAATGAAATGATATCTGATATATTTGCAGCAAAAGTGCTTTAATTGGCTGTTGAAATTCGGGCAAATATTGTTAATGAATAATTGTTGAAGCTCGTTGCCGCACACACACACACACACACACACACACATTTCGTGTGGGTTGGAAAATATATAATCATTTTTATTAGGATTCGCCAAAACACACCAGCAAATGAGAATATTTGGAGCTCAACGTGGACATGAAACCATTTCAAATAGAATAATTTATCAGCCATCGAAAAGGAGATGATGGGAAACGTATTTATTATTTAATATTAATTTTTTTGTTGTTGTTGGATTATATTTGCAAAAATGTTGTTGGTAAAATTTATAAAATTTAAATCTGCTTTATGGCTTCAGCACATAAATTTACAGGATTTTTACATTCTAAAAACAGTTAAAGAATAACTTCGTAACGACTTGAGTAGATCCCTGTAAGAATTTCGATAACACCCTCGAATCCAAAAGTTATCGATAACATATACATTTTTTTTGCTTATTTTCACAAATCGATGCTTTTCCTTGATCTCAAAATTTCGAAACGCTTGACAAAGAAGATAAATTAGGATTCAAAATGATTTATAAATTATTTCAAGAAAATAAATTATGAAGTTCCAAATATCAAAAAATAAATTATGAAGTTTCAAATATCAAAAAATTTTCTCAAATATTTAAGTTTTATCCCAATTTATTCGAATAACATAAAACGTGTTCTTTTCTAAGAAATATGCAACATTTTTTGCCCCTTTTTTGATAAATGCCGCCTTAGAGGAGTCTTAAGCTGGAAGTTATTTTTCGTTACCGATTTCCTATTAATTTCTAACAAATTTCAAATTTTTAAGTGAAAGAAATGTTACCATTTTGTATAGAAAAAAGTGCGAGATATAGTGCATTTTTTTCTAGAAAAGGAATCAGAACTATTAGAGACTTTATTTTTAATATTTTCAAATCACGCTTAAAAGTGATTAAGTTTTCTGGCTTGTGGATGCAATCGAGCAAAAACTTTAACTGATCATCTTGTCCAACAGTTAAATATCCCACGAAAATCATTCATCCTATTGGCTCTGGACGAAATAAGACTCCAATGGGAAAGCGACACTTGACGCTTATTTGATGAAAAATCGCTCTTTTGTGCGAGAAATTCAATGGCCGTGTTATCTCATGTTGTCCCGATTTTTATTGGCCGCCACTGTCATGTGATTTCAAAGCGTTGGGTTATTTTCTTTGGGAATATTTAAATGAAAAAGTGGATGTCAACAAGCCGGGAGCTTATCAATTCAAGAGCTAAAGGACGAGCTACTTCGGTTTTACGTTGATTTCTTTTCTATAAAAGAGTGCAACATTTTGTACACTTTTCGATAAAAAAAGGCAACATTCTGTTATTCGATTTCTTTTCTAGAAAAGAGTGCAACATTTTGTACACTTTTCAATAGAAAAAGGCAACATTCTGTCATTCGATTTCTGTTCTAGAAGAGAGTGAAACATTTTGTATACTTTTCATTAAAAAAGGGCATCATTCTGTCATTTGATTTCTTTTCTAGAAAAGAGTGCAACATTTTGTACACTTTTCAATAAAAAAAGGCATCATTCTGTCATTTGATTTCTTTTCTAGAAAAGAGTGCAACATTTTGTACACTTTTCAATAAAAAAAGGCATCATTCTGTCATTTGATTTCTTTTCTAGAAAAGAGTGCAACATTTCGTACACTTTTCGTTAGAAAAAGGCAACATTCTGTCATTTGATTTCTTTTCTAGAAAAGAGTGCAACATTTTGTATACTTTTCAATGGAAAAAGGCAACAGTCTATCTGTTGATTTCTTTTCTAGAAAAAAAGTGCAAAATTTCGTACACTTTTCAATAGAAAAAGGCAACGGTCTGTCATTTGAAATTAAAGAATTTATAACAAATTAATTCAACATTCTTTACGAAAAATACCTGCCATAATTTAGAAAAGATGTGCAAAAAATGTTACACCTTTTCCAGAAAAGAAAACGACTTTAGAGTCTTTAAATTTGTGAATTATCGGATAGAGTTTGCCAAGCATTTTGCCGATATTTTGTTTCACACACAATTTTTATAAATACTGGCATCATAATAAAAAATATTAATATAAATTTTTGAAACTTTTTCCAATAAAAAAACCACCTTTTATTTTGTTAAAAATATTGAATAAAATATATGGTTTCTTAGGATTTTATAACGAAATATTTGCTGGGTTACAAAAGTTGTTACTGGCAACGTTGTGTGCCTTCTTTTTACAAAAATAAATCTTTAAACGCTTCCACTAAAATAATTTGCATTACAGAGAAATAAAGAAATAAACCGAGACTTTATAAAGAACAATAACAAAAAGAACAACAACAACTTACCTCGATTTGAAATGGCAGCTGCAGCGGTGTTCCACAATAGACACGAGTGCAGTAAACAAACGAGGCTAATTATGAATAAAAAACGGCGACACAACTTTTTCATTCGTGGATAAACAGCAACGGTGTTCGAAAGCGCGTAGGCAGACGACGTTGTAAACGATGAAAAGGGCAATGCTGACGACAATGTTGTAGCAACAGTTGAAGAAGATGCTGAAGGTGTTGGCGTTGGTGTTGGTTTTGCTGTTGCTGGGAATTTTGCAACTACAGACGCTATTCGGGCTGTTGGTGATGTTAATAGCGAGGACGTTGTCAACGTTAATAAGCAGCATTTAGCTGGTGTAATAGTTGTTCTAGTTGTTGTTGGTGTAGGTGTTGTATATGGTGTTGCTTCATTAGTGAGGAGTGGATTTTTTGCAGGCATTTTAGTAAAAGTGTTGTTGGTGGTGGTGACGGTGATGAGTTTTGTTGCTGTTGGTGGTAGTTGTTTTAGTGTTGCTGCTGCCGTGTTATTAACCTCATCTTCTATAGAAGAAGAACCGTGATAATGTTGTTTGTTGTAGTTGTTGAAATTAGTTAAAGGCATTCTTGGGTAGATAATTTATTTGCTCACTTGTTTTCTTTCTTTTTTTCTTTTAAAATGAAGTCCAATTTTAATTTCAGACTAAGAAATGTAATTTGTTTATTGTATTTGGCTCTTCAAAATTAATATTTTGCTTAAAATTTTTTCAACTAAAATGCACTTTTATTTCATGCAGCATTTAAATTGTTTCAAAATTTACATTTTTCTTGATATTAAACAACGAATATTTTACATGTAATTCTTTTTCGAAACACTTTTGGGGGGAGTTCCTTTTTTGCTCTTAAATATTCTAGAGTATTAATAACTTTTTTCAATCACTTTTTTAGTAAATTTTTTGTGGCACTTAAATCGGGCTGTGGGTTGCTTTAAGTTTAATGTTTATCCAGCACGTGATTTTTTTGTGTTGCTGTTTAACTGACGGCCAATTTTGTTTGTGTTAACAATTAATATGTTTTCCATAAATTTCGTTGTGTAGTTAAAGAGCTAAAAATAAAAAGGGAAAAATAATTTCATCAGTATATTTTATTCAAGTTGGGGGAGTTTTTATTTAATTTTTTTTTCAAAATTTTAGCTTTTAACCTAATTCGCTTTCAATTTGTCATTATTCGAGCATTAATAATTTGTTTTTATGTGAGTGATTTTTCTATGAACCCAACGAGAAAAGTTTTCGTGGCATTTAAAACAATAATCCACCCCTAGTTGTTGTTGTTTAGAGCGAAAACCATTTGTTGCTGGCACTGTAGCATTAATAAATTTCTGTTGGAAAAAAAAATGAAAGACTCACATAGAGAACACTTTAACTTTATTAAAACACATCAGCAGTGGGGAGCAAAAAACTAGAAGTAACACTGAATCCAAGAATTATTTTAGATCCATCGAACGGCCTACAGGATATGAGACACTTTTTTGCTCAAGTTACTTTTGATTCATTTCCTACAGGGAGTAAAGGAGCATACTTTTGCCCATTAACTAAAAAGTATCATATAATAGCGGGTATTTTTTTTTTGCTACATACCAGTTTTAAATGATAATAAAAAAGAGACAAATTGTTGGAATAATATTTTATTTTTCTTTATCATATTCGTTTTAGGACCGCCACACACTGGGGAGTTTTGTATGCGGATAAGAACAAAAAAAAAGTGTATACACATTTTGTTTCACTTGTATGTTTGTAGTGAACTCTCCTCTTGTATTGTGCTTCCATGCATACACTTGATATTATTAATAATGTTGCTCCTACGGCACATTGTACTCTTGCAAGATTGTTGGTAATATTTCATGTTCCTATCTTCTCGTTAAGTGCAAAAATTTTTACATTCTTTCGAAGCACATAAAAATAACAAATTAATAATTATTTCAGTATAAAAAACTCGCTTTTTAAGAAAATATATTTAAAAAGTTAAAAATATACTTAAAACAAAAATGAATCAAAATACGAGAATTATTGTGAGAAATTTTCATCGTTTACTCTAAAAACTATATATCGCGTATCCAGCGCCCAACGCTTTTCTCATAATAATTCTTTTATTTTGGTTCATATTAATATATTATGAGTGACGACATCGACGTCACATCAGCACGACAGCAAAAAGTTGTCACTTGTCATATAATTGTCGACATTAACCCGTATTATGAATGACGACGATGATGTCACATCAACGCGACAGCAAAAAATTGTCACTTGTCATATAATTGTAGACATTAGCCCAATTTGTGAATGATGACGATGACGTCACATCAACAGGACAGCGAAAAATTGTCACTTGTCATTTAATTGTCGCCATTAGCCCATATTACATCGACGTCACATCTACATGACAGCAAAAAAATTGTCACTTGTCATATAATTGTCGACATTAACCCATATTATGAATGACGACGATGATGTCACATCAACACGACAGCAAAAAATTATCACTTGTCATATAATTGTCGATATTAGTGACGACATCGACGTCACATCTACATGACAGCATAAAAATTGTCACTTGTCATTTAATTGTCGCCATTAGCCCATATTACGAGTGACGACATCGACGTCACATCTACATGACAGCCAAAAAATTGTCACTTGTCATATAATTGTCGCTATTAACCCGTATTATGAATGACGACGATGACGTCACATCAACACGACAGCAACAAATTGTCACTTGTCATATAATTTTCGATATTAGCCCATATTATGAGTGACGACATCGACGTCACATCAACACGACAGCATAAAATTGCCACTTGTCATATAATTGTCGACATTAACCCGTATTATGAATGACGAAGTTGACGTAACATCAACACGACAGCAAAAATTTTCACTTGTCATTTAATTGTCGACATTAGCCCATATTATGAGTGACGACATCGACGTCACATCAACACGATTGTCGACATTAGCCCGTATTATAAATGACGACGTTGACGGCACATCAACAGTACAGCAAAAAATTGTCACTTCTCGTTTAATTCTCAACAATAATTAATTATTATTGACAGCATTTTGGTATTCTCTAAGGCGTATAATATCAATAGAACATGTTACGAGAAGTCAATTTCACTCGACAAAGACTAGACAAGTGACAATTTTTTGCTGTCATCGTCATTCGTAATACGGACGAATGTCTTCAGAGACTTACTCTGCCCTCTTCTGTAAGCGATCCTGTAACACCAAAATATACTTTAAAGCATCGACTCTGACATGAGAATTGTATTTCCTTTGGGTTCGTATATAAGCGGTGAAAGGTTTCTTTTTCCTTGACTATAATTTCGATCTCTACTGTATCTCGTGCACCTGCGACTCATGTCAATTTTGTAATATTTTATGAAAATTACACAAGCCTCGTATATATATTTTTTTTTCAATTTAATTTAAACTTGCCTGCCTAGAAAATTTTTTAGCATGAAAATTAAACTCAACCGGGCTGGTTAAAAAGCCATAAAATTATTAAATTATCACTTTAAAAAAAATATTATAATAATAACAACAGGAGCTGATTAGTTAAGTGCTGAAGTTTCTAATACGTACAACAAAAACGTTCAACATAATTTAATTATACGTTAAGCATGGCCGTTAGTGGCAGAATAACAACTCAGCTCCTGCATACTTTTTTTTTTTTGTTGCAGGGATATTAAAAAGTTTTATATCCTATTCTTTTTTTTCAAACAATATAAAAGAGAAAAAATATAATTTATAGTTTAATATTATGACTTAATTTTATCAACAAACTTTTATTTATAATTTACACACAACTTTAAGGCCACCTAAAAATTGCCTACACATTTATTTGGAACTCCATAAATTAATTTTATATTCGTTGACATTTTAGAAGTGATTTATGGTGATTTTATATGACTGCACACAATCAAACACACACTTACTTATACACATACGGGAGACACACAAAAATTGAAAACATATTAAAGATTTATGGAGGACTTTTCTTTAATGTATTTTCAATAATAAAAACAATTGGAAATGAACTCAATAAAAATGTTGTAAAAATAAATGGTAAAATTAAAAAAAACACACAAATAAATGATTGTCTATAAAGGCGGAAATCAATATTGAAACGCCTGAATTTAGGCAATCAATTAATGTTTTAAAGTCAGCCTATAAATATGCTACGGTTACTAAAAAGTATGCTTGGAGAACATATGGGCGTTTCGGTTGCCAGATTAAAAAGCACGATTATAATAAAAAATTTTGAAATTAAATTTTTCTATTTCTTTTTATAGAAAAACAATAAAATTTTCTTATATTAGAGAAAATTTTATATATTTTTACAACCAATTTCGAGACGTTCGTAACCACGATATTTATATTGTTTTTAAATCTAAATATTTTGGTTTGCGATTTTGATATCGAAAAACTTTATCGATTTTCTGAGAATACAGGAACTCATTGGCATTTATGCGCTCTTGAAAGCACTGTATAGCATCCATAGATTTTTATCAGTGTATAAAACTAACAATCCTTGATTCTAAGCAGACATCAGTAATTGACATTCTAAAACAAGTCCCATTTAAATATTCCTGCAGGTTTCAAAATTCGAATTCATTTAATTTTATTTACAATCAGTTTTACATCCAACTTAGAACCGTCAATTATGCTTTTAAATAATAAAACACAACTTTGACTTGACATCACTGTTTTGGCTACAAGACAAATGAAACATCTTGTGACTGAAAATATCAGCCATGTTACAGAACTTGTTCGGAATGATTTTGTAATCGGAGTTTCATTGCTATCGATTTTGTTTTACTTTTCCAGATTTTGACAGATTTTTTTCAATTCCAACATATTTTTTTATGATTAATGACGTTTTAGGATACACTTTAAGAAATTATTGATTTCGATCCAGGGATTAAAAGTGATTTCTTTTAAAAGAAAATTTATTTATTTTTGTTTTCTCGAAATTGAGATAATTTTCAACGAGATTTTTGTTCAAATTAGTGTCGAAAAGGGAGAGTAAAAGAAAAGATGATTTCGAAATAATATGCAGCGTGTTTTTTTAGAGTATCACAACTTTGAGTTGGCATCACTAATTTATTTAAGCTGTCATTTAACAGCTGATAGTGGCTTCTTGTTTAGTTTTGTTCTGATATTTCATTATGATTCGTTTTACACCAGACCAACGCTTGCAAATTGTTGAAATTTTTGATCAAAATAATTGTTCTATTCGTTAATCTGCTCATCCTTTCAAATATATCCTTTTCCGATGAGGCCCATTTCTGGTTGAATGGGTACGATGCAAAAAATTATTGTTTGATGAGCTTCAGGGCCTGGCGGAGTCATTGGCCTCAATTAATTATAGTGTTATCATTATTTTTATTTTCTTTTATCGACTTAATTGACTCAATGTGACCACAATCGGGTCAATTGTTTTCGAGTTATAGCCAACCAGGTCTTGTTGTTTTAGAGTGTCACAACTTTGAGTTGGCATCACTGCTTTATATAAGCTGTCATTTAATAGCTGATAGTGGCTTCTTGTTTATTTTTACTTTGAAATTTCATTATGAACCGTTTTAAACCAGAGCAACGCTTGCAAATTGTTCTTTTTTCGACAGGCGGCGTCGTCGATTCATACTTCTTCGAATATAAAGTGTTTCCTAATTCGAGATGATAACGCACCTCTTGTGACCAGATATAGTGGACTTGGACCAGGTCTATATGTGACTCCAACAGTATGGTGCCACTTGCCACACAGCCAACGCAACACTGGCTCTTTTTGGCGAGAAATTTAATCGTCGTTTTAATCGTCGTCCTGGCGACTTTCTTGTGATTTAACACCGTTGGACTTCTTTCTTTGGGGATATTTAAAAGAAAATTCAAGAGCTAAAGGATGAGATGATTCCTCACATCACTGAATCTCAATTTTGTTTTGGAGTCATTAAATTTGTGGACCAAAGGTTGTGGTAGAGGTTGATAACAGCAGCCTTGGCGAGCATTTTGCCGACATTTTATTTGACACATTATTTTCATATATCCTTCAACAGCTAAAGACCTGAAACTTTAGTTCCGTACATTGACAATATTGAGCCACAATTATGTCTCCTGAGTCCTTTAAAAAATGGACCATAGCACAGCGCTAAGCCACCTACAACTCGCCCTCTATTTCGTATCACACATTATTTTCAAGCAAACTCCTCTCTTAATAAAAATTAAAAGTGTAAAAGACACGTTTGCCATCATGGACCTGCCCACATATAATTCCCGGCTGTTTTGCTAAAAAAAAACTTTAAAATCATTTAAAAAATAACTTTTATTGCATTTTTTTAAATCCATCCATCTTATCGACTATTTGCTGTACTACGAGTTGAGTTGATGTTTTAGAAAATCATTTTCAATATCTTTTAAAAATAAAATTTTAATTTCCTTTTATCTAGTTTAGAAAGCATTTCAGCTTTAACGAAATTTGCCACAAGTTGCTTTCCAATAGACTGACTGCACTTTAATTTCTCTCAATTATTAATAATAAAATATTTTATTTGCTTCGAACATGTGCACGTTTTATATTTATTGGTTTTAATAAAAGTTTTATTAAAATTTTACCTTCACAAAAATATATAGATCTGCCTTCTTTTTTTTATATTTTTGTTTATCTACACACTGGCCCGACTTATGACCTCAATAGCAAACAGCTGGTTTCATTTAGTATTTCATGTGTGAGTGAACAAAAAGGCAACAACATTCTAACCAGGCATTATTAAATTTAATATGTATGGATTCACACACACATACTCTACTTAGGTAGGAGTGTGTCTGTGTGTGTGTGTGTGTGCGTCTTCATCGACGTATGTGTTATTGAATTCACAAAATATTTTACGCTCGACTAAGCATTTAGTTAAAATCAAATGATATTGAATGCACAATATAAAACCATTAAACGTTAGGATGGGCCTTAAGCGTTTTGTTTCCTACTATTTATTCACAACAAGTCAAATAGGTTTGCTGCTTTATAATTTAATAACATATTAAGGATCGTTCAAGTCCGAATAAACAGCCAACTTCATGCTATTCTTGCTTGTATCCAAACTTTTGGAAATTATAATTATGAATACAATAAATAAGACGATGAAATAACCTCTAGACTGAAGCTGTCTTTGATTTTGGATTTGATTATTTGCCTTTCCCAAAGCTTGTAAAGAAGAAATCTGTTATCTTCAAAATATTATAAGAACTTCCTTTCCATATGCGAGATGCAACATGTTTCCTTTCACTTCACCAACTCCCCACACATCACAAAAGAGAACTCCATTAGCAGCCACATTTTATGTACTGACTTAAAGTCTAACAGGAGGATGCTTTTTCGTACCGAAAATCGGAAGCAAAAACACAAAAAGCAGAATGAAAATTGATTAAACAACAAATTAGAAGGAAAAAACTTAAAAGTTGTCTAATGGAATTAATGATGCATTATATTTCAGCTCACAGATACAGTGTGGTAGAGAGAGAGAGCGAGAGAGAGAGGGAAAAATATTTGTTTGTTAATTGCAAGAGGCTTAAGTGTATTTTGCCACACAATTACAACTACAAACGTCAGTCAAGTGCACCCACACTAGCAAACTATTTCGAAAAAAAAAACTGTGCAGAGTTTCAAAATACACTCGACTCGTGTAAAGCAAATAAGAAAACATGCAGACAAAGACTCTCAAAAGTATGCAACAGTACTTGATATAGTGCTGCACAGTGGAGTAGTAGAAGCGAATAATCAGTTGCATTTCAAAAAATTCTTTAAAATAAACTAAAAATGAAATGTGTTTGTTTTTATTTTCCAAGAAACATCAATAGTTTAACGGTGGCTGCTGGGGTTAAGAATTGTTAACAATTCAATGATTCAAAATGTCATTTGAAATTCTATTAATTTCTATAAATTATCCCACTGCAGGCTCAAATTAAATTGTCTTCCTTTTAAAACATATACAAGAAAAAATGTTTTTTTCTAGCCACGCAACTGGAAACATGAAAAATTCATATTTTCACCCCACCATATCATATAAAATTAGTTTGATATATATTTTATAAGCAATTTATCTTAAAAAATTTTCCTAAAATAGATTTCAACTGCATTTTATTTTTTATGAATATGAATTTTATTGAAATAGATTAACGGCGTTTTCTATTTGGGAAAATATGTAACATTTTTTTCATTACGTTTCTAAAAGGTGGCAGTTCGGAGGAGCTTTAAAACGGACATTATTAATATTAAGAGATTTGGAATTAATATTTGAAAATTTCCCATTAAAATATGAAAAAAATGTTGCACTCTTTTCTAGAAAAGAGATCAACATAAAATTAATTAATTGCCCAAAACCTAAATTACAGAATCTGAATATTTTCCATTAAAAAATGCAATAAATGTTGCACTCTTTTCTAGAAAAGAGTAAAATTTGAACATTTTCCATTAATAATGCACAAAATTTTGCACTATTTTCTAGAAAAGAAATCAACATAAAATTAATTAATTCCCCAAACCCTAAATGGTAGCATTTGAACATTTTTCATTAAAAAATGCAAAAAATGTTACACTATTTTCTAGCAAAGAGTAAAATTTGAAAATTTTACATTAAAAAATGTTGCACTATTTTTAAGAAAAGAAATCAACATAAAATGTATTATTTCACCAGATCCTAAATAGCTGACTTTGAACATTTTCCAATAAAAAAATGCAAAAAATGTTGCACTATTTTCTAGCAAAGAGTAAAATTTGAAAATTTTACATAGAAAAATTTTGCACTTTTTTTAAGAAAAGAAATCAACATAAAATGTATTATTTCACCAGATCCTTAATGACTGAATTTGAACATTTTCCAATAAAAAAATGCAAAAAATGTTGCACTATTTTCTAGCAAAGAGTAAAATTTGAAAATTTTACATAAAAAAATTTTGCACTTTTTTTAAGAAAAGAAATCAACATAAAATGTATTATTTCACCAGATCCTTAATGACTGAATTTGAACATTTTCCAATAAAAAAATGCAAAAAATGTTACACTATTTTCTAGCAAAGAGTAACATGTGAACATTTTACATTAAAAAATGTTGCACTATTTTTAAGAAAAGAAATCAACATAAAATGTATTATTTCACCAGATCCTAAATAGCTGACTTTGAACATTTTCCAATAAAAAAATGCAAAAATTGTTGCACTATTCCCTAGCAAACAGTAAAATTTGAACATTTTACATTAAAAAAAGTTGCACTATTTTCTAGTACAGAAGTCAACATAAAATGAATTAATTCACCAGACCCTAAATGATAGCATTTGAACATTTTCCAATAAAAAAATGCAAAAAATGTTGCACTCTTTTCTAGAAAAGAGTAAAATTTTAACATTTTCCATTAAAAAAGGCAAAAAATGTTGCACTCTTTTCTAGAAGAGAGTAAAATTTGAACATTTTCCATTAAAAAAGGCAAAAAATGTTGCACTATTTTCTAAAAAAAATATCAACATAAAATTAATCAACTCACCAGATCGTAAATGACAGAATTTGAACACTTTCCATCAAAAAAAAAAGGCAAAAAATGTTGCACTATTTTCTAAAAAAAATATCAACATAAAATTAATCAACTCACCAGATCGTAAATGACAGAATTTGAACACTTTCCATCAAAAAAAAAGGCAAAAAATGTTGCACTATTTTCTAAAAAAAATATCAACATAAAATTAATCAACTCACCAGATCGTAAATGACAGAATTTGAACACTTTCCATCAAAAAAAAAAGGCAAAAAATGTTGCACTATTTTCTAAAAAAAATATCAACATAAAATTAATCAACTCACCAGATCGTAAATGACAGAATTTGAACACTTTCCATCAAAAAAAAAGGCAAAAAATGTGGCACTATTTTTACAAAAGAAATCAACATAAAATTAATTAATTCACCAGACCACAATTGACTTGACATTTGAAGTTTTTTTTTTTATCGAAAATATAGTTTTTAAATGTTACAATTTCCCAACTTATTTTTAAGCTCATTTACAGTGTCTTGGATATGCAAAATAATAAGCCTGATTACAGTTGGCGATATTCGCCTACAAATTCGACAGTTTATAATAGACTAAGGGCAAAAGGTTAAATTTTTCTTTAATCTTTCACAAAATGTCGAATTTGAAGGCGCAAAATGCCAACCGTAATCAGGGTGAATAAAAGCCGATTTATGAGTCCAACGTTATTTGTCTTGACTTGCTGATGGCAGGTCATTTAAAATAATTTTTGGAATGGAAATTTTTTCTTAAAATGATTTATCCTGTTTAATAATTATGCTGGTAATTTACACATAAATCCTTGAATAGAGAGACCAACTCCAAAGTAGTAAGAAATATATAAAATATTATGAAAATATGCAACGTAAGCTGCGGTGGACTGCATGAAATACCTGAATACTTTTCTGGTATTAATTAAAGTTTCCAGCCGCTTGTTGTGCATCATTTTAATAAATTCTTACAAAAAAAATAGTCTTTTACAGCGAATCATTATTTTGTAGGCTTTTCTGTGAGCAGGACCTTAATATACAAAGGATAACCATAAATCCATCCATAAACAGCAAACAATGAAATATTTAAGAATTTATAAAAAAGGGAACACAAATCTGTTGTTTTATTTTGCCAGGATTTCACATGAGACTTTCATCCCTTTCAAATGTGCAAAACTTTGCTTCACAACGTTCCAACATTAATTTTAATAAGTCAAAAACCCATTATGACGGGTTGATGGGAAACGAAACAGGACTGCTGCTGCTGTGGAAAAAAGGTTAAGTTCCTGATTAGAAAAAAAAGCAAATAAATAAATAAAAATACTTTTAGGCAGCCTCAATCTAATTTACATTAATTGAAGGAAAATGTAGAACATTAAACCGATTTTAAAAATATTTAAGAATTCATAAAAAATGTTATTAACTTTTAAGGAAATTTACAGAGAAACATTGAGTAGGCAACACTTATTTAACTGTCAGTTGACATTTCAATACGAATAGAGTGGCGTATTAAAAATCGTTTCAAAATTGTTTTGATTTTTTTGGAAATTCAAGTTCAAGTAGCGATGAAATCCTCGTTTTGTTAAAACTGATCCGACCATAAACAAATCCGCCGTATTTGGAGTGTTTATGGGCCACCGTTAGATCTTGAGAAAGTAAATGGTTGGTGTGTTTCTTGGGATAATAGAATCACTGGACCGCTGAATCACTGGCCTTTGAACAGGATCCTGATCCGAACTTTGACCTCTAGAGAAGCATCATTAATTACTTTTTTTCTTCCTTAAAGCCAGGAAGATGCGGTTTCAAAAAGGCGGCGCAACATGCCCCACCATTTAATAAAGGACGCGTTTGCCAACCGCAAATCGGTGTCCAAGATCTTGATCGATTTGACCCCGCTATTCTATTTTCTAAAGGGTTATATAAAACCGCTACTGAACGCCGCTAAGCCCGAAATGATTGGCCACTTGGAGCACAATATTGACCGCGTTGTTGCCAATATACGGCCACTTACGTTGGCAAAAGTCATGGAAAGCTGGACCTCCTGATGAGACTACGTCCGATGTAGTCGTACCACAGAAGTCATATTTCGTGCCATATCAAAATCTCTCGTTCAAGCACTTGTTTTTGATTTAAAGCAAAAACAAATTTTGAAATTTCAAAGTCGAAAAAAAGTTTCGATCCAACGATAGTGTGCGGCGTCGGGGAACAGGCTGTTGAATTATACCCCCAGAAGAATATCTTTCGCATCGAGTGAAATTCAAAAAGTCAATTTAAAAACCTCATTTTTATTTTAATCCATTTCAAAGTTCTCTTCCTGTATTAAAAAAAAAACACCTTTTATTGTCCGTGGAATCCAGGGGTCAGTTTGCCGGAATTATGGAAGATATAGAATAAGAAAAGATTTAATTTTTCTTTTTTCGTCTTGGACCGGCAAAAGGAAGTGGATGATGATGTCAACAGAATAGCAGAGTCTTTCAAATTTATTTCTTCCATGAAACAATGTTGTTCTTTTCTGGAAAATAATGCAACAATTGTTGCACTTTCTTATACAAAATTGCACCATTCTCTTATTTAAAAAATAAAGAATTTACTATAAATTAATTTAACATGCGTTATGAAAAATAATTTCTGTTTTAAAACTTCTCCAAACCTGCCACTTTTTTGGATAGAAGTAAAAAATATGTTACATGTTTTCCAGAAAAGAACATAATCGGCAGTGAAATTATTCTTCAATAAATATATATAAGAAAATGTGTATAAAATATATTTCTTAGGATTTTTTTAACGGAAATAGAAGGCGATATTTTTTTTTTTAATTATAATGAAATTTATTGTTGGTTCGATTTTCTTAATATGCGAGTTTTTTTTAATTCTTTAATTTATTATAAATTAAAATTCAAACCAAAACTGCCAGCGGAAAAATGTTTGTTGCAGAATAGTTTCCACGGTTGTTCAAACTGATCGTGTTGTTCGAAAAGAAACACTTTCATTTTGCTTGACTGCCCCCAACTCTACTAGTTAAGAGAGAAACGAGTGTGTGCCTTTGGCCGAACAGTGTAATCGTCTGGTCACCTGTTACTGCCGATACCATTAATTAGTAACCATTTCTGGTATGGAGCAGTTAAGAATCCTTAATTGAGAACTTTTCAAACAAACTGCTGAATAAGTTGATCTTAACTCATTATGAAGGAGAATTACTTGCCAAAATAGAAGTTGCTATAATCCTGTGCTCAAAACATCTCTTATTTCCAAAAAAGAAAAAGTTCCTACCTATTCAAACAACAATCAGTTTATCAAAAGTCTATGCATAAAGTTGCTGCAAACGAGAGCCAGGATATGCAAGACGAAAAATTTTATCTAGTCCTTTTTTTTGTCTTCTTTTTTATCTTCTCCTTTTCTATTACAAACTTCACTTAAACATGAGCAAATCTTGTGAAAACTCTAGGGAATTTTCTAGGATACTTTAATGTTTTGTAAGCATAAAATGTTCTTCCTTTCGGCAGGACTAGGGAAATATGAATGATGCACATGCATGCTACTGCATGCATGTTTGTATTTGTTGTTTGTGCATGTGCAAACATGCTTTTATAGTTTGCAATTACTGCCTTATTTATTATGCCGAAATGGATTATCTTTTAAGCATCCTGGGAAGCTCCACACACACACACACACACCCATACACATCAACAGAAACACATAGTAAATCCTTATAAAAAATATGAATGCAAGAACATGCAGTGGTTGCAGTAAACACATAAAAAGCATTTATGCAAACGCTGCTATTTATGCAAAATTATGAGAGAGCAAAAAAAAAAAATAAATACTAAAAGGAAAAAAGCAACAAAAACAGCAAAAACATGATAATAAAAAATAAAATTTCTAGCTGCTTTACAAAAGAATCTGTTGTTTGCTTGTTTGTCATAATCGTCAACATTATTTTCCAACAAAGAGGAAATAAAGTAAAAACCGTAAAGAGAGAGAGAAAAAAAAATATATAGAAAAAGGATTCATATATCCATAACATATCAACATTATTTAAATACGAACTTGCAAACAAACTCTTGTGTGTATGCGTATGTGTGTGTAAGTGTGCACTTAAAATAGAGGAGGGCTAACGAACACCAGGGGAGGTGAAATAGTTGTGCGAATTAAATCGTACTCGTGTATCTATTGCTCGTGCTTCACATAAATACTTACAAACAGAATATAATAAAGTTAGTTACTTTCACGTGAATGTCCTTTAAATATTCAATCCTTGCAAGGAATCCCAGCAGATAATTTTGAAAATGATTTGAAAGCATGAAGAGGAAATATTTTAAATTCCATTGCAAATTACAATCCATCTCATTAGAATGCAAATTGAATATATTCTACATGTCCTCATTTGGTGCGAGTTCCGAGAGGGTTAACTGTCAAAAAGACTGGTCACAATGTACTTATTCCCACATTTTTATTAATGATCAGTAAAACCGCCGCAAATTATCACGAATCACACAAACTATTCAAAATTACTTTCAACATCACCCAACAATTTACGCCACTTTTACAGGCAGGCACAATAATAATTGATAATGTTCTTTTGTAAAAAATAATGCAACATTTCTTACACTTTTTATAACAAAATGGCAACATTATCTTATGTAAAAATAAAAAAATTATTACAAATTAATTTAACATCTCGTATGAAAAGTTATTTCTACAAATTGCCGCTTTTTAGAAAAGAAGGGTAAAAAATGCTGCATGTTTTCTAGAAAAGAACATGCCTTCAAAGTACTTTTTCTCTAAAAACTTCACTTCAAACAAATCTTTTCCATATTCTTTTGAACAATCCTTCAATTTGTATTAAACAGCAAAAACAATATACATGACAGAGTTGCCAATGCGTTTCTCGTAGATTTGAGGGGTTTCGTTTAATTTAGCGGCAAAAAGGTGGGGATAAATTTGTTTGCAACTACAAGTATTCGCTTAAAATTATTATTAAAAATCTTACATTCAAGGGGAATGTTTTTTTTTTCAAAATTCGGGTAATAAATAATTCAATAATTATTTCCCCAGAAATACTTTTCTTCCATTCAAGCAAAAATTTAAGGGTAAAACTTTTTAAAATAAAAGTTTTTTTAATTGTTTCTACATTCACAGGGTTTTTTTTAAATAAATATCATTTAAAAGATTTTATAATTTTATCCCCTAAATTAGGGTTTTGCAATAGAAAAATTTGGGAGTAAAATTTCTTACAACAAAAAGAATTTAGTAGAAATTATTTTTCCAACTTATACAGTGACGGTGCTTTTTCGCAACACATTTCATTTCATGATTTTATAATTTTTCCCCAGATTTGGGGGATTTTTTTTTTAATATGGCAATATTTAAGAAAATCATATCTTAAAATAAAAAGTATTGAGTTGATTTTATTATTAAAACTTTTACATTTAAGGGATTTTGGCGAAATATGTTTAGTCTTGGACTTTATAATTTAACCCCAGTTTTATGCTTTTTTGAGATCCCACAAAATTCTGGGAGTAGAATTTCTAACAGTAAAAAGCATTAAGTTAAAAAAACTATTGACACGTTTATATTATTGGGGATTTTTTTTAACATGCGTTTAATTTGGAGGTTTTAATATATTTTCCCCCGGATTTGGGGGGACTTTTTTTAATTTATGGGAATAATTAGAAGTATATCTTAGATTAAAAATAATTTAGTTGAAATTATTATTCAAACTTTTTTCATTAATGGGGATTTTGTTTGAAATAGATTTCATTTGAGTGTTTTTTACTCCAGACTTTAGGGTTTTTGTTTGAATATTTTTAGGAGCAAAATTTCTTGTAATAAAAAGTTTTTAGTTTAAAATACTTCAACACGTATACAATAAATGGTGGTTTTTTCAATGTCCGGTTCACGGGGGGCTTATAATATGTTCTCCAAATTTGAGGAGATTTTTATTTAATATATGGGTGTATTTAGAGGCTTTTTGAATATTTTTCCCCACATTTTAGGATTTTTATTATGAATATTTATTAACAAAATTTTTTGTTACAAAAAGTTTTTAGTTAAAAAACTTTTACATATTTGGTTTTTTTTAATGTCTGGTGGCTTTTATATTTTTTTCGCTTAGATTTGGGGAGATTTTTATTGAATATATGGGAATATTTAAACAAATCATATCTTACTATAAAAAGTATTTAGCCGGACTTACTATTTAAATGTTTGTATTTATGCATATTTTTCAATTAGATTTAATTTGGGGATTTTATGAATTTAGCCCCACATTTTAGGGTTTCTCTTTCATATTTTTGGGGGCTAGACTTCTTACTTTAACAAGCATTTAATTCAAATTACTTTTAAAACGCAGTTATGGGATTTTGGCAATATAAGTTGTATTCGGGTGGTTTTATAATATTTTACCCTAGATTTTGGGGTTTTTAATTGATAACCGGGAAAGTTTTCAGGTTAAAATTTTTCACAATTAAATTTATTTAAAGAAGTTATTTATTAAAACTGTTTTATTTATGAGGATTTTATTCCAAATAGATTTCCTTTGGTTGTTTTGGGTTTTTTTATTTTCCCCCAGACTTTGGGGTTTTTGTTTGAATATCTTAGGGGCGAAATGTCTTGTAATAAAAATTATTAAGTTTAATATACCTTCACACGTTTACACTTATGGGGATTTCTTGATAACCAATTCATTTGGAGGATTTTGTGATATTTTCTCCCAGATTTGAGGAGATTTTTATTGAATATATGGGAATATTTAAAGAAATGGTATCTCACTATACAAAGTGTTTAGTAGAAATTGTTATTTAAACTTTTATATTTATGCATGTTTTTTTTTCAAAAAGATTTCATTTGGGGGGTTTTTAAATATTTTGCCCCACATTATAGGGTTTTTATTTTATATATTTAGGGGCAAAATTTCTCATTTAAAAAAAATATTTAGTTGAAATTACTTTTAAACCGCTTACATTTTTGGGATTTTTGCATTATACGTGGAATCCAGGTGGTCATATATTTTACCCCAGATTTGGGGGATTTTCATTTAGCTTATGGGAAAAATTTTCAGGTAATATGTCTTAATATAAAAAGTATTTAGTTGAATTTACTGTTAAAAAGTTTACATTTATGAATATTTATGCCAAATACTATTGAATGGGGAGTTTTATTAATTTTTCCCCCCTCAAGATTTGGAGATTTTATATAATCACCGAAAAGGTTTTGAGGTTAAAATTTTTTCATAATAAAATTTATTTAATGAAAATTTATTTAATGAAGCTATTGGACAATATCTTACATTCACGGGGTGTTTTTTCGAATTGCTTTTCATATGGAGGGATTTACAACTTTATTCTCCATATTGGGGATTTTTATTTAATCCGCGGTATATGTTTGGGGTTTAAAATTTTTATAATCAAAAATTTTTAATAAAAATTTATTTCTTAAGGATGTTTTTCAATATACGTTTCTTTTGCGGAATTCTATAAATTTTTTTCTTCGATGTATGGGGATTTTTATTTCTCTTATGGGAATTTAAGGTTATGGTATCTTGCAACAAAATATATTTATGTTGTTGAAGTTTTTAATAATTTTTTTTTTATATCTTTATATTTTTTAAAGCTAAATTGAACAAATTTTTCATATTCGAAAAAAATTATAGTTTTTTAAATACGGCAACTTTGGAAAAAAGTTTTTAATATTTTTTTCAGTTGGTATAATTACTTAATAGAACGATGAAGAGCCTGTGGCCAAATTTCATCTAAATTGAATGCGGTTATTTCTAACACTTTGGCGATTTGATATGGAATCGCCCATATAATGGATTTTTAATTTAAGAAATGAGTCGCATACCAACCGCACGTTCTATAGTTTTGTTTGCTGGGCATTTAGCGCACACATGCTACACCAGAGCGAAGTCTGAAAATGCAAAAAAAAAACAGAAGGAGAGGAGAATATCGCTCAAACACACAAACTATGGAAAGACCGCACACTCGTACACATAAAATCGCCAAGACTTTGGCAGACTGCAGAAATTTTCTATAAGTTTCTGGCCATCATGACAGTAATTTTTCATTTCAAATCCTGGTTATCGTTTGTGTCTTTTTAGTTTTTGGGCGGTTTATCTATTTCACATGCATCTTCTACTGCCTGTAATAATTGCAGAGATGGAAAGTATCTGCAAAATGATTATTTAAGAAATTCACAACTAAAATTGTTTAACAATCAGGCAGACTAGATTTGCTTGAGTTTTCAATACTGGACTGGGGAATACAATTATTTCGAGAGTTAAATGAGCCAAATAAGTCGATTCCCACAAGAAACTGGCTGCCCTATTGAAGACAAGAACAGCGTCTGCATAAATTGGCAGCAAAAAAAAACAAGACAAAACATGTTCTTAACATTTTTACATTTGCCCTCCAGTGTCATTTCGGAGCAAAATAAATTCAATTCATTTAATTTTAATTTATGTGAAACACAACAAATTTCATTAAATTATTTTAATTTCGCATCTCGAAATGCAAACACGGAGGAGAGTGATGCAGAAAATAATTTAATAAAACTCTTGTAAAATGAGATTAAAAAATGTTGCGTTTTATTTTTTATTATTTTTCATTCTTTTAATTTTTTTTTTGTTGCCACTTCTACTCGCATGTAAAACATAAACAAGATTATTTAAAATTTGTAACACGATCCTAGTCAAACAACATTAAGTACATGAATGCGAACGTGTAATGACGACACTTTGTGCGACAGTGTAACAAGAAATGAACGGCGCACACCAGCCAACACTCTCACGTAAGACAACAAAAAAAAAAACAACAAAAACAAAAAGCAGCAGCGTTGCGAGAAAGAATTATTGTATCCTGGCAACGCACACTTAATCACACACTCACACCAGCAGCACAAGAGCAGGCACGCAAAGGATTTCGCATACAACGTTTTTTTTTTCTTTTTAATTCCTGTACGTAATTGTGTGAGGACGTGTAATAATCCCCTCGCAATCCGCACTTGTTTTTGCTAAAAATTTTTATAATTAATTGTTTGTTTCTGAATGCTTTTAATTTATGCACAGTGGCAACTGACATTTAGAAAATCATAATTAGCTCGTCCGCCGTTCGCTGGGCGTTGCGAAAGAGAATTAAATTTTGCTCCTGAATACCTTCTAGGAGTTTCACCTGTAGGTTCGTAACCTTAAAGCAACTTCTTTTAGATTCTAATTTTAACTCATTTTAAATGAAAAGATTTACTTTAAAAGTTGTTCATTTACGAACCGGGTACAGTACAATCAGAGTATTCGGAATGTGTCATATTGTTTCAGAGTTGTTGTGTTTTTAAAAGGTACTTTTGAAGGGCACTATTGAAAAGTACTTCTTAAAAGTACTTTAGGAAAGCACTTTTTAAAGTACTTTTGAAAGACAATTTCGAAAAGCACTTTTAAAAGTACTTGTGATAGAACTTCGTAAAAGTACTTTAGGAAAGCACATTTGAAAAGTTCTTTTAAAAGTACTTTTGAATAATATTTTTTTTAAAAGTACTTTTGGAATAAAATTTGGAAAACTTCTTATTGAGCGTACTTTTGTAAGATAGAGTATGAAAAGTACTTTTGAATGTCCTACTGAAAGTACTTTTGATAAATACTTTTGAAAGTTATTTTGAGAGGTAATCTTGCCTTGGAAAGTACTTTTGCAAGTATGTACTTCTTAAAATTACTTTTAAAAGTATTTTAAGAAATCTCTTTTGGAAAGTACTTTTGCAAAATACTTATGGAATAACTTTTAAAAACTTCTTCTTAAGCGTACTTCTGCAAAAAGTGTATGAAAAGTGCTTTTGAATGGTAGTTTTGTAAGTACTTTTAAAAAGTACTTTTCAAAAG
This sequence comes from Linnaemya vulpina, assembly GCA_963675445.1. NCBI lineage: Eukaryota > Metazoa > Arthropoda > Insecta > Diptera > Tachinidae > Linnaemya > Linnaemya vulpina. Next base: position 8,433,078 of record OY776277.1, read on the forward strand.
CACTTTTTAAAACTAATTTTGAAAGTTCTTCTGAAAGTACTGTTGAGCAATACTTTTGAGAGGTAATCTTACCGTGGAAAGTACTTTTGGAAGTACTTCTTAAAAGTACTTTTGCAAGTACTTCTTAAAAGTACTTTTGCAAGTACTTCTTAAAAGTACTTTTAAAAGTACTTTTGCAATTACTTCTTAAAAGTACTTTTAAAAGTACTTTTTTTAAGTACTTTAAGAAAGCATTTTTGAAAGTACTTTTGAATGGCAATTTAGAAAGGAACTTCGTAAAAGTACTTTAGAAAAGCACACTTGAAGAGTATTCTTGAAAGTACTTTTGAAAAATATTACTTTTGGAATAACTTTTGAAAAACTTCTCTTTAAGCGTACTTTTGCAAAAAGCGTATGAAAAGTACTTTTGAAAAGTACTTTTGCTAGAACTTTTGGAAGCTTGCTTTGAAAGTACTTCTAAAAAGTTCTTTTGAAAAAGTACTTTTGAAAAGTGCTTTTGTAGTACTTCTAAAAGTACTTTAGGGAAATACTTTTGAAAATTCTTTTGAGAGGTAATTTTACTATTTAAGGTACTTTTCAAAACACTTTCGAAAGTACTTTTTTAGTGTACTAAAAATAGCACTTTCTAAAAGTACTTCTAAAGTACTTTGGAAAAGCACTTTCGAAAAACTCTTATATGAAAAGCACTTTTTAAAAGTACTTTGAAAAAGTAGTTAAAAATAGTACTTAAAAAGAGTACTTCTAAAAAGTACTTTTAAAAAAGTACTTAAAAAGAGTACTTTTTAAAAGTACTTTTAAAAATACTTTTTGAAAAGGTACTTCGTAAAATCGCATTTGAAATGAGAGATTTCAAAAATGTTTAAAAAGTACTATTTCAAAAGCACTTTCTCAAGAGATAAGTACGTAAAAGTACTTCTTTCAACACTTTTTATAAGTCAAATATTATCTTTTATAAACTAAGAAAATCGCTTTTTCAAAGACCCATTTAAAAAAGAAAAAAAAACTTTCCAAAAACGGGTTTTTGAAACGTACTTGGAACAGGGTACTTTTTGAAAGCTACTTGCTTGCAAATGTCACTTAATTGAAAGATGCAACGCCCTTAAGTAAATAATTTAACTCTCTTCTCTGTCTTCTGCTTTTATTTTTCGACAAAAAATTTGGAAAAGGAAAGAAGCACTTGAACAAAAACAATTTTTAATATATTTTTTTTAAATCTCATTAAAGCAAAAAGATTTAAAAATCAATAACAGGCAGAATATCGAACAAAATATGGATTTATTTTGAAAATAAATTTTTGATAAAGTTTAGAAAAATATATAGAATTATCAATTGTTACATCCTGAGACCTTGTTTGCTTTTTGGAATTGCGCTTAATTTAAATATTTTTTAATAAATATTTTTAAAAATATTTTCATGCAAAAGAACTGTCTGCAATTTATTTTGTTCAAAATCTGCTCCCTATTTGTAAGACTTTTTGTAATTAAATCTTTCATATATATTTTAAGCACCCGAGCACTTTTCCTTTTACCTTCTTTTATAAGGACTTGTAACAGGACAGACATCTATTTCTAAGGCATGCACACGCATGCAAACCTGTTCCAGAAATCATCTTTCACTTCATGCAGTGAACAACCTTGACTTACATTTTGTTCCCTTTTCGGAACAATTTACTGGCAGAAAAGTAATTTGTTGTATATTATTTTCAATTACGCTTATAAAGTAGCAGGCATGCACGCACATGCATGCACGCACGCAGCATGTATTTGAGGAAACCCCAACACGTTGAAGGAATATGACAACGACTATTAATTACTGACAATAACAATTATAAGAAATTGAAGAGATGCTGCTGTTTAACAAATTCCTCTTGGAGTTTATTAATTTGTAACAACAACAAAAAGGAGTGGAGGAGAAGAAAAGACTATGGAAAAGCAGTTGTTGCACTGTCTTTTGCCATCACTTGGAGCTGTTTTGCACGACACACATTTTTTTTGTCCTGCGAAAATGTTCACAAGCGAAATGCATTAAAATATAAAATAATTTAAGTTGAAAATATTAATTTTATGGCATCTGTGACGTCACGCGTTAAGACAAGTAAGAAAATGACAATTTCTTTCCGTAGATGCATGATGTGTCAACACCCTGTAACACTTTAATTGAAGGATTACGTCAGACTGAAGTGAAGTCAAAGAGAAAAAAAGGGTTTAATTTTGATTTCACTTAATTTTTAACTCACAATTTTTTCCTTCAATAAAAAAAAACAAGTGGAGTCTTTGAAACCTGGGAACGTGACTTAACGTGAAAAGATTTTTATGAAATTAGATTTTCCAGAATTTCTGTTATTAATGGACGTCCCAACTTACGCTACAGTTTTAAGTTTTAATTGTGGACTTTTGAAATATCCCTTTTCAAAATACATATTAAAATGTATGACAGGCACTCAGGAAACATCCCACTTTTAATACAGTGCCAAAACTGGTGAAAGGAGGGCGAAGGTGTTGGGAGGCTAGAGGAAAAGGACTTAAATTTTCTGCTACAATTCGCATTATAAAAGTGGAATAAAACTTATCATATAATATTCAAATAATTCCCATTTCAATACTCTTTAATTTTTATTTTCGTGCTGATTCTTTTTTCCCAAAAGTTGTAGTTTTGGAAAAAAACATTTCTTAGAATGTCTAAAGATATTCATTTGAAGTTTTTTAAATCATTGCCCTGGATTGCGGAAGCTTCCTGGGACCTCAAAATATCGGGATCAGCTGAACACTCCATTTTTTCGAAACAAGACAAAACCAACAACTTTACCCAGTTTCTTTAAATTTTAAATTTTATTGGAAGCTGAAGTTAAGAGCTTTCGCATCATTATATCATCGAATATTTTTTTGTTTTGGAAAAACTCTGTATAACATACGAATAAGCCTGCCTAATTTTTTAAGCTTAAATGCAAGTAAAGAAGCACAGAAGACCTGTATAAGGCGTGGCTCCCGAAAAGAATCCACAAGGATCAACTCGCTTACGGGGCTAAGAGGGCACAGAAAAATATGCTCTGTAAATAATCCAAAACAGTTGGCTTTTATCATGAAACAAATTATATAACCAAGTAAAGGTGTTTTATTCGGCTGTGCCGAATTTTATATACCCTACACCAAAGTACGTCTGGCGTTACATATATTTGTAAGCACCAATTTTGTTCTTCCGAAGTTGTAAAAACGTCAGTTGTATTTTTGGTTACTTTTATATATGAAAAAATAGCGATTTCCCATCCCTGGTAAAAAAATTTAATTTTTTTAAATTATATTTTTGCCTGTGCAAATCTTCATGATGTATAAAACGGTTTGATTTAAGAAAAACTTAAGACTTGCAACCAATTTGGTCACTTTCATGTACCACAATATATTGTATGTACCAAAAAAAACCTTAAATATCCCAACCCTGGAAGTAAAATTTTGATTATTTTTTATCGCAACTGGTCATGAGGTATAAAATGGTTTTATTTAAAAAAATTTTATATACATAAATTTTGGTTACATATTTATTATAAAATATTGCACTTGTCCAACTCTGGATTCGAAATTTTGAATTTTTTTACAAATCTTTCATACCAAATATGCTCCTTGTAAGTTATAAAAGAGTTTTAATAAGCAAGAAAAAAATTACTTCAGTTGCCTTTTTGGTTACTTTTACGAATAAAAAATAAAACCAATTTCCCACCCCTGAAAACAAAGTTTTAATTTTTTAAATATTTTTTTTTATCAAAGCAAATCTTTATGATGTATAAAGCGGTTTTATTTAAGAAGGACTTTAAATTTTTAAACATTTTAGTTGTTACATGTAATACAAAATGCTGAATGTGCCAAAAAAAAATTTTAGGTTCCCATCTCAGGGAATTTTTTTTTTATTTTTTTAGCTTTTAATAGAAAATTGAGGCCTCCCAAAGAAGAAAAAGGGTTTAATTTACAAAAAACAAAAATAATTGGTTTTTGGTATTAATTTTGCGTCGCAAAATATGTGTAAGCTTCCCAGCTCTGGAACCATATTTCGAATTTTTCAATACCACTCTATTTAAGTTCATTTCCATTCATTTCAAATCCAAGAAAGAACTCTCTAGTTCTTTTGGGAGCTTGGAAAAACCGATTTCCCGTACAGACAGACGGACAGAGGGACAGACGGACACACAGACGGACATCGTCCTTCATAAAAATCCAGAATATATATTTTATGGGGTCCGATACTAATATCGGAGAAATTACACACGGAATAACAAACTCTTTCACTTTTTTGAGAAGGGTACAAAAATATATATACGATTTCCTAAAGATGCGGTCACACTTGCCAAATATTTGCCCAAAAATTAACGTAACCCCTAAACAGTGAATAAAAATATTTTCATTTTGATATGAGTTTCTTAAGTAAAACAGTTTCATAAATAACTGACAGTCGGTGGTATAATTTCCACTATGATGGAAAATTTTTTCAATTTAATAAAATTTTGTGTGCATTAAAATTTTTCTCTTAAATATATCGTGGTTACGTTGCTTTTAGCAAATATTTGCCAAATGTGACGGTGTCTTAAAAATTTTTATGTTTAGATTCTTCCATAATTATGTTAGTTTTGTATCACTTTGAACGCCTTTTAGTGGAATTTTTACTTATTACAAAATAATACAGTAATTAAAACATTTTAGAATATATGGGGCATTCCATAAATGCATCATTGCGGAGCATCATCAAAGAAATTTCAATGCTGCTATAATTTACAGCAGCGGATATTTCTGCTCTCTAGATTTGACGCCAGTTATGACGTCATCTGCTTCCTTGTCTCATTTAAAGGCGTTTACATTTTCATTTGCAGCTCAGTGATACATGCACGAACAGGCCTTATGTGTTGTTATATTTCTGTATGTAAGCGAATTCATTGAAAATTAAATAGTTGATGAGGTTAAAATTTTTTTTTTAATAAAAAATTGCTTCGTTTATACTTTTGAGGACGTTTAGTTAAGTCCCTATTTTGATAGACGAGGCCTGTCACTTGCGGCTTTGCTTTGAATGTTTTACAGGAATCATTTTAAAATTTATTAAAACTCTTACCGCATATTAATTAAAGTAGTTTGTGGAATACCTACCTGAAAATAAAGAAAATAATTATTTAAATAATTGACATTCAACAGCATGATAATTAAGTTTATTAAATTCTAATAACTTTTAAGACTTCCCAAAATGTTTTTATTTAAAATGATTTATATATTTTTGTTGCTCAGGTCACATGATTTTTTTATTATTTTTTTTTTTAATAAAAAGAAAAGCCAAAGAAAAAACTTTCTTCATTAATATTTAAGCATTTTTCAAACTTTATCCATCCATCTTTTAATAAATAAACACATGAGAGTAAAAGTTGTTGTTGTTGTGTTGTTGTTCTTCTTCCTTTCGAAATAAACCTCATCATTTAGAGATAAAAGTCGTTTGTTGTTTTCACATGATGATTAATAACAAAAGGCTCTGCCATCCAAATACAAATACTTGACATCAATGAAAGTGTACTCGAAAGGATGACATACAGAGAGAGAGAGAGAGACATGGTAACAACCTTCTTAGCCAAATCAACTTTTTTGTCTCACCAAAACCTCAGCTCTTTGGTTTTGCATGCAAATAAATACGAGTATTTAGACAAGAAGAGCACAAAGAATATCCCAACTCTTTTGGAAAAAAATTTTTATAAATTAAAAGGATATATTTTTCTATTTAAAAGGCTCCGCTTTGTTGGAATATAAAGGGCAGCATTTAACCCTTTCAGGGATTGTTTTTTTTTTCTTCTTTCTATTATTAATGGCAACCTGAAAGAAGGGAGGCAAATGAATAACCTTTCCCACACACACACACACACACACTTTGATGGCATCCACAACATCAGCCAGAAATGGAATGACATTCAAAAACTCCCTCACATGGAGGAGTAAAAAAGATATAACAATTAAGGCTAAAAATAACTTTAGACGTAACCACGTAAGAAGAACTACAAGAACACAAATACCCATAAAGTGAAGACTGACATTCTCAAGGCTCCATCTCTGCTTGTGTGTAAGTTGAGCAGACAAAAGCACAAAGAAAAGCAGTAGAAATTTTAGATTGTCTTGGTTACTGAAGCATGCGAAGCGAACGCCAGGATGAATTACAACAGCCCAGAATGGAAAGAAACAAAAGACTTTATTATTAAAGATAAAAAGCAAAAGGACGAGGAAGGATATGGTTGCTTACAGAAATCCTTATTAAAACCATTTCATTTTCCAACTGAAATTCACATGTCTGAGGCGAATCAATTTATTTCGAAAATGTTTATTAGCTTTTATCAGCAGTTGAAAATGAAGTTTTCTTTTAATAAACTCACACAAATCAGCACACAACTGCAGAGCTGGAAAGCTTCAACTTATTTTTGCAATGTAACAGTAACCAGTCAAAATTAACTTTTATTTTTCTTGCTAATTAAATAGATTTTAAGCCGCAGGACTACATTAAATTAAGAATAAAAATGAAAAATTAACATTTAAAATGAAAAAGATGGTTCCAGGGCTGGAAAATTCAATTAAATTTACTATTTTGGTACATAAAACAAACCAACTAAAACAAAATTTTTCCCTTTCTGTCTAAAAAACATATATAATATTTTTTATGGAAATTTATTAACACTAAATATCAAAAGAAGTCAAAAAATAACAGCTCCAGAGATGGAAATTTTTAACTTATTCTGAAATCTTAAACAAACTGAATAAAACTAATTTTTTTGATCAAAAACGTGTTCTATATTTTATTACAGAACTCAAATTGGTATTAAACATCGAATATAATCCAAAATTCCACTCCAGGGTTGGACAATTTAAAAGTTGTTGGTACATAAAAGTAACCAACTGAAAAAAAATATATATATTACTTTTTATTATAAATTGAAACAATTAACGCTTATTCTTTGGTACAAGAAATCAGCTAAGCAAAAAAAGAGCTCCAGAGCTGGAAAACTTACATTTATCTTGCAACATTGAAAAACAAATAAAACTAATTTTCTTATAAACAAACATATTTTTCATGTCAGTACGACATTGAAATTAGCATTAAACATCAAACAGTCAAAAATTTTAATCCAGCGCTGGACAATTCAAAATTTTTTGGTTCAAAAAAGTAACCAACTGAAAAATATGTGTTTCTTTTCATTGTAAATTTATTTTAAATTGAAATAATTAAGAGATATTCCTTGGTTTAAGAAATCAGATAAACCAAAAAGACCGCTCCAGAGCTGGAAAACTTAAATTTATTCGGAAATATTAAACAAACTAAATCAAATTAAGTTTTTTGCTGAAGAATGTGTTTTATATTTTATTACATCATTTAAATTGGTATTAAACATCAAATTTAATACAAAATTCCAACCCAGGGTTGGAAAACTAAAAATTTTTTGGACATAAAAGTAACCAACTGCAACAAATATTTTCCTTTTCATTATAAATTTATTATAAACTGAAATAATTGACAGATTTTTTTTAGTATAAGAAATCTGATAAGTAAAAGAGACAGCTCCAGAGCTGGCAAACTGAAATTTATTTTGATATATTAAAGCAATAAAATAAAACTAATTAGTTTTTATGTATTAAAACATATTCTATATTTTAGTACAACATTTAAGTTCGTCTAATCAAAAATTACACTCCAGAGCTGGAAAACTTAAACTTATTTTGGAATACTAAAGAAACTGGAGTATATAAAAATATTTTATATTCTAGAAAGAAAATTCAAAATTGGTATTCAAAGTCGAATAAAATCTAAAACCTGATGCCAGAGCTGGATAGAGATAAAAATATTTTCGGTGCATATATTCCACCAATTTAAACAGAATATTTTTGTTTAATTTTGTATAAAATACAAATTTGATATTTCTAGGAAATTGACTACAATTAGAGATCAGAAATAGTAAAGATATTTTCAGAGCTGGATTTTATTTTAATATTATATTGTTTTCTTTTCTAAAAAAGAGTGCAATATTTGTTACACTCTTTAATAGAAAAAGGCAATATTTTGTTATTTAAAAATACTGAAGTAGGGAGAAACTAAACTAACATCCTTGACGAAAAATTATTTTTGTTGTAGGACTCCTATAAACCGCATTTTTTTAGTAAATAAGTGAAAAAATGTTGCACGTTTTCCAAAAAAGAACACACCATTGAAATAACTAAATAAAACCAATTTTCGTTTAGTAATCCAACATAATTTCTACATTAGAAAAGCGGTTAATTCGCGTTAAAAATCAAACGTTATCAGAAAGAGAATTCCAGAGCTGGACACTTGAATTTATTTTAATATTATTTTATAATTTTTTTTTTGATGAATTGAGGTGTTGGAAATATTCCTAAAAGGATCGCTATTAAAAATCAGCAAAATGTAAATTATTGTTTCAGAGCTGGAAAATTCAAGCTTATTTTTAGTGTAAAAATTAAGTCAGCAGAGCTGGAAAATGTAATCCTATTTTCTAATACTTTTTTTATTGAATTATTTTATGCTTCAAAAAGAAATAAATTGATATTAAAAATCCAAAAAAAAACCAAAAAGACAATTCCAGGGTTGGAAAATTCAAACAAACCAACTAAAATTAGTTGTTATTATTTCTTTCCAAAGTAGACGTATTTGATGTTTTTGAATGAAATTTATTGCAAGTAAAAAAGACAGCTCCAGAGCTGGAAATTTTAAATTTATTTTGGAACATTTAAGAAACTGAATAAAATTAGTTATCACGATTTGGCGCAAACAAGTTCTCTTTTTATAAGCTCCGGTATTTAAAACTTCAGAGATTGAGAAATAGATTTGAAGTGAAAACTTAAAGATATTTTTCCTATTGAAAAAAATTAACTACAAATTTCTTCATATTTGATTTATTTCAAATTAAATAAATTCCTTAAAATTTCCCATTCTCTGAAATACCATTCAAACGCTGCATAAATTTCAAAACACAACCACACAAACACGCATCGCAAATATTTTAATTAAAGTTTTTGCGTTATGGCTCGCCAGGGCAATATTATTTTAATTATTATTTATCACACGTTCATGGCACTCCAAAGTCGAATGGAAACGAGTACAAAAAAGTTTTTATTTCATATGCTGCGGTCTTTAGGAAAATCGCATCTTCATTTAAAGGCATGAAGTTACTTGTGTTGGAATTGTTTTTTTTTTTTTTTTTGTAATTTAGAACTTCAACTGTTCCCTTTAAAATTATATAAAAATTGATATTAAATTAAATTTTTTTAATTCAGAAAATATCAATATCAATTTTATATATTTTATTATATATATATTTTTAATCAGCAGAGCGGAACAGCTGTTTTCGAAAGCCGTCACATTTTCATCATCAGTGCTCATGAGCGTTTTTATTTCTTATCACTTGTTAGAGGTGGCCTAGTTGCATGTGATAACAGTTTCTGTTTGTACCGATTTTATTATGAAAGAGCTTACGAGAATTGTATAAATTTTTTTTAAACATATTTCATATTTTGGTATGAAACATCAAACATAATAAAAAATTCTACTCCAGGATAGGACAATTTAAAGCTTTTGGGTACATAAAAGTAACCAACTGAAACAAATAGTTTCCTTTTTCCTATAAATTTTGATATACATAATTGAAGATTTTCATTGGTATAGGAAATCAGATAAGCCAAAAAGACAGCTCCTGAGCTGGAAAACTGAAATATTTTTAATTATTAAAAAAACAAAATAAAACTAATTTTCTTGCAATCAAACATATTTTAATCCAACAATTAAATTGGTATTAAAAATGACATACAATATAAAACTCTATTCCAGGGTTGGATAATTTAGAATTTATTGCTACATAAAAGCAACCAACTGAAACAAATATTTTGTTATACATTTTTTATGAACTGAAATAGTTGACAAATTTTTATTGGTATAAGAAATCAAATAAGCCAAAAAGGCAGCTCCAGAGCTGGAAATCCTACATACATCTTACGATGTTGAAGAAAAAAACATATAAAACTAATTTGTTTACAATCAAACAGATTTTTCATTTTGGTACGACAGTTAAATTGGCATTAAACACCAAGCAGTCAAAAATTTCACTCCAGGGCTGGACAATTCAAAAAGTTTTTGGTGCATAAAAGTAACCAGCTGAAAAAAAATTTTCCCTTTTTATTATAAATTTATTATGAATTGGAATAAATGAGGAATAGTCTTTAATAGAAGTAATCAGATAAGCCAAAAAGACAACTCCAGAGCTGGAACATTCAGACTTATTATGGAATATTAAGGATATGGGCCGATATTTTATTTCACATGTAGTTGCAATCGATTCTTCTACCATATAATCAAATAAATGTTTCTCAGAAAACATATTTTTTTGTTAAAAATTGGCGTGTTTCATTGTACTTGGACCACCCTTTACTTCGAGGGCGAATTTTCGCTAAATTCCATAGTAAAAGAATGGTCCTTTTTAAAGAGATCTTAAGGGTACGTCTATTAATTTTTTTGTTAAATGAAAATATTATCCCATTTTCTTAATAAAAAAAGGTGAACATTTCTACATAAAATGCAACATTTTTCACACTTTTTACAAACAATCTGCAACATTCTGCCTTTTAAAAATAAATAATTTATTAGGAATAATAGAATTCCTTAAAAAATTATATTTATTGTAAAACTTCTTCAAACTGTTACTTTTATGGAAAAAAAGGTGAACATTTCTACAAGAAAATGCAACATTTTTCACACTTTTTACCAACAATCTGCAATATTCTGCCTTTTAAAAATAAATAATTTATTAGGAATAATAGAATTCCTTAAAAAATTATATTTATTGTAAAACTTCTTCAAACTGTTACTTTTATGGAAAAAAAGGTGAACATTTCTACAAAAAATGCAACATTTTTCACACTTTTTACCAACAATCTGCAACATTCTGCCTTTTGAAAATTAATAATTTATTTTAAATTTATTGTAAAACTTCTACAAACTTTTACTTTAAAAAAAGTGAAAAAATGTTACACGTTTTCCAGAAAAGAGAACGCCATTAGACTTAAAACAAGAGCACAGACGCCTGGTTCTATTGTGCTGTTTAAGTTGCTGTATTAAATTGAATATAATTTTTCCAGGACTGTAAAAATACTGATCTGAATGTCACTTCACAAAAGTCCTAATAAAAATTCCTGCAGCCTTGAAAACCCGCCTTATCCTGATGCCACAAAGCAATTAAGCTGCGGGCCATAAAACTTAAAGACTGTGAAAAATGCTAAATGAAGTTATTAATTGTTGATAAGAAAATCGATAGCTCGTTAACCCTGGGAGTCTCCCTAATGTTTTGCTTTGAAATTAAGACACCAAAAAGCCATAAACCAACGCTTTTCCGTTTTATAGTTTTCCTCTTAACGCTCCATTAGATCGTGTGTTTATTATACAGAAGGCCTTAAATCAAGATGAATGACGAAGGGGGGTTTTTGATAACCCACAGCAGCCGTTTTGAAAGCCAATAAAAGCCCGTGAAGAGCCATAAAACTGATAAGAATTTATTTGTTGGCCTGTGCCAGTGCAAACGTAAACCCCTTCAAAGTCGGCATTCATTTTTAAATTGTTTATGATTTCCAGCATATTCATTTCCATGGCTGCGTCTGTCGAATTGTGTTCCGTTTAACAGCGAATAATAAAATTTGTAAAACCTCGATAACCTTGAGAAAAATATTCCTTTTGTTTTGCACATTTTTGCTGAATTTGTTTCTTCTCTTTTTATTGTGTTTTCCTGGGCAATTATCAGGCCTTTTGCTTTTGCCTGAATTATGCGCCTTTTCCTCGGACATATTTTCGAGAGTCTTTTCCTTTTATTACATGTAATTATTTTTGATAAATATGCCAGTCAATTTTATGTTTCAGTGAAAATATTTTATTGCTCCTTGAGGATATGAAACAAAAATGAAGAGCATTTTTGAAATTTATGTTTTCATTCTGTTTCTAGAATATTAAAATTTTCGTAATAAAATTTCAGGTTTTTTTAATCATTTAACAGGGACTTGTGAAATTAATTTTAGTGAGAACTTCATTAAAACTAAAAAGTAATTTAAGACATCATTTTGGCCATAAATCAATGAGACGTTACCTCTAGAGTTTGAAATAAAATGAGGTGAAATGACTTATTCGTCATGCAAAATGGGGGAAAAAGTAATTGAATGTATTATTTTTATTTCTAAACAGTTTTTTTTTTCCATCATGAAAAAGAAATTATTATTTTATCGGAAACAAGATATTAAAATGCGGTCCCAAAAAGTTTATTAATTTTGGATGCTTATGAATACAGGATCTGTTTCAAAAACCTCCTGGCGAGCCACAGACTTCATTCTTGCAAATGCTGCTTAAAAGACTGACATTGAAAACCAGAGAAATCATAATAGGGTTGCAGAGCTGGAAAACTTACCAAAAAAAAATCATCATTCAACAGAATCCAGTTAAGATTAACTGGTATTTTTCTTGCTAATCAAACCGATTTGAAGCCTCAGGACAGCATTAAATTAAGATTAAAAATTAAAAAGACGATTCCAGGGCTGGAAAATTTTATTAAATCTTCTATTTCAGTACATACAATAAACCAACTAAAACAAAACGTTTTTATTTTTTCCTAAAAAGAATATATTCAATACTTTTGATAGAAAATTATTGATACTAAATATCAAAAGAAGTCAGAAAACAACAGCTCCAGAGCTGGAAATTTTTAATTTATTTTGAGATATTAAACAAACTAAATAAAACTAATTTTTTTGCTCAAAAACATGTTCCATATTTTATTATAGCATTTAAATTGGTATTAAACATCGAATATAATCCAAAATTCCACTCCAGGGCTGGACAATACAAATTTTTTTTGTACATTCAAATAACAAACGGGAAAAAAATTTATTCCTTTGCATTGTAAATATATTTTAAATTGAAATAATTAACAAATATTCTTTGGTATAAGAAGCCAGATAATTCAAAAAGACGGCTGCAGAGCTGGAAAACTTACATGTATCTTGCAATATTGAAAAACAAATAAAACTAATTTTTTTTACAATCAAACATATTTTTCATTTTAGAACGATATTTAAATTAACATTAAATATCAAACAGTCAAAAACTTTAATGCAGAGCTGGACAATTTAAAAGGTTTTTGTACACAAAAGTAACCAACTGAAACAAATATTTTTCTTTTTATCATAAATTTATTATAAATTGAAATAATTAAAAGATATTCTTTGGTATAAGACATCAGATAAGTAAAAGATACAATTCCAGAGCTGGAAAAATTTAATTTATCTTGAAATGCTTTAAACAAAACTATACAAACTAATTTTTTTATAGTCAAACATATTTTTCATTTTAGTACGACACTTAAATTGGCATTAAACATCAAGAAGTAAGAAATTCTACTCCAGGGTTGGACAATTAAACATTTTTTGGTACATAAAAGTAACCAACTGAAACAAATATTTTCCTTTTTATTATAAATTTATTATAAATTAAAATAATTAATAGATTTTGTTTGGTATAAGAAATCTGATAAATAAAAGAGCCTGCTTCAGAGCTGGAAAACTAAAATTTATTTTGTTACGTTGAGAAAGCTGAATAAAACTACTTTGTTTTTTTTTTGTATTAAAACATACTCTATATTTTTGTACAACATTTAACTTCGTATTAAATATCAAATATAATAAAAAATTGCACTCCAGAGCCGGTAAACTTGAACTTATTTTGGAATACTAAAGAAACCGAATGATACAAACATATTTTATATTTTAGATTGGAAATTCAAAATTGCTATTCAAATTCAAACAAAATGTAAAACGTAATGCCAGAGCTGGGTAGAGATAAAATTTTTTTCGCTGCATATATCCAACCAACTATAACAAAATATTTTGTAATTTTTTTTTTACAAATTAAATATCAGAAAGGCAAAAAGAGGCATTTCCAGAGCTGGATTTTTTATAGAATATTAAAGTAACCAAATAAAACTAATATGTTATTTCGTAATTTAACATGTTTTTAATATTAGAAAAGAATTCACGGGCATTTTATATCAATCAGAGAATTGATTCCAGAGTTGGACAATTGAATATTAATATTCTAATTTTTTTTTAATAAATTGAGGTATTGGAAATAGTTCTAAAAAGATTGCTTTTAATAATCAGCAAAAAAAATTCCAGTGCTGGAAAATTAAAGCTTATTTTTTGTGTATAAATTAAACCATCAGAGCTGGAAAATGTAAGCTTATTTTTAGTTTATAAAATAAGCCATCTGATACAATTTTCTTTATTGAAATATTTTTCTACTACACGAAGAATTAAATTGATATCATGAATCAAACAAGAGGACTCCAGGGTTGGAAAATTTAATTTTTTTTTGCATATGAAAGTAAGAAACGAACGTTGACGAAGGGCATATAAGATTTGAAACCGATGTTTTACAGTTTCTGATAAATTTCTGACTCAAGACGTTTGCGGGTTAGAGTCCCCAAAAAAAAAATCCTGTGAAGGGGTTCACTACGGCTCAAGTAGCCAAACCTTCTAGCGAAAAATCTCTGATAATATTTTGAAAAACTTTACAAACTCTCAATCGTTTTTGATAATAAATTTAAAATCTTTTACAAATTTCATTAACAACTTTTTGGATTTATTTTGTCTTTACTCGCGCATAATAATATTTTCCCAGCATAAAGGCGTTGCCGAATGTCTTATAGAACTTCTAATAGAAAAAAATATGAACTCCCTCTGAAATATAATTTTCTCTCATTATGCAGCCCGTGTAATTATTTTGTATTACAGATAAAAACATTTTATTACTTTAATCTGCCAAAGAATTACTGGCATCACATCATAATTTGCGTAGCTGCTAAAAGAAACTCTTAAAACTCCCTAATTGAATAGATATAAGAAATCTTTTCATTTTAGCACACACACACACACACACACACACACAGACACAGAAACTCACTTTATAGAACACCCACACTTACGTGTGTATGCCCAAACATAAAAGTTCAATATTAGAAAGCAAGAAATATGAGAATGAAAGTATGCTTTAATAAGATAATTTCATTTAATAGCATTTCCAGGCTTTCAACGCACCAACAGTCAAACGGAAAACAAAAATACTCCATCGGCTCCATAGTGCGTACGACGGAAACGAAAGCTTTGCTCGCATCTATTTGTTAAACATGTTTATGGAGTAACAAGCAAATAAGTGAATATAAAATATATTTTGCTTAACACAAAAGGGAGATTATTTAGGATCCAAATAGACTGAGTTAAAGTTGTTAGATTCATAAGAATATAACAAAGAAAAAGAACACTGCGATTGGGTCAGAAGCTTCCCCGCCTTGGCTATTGCCTGTGCCATGTTGTGATAACAGTTAAAGAAGTTGTAGCAAAAAGAGAGTTTCTTTCAAACAA
Source organism: Linnaemya vulpina (assembly GCA_963675445.1). NCBI lineage: Eukaryota > Metazoa > Arthropoda > Insecta > Diptera > Tachinidae > Linnaemya > Linnaemya vulpina. Next base: position 8,448,539 of record OY776277.1, read on the forward strand.
TTTTCTTTAATTTTATATAAAAAAATAATATATTAAAGCCTCCCTAAAGAAATTTTTGTTTTCGTTCAATTTGAACAAACAAATTCTACTTAAAAGGCACTAACTATTTACGAGGTCTGTTCGAAACATAGATATTTTTTTATAATTTATCAATCTCTTTAAAAAACTACAAAGTTGAGACGAGTGTATCAACACACATCAATATAATAAAAACAAGTAAAAGTGCTATATCCGGCTGTGCCGAATCTTATATACCCTACACCAATGTACCTCTGGCGTTGCATACATTTTTAAAAGCCAATTTTGTTCTTCGGAAGCTATAAAATAGTTTTAGTTAGCAAAAGAGAAAAAAACAACGTCAGTTGGTTACTTTTATGAATGAAAAAATGAACCAATTTCCCACCCCTGGAAATAAAATTTTAATTTCTTAATATTTTTTTTTTTTCAATTCAAATCTTTATGATGTCTAAAGCGGTTTTATTTAAGAGAAACTGCAAATTTGTAACCATTTAGGCCGCTTTCATGTACTACAAAACATTGGGCTTGTCCAACCCTGGAATGAAAACTTAGACTTTTTTATATATTTGATAGCGATATTTTTCTTCTTGAATTATAAAACAGTTTCAATCAGCAAAAAAACAACGTCAATTGCCTTTCTGGTTACTTTTATGAATAATAAAATTTCAATTTCCCACCCCTGGTAACAAAATTTTATATCTTTTATATAATTTTTTTCCAATGAAAATCTTCATGATGTATAAAGCGGTTTTATTTAAGAAAAACTTCAAATTTATATCCATTTTGGTCACTTTCAGGAACCACATTATATTGCATGTATCAAAAAAACCGTTGATATCCCAACCCTGGAAGTAAAATTTTGATTTTTTGTTTGTTTTTATTTTCATCGCAACTGCCCATGAGGTATAAAGTAGTTTTATTGAAGAAAAATTTTTAATTTTTAATCAGTTTGGTCACTGTCGTGTACCATAAAATATTGCACTTGTCCAACTCTGGGAAATTTTTAATTTTTAAAATATTTGATACCAAATGTGTTCCTCATAAATTATAAAATGGTTTTAGTTAGCAAACGAAAAAAAAAATTTGGTACTCTAACGAATGAAAAAAATCGATTTCCCACCCTTGGAAACGAAATTGAATTATTTTCTTTCCCAATGCAAATCTTCATGATGTAGAGAGCGGTTTTATTTAAGAAAAACTTAGAATTTTTAAACGTTTTAATTATAACATGTACCACAAAATACTGAATGTTCCAAAAAAAATCTTTAATTTCCCAGCTCTGTTTAATTTCTATTTAAGCTCATTTCCAATCCATCGGTCCAAGAACGAAGTCTCTAGCTCTTCTAGAAGCTTGAAAACCCGATTTCCCATACAGACAGACGGCCAGTGGGACAGACGGACATCGCTCAATCGTCATCGCTATTCAAAGGATTCAGATTATATATCCTTTATGGGGTCCCCTATTAATATCGAAGAAGTTATACACTTTTGTGTGTTGGTTTGTTTGAAAGTTTCGAAGTTTGTTCCAAAGCGTGTAAAAATACTTACACCTTATGAGAAGATAAGAACATGAACCACACCAACAATCTTGTGGAAGTACAATGTGACGTATGAGTAACATTATTAATAATATTAAGTATTATTAATAAGCACTATTCAAATGTACATCGAAAAACTTCGAAATTTTTCAATTCCCCTTAATTATTGAACACACCTCGCACATTGCAAAAAGCACAAAGTAGCTTAAAATACTTTCCTAATGAAATATATATTTAGCAATTGGCGCGTGTCATGGTCTGTGGGAGACTTCTGCAATAAACAAAAGAAAACTAAAAGATGCCCAAATCTTCTTCTTCTTCAAGCCCATAATGGAACATCTTAACAACTACAAAAATAGGGAAGAAATAAGTCTTTAAGAGCAACTGAAATATGAGACACAAAATTAAATTCTCAAGAATATAAAACAACAAAGAGTTTGTTAAAAGACAAACTAAATTGGCAGACATGTCAGTTGGAGTTGTTGGATATTAAAGGGAAATAAGACAGCGACTTTCATTAAAGGGTGATTTGTTTACCAGCACAATAAACATTTGCGAAAGTTTTAATAATCAAGCGATAACAAAAATTACTCAGTGAAGCTCCAAACCCTTTGGCAGACCAGGAGTCGATCGAAATTTTAATGCAATTTATGGATGTCGAGAACAGTAAATTTTCCCCTGATCGGGGTGGATCGATTTCCCAAATAACCTGTTATACTGCATTTCCCCTCGCTGATACGATGGATAAATAAATCAGTGGAGCTCCAAACCCTATTACTGACCAGGAGTCAAACAACCGTATTCGATATCGATCGAAATTTCAATGCAATTTATCGATATGGAGAAGCGTTATTTTACCCCCTGATCGGAGTGGAGGATTAATCGGTTTCTCCAAATAACCTATTATACTGCATTTCCCGTCGCTGATATGATGAATAAATAAATCAGTGAAGTTCCAAACCTTTTGGCAGACCAGGAGTCAAATTACTGAATTCGATATCGATCGAAATATCAATACAATTTATCGAAAACGAGAATAGTAATTCTTCAATTTTAATTATGGGCTGTTCCTTTTTTCCAAAAATTTTACTAAAACATTCAAAGTGATCAATCGAGAGATTTTAGCCAGTTCGTATGCGCATTTAACTGGGACTAATGGAGATCATCAGGGAACCTTTACCCAACATTTCTTAGAATAACTAAAGATATTTATTTCAAACTTCCACTTGACTAAGTGAGAAGTGTAAAAACAAACATCAAAGTAACAACAAGAACTCACTGATCACTTTTCCCTTTTTTATTTTCTTACGTTTCATTCTACAACTGTTTGCAATTTCCACCCCGATGGAGGATTAATCGGTTTCTTTGCTGGTAAACCAAAAACCGTGTACAACAAGACAACATATTTTACATTCAAAAGGAAGCAGAGTAACCTGGCGGAAGGCTTAGAAGCACGTAAAGATCTCTTGGACAACCCAAATCCTTCGAAAACCAACCTCCAGGCTAAAGTAGCAAATCGATTTGAATATTAATTTAAAATAATTTGTAAAGTCTCAGGTGATAACAAACGAATTAATTTTTGCTTTTATATGAAGCGTATAAATATACTTTCGTCAGGTTTTCAATAACCACTACCAACCTGATTTGTTTTAATTAATTTGCAAATTAACAAAAACTAAATTCGTTGTAACATGAAACATTCCTTTTCTTTTTCTAAAATTTCATTTGAATATGATTTAATTTTTAATAGCAAAATGCACATGAAATAAACACCCTCAAGAATGACCCAAATATTAAGGCAGCCTTTTCCACACTCCCGAACCCTGGCCAACCACATTTAAGAATTTCGAAAATTTATAACAATTTTAACATCCACATAAAAACTTTAGACTTATTTTCAAATTAACATTTTCTGCTAAATTAAATTGCAATAAATTTCTGGTTTAATTAATTTCAAATATCATGTTGCACTTACACACTCACACACACATACTCGCACACATACACACTCACGCTTATTTCCGCAGAAATAACTACAACGATGTTGATGTGGCGGAATTAACTGACAATTGACAAACAAACTGTCAAGCAACTGTCATTACATTTTCAACGCATTTAAGACTACAATAAATATTTAGCAAACTGACACAAACACACGCACACACACGGACACACAAACACACACATACTCACACACATATATATACACACAAATGCAAGCTGGACAACTTCAACCAAAACACATAAACGAAAAAATTAATTATATTGACACAAAAACACACCCATACACATACAAACACACACACACACCCACACACACACACACACACACCCACTGACCCACTCTCGCTTGCATACGGATGATGAAAATTACTCTCTAACACACATTTCGTAAACGGAAAAATAAATTTTTATAAACGCCAGGCAACACGAATTGTTCCGTTGTACCACAGACTCTCTGCGTACAGTTTTATAATATTTAATCATTTTATGCATAACGGTAAATGTATGGTAGATGAGAGTGTATTATGGTCTCATGTAGTGGATGTAGAGACATGATCATTCATGTTGTGTATTTTTGCAACAGCCGTCATTAGTACGAATCATTAATAACTTTTGACATTTGAAATGCTTTTTAATAATCATTTTGATGGCTTTTAACTCTCGGATGGTTGTTGCAGAAACACCGCTTTTTATACACGATGTTGCATGTTAATTAACAATTTATATATTTAAAATCACTGCAATTGGTGTAAGTGGTGGTGCAGTAACAGCATCAGGCAAAGAGCGGAAGAAAGTTCTAGATTCGGTTGGGGAGAATTTTATATATCCTGCACCGTTTTTCTTGTAAAATTTGTTATGAGCCAAAGGACTTATAACTTATGCTTCAGAAGGGTAATAGTGCCGTCGCTAAGGCGATTGTAAGGAACGTAAAAGGTACAGGATACCTTCCCCGAAAGAATATTAATTTTGATTTAAAAAAAATTTATTTTCATCCATCCTAAATTGGCAAATTATACTGAATAAATGACTCATCTGGCAGATGTTGCTTTTTTAATGGGTACGACCAGCCCTCAGGGGACGACGCTTACATAAGCAGTGCTTTGCGCTGGAACTGTGAAAAGAGGAGATGGTGTTAAGAGGACAGATGAAGACAGACCAGAAGATAGAAAATTCGTTACTGATATTTTCAATTGTTACTTCACCGGTGAATATTTTTGCTGCAGGTACGGACTAAAGAGGATGCTGTATCCTGCTCTGTAGTACATGGCGGTGTTAACCGCTGTCGGTATTGTTCAGCAATGAGTGCCACGCCTTCATTGTTTAGACATGCTGAAAACAATTAACCCAAGCCTGCACTAATTCAAATCAGAAAAATTCGTCGCCGAGTCGAGCTCGGTCTGTGAGGCATCGTAGTCTTGTGTTCACTATTTCAGCCAACAGCACCCCTACTTCTTTAAAGACGATACTGGTCCGAAGGTGACAGTCAATGGATACCGACGAAGGAGGGTTTTGTATTCTGCTCTCATAGGACATGACGATGTCAGTCACTGTCGTTAATGTTTTGCGACCAGTGCCATGCCTTCAACATTAAAAGGACAAACCGAAACAAAGAATACAGTCCTGCAGATCAGAAAAGCTCGACACCATTTTCATGAAAGAGTGCGGAGTCGAATTCGAGTGTTAAAGAATCGTAGTCTTGTATTCACTATTTCAGCCCACAGCTCCCGTGCTTCCCTAAAGACGATACTGGTCCGAAGGTTACAGTCAATGGATACCGACATGACTGAGTGCGGTGTCGAATTCGGGTCTTAAGGCATTGTAGTCTTGTATCTTACCACCCTCAACAAGATCAACAAGATTATTTGCCAAAATTGAGAAGTCCTTGTTAGAAGACTTTTTATGTGTCCTGCCGCCGAGAACCAGCAAGACAAGGATCTAAAAAGGCATCTCGCCCCTATTGTTATTGTAGCAGAAAAAATAAAACGCGGGCTAAGTAAGAGCCAACATGGCCACAACAAACTCTCTTAAAAACCAATTCCTGTTCAATTGTTTAAATTTAATTAATTGAGTCCAAGGCAGGATTACAAATTTATAATAATTTTTAAAATTATTTTTTAAATGAAGTTAATTTTAACAACTGAACACTTATTTTAATTGTTGAGAGTAAATTTCTTATTTTTGTATCTCATGGCTGCATGATCCAACCTGTTCGAGCATGCAGGAACAGGCCTTATATTATTATAACTTTGTTTTTTATCTGCTTACAATGTTTTACGTTAATTTCCTGTTTGGTTATTTACTCAAGCAATTTGTCAACTGTCATCGGGGCATGACAGGAACAACAAACAACAATTATTTTATTTTTATATTTGTTATCCTTATGGTTGTTGTTGTTGTTGTTCCCCAACTCAATTTATTTATTTGCAAATTTATGCTACACATTTATTTGATATATTTTTGTTTTTTATTTTACTTTTTTATTTGATCATTTCACTTTAATGACAAGTTTAATCTGCATGTATTTATTTGATGGTTTTATTTGTTGTCTTTTGGAATAAAATTGGCCTCCTACTGTTCCGTTTCGTATTTAAATAAATTTTTATTGTGCACGTACACGTGGCTGCCGGTGCAAATAAATCGATTATTCTCGAGAGGAATTAATTTTGTTACCGAAACTACAAATAAATTTCTTTGAATGAAACACCTTCCACAGAATCAGTGTTGTTGTTGAGGAGTTGTAATAAAAAAGGAAAGAACTTTTTCTTTAATTAAAACGGGTTCCCAGGACATGAACTCTACTCACAAAATGCATTGTGCCGGAACTATGAAAAGAAGGGCTAATGTTGCCAGGACAACTGAAGAAACTATAAAAAGTTTTTTATAAAAATTTTATTCACTCTAATTACGGTTGGCGTTTTTCGCCTTTAAAGTCGACAATTTGTAATAGACTAATTAAAAGTTTAACTTTTTCTCTTCAAATTCTTACGAATTGTCGAATTTTAAAGCGTAAAGAGCCAACCCAAATCAGGCTTAACAACAGTGTGAATAGCTTTTGGTAGTGTTCAGCGCTATTGTTCAGTATTATGACTTCGTCCTTGAAACGGTTCCTTGAAAGTATTTGGCTCTCATTCACAAGATGAAATTGTATTAATTCATACATCCCCTCTTCTAATCTAAACCAGCTAACAAATATTTATTCCTGCAATCACTGTTTAAAGTGCCATAAACGTTTTCATTTTATGAGTCAAAAATATATTTATCTTTTATTGCAAATAAAAAGAGATGTTATCGTATTAACTTTGAATGTACTTGCAAGTCTGTTGATAAAAAAAGAAATACATTTTGTCGTCATACCAGAGCACCACTACACATACAGTTTGGCTCCTTTAAAATGACTTAATTTTACTCTTCAGTATTTTGGTCACGTTTTGTTCGTTAAGGCAAAATATACTGCAGATTTAATTTAGTTTTGTAAAGGAAAACAAATTATGTTTTAAATAAAATCTTTTGAACAGGCAACTGCAAACATTAAAGTTTTACATCCGGCTTATAAACAAATTATGATTCGCTAGTTTGTCCTTAAGGACGAGAATGCTATTTAAAAGAAAATTTAATCAAATCATTTTCAAACTACTTAATTTAAATGAAACTTAATGCTGGCAGTTTAATAATGATTTCTGTTGAAAAATATTGTCCTTAAAAGGACTACTGGCAGAGGCGTAGTGGCATGTCGAATTGTTAAAGACTTCTACACGTGCCCTTTCGATGTGAATAAAGTTCGTTTAGAGGGGCTTTTGTTTGCTCTATTTTGCACTTCTCCCAATTAAAGATAATTTAAATAAAATTGCTTAAATTATGTCCCATTCAAAATTTCATATATTCGCCGCATTTGCCGAATTCGCCGGATATTTATTTCTTCAATATCTCAGAAACCATTTGATACAAAAAAAAGATTATTTTTCTATTTTAAAGGGAATATTTAGTGGTAAAATATGTAACATAAAATTTTTATTTTTTGGAAAAATGTTATATCTACAAAATTTCGATATATTAATAATATATTTAAAAAAAAAAATATATATATATATGTACATATGGAAACCTACAGACCCTAAAGGCTTTCCCCGTAACTTCGCGCAAGTTTTAACCGCAAAGCTAATGGACCCTGGTGCTATTCTACGCTTTTGAGCTCTTCGAGTTAAAACAAAATTATTTTAAGTTTCAAAAAAACCGATTTCTACGGGATACGAAGTGTCCTCGATTACTAGAAAAGAAACGAGAGCTGATCTGATATATAATTTCGAAGTCTTGCATATATCCCTTTTTTCTAATGTTTTCGTGTCGGGTTTCTAACGGATTAACTGATTGGGAACCGGTTTATTGCCATCAACGTGAACTTGTGAGTACTGATGATGGGACTGTAGGAACTTGCGAGAACTACAATTCAATTTTGGTAGAGTCAGTGAAGGCGTTTAAACGTTGTTCTAAGAAACCATTTTAAAACATGATTTTTTGTAAGTTTTTTTGTGGGATATCTTGAAACCTACCGATTCGAATCGGTTTGAATCCAAGTTCCGGAATGTTCTTAAGAACGCTACTTGTTTGATTGAATTCGGTTTAACCATTCAAAATTTATGACACTTGTACACACTCAGACCCATACACACACACACTTACTCTCACAGACACATACACACTGGGACACACACATGTATACAGACATAGTGAAGAGCTCTATGAGTTAGTCAGGAAAACTTCCTGGGACCTGAAAACATGAAGATCTGATAAAAACTCGATTTTTTCAAAATGGATTCAAACCGAAAACTTTCCGACTTGTTTTTTTTATTTTCCCAATTTTCCTAATGCGAAGTGGAAATAATAAAAAAAATTTTAAAGGAAAAAACTGTCAAATTCTTTAAAATTTCGAAATTTTTAAATGAAAGTTGGCGCTACTCAGCATTAAAATTATGCTTTGATTAGTTTATTTTTTTAAATTCCAAATTTAGCAGATAATACATTTTACCAAATAATTAAGATTCTTGTTGGAGATTTTGTGGCCCGATTTTAGTCTTTGAATTGAGACTTGAGACATTTACCCTTCATCGTGTGTGGCCTATTTCGCCTTTCAATTCACTATTTTGTGATAGATTAAAGAAAAATGCTGCCTCTAATCTATTACAAATTGTCGACAAACTCCAAACAGGATAAAAGTGTGGTTAAAAAAAGTAAACCAATTTGTCGAAATTACAAAATCTTGAGTGACATAATTTGGCAAAAAAAAGTTTTAACTTTGAAAAGAAACTCTCTAACTCTTTGTTAATTTGACATGAAATTGCCCACTGTGCATTCTTTCAAAACAATATATTTTTATAGTTTTTTTTAGTAAAAATCGCAGTCTTTTGTAGCATCAATTCACATCACTACACATGCAGTTTTACATAAATACACAAACAGATTTAAATTTCCTATTTTTTCATCAAATAAATTCTGCAAAATTATACGAAAATTATTATTAAATCGCAAACAATTGACTGACCGAACAAATTGACTGAGAAAAGCTACAGACTACTGCGGACGACTATTCAAATATGCGCTCAAAGACCCAGGGCAGAGCAGCATTTTTATAAACAACAAATTTAAATCCATTTTAAATCTTTTTTATTATAATTTTTTTAACTTTTTCATAAATATTTCACTATATTTTATCGCAGAGATTAAAAAAATCGTAAAATTGTATAATTTTATTTATTGAAATTGTATGGAAAAATAAAACGTTAATAGCGCCTGGATTGTTTCAAACAAATGGGAAGTTAAAGCAAATAAATTTGCTCAACATGAATTTTTTAACTACTTTTAAAGTTTAGTTTTAAGTAAATATGCGAGTGAACACGGCAATTGTTTGCTGTTTGCCTCAGCGCTTTTAGAAAAAAACTATTGATAAACTGCACTGACTTGGATGCTGCAAATTAAAATTTACAACGTCTATTAGACTTGAGATTCGTAACGTGACATTCCTTTAATGGAATTTTAATTAAAAACCACCTAATAAATAATGCCAAACTTATATAATTATGGGTGCTGATGATGACACCGTAGGGACTTGCGATAACTGCAATTCAATTTGAATAGGCCAATTGTTCCCAAAATGTTTCAAATTCAAAAAGAATTAAAATATATTCCAAAGCACAAAGAAAATTTTATATATTTTTTTTATAAATTCAACTATATACACAAGAGAGCGGAACAGCTGTTTTCGAAAGCCGCTACACTACTCATCTGTATATTTCTTACCAATTTCAATGTGGCCTTATTGACAATGCTAACAGTTTGTGTTTGTAAAAATTTTATTATAAAAAATGGTTACTCGAACTGTACGATGGTAACACGTTTTTGTTGAGTCCCAGTGTTGCCGCTTGATTATATTTTTTGTGTTCTATTTTCTGACCAGGCCTTAATCAATTCCGGTTGTAACATTAAAATTAGCTGTTAAAAAAATGATTTTGTTAGAATCAACTATTTTTTGAAATAGTTTTAAGTGGGTTTTAAGAAATACAATCCTTTTTTTGAATCTGCTGTTGTTTGTGCTAATTTGAGTGCTGCCAAGTTATGTATGGGAAACAGCTGATAATATTTAAGGAATACAAACGAAAATCCAACACATCTGCATTTTTAACCGCCTTCTAGAAATATTAAAAGTTTTCAAAAGTCGGCAAGTTATCCACCGTTTCGAAATAGTCGAGTTCTCATCAGATCTTTACAACGTTTTGAAAAAGCTTCCCTGTATTATTCTGTGACGCCGCCATTCTGTCTGTATAACTTTTGAACGGCTGAACCGAATCAAACCAAACTGGAAGCCTTCTGAAGAGGGTGCGGGAACTTAAACTTCCTCTGAATGTGTACCCAAAGAAAATGTTTTTCAAAATGATTAAATAACAGTCGATTTCATAAAATAATCAGATCTCGAAAACCACATCGATAATCGTAGCCCGAGTAAAAATCGAAACGAGTCCGTTCATAAAATATCATGAACAAAAATCAAATTTTTTTCAGAACTCTGTATTATATATTATTTTTCGTTCTGTATCATAATCCTTCTAAATTACTTTAGCACTGACCAGCCACGAGGTTCGTTCTGTAGCATAACCCTTCTCCTTCTAAATTACTAAGATACTGACCAGCCACGAGGTTCGTTCTGTAGCATAACCCTTCTCCTTCCGAACAACTTGAATACTGACCAGCCACGAGGTCCGTGCTGTATCATAATCCTTCTGAACTACTTTTATAATGACTAGCTACGAGGTTCGTTCTGTATCATAACCCTTCTCCTTCCGAACTACTTATAAATATTGACCAGCCAAGAGGTTCGTTCTGTAGCATAACGCTACTCTTTCTGAACTACTTAAATGGTAACTAACCACGAGGTTCGTTCTATACCATAACCCTTCTCCTTCCGAACTACTTACAAATATTGACCAGACACGACGTTCGTTCTGTATCATAACGCTACTCTTTCTGAACTACTTAAATGGTAACTAACCACGAGGTTCGTTCCGTAGCATAACCCTTCCCCTTCTAAATTACTTAAATACTGACCAGCCACGAGGTTCGTTCTGTAGCATAACCCTTCTCCTTCCGAACTACTTGAATACTGACCAGCCACGAGGTCCGTGCTGTATCATAATCCTTCTGAACTACTTTTATAATGACTAGCTACGAGGTTCGTTCTGTAGCATAACTGTTCTCCTTCTGAAATACTTAAATATACTGACCAGCCACAAGGTTCGTTCTGTATTATAACCCTTCTCCTTCCGAACTACTTGAATATAGACCAGCCACGAGGTTCGTTCTGAAGCATAACCCTTCTTCTGAATTACTTAGATACTTAAAAATTTTGTTTAATTTAATTTGCAAATAAAACCTAAGAAATTCATGAAGTATTTCCACCAGCCATTTTTCGAGTATCCTTTTTCTTACAAACAAGCCAAAGCCAATTTCAATAGCAGTTGTGTTTTACTTCAAGTTTTGCTGTTATTTTGTTGTTAACTTCGGGTGTAACAAAACAATGTCGTACAAACAGCCTCAGCAGTCAGTTTGCCAAAAGCGTTTTACACAAATTTGCTCAAGTTTGTTATCAAAAAAAAAAAAAAGAAATAAAAAGAATTATATTCCCCATCAAATAAGGACGTTTGCAGCAGAGTTTGGAAAATATTGAAATTTGCTTAATAGCGCGGGTTAAATGCTGAAGATTATTAAAAACTTTTAAACTTTACAAATTAAAGTTGAAAGTAAATAGAATGCGAAAGTTGCCAAGATAAAAGAGAAACAAAACAATTTCGAGTAGCTATTGAACGGAACATAATTAAAGGGAAATTTTTTGAGAACTCTCAAAAAGGATAATGCGAACAGTTAAAGCATTTCTATTAGCAAATGCGGAAAAGCTTAAAGTTTGAAAACATCCTTTGAAAGGAATTATTTAATAGAGATAATTTTGATTACTAAATCATTAAATAGGGATTTCAAGTTGAAAGCAATTTGAGAGTGAAAAACCATTTTTATTATTCATTTTGTTTTTATAAGCAGAGCAAAAGGTGTCAAGTGAAATAAATGATTAATTCAGGGATATGTTTAGCATTTTGTGAGTGTGTGTGTCTGTGTATGAGGAGAGGAGGATAAACTTTTGCAAATTATTTTAAAAGCCAAGCCCTCGTAAAGAGTCAAGTGTTGTTTAATGGCAAAATAATTCTGATGAGTTTTCGTCAGCTTTTCAGCACAAAGAAAAGCATTTCTCGCAATTTGTGTTATCACTCATGGATTTCTATTACATTTATTTCCTGCAGGATATTTTAAGAAACGAAAGGACTTATTAGTCAAAATGAGTTTCTTAGCAATTGGAAAAGTTGCCAATTATATTATCGTATCGAGTGTCTTTTTTAATTTAATATTTTTATTAGTTAAAACCTAGAAAAAAAAAAAAGGAATTGGACTGAGTATCAATCAGAAGTTTTGCTAAAATGTTAATATTTTAATAATATTTTATAATTTTCTTTAGGGTGTCCGCTTTAATTTTTATCTTTTTCATAGTAGAAATCAAGTTGAAGAATGTAACATTTAGCCAGAGGGTAACGGCATCAGAAAACTTTAATTTTTGCTACAAAGTATTTTGAAGTCATAGACATACAATTTATACGATACTTTAGAGAAGAATGATAATATGATGCATTAGGGAGACCCATATAAAAATATTTCTGAATTTTTTTTCTAGAACGCATATAGAATAAAATAATTTATTTTATTCAGTGATTTGAAGATTACAACGAGAAAATTGCATCTTATATTTTAGCCATAGAATTTTCTTTTTAAATTAGTCGAATATTTATTCGAATAAATTTTATTCGGTTCATAGCATAAACACTACTCAATATTAAAATACATAATTCAGATTAAAATCCTATCGTAAGAAGAAGCCTAAGAAATTGTTTTTCAATTATTCGAACATATATTCGAATACAAGTTATTCGAATATATTTTATTCGATTCATAGCACAAACACTATTCAAAACTTCAAAAAGTTATTCAGATGAAAATCTTTTAATGAAAGAAAGCCTAAATAAAATTTTTTCCATTATTCGAATATTCTTAATTCGAATAAATTTTATTCGACTAACCAACCAAACACTTCCCAAAAATTAAAATATATTATTCGAATCAATACCGTTTAATAAAAGATAGCCTTAATAATATTTTCAATTATTCGTGTATATTTTCGAATATTCTTTATTCGAATAAATTTTATTCGACTGATGGACCCAACATTTCTCAAAAAATTCAAACCAATATATTCATAACAAAACCCATTAATAACATATAACCTAAGGTATATTTATATCATTCGAATAATATTTATTCGGATAATATTTACTCGAATAAATTTTATTCAACTGATAGACCAAACACTTCTCAAAAAACTAGAAAAAAATATTTTTAGATCAAAACCTCTTAATAAAAGATAACCTAATATATATTTTTATTATTATTCGAATTTACGTTCGGATAATAATTATTCGAATATATTTTATTCGACTGATGGAAAAAACACTCAAAAAGCTGTTAAGAAATATTTTCAGAACAAAATCCCTTAATAATATATCACCTTTAATATAAGATAGCCTTAGCAATTTTTTTCATTTATTCGAATATTCTTTATTCGAATAAATTTTATTCGACTGATGGACCAAACACTTCTCAAAAAATTCAAAACAATATATTCATGTCAAAACCCATTCGAAAAAGATGACCTAAGATATATTTATAATATTCGAATAATATTTATTCGGATAATATTTAATCGAATAAATTTTATTCTACTGATGGACCAAACAATTCCCAAAAATTAAAAATATAAATTTTCAGATCAAAATCCTTAAAAAAAAAAAGAAATTCACCTCGAAACTCTTTCATATTCGAATACACATTCGAATGATATTTATTCGAATAAATTTTATTCGTCTTCTCAAAATATTGAAAAAAGAAATATTCAGATTACACACCAACTTTTATTATTATTCGAATATTCATTCAGATATAATTTATTCGAATAAATATTATTCGACTGATTGCCCTTACACTTCCCAAATATTAAGAAAAATATATTCAGACCAAAACACTTTAATAAAAGATGTTTTAAACTATTTTATTTAGTTATTCGAATATGTATTCGAATATAATTTATTCGAAGAAACTTTATTCGACTTGCAGCCCAAACAATTCCCAAAAATACAAATAAAACTCAGCTCAAAACCCTTTTATATTCGGATATATATTCGAATGATATTTATTCGACTAAATTTTATTCGACTGGTAGCCCAAACACTTTTCAAATATAACAACAAGATTATTGAGATCAAAACCCCTTCGATATAAATATAATGAATTATTCAATTTTATTTTCGATTATTAGTCATTCGAATAAATTTTATTCGGTTGGTATCCGAAAAACTTCTTCGATTTATTTCGTTCACGATGTCTCACGACCGGATTCACTGATTTTTACCCGATTTGCTGTGGTCGACATTGTTTTTAATCTTGAAAGCCGAGTAGTTCCTGTAATCGATGGGTTTCAAAATAATTTAAAAAAATACACTTTCAAAAATGTTTTTTATAAGTTTTAAAACATACTGGTTCGAATCGGTTAAATTAACAGGAAATCCAAGTTGAGTAGAAGCCCAACAGTTGGGTTGAAATCGGTCAAGCCGTTCCATAGATATAAGCGGGTCACAGATTTATACAGACACACACACAAACGCACACATACACACACAGAGCCACACACACCCATACACACAGACGCATACAGACATAGTAACGGGTTCTCAGAATTAGTCACACTTTTCTCTTAGTTTCAGCGCGTTTTGATATTAAACACTTGACAACACTGGTGACAAGCCTATTGAAATAAAATATTTGCATACTTTTAAGAGCGAAAAATAAATGTTTGTAGCTTTGGTTGTGTATGTTACGAAGAGCTTTTGTGTACGCCCTAAAGTATGTCAAGTTTTGTGGCTGACGTTTTTTTACAAAAACCGAGGAATTTCACCATCATGACAGCTGCTGATAAAAAGAAATTGACATGACTTTTCGAACAAACTGTAGATGTCAAAAGTTTTCAATTCGTATTTTTTTTGGAAATAACTGGAATTTTAATTAAAATTTTTTTAGAAACAAAAATACTGTCAAATGACAAATTATAAGATTAAGAAAAATATTTCAAGTCATTCTCCAGGAGCAAGAATAAATAAAAAATACATTTTCATGATGTTCTGCTATTTGAGTTTAATAAATTGAAATAATAACTCATCAAATATGCGCAACTAATTGTAGTTTTAATCGGCGACAATACAGTAGAAGAAGCACGTAGCAAAGGACATTAAAATATTTATGAAAATTCTCACTAAAAAGTGAACAACAAAATGGAGAAGTAGGAAACAGGAAGGAAGATGTCTGTCGAAAGGAGCTCAAAAGTCTTGCATATTATTCGCTAACGATCTCACATTTCCTTTCATAAATATTTTAAATTAACAACGAAACTCCCCAACCAACAATAATAAAATTTTAGTTGCGATAAAAGTTAAAGAGCAGGAAGGAGACACTAATTAAACAGGAATATTATTTAGACGTAAATAAATATTTATGACTCTACTGTTGATGGCGCACACTGCAGTTGCTATTGAGGAGCAGGCACGACTTCAAGGCAAATTAAAATTATAATTTTGTAGCTTTTTGGCAAATGAGCCATGAAGTCAGTGGGAGGCGGTTTAGAGGTCAAAATGGTAGCTGTCATGCTCGTCGTGCCTGTCGTCTGAACTAAATTGAATTGATTTTTCATTGAGTACCGTCGGTGCCACACATAAAAATTAATTGTGTGTCATACTCCGAAAATGCTTGTGTGTCTGGGACCTTTCAGAATTTAATCGCTCCTACAAACTGGCTGAAAGCTACGCACGAAGTAACGTTGCAAGAAAAAGCATCCCGTCAAAATGTGTTGAAGGATCTCAGTTTTTTACATTTTTTTGCCCGGTGCTCAATATTCTAGTACTTGACATTTACATTTACAGTGTGTGTATGAAATATTTTCAATATATTGCAAATGTTTTTTCATATTCTAGTACTTGACATTTACATTTACAGTGTGTGTATGAAATATTTTCAATATATTGCAATTGCTTTTTTGTATTATATTCTCTCTCTTTTAAACGACAAATTTAAAGATATGATTTAAGAGCATTTTTTTTCTTCTCTCATTCATAAAAATATTAAACAGAGGGGACAAATTACGGCACTCGATTCCGATCAATATCTATATATAAATTATATAGATAAAAAACTACATCAATTTGCGGATAAAATTAGGGGGAAGTTGCAGGGATGGTTTTTAGGGTTAACCGTTTTCCACATAAATTCTGATCAGGTTAACCGTCACCAGTGTTGATCCAAAGCCTTCTATCAAACTTAAATTTTTTGTGAATAGAAACGGACTCGTACTATTAAAAAATAATAATGAAAAAAAAAATTTAATTTTTATACCAAAATTTTTTATATAAAAACTTGTTTAATCTCCTTTTCACGCCCAACCCTTGACTTTGACAAACCACGTCGTTCGCCGCTATCCGAATCACAATAGTTGGATTGGCTTGGGTGTTATTGTGAATGAAAACTATTCGTAATAAGTATTTCTTTCACATCTGAAATTATATATCTGATCCAATAGTATTCGCCAATCTTTTATAGGACCAGGAATCGTTTGAAGCATTTTTAAAACTATAACTTTTTGAAAATTAGAATAAAAATAATTTTAACACACTCACAATAGACTTTCAAGCTCTATGAACTCAAAGGCTTAGAACTGCATAAAAGACCACATCCTGTTAGCTTTGAGATTAATATTAGCAGAAAGTTGCTGGGGCGGCCTATAGGGTTAAACATTTTAATATTATTTCTTGCAGTTTTCACAGCCTCTTTAAAAGAATTTTTCGTAACTAAACCGATTTGTTTGAGACTTGATTTAGCAACAGAGTGTGAATTGACCCACCATAAGTTAGTTAAAATATGGAATATATTGTTTGAGCCGCATTCACATGTAGCAAATATTTGACGAAATAAACGTAACCACTAATTTATTTAATTTACTTAAAATAAACACATAAATATATATATATATATATATATATATATATATATATATATATATATATATGTATATATATGTATATACAATTTGCATTTAGCATTAAACACAATAACGACAGCAGGCTGCAGACTACAAGCTGTCAAAAATAGAATCCATGTGCGTATATGAGAATGATTATTTTTACTGCTGCAGGCGACACGGCTACTGGTTGTTGTCCCTGCTGTTTTTGGGGTTGTAGTCAAATTAATCTAACTTTCTATTTTGGTGAGCGACATTGAGTAGATGCAGTGTTGCCAGTATAATATAAATAAATTCAATAGTTGTAAACTTGAAAATATACTGTTTTATTATACAAAAATAAACAACAAACTATATTTCCAAGCGAATGAAATGATTTCTTGTCATATTTTGCGGACTTTAAACATATTTTATTGGAATAACACTATTTAAGGGTATTAAATATATGAAAGCGGCTACACTGGCGTTGGAAGAGAATTGTGCTACAAACAACAACTCATGGTTATTGATTGGGTGGTGTCGTTTTAAAAATAATTAAGTAGCTGACTACGAGGCGACGATTGTAGCCAAGAACTTTTGTAGTCAGTATTCGTGTAGCCTGCTGTGATTATTGTGTTTAAGGCTTTATCTTTTATAATTTCCCTTGTCGGAGAAATACGCAAACTCTTTAAGAAACGTTTGTCAAACACATAGTGGTTACACTTATTTAGTCAAATATTTGATAGATGTGGACGCAAGTTTACTTTTTCTAATATATATAAAAACCTTTTTTATTGAAACCATTAAATTCGTTATTATTCTGCCTGTTAATTACAGTTTTGTAGCCTACTTTTGTGCATAAAAAAATGCTATAATTTTGTAATGAACAGAACTATCAACCACAATTACTCCACTAATTAATTCAATTTATAAGCGATTTGTACTCAATTAATATGAAGTAAAAGTTTCTTTTTTTCTCTAAATAATAATGCCCGGCTAACGTTTATCAGATAAATCGCTGGGAGTTACTAGAAAAAAAAATTGTTTTCTTTTTTTTGCAAATATTTATATTTATTTAACCTTTTTTTTGTTGCTGCTGCACATCTGTAAAACATGTTTGCAACCGCAAAACATGTTTATGCAATTTAGTTGTGAACTTTTGTAAAAAACATAATACCGAAGGCCTTTGCTAACAACAACAGCAACGTCGGAAATAATAACCAGTAAATATATGCAGCAATAAAACAATTCTGAAAACATCGTTTATTTCATCGGGCAACAACTGTTGCAATCAACATTTTGGGCAATTTATTAACAAGTGAATTGCATGTGTAAGTGTGTGTGTGTGTGTGTGTGTGCATGTAAATATTATTTGTTTATGGCTAAATATTTGGGAATTTGTAGGATTATATTGTTTTTTTTTTTTTTTGAAATTTATTTCATCCAGTTTTATTTTGTGACATTTAGAAACCACAAAAATACAAGAGAGAGCCCGGCTTGAAAATCCTATTATTCATCTGATATTTAAACGGACGAGCTGGAAGTAATTCCATACAATTAAATTTAAAATAATAAATAAATAATTAAATAAAATACAAATTATTTATTATGCAGTTGGGAGAATGGTTCTGCGAAATATATAGAAGCCAAGAGATTTAAAAAAAGTTTTTAAAAAATTATATATCTAAATTAATTTCAGGGCTATTCTATCTCCTGACCAACGAATTTTTTAACAGAATATTCGTTGTCAAATATGAAACACTCTTTTTTATATGAAATCGCAAATGCTGTTTTCCTTTTCATTTTCCCAATTGAGGACTGCTGACCAAATTATGTCTCAATTGATATGAAAAGAGTTTTCTTTTCTGTTGAGAAAAATAAAACTCTTGAAATGAGTTTAAAATGAAACTGCTGAAACATATTTTTTTTTTAAATTTCATTTGACTTTTTTTACGTTAAAAATGGATCATAAATTTTTTCAATAAAACCCCAAATAAGCCCTTAATTTTACATTTACATATACACGTTTTTATATATCCTATCGGTAAGCAACAGCAGTAAATTCAGCTCGAATGCGAACGTTTGGGAAATAATTTATACAAAATTTCTTTATTGCAAATAATGTTGTCCCTATTTGTAATAGAAAAACCCACAGTCTGGGGGGAAAACTGCTAAGCTGGCAACCCACTGACTTATTTGCAACTATTAATTTTTGTTGGCTAGTTTATTCTGAAGCGATCTCCAGGGCAATGGATATAGCAGAAGGACTAAATAACATTATCCATTAAAATAATTGACTAAATAAATAATCTGGCAGCTTTTTGGTGTCCTTTTTAAAATGGATTTTTAATTTTGTGACAGATGAAGGACGCTTGGCATGACTTCATTGGCCTGAGAAGTTCTTTGAAGGGGACAGGACTGTCACTGGAAATAAATTCTATCGAAAAATGTTTCGATTCTCTGCAGGTTGTTAATCCCCTAACGTTGTGGCATTTTACAACCATCGTTTATCAAGTTACCGCCCGAAATAGCTCACGAAATGGGCAAATATGTGGTCGAAAACTTCCCCATAAAGATCGACTACTGCAGTTAATCTGGAGACGGGCATTTAAATGATATTAAAGTCTGGCAACTTCCAGAAATAATTATAAAATAAACTGGCCCGTCATTGGAAAAAAATTCAATAGAAAAATTTTTAAATTCTCTGCAAGCTGCTTTAGAAAACGAAAATGGATAAAATCGCTTTAACATCGGTTTGATACAATTCTCGTATTCTTTTTCATTATAAATTTGATGCAAATGGAAACTGTTAGCACATGCAATTAGGCCACCTCTAACAAGAGCTAATAAATAAAAATACAGTTGAGTACTGGTGATGAAAGTGTAGCGGCTTGCGAAAACAGCTGTTCTGCTCTGCAGTGTAAAATGAATATATGAAACTGCTGGCGACTTTCCTTTGGAATAGTTATCATGTACTTCTGAATTCAAAATATTTTTCGAACAACTATTATATAAAAATAAATTCAATATAGAAAATCGATTAATTTTTCGCAAATAAATTCACTTTAAGTTTCTTAATTGAAATCTGAAACTTCTTTTATGTGCTCGTACTTTAACCATAAAAATTAGAAACCTGAAAAACAGAACTTCTCAAATGAGTTTAAAATAAGTCTGCTTAAAATATATATATTTTTTTTAAGAATCATGTCAAATTTTATTTTTAAATTTAATTAATATTGAAAGCTTTTTTTCCAAGGCTTAAAATAACTTTTATAAAAAAAAATTTCACATAATTTATATCCTTTACGGTTCCTGGTTTATTATTATTTATACGGAAATAGCTTACGAGAAGTGTATCAATAATTAATGGTAGTTAACGATTAATATTTCAGTATTGAAGGAGGCATAATTGTTAAAAATTAATTACTATAGATGAAATATATACCTTAAAAAGGATATATAATTGAAGCCTTTAGAGTCCTGCTTACAACAGTTTATAATTTCTAACTAATTCAAATTTAATATACAAACAAACAACAGGTTAAGTTGTAGATTTGCTCTACAAAATCTTTCTTATTGTTTTCCTAAACAATCTTAATCGAATATCAACAACAATTCAAGGAAACAATGCCTGCTTTAGCAGCAGCAAAACTCCATATGAAACTTTTACTATTCCATTATAATTTTAAGCACGATTAAGAAACAAAATTTGTGTATTAAATTAATGCTGCTGTAGTTTAAGGTTAAGCATTTAACATAAATCACCATCATAACCGGAGGCTGTAGGGTCCTTTGGCAAGGATATTATAACAAAATAAACAAGAGTTTATCATCACAAGCTTTTAATGCTTTTCAACAAGTTTTTAAACAGGATTTAATAAAACACACACACGAACACAATGACATTCTCGAAAGCACACATTTCGATAAGCCATTTCCTACAGCGTTTAAATTATCCTTGTTAATAATATTTTATCATGAAACACAACATTAATAGATTAAACAATCACTGGAACATTCATACCGAAATAAAAGGATAAAATCCTTAACAAATTTCTTCTTTTACCGCACCCAACTGTGCAGCTTAACTAAAATGAAAGCAGAAATCAATCAATGCTAACAACTTAATCCGATTTCTGGCTACAGTCAATGTGTAATAATAATAAACTATAAAACAAAATTGAAATAAGCCCGAATTATAAAAGGATTCCAAGGAAAGCAGCAACAAAAAACAACGGAAAGGGAAAAGAAAAGGTAGACATTAAGCCAGGGAGTCAGTGGGTCTAAAGAAAACTCTTAAAATACCATTAAAATAACAACTTTCAAAGCTCGCCTGCAAGCCCGAGGTGCGGGTAGGTGAATGGACAAGGGTCTCACATGTGACACGCACACACACGCATACACTCAAGGATAAAAAATTAAGAAAAATGGCAGCATGTCACCAACAGCAGGCCGCTTCAGGTTGTCTTCTTAATATTTTTTTTTTATTATTATTTATAAAGATTTTTTAATACCGATACGAAACACAAGTGCGTTTATCTTTCTCTAAAAGAAATAAAAATCATTAATTTACAAAACTTTTAGTTATAGAAAAATATCACAAAAACTGTCTCACTTAAATTTATTTATAAAAAGGAAAAGATTTTGACACGATTAATCTCGCTAACGGCCTTTCAGCTTGAACGGAAAATGCTTTCAGCACCAGCTGGTTTTAAATCTTCATCAAGGCAGCTGCCTGACTTAACAGGCTGTCACTGTTTGTTACTTCCAGCCTTGCAATTTTCAGTTTCAAAAATGAGGTTAAATCGAAGATATTGAATTGTAACGAATGAAAAATAATCTGGTTAGAAGACCAACGCTGGATCTTTTAGGCTAATGATTATTTGAAGTAAATCAGGGATGCAAAAGTTGTCACTTCAGTAAAAATTTTCAAGACTGTCACGAAAATAATTCGGAATAATTTTGAATCCGAAATTTCCTTTCCATCGATTTTGTTTTATATTCTTCGGAATTTATTACGAATTTTAAATTACGAAAAATTTTAATTTTGTTATTTTGACAGTGAAACTGCAGGCACATAAAAAAATTTTTAATTTCGATCCGGAAAAACTTAATCGGTTTTCTATATTGAATTCAATTTTATATTATAATTGTACAAAAATATTTTTAATTCAGAAGCACATGATAACTATTCCAAAGGAGAGTCGCCAGCAGTTTCATATATTCAACTTACACAGCAGAGCGGAACAGCTGTTTTCGCAAGCCGCTACACTTTCATCACCCGAACTCAACTGTATTTTTTTTTTATTAGCTCTTGTTAGAGGTGGCCTAATTGCATGTGCTGACACTGTCCATTTGCACCAAATTTATAATGAAAAAGAATACGAGAATTGTATCAAACCGATGTTGAAACGATTTTATCCATTTTCGTTTTCTAAAACAACCTACTGGGAATTGAAACATTTTTCGATTGAATTTTTTCCCAATAACGGGCTAGTTTATTCTATTATTATTTCTGGAAGTTGCCAGACTTTAATATCATTTAAATGCCCGTCTCCAGATTAACTGCAGTAGTCGATCTTTATGGTGAAGTTTTCGACCTGATATTTGCCCATTTCGGGAGCTATTTCGGGCGGTAACTTGATAAACGATGGTTGTAAAGTGCTACAACGTTAGGCAATTATCAACATGGTGGCTGATGTAGCTGCCCATTCTTTTATAGCGGCGCCAAATCTCTCGATTTTGGTGGTTAATGGATGTTGCCCAAACGTGAATTTAAGCAGTCAAAGAACTTCTCAGGCCAATGAAGTCTTGCCAAGCGTCCTTAATCTGTCACAAAATTAAAAATCCATTTAAAAAGGACACCAAAAAGTTGCCAGATTATTTATTTAGTCAATTATTTTAATAGATAACGTTATTTCGTCCTTCTGCTAAATCCATTGCCCTGGAGATCGGGGTATTAAAAATTTCAACCTATAAAAAATACATTCGCTTCAGAATAAACTAGCCAACAAAAATCAATAGTTGCAAATAAGTCAGTGGGTTGCCAGTTTAGCAGTTTTCCCCCCAGACTGTGGCTTTTTCTATTACAAATAGGGACATATTATTTGCAATAAAGAAATTTTGTAGAAATTATTGCCCAAACGTTCGCATTCGTGCTGAATTTATTTATTAATTATTATAAAATTTTTTGTATATTTTTTTTTTGAAGAAAAATAGTTTAGCAACGCTGTTTTCAAAATGGTAATACAAAATACAGGGTATTTTTTAAAGGTGTATAGAACTTTAACTGAAATAATATCAAACAAAGATGAATTTTTGAAATTAATTTGAAATTTACTTTATTCCTGAAACCCCGATGTCGGCAGCCATTTAAAACAAAAACAATTTATAAAATTTTCTTCCGTTTTCAATGTTATTTATTCGATCGAGCTGTTAGTTATTATGTCTTTTGGTATATGGACTTAATGGATGGCTCCGATGTAGTTTAATCTGGATGTGCAACTTTTGAAGATTTCTTTCCGAAATGTGCGACCGTATATCGGCAACAAGATGGCGAATCTTGTCCTCCAAATTCTCAATTGTTTTGGTCTTATCGGTAGAGACTAGCGCAACCTCAGAAAATAGTCTACCCTCGTTAACTTGCACAATCTTGAAGGCTAATTTATGGATACGAAACGTGAATCTATGCGGTCACCAAACGTTTCTTTTAATAAATCAGTTGAGACACGAATTGTATGACTGGTAGCGCTGTCCTGCTCATAGTCCTGTTTGTTCAATTGACAAACGAAAAAGTCAGTAGTCATGGCTTTCTAGGGGCCACCATTGACCGTGACGTTCTGGTCATCATCTTTTTAAAGAAGTACGGGTCAATAACTCCACCAGGTCGTACAGCACAGCAAACCTGGACGCTGTGCAGTATTATCGTCACTGCGAATACTTTTATTTTTATTGTGTTTCTTTCGAACAACAGAAACAAAATGTTCACTATTTAAAAGCGTCATTTAGGCATCAGTAGATGC
Source organism: Linnaemya vulpina (assembly GCA_963675445.1). Lineage (NCBI taxonomy): Eukaryota > Metazoa > Arthropoda > Insecta > Diptera > Tachinidae > Linnaemya > Linnaemya vulpina. The sequence continues at coordinate 8,472,802 of OY776277.1, forward strand.
ATGTTGAAATGCCAAATCAATTTTGAAAGCTGGGAAAGCGCCCGCCATTTAAAAAAGTTCTGCCAACTTAAGTGTTTATAACTCAACAAAAAAAAAACATCCTATACAAATTTACCGATTTCTGTATCCTTGATTCAGGATTCTCTCCAGAAAATCAGAAAAACGTTAACAGCTGCAACACAGTTCGTCAACGGTTTTATATAGAGGAATGACATTGACGTGGGCCATTATTTTCCATATTTGATGGCTGCCTGTTTACATAGAAAATCACAGAGAAAAATCAAAAGAAAAAAAAAACTTTTCGAATCAGAAATCACACACAAGATATTGAACCTCATCACTAGAATTCCACTAGAGCTGGCAGCAGCGTTATCGTGATGATGAAAAAAAATTTAAATACAAAAAAATAAAACACTCAGAGATATTCTGAAAAGGCAGCAAATTTTAGCACTTCTACAGCACGCGTGTGTAAATAAAAGAATCCTTTTTTTCAACTGCTGGTGTGGGTGCGAGTGCCAACGACATTGACATGGTCCATTTTTCATATGAATTTTTTTGTTTTTTTTTTGCTTTGCTCTTTTGTAATTTTTTTCGTGCGAAAGTGCGTGTGTTGGTGTTGTCATTATTATTATTAAGCAGGATGAGTGTGTGGCAGACTTAAAATCGTTTGCATCTAAAGAAACAATAGCCGAGCATTTCATTAGTTTTTCATTTACTTTGAACTGTGATTTGTGCCACGATATCACTAGAATGCAGGCGTATGCACAACGTCAATAACACATCGGAGCCGCATGAGAAGTGAGACTCCACATGCTGCGAGTGGTAGCCAAAAGACATGCCACAACAAATGCGTTTTGCATGAGAGATTAACGGCTAAGCTTGTAGGTCGTAGATTTAAAAAAAAAACTTTGTAGGTGTGTGGGTATTTGTTTGTGTGTGTGTGTGTGTTTGTGTGATATCTCTCAAAAAATCTCTAGTACTGCCGCGTATAGAAAATTGAGAAAAATATTTTTCTTTCACTGTCGCATACAATCATACAGCACACATTGACAAGCAAAAATATGGCCTACTTTCAGGCGTATGCACAAACACTTTCTTTTAATTAATAATAATTGTTCAATAAAAAGTAACATTTTCCTAGTCTTTTAATTCTCATTCTTTTCGTATTCTTTTTTTTACGAAACAATTAAAACATCTTTTTACTGAAAATATCAGGCGCTTTACAGAAATTGTTTGCCTCGATTTTGAATTCGAAATTTCATTTCCCTCAATTTTTTTTACCTTCTTAAAAATTTTAAGGATATTTTTTAATTCCAACATATTTTAATTTTGTTATTTTTAAATTGCTCAGGACGTTCTCAGGTACACAACTATTAAGAGTAATTTTTGCGAAAATATTTATCCAACTTGATATTTTGCATTTGACTTAGATAAATTTGGATCAACTGCAAGTATTTTCCGGTTGTATCTTCTGGCCCTTTTATTATTTGCACAAGTCATGGGCTATTCTTGCCTTAACTTAAGAACATGTGCCATCACATTTCCCCCGGGGTTATTATATGTTATCATTCCTATTTGCTAAAACGTCTACTACAGGAGTTTTGCAAGGAAATGGCAAATAAAACCCATCAATTGATTATCAATCAACTACAAACATTAAATTCGCCAGTAAAGAAGCACACAAAAGCTTGCAATACCTTCAAGTGAAACTGACGTATCTTACAAAACAACAATATTGTAGGCACAACTTGCTGGCATCATTTGACGAGAGTAAAAAAAAATAATTCCAAAACTAGCACATACGACACTTTCACCCACAAGAGTTGTTCATACACTCATACATTCGTATTTACACAAATACACTTTTACAAACACTGTTTACGGCAGAGACGAGAGCATAAATTTTCTTAAAGTGTCATACCTCTTCTGCAGCGAAGAAACTTCTGATACACAACAATGAAATTTAAAAAGAAACGAAATGAAATGAAGTGAAGTGAAGAAAAAAAAAGGAAAGGAAAAGAAAAGAAAAGCTGTCCAACAGAAGTTGGTGACTGAAGGAGAACACTTTAAATAAAATCCACAAAAGATTCGGATTATTGTGCAGCTAAACGTTAATGGTATTAAAGCTGTCAACAGTTGAGTATCAAAAGCTTAACCATTTAAAAGGAAAACGTCAGCGCCAGGGAAAACAAATTTTCAATGAAATGAAAAATATCTACAAACAGTCTTATTTTAATAACTTCGATATCCGCACTTAAGATATTTAAAATAAATTGCATTTCTATCAATTGCGTTCGTAAAAAAATTATTAGGAAAAAAATCATTCTTCTATTTCAAGTAACCAAATAAATTATGTGCTGTCAAAAACTCCTTCAATTTACTGAGTGAAAATAAGGATATTCCAAAGCCGTGTAAGCGAAATCAACATTTTAATTTAAATAAAATAAAAAATTCAAATACTTAAAAAAAAAACTTAAGAGAAGAAACTCTGTTCACCTCCTCTCTCTTCTACAATTTTGGCAAAGACTCTCACTGCGACACCTTCAAATCTGCTAACTCTTCATAGAATAACAGCAGCACTTCTCATTCATTTATAGTCAACAACAGACTGATTAATGAAAGATAAATTCGAAAAATTATCTGTAGAATGTAATTCGAATAAAAATGAAATCAGATAAAATTATTATTCTTATGAAATCGGAATTCCAAAGCAGGCGTTGGAATCAAATTAAGGAGCAGAATTGCTAACAGCGATTTCTCTATGGGCACTTGCCAGTGTTGTTATTCGATTAGATATTATTCGAATATTCGAAATATCAATTTTTTTTTCAATGCAAAATAAAAAGTAAGTCAAACAGTTTTTAACGAAAATTAGAACAATTTATATTCGTCTTTTTATTTTCCAATTGATATTAAAAGAAAAATATAGTTCTAAAATTTTTCAGGAAAATTCATACATTTGAAAAAGGAAAACTCGAATTTTCGAAAAACTTATTTTAATTAAAATGAAGAATATTAACATGAAAAATTTTAACTGAACAAGAAATATTCGAATAAAAAAGTTTCGAATATTTGAACAACTCATTTTCGTTTTTGTTCGAATGAAAAAAAAAACAATTTAGAATAAAAGGAAAAAATCGTTGTAACCGTTTTTCAGGAAATTCGAACATTCGAGTTAGATATATATTTGAATAAGAAAAATTCGATTATTCGAATATCTTGTTTCAATTGAAATGAAGAATATTAAAATCAAGAATATTGAATTGACCAAGAAATATTCGAATGTTAGAACGATTTATTTTCGTTATTGTTCGAATGAAAAAAAAAAAAATAGAATAAAAGAAAAAAATAGTTGTAACAGTTTTTCATTAAAGTTATAATATTCGGGTAAGTTATACATACATTCGAAAATAGAAAATTCGAATATTCGAACAACTTTTCTTAATTGAAATGAAGTATATTAAAATCAAGAATACTGGATTGACCAAGAAATATTCGAATAAAAATATTTCGAATATAGGACAACTTATTTTCGTTTTTGTTCGAACGAAAAAATGTATTCAAATTTGGAATAAAAAAATTGTTTTAACAGTTTTTCATGAAAATTCGAACATTCGTATATTCAAAAAACTTATTTAAATTGAACTGAAGAGTATTGAATTGAACAAGAAATATTCGAATAAAAATTTTTCGATTATTAGAACAATTCAGTTTCGTTGTTGCTCGAATGAAAAAAATTTTCCAAATTAGAATAAAAGAAAAAAAATCGAATATAAATTCGAAAAAGGAAAATTCGAATATCCGAAATGAAATATATTAAAATCAAGAATATTGAATTGAAAACGATATATTTGAATATTTGAACAATTTTTTTTCGTTGTCCGAATGAAAAAATTTTTCTAATTTACAATAAAATAAAAAAAATATATATCTAACAGTTTTTCAACAAAATTAAAACATTCGAGTTAGATATACATTCGAATAAGAAAAATTCGAATGTTTGGAAATGTTGTTCAAATTGAAATGTAGAATATTAAAATGAAAAATATATAATTAAACAAGAAATATTCGAACAAAAAAGTTTCGAATATTAAAACAATTTATTTTCGTTTTTGTCCGAATAAAAAAAGTTATTCGAACAAAACAAAAAAATATTCGAACAACTTAAAAAATAATTCGAAGAGTTTTTGGTGAAGACGTGAGCTATAAGTATATTCGAAAAAAAGAGTTTCGAATATTAGAAGAATTTATTTTGGTTTTTTTTCGAATTTAGAAAAAAAAAAATTACAGGAATAAGGAAAGTTCTAATAATCAATTAATGTTTTCTTTTTTGGTTGAATGGTAAAAATTTTCCAATATAGAAGAGATATAAAACTCGAGCAGTTTTTAAATAATATTCGAATTACATACATATTCGAATAACAAATATTCGAACACGAATTATTCGTTAATTTAAGAAACTTTTTTATTACTTTTTTACGACAGAATGAACTTTTCCAATTTAGATGGAAAAACAATTCGAGAAAAGTTTTGGATGAATATTCGAATTATAAATATCTTCGAATAAAAAAGATTCGAATAATAGAACAACTTACTTGTTGTCATGATAAAAACTTCTTTTTAGAATAAGGAAATAGTAGGAATGACTTTTGACGAATATTCGAATTTTATATATATTCGAATAAGATGTATTCGAATACGAATTGGTCTCCTTTTTAGAATAAGGAAATAATACTAAGGGTTTTGACATATATTCGAAGATGTATTCGAATACAAACTAGTCTACGTATTTATTGTTTCAATCAGAAACACCTGCTAGGTTTCCGTATTCCCACAGTCGAATGAATAAAAATTGAAGCAGGTCCAGAAAATACATATCAAAACTACTGCGAATATTAGAAAAGAATGCTGCCACGAGTCTCTGCAACTACTTTGAAGCTAACAATTTATTATGAACAATTACTTAATAAAAGTTTTGAGAACAAATAATATATATCTTACATTTTGAACAGACCTCGCATAGTGAAAAACCCCCTGTTATATAATATATTTTTCCTTGCATATTTATTTCGAAAAAACCTTCAATTTTCCTCCTTCATTTCACACATCAACACTTCATTTATTTGAGTTGATTTCCTTTTTGTTTTCACTTCAAGCCAAATAAATAATAACAATTTGTTAAGAATTTAGCACAAACACGCATAAATACTCGCACATAAAGAAGCAATTAACATAAATAAATACTTAAGCATTCAAGATAATTATCCAAAGGAAATAACACATCAACGAACGCATCATGATGATCACAAACATCATCCTCGTCTGCAGTAGTAAGAAAATAGATATGAAATAGCAAACAAATACGACTGCTTTTGAATTCTTCCCAAGTAATAAAATCCAAATAAGCAAACGTTGTGCTTCGAAATAAAGATTTATAATCCTCATGTGCAAATATGTCTGGAAAAATGTGGTGGGGGTTGAGAAATCGGTAGACAGCAGGAGTTGGTGTACCACGTAAATATTAAAATTGTAACAGAAATAGAACAAAAAAAAAAAAAAAAGAAATAGGAGATACAAATTTAAAATTATAAAAAAAACTTAAAAAGTGAAGTGAAAACCCTCCGCTACAGGAGACTACGCCATACGAAATGCCAGGATGTTTTTAAAGGAGGAAGTAAATAAAAGTGCTGGCAAATTTTGTGGCCTATAATTTTTTTTATATGTGCCAACACTTCATTTATTTTCAGTAGATTTCTAAAAAAGTATTTCGTATTATAAAATTCGTTTCACATGGCTACAGGAGTACCTGCAATATATAAAAAAAAGATTTAATTATCTGCTGGTTAAAAAGTGGCTGCAGAAACCTGATTCCTAATTACCAGTTTTATTTACTTATTTAATTGTAAAGCCGACACTTGAGGTACACTCTTGTCAAATATTTGGCCAAAAAAACGTAACCACTAAATACATATCAAAAATATTTTCAATCAGATACAAGATACTTGAATAAAACGGCTTCAATCATAAACTAGAAAACGCTGCCATAATTGGAAAAATATTTAACTCATATAAGCTTTTTAATAAATATCTGAAATAATAAACTCTGGTTTGCGTAAATATTTGATGAGTGTGAACGCACCTTTTAGTGCAGCATAGAAGCACTGAGTAACTTTTTATCAAAAGCCTGCTGTTAATCAATAATTAACTATAAACCGAAAGTGTGTTTTAAATTCATTCAGATGATACGACCACATGATACGACCAAAAGGAATCAGGGTATCCAACTGGACAGTTTTACGCCTGAAATAAAATTTTTAGGGGCCTTGAAGGCCTTTGAAAAAAAAAACACATCAGTCATAGATGCCGAAAATGGCTGGTAAAAATGAAGAAGTTTTATTTCTCAATTGAAAACGATATATTTTGATAGTCTTCAGAAGTGAAAAAAATCATTTATTTTACATATTATTTTTTCAGACAAACCCTGCATCTCTATTACAAACGATGACTGTGATGGCAACATAAAAATCATCACTGATAATCCGATTTGTATGTCTCCCTGAAAACCACACAAATACGGCACCCACACATATGCAGTGAAGGGATTGTTTTTAACTTCCCACTAGGAAAATTTATAATTTAAAAAAATTGGTTTTACCCCGTTTTGAAAAAAAAAACGATTTCTCATCAGATCTACACGTTTTGAGGTTCTGGGAAGCTTCCCCGGCCAACTCTGAGAGGCCGTCACTATGGCTGAGCGTACATATGTGTGTAAGTGGATGTGTATATCTGTGTGTAAGTATGTGAACCGCTTATAACTTTTGAATGGTTGATTCGAATCGAAGAGCATTCCGGAACTTAGATTTCCTGTCAATTTGAACTGATTAGAATTGATAGATTTCAAGATATCCCGAAGAAACTTTTGGAAAAAAACCTTTTAAATAACCTTTTTGACCTCTTTTTTAAATTTGCTAAAAAAAAATATATTATGCATTAAAAATAACTCAACCTTCTTATATAAATATATATAAGGACATTTATGAGTATTTAAAAAAAATCATACGAAATAAACAATTCCTCTTTAGCAGTTACGACGTCTGGAAGTGTTGGTAATTATAATCACCAGTCGGCGAAAAATGGGTTAAAGTAGTGTATTATAAAACCCTTTAAAAGGCTTTATCGATGGACTCCATAATCAGATTGACATTTAAAAATCACGTCGATCACTATTTAAAATCGTGAGATATCGTAAACGAAAAAATTCAAAAAAGTTATTATTCTTTATAAACTCCGATTAGTGTTTTCGATTCTTTTACAATAATCGAAAAGTACATCGGTCATCGCTTATTACTTAAGAATCGCTTGATTTGAAAATTGGAATAATAAAGTTTTAGCCCGAAGAGCTCAAAAGTATAGAACAACACAAAAACCAGGTGCCTCGTTTCTGTAACTGATGCGAGAAGTTCTCACATCGAGTTGTCATGCTTTTTATTGCAGGGTTATCCATAGAATAATATATTTATTATTATAAAAGGCCAACGAAATTTGAAATGCATTAAGAAATATATTCTGACTCATCCAGTGTTTCACAGAGTCACGACAATTTTTTCGATGCCAGAAGTTCTAACTTCAGTTACAGAAACGAGCCACAGGTTACGATAACGTTGCGGTTAAAATTAGCGGGAAGTTACAGGAATGGACTTTACAGTCAATCGTTTGATATTCTGAAATTTCGTCATGCGACAGCCAATTTATTTCCTAACCTCAAATTTGTCAATCATACAGCAGAGAATTATCTAATTTATAACAGTTTAATAAAGCGAATTTCTATAAAAGAAATTATTTTAGAAGCTTTTTACGACTCCCAATTTTTAGAAGTTCCGGTTCATGCCCGGTGTTAAGGAATTTAAAATAGGAAAACATTTTTCTATTGAATTCCAATACTGGGTTGCGGCACGGACTTGCTTGTATATGGGCAGCATAAGTTGAAGTAAGTGAACCGGGACTTATTTATTTGACTTTAATTCTATATGATTTCTTAATGATTTTTTATAAAATTTTTAACTGTCTTCATTTCCATCTCTATTTTAGTTTATTTACTCCGCGAATTGCAAAGGCCCTGGAGACACAACAGTCACAAGGATGCAAAATATCATTTGAAAGGATACATTAAAAAACTTATTTATATTAAAGAAACTGAAATCGAAAAAAGGGAGAATGTTACAGTACTCGATTCCGATCAAAACTCGTATATAAACAGGGGCACAATTATCGCAGTCGATATCGCTCGAAATTTCAATACAATTCAAATTTCGATCGATATCGAATGCCGTAATTTGGCCCCTGTAACTGTTATTTAATAAGGAACATGCCCCAGCTCCTGCTTATTTTCCGTCGCAAGTGGGCTGCATTTTTAATTATAAGATAACTGTAGATAATTTAAGTTTTGTCTCTATAATGAATCTGAAAAAGTTTTATGCCCGCATCTGTTGTACACACTTTCATACATACAAACATAAAATCAAACGTAAACGTAAGAATATTGAAAAGACAAGGTGATCAGTGAGTTCTTGTTATGATTGATATTTGTTTTGGACTTCTCACCTATTATAAAGAAAGTCTTAAATAAATATCTTTAGTTATTGTAAGAAATGATGATCAGCATTAGCCCCAGTGAAATGCGCTAAAACACCTCAATTGATCACTTTGAATTTTTTAATAAGATTTTCGTAAAAAAGAATCAGCACATAATTAAAATAGAGAAGTATGAAATCAAATAGTTTCATTTTAGTCTAGACCTGCAAATTTTGTTTCAGTATTATAAAAAAGTTTCCATTATAAAACGTTTTTTGCTTTGAAATATAATGAAACATCATTTTATAATTCGGCTGACGATATGCATGCATGCCCGTGCATGTCCGAGCATGTCTCTGCACAACAATAATATCTAGCCAAATAACGCTGAGCTCTCTGCCATCATTTCCCACATTAAACTATGTTGCTTTAATGAAATCAATTTCCCACAGTTGCCTCAAAAGAAATCCTTTTCGCTTGTCCTTAAATTAAGAAAAGGAAAAAATACATGGACGCTTACTTGTATGTGGTGGACTGCAAAGAATAGAGTTGTTTTACGAGGGCGGCTGTTGAATTCAAGTTGGCTGGTTTTTATTCGGTTTTATAGACTTCATAGACGTTCAAGTAATTGGGCAAGTATCCTTTAAAAGTGTTAAATACAAACACGCACACACACATACATAAAAGCACTAATTTGACCGCACTTACACACACACAAACAATAAATTTGTAGGCCCGCACCAAAAAAAAATTATTTTTATTTAATTTTTTTATATATTCGCTCACGTTACTTTTCCTTTTTATAAGTTTGTTTTCTTCCTTTTATTTTTTATTATTATTATGCTGGTTTATTTTCTTCTTTTTTCTTTGCCTTTTTTCAATTCTTGACAGGTTTAGCACGGCTTAAATAAAAAATTGCTTTTTTGGGGCTAAAATATTTTTATAAATTTTTTCCTTATTTTTATATTCTTCGCTGGTTTTTATTTCGGGGCTTTTGTTTGTTTTATTTCATTTCCTTTCCTTTTATGTTTCGCTAAGATTTATTTATTCTTCATTCACAAATTGGAAAGCAGAGTGTAAATTTGTGTTACAAAGCCAAGCAAATAAGCATATTGTGGATTGGACAAGCGGTTAAGCGAATGGCTTTCGGAAATATCAAAATTGTAGAACAAATATTTTCTGTTTTCTTTATGCATTAAAAAACATTATTTTTGTGTTGTAAAAATATATTTCAATTTTTTTAAGGCTGCCTGAAAATATGCTTTAATTTTGGGTTTCTTTCATAAGCCTGCTGGTATGCTTTAGTTGCAAATGTTATGTTTTTGATTGTGCAAACACGTTAAGGCTGGCTCTTGTTCATGTCGAAATCGTCACCCACTTTTTAACACATTTTTTTTTTTTAAATTTAATAAAACTTTTGCTGAAAATTTATCTTCAATAAGACAACTTTTTTTTCTTTTCAAATCAAAATATTTTGTTTAATAACAGCAGTAGGAAAACTGATTTCCTTTCAAAATCCGTTTCCGCACGTTCTTACAAAACACGTCAACTTGGCCGAAAAGTCTACTTTCAACTAAACGTTTTTGCTCTGTTAAATTCTTGTCGGCACACAAGTTTTCTCATGTTGCTCACTCGCTCGCTCGCTCAATGACATCGTTTTCTACATTTACTTTTCGCCTTTACAGTACTAAGCTGTTTGTATGTGTGTGTGTGTGTGTGAGTGTGTGTATCCGTACTTGGATTTGTGTTGCCAAGAGAGTGCACTCATTTTACTGTCGATATACTTCTGCAACAAAATTTTCCACAAGTTGTTTTCGTTTTGCTGTGGTCCTCGTTAACTTGATTCTTTTTTCGGACGACCAGTTCGACTTTTAGTGTGCTGGTGTGTGTGTATGTGTGTGTGTGTCATGTTTATCCTTGGATTGGTATGATTCGATCGTTAACTGCTGTCGTTTCTTTGACAAGAGCCTGCAACTGTTTTGTATTGAATTCGCCGCAGTTTAAATTTTGAATTTTCTCTCTTCCGAGTTCTCTTATTTTATGTTGACTTTTTCAGCAGCATGTGGTGAACACAAGTTAATATGAATTTTCTTACTGGCATATCTTTTGAAGGATTCGGTGAATATTTTTGTGAGACAATTTTGTATGTTGGCTAAACAATTTTGCCCGAAAACATCGTGCAGCAAGTTTTTGGGAGACGACGACAATTTATTCTCAGTGCTTGTATGGAACAAAAATTAGGGCAAATTTTAAATTTGTATATTTAAAATGAAATATATTTAAGATTTTGTTAAGGACTAACAAAGAGTTGAGATCTCATAATATAAATTAACTTCACAGGAAATGATGTTTAATTGTAAAAAGACTTCAACAGCACAGGGATTTTTAGGCTTTTAATAAGTCCTTCAGATTCAGAATTTGGCGAATGCATGTTGGCTGTAGTATCGAAAACAAGACTACCAAGCCGTAGATCCCGAATTCGGCTCCGCATTCGGTCATGCATTTGATAACGAATTTTCTAAACCTCATTTAGTGCAGGATTGTGTTAATTATTGTCGGCGTGTCTCAATAAGGAAGGCATGGCACTAGTTGCTGAACTATAAGGACAGTGATTAACATCATCATATAATAAAAGAGCAGAAAACAGCACCCCCCATTGTCGTGCCTGTAACAAAAACATCATCGACGATGTAACAATTAAATTAGTTACCAAAATTGTCTCTCTTTTTGTCTGTCTTCATACGTCCTCTTAGCACAATCCCCCCTCTTTTAGTTTTGGCACAATACTCTGCTCAGGTAGGGGTCATCCCTTGCGTGCTGGTCCGTGACAAAATTCTATAAAAAAGTCACATACGATTTCATCTGTAAATCTGAAGTCTCAGAAACAGGCCATTTTAAAAACTTCTTGTGAGTGTAGCCCCGGTCCAGATTTTAATCTCAATTTTTGATAAACATTTAAGATATCCCGACAGATTTCATATAAATCACGTGGTCTTAAGAATTAAAAAATTCTACTCTGTGACAAGTCTATAAAGAATTTTGTTGTTTTAGACCGTGTTTCTCAGATGTGGATTAAGTTTAAACTTCGTTTAACCTCAAATGATATTCGGGCTTTTCCTGCCCGTATTATTTTTTAAATATTTAATTAGAGACCAACGTCCTAAACTTGTCTATAATTTTTTTTTTATAAAAAGAATTTTTTCACAGACTGATTAAACAAAATAAAAAAAAGACGACAAAATGTTATTTACAGATTAGCTGAACCTGGTTTAACCGAGATCTTAGCAAATCCAGAGCTATAGGCCGAGAATGATCTATTCGAATTTCAATTCGTTTCGTTTGTATTGTGGCGTATATTCGAATTCAAATCAAATGATTTCCATCCCGTATCAGATGAGTTGTTGAAAAAAAAAATATGGGCCTCAACGACAATCCCTATAACTTGCCCTTCATTTTAACCGCCAAGTTATCGTAACCTGTGCCTCGTTTCGGTAACTGAAGTGAGAACTTCTGGCATCGAAAAAATTGTCGTCACTCTGTAAAACACTGGATGAGTCAGAATATATTTCTTAATGCATTTAAAATTTCGTTGGCCTTTTATAATAAATGTATTATTCTATGGATAACCCTACAATAAAAGGCATGATAACTCCATGTGAGAACTTCTCACATCAGTTACAGAAACGAGGCACCTGGTTTTTGTGTTCTTTGCTTTTGAGCTCTTCGAACTAAAACACTATTAATTCACTTTTCAAATCCACCCATTCCCATGTGACAAGTCGTGATTGAAGTATTTTTTGTATTGCTATAAAAGAATTGAGAACTGATCAGATCAGATAGTATTTTCGAGTCTTAAAATAGATCACTTTTTTCGAATATTTTCGTTCACGTTGTATCAAGAACGGTTCAACCACTGTTGAATCGGTTTATGTTGACGGACGTGGTTTTTAAATGTCGAGACTACTCAATGAATTGAATAGATGGAGAAACCTAGAAGTTATTTTAAAAAGAACCAGTTTGAAAAATATATATTTTAAAAGTTTTTTTTTTTTTGATATCTTGAAGTCTACCGGTTCGAATCGGTTCAAATATAAGTTCAGCAACGCTCTTCAAAGCGCTACATCTTTAAGATTTACAAACGCGTCGTACACTTACGCATATACACACATGAACACGCATATCTACAGTTACATTGACAAGGTCTCAGTGTTAAGCAGGGAAGGACCACAAAACGTGGAGATCTGAGAATTCAATTTTTTCCCAAAACGAGATGAAATAATTAATTTCACGATTTTTTTTTTCAATATTCAATTTTCTTAGCGGAAATTCATTAATTTTATATCTGATTTATAAATAAAAATCAAGAAATAATTTTTGGGTTCTGATGTTTTTTATTTTAATTTTAAATTTTCCAAGCGGATATTTAAAAATAAAGTTAACGGCTTTTATTTTCTAATTTATAAATAAAAATCAAGATATAATTATTATATTTTCTGAAGAACAATTACAAATCAATTATTTACTCCTGAGGTATAAAAATAACTCAGGAATTCATGGGGTTAAAATGCGATTTTTAAAATGGGTTCCTAATCAAAAGACAATAATGAAAGTTGTTAATCAAATAAATTAATAATTATATATTATTGTAGTAATTTTTTAGCTTTCAACTTTTTTATTTAAAAAAATTAAATTCTTAATAAAAAAATTATTTATATTTTATTATATTTATATTGAGCTTGAAGCCTTTTAAAAAAACAATAACTTTAAAAACTTTTATTTTATATTTTTCAATATTTCGATTTCTCTCTGGATACTTTTTTATAAAATAGTAATTAATTTGCTTTAATACCTAAATTTTGTGCCATATCACAGAAATCGATTCCGTTCGGTACAGGACTCGATACTTGTTTTCATTCCGCAGAAATCCAGAGTGAGAACAACTTTTTGGAATGTCAGCTAAATTCGTTTATATTAAAACTTATTGAATTGTAGAAAATTGTGTTTTCTTAAAGTCACACTTGGCCAATATTTGCACAAAAGAACTTAACCCCTCCTAAACACTTGAGAAAAGTATGTTGATTCGGAAACTTTGTTGATTAATGGCAGTTTTCTTTTCCAAAAAAAAAAGTAACACTCGTTCACTTATTTTCTAAATAGTGGCGTTTTCGAAAAGTTTTAAAAGAGAAATTATTTTCCAGGAGGAATGTTTGATCTATTTCTAATACCTTCCTTATTTTGATGTGGCAAAATGTTGCCGTTTTCTGTTAAAAAGTGTAAATAATGTTGCATTATTTTCTAGAAAAGAAGTGGACAGTTTCATGCATAACTTGTACGCCGTGTTATAGAATTCAATATAATTGGAAACAGTGAAATTGAAGATTTTCATTATTATTTAGTGGTTAAGCCTTTTTGGTCAAATATTTGTCCCAATGGGGCGCCGTGCCTGAAGCAACAGTCCAGTTTTTCACAACGAAATAATTTTTATTATTACAAACGTTTGTGGAAATTTAAAAATTTCATTCCGACAGACTCACTGAACTAAAAAATCCAAAGTTTTTTAAATACTCCTTTCGCATTAAAGCAAATAAATTGTAAAATAATTTTTATGCAAATTTTAATAGCTCGACATTTTGCTATTTATGTTTTAAATTATCATTAAATTTCTTTAGTTTTAAGGCAGTATTTTGAATGAATCTATAAAAATAGTCCTTCGATTAACACATTTCCAGCCTACACAATTTCTTATGGATGCTGCAGAATATTATTTTCTTATGACAATTCAGAGTTCAATATCGGCATTTAATTAGAAAACAATTGCAAGAAGTTTAAGTGCAACAAACAAGTCGTTCATTGAACTTTAAAATGTCTTAAATGTCAAATAATCGTGTACAAACAAACGCACTCAAGCAAGACTATTTCAACAATAAAGTATCGCTTTAAGTGTGTGTATGTGTGTGTTTGTGTGCGTTGTATTAAGGCAACGATGTTTGCACTCTTCACCCAAATACAACAGAACATTCTCCTTTAAGTGCAAAAATGTATTGAATGTCAAACTTTAATAAAATTATGTAGAACATTAAATGCAACCTTAAAAATTAATTCGCCTTGAAGTCTGTAAAGAAAATTTCAAATCAACAAAATTTTCTCTCTTTTAACTTTTAATCCCATTGGTGCTCTCTTAAGCAAAGCGAACCTAAAGCCTTTAGCAACATTTCGGACTGCATAAAAAGTGGTGAATTTATAGGAGAGCAAAATGTTGCTGAGCATTGTTGCATGTTGGGTGATTCTGGCGAATACTCATTCATTTTGGGAGTATAAAATTTCATTAAAGAAAATACAGTGAACTCGTGGCACAGCCAAGTTTGTACGAGTATTTTAAGGGTGGCACAAAACAGTATTTGTGTCATTCGCCAAACGATAGCGAAAGTGTAATGAACGCCCCAAAGGCATGAAATCTTTGTATACACAAACAAACAAACAAAATACGCTTTTGAATGAAACTAACAAGCGAAAAATAGGCAAAATTTCATTTGTAGCAGAGCAATTTTTTTTTTTGTAAAAATGAGCAGGAAAGTCTTTAACACAAGTTTTATAATTAAACTGGGCAGGGGAAAGATATAGAAAAAACCAATCAGATGCATCATGATTTACTTGAGGAAGTGGGAATTGTTGAAAAATTTTAATATTAAGAAAAACTATTTCATGACAACGATGCACGTCACTTGACTTTAACTAAACCAAAAATGTCCCACGTAGTTGTTGTACCCCCTCAACCACTCATATTTACCGAAGAGAGGAAGGAGGTGGAAAATGTATATAAAAATCAAAAACCAAAAGAAACACGTTAAAAATAATGGCACACGCCAGCAAAAATATGAAATGTCAAAACATTAAAGACTTAATCTTCCTTAAAATATTAAAAAAAACACACACACACACTCATACACATACACAGCTGTCCCAGAATACCCTCAACAATACAAAACCATGATGTGGAATTGGTCCCTACAGCGGACACAACTACAATGAATTTCAAAAAAAAAAATCTTTAAAAAAACAACACAAAAATATCACTTTCAGAAAGAAAAAAAAGAGGGGCAACAAAAAGTAATTTACCGACGGAAAAGTCTGCTTGTTAAATTCGCAATATAAAAGAAAAAAAAGTTATGTGACCGTCATGTAGCAGCAACCTGCATAAATATTTTTGGAGCCAAAGCAGCAGCAGCAGCTGTAACAGCAGCAGCAGCAGCAGCAGCAACACAACAAATTGAAAGAAGAAAATTAATTGAAATTTCTCGTTGGGATTATAAAAGCAGACAGTGGGTGAAGTTATTTAGTGTAACGAATTATTTTAAATGTTAATTTGTCTTCTTCGTTTAAAGCTCTTTTACAAAAAAAAAAAAAAAAAAAAAAAACCATTTTCTTTTTAATTAAATGATATAAAGAAAACTCTAAATAATAAAGTCTGGTCTGCTTCACTACAACTGGCGAGTCGGCTAAGGGCTGCCCTGTCGGCTTTTGCAAGTGTAGCATTTTTACTAAAAACGAAAATAAACAAAATAGTGGTGGTCTGCTTCTTTTTAACTAAAAATTTTTTTTAACGTGCCAAAAGCCATAAAAAGCATTATGGGCTGCAGCCCATGTTTTCCATAATTGTAAATTTGTAATCTATAGAAATGATTAGCGTGGCAAAAAGTAATAAAATTCTCACCCAGTCAAAAGAAGACATCAAACAGTTAACACCAACAACAACGAAATAAATTTAAGAATTAAGAAGAAAAAAATTCTATTGAAACAAATTTATTTGTGGCATAAAGAACGACGTAATAGGGAGTTACTTCGAAGGCCACTTAATCCTCTTTTCTGCCACTTTTTTTTTAACTTCCATATTCCAATTTCTTTGCTCTCCTTTAAATTTTCATTTGTATTTCCGTCGTTTTCAATACGAGTTTTTAACCAAAATTGTATATAAAATTTTTCAAACAGTTTATAAAAAGATTATTTCATGTTAGTTTGATGACAAGTTTGATATACATTTTCCAGGGCTGGATAACCACAAAAATGTAATAGGTTATTTTTATAGAGTGATACAAGTTTAAATCATAATAAAACATAGAAATATATTTTTGATATCAATGAAACGGTCTTTATTGGATACAAAATTTTATGACATTAATGTTTCAATATGATTTCGGTCATGTGGCCGCCAAGGCTGGCGCGTACAAGGCGCAATCTGGAACACCAATTTTCACAAACAGTAACATTCTGACCATCGGCCAATGAATCCGCCAGCCCATAAGGCGCACCAAATAGTAATTTTCTGTGGTTGTAATACCGTGTTCAGACATGCCCCTTAATTGCGCAATTAAGGCATTTTTCGCAATTAAGGCCTTAATTGAACACAATTTATCATACAATAAGTCAATTAGTAAATTGAGCAATTAGTAGTTAATAGTCTCACTAATTGCATAAAACTCGAATTGCAACCCTGACCGTAAGTGTGTTTATTAAGAACTGTGTTCAGTGAGCAGAAAAGTTTCCTATAAGGGCGAGCTCCATATTTCTTTTATATGCAAGTCAAATTTCTTTTAAACTAAAATTTGCTTCCATTTTTAAAATTTACAAACACGAATATTCTCGAAACAAATAAAAACCATGTTGTTATCAGCTGTCAAATGACAATTGAGTCAGCTAAATTGAGTATGTGTGAATACTAGATTTAATTGCACAATTAAAATGAAATTAACTCAATTAAAAATGCATGTCTGAACTTAATATAATTGTGTTTCGACAAAAGCTTGTGGATTCTCCTCACTCCAAATGCGACAATTCTGTTTAGTTACGTACCCATTCAACCAAAAATGGACTTCATCGGAAAATAAAAATTTGAATGGAAGAAGTGCACGATAAGTTGGACGAACAGAACCATTATTTTGATTAAAAATTTCCACAATTTGCACGCGTTGCTCTGGCGTAAGTCAATACATAGTAAAATGTGAAAGCAAACTAAACAAAAAGCAACTATCAGCTGTTAAATGGGCGGTCAAATAAAGCAGTGATGCCAACTCAAAGTTGTATCACTCTATAAAAACACCATAATGAAATGTCATTATGGATCGACTTACACCAGAGCAACGCGTGCAAATTGTGGACATTTTTAATCAAAATAATGGTTCTGTTCGTCAAACTTATCGTGCACTTCGTCCAGCCAAACTTTTATTATCTGATGAAGCCCATTTTTGGTTGAATGGGTACGTAAATAAACAGAATTGTCGCATTTGGAGTGAGGAGAATCCACAAGCCAATAAAGCTTTTAAAGCGCTTTTATATCAGATAGTAAATGATATTATCTAACATAACGCTCACACGATAGAGTTGCACGATTACCGATACAGCAAAATTTTGTTAACCACGCAATTGTATCTACATAGAATCCATGTAAACTTCAGATATGTATATATATATATATATATATATATATATATATATGTATATGTACTTAAGGACGTGGCTTCATATGTACAATTGCATGTATGTCCAGATGTGTTTGTGTATTTATAGCAACTACATATAAAGTTTATATAATTTAATGGTTACATATCAAAGAAATGTATGTGTACAGTCTATTATAAA
Organism: Linnaemya vulpina; assembly: GCA_963675445.1. Lineage (NCBI taxonomy): Eukaryota > Metazoa > Arthropoda > Insecta > Diptera > Tachinidae > Linnaemya > Linnaemya vulpina. The sequence goes on from OY776277.1 coordinate 8,491,006, forward strand.
AAAAAATTAATTATAAGAAACTCACACACAGACATGTATTACCATGAGCGATTAAACCAATTATTGGGGAAGCACCTACTGAAAGCATCTGATAATCAGATGATAATCTAAGATATTTTCATTCAAGATTGCAAAGCCATTTAATGCAATACAACAACATATTAAAAACACTAAAGGAAATATGTTCTACTCGCATACTTCTGTGCATAAATACTTGGTAATAAATTTGCTTTATCTTTAGCTCTCTTATATATTTCCTTTTCCACAATTCTATAACAATTTAAAATATTATAGCGCAGCGGAACCCACACTCACTCGTATTTATATACCCCAAAAGCACCCCTACATTATAAAAAGCTTACTGCCAAACAACAATACTTTCAATAAGTTAATATCGGTTTCAAGCTTTCACTCTCAGACAAGAGCATCACAAGCAAATACAGCTTTATACTTAAAAAAATAACTATCTGGCTTATCTCTCTCTCATGCTTGAGATTTGCGATTCTTCTTTCAGCTAAATTTTTGGTAGAATATCTTCAGATGACGATAGATACATATTTTGTTACATACATACATACGTGCATATATATTTATAGCGAAAAACATATAACCAATTTGGGTGCAAATAAAATCTGCTACCTCGTGCCATACAATAACACTTGCAGAAATTTATATTCACTAATGACTGATATTGAAGCATTCATATGTGCATATATACAATTATAAACTAGGAATTTCGGCAATAAATTAAACGAATCTATATATGTAAGTATGTATGTACATACATACAAACATTTGTATGCAAAGTTAGACAGACGTGAGTCTATATATGATATTAATTCCTATATGTAAAGGCATATGTCCGTTTGCATGTAAATTTGTATCCGAATGTAAGTGCAAAAACAGTTAAACATAAACACATATACGTATAAGTATGTATGTGTATCAACATACGCCCAACGGCAAGACTCAGAACGTCTTACTTCAGGCCACATTGAAGGTCTTCGTAAACATATTTCTTATTCAATTATCTTTCTAATGTAACTTCGTGCAAAAAATACGACAACCATTCCATCTTCGCATTTGTTAAAAGGGTAAAGAGAAGGAGTAAAATTTTTTATTTTGTTTAGTTAATATCCAGGCCTTCTGAAAACCATTCATTTAAAGGCCTTCTAATAGCATTTAACAAAGATGTCGGAGTGCAAGGCCTTGTTCGCAATGGCGTGTGTAAGAAGAGGTATAATTGTGGAGAGGAACGGGAAGGCCTGGTACATACAAACAGGCCTTCTAGAAGGCTTCCCTACTCCGTCCTTTTCCCGCTGGGCGTTTGTGCGAATGTAAATATATACACATAATTCACATTCCTCTTTTTATAGTTTTTTTTCTTTCTTCTCAATGTTCAAAAAAAATTAAAAAAAAATATATAAGAAACAAAGTTGCACACATACCTACACCCACTGCGCATCCATTTGTACGAAAGTAGTCACAAGCTTCGTTATGGACATGTCAATGCATAGAATATATCATGACTGTGTTGTTAGGAAAATTATGAGCGGTTAAAAATAAGTGACACCCAAACAACAAATACTGCGAAAAACTAAACTTTTTAGATAAATAAAACGGCAGTGATTCTTTACTGTTGGTCACACAGCTTTCGCTCTCATGTTACCGCGTCCATAAATAAAGTTCATGAGTTAATAATTTAATAATCCACAAGCCAAAGATAAAAGCACATTCTCATATTTCAGAAACCGTGACCAATGAATGAGCATATATAAATATTAATACATCTTAAGCCGTAACAATAAAATAACTTCCCTAGGCTATTAGGGTTGGTGTTTCTACTTTAAATATTTAAGTCAAAAACACTTTTAAAGCTTTCGCTTCTGCTGCGCTTCTAACTTAGATATTTAGCAAAATTGTCTCTCTTATCTGGCTCTTTCGATTGAGTTTCAGCTTTTAGTATTTAGCAAAATTTTGGCAACTTACAATTCTTCTAATTCAAATTGCGATATATACATATGTATATAATATGGGCATATACACCTTTCTGTACATACATGAGCATACAAGTATTTATAGGGACGACCGTTAATACTTATTTATATATATGTATATATATATATATATATATATATATATATATACATGTATATGTATATATGTATATGTATATATATATATATATATATACATATATATATACATATATATATATATATATATATATATATATATATATATACATATATATATATATATATATATATATATACATATATATATATATATATATATATATATACATATATATATATATATATACATATATATATACATTTATATATATATATATATATATATATATACATATATATATATATATATATATATATATACATATATATATATATATATATATATATATATATATGTATTTATACATACATATATATACATATATATGTGTATATATATGTGTATATATATATATATATATATATATATATATACATATATATATATATATATATATATATATATATATATATACATATATTTATATACAAGTTTGTATAATATTCCTTGAGGCATATATGTACATATGTATGTATATACCTACAACCGACGTTCATATTCAATTGTGCAATTAAAACTCACTTTTAAGAATACATATTTATTATTTAATATGTACATACACACATACATATATATGTACATATGTATATTCTACAATATGTACATATCTACATATGTACATATGTACATTCACAAGATATAATGAAAATGAATATAAATATGTAGTTGTGTGTGTTCATACGTGTATCTATATATACATACATATATACATATGTACGTACATACAAACATATGATGTGCAAAACCAGATACACATCTGTACATACATACATACACACTTATTTCTGTACGTACAAACAAACATACTTTCATACAAATGTATGCCTGGAAGTATCTTCCAAATAATATTGCGCCCATTGGGTTAGTTACAAAAACAAAACTACCAAAGTAAAACAAAAAAAAACTAACCACCCATATAAATACTTGTAGGCGCTTGTACGGATGGATGTGCGATCGTATTTAGTCAAACATCATGCAAAGATATTCTTATTTTCAAATTACATTCATACAAACATTCATACAAACAAACATACATACACACATACATATCATTGCAGGTTACAGTGTATGCAAAATAAATCTTGTTTTTTCTTACCTCTTGCTATTTATGAAACTTTTGAAGAAACGGGGTGGTCACCAAACACTTATAGCGCGCACATTTGTACGGATGTATGTGCATGCTTCGTTGTGGACATGGCCATGCATAGAACCATGTCTCCGTGTTGGTACCAAATATGTAGATACATATTTTCGCGACGATTAGCGGCTAAGCACGAAGAACGCGAGTACGAATCGTTAATTATGGATACATACATTCATATTCTCAAATAAATAGTTAATTAAACACTTCAAACACTAAAATTGTCACTAAATAATAGTCTTTTGCAATTTAAAATAGTTTTCCAATTATTAACACTTTTCTATTTAATTATATATAAGTATATAATCATATACATATGTACATACATATGTATGTATGTATGTAGTACATAGTACTTATGTATGTATGCATCTCTAAACACTTAACTTGATCGCGCACCCGTTTTACCACGACCGATGAATCCAATTAACGCGAGAAGACTAAAAACACTTGTCAATCAGGAGATAATCTTTGAGGAATTTGGTTGGAAAATTGCACAGAAATGCATAAAAACACCAAAGAATTTGCCAAATTAATCATAACTCTCTTTAACGTCAAGCACGGTTAGCTAATTCAGGGTTGGACAGTTCTGTATTATACTGATTGTATTCATTGCAAAATCTATTGGTATTAAAATGTGCTGTTATTAAATTTGTTATATAGAACATTGTTGTAATTATTATTATTATTATTATTATTATTATTATTATTATTATTATTATTATTATTATTATTATTATTATTATTATTATTATTATTATTATTACTATTATTATAGTTATATTAATATATAATTATTGTTATTATTATTAGTATGATTTTTATTATTAATATTATAAGTTTTATATTGAAATTATGCACTATTAACAAAGTTGCAATAAACTTAAAATACATTACGTCACTATTGGCTAATAATTCTAAGAAGTTCAATTATATAAGAGTTCTTATCCAACTATCATATCACTTCAGCTGCATGGCGGCCTATTTTAAATAAGTATATTACGAGGTATTACGTAGTTCTTGAGCAATTTATTGCTGTGAAACTATAATGCGAGGGGAAATTGTTAAGAAAACAGAAGAAAAACAAATATAGCTTAATGTAGAACTCCTCACGTTGCTGGCGAATTGGAGCTACAGTAGCGATATCCTAACCCGTTTGTAACTAACAAAGCAATTATAATTATAAAAAATTATATTAATTAATAACAATATAAAATTATGCCTGCACTAGAATTGTATATAATCTTTCACCTGATATATATTACCTTGTTTTCTTAACCGTATATGGATGTAGTAATAATATCCATATAGTCCTTTTATACCTTCAATATGTCTCTAAATAAAAATTTCATTTGCAGTAATGCAGAATATATAATATAATATGAATTTCAGATATTGATATCACCTCTTATATATTCTCCTATATATGTATGCATAGCTATCAGGGTGAATCGTTCATATACATATATAATTTATGCCTCGATAACTTGGCATCGTTAGTTGGGATGACAGTTTTTTCTTGCGAGGCCACTTCATATGATATTCCAACATGTCTTAAAGATTCCAATTAAAAATTTCAATTTTCCATGTCTGGCCGGCATATTATATAATAGTGATACATCTAACGGGATTTATTCATATGTAGTTTAAGTGACAGGGTGCCCAAATAATAACAATATTAATATATGTGTGTATGTTTTATACACTTTGTATTTAACAGGTGATCTGCTGAAGGGTGATATTGAAATTTGCTATGAAACTGTGCTGTCGTTGAACAATCTGTATGTATTTAGTGAAAATTTAGTTTATTCAATTAATACATGTCACTTCAACCACTTAATAATGAACACAACGACTAACGAATGATAATATGGTCTTACTGAAAATATCTACATATCCAATAGAAAATATTTCGGAAAAAATTAAGTTACTTGAAAAAGTTATTCTCTAACGTAAACAGTTCATATATATATATATATATATATATATATATATATCAATCAGGCTTTTACCTCAGATAAAATATTTTCTATTATATGTATGTATTTGTAAAGTTATAAAAAGATTCATCTGTAAATATTCCACACATTTTTCTGCATATACCACCTTTTAAAATTTTCCCCTTTCAATTTGTAGAGAACCTCTTTTTGTATCCCTATTTGTAAATGGTCAAGGGTAATATTGTTTGCTACCCCTGCCATAACTGTGATTCTAATAAATGTTAGTTTCTTAGGAATTTCTCTATAAAAGCTCAATTTTCTTAGTTCTCTTCTCTCTTTTGTTACAAAAGCAAGTAGCTCAATACAGTGAAGTTCGCTTATAGCGAACTCTGTTGAAATTATTTCAAAGTCTCAACGCTATTGTTACTACATATTTTTATAAAAAAAAGTCTTCTGTTATAGTCAACTCACTCATAATGGATGCTCATTTTTAACGAAATACTGTTTATGGTACAGCGAAGTTTTATATGTGCACGTTAATGCCAAGACTAATAATTAATATCGCAGTAGCAGTTCATAACATAGCAGTCAGTACAAATTTTATTCTATATATATTTATAAAATAAATATGCTGTATCTTGGTTTTATTGTGCTTGTCAACACGTTCATTAATATAACGAACTTAATATGCAAATTTTATGCAGTTCGCCTTACCAGAGTTTCACTGTTGATTTGTCTCTCCATCAACTGTTTAGAAATAGAGCGCATTTGTTCTTGCCTTAATGGGCATTAGCACAGATTTTATTCCCACTTGGGTTGGTAAGAGGTGCGCTAGAAGAGAAACAAATCATTATTATTGTGCAAGAGCAGTATAGCATCTCCGGGTTAAACGGCTTATCCGCTTCCACAAGAAACGGTAAATCTCATACACAGTTAATTTGTTGTTGTATGTTTCAGAAGTTAATGTTTTTGTGCCTACAGCTACAACGGTAGTTGTGTAGCCTGTAGCTACGATGGTTTCAATATTATCGTGCTCATATTAAAGTGTGTGCAATGTCGGCTTGTTGTGGTCGGTAGCCTGCTGTCTTCTAAGTGCTTAGATTACTTAGAACCTATTCTATAGAGTATTTAATATAGAGAAAACATTTAATACTTATAAGAAGTAGAGAGAAAGAGAAATAGACTGGAAGAAGAACTTTTGCGCATGATTAAGAAACAAAGTCAGTTCAGGGCATTGTTGGGTTATCGAAGTGCACAAATAATCCCTGTTTAAATAGAGTACCTGTTTTCTGGACTAAATCTTGTATTAGACGTGACTTATACCTATTAAAATAGTAGTAACGCCGTAATCTAAAGCCAAAATGCACTCAATTTCTATGGTTGTAGTTATGTCAAGTATAATTGAAGCTGTCCGAAAAAAAACTCTGTCTGTACTTATGGAGCCCCAAGTTAAATCTGTGAGTTTATTTGTTTGAGTTATATTTCGCTTGTTAAACATGCCTTTTATAGTGTTGTATTCATAGTCTGAATAATTTTTATAATAAATTCACATTAATTAATAGATAATTATGCTCAACCATGGCATTTATTGTGTAACGCCTTATTAGAGGATCATATTGTTAAGCAGTAAATATGTACGTAATGAAGGCTCTCATATATAGTTAAAATTTATAGATTTCTCTTAAAAAATTTCTGTCAAATAAGTTCCTGGTTTTTGTTCTATTCTAAGCTTTTGAGCTCTTCGAACTTAAACGCTATTATTTTTACTTTCAAATCAACTGACTCCCACATGATAAGCGATGACTGATGTAGTTTTCTTCAGGCCTATAAAAGGATCGGGAACACGAAATGATCGGCTATATAAATTCGGAGCTTTAAGAACAAATCATATATTTCTTTCACGATATATCACGAACGAATCGACCGATTTTGATCTCATTTACAATGGCCGACTTGGGTTTTTAGTCTGGTACTAGAATCGATCGGTAAGGCCGTTTTAAAGTTATTATACAAAAAACATTTAAAAAAAATTTTGTTTTTTAAGTCTAATATTCAATTTTTTTAAGTTCTCCAGCTAAAATCGGTTCACAGGATTCACAGTAAATCAAAGTTCAGTAGGACCCTTTAGAACGCTGTCAGTTCGGTTGTAATCGGCCAAGCCGTTCCAAAGTTACAAGCGTGTCAAATACTTACACACATAGACACAAACACACACACACACGTACAGACAGACATAGTGGCTGGTTCTCAGAATTAGTCATGGAGTTCTTTTATAACCATAAATATATAGATAAGCTGAGATCAACTGATTTTTTCAAAACGGAGTAAAACCAATAGATTCTAAATTTTTAAAAATTTTTAAATTGCTTAGCGGGAAGCTAAAACATTTTGTTTTAATGTTACGTATTTGTCACATTAAAAAAACTAGCAACTATAAAATTATATTATAATTTCTTAATTTGTTTTGGCAAATAAAATTGTTGAAAATAATTGTATTGCAAAAAGAAGTTATACAAAATTTTATTCTTACCATTGCGATTTACGTTACTATTGTTCGGTATGATGGTACTAAAGACGATCATTGTTAGAGATGAGCATGTTGTGAAATATTCGTGTCACGCAGGAGAACACGTGATTCAAATATATAATGCCGTGCGCCATATTTCAATTGAATTTTCATGCACTGAAAACAGTACCTCATGTCAAGCGTGCCTTTCAATTTCAACCTAATATTATAAAAAAAATATTTACCTACAATCGGCATACAAATCAATCAAACAATTTTCGATTTGTCATATTATTTACATACATAGAATCGAAATAGAACAACAAAAAAATATGTTACTTTAACGAATTATATAGTTAAAATATTGTTGTATAGTTTACTAAAATGTTAGCTGAAATTTCCAATATATCAATATATCAATAGGATGAATTTGTAATTGCAAATATAATTGACATATTGCGTTTATTTGCTTGTTGAATAGGACAAGAACTTTCGTAATTTAAAAACGAAGATTTATGTCTGTTGTCTTATACAAATATTATTTTTATCAGTGTACTATTGACGTTGACTTAATGCAATATTTTGGTGATCCGAAAACTTTATGTAAACCGATCACTTAATATATAAGAGAAACACTGTCAAAAGTTATCGAAAATTGCTTTAGTTTCATTTTAATAAAAAATGTCAATATATTCTCACAACAAAAGCCCATGCCGTAATACATTTAATTATTATTATAATTATTAATCATAATTGCACTAATTAAATTTCATTAATTGCATTGCGTTATGCATTAATTTGTGAAATTAAAAAGCTTAACAACAACTTTTACACACCCTGTTTTATGTATGATAATCTTAGAAAACTTAAAAAACCCTTTAACTCAGTGTATCCTCTTATTAATTTAAAACGTACTCAACTTAAACGTCTCTAGTATCATTTAGTACTTTTGGTCCCGTTAAGTGTCCACCTTTTGTCTCAAGCCTCTGCTAAAAATCACTCTCACCAGTTTGTTCAGTTTGTTGCGGGAGTTTCTTTGAAGTGGTTGGCTTGTCTTATACGTGGCAGAAAGTGTTGTGTTTTGCATAATATAAAAAAAGTGTGTGTGTGTGTGTGTGTGTGATGTGAAATAAAGTTTATATATAAGAAGAAAATCCAGTTCAGTTTCATTCAAAAGGCAAGTTAATTAATTTATAATGTTTTTCTTTTAGTTTTTGTGTGTTTAATTAATAATTTTCCAAAGGAATATAATTCTTATGTACAAGTGCATTTTCAGTTATCTGCGTATACATACAAAAAGATAATCAAATACAAGAGAGCACTGCTGAATTGAGAGCATCTTTTGTTTATCTACATTTCACGGTAGATTGTTCTCTGCACTTGTTGTGCTGACTAAATGCAAAAGCTTTCAATGGCATGTGCAAAGTACTTGGAAAGCTTACAGTTTCAACTGCTGAAAGCTGTTTATAGAGGAATGCAAAGTTTCATTGGTTTATAAGGTAGCCAAATGGTGTGAAAGTGTGCTATACTTTGATATTTTGATCTTAACTCAAGGGAGAACTTTTATCTGAAGAAAGTAGCTTAATTGATGTTATTTATACAGTGAGTTAACAGGTATAAAAAAAGATGGATTGTCCATTCAGATGCTTTTTTTTGGGAAATGCTTTTGTAAACCGTTTAAGACGAAGAACTTGGTTGCAAAATTGGAAATTTTACGTATGAAAATTTTTCGAGTATTGGGATAAGGTAAAGAGCTTTCAATATATTATTTAATGTATTAATACCAAGATACTAAATATGAATATTTATTTTTTGCAGCTCCACACAGAGATTGATAATCAAATACAAGCAAAAAGAGAAACGCTTTAAATGTTTAAAAGAATTAATTGTTTGAATTAATAGAAATAATTGCTGCAAAAACTGTGTCTACCTCAAAGCTCCCCATCTACTGCAACCAAATTAATATAGTGGCAGCGATTCCCAAACTCGGCAGGATCACTTATATCAAAAATACGTTATAAAAAGACACGAAGGTGCTTCGAATGAATATATTTCTATATCCGATCTTGCAAAGCGGGCAATGGACAAGTTCCCTCTCAGTATTAAAGTATATAAGATGATTCAAAGGAATTTTTGCACAGCAACAATAACGATATGTAGATTAGAATTTCACTATTGAGTTATGACAGTATTGCAAAATCTTAACGGATTAATTAAATAGCAAATTAATAGTCTATGAGAATTGTGTGAATATTTTTAAAGTGCAACAAAATATACTCTCAATAGTTGAGAAAATGTGATCACCAACGAAATGCAATATTGCTGGGACTCACATTGAGCAATTTTAGAAAAACATATATTCAGAATATTCGTATCTGAACCACTAATTTCTTTGCTCTACTATTAATTAATCTCTCTAAAGTATTTGATTGTCTTTTAATATATTTTAATTAGATAATTTTATACCAAAAATTTTATTCCATATTTTTATACAAAATCTTTTAAATGTCTCTTTCTTTTCTAAATCACAGTGGAAAATAATATAAAGTGTGTTAAGCTGTTCAAGCTTCTGGTGCAAATAATATATGAAATGAGGAGATGAAGATCAACAAATCGGCGCTGCGAGAACAACTAAAGGAAAGCAGGTAAATTTTTACAAGTATTTCTTTTAATATAAATTTTATTTATATATATTATATATATGTATATTATATAAAAAAAATTTCTTTGAGTTAATTTTTACTTGAAACGAAAAATGTTATGTGAAAGTAAAATGATAAATTGGTATCCATTCAACCAAAAGTGGACTTCATTGGAAAATAAAATTTTGAATGTAGGATGAGTTTAACGAATAGAACGATTATTTTGATTGAAAATATAAAAAATTTTCATGCGTTGCTCTGGTGTATGTCGTTTCATAATGAAATTTTCAAGAAAACTAAACAAAAAGCAATTATCAGCGGTTAAATGGGTGTTCAAATAAAGCCAACTCAACGTTGTGATACTCTAATAAAAGCACAATTTTTGCTGTTTGATATTACTTGACTATCATGTTCCAGCAGATATTAATTTGTTCGATTTATTTTATAAGAATTTGACCAGAACTTGTTGTTAATATTAATTTTCCCTTATTTACCTCTTTGAAGGTACCTTTTTGTCCCCCTCCTTACATGTTTCTGCAACTAATATTCATTATATTTAGATCTTGTGAAAAGCTTGTGATACTTTGTTTGGGAACACTATTAAGAATGGCTAAACATTTTACAATTTTAAACTTCTTATTAAAAGGATAACAATTTTTAATAGATTTTTATTTAGTACGAGAATACCTTCTCCTTTAATATATTTTGTAGTACAAATAAGTACGAAACTTCAGTTTTAAAACTGTGAATATCTAAGAGTTACTGATACACTTGTTTACATATTTTTGGTTTAGCTTCAATTTTATATTGATTTTCACTTCCACTTCTTGCAGTTCCAAAGGGTGCATGTAAACGATTTATTGCCTTTTTGCCTCTTGGCACCCCTTAACATTTAAAATCTCCTCATAGTGTTGCCATACACCAAACGATTAACCTTCGTGGGTATTTTCAAATGTCTAGGCAGTCACGTAACTCTTTTGTATTATTATTTTCAATATTTTATTTTATATGCAGTTCTATTATTTATCAACAAAACATTGTTTCAGGGCATATGCCATAACTTAAATCAAATTTCCATAAACCCTTTATTTTGTCCACAAAATCCAAATTAACATTAACAATATGTGTCTGCGCGTGTGTGTGTCTGTGTGTGGCTGCTAGTCTGCCTTCAAAATCCCGCAATAATCCTCTTACAAACGTGTATTAAAATGAGTCCTATAGGAAAATGAATCCGCTTGTGTAACAGCCCCGTATCATTGCAATTTGCAACATAAATTAACAATCGAAAACAAAGGCAACCAAGTGAAATTCACCCTCCAATAATCGCTGCGTTGCAAGTGACAATGACTGCTGACTCCGTTGTGTGCTACAATCGTTCTCTTGTTCCATTCACGTATTCGTTCAAACTGCATTTGATCTGTTTGCTGGAGATGTTTTGGCTCTTCCAGCATTTGTTCGTTTGTTTGTTTGTTGGTTTATCTGTGTGTTCTGTATAATCTTCTGAGACCACCACCAACAACAACAACAACAACTAACTGGCATTTGGCAACGTTTTAAGCAAAATAAATAATTTATGTTTTGACAAGAGTGATAAAAGCCAATAAATTTATTGATTGTCTCCTCTTTTTTGTTCATCGTTCTTAGCATGTGGTATTTGTTTTGATTTCCATCCATGTTTTATGCCATCTCTAATGTCCTTTTGTCAACATTATTACAGAGATTTTTATTTATTTTTATTATATACATATTTTTTGGGCATTTTTATCCTCCAACATTGTGTTGATTCCATTAAAAATCATGGGTGGCAAATTTTTGTAGTTTCGTTTTATTTTTACGCAACATATTTTGGGTTTTATTTGCACTAATACGATATTGTTAATATTATTATTATTATTGTTATTGTTATTGTCCTTGTTGCTATTACAGCCAGTTCGCTTGAGTGGCTGGCTGGCTGGCTGTGTGGTGAGTGGCATAATAAATTGTTTGTTTTGATGTTGATGTTTTTGCGGAACATAAAATATGAATTATTTTAGCCGGGAGCTTTTACTTTTGCAATTCTACTTTTATGCAGAATTTTCGTTTATCTCGGAGGCCAGTGTTTGATGAGGAATTGTAAAGAGAATAATTATTAAATATGCCATAAGTAACATGTAGTATGGCCCCTGGGCGTCATATGTCATTATCTCTTCTGGAAATTATTTAACATTTTTTTTACTTCTCTTCTAAAAAGTGGCAGTTTGGAGGAGTCTTAAAACAGAACTAAAATTTCTTGAGGAATGTTGAATTAATTTCTAATAAATTCTTTATTTGCAAATGACTTAATATTATCATTATCTATTAAAAAGTGCAAGAAATATTGAATTTTTTTAAAAAAGAACACAACATCAAATGATATAATATATTAATGAAAATATTTTTCTTAGTTATATCAAATTTTATGCATTAAAAAATCATAAAAAAATATATTCAGCATCTTTTTTTTTTTCCACAAAGAAATTTCTAAAGTTACGGCCACACTTGTCAAATATTTGCGCAAAAAAGTGTAACCACTATAAGCGAATGAAAAATATTTTGATTCCTTAACGCGTTTATTAACTGATAAGATTTTTTTTCCTAAAAAGGAATGCAACATTTCTTACACTTTTGAATAGAAAACGGTCACATCATGTCATTTGAAAATACAGAATTTATTAGAAATTATTTCAAGATGTCTTGTAATAAAATATTTCTAATTTAAAACTTCTCCTCCAAACTGCCAATTCTTAGAAAATAAGTGAAAATTTTTTTCATATTTTCCAGAAAAGAAAACGGCACATAACAGTGGCATGACATCCAATACTATTGGAAACTTTATAACTCAATAAAAAATTTTAGAATTTAAAGGGTTTTTCATTAGTATTTATTGGTTAGGTGTTTTGGTTTTTGTAAATATTTCACAAGTTTGAAATTTCCTCAAGAATAGCAGTGTTATTAATTAAAAAAGTGCAAGAAATGTAGCATTTTTTTAAAAAAGAACACAACATCAAATGATTTAATATATTAATGAAAATGTTTGAAATATTGTTCTTAGTTATATCAAATTTTAAGCATTAAAAAATCATAAAAAAATATATTCAGTAGCTTTTTTTCGACAAAGAAATTTCTAAATTTCACACTTGTCAAATGTTTGCGCAAAAGAGTGTAACCACTTTTAACTATAACTATAAATAAATAAACACTGGATTTCATACACAAAATCATACGAAGAATTTAACACAAACTGTTTGAGAATTACTAAGGCAAAAACACAGGCTTTACAGGTTTTAGAAAACGTAACAATATATAATAATATATAATAAAAATATGTATTAATTAATAATTTTACAGAGAAAAACCTCAATTGAATTATAATTTATTTTGCGTTATGCCCTCTAAATACTATAATTATTTTTCGAAGGAATATTAATTGTTTAGAAGTGGAAAAGTAAAATAGTGACATGTTTTTGCTTAAAAAAAGTCAATCTCCCGGTTTTTTAACAGCTGAAATTACAACTTTGAAAAATAAACTTGCCCAGTGTAAAAATGTTACCAGTGATTTGGCAACACTTTTTAATAACACGGACATTTTCAAATTTTCTTAAACCATAAAATTCAATTACAATAAAAAAAAACATGATCAACAAAAATAAAGGAGCTGTTAATTTAGTGGTGCACTTGTGACCCTTTAACGAAAATGGGTGTTGAATATGTTGCATTTTTATTTAATTGAGAACATAATTTCAAAAAAATGCTTTAAAGTTTTAATAAAACACTTATTTTTCAAATAAGAACTTAAGGACTTTTGAAAGGCAGTATAAATTATTATTAAGAAAAAAAAAGCGCTATAAGTGCATCACTGGGCAAAATATAACTCAGCAGTAATTTGGTAATGACGAGTTAAAATTCCTTTTTCTTTATAGAGAATTAAAAAAACTGTTAATAAAGTGGAAATAGTGGCGATTTGCTTCGCTATAACGATCACTCGGCCATCTGCTCTTTAATTTGAAGAAGTAGGGGCCTTTTCCGATTTTTAATAATATTTCTAAAGCACTAAATTTCACTTTTTTTACCAGCTTCTTTTGGAAGTGATTCCTTAAAATGCACATATTCTATTAAGTTTTACAGTGTTCAAATCATACACATATTATTTTTCGCTCCCACTGTAGACTTAATAAATTCGGGTTTTAACTTAGAGTCTGTCAAATAATTTTATTTACAGTCACATTAAATTTTTAAAATATGTATAGTTTTAACTCGTCATTACCAAATTACTGCTCAGTTATATTTTGCCCAGTGATGCACTTATAGCGCTTTTTTTCTCAATAATAATTTATACTGCCTTTCAAAAGTCCTTAAGTTCTTATTTGAAAAATAAGTGTTTTATTAAAACTTTAAAGCATTGTTTCGAAATTATGTTCTCAATAGAATAAAAATGCAACATATTCAACACTCATTTTCGTTAAAAGGTCAAAAGTGCACCACTACATTAACAGCTGCTTTATTGTTGTTAATTATGTTTTTTTTATTTTAATTGAATTTTATGGTTTAAGAAAATTTGAAAATGTTCGTGTTATTAAAAAGTGTTGCCAAATCACCGGTAACATTTTTACACTGGGCAAGTGTATTTTTCAAAGTTGTAATTTCAGGTGTTAAAAGAACCGGGAGATTCTCAAACTTGCCTTGAAATTATATTAATTCGTATAAAAATCGTGTAAATTCTGAAGGAATTTCCGTACAACTTGGCAGCACTCAATTCAGCACAGGCAAAATCACTGTTGCTTTTGATAAAAGCTACTTAAAACCTATTCAAAAATGATTACAATCAGCATTTATTTAAGCCAGGTCAGTGCGGAAACACTTTAAGCATCTTAATTTTGAACAAAAAAGGTTTATCTCCGTTTTTATGCTGTTTATCAGAAATACTTTCATTTAAATCAGTATATTTCATTTAAAATTTTAAAGGCTGAAAATCATTGTAGTAGATTCAGAAGGATATGATGAATATTCTAGGGAACGAGGGGAAATCACTAGCACTGGTATTTTAAAATTACAGAACACAACAAAATAGCACTGTTTTCGGCAGTCGCTGCTTTGCCGTCATCAGTACTCAGGGGTATTTATGTTTAGCACCACTTGTTAGATGGCCTATTTCCATGTGATAACAGTTTCTAATTGTGGCAATTTTTATAAGGAAACAGTATACGAGAAGTGTATTAAAGCCAAAGCGATATTAATATCAAATAAAAGTCTGTGTTGCCATTCAATTATTATTTTCATAAACCCTCTCAAACCATGATGCGTTTTGGTTCAAATTAAATCGCAAACATGATTTATTTGACACTCAATAATAAAATATTTAATGCATTGAATTAATTAAATTCCCACCCCCCTCCATCACCAATCTTTTTGCAACCGCATGCAAAAACCCTCCAGACCAACGTGATCACGAAAGCAAACAGAAGAGCAGCGCTTTAAAGAACACCAAACGTCAACAGATGAAATTTAGCAAAATCCAAAATAACAGATTTAAAAAAAAAAAACAAAAACAAATAAGGAAAAATTAAAACACATTTAATCGAATCACTCAGTGAAGCATTAAAAATTTTGTCAACGTTGCAGCAGCAAGAAAACTGATAAAGAAAGAAAAAAGTGAAAGCAAACAAACACACTCAAACCAACGGAGGAATCACACAGAAACTGTATAAATTATCTGCTCAAATATCGTCAACAGCTGGTTTTATTTTCTTTTGTTTAATACGTGCGAGTGGGTGTGTGTGTGTGTGTGTGGGTTTTATTTTCTTTTTATATCAAATATTTTTTTCCCTCTCTGGGGTTTTCTTTTGTGAAAAACCGCAAGTGCAGGCGTGTGTACGTGTGTGTGTGTGTGTGTGTGTGTAAAGTGTAAATGTGTTTGTTTATTGCAAATGTTTGTTTATTTGTCCTTTAATGTTTGTGTAAATGTTCGACAATTGTCACTAACATATTTACACAATACAATTTGCAATACACGTCCTCTCCAAACACATGAACAATTAAACATGCACACAGTGAAACACGGAGGCGAAATGTGCAAATAACACAAGCAAACACACAGACAGACGCAGGCCCAGACGCTCAAAGTGGAAAACAGCACCCGCCGAATAGTTCAGGAAACAATTCATATTATTTTGACAAGAAATGGCACCACTACGAATTGATATGCGCTGCGTATCTATTCAAGGGGAAGCCCAGGGCGTATAATAAAATAAGCGGACGATTGCTGGTGCTGTGGCGGGCCATTCTCTGCTGGGGGCGACCGGTGAATGAGTGTTTGTAAAAATGTAAATAAATGAATTCCAGAGATTTTGACAAAAAAAAAATATAAATTTGAAAAAAAAGTTGGAGACAAAAGAAATTCATCTCAAATAACAGCTGTTTAGTGTGTATTTAATAAACTTGGTTATAATTCTCGTTTGGTTCTTGAAATTTTTAGTATAACATGGGAGGTCTGGTTCCTTTTACCAGACAAAAAGCTGCCTCGCTTCTGACGACACAGTTTTATTGTGACTCCCTCTAAACTCTAGTTGCACACCAAAATGTTTGCTGGTCTTATTGGAATTTAAAAAGTTAAATAAGCGTTTGAACCATTTGTCCCCTTCTTGCGTTCTTTCTGAAATACTTGTTTACACACACACACACACTCTGATAGTTGTATGGATGGGCAAGTCTACACGTATAGATATTGTCTATGTGTTTGCATGTATTTATTTGTTTGTGTTTGTGTTTGTGTTTGTGTATTGTTTATGTGCGAATGCACTTTGACCAATTTCGTTTGGTCAAAAACCGCAACGCAAGTTGCTGTTTATTGACAAAACAAATGGAAATAAAAAATCAAGAGAAAACAAATAAAACGGAAGGTAACACGATTAAGTAAATAGCAAAACAACTGCTGCAGCAACAAAAAACGGCACTTAAACAAACACACACACGCACACACACACACACACACACACATACACACAATAAGAATATCTAGTAGAACAAAAGAAAATAAAAAAATAGTTGCAACATTTCATTGGCATCATTCGCACCCTGTTAATCGTCCATTTGGATTTGTATCGGTCTGGTATGGATGAGTTTGTTTGGCTGCTGGACTATTAGCTCAGAGTTGAGTGCTAAACACACACACACACACACACATACACAGAATTTTATGTGCCACCCAGTTGGCCACATCTTTGCGATATCATCAGTTACGTATTCGTAGCTAAAATATAAAGTCCTTCGCGTTACACCTGCTACAAGTCGTCATGTACCACCAGGAAGCGTGTTGAACTCAGTGACAGGCAGTGCCAGTCGGCTTGTGTAGTTCCGAAAATAATTGTCCTTATTCCCATTCTATTTTGTTGTCAGTTCTGCCGCTTTTTAATCCCGAAAACCTGCCCGTATAGTTGCCGGAAAAGAGGGAAAGGAGAGTGAGATTTCCCTGCGTTCCTTATGAAGGAACTTCTCAGGCCTGAGATAATCGCCCATATTATGAATAACGACGTCGACGTCACATCAGCATGACAGCAAAGAATTTTCACTTATCATTTAATTATCGATAATAATGAATTATTATTAACCACCTTTTGCTATTCTCTAAGACGTATTATACTAATAGAATATATTATCAGAAGTCAATTTCTGCCGAGAAAGACTAGAAAAGTAAAAACTTTTTTCTGTCGTGTTGATGTGACGTCCACGTCGACGTCATCATTCATAATACGGGTGAATATTTTCTTATTCCATTATCACTCCTTCCATCTCCGGGTGAAATATCAACCATTTAAAATTTCAAAACTCTTGAGTATCTTGCGAAAGGTTAATTGGATCGAAATGCAATCTTTTCCTGATTTTCTAAATTCATATTTTATAAAAATAAAAAAAGAAATAAAAAAGTAAAGAAAAAACTAAAATAAAATCAACAAAATTATATAAAAATAAAAATAAAATTAAAAAAATAAAAAAGAAAATTAGTAACATATTAAAAAGAAATAAAAATTATAAAAAAAAAATATTTTTAATAATGTTTGACATCATGAAAATATTCAAAGAATAACATAAAAGTCACCCGGTTGAATTAACGGCCACTTAACAAACTGTAACACACACTGATGTTGAAAGTGTAGCGGCTTTCGAAAACAGCTGTTCTGCTCTGCAGTGTAAGTTGAATGTTTACAACTCAGATTGACTTCACTTTGTATTTTGGAATATTTATCTGGGGGAAAATTAGCGCATTCGCTATCGATAGAAATTTCAATACAATTCGAACTCAAATTTCAGCCGATATCGAGGGCCATTGCCCTCAGGTCCCTCTAAATTGAAAACACTTTTCCAAAAATTTACCTCATCAAAATTTAATTTAAGATATCAACAATTTTTTTTTTCAATTTATGTTTATTACTGATTGTTGTTGCTCATCTGGTAGAGAAGAAAATTTTAATTAAAGATAAAACCCACGAATTTGCCGCCCACCCTTTTCAAAAAAAAAAAAAAAACCGGTTGAACTAAAAACCGTGTGTGCGCTCATCACGCCTTCGAAAAAATTGAGTTGAAAAAATGTTAATTCCCAATATTTGGGCAACATTATTTTTCTCAAATAGTCGTTTAAAAATCGTCAGAAACGTACGAATTTACCGGCCGTCTTTAAAAAAAACAAAAATTCGGCTGAACAAAATATCGTGTGCGCGTTCATTTTGACTTGAAAAAAATTAAGTTGAAAAAATTCTAAAACAAAAAATAGGTCAATATAGTTTTTCTCAAATAGTCGTTTAAAAATCGTCAGAAACGTACGAATTTACCGGCCGTCTTTAAAAAAAAACTAAAATTTGGTTGAACAAAAAATCGTGTGCGCGTTCATTTTGACTTGAAAACAATTAAGTTGAAAAAGTGCTAAAACAAACACTTGTTTAAAAATCGTCAGAAACGTGCAAATTTACCGGCCGTCTTCAAAAAACTAAAATTTGGTTGAACGAAAAATCGTGTGCGCGTTCCTCAAGCCTCGAAAAAAAGATTTTCAAAAAGTTCTAAAACAAAACATTGGGCGACATTATTTTTTTCAAATAGTCGTTTATTAATCGTCAGAAATGTACGAATTTACCGGCTGTCTTTAAAAAAAACTAGAATTTGGTTGAACAAAAACCGTGTACGCGTTCATTTTGACTTGAAAAAATTCTAAAACAAACACTCGTTTAAAAATCGTCAGAAACGTGCAAATTTACCAGCCGTCTTCAAAAAAAAAAAAAAAAACTAAAATTTGGTTCATTTTCGCGTTCATTTTACTTTAAAAAAAAAATTAAGTTGAAAAAGCGCTAAAACAAAAACTTGCGCAACACTATTTTATTCAAATAGTCGTGTATAAGTCGTCAGAATACAACTGTTAAACGAAACGTGGACAATAACATCGCAAATTACAATTTGGCCAATTGGGCTTATATTTACGGGCACACATCGGACGCCTCCATTCAAACAGTGTGCGCCCAGCGATGGTGCATTTAAAGTGCGAAGTGATCCGCTTAAAAAGTTTCTTTTATTAACGTTTTCAGTCTATTTGTTTTGATTGTTTTTTTTTTCGGTATGAACTCTGTTGCCATTCTCGTTTAAATGCTGATAATATTCGTTACTTTGTCGTTGTAGTTTTTCTTTCTGCAGTTGCAGTTGCTGTTGCTATTGTGTTTGTTGTTGTTGCTGTTGTTGCCGCTGTTACTTAATGTTATTACTGCAATTGTTAACTCACGCTTGATTGATTTTATGTTTTACCTTCAGATTAATCGTATTAACATTTTAAACATGTTTTTTGTTTGTTTGTTTTATGCATTTTAACTTCTCCACATGAGCGGCTGACAAAGAATTCGATTGAATGTTGGATTAAACTTTTGTTTTCTTATTGAATTATTTCATTTAACTATTGAAGAGAAAAGATGGCTTCAATTCGCAATTGAATTTGCTTTTTAGTTTTTTTTATATTCTTTTAATTTTTTATGAAAAACTCAAGCAGTTTTATTTTGGTTATACAAATTTGGTTGGACAAATTAAAACCTGAATTTGTCAATGTTGTAGTGTGACGGCAAAATCACATGTTCATGTTTTTTTGTTGCTAAAACCAGGTTTTAACTTTGACTAAGAAATTGCTATCAATTAAGTCGTTGCTTTAGGCGTAGCCAGCAGCAACTCTTGAAGCCACTATTGATGTCCTGTGGCCAGATTCATTGACACAATTGGACTGAGCGATCATAAGCTGGAGATTATATATAAAAAAACCATATAAAATGCAGTGAAATAAACTCATACGTTTTAAAAAAAACCCCGCTTTAAATGGAGTCTAAACAGAACTGTTTGACTTTTTCACTTCATAACTTTTGAATTTTAAAATTTTTTGAATGTCATTAATCACCAGCAGTGATTACGATTTGATGAAATTGTAATAAAATATTAAATAATTATCCCTATTAAATATAAATGAACAACAACTTTATTTTCCATCATTAAAAACATTTCATTGACATCCTGATTACCTGCCAACTGTCGCATTTATCAGTCGCAAATTTCATGTTGCATATGAAACACTTTAATGAAAAATAATAATAAATAATATTTTATTGCCATAAATAAATGGCAGGGACATGCATCTATTAGCGTCCATATGCGAACATAAAAATCATTATGATAAGTTTTAATCACTATAATTTATCAGTATTAATTTTATTACCATCCAAAAAGGAGAAAAAAGAAGAAACAAAAAAGGACCAGCGTTACCACCCACAAACACATGCTGCTCTAAATGTTTGAATTCCATTTATCCAGTCATTTATTCATAACCATTCTTACGAGGACGGACCGAACGAAGTCAATAAAACTGTGAATATGTTGCGTAAATTATATGAAATATTTTACAACTATTATTTTGGCATTAAATGCAAACAAACAACCACCCCCACAAAACAGATAACAAAAACAAAACAAAAAAAAAAAACAAAAAAACAAATTTAATCACATAAAAAACGTGTTCCTGCAATCAATTTAACATTTCGAGCAGCCTGGCAAAAGGAAGAGGACACCAGAAATATTTGTGTGTATCCCCAGTCTTCCTCTGGTATTAAAGCGTTTCATTTTATATGCCACGGCCATTAACGATTTCGTTTCGCAGTTGTGTAATCATGAGGCTGACCATCATGATAATGATGTTGTAGTTGTACTCGTAGTTGTTCTTGTTGTTGTTGATAAGGATGTCCAACTTGAAGATGAAATGTGCGGGCATATCTGTTGTCGTCCACTCCTACTTGTGAATAGTGGAAGAGTATGAATAAAGTTGTACTCCATTTTGATTTTTATTGTCATAGAGTTTCACTTACAACTAAAAGGACATCGTGTTATATATTATGACGGGTTATATTTTCATAATATTATTAACGTCGTATTAGGAGCAGCAGGAGTTTTCCATTAGCAGTTTGTCATTTCTACAATGTCTTTGCTCTCAGTGTAAAGACTTGATATGGCAAACAAAAGAGCCTCATGATAATCGGGTTTTATTTGTGCGCGATTTTTTGCCACTTTCACTTTATCCTTATTTGGAATTCCTTGTTTTAGAATGAGCAATTTTTAAAGATTTTCAACCTTTTAAATTTAAGAAATCCGGGAACTTTTTAGTTTAACTCCGTTTAGGAAAAACCGAGTTCTTATCAGATCTCAATCAACTGAATTCTTAGGAAGCTTCTCTGACTAGTCCTGTAAAGGTGTTACCATGTCCGCATGTGTGTGTGTGTGTGTATGTGTAACTGTGTGCGTTTCTTATAAATTTTGGTTTGAACAAAACTAGTGGCGTTCAAAAGAGAGAAATCAAAATTAAATTTCTTCTAAATCGGCCTTAATTAAAATCGTAGATGTCGAGAATTAAAAAAAAACAAACAAAATTTTTTATTTTAAAAAGTAAATTTTTTTAAAGTCATATTCAAACTGCTTTAATGATCCACAGTCTTGTCATCCCCTGGGACAGGGGCCGTGACATTGAAAAACCACTTCAATCTGTCACTAACCGGGCAATGAAAGCAAATAACGGGTGTATTTTTAAAGAGTGACACAAGTTTAAGTCAGAATAAAACAGGAAAATAAATTTTTAATATCAATAAAACGAACTTCATTTCAAAGAAAATTTTTTGAAATTAATTTTTAAATATGATTTCTGTCATGTGACCGCCTCGGTTGGCGCGTAGAAGGCGCAGAGAAGGCACACCTTTTAAGGTCGCATTTCATCGACAACTCATCGAATGTTGATTTCCAGCTCTTCAATTGTTTATCGACGTTGACAATGGACTCAAAACGTAACCCCAAAGAAAATAATCCAAAGGGGTTAAATCACACGATCTGGGTGGCCAATTAATCGGCCCACTACGTGGAATAAATTTTTCATAAAAAATTTCCTTGAGTAAATCAATTGTAGCGCCGTTTGTGTGGCATTTGGCTCTGTCCTGTTGAAACCAAAAATCAGCAAAATTAATGCCACTTAATTGTGGTATGAAAATCAGGTCCTCGAATCATGGCCCTCTACTGTTCACCTATTGACAGCAATATTCTGACTATCATTGTTTTTGAAGTCATATCGGCCAATGACGCCGCCAGCCCATAAAGCTCATTAAACTTTAATTTTCTGTGGTTGTAATACCGTGTTTAGACACACCCCTTAATTGCGCAATTAG
This sequence comes from Linnaemya vulpina, assembly GCA_963675445.1. Lineage (NCBI taxonomy): Eukaryota > Metazoa > Arthropoda > Insecta > Diptera > Tachinidae > Linnaemya > Linnaemya vulpina. Next base: position 8,514,105 of record OY776277.1, read on the forward strand.
GGAATTTTTTGCAATTAAGGCCTTAATTGAACACAATTTACCATACAATAAGTCAATTAATAAATTAAGCAATTACTAGCTAATTGTATCACTAATTGCCTAAAACTCGAATTGCAACCCTGGTCATAAGTATGTTTATTAAGAACTGTGTTCCGTGAGCAGAACAATTTCCTACAAGGGCGAGCTCCATATTTCTATTAAATGCAAGTCAAATTTCTTTTAAACCAAAATTTGCATCCATTTTTAAAATATAAAAACACGAATATTCACAAGCCAAATAAAATCCATGTTTTTATCAGCTGTCAAATCATAATTGAGTCACCTAAATCGAGTATGTGTGAACACTAGATTTAATTGCTCAATTAAAATTAAATTGACTCATTTCAAAATGAATGAATACAATTTCTTTCTCCAGCAATTGAGTCAGCTAAATTGAGTATGTATGACACTTTAGATATAATTGCTCAATTAAAACTAAATTGACTCAATTAAAAATGCGCGTATGAGCACGGTATAGTTGTGTTTCGACAAAAGCTTGTGGATTCTTTTCACTCCAAACACGACAATTCTGCTTATTTAAGTACCCATTTAATCCGAAATGGGCTTGTTCGGAAAATAAGATTTTGAATGGATGAGGAGTTTGAAGAATAAATCAATTAAATTGATTAAAAATTTCAACAAGTCGCACGCGTTGCTCTGGCGTAAATCGATTTATAATGAAATTTCAAAGAAAACTAAACAAAAAGCAACCATCAGCTGTTAAATGGTTGGTCAAATAAAACAGTGATGCCAACATAAAGTTGTGACACTCTTAGAAAAACACGCTGCATATTATTTCGGATTCATTCTTTCTTTTACTGTTCTTTTTCGATGTCTATTTTAACAAAAATGTTATTGGAAATGATCTTAATTTTCAGAAAATGAAGATGGATAAATTTTTTGCTCAAAAATTACTTTTAATAGCTGGATCGAAATCAACAGTTTCTCAATATGTGTGACATCCAATTTTAAAGGAGCTAAAATAAAATTGATTTTTTATTGGTTTGTTACATCAAATTTTTTAGGTGAACCTAAATTCCCAGTCATCTTAAGAACAACAAAACCAGAACTTCATTTCATCATGAGAAATTTCTTATAATCGTGTGTTGCCAGAAATTAATCGATTATTTTTAGTCACACCATCACTAGCAGTTTGCTTTTTACAAAGAAATTAAACATGAACGTTGACAAACATCTCCTTTTCAGTGTGATTAATTGTCTGTGTGATTTCGGTCAGTGGGAGTATCCAAATGAAATAAATATTTTTTATGCGTGTGGCCGTAAGAGATTTCTATGAAATTGTAATAAAAGAAGAAGAATTTGCTATAATGCTTTTCATGTATCTTTTAATCTTTTATTAGCCACACGCTGCACGTGATGGTGTGAATACAAATTAATTGTAGCTTTTAAGCACTCGTGGGGTATCAGACACAATTTTTTTATACCCTTCACAAACAAGTGAAAGGGTTTGTCATTCCGTGTGTAATTTCTTCGATATTAATATGGGACCCCATAAAGTATATATATATATATATATATATATATTCTGGATTCTCAAGAATAGCGATGACGATTGAGTGATGTCCGTCTGTCTGTACGTGAAATCGGTTTTCCCAAGCTACCAGAAGAGCTAGAGACTTCGTTCTTTGGACTGCTGGGTTGGAAATGAACTTAAATAGAGTGGAACCGAAACACGGTTCCAGAGCTGGGAAACTTACATCTATTTCTCGAGCCAAAATTAATACCAAACATCAACTATTTTCATGTTTTCTTTTGTAAATTGAATCCATTTCATGCTTAGGGAAGCCTCAATTCTCTATTAAAAACTAAATAAATAAAATTTTTTCCAGGGTTGGGAAATCAATAGTTTCTTTTCTGGCACACTCAGTATTTTGTAGTACATGTAGCAACTAAAATATTTAAAAATTTAAAGTTTTTCTTAAATAAAACCGATCTTTACATCATAAAGACTTACATCGATAAAAAATTTATTAAAAATATTTAAATTTCTTTTCCAAGGTTGGGAAATGGATTTTTTTTTCACTTATAACAGTAAGCAAAAAGGCAACTGATGTTGTTTTTTTTTTCTTTTGCTAAATAAAACTATTTTATAACTTAGAAAAAGTTAAATTAATACTCAAAAATATATGTAACGCCAGACGTACCTTGGTGTAGGGTGTATATAAGATTCGGCACATCCAAATATAGGACTTATATTTTTTTAAATCCAATGAGACTTTCGTCTGAAGCCTTTTCTTTGTATTCTACATCTTCTCTAGTTCACAAATGTCAAAACAGATTTGACATTGGCCGCCATTTGCAAGAATAAGAGCTTCTTCTAACAGGGTGATTTATTTTGGCCCACCTTAAACCTATTCATACATACACACATACATACAACTTATACACATACACACGTAGGGACACTCTCTTAGTAGAGAGTAGTTCGAGAAGCGTCTTAGGAACTGAGAATTTCAAGATCGGATGAGAACTTGGCAAAAGGAGGTCAAACTAAAAACTTAATTTTTTTTAATTTTAAATTTTCTTAGAGGGCAGCTGAAAAATTGCTATGTATCATTGGTGTTTTGAGGGCGAAATGTTACCCCCACTGAAGCTCCATACAAAAAAAAATGTAACTCTCTTGACTGGAATTGTTTAAAGCAGTCACAAATCTGTTGCTGTGTAGTTCCAACTACAGGTTAGTTTAACTGCCCTTGGAAATGGTGTACTTGTACTTAACGTTTCTTTACTGCTGGTCGACAATGTCGTCATAATTTGTGGCTGGACTTTTTGCTTTCAACTTTTTTTTTCTGTTCATATTTGATTTAGTGGTTCTCTATAATTGCAAATTGATTTGTGGCGGATGTTTGTCCATTAAAGTTTTCAATTAATTTCAGTTACTTTTTGCCATTAACTTTGCAACATCCTGTTTTGTAGAGTTGCTGCTTTTGTTTAGTAGTTAAACTTTCAAAGTGCTGGGAAAGGAGGCGGGTGGGTGGGGCCATAATATCATTCAAATGCTACGGATTAATAAAAACAATTAAATTTAGTTTGTGTTTTCTTAAGGGAAAAATTTTGTATTTATTTGGTTAATACTGAATTTCGAAATTGCGTCTTATTTGAGATGTTTATTAATGTTGTTTTAATTCTTGTTATTAAATTTGCCATTTTTCCTGTGCATAGAAATTCAATATTTCTGGTTTTCTTCTAGGCCATCAATTAATTATGGCCAATTGAAATAAATTGTTATTTAATACTTCTGGTTTTTATTGTATTCTTGAGGGAATTTATAGACGAAATTGAAACGCATGATGCATTAATGCCGAGAATAAATCACAATTGGTTTTATTAAATCAATATTCTTGGAAAAGTAACAAACAATTGGGGTTAATATTTGCAATTGTGTGTGAGTGTTTATAAAATTATTAAATATTTTAGCCAAAATGGCAAACAAAATCACAGTCGATATGAAATTTAATTTGAATTGATTAATAAGTGCAGCAAAATAAGTTGCCAACCGCAGCAACAATGGCCACTTAAAACTTCCTGCAACGAGAGAGAAAATAAAAAAAAGAAAGTTAAAAAAATAGCCAACAAACCAGGAAACAAAAATAAAAACTCGCATAAATGAAATTATTTGCATTACGATTGATTTTCATCACACGTACGGCCAATGAAAATTAAAAATTAAATTAAGCTGTTAAAATCATGATGATGGATAAATTGATTGTATGGAGTTACATAAAATTAAAAAAAAAACGCTAAAGGACGCCATAAAGAAGGCCAAGTGCTTGTTTCTCTCTCCCTGTTTGCTGGCCAACACATTCAATACACGAACACATCCGGTCGCACAAAATAATTTTTTGATATGCTTGACTGAATGACTGGAAGTACAAAAAACAAACAAACAAAAAGAACTGGTAAAAAATAAAGTTCAATTTTTGCGAAAAAAAGTGAAAAATGAAAAGTACACAAATAAAATGAACAACAATCCGAACATGTTCCCGTGTATGATGAGTTTGGGATTCTATTGATTTTCACATTAAATCAGACATCATAAATTCTGCAGAAACAATCATGCCCGAGTTGGGTTTAACATGAATTTTATATCAAAAGATATTCTTGGTAAAAGAGGAGTTTAATTTCTTATAAGAATTAAACTGAAATAGTATTTCGTTTCTTCAACAAACATCCACGCGTGGCGACATGCACACACCGCAAAACACTGCAGGCAACAGGCAAACGTTCCTGTAGAAATAAGAAGAAAAAAAAATATAAAGAAATATAAATTGAAACAGCACACAAAAAGGACATTAAAATGAAATCACACATCAACCGTCAAAAACATTGAGAACAAACATCCAAATTGCAAGTGAAAGTAAATTAATTTGTGCACTTAACGAAATCAGGCCTTTAAACCGTGTTCTGACACACCGCTTAATTAAGAAATTAGGATATTTTTAGCAATTAGGGTCTTAGTTGCACAATCTATCATACAACAAGTCAATTGATAAATTGAGCAATTACTAGTTAATTGTCTCACTAATTGCGTAAAACTCGAATTGCAACCCTGGTCATAAGTATGTTTATTAAGAACTGTGTTCAGTGAGCAGAAAAATTTCCTATAATGGCGAGCTCCATATTTCTATTAAATGCAAGTAAAATTTCTTATAAAGCAAAATTTGCATCGTTTTTTTAAATTTATATACACGAATATTCACGATACAAATAAAAACAAAGTTTTCATCAGCTGTCAAATGCTAATTGAGTCAGCTAAAATGAGTAGGTGTGAACACTAGATTTAATTGCGCAATTAAAATTAAATTGTCTCAATTAAAAATGCATGTCTGAACACAGTATTAGGAATACAATTTCTTTCTCGAGCAATTGAGTCACCTAGATTGAGTATGTTTTACCACTAGATTTAATTGTGCAATTAAAATGTAATTGTCTTAATTAAAAATTAATGTCTGAAAACAGTATTAGGAACACAATATCTTTCTGCAGCAATTAAGCCAGCTAAATTGAGTATGTTTGACCACTGGATTTAATTGCGCAATTAAAATCTAATTGACTCAATTAAGAATGCGTGTATGAACACAGTATTAAGTTGAAAGTGAGTGATTGAAAGTTAATGTTTTAAGGGCTTTAAATCATCACACAACACATACAAACACACCAGGTAACACACTCTCAAAATTAGCTAGAAACGAGAAAAACGACTCAAAAGTCCGAAGTCTAACAATAACTTTCCGATATTTTAAAATTTTAATTTTCTATCAGAAGGTTGAAAAACCTGAAACAATAAATACTGTGCTGAGGTGAAGGTTAGGTCCACATGATTATAATAATAATTTAATTTAATTAACTTAGTCAATTAAGTAAATATTGACTCAATTAAAATTGTGTTAACATCTATTTCGGATGATTCGGTCACTAAATATTCTGTTCTATTCTATTCTATTCTATTCTATTCTATTCTATTCTATTCTATTCTATTCTATTCTATTCTATTCTATTCTATTCTATTCTATTCTATTCTATTCTATTCTATTCTATTCTATTCTATTCTATTCTATTCTACTCTATTCTATTCTATTCTATTCTATTCTGTTCTATTCTATTCTATTCTATTCTATTCTATTCTATTCTATTCTATTCTATTCTATTCTATTCTATTCTATTCTATTCTATTCTATTCTATTCTATTCTATTCTGTTCTATTCTATTCTATTCTATTCTATTCTACTCTATTTTGTTCTCTTCTATTCTTTATGTCAGCCTGTACTTTTTTCTTTTAATCCACGATACCTGATTGATGTCATTTTTCTCAGTGTCCATTATATATCGCAACATGTTCTGATTAATAAAAATAAAATACAGTCAAATTAAATAGCTCGTTGGTATGTGGACTATCCAACTTTTGACCGGCGAACACTTCAAAAGTCATCATTCACATAAAATAAATAAAAAAAATTACAGCTGTACAAAAATGACATGAATATCAGATCAATAAAAATATCTGTTGGCGTTATTCGCTTTTGTGCGACAAGATGAAAATGGAAAAGCACGAACGATAGAACAAGCGTACACTCGAATAAATGAAGCAAATAAATATAAAAAGTATCTATAGAAAAATTGATAAAAAAAAATATAAAAAAATAATTATACAATATTAAAAAAGGCAAAAGAATACGATTACAATTTTAAAATGATTGTTGTTATTGTATCGCTTGTTCTATGTTTCACTTTCAATCATGGAGATTTCTTGGGAATGAGTGTACAATCATTGAACAAAGTTTTTTCAATACCAGAGATGTTGCTCAAGAGGTGCTTGCTTGTCTAGTGCTTGTGGTCGGTTGGCTTTCGAACATTTCCCAAAAAAAAAAAAAAAAATTTTACAAAAAAATTGGGTCCTGTTTAAGAGACGCAATTTAACTTTAAACTTGGTTTAACTTAATCTTAAACTGTGATTTGCTTAGCGAAATGTGACTATATTTTATTATTTCACTAAACACCATCATTTTAAGTAACGCTAAGCTATTCCCTTAATTTTTTTTTTATAAACTTGCCAATAGCATGTTGCACCTCTTCTCAGATTAACTAAACCAAGTTTAAGTATGATCCGGAAAGCCGGTTATCAAAAATATTTAAATTATTTCTTACATGCGATTAGCCAAGTGTAAGTTTGAAATCCCCTAGAATAATTAGAACTAAATACTAGAGTGCCACCTTGTTAATAGTCACCCTCGTATGTAGTCAGTTAAAGCTGTTGGCTCATATTTCTTTGCAGCAAAAAATTCACTGTCTCTTCTTCATGTCAAAAGTAGATTATGTCTTGTGTTCTGATTGATATGTGCCAACATATACAACTGCATACACGCACACACACATACATACATACATAAACCAACGCGAGCTTGCCATGGACTAGGCCTCCCCGCAAACATTTTGTCGTGCGAAAATATTTAACAAAATAAAAAGAAGAGTTTAAATTAAAACTTTTTAAGAAGTGAATTGTTTTTGACAACAAAAAAAGTTTCGTAGATTTAAAGCTGTTGTTGGGATAACGTTTTGGAGAAGAGGGAGAGACTGGAGGGAGTACAGTTTGTAGACTTTAAATTTGAATGTTTTCAAGTCTCGTTTCAAGGCGTCACTACGGCGGTACCCATTCCTGAATGACATTTATTTTTGCCATTCAAGTGTAATTTATATGATCCTTTTTAGACAGACTATTTCTCTTATCAAGCGTTAGCTTGACAGGATCAGATCCCGTAGGTGGTAATAGATCCAACCTGTCACTCCGGGGTATAGAATCAGGTCACTTGGGCCATACAATTTCATAATTGTAGCTGTTAAATATTAAGCGAAACCGGTAGAATATTTTTGTTAAAATATAACTTTGTGACCAACCCTCAAGAAAATGTTTGCTGGGCCCTAACAAAACCAATCAGACACATAAACAAGCATCACATACACTTTCGCATACTTAATAAAAACAGAAATATTTTGACAGTAATTTTCGTAGTTTTCATCAGTTTGATGTATGAGAAAGTTTGAAAAACATATTGTTGGGTTAGTGGGTGCGCCCGACGGCTGTAGGAAAATAGTGTCGATTTCGTTGAAATTGCCAACACAAACATTGTCAGCGAAACTGAAAGTGAAACTCCATGAACTCAAACGTTAAACAGGGACCGCTGCAAGTGTCATAATATTGAAGCGAAAATGAAACGAAAAATGAAAACACAACTACAACAAAAACAACAAAAAATGTACTTCAAAAGATTTGTTTTAATCCCACCAAAAACATAAACAACCAAACATATGGCCGAGTTAAGACGATTTTAATGTGGCTGAAAGGGAAAGTTGAACAACAACAACAAGCGAAAACATCAACATGAAAATAAGAAAAAATCATTTTTATGGTGACTTTTAGGGAATGAAATCGTAATCAAACTTAATTCTACACTCACAATTAAATGTTTGTAAAATCAGGAATCGCTTTTAATACCAAAATTCCCCGAATGGGATTTCGGGGAATCCCATTTGTTTTTTGGAATGTTTAAACTATTAAAATTCGGTGAATGTTATTTTTCGCAAAACTATTGAATTACTCATCAATTTGGTTCGTTCATTACATAACACCTTGTGAGCATGCGAGGTCTGTTAAGTTATTTTTCTCAAAATTTTTATATATTCATATAACGAGTGATTTTTTTGCTATTATCATTTTGGCAACACTAGTTTTGACAGCTCGCGCACGTTTTGTATCTTGTGTGACTGTCAAACATCTTCAGTTTGGTCTATAATTTAATCATGAATCGTCTTACAAACGAACAACGCTTGCAAATTATTGAATTTTATTACCAAAATGCGTGCTCTGTTAAGAAAGTTCATCGCGCGCTTCTTCCATTTTATGGTCAGTTTAATCGACCTACTGAGGCTTCTATTCGGGCTATTGTAAAAAAATTTCGCACGAAATTTACATTGTTGGACATTAAACTACCAACACGCTTACGTAGAGTGCGAACTGAAGAAAATATCGCAGCCGTATCGGCCAGTGTTGGTGATGACCGTGAATTATCGATTCGGCGCCGTTCGCAGCAATTGGGCCTCTGTTACTCCACTACGTGGAAAATTTTGCGGAAGGATTTGGGTGTGAAGCCTTATAAGATACAGCTGGTGCAAGAATTGAAGCCAAACGACCTACCACAACGCCAAATATTTGGTGAATGGGCTCTTGAAAAGTTAAATGAAGATCCACTTTTTTATCGAAGAATTGTGTTCAGCGACGAGGCTCATTTCTGGTTGAATGGATACGTGAACAAGCAAAACTGCCGTATTTGGAGTGAAGAGCAGCCAGAAGCATTGCAAGAGCTACCAATGCATCCACAAAAAATAACCGTTTGGTGCCGATTATGGGCTGGCGGCATCATTGGGCCGTATTTCTTCAAAGATGATGCGAATCACAACGTTACTGTGAATGGTGAGCGCTACCGTGCGATGATAACAAACTTTTTTTTGCCCAAAATGGAAGAGCTTGACTTGCATGACATGTGGTTTCAACAAGACGGTGCCACATGCCACACAGCACGCGAAACAATGGACCAATTGAGAGGCGAGTTCGGTGAACAGTTTATTTCACGCTTGGGACCAGTCAATTGGCCGCCCAGATCGTGCGATTTAACGCCTCTAGACTATTTTTTGTGGGGCTATGTTAAGGCTAATGTCTATAGCGACAAGCCCGCTTCGATTGACGCACTGGAAGCCAACATTGCCAACATTATTCGTGAGATACCGGCCGAAATGTTGGAAAGAGTATGCCAAAATTGGACTAAGCGGATGGACCATTTGAGGCGCAGCCGCGGCCAACATTTCCATGAAATAATCTTCAAACATTAAATTATATCGACCCAACTATCAATCCAAATAAATATTTCATGCATTTTTCTGAATTTTGTGTGTTTTCTTTTTTTTTAATTTCCGATAGTTCTTATAAAAGAAATTAACTGAATTTTGTAAAAGAAATTAATATATTTTTGTAGATTGATAAATGTAATTTGAGCATGCGAGGTCTGTTAAACATTTTAGTAGAATGCTATTCTTCTCAAAACTTATTTATTCATATATTATTGGGTGTGCTAGAAATATTAAGGGAATTTTTTAAAAAGTTTTTTTTTTTTTTTGAAGATTGATATATGTAGTGTTGAGCATGCGAGGTCTGTTAACAAAAATTACTTTAATATTTTATCTCTTAAATATATTTATATAATTACCAATTAGTGTTGGTTAGTTTTCTAAATTAAAAAAATGTGCTTTTGAGCCTGCGAGGTCTGTTCAAAATATTTACTTATATATTAAATCTCTTAAAAATATCCATGCACCTAACAATCAACGTTGGTGAGTTCTGTAAAATAACAAAATAGGTCTTGAGCATACGAGATCTGTTCAAAATATTTACTTATGTATATATTAAATCTCTTAAAAATATTCATATACTTATCAATTAACGTTAGTGAGTTCTGTGAAATAACAATATAGATCCTTAGCATACGAGGTCTGTTCAAAAAAATTTTAGTCGAATATTATTTATATATCAATATATTTTGTATATTACCAACTGCTTTGTGAACATAGTTGTTCCGTTGAAAAAAGGTCTTATCAACATACGAGGTCTGTTAATAATTAAAAATTACATGAATATTATGTTTGATAAATATATTTAATTGCTGAATAAATTTGTTTGGCAAATTACAAAATACCTTGTGAACATACGAGGTCTCCTCAAATTGTTAGGTAAATGTTAATTTTCTCAAAAATATATATTCATAATATATTTTTGTAAATTACAAATGCTTTTGCAGACGGACGAGGTCTGTTCAAAAAAAATTTGGAGTATATTTTTCATTTTTCATCGCCTTGTACACATGCCAGATCTGTTAAAAAAATTAGATCAATATTATATTTATCAATAATATTCATTTATTTATTAATTTGTATTGTAAATTACAAAATATTGTGTGGACATGCGAGGTTTGTTTATATGTGTCAAAAATATTTATGTATGTATTTATAAATTTGGTAGATTATAAAACTCCGTGTGAACGTGCAAGGTCTGTTTTTTTTTCAAAAATAGTTATTTATATATAAAAAAATGGGACTTTCAACATACGAGGTCTGCTAAAAAAAAAAAAAACTGGGTGAATAGTTGTTTTTCTTAAAAATAATCACTGACTCATTAATATATTTTGTAAATTAAACCAATGATCTTATAATCATACGAGGTGCGCTAAAAAATTAGGTTAATATATGTATATTTATAAATTAATTTATGGGGTGTGTTCCAAAAATGAGGTTAATATACATTCTTAATTCATCAATTTGTGTTTTATATTTCAAAATGTTGTGTGAACATACGAGGTCTGTTTATCTTTGTTAAAAATGAAGATATATTTATAAATTGGTTAAATGCAAAATGCCTTGTGAACATACGAGGTCTGTTGGAAATATTAAATATGTGTAATATGTCTCAAAATTTGTTATTTATTCAACAATTTGTTTAATAAATTATAAAATTGCGATTTTACATACGAGGTCTGTTCAAAAAAACTAGGTGAATAGAATTTTTCTTAAAAATATTCATTTATCTATCAATATGTTTCGTAAATTAAAGCAATGGTTATATGAAAATGCGAGGTCTATTAAAAAAAATTTGGAAAAAGCAAATATGAAATTATGAAAACTTGTTCCAGACTAATTTCTGCATAGAAAGAGGCATTTTATTCCGAATTGCTGCTTAACAATTATTTTACCAACTTGATTTCATATAATTTTTGAGTCTAAAAATACTTCCAGGACGTGAATTTACCGTCTTCTTGTCCCAACATGCAACACAGACTCACACACATTTCCTTGGAGAAAAATAAAGGATAATGACGAAACGTTTAGCTGGAGCCTGTTGTGATAAATGATTGTCATAAATAAAAATAATTCCCCACTTCTTTTCGTAGTTACGCTCTCTACCTTTTCCGGTTTCCTTCGTCTTATTTTTTTTAATATTTTTTGGTTGGCTTTTTGGACGATTTTCCAACGGCTAAAATTTTAAAAAGTCATTAATCAAAAATTGATGGCCTTTTGTGTGCACGTCAATTACAATACAGCGTACAACAACATTTAACTTCAGTTTGAGACTACAAAAAAAAGAGAAACAAATAAAAAAATTAAATAAAAAATGCTCCTCGTCCTTTTTCATTTCGTTTCATTGTGCGGGCTTGTGTAAATAAAAAATTATAAAAATCGAAGTATCGGATTAAAAAAAAGGAATAGTACGATTTTATTTCATCATTTGAACATTTAAGGCCATTAAAAAGTTTGTTGTTTTGATTACAGCAATAAATGCAGTGGGATTTAAAAGTCAGGCAACGAATAAATTAAAAAAATAAAAAGTAAAAAATAAAATATATAAAATAAAATGACTTTTATGGGGATGGAAGGAGAGGCAGTAGCCCGTGGTAAAGTTCAATAACAATTATTTTAATGTAAAAACATTTATTTACTGCAGCTCAAAAAGAGAGAGGGAAAGCGGAAAAAGGACACAATTTAGTTTTGAGTTCGCTGATATCCTACTGCAGCAGTTATTGAATTTAGGCTAATGTTTAAAACATCAACAGACGCTTTTTGTAATTCATAAATGCATTCGCAAGTGATCGCTTAGCCTTTGCAAAAGTAGTCAATGTGAAGGACGAACAACTGTAGCCATGTCCTTGTAAGAGAACGATCACAGCAACGCCTTCTTTTTTCAGTGGACGGACATATCGAAGTCTTTTTTGTTCGGTAAACATTTGCCAAGAGATACCCACTTTACTTTTCAGGGCCAGGACACTTTAAAAAAGTTATCGACCAGCCCTCGTACAACTCATGAGTGTAGTACACTCGAACAATTTCAGTTATTTATGATTTAAATTTTTTTGTGAGAGTCATGTAAATGAGAAGTGTTTGTCGAGAATGTCGGAATACGACGCAGATCATGTCGTGCAACTTTTCCCGAAATTTCGAGCATTAAGAGCAGCCGAGTTTGTTACAGAAATTCCCAATTTCTTAAAAAAATTAAATTTCAATTACGGCCATAAAGTTAGTTTCGGCCCCAATCGCTTTTTTTCTGTTCCCAAAATCATAAAGACCCATGAGAGCAAGGCGTTTTTAAAAAAGATAAAAACCCAATCGTCCAGAGAGTTCAAGGACATAAAAACTGCATGGGAAAACTGCTTCGAGGATTGGCGCAAGTGTATTCTGTGTGAGCTAGTGGACTACCTCCAAGGAGGCACAATAGAAGTTTTTGGATATTAAAGAAAATACATTTCTTTAGTAAGCTTCTTACATTACTTTTTGAACAGACCTCGCATATCGAAAACGAACTACTTTAAAGGGACTCAAATAGAAATCGATGAAATAAAATTTTAATAGTGCTTGCGACAAGAAGACATTCAGCTGATGCTTTGAACAGACCTCGGACAATGAAGGCGAGTTGCTTTCAAGGGGCCTTAGAATAAATTGGCTAAAAAATATATTTAAATAATGTGTGATAAAAATTATGATTCAGTTTTAGTTTTGAGCAGACCTCGCATATCTGAGGGCCATTACTTGGAAAGAGATAAAATACAGATTGATTAAGCACAGAAATATGGAAATATAGTTTTTTATAAAAATCATTTATTAACCTTTATATTGAACAGACCTCGTATATCGAAGACAAGTTGCTTTGAAGGGACCTAATAATAAATTGAATAGAAAATATATATATATATATATATATATATATAGATATATATATATATATATATATATATATATATATAGTGTTTTATAAAAATGACAACTCAGCTTTAAGTTTGAACAGATCTCGCATATTAAAAGGGCGTTGCTTTGAAGGGAAATTGATTGGGATTTTTTGAATAAAAATGATAGAGCAATTTTAATTTTTTCAAGAGGCCCAGAATTTCGAAGGCAAGTTGCTTTTAAGGAACCCAAATATAAATTGATTCAGATATACGAATATTTAATTTATATTTTGAACAGATCTCGTATGTATATCGAAGGTGAGTTGCTTTGAAGGGATCTAAAAAGAAATTGATTAAGAAATATGTCAATAGTGTGTGGAAAAAATAAAAATTCACCTTATATTTTGAACAGACCTCGTATATGTAAGGAAAATTACTTTGTAGAAGCTTGATCAAGTTAATAAATTTGTTTGGAAAAATATATGTATATAATTTTGTACGCAAATTGAACAGACCTCGTATATATGGGAGTGTATACTACTAAATGAGAAAAATCATGGATTGAATATATATATATATATATATATATATATATATATATATATAATGCTTTGGAGCAATATCTAAAGATAATTTACCGTATGTACTGAACAGACCTCGCATATCTAACAAATTAAGAATTTAATAAGTAAATAAATATTCATATTTATCAAAATTACAATTCACTGTATACGCTGAACAGACCTCGTATAGATACATACCAGATAGAGACAAAATAAAAAAAAACAATCACGGGAGGGTTTCATTGAAGGACAAAAAATAAAAGTTAATGAATGAAAAATTTTCTTTTTAGAAATATCAATATAAAACTTATTTATTTGATCAGACCTCGTATATATTACATATTATGGATTTAATAAGCAAATAATATTATGGATTTAATAAGCAAATAATATTATGGATTTAATAAAAGCAAATAATATATGTTTATCAAAATAACTATTCACAACATACGCTGAACAGGCCTCGTATTTTATGTACCATATAAAATAAAAAAACATAGGAGTTGATGAATGAATAACACTTTTTTTTTAGAAAAGTCGGTGTATAACTATTTTAATTTTTTGAACAGACCTCGTATATATTGCATATTATGGATTTAATAAGCAAATAATATTATGGATTTAATAAGCAAAAAATATGTGTTTATCAACATTACAATTTACCATTGATTGCTGAACAGACCTCGTATAACTATACCTTATGGGGAGAAAGATGGACAAAACAGAACAATCTCAGGAGGAGTTTTCGGAAGGACACAACATTGACATTCAGGAATGAATAACAACCTTTTGAGAAAAATTACATATTAACTTAATTATTTTAACAGATCTCGTTTAAAATTAATAAATATATTTCGGCCTGAGCTCCACCACCCACACCCACACACACAACTTTCCAAATTTTAATATCATAAACATTTTAATGGGTTCAGTTGTTCGGAATGTTTATCTCTTTTAAGACCAACGATTAAGCCCAAACCAACACACACACAGACACACATTTCCTTTCACTACTTTCTATAACTCCTGCCATAAACTGAACACTAAAACTGCTGTTAAAGTAACAATTATTTTCACTAATCACTTGAACTAAAACTCAAACATTCGAGATTTTCTTGAAGCAATTAAAAGTTGTTTTCTAAGTTCAAGTCACTCACAAGTTTGTGTGAAAGTGTGCTCGTGTTTGAAAAGGGCTTTCGTAAATGTATTTGTTTGGATCTCTGCAGTTGTATTTGTTTATGGAATTATAAAATAATTGTTTAAGGTGGCAGAGAATAAATGCGAGTGAGTGAGTTTCTGCTCGTATGAATAGAATTTATTTTATTTCACTTCGAGAAAAGAGATTTAGTTTTATTTTATTGTTTTAATAATTCTTTTGTGTGCATGTGTGTGAGTGCGAGTGTATGTTTGATATTAAAAGTTTTAGTCATGTGAGTGTATGTGTGTGTGTATGTGTGGTGTACTTGGTTTCGGTTATTGAGGGTGGAAAAGTTTCTTTTGTTTTTGTTTTTGTTCTGTTGTTTGTTGGATTGTAGAAAATAATAATTGATCGCCCTTTGATTAGTTCTCCTTTTGCCAGTTGTTGTTCTGGCTTTGCTTATGTTAAGTCAGGGTAACAACAACAACAACAACAACAAACGATTTCGTTGTATATTTATTGGATTTATTCAAAACTTTTGTTTGTTTCTGTTTTTGTTCTTTTTGAGGCAAAAAAAGTTTTAATAAATAAGAGCATTTTGTTGGTGCGTTTATATTTTAATTGGTTTTATAAAATGAGTTTTTAAACAGATTTTCGTTTCGAAATTCAAAAAAAGAAAAATAAATATATTTTTATATAAAATAGAGTGCTTGTAAAAGGCTAAAAGTCAAACACTTTCAAGCTGCAGGAAGGCCAAGCTTGGCCAATTGAAATATTCGGTTGGAAAAACTACAATTTTAACAAGAAATAAAAGGACTTTTAGGTATAAAAAAAAGCTATAAAGAAACTCTAAATTGACTAGCAAAACTACTCCACATAATCCACAATCCACTTCATCAATGTGTGGGTTAATGTGTTAATTTTTAATAAATTAAATTTAATTTTGATACAATGAAAAAATTCACAATTATAATTGTGAATTTAGTAAAAATATTAAATAATATTTTTAAATTAAATTAATAATTATGAAAGGACATGAACTAATGAAGAAGAGAAAATTAATGATTCACTTAAAACGTCAAAACAGAAAAACTGTTTTCGGAGACCGCTACACTGCCATCATCAGTACTGACGTTAAATTAAATTCATTCACATTTTATACGCTGTGGAAACTTTTAAATCCTAATAAAAATTGTGCTCTCCTCCTCTTTTCACTCGCGTCATTGGGGATCCTGAAAAATAGGAGGGCCGTTGTATAAGTTTTCAAACATCTCAGCAGTTTTTATTGTGGAATGTTTCTTTTTCTTACCCGTAAATTTTTTTGTGTACAAAGTGAACGGACATGGGCAAATTTCACTACCTGTAGATTAAAGAAAGATTCAGAAATATTTTAACTGAAAATATAAAATCACTTGATCTAGACGTTACAAAAACAACATTTTAGAAACATCAGAAAACTTTAGCAAATTAAAATATTCCCACTTCATAATTGTTGCTGCTGAACTGTTCTGGGATTCTCTGAAGCGCATATCCTGGAACTTGGCTTTTTCAAAAAACCATTGGAAAAATGGAAAAAGACTTCATTGCTCATTCTCAAATTGTTAATGAAATCTTAATTTTCCTTTTGATTTTTGGCGGAATTAAGTGGCATAATCGAGCCGTTGCTTGTAGTCTAACGGCTTCAATTCGTCCTTAAGCTGAATCTCATACGAGAACATAAGCAAAGCTGGCAAAATCCTTTGAAAGGACCTCCGTGATATGTCTAGCAAAGTGAGGAAAGATATCAAGATATTTCAAAGGTACTTCAAGATAAAAATATCATCTTCAATAAATTATTTTATTGCAGGCTTAAAGAAGGGAAAGAATGCAAAAACTTCTTTTGTTTTCTATAATTTTTTAGTGCAAATTTATGAAATTTTGCCTATAAATTGTTTATTAAGCAATTTTAACTTTTTATGAATCGAATTTCTATGAATTGGACTTTATTATAGGCTTGAAGAGGGTTAAATCAAACAATAACTTTTTTTGTTTATAATAATTTTTTAATGCAAGCTTATGAAATTTGTCTTATAAGTGGCTTATTAAGCAGTTTTAAGTTTTTATGAATTGGTTTTTTATGAATTGGACTTTATTATAAGCTTGAAGTGGGTAAAGTGATGCATTAACTTCTTGTTTTATAACAGTTTCTAAATTTAAATAAATAAAGTTTCCTTAATAAGTGATTTATTAAGCACTTTTAACTTTTTATGAATTGGAACAAAAGACTTTATTGTAGGTTTAAAGTAGGTAAAATCATACAATAATTTTTTTTTGTTTCTAATATTTTTCTAATGCAAATCTGGGAGATTTAGCTTATAAGTGCTTTATTAAACAGTTTTAATTTTTATGAATTTATTTCCTATGAATCGGACTTTATTATAGGATTAAAGTGGGTAAAACGATACAATAAATTGATTTTTATAATAGTTTTTGAATTTAAATGTATGAAATTTGATTAATAAGTTGTATATTAAGCACTTTTAACTTTTTATGAATTGAAACGAAAGACTTTTTTGCAAGTTTAAAGTGGATAAAATCATACAATAACGTCTGTTTGTTTATAATAGTTATTTAATGCAAGTCTATGAAATTTGCCTTATAAGTGGATTATCAAACAGTTCTAATTTTTTATGAATTGGATTTTTTTATAAATTGGACTTTATTATAAGCTTGAAGTGGGTAAAGTGATGCAATAACTTCTTGTTTTATAACAGTTTTTAAATTTAAATAAATAAAGTTTCCCTAATAATTGATTTATTAAGCACTTTTAACTTTCTATGACTTGGAACGAAAGACTTCATTGCAGGTTTAAAGTAGGTAAAACCATATAGTAACTCTTTTTGTTTATAATAATATTTCAAGACAAATCTATGAGGTTTTGCTTATAAGTGATTTATTAAACAGTTTTAACTTTCTATGAATTGGAACCAAAGACTTTATTGTTGGTTTAAGATAGATAAAATAAAACAATAACTTTATTTATTTTATTTTGATTTATATTAGTTTTTTTAAGCTAAATTTTGCTTATAACTGGTTTATTAAACAGTTTTAAGTTTTCATAAATTGGAACGAAAGACTTTATTGCAGGCTCAAAGTGGCTAAAACCATCAACAACACTTTTTACTTTTAATAGTAGATATTTTAAGGTAAATCTATGAAATTTTTCTTATAAGCGGTTTATCACAGAGTTTTAAGCTTTTATGAATAAAGCCCAAAGTCGTTAAGGCCTTTTAGTTTTGTAATTATCTTCTTCTTACTCTAGCAAGAGACTAACTGCTTTCCGCTGTTATGAGCAATTATGTTGATGCTGTTATAAAAATATGAAAACTTAATTCCAGGCTTTTCTTAAATTAAAATAGGCCCGTCTTATGGAAATATTTTTATATATCATGGGGATTTATTTTAAGTCAAATTATGAAATTTTGACCTTCATAATTACCTGGAATATTAAAGTGTTGATGCAGACTACCTGACTTCAAAACGAAAGCACACATTTCTTCTTCCTGTATTCTTTTTGCAACTTCCTTCACAAATAACATAAAATTATGGGAAAATACAAGTTTACAATAACAAAATAATAAAATAAAACAAATTGTTATAAATATGATGGAGAATTTAGCGAAAATTACTAGAATGTTGCAAAGCAAAAAAAAATAAAAATCTCACACACGTTCATAAATTGCAAGAGCAACAATAATAAAAGAATAAAAACAATAAAAGGACAATAGTCAGCTCATTAAAGTTAAACGCCATAATATTTTCAAAAATAACAACAAGAGGAAAACAACTGCAACACAAACTAACACACAACAATTACAGTTACGGAGGCAGCCAGTTAAACATCCATCCATGCAACCAGCCCATGAGTCACTGCTCAGTCCCCTTCAGTCTGAAGAAGCTGGCAACAACAATAAGTGGTAAAATTTATCTTTATATGTGTGTGTGTGTGTGTGTTTGGGTGTGCGTTCAGCATTTAAAAGAAAACAGGAAGAGCGTTTTTATTTTATTATCCGTAAATCCGTGAAAATTCATTTTATATCCGTCGTTGACATTTCACGACGTTGCACATTATTTTATTATTTTTACACCCGTTTATTGCTGGTATTTACCACAACTGCATCCACTGATGCTACTCCTGATGCTGCTGCTACTGCTGGCACTGCTGTAGTGGCTGGTGAACTATAAACAAGTACAGTTTAAGTGAAAAGAATCTCTGACATACAGAAGGACTTTTAGTCCTTGTGATCATATAAATTGTTTCAACATGTGAGACAATAAAAAAATGTTTAATTCAATATGAATGAAATGATTTTGAGTTATAAAAACGCCAGCCAATAACTTTTGTTGCGTTTTTCATTGAGTTTGAAATAATTTTTTGAATTGAATTGCAAGTGGGAGGGTTTCTTAAACATTTTTAAGGTGATTCAAATGCTCCATGTGAGACTCTCTTTTGAACCATTTTAGCTGGATTTGGGCCATGTAAAGACTCTTTTTTTGTTGCTCTTGCTAACACCGCAACTCAGGGAATGATCCCCACTCATTCATTAAATTTTGATGGCCCATAAAAAAGGATGGTATATAATAAAATAAAGTCTCCAGTCTTGGCCCCGTAATATATTTGTTACCTCACTTTGCTGGGCCTATCACGGAGGTCCTTTCAAAGGATTTTGCCAGTATGGCACATCTTCCCGTATGAGATTTAGCTTAAGGACGAATTGAAGCCGTTAGACTACAAGCAACGGCTCGATTATGCCACTTAATTCCGCCAAAAAGCAGAAGAAAAACTAAGATTTCATTAACAATTTGAGAATGAGCGATAAAGTCTTTATCCATTTGAATGGTTTTTTGAAAAAGCAAAGTTCCAGGACATGCGCTTCAGAGAATCCCAGAACAGCTCAGCAGCAACAATTATGAAGTGGGAATATTTTATTTTGCTAAAGTTTTCTGATGTTTCTAAAATGTTGTTTTTGTAACGTCTAGATCAAGTAGGATCGCTGGGTGTTTTTATATTTTCAGTTAAAATATTTCTGACTCTTTCTTTAAATAACAGGTAGTGAAATTTGTTCATATCCGTTCACTTTGTACACAAAAAAATTTACGCGTACCAAAAAGAAACATTCCACAACAAAAACTGCTGAGATGTTTGAAAACTTATACAACGGCCCTCCTATTTTTCAGGATTCCCAATGACGCGGAGTAAAAGAGGAGGAGAGCACAATTTTTATTAGAATTCAAAAGTTTCCACAGCGTATAAAATGTGAAAGAATTAAAATTCATGTGAGTACTGATGATGGCAGTGTAGCGGTCTCCAAAAACAGTTGTTCTGTTTTGACGTTTTAAGTGGATCATTAATTTTCTCTTCTTCATTAGTTCATGTCCTGTCATAATTATTAATTAAATTTTAAAATATTATTTAACAATAATTTTCTGGTATTCCTAAAATGTTGTTTGGAGTCGTAAAAAAAATCCAAATTCTCCCCAAGTTTCACTGCTGTTGACTTTTATTGTATATTTTTTATATAGAATTTCAAATCAATTGATTTCCTTGTGTCTTTTACTCTCTTAGTTATAGACAAGTTAACACAGATTCGCAATTAAGCAAATTCGAAGAAGCAACTGTTCGCTGCAAGTGAATAATTCGATATTTGAATCAAAGTTTTGTTGTGGTTTTCCGGTTTGTTGTTGTTGTTGTTGCTGGCATGAGTGCAGGCAGCAACTGCTCACATCAAAACCGGATGCAGTTTTTCTAACAGAAGCAGTCAATACGATGATCCAAATTGTTTTACAGCAAATCAGTCATTAATTCCAGCTCTACATCACGTTCGTAACTTAAGTCGGGCTGGAATGTTTTGATCAAAAAGCAGAGGGGGACGGCCGTCTTGTGTGAACAAATAATACGATGTCTCTTCAAAAAAAAAATGTATAATAGTTTTTAACTATTCATTCATAAATTTCTGTTAAGTTTTCTTCAAGGAAGCTTTCTTCTAAATATACGAGGTCTGTTCGGCAACTACTGTTGATTTTCATTTATGTAACAGAATACTTATTTATTAATTTGTATTTTATCCCCCTATAAATTATTTGGCTTCATATATACGAGGTCTGTTCGGAAAATACTACCAATTTTAATTTACATATATAAAAAATATTTATTTATTAATTTCTATTGTGTCCCCTACAAGGTAATTCCCTTCATATATACATATATACGAGGTCTGTTCACTAAATACTACGATTTCTTACATTTTGTTTCCGAAAATTATTTGCATAAGCATCCAATTTGTATAGATGTTGTGCCTTTCATGGGAGACACTCTCATATATACGAGGGTTGTTCCATATATTATATTGTATTAAAACTTCTCAAAGCTCATTAATTTACATCTTCATCAATTTCCATTTTGCTCCCTTCAAAGTAGTTCGCATAATATATACGAGGTCTGTTCAATATGTACTGCGGTTTTTTATATAGTGTTGCCAAAAAATGTTTACATAAGCATCCGATTCGTACAGATATTTTCCCTTTCCTGGTAGTCACTCTCACATATACGAGGGCTGTTCATTATATAATATTAGTCTCAAATGTTTCTCAAAAAATATTAATATATATCTACATCAATTTCCATTTTGCTTCCTTCAAAGTAGCCTGCATAAAATATACGAGGTCTGTTCAGTATATATTGCGATTTTTTATATAGTTTTTTCCAAAAAAATTTTACGTAAGCATTCGATTCGTATAGATATTGTCCCGTTCCAGGCAAACACTCGTAAATATACGAGGGCTGTTCAATATATAATATGAATTTTAAATATATCTCAAGAAATATTAACATATGTCTGCATCAATTTCCATTTTTCTTCCTTCAAAGTACTACCCATTCAATATACGAGGTTTGCTCAGTAGTTACAGTAAATTTTTATGTGTTTTTAGAAAATATTTACACAAGTTTTTCATTCGTATATTGTCCTTTTCATTATATTCACTCTTAGATACATATACGAGGTTTGTTCAATGTACAATTTTTCTAAAAAATTGAGCTCTCTCTATCCTCAGCGTTCTACTCATTCTTTTAACTACAAATAAATTCAGCAAATTGTTCACTTGATAATAATTTTACTAAATAATTTGTAAAATCATTTTATTTTCCTTTGCCACAATCGCAAAACAGGATCTAAAGCATTTCGGTTTCCAGATTTTATATGAACAGCTCTTTTGTTTGGCAATTTGTAATTGTGGTACCGGTTTACATTCACTAATACATTCCATCGATTTTCATTAATTTATTAACATAAATTCCGATTTTAATTCCAATACATATCTATTGATTCACACACACACACGGACACATACATAAATACCCAGAAACCCACACACGCACCAGTTCGTATTCTGACTCCTAAATACCTCAAATAGATAAACAGGGATATTGTTTTACTTGTACGCATGATAAGTAAATACTGTGAAGAGTAAAAGGATTTGGTTGAGGGCCTTCTTTAAGGCGCGTTATTTATGGCCCACAATTTATTTAGAAGGATAAAAAATTAACATGTTTTCACGGGCTCAGTTCTTAGAATAATACAAACAGAACATGTTGGCAAGTGGCTCGAAAGCATTTCAGTTAAAGCCTTTAATAATGATATAATTTCGATGCTGCAAGGAAATAATTTCGTCAAAAAATTAAAACAATTCAATTTATTCAATGAAATATCTTCATTGATACAGAGAAGTCGGTTAATTGTTTTAATGAAGCAGGACTGTTAATGCAACGAAATAATTCCGCTGATATATGGATTGAATTTCTTAAATTTATTGAACTCATTCCAAAATGCAAAAATTTAATTCAAATACTTTCGTTGGAACAACGTAAAGTGGTTGTTAAGAAGATGCGAATTGTTGTTGTCGTAAAGCCAATAAAATATTTTTACGAAACTATAAATTAAATCTTCCACGATAATCGCGATATTTTCATTGAATTTGTGAAAAGAGTCCAAAGAATTGTGTTTTTGTGTGTGTATATTTATGTGTGTGTTTGAGAATGTGTGTATGTGTGCGTATATATGTGGGTGTGTGTATGTCTGTGTGTTTGTGTGTTTACGAGAGTCTTTGAGGGTGTGTTTGTGTATGTGTGTGTGTGTGTTTGATAGTGTGTGTATGTGTGTGTATGTATGTGTGTGTGTGTGTATGTCTGTTTGTGTATTTCTGTGTAGGTGCTTGCGTGTGTGCCTTTCTTTTTGTGGGTGTGCTTGAATTGTATGTATGTATGTGTGTGTTTGAGAGCGTGTTTGTGTGTGTGTTTGAGAGCGTGTTTGTGTGTGTGTTTCTGTACTTGTGTGTGTATTTTTGTGTGTTTGTGTGCTTACGAGAGTGTTTGAGGGTGTGTTTGTGTATGTGTGTATTTGATAGTGTGTCTATGTGTGAGGGTGTGTTTGATAGTGTGTGTTTTTGCGTGTGTATATGTGAAAGTGTGTGTGTTTGTGTGTGTGTTTGAGAGTGTGTGTGTGTGTCTGTGTGTTTCTGTACATGTGTGTGTTTTTGTGTGTATATTTATGTGTGTTTATATGTGAGAGTGTGTGTGTTTGTGCGTGTGTTTGAGGGTGTGTTTGTATGTGTGTTTGAGAGTATATGTATATGTGTGTGTGGGCGTGTGTAATTCTGTGTATGTGCTTGTGTGTATGCGTGCTTGTATGTGTGTGCTGGATAGTGAATGCATGTGCGTGAGTTTGAGAGTGTGTGTGTTTTAGAATGTGTGCATGTGGGCTTGTGTGTGGTTGTGTGTTTTTCTGTATGTGTGTGTGTGTGTGTGCCCATGTGCGTGCTTGTGTGTTTGTGTGAGTATTTTAATTTCAAATAATTTTCAAACGGCTGAACTGAATTAAATCGAAATCAAGAGCATTCCTGAACTCACATTTCAACCGATTCGAAACGGTGGATTTTAAAATATCTCGGAAAAACAATTTAAATGTTAAATTATTCGAATTGTTTCTTTTAGAATATCTTTTGAAAAGCTTCTCCGATCGATGCCACCATCGATCATCTGCTCTTAATTTCGAAAAACCACTTGTTATCGTAAACCGGTTTAAAATCGGTTAAACCGTTCGTGAGAAAAGATTCAAATAAAATATTCGAAATTCCTGTATAAATTTTATTGAAAATTCGATCGATATTGAATGCGTTAATTTGGTCCGTATTTTTGTGCTCAGGATTAATATGTTAAGTCTTTATGTGGCGACTTAAATCGAGGTCCTGGTATGCTGATATTTTGCAAAGTTAAGGCATCACTTTTTCAAGGACTTCTGAGTTGGATGGATTCGAAAATATATCAAAAGCTTTTAAGTGCAGATTCACAGACTTTGTCCCACTGTGGCGGCCATGAAAATTATCATGTCCTTCATGAGAAGGACATGCTAATGATTTTGTATTTTCGATTACCCAAGATGTACTAGTGGGCCTTCAGAAAGGCCCGCTTCGTACACAATCTGCGCGATTCCCACCTGTGGCCAGTTGTTGTTAGCAAGCAAATGGGTTCTCACTAGCAGCCGTAATACGAAGCCGTTCATGAAGATTTGTTGCCAGCAACTATGAATTCCTACGCAATTATATCTTAATAAATAATGTTTGTTGAATGAAATTCATTAGGGTGGCACGGAAAAGGGTTGGGAAAAATTTTACTAAGGGATTTTATGTGCCGTAAAGTTATTTTTAAAGAGGAAGAAAGATCAACCAAAAGGATACATCCTTTTGGCTGGCAGTTGTTAGGCTCTAAATGTCCTTAAACTAATTTGGTGCCACCCTAATTAACACACATTTTGCCTGCAGCTGAGGCATGCATTTGCAAATTAACAAAATGTCGAAATGTTTTATAAAGTCATGTGTGTGAGTGGTTGCCGAGTAAATGCATCCTGCATAATTGTTTGCGTATGAGTAATAGAGGCTTCAATTAATTAAACCATAATTCTTACTTATTGTTATCACAAATTTACACATCTCCACAAGGACGATATTCCGAAATTACACAACTTTATGAATATGAATTTTGTTTGGGCAAAAATAATATGCAAACATTTCCAGCTTTTAACAGTGTTTTCACTGCAGGTATTCACAAAATGTTTAGTGTCAGCCACTGCAGTTGTAAAGGACAATTGTTTGTGTAAATTATTTATAAAAGTATAAATACTTTTACACTGCCTTAATATAAGTAAATAAATCCTTGATTTCCTGCAAGTCCTTGCATGCACATAAAACAAAAATTAGTTAGAGAAAAAACCCTATTTATTTTGCAATCCTTTAGGACTCCTGATTTTTGCTTTAAAAAGGATTAATATCCACCAACTAAATTATTTTCTTTTCTTTTTTTCCATGTTACCTAAACAAATTAAAGCTGAAACTGAAAAGGTAAGTGAAAAAACTCTATTGACTTTCAAGAGCTCAACCGATATTCACAATTTGTACAAGTTTAAGGATAAAATATTTGCCAGGACATTTTGTGAAAAGTACTAAATTCCAATATCAAGAATCGTTTACATGAGCAAATATTAGAATTGGAATTTCGAAAAGCTGTTGACTAAAATTTTTAACATTTACAATTGATATTCGAATGCGAGGGCAGTAGCCACAGACTTCTAAAGGAAATCATAACACTTTAAGCGAATCACAAACCTCTGCAACACAACCTTCTTTCGATTTAATGGCACAGAAATTTGGTTCATGTATTTGTACTCCTAAATGGGATTATTTTTCAATATCATGAAAACTTTATGGCAAAACAATATTTAATTTTTATATCCTTTTCTTGCACACATATTTTTCAAGCTGCCAAAACTCAATAGCTATTCAGTCCTGCACAATGTAACACATGTTGGACATTTATTGTTGGGATGTAAGCTCCCACAAAAAAAAAGGATCAAATCAAAAATTATTACACAGACAACACAAAAATTTAGGTAGAGGATACAATTTCCATTAAGTTAAAATTTCGAAAAGAGTTTAATGCAGGGCTGCAAGAAACAATTGCAAATAATATTCAATTATTTCTTGGGGAATATGTAAAATAAATCTTTTGAAATTCATACATTTTTAAAACATTCAGTGAAATTTCATCAAATTGCCGATAATATATGTGGAAATAACAGTGAAAAGAGAAAATCTAAAGGATAATTCATAATGTATTCATGGCAGTTTTGAATAAAATGAGCATGTGCTTAAAGCTTTTGCTCCTGAACTTGGTGTTACCATGCATGCTTTTTAGAAAAACTATGATTCCAGCTCAACCAAGCTGCCAAAGACCACAAAAATATAATAAAGGTTGTAAAATGTACCGAATAATTAAAATTTAAAATTGTATTGAAATCAAAGCAAGGATATGAATGCTTCTCATATATCCTTTATTTTTTTAATTAGAATTTCGGCTTAAATAAGCTAACAAAACATATTAAGTGACGTGGACAGCATATGATAATATACGGCAGCAATTATCTGCCTACTTGCCAAAATTTTTTTCAATAAATTTACGATTTTATCTAAGCTAAGCTTCCAAAAAGAAACGATAACCTATTAAAGGTAGTAAAATATGCCCCATAACTTAATCCCAAAATTTCATTTAAATTGTAACGGTGATATGAACTCTCTTCATATATCCTTTTTTTAAGAATTCATTATATCAGCTGAACTAAGCTTCCAATAACAAAATAATCTCACAAAAGGTCGTGGAATATAACCCATAATTATTTGAACAAATTATATTAAAATTAAAGCAAGGATATTAATGCTTTCCATATATCCTTTTTTAAAAATAAATATATATTTTAGTCAAAGTTAGGTTCTAAAAGTAATAGAAGCATTTTAAAGATCGTATTTTCTTGGTACCGCAGAAGGATACCAATTATTGCCTTATCCTGTTAAGAAAATGTATGATATCAGCTAAACTGGGCTTCTGAAAATAGCAAATACTTGCCAAAGGCTGTAGAAGATGCTCCTTAAATCATGATAAAAATTTAGCAGTCGTCGCAGCAAGGATATGAGTGCCTGCCATATATCCTTTTTTAGAAATTTTTGACTTCATTCAAAATAAGCCTCTAAAAACATCCAAAACTCACTGAAAATCATAGTTCTGTAATTTCATTATTATCAAATATCAGCCAAAATATGCTTCTAATAACAGTAAATTCTTGCTAAAGGACATAGAATGTTCTTTATAGCTCTAGTTATCAATATCATAGTAGTAGCTGCAAGGATGTGAATACCTCTCATATATCCTTTTTTTGAATATACGATTGCAGTCAAACCAAACATCAAAATACAATTATAAATTCTTACAGGTTACACAATATGCACCATAATACCTGAAAAAATAATTTAGTTCGATCGCAGCCAGGATTCCCATGTATCCTTTTTAGAATATGTTGAAGTTGAACTGCTTTAAGGTTTTAAAAATCTTGTTAGTTGATGACCATTTTTGTAACCTGAACCTATTATTATAATTGTATCAAGGATCCTTTTTTGAAAATATTTGATTGCTGTTAAACCAAATGTCCAAATACAGCAAAAACTTCTTAAAGGTCGCACAATGTGCACTTTGACTCATGAAAAAAATTTCAGTTAAATCGCAGCTAGGATTCGCATACTTCCCATATATCCTTTTTATATTATGTTCGAGTTCAACTGCTTTAAGGTTTTAAAACACTTAACTGTCATTGATAATGTTAGTTGATGACCATATTTGTAAGCTGATCCTATTATTAGAATTGTATCAAGGATCATTTTTTTGATAATATATGATTGCAGTTAAATTAAGTGTCCAAATACAGCAGTAATTTATTACAGGTCGTACAATATTCACTTTAACTCATGATAAAAATTTCAGTTAAATCGCAGCTAGGATTCGCATACTTCCCATATATCCTTTTTAGATTATGTTCGAGTTCAACTGCTTTAAGGTTTTAAAACACTAAACTGTCATTGATAATGTTAGCTGATGACCCTTTTTTTGAGCTAAACCTATTATTATAATTGTATCAAGGATCCTTTTTAGAAAATATATGGTATCATCTAAACTCAACTTCTGAAAATAGCCAATACTTGCTAAAGGTTGTAGAAGATGCTGCTTAACTCATGTCAAAAATTTCGCTGTCGTCGCAGCAAGGATATGGGTGCCTGCCATATATCCTTTTTAGAAATTTTTGACTTCATCCAAAATAAGCCTCTAAAAGCATCCAAAACTCACTGAAAATCGTACAAAGTGCTCTGTAGTTTTATTATTATCAAATAAATATTATAAGTGATGCATGGTTATATAATTTTTAAGGGGTCCTATTATTTTTCTTTATATTATTGTTTTATAAATTCAACTACACACACAATTTAGCGGCAGTTCGCTTGAAAGCTTTCTCTTTTACAGTAGACTTTCTGTTGAAAAAGTTTCTATTTCGCTTGGCGTACAGCTGCTTATTGGCGCGTGTCATACTTCCTCAGCAGACGTCTTAACAATGAGAGTCATAATTTTTTGAAGACAATTCATTTCTCTTTAGCCATTTTGGTGACTTTCGTTCTCATAAAATTGTTTAAACATAAACAATTTGCAAAAGCGCACGTTGAAGGTCAATTTTATTTTATATGAGAAGTATTTTCGTTTCCAAAATCCTTAAAAAGTTACATGAAATAAAATTTATTTATTTGATTTTATGACAAAGATTTTCGCATTTTCTTTTGTCTGCCGGTGTGTTTTTTTGTTGTTGTTGCACATGACCTTTTCTTAAAGGAACAACAAATTCAAAAATCTTTTTCTCTCCTTTTTTTTAAAGAAACAAACAGTTTTTCTGTGTATTTTGGTATTCTTTGTAAAATATATATTTTTTTATGTTTAACTCTGTTGCCATATTTTTAACTTTGTTTCCTTATTTCCGTTTACAAAGTTTTTCCTTTGAACATTTTACAAAAAAGAAGAATTATTTCATATTTGCATTGTAGAGTTTTGTTGTTTCTATATAATTTTTCTTAAGTAAAATATTTCTCTATTTTTGTGTTACTGCAGACTTTAAACACTTTTCGTTTAGAAAGAAAATTTATTTGCACACTTTTGGAAGAGGGGATTCTTAAATTTATTTAAGGATCATCATCATCATCATCTATATGAAACTTAAAAGTAAAATAAAATATGTACAAGAGACTCATTTACTTCTTAATTAAGATGGCCTTTTGTCAGTTTTTGCCTGTTTTCGAAGACTAGTTTGGGTGAAATAGTTACTCTTCCTAAAAGGACATATTAAAGTCTCAATTAACTTGTAGCATTTAGAATAAAGTTTTTAAATCAAATTTGAGGCTTCATTTTTACACTATTAGTAAGTTTTTTTTGTTCTAAAGAATTTACTTAGCTGAAATTCGAATATATAGAAAAAGGATATATCGGAGGTATCCATATCCTTACTTGCATTTCAGTAAAAATTTTGTTTAACATTCTTCTGTACACATTACGACTTCTAGTAAGTTTTTGTAGATATTAATTTAGCTGAAATCATAATTTTTATAAAAAGGACATATTGAAAGTATCCGTGATTCTTCCAGCGATTTAAATAAAAATTTTTAAGCGAATTACTAGCTACATTTTTGTTCCTTCCGTAAGGTTGTGCTGTTCTAAAAAGCTTAAGTTAGCTAAAATTAAAATATATAGAAAAAGGATATATGGGAGATATTCATATCCTTGCTAGTATTTCAATAAAATTTTGCTCGTACAATTTTCAAAGAACGCCCCGTCCTTTAGTAAGTTCTTGTATATTTTGAAGGCATATTTTAGCTGAAAATCCTAGTTTTCCTAAAAAGGATATATGAAAGGTATCCATACAATTGAAAGAAATTTGAGTAAAACCTTCTTACATAAGCTGTAGACTGCATGCTACGACCTTTAGTCAGTTGTTGCTTCTTATCTAAGATTAGTCAAGCTGGAATCAGAACGTTTCTTAAAAGGACATATTGGAAGTATCCTGCAGACTCGAATAATTTTTTTTTGCCCAATTAAAAGCCAATTTTAAGGATCTTCTGCAAGTATTTGCTGTTTTAAGAAGCTTAGTTTGGCTGAAATGCTGATATAGAAAAAAAGGACATATGGCAGCTATCCATATCCTTGTTGCAATTTCAATATAATTTTTTTCTGATGTTTTTGGGTATGTACCACGACCTTTTGCAATATTTCATGGTGTTCGGAAGTAATTTGAAGGAAATTGTGAATTAAAAGCTTTTCGAATGTCATAAATTTATATGTCACATTTTCATAACTGACCTTCATGCCTTCGCTTCACAGAAATATTTTCTTTTAATTCAATTATGAACTTGTACCGTTTTACTTACAACTGTCATTTATTCATATTCCTCTTTGTACTCTGCCAGTTCGAAATGGTATTTGCAATTTTTGTTTTTTATTTTTATTTTTACTTATTTTTTTCTTGAAAGTTTTTGTGGTCAAAAGTTTGTCTTAATTTTATTTTGTACGAGTGTTATTTATTATTTATATTTGCTTTTCTTGCTTTTGTGTAATTTTTATAAAAATTATTATTACTTTTCTTTCCAGTCTGGGGTTTTTTTTATTGTTTTTAATTTTTTACATTCTCTTCGTCCTTTTTTTTTCTTTTTGTTTGCAAATAGTTCATGTTCATGTTTGTCACATTAAATTTCTTTTATTTATGATGGTGTTTATTAACTTTTTGTTATTCTTGTTTGTATGTGTGTTTTATTTTTTATTGCAAAGAATAAGTTTTTGCAAAGTTTCTATTTTTTATAATAATTTTCCATATGCAGCATGAGACGGAAGGTGACTAAAATTTAAGAAGAAACTTAAGGATCTTTTCGAATTATTTATCGCGACTGAGTTATTCATGGTGTCGGAACTAAGAAAAGAAGGCGATAGTGTTGAGATGTTCGATGGAGAATCAAGAATGACTTTATGTTTTACTTTGTTGGCGATCTCTTTCTGCATTAACTACGATATACAGTGTTGCCATGTCCTTTTGCTTCTTATATAAAATTATTTAAGTTTGATTTACCAGGATTCGTAATATGTTGGCATGATAAATAATGCCAAGAACAGGCGAAAATTCAAATCATATTATTTATCCGATTTACACAGCAGAACAGAACAGCTGTTTTCGAAATTCACTACACGTCCATCATCAGTACTCATAAGTATATCGCAGGGACCGCAACGGACATAAATGATATGACCTTGAAGATAAAACTTCCATTTAAAATAGTTTTTTTTTCGACGTCCTTCAAAATGAACAGTTTTTGAGTTCAAAATGTCCTGTCCCTGCTATTTTGATTTATTCCAACTGGTTGGGTGATTCAGTGTATTTTGATTTGTATTGAAAATATTTTGCAGAAAAAATCGCAAAATATTGTTGCACAGTTTCCAACGGGGACTGCAATCAAATGTCGGCGATGTTTGTAATCCGTATTTGAATTCATTTCTGTGACAGACTGTACACGACTCACGTCGTCATTTAAGAAGTGTGTTAATGTAGAACCCTGATCCTTTATAGTTGTCTGAGATGTAGCACTTGACTAGTGCGAGTGAGACAGAAAACTTTGGAAAAGAAAGTAAACGATCAGTGGTGTGGCAGCAGTTAGAAAATAATTACCAGCGAGGCCTGATGTTGACTGTCCCAGAAGTCCTTTGCGACGTTGTTTATTGAATTTCATTTGTATTTTATTTAATAATTTTTTTTTATAAAAATTTTTTATATTTTTATTTCATGTGAAAGTTGTGTACGAGAATTGCATCGCTAACACTCGTAAACTTATCACAAAGAAAAAAAATCCTGTTTCATTATTTTGGCTGCGCTTAAGAAATAATTCCAAATTTTAATAATTTTTATTTAAATTTTTTTAAAATACAATTTTAAACTTCCTGCTACAAAAATTTAATTTTTTTTAAAATAGGGAAACTATTGCTTTTATCCTGTTTTGAAAAAAATCGAGTTCTTATCAAAAGTCGAGGTTTTGAGGTCCTGGGAAACCTCCCTGACTAATTCTGGGAATCCGTCACTATGTCAGTGTATATATATATATATATATATATATATATATATACATAAATGTGGGTGTGTGTGTATGTATGAGTGTGTGACTCGCTTATAACTTGGAAACGCCTTGACCGATTTTAATCAAACTGATGGTATTATAAAGCGTTCTTCAACCGATTCGGTGGGTTTCAACGAATTTAAAAAAATATTTGGAAAATATATGTATTTTTAAAATAACTTTTAAATGGCTTTACCGATCGATTCTAGAAACTGATCAGCTCTCAAAATTAAGAAAAACCATGTCGGCCACTGCAAATCGGGCTCAAATCGGTTAATCCCGTTGCGAGAAGTTGTAAACGAAAAAAGTTCGATAAAAGTGATATTTTTAAAAAGCTCCGAAATTATATATTCGATCAGTTCGTGTTTTCAATCTTTTTGTAGGACCTGAAAAACGTGGCAATCGGTTGATTTGAAAATCAAAATAATACCGTTTCAGCTCGAAGAGCTCCAAACCGGTAGATATCAAAATATATAAGAAAAACTTAAAGAAATATTTTTTTTAATGGCTTTTGTAAATAACTTTTAAACCGATTCCAGAAATTAATCAGCTCTCACGACTAAAAAAACCTCGTTGGCCACTGCAAATCGTGTCAAAATCGGGGCGAAATCGGGTCAAGATCGGTTTACCCGTTTGCGAGAAGTCGTGCACGAAAAAAGTTCGAAAAAAGTGTTCTTAAAAGCTCCGAAATTATATATCCGATCAGTTCATATTCTCGATCCTTGAAAAACTTTATCAGTCACCTGTTGTCACGTGGCAATCGGTTGATTTGAAAATAAAAATAATGCCGTTTCAGCTCGAAGGGCTCAAAAGCTTTGAAAGGCCCAAAAACCAAGTTATGATATCTCTGCGGTTCAACTTGGCGGGAAGTTACAGGGATTTCCTTTGGGGTCTACTGTCTTTTTTTTTTTTTTTTTTTTGTTCTTAAAAAGAAAATCGCATACGAGAATTGTATCGCTGCTACTAGTAAATGGATGTTGTCATAAATGAAATTCCTGTTTCATTATTTTCTTCTCGTCCTTAATTTTGATATCATGTTCCATTTCACTCATGTTTAAAACTCTTTCGTTTGATTGACAGGCTGGCAGGGTTGCAGAAAGTTTGTCGTTGCTTCTGTTATTCATAAAAACATATTTTTAGAGGAAAGTTTTCCTGCAAAATATATTTGAAATAAGTTCTTTTTTAACACAGAAGCCAATCTTTAATTATAAATTCAACTGCCTGATAATGAATATTTAACATTTTCGGAAAAAATAGATCCAACTTCTTAATGGTTCCCTGGTAGTTTTCCTGTACAACAGACTCCAGTTTAATGCAACTTAAAATTAATAAGTCCAATGAACGAAAGCAGCTCTTGATGTGGAGCTGAAATATGATAAAAAAAATCTAACCCACAATGAAATGAATTTCACTATTTTCGGTGCTCTGCACTCGGCCAACAGAAAGTTGTTGCAACGTTGTGGCATTCACGGTTTTAATATTTCAAATAGACTCTGTCTGTCAAGTAGAGATTTTTTCTTTTTCCAATTTTTAATTTCTAAAAGAGAAACAAAATATAAATTTCAATTTATTTTGCCCCATTGAGGCAGCGGAGTGATGTTGCTGTTACTTAAACTCTGACAATTGTTTCCATTCATTTCACTGCTGCTGCCGCTGCTGCTACTGCTGTTGTTTTGTTTTTTATTGTTAATGGCAAATATGTCTAAAACTTCTGTCAGACTTCCTTCTATGCTTTTGTTTTTAATAATTTCTGCAGTTTTATGAAATTTATAATAGAGAAATATTCCAACAACTTTTCCGGGCATTATTTTCATATTTTATTTGAATGCATAATTTTTTATATAGATTTTTACTTCAAGCATTTTATTGTACGAATAGAATTTCTAAGTCTAAAAAAAAATAACTAAAAGGGAAAAATTAATAATGACAATGCACTTTTTATTGTAATTTTTGTTGTGTCACTGGCAGGTCATAACGGATAAACTGTTGTGTTGTTGAGGGTGGAGCGGGACAGAGGACAACAGCAGCAAAAATATAGTGCTACCTCACATTAAGCTGTTGTTTATGTTGATTCGATTTCGTATTGTTTTCTATCCACTCTGTCCTGTTTTTAGTTGAATACAGGCCAGACGTGGTCACTGCAAATCACTCTTTCCCTTCAATTGTATTTTGCGCAATAAAAAATCCTTAGATCGTTAAATTTTTAAAATTAGTTTGCTGAATTTGATACAAATCGCGTTACTTCTTGATCATAACAATTTTAAGCACAAGTAATTATATTATCTTAGTCAAGCTGAAGCGGCAACACAGGAAGTGAATTTGTTTGAGTATCAATTTAGTAATGAATAACCCTATAAAATGATATAAATAAAAACTGCTGCCCAATGCTAGTAACACTACTAAAAAAAAGCTAAAAAAATTAATTAGAGATAATGAAAGTGTAGTTAGTGGCTTTTGAAAACAGCTATTCTACCCAGTGAATTTTATTTTCCATGAATGTAAATCGCGCTGGCTTTTTCCTTAAATTAACAAGTATTTACACTAAAATTTATATTAAAGAGCAATTGCCAAATTTTGAAATTTAAACATAAATAGAACATAGAAAAATAATAAGCAAACGGCAACACAGGCACTTAACAAAAGTGCCTGTGTTTATCAGTTTGATAAAGTTCTCATAAAATTAAAACAAATAGAAGCTGAAATGAAATCAAATTTAAAGTGCAGCGTCCTCTGAAAACAGCTGTTATCAGCTGCCATAAAAATTTATCTTATTTTAAATTGAATTAAATCCTGTTGATTTACTTTTTCCCCAGTTTTTGCAACTATTTACACTAAAAATTATATAAAATTTTAAGATTCCCAAATTTTAAAAATTTTGCCTGATATATGGCGACGACCCACGCAACAATAACTCAAATTGGCAACACTTAGTTACTCATATTTCAGACAAGAAATGCTAACTACGTTTTTACTTATCAAACATGTTCCCAAAAAAGCGTGAGCATTTTATTTCAGACCAGAGTTTATTGAGTTCAAAAATTTCCAATTCGATGTAAATGATTTACAAATAAAAATTAAAAAAATTTTTTTTATTAAAAATTTTTACAAATTTTTTAATAAAAAATTTTAATAAATTTTTTTAATGAAAACTTTTAAAAGATTAAAAATGTAGTGAAGAAAATTCAAACCAAAAATTTTTGACTAAAAAA
Organism: Linnaemya vulpina; assembly: GCA_963675445.1. Taxonomy (NCBI): domain Eukaryota; kingdom Metazoa; phylum Arthropoda; class Insecta; order Diptera; family Tachinidae; genus Linnaemya; species Linnaemya vulpina. The sequence continues at coordinate 8,549,434 of OY776277.1, forward strand.
ACGTGGAACGCAAAATTCATAAAAACAAGACATGAAGAAAAATAATGAAGCGGCAACACAGACACTTAACAAAACTCTGTTACCAACGGTTTGATAAAGTTCTCGTATGCTTTTTCATAATAAAATTGTTACAAATTGAAACAGTTATCGTATTCAACAGAAATACAAAAGAGTTCTGATGATGGCAGTGTAGCGGCTTTCGAAAACAGCTGTTCTGGTTTTCTCTTAAAGTTGAAAATATAAAACTGTTGACGGCTTTCTCATCTGCTTTTGAACCATATTATTTGAGTTTCTGATATATAAACGAGTACTGATGATGGAAGTGTAGCGGCTTTCGAAAACAGTTGTTCTGCTTTGCTGTGAAAATTGGTTATATAAATATGATGATGGCTTTCCCTGGTGCTTTTGGATTATATATTTTTGTCTTTCTGAAATACAAAAGAGTTCTGATGATAGCAGTGTAGCGGCTTTCGAAAACAGCTGTTCTGGTCTTCTGTTAAAATTGAAAATATAAAACTGATGATGGCTTTCTCATCTGCTTTTGAATCATATTATTTGAATTTCTGATATATAAACGACTACTGATGATGGAAGTGTAGCGGCTTTCGAAAACAGCTGTTCTGCTCTGATGAGTAAATTGAATACATAAAACTGATCATGGCTTTCCCTTGTGATCTTGGGTTATATATTTTGACTTTCTGATATATAAAAGAGTACTGATGATGAAAGCGTGGCAGCTTTCGAAAACAGCTGTTCTGCTCTTCGGTTAAAATTGAATTTATAAAACTAATGATGACTTTTCCTTGTGTTTTTGGATTATATTTTTTGTCTTTCTGATAAATAAAAGTGTACTGGTACTGGAAGTGTAGCGGGTTTCGAAAACAGCTGTTCTGCTTTGCTGTGTAAATTGGTTATATAAAAATGATGATGGTTGGATCATATTTTTTGACTTTCTGATATATAAAAGAATATTGATGACGGAAATGCAGCTAAAACAGCTGCTCTGCTCTTCTGCTAAAAATGAATATGTAAAACTGATGATGACTTTTCCTTGTGTTTTCGGAGTACCTTTTTTGTCTTTCTTATATATAAAAGTGTATTGATAATGGAAGTGCAGCGTCTTTCGAAAACAGCTGTTCTGCTCTTCTATTAAAAATGAATATATGAAATTGACTTTTCGAACAAAAACAGATTTAAACTCAGGCAAGTGTTAAGTGAGTTCAAAAATTTCCATGTATGGGATTCCATAACGTTAACTGTTAGTCCTTTTTGGAACTGTTTTACATGTGTGAAAATAAAACTCAACTGAAGAAGTATAAAATAGTTGGAAAATAACAAGAAAAAGCAAACATTAAGATTCTTATAAATAAAACAATTTAAACCAAAAACCTTGTTGCCCAGTGTAGTAGTCGTAACATTCATTGTCTTGCATTAAATATCATGTTTAAATAGAATTGCAATCGCATGACTGATATTTTGATCATTTATCTTGATTTGTTCTCATCCATATTCCTGGTATATATTTCCAGGATTAAAAATGGCAAAAATGATAAATTATGTTTTTGGATTTTATTTATATAAAATTAAAGTAAATTAAAGAGCAACCCTCTGATGCAACAGCAACAACACGTGCTGCGAGTTTAAAAGGTGTTCCGAAAAACACAATTCAGCCCAACTCTAAACATTTGCCATGATTCAGCAGAAATTCGTTTTAAAATCGATTAAAATTGTTCGATAAAAAAAGGAAAAGGTATAAAATATATTAGCCACACGTAAGATGGATTAAACCGGCATTAGGGAATATTAAACACCCTACATTTTATAAAAAAATCTTTTTTAGTGAAATAACATTGTCTAGGGAGGCAGAAAATAGTTTTCACACCCTTCAAAAAAAAATTTTGTCATTCTGTTTGTAATTTCTTCGATATTAATATAGGACCCCTTACATAATATATTTCCCGGATTCTTATGAGTAGCGATGACGATTGAGCGATGTCCGTCTGTCCTTCTGCCCGTCTGTTTGTACGCGAAATTGGTTTTCCCAAGCCCCAGAAGAGCTAGAGATTTCGATCTGGGGCTGAAGGATTGCAAATGAACTTAAATAGGTGGTATTGAAATACGGTTCCAGAGCTGGGAAGCTTACACCTATTAATCGACGCAAAATTAATATCAAAAACCAATTATTTTTTGTTTGTAAGTTGAACCTGTTTCATGCTTTCGGAAGCCATAATTGTCTATTAAAAACAAACAAAAAAATAAAAATTTTTTCCAGGGATGGTAACTTAAGTTTTTTTGTTGGTATATTCAGTATTGTGTGGTACATGTAACAACTAAAATGATCAAAAATTGTAAGCTTTTCTTAAATAAAACCGCTTTATACATTATAAAATTAAAAAAATTAAATTTCGTTTTCAGGGGTGGGAAATTGATTTTTTTTTCATTCGTAAAAGCAACCAAAAAGACAACTGACGTTGTTTTTCGCCAACTACAGCTATTTTATAATATAGGAAACAAATTTGGTTTTAAAAACTATAAAAAGTAAAAATGTCGAGTCCAGGGTTGGACAACTTCAATATTTTGTAGTACATGAAAGTGACCAAAGTGTTTAAAAATTTGTAGTTTTCTTAAATAAAACCGCTTTATACATCATAAAGATTTGCGTAAAAAAACAAAATAAAGATATTAAAATTTCTTTACCAGGGATGGGAAAGTGGCTTTTTCTTTCATTTACAAAAGTAACCAAAAAGGCAACTGACGTTGTTTTTTCTTTCTTTTACTAAATAAAACTTTAATTTAGGAGGAACACATTTGGTATCAAAATTAAAACAAAAAAAAATCAATATTTCGAATCCAGGTTTGGACAAGTGCAATATTTTATGGTACATGACCGTGACCAAAATGGTTAAATATTTAAAATTTTTCTTAAATAAAACTATTTTTTACCTTACGAACAGTTGCGATGATAATAAAAACAAACAAAAAATTAAAATTTTACTGCCAGGGTTGGGATAATTAAGGTTTTTTATGGTACATACAATATATTGTGGTACATGAACGTGACCAGAATGTTTAAAAATTTGGAGTTTTTCTTAAATAAACCCATTTTATATATCATGAAGACTTGCATTGATAAGAAAAATATTAAAAAAAAATTAAAGTGTTGCTTCCAGGGGTGGGAAATTGTTTTTTTTTTCATTCATAAAATAACCAAAAAGGCAACTGACATTGTTTTGTTATATATTTTAAATTTTATAACTCAGAAATAACAAAATTGGTACTTAAAAATTTATGCAACTCCAGACTTACGTTGGTGAAGGGTGCATAAGATTCAGCACAGCCGAATATAGCACTTTTACTTGTTAGATATTTTGAATTTTTTAGAATTTTCTTACAACGAAATGAGATGTTTAAAGGGGGATTGTGAGTCGTCTAAATTTTATTTTAAAAATTATAAATGTTGGTGTAGGGTGTAACCAAGAATTCATATGACCCATAAATTCAAAAACTAAAAGTAAATATTTTATAAATACAATGAGTGTGTGTGTGTGTATGCGTGTGATACTCCAGGAAATAATACTGCACGATGCCATCAAGTAACTACAATTCATTGTATTCCACACACACACACACACACACGCACACACATCCAGCCGTCAGACGACTATGAACTCTCAATACATCCATGAATGAAATGGTTAAAAAATAAAACGATTTTCCATAAAAGGAATAACGGACCATTCGTGATAGTTTTATGATAAAACTAGACCATCAGAGTAGTCCTCAACACCATCGCCGTCGTCATCATTGTTCCCATCAACTCTAAACTGACACGCAATATTATCCTGTTCGCAACAAAAAAAAAAAACAACAAAAAAAAAATATAAAAATATATGAAATAAAATGAAAACCTGAATGATGAAGTGAATAAGAAAAATTTGCAAAAATAAGGTAAAACGATGACTGGCAAAAAAGAAAAGAGAAGAGTGAAAAGAATTCACTGAAATTTTTCAAATTCACAAGCTGATGGGGAAGCGCAAAAGGGGAAGCAAAACTTGGGCGGGAGTTGATTTGGAAATGAATAGAGAATATTTTATTTACGTATTGTTCGCTTCTAACGAAATAAATAAATCTTTTTGCACAATACGGGGATTTAAAAGAGAGAGAAAAAGAAAGAATTTAAGAACAAACACGAATTTGTTGCTGCTACTGCAGGGGTTTAAAAGGGTTTTCTTCGCAGTCATGTATTAGATTTATGCATACACACATTCGCACACATATTGTTTACATAATTTTTATATGTCCATTAACCCAGCAGTCATAAAGTTTTCGAATTAAAAAACTTAAGTGCAAAAATTTCCGGACAATTTTAGAAATTTTATCTCGTAAAATATTTTATTTTGAGATATTCTTGAGCTTAAAAACTGTACGTTTATTTAGGTGTCTCTGTTTAGTCGTTTAAAAAACGTCTAATGTCAGATTAATCGCTTAAGAGGCCATTTAGGCTGTTGTTGAGTTGTAGTAGTGGGCATGAGACTACGATGTCCTGTATCGAATCCCTACGCTGTCATTAATGGAACCTCGAATTTTTCTGATCTGTATTAGGGCCGGATTGTAAATGGCGAAGGCATGGCACTGGTCGCTAAATATTACTGACAGCGATTAACACTGTCTTGTATAACAACGCCCTCTTTCGTACAATACCAGCAGCAAAAAATGCATCGCCGAAGCAACGAAAAAAAATTTCTTATTGTCTTCTACTCTCTGTCTTCGTTTCTCCTTTGAACTCTAGTACGTGGAGTCCTAAATAAATTTAAGTATTTCATATCACTATACCTGCTCCAGTAAAAATTTGTTACACATCCCATGCAAATGTTTGCTGGGTGTAGCATATTTGCCTGTTGTGTAATGTAAAGCGTGTTTTTATATATTTTTTGTTAGAAACTTGTTAGAATAATAGAAAGATTTTCCGCAGATTTGCATAAATTCATTCGTTAAATGCATATTTAGCATTTCGTTGTATTATAACTTCTCTCCCTCTCTCTTTCTCTCTCTCTCTCTCTCTCTTGTTCTCTCTGCTTCTTCTATATTTTAGTTCCTTTTTTGCTAATTATTATTTGAATTTTTAAGCTGTTGTTCCATTTAACAATCATTTTAGCAGACTCACCGAAAAGTTGACTTGGAAGGATGGTATTCGTTTAAGGGTTAATGTACTTTTTATAAAAGGATATAACTTTTTTTATCACTTTACGGCGGTCTTATGATTTTCGTTAATGTGTTATAAAATTGTAAATGGAAAATTTAGCCACGAGAAAGTTCGCATTAAAAAGCAAAAATAGTTTAAATAACATTTTTGAGATTGAAAAATTAAAAAAGTTATAAACGCCCATTGTAGCGTGCCAAATTTGGGCTCTCACCGATTACGGAATCATATAGAATTCACTAACAACTTCATCAAATACTGATTACCGACTTAGTCCGTTGTACCTTCCAGCATATTTGAATGAGCTACAAGGACAATAATGGTGTGCTGAATTGACTCCGGGTTACTACGACATTGTGCTGAATAGTTTTGTATTCATAAAAACTTTGTAACACACTTTTTTTGAATAATATTTTTCATTTTAATACACTTGCGGATTTCCCCCTGTCAAATGTGCATGCATAAATAATATTTTAAGTTTTTAATTTTTGATGAACTACTCGTCTGCACTTGCACAGGAATTGTAAATGTTTTCATGTTTTAAAATTGCAATGAAATGTTAAACAGCGTATGAAAGACCTGCAGGTACAAAAAAATTTTAATAAAAATTTACTAGACAGTTACTGAATCAACGAAATGAAATTAAAACAATAATGAAATGCAGGAATAGTTGGAGTTATTTTAGTGTTAATATGCATGCATTTGATTTTTTATTTGTAACAAAGTCAGCGCTCAGTGTATGATTTTTGTGCAGTGTAAGAAAATTATAAATTTTAACTCGCAAAGAGCAGGATTGTGGCAGAAGTTGTGATAAAAATTTCAATCAAATAAAAACAGTTGACATAATAAAAAAATAAATTATGGCGAACTTCCAAGTTCCATAGATAATGACGTAGAACCTTACGTCATGACGTAGGGATAAAATATTTTGAGATAAATCTGTTAATGCAAAAAATTTCTAACTTACAATTATACTGAAGTATGAGCTTACGTTATCACCTAATAATAATAGTCACTTACGTCATTACGATTTTATATTTTTATAAGTTTAAGATTTCGGCAAAAAAAATATTTCCAGTTATTTTCTGATTTTTTTTACCTTTAGCTTGTCAAATTATAGTGACGTGACTGCAAATTTTTAATATGACGTAAAACCTTGCGTCATGATTTCCGCAAAAATATATTTTCAATCATATATTTTTTTACTGCTAATATTTTTTACCTTTAGCTTGTCAAATTATAGTGACTTGCCTTTACAAATATTCAATATGACGTAAAACCTTACGTCATAACCTAGGGGTAAAATATTTTGACATGAGTCTGCAAATGCACAAAATTTCTAACACACCTATAATGAGAAAGACCCTTACGTCATCACGTAAGGTCAATAGCAACTTACGCCATTACGTAAGGATGACTATGAAATTTAGTTTTATTATAAGTTTAAATTTCGGCAAAAACATATTTTCAATTATATATTTCTTTACTGCAAATTTTTTTATCTTTATCTTGTCAAATTATTGTGACGTGACTTTGCAAATTTTCAAAATTACGCAAAATCTTACCTCATGACGTAGGGGTAAAATATTTTGACTTGAGCTTGCAAATGCACATAATTTCTAACACAATTATAATGAGAAATACTCTTACGTCATAACGTAAGATCAATAGCAACTTACGTCATTACGTAAGGATAATGAAGCTAATTAATTTTATTATAAGTTTAAGATTAAAGCAAAAACATATTTTCAATTATGTATATTTTATTGCAAATTTTATTAAAATAAGTTTTTAAAAAAATTTTTGTCAAAATTTAAAAATTTTATTCGTTCGAACAAATTGAAAAAAAGAATGTTGTTTGATAATGTTTTGCATAATTCTTAATTGATGGACAATAGTAGTTTTAAAATAAACCTTATTGCGTACACATCATTACGCTTTCGTAATGACGTAAGACTTTGCGTCATTGCTTGTTTAAGTTTGCACTAATTATTCAGTAATTTCTAGCTTAATGATTTAAAAAACAATTTTTTCGTTTCGACAATCTTTCGGTGCTCTCGGCAGACTTTATAAACGCTAATACAGGTTTCTTTTTATTAATGCGTACCGATGCGCACAAATAATGGCACGTATTGTGCCTTTTTTAGTTGGTACAGTTGCACTTTTTAACTCTCCTCTAGGAAATTTTAATACATAAAAAATCAGGAAATTATTTGTTTTACCCCGTTTTGAAAAAATCAAGTTTTCATCAGATCTCGACGTTTTGAGGTCCCGGAAACCTTCACTGACTAAGACCGTGAACTGCTGATAACCTCAAATGAAACAGTGTTGCCGCTCTATGTTGTTATCTGCGTACAGATCGAAATTAATTATTGCCAGTTTTGAGCACGTGCAGGGGTATTCATACCTGCCAACATGAATAAAATAGACACACACACGACACACACATATATACACCCACACACAAGACACACAACACACACAACACACACACACATATACACACACATGCAGCCATACACACAAACATATTCCGTATCAAACGAAAACATTCGTTAATAATTCAAAACGTGATTGCATAAATTGTTTATTTTGATATTTTCCATTTATTACTTGTGTTCAAATATATTATTATTGTTGTTGTTGTTATTGTATTAATTATGAACGCAAAGCGGAACGCAGCTTGACCCACCCCATAAAAAAAACGCTGAACAACAACCACTTCCAAGTGAAAAACTTTCCTCGTCAACCCTCAAACAAAAATATATCCTGACTAAATGATGTTGTCTGCCAGGACACACTACAAACATATTTTATAATTAGGAATATCTGGGAAAAAAAACTTCCTGCATTAAGCATTTTCCATGCACGTAAATAAAAAGTTGAACAGTTTTTTCAATTAAATATCATCTGGACACACCATCTCTGTTGTAATTAATTCTATTTGACTTTTATTGGTTAACAAATTCCAGGCGATATGCGACGCATATTTTATTTCTCTTATAGTTTTTGCAGCCACACACATTTTTTCGATCAGGATAGTTTGTCCTTCTAAACGGCAGGCATTAACACGAAAATGTACCTAAAAAAAAATAACGCTGGTTACTGAAATACGGTCTTTACAATGTCCTTAAAATCTGCGAATGTACAGCCAATCAAGGACCGAATAATTATATTTATATTTACAGCGGGTGTTTTTTTTAGCGGCATGGGAACCTAAAGAACAACATTTAATTTTCAGTAATTTTTTTTTTATGAATTGTGAACTAAAAATATTACTTATTTGGTAAAATTATTTTATATTATATTTTGCAAATTAAAATTTTAAAATTAAAAAAAAAAAATTTATAAAAAGTGCAAAAATGCTGGGAAATCTCTCTATTTCATTTAAAAATCTTTTTTCTGTGTCTCTTTCATATATATTCAGCTGCTTAAAATATATAACTTGGCAGCACTGGTTTTGGTACAGACACAAACAGGCAAAATTAAGATCGCATTTGCCAAAATCTATGTAAGACTAACGTTTTAAAGTTGGTTTTAACAAAACCAACGAGAGGCCAAATTATCGCTTTCAATAACGATCGAAGTTTCAATACAATTTTTACATAAATTTTGATCGACATCGAGTTCCTTAATTTGCTCTTAAATTTCAACAGCAGGTTTTAACATTGAAACCAGCCTTTATTTAAACCAGGTCAGTGGTAAAACACTATTAATTTGGCTAAATAATTTTTATTTTATTTTTAAAATTTATTCTCAACGACGATTTCAAATGTTGGCAACTGCACGATCAGTTTTCATTCCACATGTAAATTGATTCAAATAAATAATTCGTTTCCCTAAAACTATTTCATACTTTTCGTTTTGCCAGAACAATTACCAGCGTTCACTTTTTCAAATGTGGAAATTATAACCGTCGTTAGTTTTGTAACATAATTCCGTTCTGGTGTTGCTCAACTTGTGATTACATTTTAATGTTGGGCCATTATGACCTGCTAAACAAAATCGTTGTTTTCTTTTTTTTTTTCTCTTAATTAATTTTCTACAATTTGTTGCCTTTTTTGTGGTTCCTGACCAGCATTTGCCCCTTTTGAGGGCTGCAGTCAGTCATTAACAAGCTGAAATGAAGCAAATGAATTGGCACCTCGTGTGTATTGCGGTCAGGGCGGGTGAGCATTAAAGTTAATAATTATTTGGTGGTGGTGTTGGTGTGAAACTTAATGACATTTTTTTCCGGCATCATTTGTTTTCAATATGTTGGGATTTTAATATCGTATTTAAATGGTGATTTGTAAACATGCCTGGGACATATAAATGCAATCAGCCATCATGTGTTGGCAATTGCAGTTAAAGAATGTGCAGATGGAAGTGTTTACAGGGTGGCGCCTAAGAAAGGAAGGCGTTTTAATAATCTTTAATATTCTTTACATTTCTTTAATAAATGGAAAATTGATTAAATTTAATATATGAAAAAGGACGCTGCTTGAGAGCTGTTACCCATTCTAAGCTGGATATAGTCTGTTGTATTACATAATTTACCAGCCAGGGCTGGAATATGATTAACGTGGGAGTGGATATTCTGAGCTCTCAAGAGTAGGCAAATCGATTGTACGAAGTACCAGACTGTCTGTACTTGTAATCCGTTTTCCGAAGCAGCCAGAGAAGTTAGAGACTTCGTTCTTGGATTGATATATTGGAAAAAGTCCCCAAAATAAATTACCAGAGCTGGAAAATTTAAATTTACTTTTTGGTACATAAAATTAAGCAGCTGCAGATAATTTTCGATTTTTTTGTTAGTTAAATCTCTTTGAACACTCAAAGAAAAATTAAACATAAAAATATAAATGAAAAGAAATCAAATTGACCATACCAGGGTTGGACAATCGTTACCTTTTTAGGTGCATAAAAAAACCATTTAAAAGAAGTCATCATGAAAGACGCCAGATCCCAAATTACGGCATTCGAATTCGTTCGAATTTTTAATACACCTTAAACTAGGAATCTCGATCGATATCAAATGCCATGATTTGGCCCCTGAATAATATTTTAAAATTGCGGAAATCCCCTTGAAAGTTAATAGTCAAACTGCTTGTGAAGATCATGCAATATTTCTTCAATTTTATGGTCCAGATGATCGGCCAGATTAGCTGCTGATTCATGCTGTTATCCACAGATTTCTCTCTGAAATTCTCCTCAATTCCAAATCATCAACAAGACAAAGAAATGTGTTCACCGAAGAGAATGTTGCTACTGTAACCTGCAGTGATCGATTAATCGTGGTTCTCAAGTTTTTGGACTTCAAAGAATTGTTTTTATTTATAAAAATTCTCTCTCTCTCTCTCTCTCTCTCTCTCTCTCTCTCTCTTGTTAAATGGCTGCGTTAATGAGCAAAAAAGGATTCTGTTGGCTGAAGACTACGAAGCCTAAAATTTTAAATACCACTCCACACCCAGTCTTGAAAATGGTGTGGAAGTTTTCTGACCTGAATTATTAGAAGATTGTGATAATTCTTGTTGTCCTGTCTCAATGATGAGGGCAAACAACTGATCACTTAAGATTAACCACAGCGATTGACATCATGCTGGACTAAAAGAGCACTAGACAGCAGCCTCCTTTTTCGATTCCTGTTGCGAAAAATCAACCGGCGAAGTAAAAAGTAAAAAATAGCGACAAAAAAAAAACTTTTTTCTACTCTGTCCGTCTCAGCACTATCCCTTCCCCTGTGGTTCCTGCACAATGCCCTGAATATGTGGGGGAATCCCCCGATTGCTTGTGCTAATAAAACAAACAATTAAATATCTGACTACAAATTGGTCGCATTGAATTTGTATAAGAATTTTGATCGATATCGGATGCAATAATTTGTGCCCTTCCAGACAACTCTCAACCTACTTACGAGGCACTGTTACGTTCATTAAAATCTACTTTTTGGGGCGATCTGTAGGCTGATGGTATATCGATCCTCGTTACCATCGAATTGAAGAAGGAACTGCCACGATATCCAGCCATGCTGACCGAATTTTTGTTTTCGCAAATTAACTAGATAAACAACAGCGACTTCAATTTCTAAAAGACGGCGGAATATACGATTCAATTTGGTGACACTTTTGTGTCCTGAGGTGATCGTGTTCAGTGGGGCGCACACATTATCCAGTCATGCTGACGGAATCTCGGTTTTACAAACTAATCAGATTTACAAAAGTGACTTTATTTTAAACAAGACGCCGGAATTTGCCAAGCAGCGCGCTTAACGAACGATTTATTTCAACATCAATTTGGTTACAGTTTTAGTTCCTGAAGTGATCGTGTTTACTGTGGGGCACACATTATCCGGCCATGCTGAGCCGAATTTTTGTTTTCAAAAATTAATCAGATAAACAGCAATGACTTTAATTGTAACTAGACGGCGCAATATGCAAAATCAATTTGGTTACAGTTTTTTATCCTGAAGTGATCGTGTTCACTGGTGCTCTCGTTGAGGTGAATTAATGCCCATGGAATAGTTTTTAATGTCAACAGACCAATAAATCCCGAGGTATTAGAAGTCATTATTCAAACCCTTGATGTCATACTGCCAGATTCATTATAAAAAGGTAGTCGAGAATTGAACTGATCGAAAGGACTCGTGGCAGCGCCGGTTAGAAGACGGACTTGATATATCACAAATAAATAACACAAAATAGTCTGACCATTAAATATTTCTGCTCTATATTTCAATTTTAAACTCTCCTGCTGCTAAAAGAAAACCTCCGGTCTATAGTTTTTTAAATGACTGCGACTAGAGTGTCCGCAGCAGTTGATCCTTCAGCGTTATTTTTCCACCTTTTTTGCATACATCGGGCGGTGATTCATTGCGTTTTAATGAGTGATGTGTTAATGGTTTTCTTATTGTGGCTAAGAAAATTATTGCTTTAGACTTCCTTTTGTTTGCTGCAACACAAACATGTCGTAAGCAAAAGTGCCAAATGCCGCTTACGAGAGTAACAAGAAGCATTAAATCTGTCAACTGTCACCGTGAGAGAATAATTTATATGAATAAAGAACAATTCAGGCAAACATATTTCTACCGGGAAGCAGCACGAGTGCTACGAAATTTCAAAAACAAAATTATCAACCGTAAATTCACAAGCAGCCTTCTACACACGCACACACATACACTCGCACAAACTGTTTTGAAACGTGGAAGCCGTCTCACCAAAAAAGTAACAGCGTCTTAAATACAAACGATTTGAATTGAGTATGAACGCACAGTGTTGTGACACCGAGACAGAGAGAGAGAGAGAGAGTTACACTGTGACAGCATAACTGAACAGGAATGTCGCTGAAAATAGTCTTTGTCTTAATCAAAAGAAGGAACGAAGAGCGTTTGAAAAGAATAAGTTTTAAATGCTTTGGAGGCAGGATGTTTTTTTTTCTTAGCTCTTCCTTCCTGTTGACTTTACACTCCTTTTAACATGTTCTGTTTGCGTGACAGTATGTGTGTGTGTGCGTGTGCACTCCTCCTCTTACCTGGCGAATTACTAAAAATTAGCTTAATTCCTTCTATTTTCACCTGCAAGTGTTTTCTCTTAACGTTTGTTTGAATGCCTTTTAGGTAATTCATTTTCATTCAAGTGTTTTGGAAGGGGTTTTAGAGTTTAAGAAAAATAAAATGCAGAATAAAATTTTATGTGTCTGTTGAGTGAAAGTTCTTTTTGTCAAAATGCTCAACTTGATGTTAGTTTTTTTTGTTTATTCAAACTGTTTAAGTGTGTGCTGTTCGTAATAGTGGTGTAAAATAAAGGCGGCAAAATACGAATACTCAACACCCTTCTGCAAGATGATACGAAAATATCCAAATATCCTTTTGCCTTAAATTAATTCATTGTTTTGAGAGTGCAACATATTTGAGGTCTTTCAAACTTTCTTTTACATATTAAAAAATGGACGGACAGACTGTGATATATCAACTTCTATATATTAACTGTTCTGAATATTACAAAATGCCAGTTTACAAAATTATAACTTTCAAATCCCTCATTTTAAATAAGAATAATGAATGCTTTTTATAGAGTGACACAAGTTTAATGACGATTTCTTTTCTAGAAAATAATGCAACATTTTTCACACTTTTTAACAGAAAATGGCAACATTTTTCTACATTTGAATAAAACTGGTGTTGACTTTCCTTTGTGTCTTGGAATATTTATCATCAAGTCTTTCTGAGATTTTAAATTAATTTCGAACAATTAGCCTATGAATATTAATTCAATTTAACATAACATTTTATCATTTCAAAATAAGGAATTTATTAGAAACGAATCCAACATCCCTCACGAAAAACAATTTCTGCCTTAAATTGTTTCCAAACTTCCACTTTTTAGAAAATAATTGAAAAAATGTTACATGTTTTCTATGTCATGATAAAGAAAGAAAATATATTTTTAATATCAATGAAATGTTTTTTATATAAAAGAAAATTTTATGAAATTATTAAATTAAATATGATCTCTGTTATGTAGTCGCTACGGCTGGTGCGTAAGAGGCGCGATGTGGAACTGAAATTTTCAACAACTTTTCGCAGCATATGCGGCCGTATTTCGTTGATAACTCTCCGATTGTTGACTTCCAGGTGTTCAATTGTTTTTGGTTTATCGAAGTAGACAACTGACGCAAACATAACCGCAAAGAAAATAATCCAACAGGTTTACATGACACGATCTTGGAGGTCAATTTATTGGGGCACTACGAGAAATTATTTTTTATTAAAATATTCTTTGAGTAAATCAGTTGTAGCGCCCGCTGTGTGGCCTGTAGTTTCTTCCTGTTGTAACCACATATCAGCCAAGTAAACGCCACGTAATTGAGTACGAAAAAATTTCGAATCATGTTCTGACCATCATCGTTTTTGAGAACATGGCGCCGCCAGCCCATAAAGCGCACTAAACAGTAATTTTCTGTGGTTGTAATTGTGTTTCCACTAAATGTTGTGGATTCTCCTCATTCCAAAAGCGACAATTCTGTTATAATCAGCTGTTAAATGGTTGCTCAAATAAGGCAGTGATGCCAACTCAAAGTTGTGACACTCTGAAGAAAACACGCTGTATAGACTGGGTGACCTACAGAATAGAACAAGACATTTAATGAATAGAATGGAATAAAAAATGACAGAATCGTCCGCTTTCTAGATGCCAAAAATGTTGATGAAATTTTCTTATACCTATATTTTTTAATTGAGTCATTACTTACTTAATTGACTCAATTATTTTTCTGTACATAATTCATTGAATTTAATTCTCTGTTGGTTTTTCTCATTGTTCTTGGCACAAAAGTTGTGAAAAAGACTTCAAAATGTGCTTGAAAATAAGAAGAAAAAAAAGGATATGAAAATCCAGTGGCCGTAATTTGAAGAGAGAACGGTGAAAAGCGTTGCTTATAAATAAAGAAAAGGCTACCAGAAATTGAGTTCTCTAAACTTTCTCTACATGGTATTCTCCCCGCCTGCTTCTTTACCTTCCGCTAAACTAATTTATTTCAGTGGGCAACTTCCCTTGGTGGTCGGTCTTAAAATGTCTTGAAACCTTTTTAATTCAATGGACACCATTTATCATGTTGAATGATACCAACAGCAACCGTATGCAATGGATGCTACCCCTGCTTCTGTTCTAAGTCCCATATTTAATGAGATCCATGTAAAAGTGTTCTTATGCAACTATTGAGGAGATTGAAATCGAATTGATGAGGGAGCTGGAGGAAAACAAAAAAGTAGTTATCAAAACTGCGCAGTTTATCATATCTGGGATGGGCTTCTTAGCAGAGTAGGAAGTAGAAATTGCTAAATTAAAAAGTTTTTGATGAGAGAAATAACAATTCACCTTAGCTTTTGAGCAGACCTCGTACTGTCCACATCGTGGCAAATATAAGTTTTCTATGATATCAATTGAATAGAAGCGGTTTCTGTTTATTTTAACACCGACACCTGAGGGCAGGTGCCTACTCAAATAAGATATTTTAGAAGCTGGTAAAGAAGGAGGGGGAAGGATAGCGTTTAGAGAACAGCTGGGAAATGTTTGGGGAAAACAATTTCTGGTTGCCTTTTCTTTATTTATTAGCCACGCTCGAGCTGCACTTTTCATCATTCTCTCTTTCAATTACGGCTACTGGATTTTCATATCTTTTTTTGTTTGTTTTATTTTCAATCATATTTTGTAATCTTTTACAACTTTTGTGTCAAGATTATAGAAAAAGTATTTGTATTCTGCTAATCTAAACTAAAATACCTTTCAAAAAAAGTGCTTTTTACAAAAATAGCTAGATGGTAACAGACTTAAAAGTGTACCACAAAAATATGGGTGGCAGAGTCAACTATTAAACTATTTTACTTAACTTTTGAATATCTTATCATTCTCAGATCAGGATCAAATTCAGTTATTCACCTGTTTAAGAAACAAAAGCAGTGGTCAAGCCCATTTAAATTTTGCTAGTTTCGTCATAAATTTGTGTTTAAGAACAGCTGATGACTGGCTCGAACCAACCTCGTTATTCATTTAATTCACTTCATATAGAAAACTTAATTCCGAGAGACTTGCTTAATACCCGAAAATACAAGGATTATAAAATACAATATAGCGTTCAGAGAGCAGCTGGAATAAGTTTACAGAGCACAAGTTCTGACTCACTTTTCTTTATTTATTAGGAGGAGGAGTTTTATTTTTTGCACTGAAAAATAATTATAATTTTAATAACGTTTGGTGAAATTGGAATGGAAGATCACTTGATGACAGTGCATTGGGTCTGAATTTATATAAAATGGGTTTTATTAGCTGATGTGATTAATAAAACTAAAATGAGTTTAAAATGAAACTTCTTAAGAGAAAGAGTTCTATTTTATGACGGCAAACTAAAAACCTTTTTTTTTTAAGAATATCATCCGACCTTTTATTTTATGATGAAATTTAAGTGTTTAAAACTAAATTTTCCTTTTGAAAGTTACAAAATAATTTCGAAACTTTCTTTCTATTCCACTTATAACCGTTACGGTCCCTGCTAAAAACTTATGCGATCAAATTAATCCTGGTTAATAGGGGCGTAATTACAACGTTTCTCTAGCAGCAGACTTTCGTTTTGTTAACATTAAAAAGTTCCTTATTGTTAACGCTCAATTGCACTGCAACACATCAAAATAGTGTTGCGTTATAGAGAATATATTTCCTAAGCGCTCCGTATTCC
Organism: Linnaemya vulpina; assembly: GCA_963675445.1. NCBI lineage: Eukaryota > Metazoa > Arthropoda > Insecta > Diptera > Tachinidae > Linnaemya > Linnaemya vulpina. The sequence continues at coordinate 8,565,842 of OY776277.1, forward strand.
ATTGCGAAGTTGGAAGTATTCGCAAATAAGATTTAAATACAACTCCTTGCCCCCACCATTTCGTTTTGGCTTAAAACAGGAAGCTAAAGGATGTTACATATTCCTCCTAATCCAGCCATTTTTCATTTTGTATTTAGCAAATGTCTTCTTCTTTATCATCTTTAAATTCAATTGTATGTGGAAGTGTGATGCGTGTATGTGTTTATCGTTGGCTGAGGTCTACATTCCTGCAGGGGAATGTCGCTGTGCGCATTTGTTTGCACTGCGTGTTGGGACATTTAACACTAATTCATGTTACTTTCTAATCGTATTCGCATCTATTTTTTGTTTTTTTTTTTTTTTTGTTGACGCTCTAGAGAATTTCACGCATATAAATTAACAAAATATTTTCGAAATGCTTAGATGCGAGTAGATGGCAGTGACAAGTAACTTCCGGTTTAAATGTAACATGAATTTATGTCCCTGCGAGTTCATGTGTGTGCAAGTGTTTCTTTTTTAGATGAATTTATGTGATTGCCAAAATCATGCGTGTGTAAGTTTTGTACGTGTGTGTAAATTAGGGCGGCTCATGTGGATAAATGCAACTTTGAATTAGCGGATTTAGGGAAAAGGTATTAAATTTGGAGTTAAATATATCGATAAAGTTCTCATAAAATTAGTACAAACACCAGCTCAAGTTAATAAAATTCAAAGTGCAGCGGCTTCTGAAAACAGCTGTTATCATCTGCCATGAAAATTTATATTATTTTCAAACAATTCAAATCCTGCTGATTTATTTTTCCCCTATTTTTTGCAAGTATTTGCACAAAAAATTAAATAAAAATTTTTAAAAATGTCCTAATTAAAAATTTTAAGAAATTTTTTAAATAAAAATTTTAACAGACTTTTTGGTTAAACATTTTAATAAATATTTAAATTAAAAATTTTAAAATATTAAAAATGTAGTTAAGAAAATTCAAATAAATATAAAATTAACTAAACAAATATGGAACGCAAAATTCATAGAAATAATATACAAAGAAAAATAATGAAGCGGCAACACAGACACTTAACAAAACTCTGTTACCAACGGTTTAATACATTTTTCATTTTCTTTGTTATTATAAAAATTGTACATATTGAAAGTCTTATCACATACAACAGAAATACAAAAGAGTTGTAATAATACAAGTGTGGCGGCTTTCGAAAACAACTATTCGGTTTTTCTGTTAAAATGAAATACATAAAACTGATGATGAATTTCCTTTGCGCTTTTGGATTATATATTTTTGTCTTTCTGAATTACAAAAGAGTACTGATAATGCAAGTGTGGCGGTCTGCGAAAACAACAGCTCTGCTTAGCGATGTGAATTTTTGTAATATTGTATTTTATAATCCCTGTATTTTGGGGTATTAATCAAGTCTCTCGGAATTAATTTTTCTATATGAAACTAATTGTATGAATAACGAGGGTGGTTTGAGCTAGTTCGTCCCCTATTCTTAGACTTTAAACTGTGATAAAACCAGCATAAATGAAATGGGTTTGACCACAACTTTTTTTTCTTAAACGGGTGCTTGGCTGAATTTGATCCTGATCTGAGAATGATAAGATATTCGAAAGTTAAAATAATTTTATAGTTAACTTTGCCACCCATGTTTTTGTGGTACACTTTTAAGTCTGTTATCATCCAGCTATTTGTAAAAAAAGCACATTTTTTGAAAGGTATTTTAGTTTAGATTTGCAGAGTATAAATAGTTTTTCTATTATCTTGGCACAAAAGTTGTGAAAAAGACTTCAAAATGTGCTTGAAAATAAAAAAGAAGATATAAAAATTCTGTGGCCTTAATTTGGAAAAAGAACGATGAGAAGTGCAGCTCAAGTGTGGCTAATAAATAAAGAAAAGTCCAACAGAAATTGTATTCTCTAAACTTTTTCCAGCTGTTCTTAGAACGCTATCCTTCCCCCTCCTTCTTTACCAGATTCTAAAATATCTTATTTTAGTAGGGACCTGCCCTCGGGTGTGGGTGTTAAAATATACAGAAACGGCATCTATTCAATTGATATCATAGGAAACTTTGATTTGCCACGTTGTGGACATTACGAGGTCTGCTTAAAAGCTGAGGTGAATTGTAACTTATTTCATTAAATAGTTTTTTTAGTTCATCAATTTGTATTTGGTCCTCTTCTAAGAAGTCCATCCCATTTATGGTGGACTGGTGTTAGTGCCTTCCAAACTCCTCGGCGCAGTTCCAGCATTGATCTCCTTTTTTCCGTATGTCTTCGAGCTTTTTCAACAATTTGCTTTTTATCTCCGGAATGAAAAGAGTGACGACGTTTTCATTTCAAATATATTATCCTGTGAAAACAAGCAACCATCCTAATGCTGAGGCAAATAACGTCAAAGACTTTTAAACTTTTTCTTTATTTTTTGTGTCGTAAACACAAAATTCGAATTAAATACTTGACAATAATACACTTGAGATAATATGAAATATTAAGAAAAAAAAAGTGGTTTTTGTATGTTAATTTAATTATTTCACCTTAAATTGTTATCAGAATGAGTGGAAATTAGGTGTCTGTTGAGGTACAAATTTTAAAGGACGTCGTTACAGGACATGTGATGTGATCCAAATAGAGTTACAATGGATTGAATCCATAGGGGAACAAGGCGCAAATAAAATATATGCCCATTCTTATTTAGCCCACTCCGCTACTGGCAAACAGATGCAGCAGTACCAACAACACTTCCTGTGCAGCTCTCATGCCATAAAAAATGCATCTCTCGCTGTCGTTAGAAATCTGTTTGTCATATCGTTTAATACAATTTTTTTTTATGAGATTATAAAAAAGTGTTATTATTTTTTTTTAATTTAAAATGAACGAGTTTTTTAAGTGACACAATTATAACCGCAGCTTTTCATAAATATCCACCCACATAAACTAAATATAAATTCAAGTTTTGTTGACTATCAAAAGCCACAACAACACATTGAAATCAATTAATAAAAAATTAAATAATAAATTAAAATTCAAGAATAAAAGTAAAAAGGTAAAAAATTAAAAAAAATTAATAAAAATATTTACAGAATAAAAATTATTTGCACTGCAAAGCCACAGAACTACACACACACACACATAAACATAAATAAATTGAAAAATTAGTTTCAAATTCAATTGAAAGGAGTTCACTTCCAGCTGCTGAATTATTAAAATGCAGACTGTCAGTAACAAATTTGTGAAGGCCGGAGCAAAACTGGCACTTTCCGTGCAGTTATTTGAGCAGGTCTTTTGAAATTTCATAAGGGTTAAGTGGAAATGATATGAAAATTCATTCAGCTTTTACAATATCATCTGTTCAGAAATTTTGAAAATAAAAAACACCTGAATTTACAAGCCTCTAGTTATTTGGCAAAAAACGTAACATTTTTAAAATTTTTTATTAAGTGATGCAAAGTTCTTTGGCTTAAATATTATCTTTAATAAGGTGTAGCCTTCAGTGAATACCCCTATTAAATTGATTGTAGCTGATCTGACTTTTTTTCCTTCGCTCAACCAAACCACATGAAAATACTCAATCAATTTCGATAGAAATTGAATACTGCAAACACTCAAACAGCGAATTGAATAAAATTAGGCAAATTTGATTTTATACAAAAAAAAAACTTCTAAATTGTGGTCGTTTTAAAGTTTTGGGGCTGGAAAAATAACATAAAATATTTAACCGAAAATATTAACATAAACAAGTTAACACCTGCTTTGGCCATAACTTATCCACAAAAGCAGCAAATCCGTTATTAGAAAAGAGCCGCTAAATTGAAAAAAAAAAAAAACTGCAGGAACGCTTGGAAAAATTAATTGTTTGTGATTTGGGACAAGGAAGGAATTATTAAAAAATTATAATAAAGAGAAGTCGCCTAGTCTTGATTGTTTCTCCTTCTGTTATGAAGTCGTTTTGAAAACTAAAATATTATTTTTTCTTTAATATTAATTTCTCTGATTTTGAATTTCTTTATAATTTCTGACGGGGTCTCTGTTGCTGAATTTAAATGCTTAACCTTCCTCAAAACCCTTCAATTGATTACCTTGAATTTTAATAAGATTTTGGTGGAAAAAATTAGCACTAAACTAAAGTTGGAAAGGACTTTCAGTTACAGAACTTTTTATAATCGAAAAGATTTCAGAGTGTTAATATATTTGCCGTGTTGACTTCTGTTGATACCAAAAAGAGCTACTTTTCCGGTTTTTTTTTTTGATATGTAGGAGATTTATAGGGGATTTATACAAGTGTTGGTGGGAATTTGCATAATTTTTGAGTTCCACTATTATCCTTTAAACGGTAGAGCACAAAAGATATCATTGAAATATTAGCTGCTAAGAGTCGAATAGTTTTTCATACGCTGTGTAACAGAAGCCCTCATTATTTTAGAACGACTTCTAGATGAAATAAATTAAAAATTTTTTTTCTTATTTCTTTCATCTTTCAGTATAAAAAACAATTTATTTATAGCACTCTGGCTTTTATTTATAACCCGTCAAAGAAACCGAAGAATTGATGAGTGATTTGAACGCCAAGAAAAGAAAAAACAAGTAAAAGTGCTGCATTTGGCTGTGCTGAATCTTATGACGTTTTCTTTTTTGGAAAATATGTAACACCTTTTCACTTCTTTTCTAAAAGAAGCAGTTTAAAGGAGTTTTGAAACAGAAATAATTTTTCGTAAGCTCTGTTGGATTAATTTGTTATATATTCTTCCTTTTCAAATGGCAGAATGTTGCCATTTTCTATTAAAAAGGTGTAAAAAATGTTGCACTCATTTTTAGAAAAGAAATCATCATTATATATCCTACACAAACGTTCATCTGGCGTTACATATATATTTAAGTATCAATTCCGTTCTTCCGAAGTTATAAAACAGTTTTAAATAGCAAAAGAAAAAATCAACGTCAGCTGCCTTTTTGGTTATGAATGAAAAAAAAAAATGTATTTCCCACCCCTGGGAAATTTAAACTTATTTTAATATGTTTTTTTTCTTCAATGTCAACCTTCACGATATATAAAGCGGTTTTATTTAAGAAAACAAAAATTTTTAACGAAAATTTTGGTCACTTTCATGTACAACAATATACTTTATGTACCAAAAAAAACCTTAAATATCCCAACCCTGGAAGTAAAATTTTAAATCTTTCTTTGTTTTTATTATCAACGCAACTTTTTATGAGGTATTAAAAAGTTTTATACCAGAAAAATTTTGAATATTTAACCATTTGGGTCACTTTCATGTACCATAATATATTGCACTTGTCCAACTCTGGATTCGAAATTTTGAATTTTTATTTTTGATACCAAATTTTTTCTTTCTAAATTATAAAATAGTTTGAGCTAGTAAAAAATAAAAAAAAAGAATATCAGTTGCCTTTTTGGTTACTTTTATAATTGAATAAAAATTAATTTCCCATCCCTGGAAACAAAATTTAAATATTTTTTATCAACGCAAATCTTCATGAGGTATAAAGCGGTTTTATTTAAGAAAAACTTAAAATTTTTAAACACTAGTCACTTTCACACATATTTTATATACCGAAAAAACCTCAAATATCCCAACCCTGGAAGAAAAATTTTAATATTTTTTGTTTTTATTATCATCGCAACTGTTCATGAGGTATAAAAAGTTTTATTTAAGACAAATTTTAGATATTTAACCATTTTGGTCACGTTCATGTACCATAAAATATTGCACTTGCCCAACCCTGGACTCCAAATTTTGAATTTTTATTTTTGATACCAAATTTGTTCTTTCTTAACTATAAATTAGTTTCAGTTAGCAAAAAAGAAAAAAAAAAACGACATTAGTTGGCTTTTAGGTTGCCTTTATGAATGAAAAAATGGTAAATTTCCCACCCCTGGAAAAATGAAATTAAAATTTTTTCAATGAGTTTTTTTTTCAATGCAAATCTTCATGATGTATAAAGGAGTTTTATTTAAGAAAAACTTGAGATTTTTAATTGTTATATATGTTACATGTACTAAAAAATATTGAATGTGCCAAAAAAAAAACTTAATTTCCCTCTGGAAATTTTTTTATATATATTTAGTTTTTAATAGACAATTGAGTTTTCCTAAAGCATGAAATCGGTTCAATTTACAAACAAACAAATAAATAAAGGGTTTTTGGTATTAATATGGCGTCGAGAAATAGTTGTAGGACTCCCAGCTCTGGCACCGTATTTCGGATTTTTCAATACCACTCTTTTTAAGTTCATTTCCATTCTTTTCAAATCCTAAAACGAAGTCTCGGACGGATGGACGGACATCGCCCAATCGTCTTCGCTATTCATAAGAATCCAGAATATATATAATTGGTGGGATCTTATATTAATATCGACGAAATTACATAAGGAATGGCAAACCTATTTTTTTTGTGAAGGGTATAGATATGGGCATCCATTTCCCAGAGAAGGAACTTTTAATGCAACAAATTTATAAACATTTATGGGCGATTTATATTTTGAAATTGAGTTGTTTGTTGATTTCATCAATATTTTTATTTTTATTTTATCTCACAAGAATTTTATATTAGCCAATTTCCTATCACTCCGTCTGCTATTAGAGACATAAAAAAAATTTCTCAGTCTGCAGCAGCAGCAGTTTGATAACAGAATTGATGCCCATAAATATCCTTGAAAAAAATTAAACATCTTGCGAAGGAATATTTAATGGTGGATAAGCAAAAATGTTAATTCAATTCATTAAATAAAATCCTCACGAAATTCGGATTAAAAATTGATTTATAAACCTGCACAAAAGCCCTCGAAAAGAAAATATTAAAAGTCAATAACCAACGAATGGGGGCTCATAAATATCGCAATAAACTAAAAACAGATTGTTGTTGTAACCACTACAGATGCGATTAGGAATACGAATACGAACGCAACAATTTATTTATCTATTTTGTATAAACGCACACTTTCCAGGCATTAGAAACGTATTTGTAAATGTTAGCAGAGTAAATCTGGTAACTGACAGTGACCTCAGACTGCCGCCAGCTACTGGTTAAACAGTCTGTCTGCAACGTCGTACCCCCACAACTACAAACTTATTTGCCAGGCCAAACTCTGCTCTACATCTGCCACAATAATGGGATTGAAAATTCCCTGAAAGATGCTTCTGGTTGCAACTAAATTATACGCATAATCATGATCTTTTTTCTTCTTCTGGAGTTGTAATAATTTTTATCTAAAACGTTGGGGCCTGCTTGTTGGTTTGTAAGTGTGTGTGTGTGTGTGTGTGTGTGTGTGAAGGATAGTTTACACTCCTGGTCTCGTTTTGCTATTTATGTATTCCATATTTGGATGAAATTTAATACAACTACAACTACAACTACAACAACCAGGCTTATTTATGCATATAAAATATTTGTTTATTCATTCACTGACTCATTTATTATCTTAAATTATGCAGAGTTGAAACAGAAACTGAAACAGAAGGTGGCTATCGGGCTGGTTGGGTTTGACTCAAGTTGAAGATTGAGAAATTTCTCAAATATGTATTTTAAATAATTAACAGTGGGGCAGCAAATTCAAATTTGCTCTATATTTTTTAACTTAAGGCGTTCTCTTTTCTAGAAAAAATTTAACATTTTTCACTTATTTTCTAAAAAGTGGCAGTTTGGAAAAGTCTAGCAACAGAAATAATTTTTCGTGAAGGATGTAGGACTCATTTCTAATAAATTCCTCATTTTTAAATGGCAAAATGTTACCATTTTCTGTTAAAAAGTGTGAAAAATGTTGCATTATTTTCTAGAAAAGAAATCGACGTTAAATTATATAGATTTTTTATAAATAACAACCGCGTGTGGTTTTTAAAACTCTCACACTGAAATTCAGCTGCAGTTGAAGCAGTTTTTTGAAAAAAAACTATTCAAAAGTCTCTATATAATTTTTTTTCTATATCTCTGGCAACAATAACTAAAAGCCACTCATAGAGCACCTTATTTCAAACCCAACTGCGCCACTGTGCAGCCATATCAATAACCCAAAGCAAATACCATAAAATAAAGTAAGAAAAATTATGTTTCGATAACATGCAAACGCAACCACAACTCCCAGCACCCCACCCATCCACAGATTTGCCTCAGCAATCAAAACAAAAAAAAAAAAAACAAAAAAAAAAGGAAACAACGGCAGCATATAAATTCACGCCACATGCAGAGTTAAAGAGAATCCTGCAACAAATTTGATTTGTTTCTGTGAAACTCATTCGTTCGCTATTAAATTTTAAAGATCCACTTATTTATCAAAGAAAGTGGCGATAAACGAGAAAAAAATATTAACACGAAACTTCAGCTGATGGCGTGGCGTGCTGCCAATCAAGCGTTTGTATTAATCATGATCACGATTGCGTTTAATAAATTCACGTAATTCAGCCAGCGAAATGTGTTTGTTTATGTACTCGTTCATATTAAACAGCTTAACGAAATAAAAGCAGAGAGCGATTTCTAAATAGCGAAATTATGATATTGATATAAATTTTTTATAAATTTAAAAGCTCTTTTTTTAATATAATTTTAAAGAATAATTGTTGGAAAAAGGTTTTTAGTAAAGAAAGACATGGTAAATACTCCAATTCAGAAGGGAAAGTTATTAACAGTTTTATATATATTAACTTTACACAGCGGAGCAGAACAGCTGTTTTCGAAAGCCGCTGCACTTTCATCTTAAGTACTCATGAGTAATTTTTTTTTATTATCATTAATTTTGGTTAAACGTCTGAGTGCCCAGCAAACATAAAATTTAATGGAGCTACTAAAATCTAGTGGTCCAGCTCCGGCATAATAATTTCAGTACTTTTTTTCGTTAAAGAAAAAAAAGGTCCTGCGCTCGATGTACAAAAAATAGGATTTAAAACTCCCACCGTTCTTCTCACAATAAAATTTGCATTTTTATTTGTTATTTTTTTTAAGTGTCTTATCAGATCTCGACGTTTTAAGGTCCTGGGAAGTTCCTTCACTATGTCTGTATTTGTATGTGTGTGTGTGTATGGGCATGTGGGCGTACGTAACGGCTTGACCGATTTCCACCAAACTGATGGCGTTTTAAAGGGTTCTACTGAACTCAGATTGAATTTGAGTCGATTCCAACTGGTGGATTTCAAGAAATATTTTTCAAAGTGGTCTTTTTAAAATAAGTTTTAAATGGCCTTAACGTTTCCACAAAATAATCAGCTCTCGAGGTTGGAGAACCACTGCAAATAGAGTCAAAATCGGTTATTTCGTTCGTGGGATATCGTGTTTTTTATAAAACTCCGAAGTTATTTATCTAATCAGTTAATGTCCTCGATCCTTTTATAATAATCGAAAACTACACCAATCACGTGGGAATCGGTTGATAGGAAAATTAAAATAGTAGCGTTTTAGCTCGAAGAGCTCAAGAGTATAAAATAGCACAAAATCAGGCGACGATTGTTTTCCGGTTAAACACGATGTCCTTTAGGGTCCACAAGCTTAATACATGTTGTCATAAACTTATGAGGTCAATAGAAATAAATCAACAATTATTATTTTATAAAAATGGCCTCGAGTTCATTGCTTATTTCTTAGTTGAATTCGAAAGCGTGTAAAAATACTTGCACTTTATGAGCAGATAAGAACACGAAACACACCAGCAAGTTTGTAAGAGTTCAATTTCATGTATGAGTAATAATATTAATAATATTAAGTATACGCTTGGAAGCACAAAATATAAAAGAGGAGACACAAACCAACAAATATACAAGAGAATGTAATAAAAAAGCGTGTTAAAAATTTAAACAAAAAATAAAAAACTTCACACTTAATTTTCTAACTGAAAAGAATTCATAATCAACCCAAATAAATTTCATCAAAAACATGATGAATCTGATGAAATATATTTCTTTCCACTGAATTCAAATGTTGTTTTGCTTGGCACGATTATATTTTGAAATATCTCTGGATCAAACTATTTCATATATTGACGATTGCACAAGCGTATGTATGTGTGTATGCGCGTATGTGTGCAGATAATAAATATCCGTATCAAGGATTTATTCCTTGAACTCAAATGCGTCTGACGGTTATAAATTTTGCAAGAAAAAAAACCAAAATATTTTAGCGAAAAATTAAAACAACATCAGCAGTGGGAAAAACTTAAATTAAATATAAACAATTTCAAAAACAGATTTTTTCTCAATCATACTCTGCCCTTTAATGCTGCCTGCAACATAAATGTGCAACAACATTTTTGCAACAAATTTTTTTAAAGTTTTTCTTCTTCCTGATTTGTTTTTTCTTTTTTTTTTCTTTTTCTTGCCTTCAACCTCATCAATGCAACATAAACAACGTAATTTACAAAACGTTTAACGTCTTCACAATCCGCAAAGAAAAGCAAAACATTTTGGAAAAAATGAGTTCCTTTTCTGTTGTGGCAAATTTAAAGGAAATGAAAATAAATAAAATAGCGAATTTTGTGTATTTTTTTTTTCAAGAACACAAGGAATAGTGCGCACTCGGCCAAGAAAATTGCTGGAAAAACAGTATCAATATTTTAAGAAGTTAATATATAATAAACAACAACATAGAGAGAGAGAGAGAGAGAGAGTGAGAGAGGAAGGGAGTTCTGTAAGTTACGGCGGATTCAGGAAAAGAAAAATCCTTTTTATAAAATCAACAAAATTAATGTTTTCAAAAAAGACGTTTTTATTTTGCCAGGATGGTTGTACGAATTTTGATCTCAAGCGAAGAATTAATTTTAGGATAACAAATGAAAATGCTCTGCGCTCTCTCGTACTCTCCAGGAGCTTAAAAGTATTACCGAAATATATCACTTGAAATTATATATTAAATTATATATTTATTTAGAATCTGCAATCAAGTCAAGCACAATATTATCTCCCTACAAAAACTCTTTCTATTAATGGCCGCTCGTTATGTTAAAATACAACACTGAGCGTTCAGTGAGTTCAGAGAGCGGCAGAGGTCAGGGGGCCGAATTATGGCATGCGACATCGACTGGAATATAAATTTAAATTGTATTAAAATTTGAATTTGAAAATCTTTATGTTCTATAAAACTAGTTTTTCCCCGATTTCCGGTTTTGAGCGGTATTTTAAAATACTCTATTTACAAAGAATTTTGGTCTATTCAAAACTTGGAACCTTCTAACAACTAATTCTTATATTTTTAATCTCATAACTAATTTCGTCTGCTGTTCTGACTGCATTTTACTACTACGGGTCGTGGGTTCGTTCATTCCTGTACCCAATCATAAATACGGGAACGATATCTTTTAATCTCAATTAACCCTGGATGGTTACTCTTTATCATACAGTTCTTTTGTGTTCATCCAAATTAATTTCGAATTTTAAGAGAACAAATATATTTTTTTAACCTTCACAAAAAAGTGAAGGCTTGTCATTCCGTGTGTAATTTCTTCGATATTAATATGGGACCCCATAAAGCCTACATATTCTGGATTCTTATGAATAACGATGACGATTGAGCGATGTCCGTCTGTCTGCAGGTGAAAGCGGGTTTCCCAAGCCCCCAGAGACTTCGTTCTTGGTTTTAAAATGAATTTAAATGAACTTAAATAGAGTGGTATTGAAAAGTCCGAAATACGGTTCCAGAGCTGGGAAGCTTACACCCATTTCTCGACTCAAAATTAACAGCAAAAACCAATTATTTTTTTGTTTTTTTATAAACTAAATAAATTTCATGCCTTGCAAATCCTCAATTGTCTATTAAAACTAAAAGAATAAAATTTTTTTCCAGGGATGGGAAATTAAAAGTTTTCTTCCGCACATTCAGTAGTTTGTAATACATGTAACAACTAAAATGTTTGAACATTTTAAGTTTTTTTTTAAATAAAACTTTTATATACATCATGAAGACTTGCATTAATAAGAAATATATTAAAAAATAATCAAATTTCGTTACCAGAGGTGGGAAATCGTTTTTTTTTCATTAAGAAGAGCAACCAAAAACGCAACTGACTTTGTTTTTTTTTTTTGCTAAATAAAATTATTTTATAATTTAGAAAGAACAAATTTGTTATCAAAAATTCATAAAAAACTCAAAATTTCGAAGCCAGGGTTGGACAAGTGCAATATTTTATGGTACATGATAGTGACCAAATTGGTTAAATATTTAAAATTTTTCTTAAATAAAACTTTTTTGTACTTCATGAACAGTTGCAATGATAATAAAAACAAACAAGAAATTCAAATTTTACTTCCAGGGTTGGGATGTTTAAGGTTTTTTCGATACATACAATATATTGTGGTACATGAGAGTGACCAAAATGGTTACAAATTTTAATTTTTACTTAAATTAATCCGCTTTATACATCATGAAGGTTTGTATTGATAAAAAAGAAGTTAAAAAACTTAAAATCTCAATACCAGGGGTAGGAAATTGATTTTGTTTTCATTCATAAAAGTAACCAAAGAGGCAACTGACGTTACTTTTTTTTTTTTTGCTATTTGAACCTATTTTACAACTTCGGAAGAACAAATTGGTGCTTAAAAATATATGTAACGCCAGACGTACGTTGGTGTAGGGTATATAAGATTCGGCTCAGCCGATATAGCATTTTTACTTTTTTTTAATATTTAATTTTCGAATAAAATACCTGACTAAAATTATAGTTATTTTTAACTTTAAAAATTGTTAGTCGATTCAACGAAGAGTAACTTCAATGAACAAAACTTAAGAGTACACATCTAGGGTTAATGTACGACTGTGATAGTTGCTGTCGAAATTGTTATATGGGGAATGCGTAGCTCCGGCCACTGAATAATCTGATTATAAGGGTAAGCTATAGCCTATTGGTTACCCTAATTGCTAGTGGGTGCTGCTGTTGGCTTAAGAAGTGAATACAAGACTACGATGTCTTAGATCCCGAGGTCGTCTCCGTAGTCAGTCATGTTTATGGTATCGAATTTTTCTGATCCGTATTAAGGCAGGATTGTAGTAACTTTTGTTTCACACCGTCATGAACTAAAAGAGCGGGTGGAATACAGCAGCCTCCTTCGCCGGTTCCTGCAGCAAATTATCTCAACAGTGAAGTAAAAATAGCGATGACAAAATTCAATATCCTCTACCCTCCTCTTAAACTACCCCCTTCATTGTAGTTCTGGGGCGCAATGCACATCTCTGAGGACTGGCCCAAGACAAAAAATAAAATAAAAATAAAAATTTATATTCTCATAGACTTCGGCATCAAAATAATAAACTTTATGCACAACCGCTGTTATTTCTTAGCGATTGTCGAGCTACAAAATTTTCGAAAAATATATTATTTCAAATGATCTGAAAAGGCTTTCAGAGATTAGAAAATGAAATCCAAATTTTCTTAAAGGTTTTTTTATGTTTTTGTTTGCGTGCTTTTGTAGTCACAGCCTCGTTAGTCGGCTCTTCTGAAGTTACGAGATTTATTCCTGCAGCCCAACAGTAACCAGAGCATGGTTTCTTATAATTAAGGGCTGTTTCTGAGAAATCTTATTATGATATTAAATAAAATTATTTGTAACAAGTAGTTTTTTTTGTGGTGCAGTTTTAAGTAACTTTACGTGTGAAAATACTAAAAAAACTTATTTAGTTTGAAAGATATTTCTGTGTAACAAAGCACAAAAAGAGATATTTTTTATTTAAAAAAGCCAGAAATTATTTGTGGTACTTGTAATCGTATCTTAAAGTCACTCAATATGCTTCAAACTTATAAAATTTTAAAAGTATTTTTCTGAAGTTTTGCTTAATAGAAATATTTTATGTCAAAATACGCTACGCAATATTTTGTTGCAGCCTTCTTTATATGCCTTAATAAGCACTTATACTTATTTATATTTAATAAGCAACTTAAACAATAATTTTTTAAATAAAAGTTTCTTTTTAAATATTTTTGAAGAAAAATAAAGTCTGTGCAAACTGTTGCACCTCTTTTGCCAAATACAATTATCAAGGACTTTTCCAGTCCTTTCAACGATTTCTGCTTGCCAAGAGTCCTCAATTTCTATTGGACTTTGCTGTAGTTAATGTTTCTATTTGCTTTTTTTTTTCTTTTATTATTTTGTTAAATGGGCTTCTCTTGGTTTGAGGAACAAGTCGTTTGTGTATTCAAGATTATTGTGGTCGTTGTTTTATTATTATTTTCTTTTTTTAATATTTTTTTTCCTGCTTTTGGGGTTAAGGTTGCGCAAAATGTATTTGTGATTTATAAGCTCTCGGGGAGTACAACTCTCGTTTGTTCGGCGTAACTCATACATGCATAACAAAAGCGTAAAGTAATTTTACACGACATTTTACACTCAACGAGCACAAAATATAACCAAAAATAATAACAGCAAAAGAAAAATTATATTAACAAAAAACCAAACATTGAAACAGGCAACTTAATATAACTCAACGCACACATACACACACACAATCGCAACGAAGGCTGTGTTATAGTAATAAAAACAAGGACTCTTTAACTTAAATATGCTGAAGGGACCTTTAAGAAAAATGAGCAACAACAACAACAACAACAAAACAATAGTTATACAACAATTGTAACAGCAGCCGAAACAAAACCAATGATTGTATTGCTTTCATTGCTATTTATGCAATTCAATAAATCACGGCCATAAACGAAACGAACGGAGCGAAAGGCTGCAAAACCCCAACCAGCTAAGGAAATACAAAAAGAAGGAGTAGGAAAACATAAAACAAAACGATTTCACTTCACTGTTACCAAACCCAAAAAAAAAGAAGTCAGACGTAGCAAAAAAAATCAAACAATTTCAGAAAAACAGAAGCAAAAAGAAAAAACAGCCTTCCAGATAAAAATGCTGCTTCAGACCTCATTCATTTCCTGCAACACCCATACGTTTCTTAAAACGTGGCGACTTTTCCCAACAACTTCACTCAATTCAGCAGCGTTATTGCAACAAATAGAAAAAATTAAAAAGAGAGAAAAAAAAAACATGAAATGAAAACGGAAACAAATAGCGACACTGGTGCGCCACTGCTGTCTAAAGAAAAGATGCCCAAAAGAAATATCAATTTCGCAATTTGCCTTTAAGGATTATAAACAGCACAATTATATCGGCCAAAAGAAAAACAGCACAAGTTTACGAAAAAAGAAAAGGGTTGGTCAGCAACTTGAAACACTTAAACACACACAGACACACACACACAGAAAACCTACACTTTTACAAGGCCAAAGAAACACAAGAAGTAGTAGAAAAAAAAAGAGTCAAACTTGGCTACAGTTTGGCAAAAGACTGATTTGTTGTAACGATAGAGATAATCAAGTTTGCAATGATTTAAGGAGGTGGTTTTGTTAACGTCCATATGAAAACAGGACTGAACAGGAGCTGAAGGAATTTTTTGTAAATTTAAAGTCCCATTAAAAATATCTATTTTTAATAAAATACCCTTTTAAAGGACAACCTGTCGAAGAGAATTTCAATAATTAATACATCCTGACTGCAGTCTCGTTATTAAGCTGAGAAGGAAAAATTTTAAACACTCAAGTAATTTAATTAAAATAAGAGCATTAAAATTGTGGATAATAAAATGAATTGAATTAATTTTAAGAAATTATTCTGAAATAATGGACAAGTCAATTGAAAGTCTTAATATATTTCAACACGACTGGAAACAGGATCGACAGGATCAATAAACTTCTTCTTTTGTAAGTTCGAGCTCAGATCCCCAAATAAATTTTTATTTTTCCTGTATCTCTTCTAACTACGAAATTCCAACTTCAATTTATCAATTTTATATAAAAATTTCATATCGAAAAATTTCATATATTAAATTCCATTTTAATGAACAAATTGTTCGAAAATTGTTATCTGAATACAGAAAAACATCGCAAATATTCCGAAGCCCCAGGGAAATTTTTTTCTGAACTCAGAAAGACATCATGAATATTCCGAAGCGTCAGGGAAACTCATTTGAGTACTGATATTTAAACTGTAGCGGCTTTCGAAAACAGCTGATCTGCTTTGCTGCGTTAGATGAACAGCTAAAACTGATATTGACCTTCCATTTGGGGTACGGAAAATTTAGGATTTTCTCTCTGCTTTCTTGGAGCTAAAATATTTACAAAACGCCTTACTCATAAAAAATATTTGATGCTTATAAGCTGCTTATAAGACAAATTTTGTACAGCAAATTAGTTTTATAAACAGCTTATATTTGTTGTGACATATTTTCAAAGATTTATAGCGGGTTAATTAAACAAATCAATTTATATAAATTGAGTTTTATTTTTCTGATGAGAGAAATAAAGCTTTTCAAATGAATTAAAAAAGAAAAATCAAGTAAAAGTGTTATAATCGGCTGAGCCGGATCTTATATTCCCTACAACATCGTACGTCTGGCGTTACATATATTTTTAAGTAAAAACTTTGTTCTTCCGAAGTTATAAAACAGTTTTAAATAGCAAAAAATAATATTAAAAACGTCAGTTGCCTCTTTGGTTACTTTTATGAATGAAAAAATAAATCAATTTACCACCCCTGGAATAGAAATTAAAATTTTTTATCAATGCAAACCTTCATGGTGTATTAAGCGGTTTTATTAAAAAAAAAAACTTAAAACGTGTAACCATTTTGGTCACTTTCATGTACCACAATATATAGAATGTACCAAAAAAAAACCTTAAATATCCCAACCCTGGGTGTAAAATTTTAATTTTTTGTTATGTTTTTATTATCATCGCAACTGTTCATGAGGTATAAAGTTGTTTTATTTAAGAAAAATTTTAAATATATAACCATTTTGGTCACGGTCATGTACCATAAAATATCGCACTTGTCCAACCCTGGATTCGAAATTTTGAATTTTATACCAAATTTGTTCTTCCCAAGTTATAAAATAGTTTTAGGTAGAAAAAGAAGACAACGTCGGTTGCCTTTTTGGTTACTTTTGTGAATAAAAAAATATATCAATTTCCCACCCCTGGAAGCAAAATTTTTATTTTAATATTTTGTTTTTTATCAATGCAAATCTTTATGATGCATACAGCGGTTTTAATTCAGAAAATGTTTTAAACATTATAGTTATTACATGTACCACAAAATACTGAATGTACAAAAAAAAACTTAATTTCCCATCCCTGGAAATTTTGTTTTTTATTTATTTTGTTCTTAATAGAGAATTCAGGCTTCCCAAAGCATGAAATAGTTTCAATTTACAAACAAGCAAAAAAATAAATGGTTTTTTTTTTTATTAATTTTGCGTCGAGAAATAGTTGTAGGATTCCCAGCTCTGGAACCGTAATGCGGATTTTTCAATACCACTGTATTTAAGTTCATTTCCATTCTTTTCAAATCCAAGAGCGAAGACTTTAGCTCTTCCGGGCGGCTTGGGAAGACCAATTTCACGTACAGTCAAACGGACAGACGGACATCGTTCAATCGTCGTCGTTGTTCATAAGGATCCAGAATATATATTCTCCATGGGGTCTCGAATTAATATCGAAGAGGTTACACACGGAATGGCAAACCATCTCTTTTTTCTGAAGGTAAAAAAAATATTTTTTCTCTCTTAAAATTCGAAATTAATTTGAGTGGACATAAAAGAAATGTAAGATAAAGGGTACGCATCCAGGGTTAATTGAGATTCAAGAGAATTTATTTGACGGCGGCAACTTAAAACCATTATTAGAGAGTTTCATCCGATTTTTTACTTTTTATATAGAAAATCAGCTGCTTTAAACGGATACTTTTTTTTGTCACAAAATATCGGTTATAATAAGAGTTTTTTCTTATCTTTATAACCGTTATGGACCCTGAATTAATATCCGCATAGTTTGAAAATGTTTAATCGATTAATTTCTTTTAATCTGAAGAGTGCTGGCTTCCAGTCGAAAAGCAGTTTGAGGATATAAATTAAAAAATCTATTTGCAATCACTTGAATTTGCACGCTGGGAAAAGAAAATACATTCTCTAACATTCTGAAAGATCGCCAAAAAGCATCAGGCGTCTGTGCTCATATCCGTTGAATTTGTTTTCCTCTTTTTGTCTATTTTGAAATTTATTTCTGTTTTTCTTTTCTATTGTTGAACTCTGAATACAATTTTACATGCGAGCATTCTAACAGCAGACACGCGTTTAATGAAGTACCAGAAAGTTTGAAGTGGTTTTTGTTTGCGTAGTTTGTTTTGTTGTATCCTTTTTTTAGGCAGGACTCAGCAGAAGATAAATCTTTGAGAAAAAGTTATTACAGATGGTTGCTGGTAACCAGTGGGACAATGAAAACATCCAACATATGCAAAGTGTTACACAATACAAACAAATCGCATCCACTCTCACGAGTCACAGTATGGAAAGAGTGAAGAAGAGGAGAGCGGCAGAAGCCCATAATTTGTTTGACCTTTCAATTTAAATGTCATTATTTGCAACATGCGAAATGATTAAAACCGTTAGTGTGAATTGATATTCTGGCCACCCTTCACTTAAACCAGTCCTCATCGATTCCGGCATCCTACCAGCCATCAGATAGACTGATAAACGCACGTTCGGTCACGTGTCTGCCTTATGACGGGTTAAATTGTACTTAACGAACTCACACACACACACTCACACTCTCCCTCTCTCGCTCTCTTATGCGAGTGCTTAAGCAAAAGATACATTCATAATTTTCGAAATTTATACTTTCGATGGGTATTATTGTTTCCTTGGCATTTTATCGTTGTTGTTATTGTTTTTGGATGTGCAGCTTTTAAGAAATTGAATCCTTTTTAAAAGGGAATAATCAGTTTTACATAAATTTTAATCATTTTATTTGTGTATCAACGATTTATGTGTCTGCGAAATGTTGTTATTGGGAATCTTGTCTTGGCGCTCTTTTCGTTGTGTTCGTCCTTTCTGTTTTTTACTGCTGCCTTTTAATGCGTTTTAATGATATTGAATTATTTTCATGGCAAACCGTTAAGTGGGTGGGCATATGGGTTGTTCCACTTGAATCTTTCCAAGTTAAAAAAGAAGTTGTTAAAACTACAAACAAAATACAAGGCTGATTCATAAAGAAATTATTTGAGGAATATTTTTCAATTATCTGCTGGTTTTTGAATATTTGACGGGTTCTATATCTAGTTCCACTTTCCACTGCTGGGCGGCTTGTGGAATATATTTTGAAATTTTTAAGGAAAATAAAGATACGTCAAGTTAAGTAATCAAAGGAAAGGGAAATTCAATTTTAGTTTTAGTCATACAAGTTACTTAGCAGGCGTAACAGCAGTTTTCAAAGGCCACCACACTTGTATCAACATTACTGGCCTTAAATTTTGTTTATTATCGCTTTTTAGCTATTTTATCGATAACGTCATTTATAAATTCATGCTCTAAATAATTTTGAGAAAATATAATCGTTCTAACGGGTGTTTTTTATAGAGTAACACAAGCTTAAGTCATAATAAAACCAGGAAATATTTGATGCTTATAAGCTGCTTATAAGACAAATTAAAATCGTACTAACGGGTCTAAGTCATAATAAAATATATTTTGAAAGAAAATTTTATGAAATTTATTTTTAAATATGATTTCTGTCAATTAACCACCACGGCTGGCGCGTAGAAGCCGCTATCTGGAACACCGAATTTCAACAACTTTTCGCAGCCTTCGCTGTCGCATTTCGATGGTAACACTTCGATTTTTGATTTCCAGCTGTTCAATTATTTGTGGTTTATCGACGGGGGCAAATGACTCAAACATGACCCCAAAAGAAAATGATCCAGTGGGGTTAAATCACACGATCTTGAGGGCCAATTGATAGGCCATTGAGTGGAATTATTTTTTCATTGAGTGAATCAATTATAGCGCCCGCTGTGTGGCATGTGGTTTCGTCCTGTTTTAATCAAATCTCAGCAAAATTAATGCCACGTAATTAAGTTGCGAAAAAATTTCGAATCAGGTCCCTTTACCGTTCACCCATTGACAGTAACATTCTGACCATCATTGTTTTTGAAGTCATATCGGCCAATGACTCCACCAGCCCATAAAGCGCATTAAAACTGTAATTTTCTGTGGTTGTAATACCGTGTTCAGCCGTACCCCTTAATTGAGCACTTAGGGCGTAATTAAGGCCTTAATTGAGCACAATTTATCATACAATAAGTCAATTAGTAAATTGAGCAATTAGTAGTTAATTGTCTCAGTAATTGCGTGAAACTCGAATTGCAACCCTGGTCATAAGTATGTTTATTAAGAACTGTGTTCTGTGAGCAGACGAATTTCCTATAATGACGAGCTCCACAAATGCTATTAAATCCCAGTAAAATTTCTTTTAAAACAAAATTTTCATCCATTTTTTAGATTTACAAACACGAACATTCACAAAACAAATAAAAACAATGTTTTAATCAGCTGTCAAATGATAATTGAGTCACCTAGATTGAGTATGTGTGAACACCAGATTTAATTGCGCAATAAAAATTAAATTGTCTCAATTAAAAATGCATGTCTGAGCACGGTATAATTGTGTTTCATCAAAAGTTTGTGGATTCTCTTCACTCCAAACACGAAAATTCTGCCATTTAACCGGGAACGGGCTTCATCGGAAAATAAAATTTTGATTGGACAAGGAGTTTGACGAATAGAACAATTATTTTGATTAAAAATTTCAACAATTTGCCCGCGTTGCTCTGCTAAAAGTTGACTCATAATGAGAGTTTTAAGAAAATTAAACTAAAAACAACCATCAGCGGTGAAATGGGTGCACAAATAAAGCAGTGATGCCAACTCAAAGTTGTAACGCTCTACAAAACACGCTGTACTAGTTCGTTTATTAGAAAGTGACACTCAAAAAAGATAATAATAAAGCGAGTTATTAATTTGTTTTTTGTAAAAATTTTTTGTTAATTTTATATCAGCACACTTGAACACAAGCCATTTTTATAACATGCAAGTTTCTGTTAAACCCATTTAATTAAAGAGAATTATTGCGCTTCAAAAAAACTTTATTAAATCCCGGGCAGTTGTTCGTAATATTTCTTTATTGAAAGAGGAAGAAAAAAAAACGCAAACACTAACGACAACATAAAATTCATATCGTCCTTATTTTAATAAACTTAAAAGACAATTCATTTTCATGTCCAATCTGGCAGACTAGACAAATGCCAAGAAATCATACTAAGAAAAAAAAAAAGAAAAGAAGTTAAAACAAAACTCTTGCAGCAGAAGATCCAGCACAAGTCTTGCGAAATCCCTATTTTCAACATAATCATCAAGACAATAACATTTCAATAAAATCCATAGAACTTTTCTCTTTTTCTTTGTTTTTTTTTGGAAATAAAATTTTTTTCTATAATTTCCCCACAGCACCACAAATTTTTGTTGCCAAACTATTTCTAACATGCAGACAATTTCGTTCGGTAGCCAAATAGAACGGAATCAAGAGGCAAAATAAAAAATTTTTGTTGAAGAAGCAGTTGGAGAAATATGCAAGAAAAACAATAAAGTCGTCCTTTGGAATATCCTGCATTCATTTGCTAACGAAAAATGAATTGTCGACGATAAAAAGGCATAATGATTTATATAATTTTGGATAAGATCCAAATTTAATTACAATTATGCTCACACTCTCACTGCTGTGGCCGCAGCAGACGAAAAAAAAAACGTCAGCAAACAAACAACAGCAACAACATGAAAATGTTATTAAAGACAAAAACCAAAATTCAAAGATAATAAAAAGAAAAACTTCTTTTCCATAGAGACACTGTTTCCATTGTGAATTCTTTCATTTTGATAATATTAATTTTATAGGAAAGTTGCAGTTGGTCCTTTTAAAAACTCGGGAAAATTGTTAACCCTTAAGGCCATCCCTGCAACATTCCACTAGTTTTATCCGAAAATCTGTCAAAATAAAGTTTGTTGTGCTGCTCCGCAAATTTTCAAAGTCTTCGAGCTCAAAAGTCTAGTGAGAGTTTCATAAATTCATTCGTTTTCAAACTGACTTGAATTGTGAGTTATTCCAGCGATTCTCCCAGGAGTAGCAGAGATGGTTGGGTTTTTCTAGTTCTATAAAAGGATTGAGGAGATTAACTGATGGGATATATAATTTCGGATTTTTTTTAATCTTTTATTTTCGAATTTATTTCATTCACGAAATCTCACAACCGGATTAACCGATTTTGACCCGATTTGCAGTGGCCGACATGTTTTTTTTTTAAATAATTAGTTTCTGGAATCGATCGTCAGAGCCGTTTAAAAGTTATTTAAAATAAACCATTTAAAATAAATATTTTTGAACAACATTTTTAAAATTCTTGAAACCCACCGGCTCGAATCGGTTTAAAGAACCCTTTAGAATGCCACCAGTTTTGTCAAAATCGGTTAAGCCGTTCCAAAGTTACACCAAACATACATACATACAAACACACACACACACACACACACACACACACACACATACACACATTCATTCACACATACAGACATTCACTCAAACACACACACACCCTTGCACAAACACACACATGCACCAACACACTCATATCCATATAATTGCATATATAGGGTGTTTTTTATAGAGTGATACAACTTTGAGTTGGCATCACTGCATTATTTGACCACCCATTTAACAGCTGATAGTTGCCTTTTGTTTAGTCTGCATTGACATTTTATTATTTATTGACTTGCACCAGAGCAATGCGTAAGAATTGTGGAAATTTGTAATGAAAATAATGGTTCTGTTCGTTAAACTTATCGTGCACTTTGTCCATTCAAAATTTTACTTTCCGATGAAGTCCATTTTTGGTTGAATGGGTACGTAAATAAACCGAATAGCCGTATTCGGAGTGACACCATTACATCCACAGAAAATTGCTGTTTGGTGCGCTTTATGGGCTGGCGGAGTCATTGGCCCACATGTCTTCAAAAACGATGATTGTCAGAATGTTACTGTTCGTGAAAATTGGTGTTCCAGATTGAGCCTTGTAGGCGCCAGCCGTGGCAGCCACATGACCGAAATCATATTTAAACATTAATGTCATAAAATTTTCTATCTAATAAAAACCGTTTCATTGATTTCAAAAGTATATTTTTATGTTTTACTATGATTTAAATTTGTATCACTGTATAAAAAACACTCTTTAGAAATGGTGACGGGCTTTCAGAATTAGTCAGGGAATTTTTCTAGAACCTCAAAACGTCGGGATCTTGAAGAGGGATCTCGTTATTTTCAAAACCAGGTAAAAGCAATAATAACCCGATCTATTAAAATCGTCAATTCTCGTAGCGGAAGTTAGAAAGTAACAGGCCTCAAAACGATACAAGTGGCTCCATCCCAGTTCGAGCAAGAGATATGTCAAGACCTAATTTTGTGCAACTGACCTCTGCTCTACAATTATTTTCTCAACGGCTACTTCGCATATTCAGTTTTGAGCAATCCAAATCAATTCTAGTAAATTTTTCCATAAATTCCAATATCTTAACAAATATCCTTCACAAGCTTACCAATGGAAATGGTGTAAAGAGCATATAAAGAATGGAAAAAATATTAAGTAGAACAACTAAATGAATGGAAAAGGAAATATGAGACCTCTTCTGATTGAAAATAAGCATGAAATTGATAAACAATGAAAATTGAATAACCAAAAAAAAAAGAAAAAAAAAACAAGAACAACAGCAAACAGAATATTATTGAAGAGGATATGCTCTCTACCCTGTTTATGTTGTTGTTATAGGAATATGTGCATGCACGTTCATGTTTGTGTGCGTGTGATTCGTCCTGATGTTTGTGTCTATTTGTTTTGCATTTGTGCAAAAATGTGTTTGTTTATCCTTTTGGAAAATTTGTATATCAGGATCAAGTAGAGGAAGTAAAAGAAAATAAAAAATAAAATAATACAAAAAGCTTTTTGCCAAGAAATATTATTATTTTAATAATCATGTGAAAGCTTAAGATAAGAATGACTTAGCAGCAGCGCCAGTAAAAAACGGTGGACTTCAACTGGGAAGGCAGGAGGGAGAACAGCGCGTATTTGGGGTGGCTGCCATTGTGCAAACGAAAAAAAGAAATCCTTTACGAAAGCGGTTAAAAAAGGTTTCATAATGAAGTTTCTGTTTGTCATATAATAAGAAATTTATGCTGAGTAACTCTAATGGCGTGTTCTTTTCTAAAAAATGTTAAAAAATTTACACCTTTTCTGCCCTGCGACTATATATTTGAGTTCATTAAACCAGAGACTACATGATGACTGCTGGTGGATGTTGTAAGAGAAGTGACTCTGAATTTTAAAACCAAACAAATCATGCTTAAAAACTAATTACAAACGTGTTTGGTACTTTTTTGAGGTAAAAAGTACCAGACATTAAGTATGGTACTTTTTCTAGGCCCTAATGCATCTTTTAAACAATAAAAATAGCAGAAATCTTTTACAGCCTTCTCTTCTTTTTAAAAATTTCTCAAAAATTGTTCTTTTTGAAAACTCCCAAAAATAAGGGATAAAATCGTAACCCTCTTAGATTTCTAAAGGGGTAAAAGGGACAAAAACGAGTCAAATCGATAAGTTTATAAGTTTGTATCTCAGAAATTAAGGCAGAAGAATCTTAAAATGCTCAAAAGTAATTCTGCACGTGTTTGGTACCTTTTCTATTTAGGTACTTTTGACGGTAACAACTAAAATTGGTACTATTTTGCACTCCTTCGAGTTATGGTATCGCGCAGAAAGCTTTTTAATGTGTTTTATTCTTTTAAAAAAGTTCTAAACATATTATGGTACTTTTTGTAAAATTCCTAGCTATCAGGAGTAAAACCGTAGGCTTTTTTTTGGTACTTTTGTTGCCAATAATCAAATACCTGTAGATACACTTCTAAAAATTGTTTTGACTCTCTGCGACTCAGCAGCACTAAGCAGAAATTTTTTTAAATTCGAATGCAAAGGAGTTAAGAGATTGTGGTACTTTTTTGAAATTCATACCCTTTCTTGGTACTCTTTGGCTAATAATCAAAAACATGTAGACCCAAGTGTAAAAATAATTTTGAGTCTTCCCATCAGTAGCACTAAAAGGGAGGTCTTGAAAATTCTATTGCGAAGGGGACAAAAAAGGACAAACAGGGTAAAATTAGTAACTTTATATATCGGAAACTGCGATAAATAAACTAAAAGTTACAAAAGCACACGAATAATGCTATAATATAATTCCACATGTTTTTGGTACCTTTTCGATTTTGGTACTTTTAGAAGGAAACTTATAAATTTGGTACTCTTTTGCATTCTTTTGCACTCTTAAAAATGTAGAATAGAGCATTAATACTTTTAAAGGTTCCAACTATTCGCAATTAAAAGGGGTAACATTGAGCCCCCTTTCGGTACTTTTCTCGAATAATATTTAAATACATAAAACAATAATTTTGAAGTTTTACCGCTCAGTAATGCTAACAAGGAATTTTTAAAAATTAATTTGCGTGACGGACAAAAAGGGGCAAATAGGGCAAATTTATTAACGTTATATCTGGGAAACTACGATTGATAGATTCAGAATTTCAAAAGCATAAAAATAATGCTCGAAAATAATTCGACATGTGTTTGGTACTTATTCGACTTAGGTACTTTTTGAAAGTAACATAAAAATTTGGTACTTTTTTGTACTCTATACATCTAAAAAATATAGAATAGAGTAATAAGACTTTTAATGCATTTCAATCTTCTAAAAAAAGTACGAACTTGGCTTGGTACTTTTTGGAAGTTCGCAATTAAAAGGGGTAAAATATAATCCCTTTCGGTACTTTTTGGTGTTATTAATTAAATACTTTAAACAATAATTTTGACTTCTTAGCGCTCAGTTACGCTAACAAGGAATTAAGAAAATCCTTGGCGAAGGGTACAAAAAGGGGCAAATAGGGTAAATTTATTAACTTTATGTTTCGGAAACTAGGAACGATAGACTCAGAACCATACAAATAATGCTAAAGCACACAAATAATTGTGAAAAATAATTTCACACATGGTTGGTATTTATTTGATGCAAGTACTTTTAGGGGGTTAAAATTTGATTTGGTACTATTTTTGCACCTCATTAATTTTCTAAACTACAGCGCATTTTATTGTTGTGAAGAAAATGTTGAATATATTCTGGCTTTTTTTGAAAATTCTTAGCCAGGATTAGTAGAGGTGGACCCCTTTTCGGTACATTTTTTTTTTGTTAATTTTCTTTTTACTCAATTGAAACAGTTACTGGACTAAAATATACTATTTCGAAATGGTACTTTTAAGGAGAGGTACTTATTCTAATATTAATTTTTGGACAAGGTACTTTTTAAAACAAGTACGTTGTAAGTCGCACTTAAGATTATATTTTTCGCGCTGGATTAGTTTTTCTTAGTAACAAACGCTAACGAAGGAGCGGGTGATGCGTTTGTAGGCCATAAAATGGACCGAAATATGTGTCAAGTCTTATGGCAGGTAATTGACCGATAACATCTATTTTACTTAACGCATAAAATTTAAACTTTAATTAATAATTTTCTTTTCATTAGTAAAATATTTTATTAAAAAATATTGTATGATTAATTTTATGCCAGCCTGTATGTACATTTAACACCTGAGTCACCAGATAGTAGTTCTATTCCGGCACGTGTAGTTTTTCCAGAACAGTCTGAATCTAAAATTATTTTCAAGTACTTGAATTTCTATCCCTCTCAAAAAATATCCTACGAAAAGCCTTTTAGGTCTTTCCCTTATTTTCATTCTTAATGCGCTGTAATTCTGAAGTGTGAGAAATTGTTTTAACAGACAAAAAAAAAACCAAAACGAATTTTGCAATCAAATCATCTCTTTATTAAAATTTTAAAACTCAAAACCATTCAAGTACTTAATAAACGAGCTAACGAAGCCCATCAAATAATTTGTAGCCAGAAGGGTGAAATTTTGTTTTTGTTTCCTTAAAACTTCAATTCACCTTCAAATATTTGCCATGAGTTTAAAATTCGTTAGCCGTCAGAGTCGTGTGTGATTGTGATTTTTGATTTGCATGTGTCATGTTCGAAATGTGTCAGTATTAATTTTTACACTACCCGCCAGCCAAATAGAGGGATTACAATTTATGGGAGTGTGTGTGCGTGAGTCTGCACTGTTTGTTGTGTGCGAGTGTTGGCGCTTTTGTACCACAACAACTCAAACATGTTGTGATTTCGTCCTTAATTCTCTTTTTTCAATTGGATGCGTGCAGCACGCGTTTGTTTTCGAAATTTATTTAATTTTCAAGTGTTTGCTAAGATTTATGTTGCGCTTCCGATAAAAACTCGTTGTGAAATCGAGAATATTAGATTTTTAGTTTCGCAACATGTGAGTGGAACAGTGTGAGTGTTAATGATATGGAGTTAGTTGAACGTGTGCGTGTGTGTGTGTGTGTGTGTGTGTGTGTGTGTGTGTGTGTGTGTGTGTGATTAGTTGTAAGTTATTCCGCTGGCTGCAGATTTCTGTTGCGTATTTGATGTTGATTTGCAAGGACCTCCCTCTGTTTTTATGCTGCCGCTATTATTTTCTCGTGGCATTTATTTAATGTGGGAGTTGTAAAGTTTTTCTAAATTTTCGTCTATAAAACTGAGACTTTTAGTTTCACACATTCACAGTTGGATATTGTGTTCGAGAAATTATTTTATGATCCAGTTTTTAAAAGTTATTGTTCACTAGAGTTTCTCGTTGCAACAGTTAATGTTTGATAAGGATACGCATGTGATGAGTCGTTGGTTTCCAAATGAAGTAAATTTTGAAAAATCGGTTGCTTTCTTTTCGAGCCACAAGGTCCTGCAGGACGTATGCCTTTGTGGTCCAGTGGAGAGTAAACCGCACCCTACATTATAGAAAGAATTGGTTCTTTGGCCGAATGGGTAGTTTGTTCTTATCTAGAGAAATCGTTCCTGCCACTTTTAATTTAGCGAAACTCAAATCGAACGTACACTAACGCTACTGCTGCTATCCTCTTTCTAATAACCAGTTTTCCTAGTTCTGGCACAAGCCATCGTATATGTAGTAGCCATCCACTGAGTGCAGGTCAAAAATAATATATTTTCATCCATTACTTTTTCTTTTTGCCTTGAATACATATATTTTGGCCAGTGTATGCAGCATTTGCGGGTGTTTTAAAAACCGCTGTTGCTGCACTTTTTAAAGAAATCATTTCATCATGAGTTCTTTGGCGTAAGTCATTTATTCAAGGAAACAACTAAATTTATATTGTGTTTGCTTATTTGCAAAGATGGCATATTTGCTTTGTGGTCCTTAAAACATCCACTTTATAAAATTAAATACGTCTTTTTGAAGGGGGATTGACATCTATTTCTTGAAAAGGAGTAATTTTTTTTTCGGTTTCGAAAGTAAAGCGAAGTTAAATCAAACAGCAGCGTGTATTACAATGAAACTATTATTTTATTAAAATACTTGGATTTTCAATCACCCCTGGAAACTAAATAAATTTTTTTTATTTGTTTTCTTTTTTCAATGCAAATCTTCATGATATATAAAGCGGTTTTGTTTAAGAAAAACTTAAAATTTGTAACCATTTAGGTCACTTTCATGTACCACAATATATTGTATGTTACAAAAAAAACCCTTAAATATCCCAACCCTGGAAGAAAATTTAAATTTTGTTTGTTTTTATTATCATCGCTACTGTTCATGAGGTATTAAAAAGTTTTATTTAAGAAACATTTTAAATATTTAACCCTTTTGGTCACTTTCATGTACCATAAAATATTGCACTTGTCCAACCCTGGATTCTAAATTTTGAAATTTTTAAAATTTTTGATACCAAATTTGTTCCTACTAAATTATAAATAGTTTTGGTTAACAAAAGAAAAAAAAAACGAATATAAAAATCAATTTTCCACCCCTGGAAGCAAAATTTTAATATTTATAAACTTGTTTTCTCTTCAATGCAAATCTTCATGATGCAAAAAGCGGTTTTATTCAAGAAAAACTCCAAATTTTTTAACATTTTGGTCACTTTCATGTATTACTTCTTTGAATAAAAAAAAGTTTCAATATTCCAACACTGCAAACGAAATTTTAGTTTTTAAAAATTTTTACTCATGCAAGTCTTCCCGATGTATAAAGCGGTTTTATTTAGGAAAAATTTAAAATTTTTATAACTTTTAGTTGCTACATGTACTACAAAATACTAAATGTGCGAAAAAAAATTAATTTCCCATCCCTGAAATTTTTTATTAATATTTTAGTTTTTAATAGACAATTGAGGCTTCCCAAAGCACGAAAAAAGTTCAATTTACAAACAAAAAAATAATTATTTTTCGGTATTAATTTTGCGACGAGAAATAGTTGTAAGCTTCCCAGCTCTGGAACCATATTTCAATACTACTCTTTTTAAGTTCATTTCCAATCCATCAGTCCAAGAACGAAGTTTCATACCACTCTGTTTAATTTAATTTTTAATGAATCAGTCCAAGAAGGAAATCTAGCTTTTTTGGGGGCTTGGGAAAACCGATTTTACGCTCAGACAGACGGACAGACGGACATCGCTCAATCGTAATCGCTGTTCATAAGAATCCGGATTATACATTCTCTATGGGGTGCCATATTAACATCGAAGAAATTACACACGGAATAACAAACCCTTTCACTTTTTTGTGAAGGGTGCACAAAAAGTATCTATTGAAAGGAAAACATTTACCTTATTTGTATATTGAACAGACCTCGTATCGATAAGTATTTCTGTTCATAAAAAAGATTAACTTTTGGTTGAATAAAAATATTAATTTTCCAAAACAATTTCAATGATTATTTTAGTTTTTATAAAACCAAATAAATAAAACGAGTTTCTATTGACACCCACTCTTTTGCAAAACTGCTTTGGGATCCCCCCCATAAAAATATGAATCAGTTTTATAATTTTAAAGAAAGTGTAACCGAAAGTGTATCCTGCCATATTTGTGAAGCGTTACTTGCAGCCTTCATGTGTGCAGTCGTTCATGTGTGAGTCCTTTTTGTTTTAAATTTATGATTTTGTTTTGATCGTTTTTATTTCAAAAATATAAAAACCAAAAAAAGGGGAAACAACTTTTCGGAATTATTCTTAGATTGTTTTTTTATTATATTTTCTAATTTGAAAACTAAACACACGTTTTGTTGTTTAATTTTCTCAATGAAAAAACCGAAAACTTTTTCAAGTTCTTTGCCGTTTGAAGAACTATAATGCGGAGGATTATAAAAATATCAAAATTATATTCGCTCGTGTTTGCCAAAAAAATTATGAGGGTTACAACAGATATTTTTATATTCTTTTATTTGCTGTAAAGAAATGATTAAATTTTAACCCTACAGACAAGAACGGCAGGCACATCCTTTAAGTTTATTTTATTCCAAGGAACATGTTATTGCTTTTTGTAAAAATACCCATAAATCTTACAAGTGAACAGTGGGGGTGATTTGCGAAAAATTAGCGAAAATCAAAATGAGCGTTTTATATACTAGAGCTGCTTTAAATAATTTTTTCGGAGTTTCAGGAAGTCAGCTCTTTAAGAAAATATGTGATTAAGTTATATTAAAATATATTCAACTAAATGAGAGTTATAAGCCTCATAATTTTCGTTTTTCTGTTTTTTGTGGGAACCCAAACGCTACTCATTATCTCTGCGTAGTTTTTTCTGCGTAATAGTTTGGTAAAGGATACCCTTTTCTTATTCAAAGCAGTCATTAATATTTCTATGGCAGGACAACTCTAAAATTGAGGTTCCACAAAAATGAAATATGCGATTTTGAACCCACAAGTGGTTTAACTATATTCTTGTTTTTGTGTCGCTTTATTTGTTAAGAGTTACAAAGTAACTTCTACTGTGGCTTTATGATGTCTTTCTAAAGGGTGGCCCAACCATAAGGCACGGTATTAATTGTAAATAAAATAATAAATTTTCAGAAAATTGTACTGATATTTTGTATTATGATCAAAGGATCAGTGACAATTAGGTGTGAAACATAGTACCGACCACGCCTTTGGTGCCATGCCCCCTTTCATTCGTTCATATTTTCAGTGACTGAGAGAAAATCTAATTCAATGTCGTTAATATGGCGAGATATCTTATCCTTTATATTTTGAATTAATTTTTCTTTTTAATAATTTCACAGAAAAAAGTTCAACGGCGTCACTTCACAATCCTGGCGGCTAATTAACATCGCCACGACATGGGAAAACACCACACATTGATTTTCGCGCACAAAAGTGCAATTTTGTTTCTTTTGCTATGGCACCCTGCTTTCCCAAGGACATATCAGGGGTCATATTCTCCATTTCTGATCCGTTGTCATCTTCCGGTAGCGAATACCATTCACGGTGACTCTTGTGCCGATCTCACTTTCTTAGTGAGATCGTGCCGTACGACGCTACCATTCCATTAATCACACCAAACCATCATTCTTTGTAAATGTATCGGCTTTTCTACAGTTGCTGTTGAACTGAATTGCCGAAATAGCCAATAACTCTCTCGATTGTGAACACATTTGATCGATTATGCTGACGAAAAAAAAGTCACGGAGGGCACGAAATGTAGTTTGACTCGAAGGCCCATTTTCGTAAAAGGCTTCAATTGTGTACCTCTTAACGATTGAAGTTTTTTGAGCACTAAAAGATAAATTATTATTATAATTATTATTATTATTATTATTATTATTATTAATATTATTATTATTATTATTATTATTATTATTATTATTATTATTATTATTATTATTATTATTATTATTGTTATTATTATTATTAATATCATTGATATTATTTATTTATTATATTATCTTGGTAATCCTAATAAAAACTTTTGCTCTTTTACTTTCAGGTATGTGCTTGACAATATTTAATCGATTATCGTATGTTTAATCACCTTTAATCTGAATAAACTAAAAGAAGAAAGCAAACTTTACAGATAAAATTTTTATATAATTCAGATTATCATCAAACAATATAAATTTATATAGTTCCTTCGCCAGATATCAATTAAATATCGGGAATGTTCGGAAAACACAACTACAGTAGAGATATTGCTATAAAATAATTATAATATAACATTTAGAAAATGTTTAACAGACTCGCAGTTCGAATCTGCGAACTGCAAATTATTCTATGAATTTTTTCAAATAAGCTGAATGCATCTGTACGGATTTCGAGACCGCTACGACATCTCGTCGGGGTTCTTTGTAAAATTGTTCCACTTCTGAACATATTGTAGACTCGATCTTACAGCCTGTCGAATAATGTTGTGCCTTTTTTCCAAAGGGATTTACCACCGGTTTGATACAGTTCTCGTATGGTGGTTCCTAACAAAATTGTTACAAATAACAAGTGATAATAAATAAAAATGTAGTGGCTTTTGAAAACAGCTGTTCTACTCTGCTGTGTAAGTTGAATATTTAAGAAAATAATGTGGATCTTCCCTTGAGCTTTAGACCATATATGATGTCCTTTTAAATTTTAAACACTTTTCCAACAATTAACCTTTTAAATTTTATATAGTTTTTCGGACCTGCCCTCAGTAGATATCTACCACATATACGATGGATTGTCCCAGAACTAGGAAGGAGCAGAGTTTGTGTACGCTCGATTTGAGTTTCTCCAAGTAAAAAGTGATAGGAACGATCTCTGTAGAATTAATAAAATAATTTACACATCTCTGATTCGATCTTACAGCCTGTCGAATAATTACAGCCTGTCGAAATTAATTCTACAAAAATGTTTGTTCAATAAGAAACATTCAACAAATCATTTGCCGAATTCTCGTTAGCAAATTCAGTCTTCTCTATATTAATTTCGGTGTCAGAAACTCTTCATTGATTCTTGACTTATATTGTTTTTGATGTACACGGTTCACCATAAGAAAAATTTTACTGTTCATTTATGAGAATATGTCTTACGCTAAATCGCGATTTTGAGCCTTTTTTCCAAAGGAAGTTACCATCGGTTTGATACAGTTCTCGTATGGTTGTTCCTAACAAAATTCTTACAAATAGAAATTGTTATTTTGTTCAATAAGGCCTCCCCTAACAAGTATATAAATAAATAAAAATACTCATGAGTAATGATGATGAAGGTGTAGCGGCTTTTGAAAACAGTTGTTCTGCTCTGCTGTGTAATTTTAATATTTAAGAAAGTGATGTGGATTTTCCCTTGCTCCTGGGAATATTTATTTAGTCCTTCTGATTTTTAAACACTTTTCGAACAATTAGCCTTTTAAATTGAATAAATTATTTTGGACCTGCACTCATATACGATGGATTGCGCCAGAACTAGGTAAACTGGTTTTTAGAAGCAGGATAGCAGCAGTAGCGTTTATGTACGTTCCATTTGAGTTGCTCCAAGTTAAACGTGGCAGGAGCGGTCTCTGTAGAAATGAACAAACCAACCATTCAACCAAAGAACGCATTCTCTCTATAAAGCATGGTGCGGTTTACTGGTCACTCCACCATAACATGATGTGGCATGACAATAGGTTTTCGGTCGTAACTTTCCCAACATCATCTGATTTTATGTCGTTGTAGTATCGGTTAAACATTGTATTACGATTAAACTTATTTTTGTAGAACATCATTATATTGTTTCCTTTTATAGAAAGAAAAATGCAACATTTTTTACACTTTTTAATAGAAAAAGGTAAAAATTATATCCCTGGAATATACTGAGAATAATATAATATTTGCCTTTTTCTATAAAAGTGTAAAAAGTGTTGCCTTCTTTTTTCTAGAATAAAAGGCAACATTTCTTGCACTTTTTAAGAAAAAAGACATATCTTATGTCGTTTGAAAATATTTAAAAATTTTGAATATATTGAATTTCTCAATATATTCAAATAATAGAATTTTTTTCTCTCAAAAAGTGTAAAAAATGTTGCCTTCTTTTTCCTGTGATAAAAGGGGAACATTTCCTGCACTTTTTAAGAAAAAAAGCAAAGATTATGTCGTTTGAATATATTGAGAAATTTGAAAATATTGAATTTCTCAATATATTCAAATAATAGAATTTTTGCATTTTGTCTGTTAAAAAAGTGTAAAAAATGTTGCCTTCTTTTTTCCAGAAAAGAAAAGAACATAATGATAGTCTTCAGATATCAGTTTAAGAGTCCCTCCTTCTTAACAATTTTAGTTCTAAGCCTCCTACAAACTGCAATTTTCTAGAAATGCTGCAGGAAACGGTTTTTTGTCTTCCAAAAAAAAAGGAAATTAGTGCTATAAAACTGGCACATATTTTGTGGTACACTTTAAAGTATTTTAGCGGCTATAGCTGTTGAAAAATTTTATATTATTTGAAAGGTATTTTTCTCCAGAAGCGCATAATATAAATAAGTTTCCCATATTTTTATTGGGGCTAAAAATGGTCTGTATATGTTTCTTGGGCTGGTAGAAAGGACATAAAAGCTGACTCTTACTTTCAAATATGTTTCACAATGCAGAACAAAAAATATAAAAAGAAATTTTCTAAATCTTATTAGCCCTCATATTAAATATTGAAATAATTTTTTTTTAGAAATATTTGACAGCTTTTTTCTTTTATAATTCTCAATGGGTTTGAGAGAGTTTGTGAAGTCCTACTTAACCTGCAACTGACTCTGCAAATCTCTTGCCTGTTACCCACTGTCCGCTATAAATTTTCCTAAAATCATGCACAAATTCCCTTATATATTTTGCACTTTTCAATAACTCGCCACCAGACTTGTTCGCCGTTGCTCGTTCTGCATGTCTTTCATTCTACTTGGAATTTTCAGCATTATTTTTTATTTTCTTATTATATTTTTTCATTTGTGTTGCTTCTTCTGGTTCGCGTAAAAAGTTTAAGAACAAAAATTATTTCTAATACTCTTGTAAATCTTGTAAGTACTTGGCCTAAGTTGTTTCAGTTCAGGGTTATTTGAAAATAACGTTTGACGGTTTGTGCGAGTGCCGAGGAGTATCCCTGCCGTACTATCGTTTACTCGTTCGGTCGTTCTAATGCCAAAATAAGAAGAAAGACAAAAAAAACTGCAGGTTTATTTCAGCGCTCCTGTGCGTCCCTCAAACATTTTTCTTTTGTATTATAATTTATGACAACTGAGTGTCTGACTTTTCACGTGGTAACTTTAATACGCCTGGTGTGAGTTGCTTCACTACATTTTACTTTGATGATGAGAAGGACTGCTGTAATCATGGCAGTAGATGAGAAAAGTTGGCGGCAAAAGTGCGAAGGTAATGAGGATGATGTAACAACTTTCGAGAGTTTACGTTTATAGACAAAATATCCGTAAGAAGGGTTGAGTGTATGTGTCATATTGCTGGCTCTTTGTATGTGTGTGTGTGTGTGTGGGTGTGTGTGTTAAAGGAAGCATAATTTGTTTCTTTTTGTTGGGAAATTATGTGCGTTTGTTTTTTGTTTTCCATTTTGCGCTTTCATGTTTAGGGCGAGGGTGGCATTAAACATTGCGGATTTGGTGGATTTTAGATTTCCTTGCTGCGTGTCATTGAATCTTTTTAAGGACTCCGAGATCGCAGCAACTTCCGCCTGGAAGTCTCATTATTATTTCTCTCTCTGCCTCTTTTATAAAGAAGGTTAAGTTCGTTGTGCCTCTAGCGTGGAACCTTCCATGTAGCAGCTAGAGTGTAGAGTGTCTTTACTTTTAGTTAAGACATAAACCAAAATATAAAATATTTGCTTAGAACCTTCTATGTAGCAGTGAACCTCAACGAAACGTTTGTTCTAGGATTCGACTGATACGGAAGTGTCTTTACTTTTAGTTAAGACATAAACCAAAATATTAGCTTAGAACCTTCCAGGCAGCAGTGAACCTCAACGAAATTTTGGTTCCAGAATTCGATTGATAAGGGAGTGCCTTTACTTTTAGTTAAGACATAAACCAAAATATAAAATACTAGCTTAGAACCTTCTATGTAGCAGTGAACCTCAACGAAACGTTTGTTCCAGAATTCGATTGATAAGGGAGTGCCTTTACTTTTAGTTAAGACATAAACCAAAATATAAAATATTAGCTTAGAACCTTCTATGTAACAGTGAACCTCAACGAAACGTTGGTTCCAGAATTCGATTGATAAGGGAGTGCCTTTACTTTTAGTTAAGACATAAACCAAAATATAAAATATTTGCTTAGAACCTTCTATGTAGCAGCAAACCTCAAAGAAACGTTTGTTCTAGGATTCGACTGATACGGAAGTGTCTCTACTTTTAGTTAAGACATAAACCAAAATATTAAATATTATTCAAAGATTTCTGCTAATTTGATATTGAAGTTAAACCGGCTACCCTCGTTACAACATGCTACCAAATACCAAAATACACACAAACACACACACACACACACACACATACACACATACACTCATACCCGCACATATTCCTCACATAATTCAACAACCATGATGATCATGAAAATGATGTAGAAGCCAAACTTGCAAAGTATCCCCATGTGGCCAGAAAAAAAAAGAAGATGATGATGCTTTTTGTTGTTTTATATTTATATTCTGCTCAAAATTATATTTTTTATCAAATAAAAAGTAAAGAAAACACACACACAAAGACCCACAGCATGTTTAAAAAAATATCTTTGGATTGATATAGACGTTTCAGTGCTTTGCAGTTCTCTTGTATCCTTTCACTCCTTTCCTGGCTGCTGCCTTAACTGCTGGGCTGGTTATTGATACCAACGCCCACAATAAAATCAATGATGCATAATTATTGCTTTTTCCTCTCTTTGAAGTACAACAACATGTTTTTCCTTGCAGTTTATGTTCTTTTGAACTATTTTCAAGTTTTTTGTTTCGCCTGTTTTTTTTATAATAATTTTTACTCTTATGTTTTTATTGTTTCTCTTACCAATTTGTTGGTTGAAAGGGGTGTTGGCGTGAAAAAGTTGTTGTATTCGACTGCTTTCAAGCAGACACATTCTGAATATGATGTGATGAGGGTTGGGATACGCAAAGAAACTTTTGCTTTGGCGAGTGTTCGGGCGAAACGGAGGATGTGTGAATTATGGAATTATTAAATTTAATTTTCAATGTTAATGTATTCAATATGGAGAGAGTAGTTTGTTGTAGTTGCTCCTTTTATCTTATCGAAAAAAACTTGATAAATTTGAATAAGTTTGTGAGTATGTGTTATTTATTTTCTTTATTGAGAAAGCATTTCAGTTTGAACCATAAGGAATTCATTAGACAATCGATTGTAGTGGCATAAGGAATTTTATAAAATAGCCAGGATTTAAAAATTGGAAATTGAGTATTTCCAGCAAAGGGGAGGTTGGAGGACCTTCAAATATTTAAAGTTTTTGAATACACTTTTTAATTTATAACTAATAAAAAAAATTATATTTTACTTTTTATTTTTTATTTATGTTTAATTTATTCTCATTTAATAATATTCAGTGTGTAATAAAATACCAGAAAAACGATTATTTGTCTGGAATATTCATGTCCTGATATTTTCATTCCAATCACTTGAAATTTAATAACAACTACGCTGATCGGCTGTAATAGACATCCATTTCTTTATAGAAGGCCTTTGGTCCCATTGTGCGCCGGCATATTTACTTATATATTGTAACTCAAGCTAATGTCCTTTTAAATATTCTACGACTTATTCAAAAAATTGTTTTGTGCTTATAAGCGGAATTGTATACTATAAAATGTGTCTTATAAGCAGCTTATAAGCATTAACTAGTTTTTATGAATAAGGACTTATATATTTATTACAGTTGTCTTAGTCGAAAAAATCAAAAATAATCAAGTTCAGTCAGATCTAATATTTAATGCAGGGTTTTTAGGAACAACTTCCTATTAAGATTTAAAACAGATTTATTGCAGTAAAAAAAAAAGTTTTATTGACAATTATTCTTAATGACAAGAGGTCAAATTCACTGACCGTATTTGCTGGAAGACTTAAATGCGGGTAGATTGTAAAAAATAAATATATAAAAACCAGTTGAGAACCCAAAACTTATCCTGCAGAAAGCAAGAATGTGGTTGTCCTTCTTCTCTACTGCAGAGCAGCGATATGGATATTCAATACAAATCGATTTGTTAATACTGAAGTTGTAAGAAACTTACAAATCGTTGTAAGACACTTTGATGAGAGTTTCACAAATTAGTAGAGGGGAAGAAATTGAATTTTTAATGCGGCGTATTTGTTTAAAATTATTTAAACATTTTTAAATTATTCTCTAAAGTTTCTTGTAACTTTTTTACGAGTTATTATTTATAATCGCTGGTTTAAATATGTTAAAATTCAATTGCCCGTTACTGACTGAAAATATTTTTTTTTTAATTTAAAAAAAAATTAAAATATATGCTTCTTAATGCAGCACTCCTGACTTGAATATAATTTAAATTCAAAATTTTCTAGACGCTTCTGCCTCCTGCCCCTGTTTTATTTGCCTTGTGTGTTCTAAATATAAAACCAATTCAATAATTTATTATATTTTATCCCTGAATCTTTTCTTTTCTTCGCAGTTTTATGTTTATCCAATACTTGTCGGCAATCCTACAAATAGACTTCCTAAGTTTTATGGGCATTTTATTCTACAGCATTTTCGGTTCTCTTCTCTACACTTTTTAAATGCTTCGTAGAAGCCATTAATTTTCATTTTTGTATGCGCTGTGAATTATTGCCGTTTCGTTTGTGGGTTTCTTTATTTGTTCTCGTTCTTACCACAAAATATGTTGAATAAAATATTTTTATAGGCTTAAAGGTGTCATCACTGGAGTACGTTTTTAAAATGAAAATGCAAGAAATTG
This sequence comes from Linnaemya vulpina, assembly GCA_963675445.1. Taxonomy (NCBI): domain Eukaryota; kingdom Metazoa; phylum Arthropoda; class Insecta; order Diptera; family Tachinidae; genus Linnaemya; species Linnaemya vulpina. The sequence continues at coordinate 8,604,541 of OY776277.1, forward strand.
TAGAAATCAGAAAAGATAATGCGAATAAAGAAATTGTGGCAAACAGAAGAGGAGGATTAAGTGCAAGAAAAGGTTTTATTGCAAAACGAATTAAAAAGGTCTGTTTTAAAATTTATCTGCCATCAGTTTGAATCAAACTGTTAAGATTTTAAAGCATTTTATTATTTAATGGGTATTTGATCCTTTTTTAATTTTATTTATTGTTGTTATTATTTGTCTTAATTCTAAATGCTGTGTTGCAAAGCAGTGACAGGCGTATTTCAGTTCACTTTTGCCACGTGTCACTCATTAACCAACCACTTGAAAGTCTCGTTTAATCAGAGTAATTAAGATGGAGACTTAATGGCAGAGAAAAATGCAAGTAAATGAAATGTTAACCCTTTTCTGTCAATCTGGTATAAAACATTTTCAAGTTTGATTAAAGTGCTGGCATATTAATTATGTCCCTCATAATCTTTTTAAACTCTTTAGCTTATGTTCTTTTCTAAAAAAATGCTACATTTCTTGCACGTTTTATTAAAAAAATGGCATTTTAAAATAAAGCATTTATTAGAAATCAATCCCACATCTTCGCTCATATAAATAGTTGCTACTTTGAGTAGTCCTGTCAATAATTATGTCCTGCAGTTTGTACTGAAGTTTTCTAGCAAATATTTACGAGCAAATATTTACTTTCACAAAATTTTATTTTTTATATTGACTTTCAATTTAAAGCATTAAACACAATAACCACAACAGGCTACACGAACACCGACTACAAAAGCCGTTGGCTACAATCGTCGCCTCGTAGTCAGCTACTTAATTATTTTTAGAACGGCACCACCAAATCAATAACCTTGTATTGTTCTTTGTAGTAGAGTTCTCTTCATATGTCAATGTAGCCGCTTTCATTTATTTGATGCCCTTAAATAGTGTTATTCCAATAAAATATATTTAAAGTTCACAGTATATGACAAGAAATCTAATGAAATGGAAATATAGTTTGTTGTTTCTTTTTGTAAAATAAAACAAGATACTTTTAAGTTTACAATAATTAAATTTATTTATATTATACTGGCAACACTGCATCTACTTCATTGTCGCTCACCAAAATAGAAATTAAATTAATTTGACTACAACCACAAAAACAGCAGGGACAACAACCCGTAGCCGTGTTGTATGTGGTAGTAAAAATAATCATTCTCATATACTCTCATGAATTATATTTTCGACAGGTTGTAGTCTGTAGCCTGCTGTCGATATTGTGTTTAATGCCTAACGGTGTAATAACAATTTAAAGTTTTTATCAACATTTCAGTTACTTAAAATTTATTTTAATTATTTTAGATTTTTATTCCACTTCATAAGAAATAAAACTTAATTCCCAATTTAATAGAAAATAACAAATAAGTTTATTTTTAAATGAATCGCACAAATTAGACGCAATAAGATCTTCATTTGAATACATAAAAACAACAATTCGATACCGTAGTTACGATAAGGAAATGAAAAACTGCCGCATTACAAACAAAAAATTGTATCCAAATATTTCAAAATAAAAAAAAAACTAACAAAAAATATATATAAATAAATAAAAGAAAAGAAAAAGCCAACAGGCACAGATTGATTGTGGGAAGATAAGCATTTTCAAACCCTACAAAATCAGGTAAATTAAGCTGAAATGCTGCAATAAAAAATTAAAAAGATTATTTCACAAACTCCCAACAATCTTGTTAAGAAAAGAAAATTAATAATAAATGGAAACCTCACAGAAATGCTAAAGACGTTTTTATGGCAACCAGAGCTTTAACAACCAGGAAACAGCAACAAAACATCTTTCGAAAAGGCTGAATTACTTGTACGCCAAAGGAAAGGAAAGGAAAGGAAAGGAAAAGAAAATGAGAGCAAACGAAATCTGGGTATCCAACACGCAACAGCTTAATTACCTGCTCTTGTTTTTTAATTGGTTTAATTAATATATTCTTAACAATTTATTCCATACAAACCAACAAACGATGGGCTGTTACCCCACCACCAGCTTAAGGTTTTACGTTGACATAAAAAAAAGAATGGGGTTACTGGCAAATTGTTAACCAAATCTTTTGTAAAAATGAACAATTAAATATATTTTATTTAATATTAGCGGGTGTAGCCACCAATGAACTTGGCAACACCCTATTAAAGCCTTTCCTAACCTTAAGATCCTTCCAATACTTCGCTCATGTAATATGTTGCTACTGTGACTAGTCCTGGGAAGAGTTATTTTTTCCACTTTAAGTTGAATTTTGAGGCAATCAAATTCCCTATTAAAAAAAAATTGAAAAGCTCCATATTTTGAAGCGACTTCCATTTTGAACTTAGTATTTTTCAGGAATTATCTTTTTAAACTCTTTAGCTTATGTTCTTTTCTAAAAAAAATGCTACATTTCTTGCACTTTTTCTTAGAAAATGGCATTTTAATGTAAAAAATTTATTAAAAATTAGTCCCACATCCTTTAAAAATATTATCTCTTTTTAAACTCCTTCAAACTGCCTACTTTTTAAGAAAGAAGTGAATTTTTTCACTTCATATTTTTCATTCAATATCGTGCTGATTTTTTTTCTCAAAGTTTTTTGGCTAAAATTTCTAAGTGATCTAAATAATTAATTTTTAATTTTTTCTCTCTGAACACCCTATAACCACCCACCTTAACCTTAAGATTCTTCCAATACTTCGCTCATGTAATTAGTTGCCACTTTGAGTAGTCCTGGGAATAGTTATGAATTTTAACGAGTACCCGGTCATCCTTTTTCCACTTAAAGCAATAAATTAACGCTTTAATATTTTAGCCACAGTCTTTTTACATTTTCCATGCCCAGCTTTTAGGAATTGTCATTTTAAGCTCTTCAATTTATGTTCTTTTCTAAAAAAATGCAACAGTTCTTACACTTTTTTTAATTAAATTAATCCCACATCCTTTAAAAATATTATCTCCTATTAAACTCCTTCAAATTGTCTACTATTTAAAACAAGAAGTGATAAAATTTTACATGTTTTCCATTAAATATCGTGCTGATTCCTTTTTCCCAAAGTTTTTGCTTAAAAATGGCAAATAACAAGATCCAAAAATTTTCAAAATCACTTGATTGAATAAAATAGCAAATAACAAGACCCAAGAATTAAAAAAGTCAAAGTTATCCATTGGGGGGATTTGCGTAGTGCCCATGCGCATTTCTCTACTGCTTGTGCAGTTCCCTAACATTTATCCAAAATTTCTTGAAATATGATTTCAAACTTCCTTTTAAATATTTAAGAGTTCCAAACAAATTTCCAAAGTCATAACAAGAAGTCATTGATCACTTCTCTTTCGTAATTTCTTTCCTTTTATTTTCTCAATTGCTCTAATTTTACTTGCAAGAGAAAGCGAGAAATGCAAAATTAATTATTTAGAATTTTTAAGCAAAAGTTTTGGGAAAAAAGAGTCAGCACCATATTTCATGAAAACATGTAACATATTTTCACTTCTTTTTTAAATAGCAGGCAGTTTGAAGGAGTTTAAAAAAAGATCATATTTTTAAGGAATGTGGCATTAGTTTTTAATAAATTCTTTATATTAAAATGTTATAAAATGCCATTTTCTAAGAAAAAGTGTAAGAAATGTAGCATTTTTTGAAGAAAAGAACATAAGCTAAAGAGTTAAAATGACAGTTCCTAAAAACTACTAAATTCAAAAAGAGTGTCACATTAAAATGTACTCTCCTGTTGATTTGACATCGTCGTTGTAATTTATGATATTATATTAGAAAAGCATTTCTAGCGACGTTGCAACAAATCACTGTCCGATAAATCAATGACTGTCCAAAAATTTAATTATTTCATTATTGTTAACAGAAAAACGCATTCGAAACAAAAGACGCAAAAAGTTATCGACTTCGAATAAAAACCATCCAAAAATAGCAAAAAGCCAATAAATATTTTTAAAACTGCGTCGTACATGCTGTTCATTAAAGTAACCCTCCGAAGCATGATTTTAATCATCATGGGCCACACACTCCCTATAGACACCAATACATACAAACACAACCACACACACACACGCACATACCTAAAAACATAAGCACATCTAGACGAGTACAAATAAACCCCGCGTTGAATACCGCGCTGTTCACAACTCTCTTCCGTTAAAAGTCATTTGGTTTTTGTTTAATTTTAATGGATGTTTTGTTAACACGACACATGAACCCTTTTATGCTGAATCAACTACAACATTTTGGTTGTTTGGCTGGTTTTGTTTTTTTGGTATGAAATTCAAACAAAATATGAATTTCAGCACTGCGACCTGGTGTTTGGCTTAAAAAAGAAGAAAAAAAAAGCTAGAAACTATAAACAATCAGCAACAGCAGATTGTTTTAACAGGATAAACATGATACAGTGGGACGGGTTACTGAAATAAATTGGAAATAATTAAGTATTTTATTCAAATCAAAGTTTGCTAAATAAATCAAACTCGTTTTCTAAATTAGTTTATGTTTTTCTTACACAAAAATATTTTACTTTATGATATTGACCTTCAAATGGACACAGTGGGACGGAATAGTGAAATAAATTGGAAACATTTGAGTATTTTATTTAAATCAAAGTTTGCAAAAAAAAATTAAACTCGTTTCTTAAATTAACTTGCACAGAAATATTTTATTCTCTTATATTGACCGTCAAATGGACACAGTGGGACGGAATAGTGAAATAAATTGGAAATATTTATGTATGTTATTTAAATCAAAGTTTGTTAAATAAATTAAACTGGTTTTTTTAATTAATTTAATTTTTTCTTGCACAGAAATATTTTGTTGTCTTATACTGATGATAAGATGGGCACAGTGGGTCTTGTTAGTGTAATAGATTGGAAATATTTAAGTATTTTATTTAAATCAAAGCTTGCTAAATAAATTGAACTCGTTTTCTAAATTAATTTATGTTTTTCTCGCACAGAAATATTTTATTTTATGATATTGACCGTCAGATGGACACAGTAGGACGGAATAGTGAAATAAATTGGAAATATTTAAGTATTTTATTTAAATCAAAGTTTTCTAAATAAATCAAACTCGTTTTCTAAATTAATTTATGTTGTTCTTTGACAGAAATATTTTACTTTATTATGTTGACCATAAGATGGACACAGTGCGACGGGTTGTTTAAATAAATTGGGAATATTTAAGTATTTTATTTAAATCAAAGTTTGCTAAAAAAAATTAAACTCGTTTCTTCAATTAACTTGCACAGAAATATTTTATTCTCTTATATTGACCGTCAGATGGACACAGTGGGACGGAATAGTGAAATAAATTGGAAATATTTGAGTATTTTATTTAAATCAAAGTTTTCTAAATAAATCAAACTCGTTTTCTAAATTAATTTATGTTTTTCTTGCACAGAAATATTTTATTTTATGATATTGACCGTCAGATGGATACAGTGGGACGTAATAGTGAAATAAATTGGAAATATTTAAGTATGTTATATAAATCAAAGTTTCCTAAAAAAATTAAACTCGTTTTCTTAATTAATTTATGTTTTTCTTTGACAGAAATATTTTATTTTATTATATTGACCATAAGATGGACACAGTAGCACGGAATAGTGAAATAAATTGGAAATATTTAAGTATTTTATTTAAATCAAAGTTTTCTAAATAAATCAAACTCGTTTTCTAAATTAATTTATGTTTTTCTTTGACAGAAATATTTTACTTTATTATGTTGACCATAAGATGGACACAGTGGGACGGGTTGCTTAAATAAATTGGAAATATTTAAGTATTTTAAGTAAATCGAAGTTTGCAAAATAAATTTAACTGTTTTTTTTTAAATTTATGGGTTTCTTGCACAGAAATATTTTATTTTATGATATTGACCGTTAGATGGGCACAGTGGGACGTAATAGTAAAATAAATTGGAAATATTAAATATTTTATATAAATTAAGGTTTGCTAAACAAATTTAACTCGTTTTTTAAATTAATTTATGTTTTTCTTGCACAGAAATATTTTATTGTATTATATTGACCGTTAGATGGGCACAGTGGGTCTTGTTAATGTAATAAATTGGAAATATTTCACTATTTTTTTAAATAAATGTTTAATTAATTTTTGATTTATATATAATTAAATAAAATTTTCTTGCCCTGAAATATTTTATTCACAATTTGGAGTTTTCAATAACTACAGGAGTAGCACGCTGATTAGGACTGTTATATTGACATTCAAATGATGGACCTTCGCTAGATATTATTTTTTATAATTTTTCTTTTTCTAAATCAGTTTTAACATATTGTAAGTATTCTTCCGACCTTATATAGTTCAGAATGATTTGGCCATTCTTCTAAATAGAAAATACTGTCAATATTGTTTGACATTGTCAGCTGTTAATGCACAATTATCGACATTGATAATTCCCATTAAAGTAAAAAAAAAAATTAAATAAAAGTAGAAAAATGGTGGCTTATTTCTTGTTTTAACTTTAATATTAATTTAAATTTCTTAGTCCATCAAAAAGAAGTTTGCAATTCGATTCTTATTCGGAATGCTTTTAGTGTTGAATACCCTACTAAACAAAATGTTTAAGAATATTATTTTTTCCAAACTTTCCGCATTAATAAAGTTTGTAATCTCTCTGTTAGAAGGAATGAATTCCTACCCCGTTTATTGTAACAAATTTGAACTTCCTTTTGCTACTAATATTTCCCCTAATCTTTACACATCCTGCTCCACGATGCGTTAGTCCACATTTTACATGCTGTTTCAAAACTTTGTAAGTGTTTATGGAAAAAGTCTAGCACAGCTCGCTCTTATTCATAACCCCAGTAGTGTATTTTTACAACAAGAATAACAAAAACAACAGCAGCAGCAACAACATCTAAAACAATAGAATGGATGTTGGGAATTAGGAAAAATTTATATTTATCTCTCAGCAGGGGTTAAGGGTCATTTAGAATAATTATTATAACTTTGACTATCGCTATTAGTCAAGAGAAACCGCCTGCAACAAAAACAAGGAACTTTTCAAATGAGTTACTGTTTGCACACACGCGCGTTTGGTACTCGGCCGTTAACAAACAACACGGTGGCCAAATAGTTTTCTAACATTTAGGCCTTTAATATTTCTTGTTTCCTGTAATAGAGTCATGTGTTGTTGTTGTTGGCTGGTCATCACAAAGGGATTGTCCTAACAATTAACAATATTTTTTTTTTTGGAGAGAAATAGAGTTGTTGTTAAAGGATATTAATGCAGTGTGTTGTTCTCCAACTATCCATAATGCATATACATCCTTTCCATGTGCGTGTCAGGGTGTGCGCTCCCGCTGATTTGAAATATAAAAAAATATTACAAATATCGGCTCCCAAATAAATCGATTAGCAGTAAGAAGCTTAAAGGTTGAAACCCAATTGGCCATGTCTTTAAGATATTTCTGACGCTGGACACAAGACCAGAAAATAACCCGAAAATCGGAATTTAGAAAAAGCGTTGGTTCAATTTTCATGCAATTGGTTGGGGTATTCAAATTGATGACTCATGCAAGACAATACAGCGATAACATCTCACCTCATGAGCTGAGTTGCAATGACGAATACGTCATCAATAGCAGGATCAGTACCATGAAACCGTAGATTTAATTATTTAATTGCACACATGACCTGAGACATTGCCGACTATCGTGTTGTCATTAAATTTTTTTATAACACCAACTATATGAAATCATTTGTCTGACAACTTTGTAAAATTGTCATCAATAGCAGTATGACAAGAATGCGTTTGAGGACAAAAAACATGACAATTTTGGTTACAGATGTCCGTAGAAAATGCCTGCAAATATCTTGCAACCATCTGATTTTTAAAATTTGGTATTATAACATTGTAAGAAGAAGCATTATCAGCCTAACATAAGTCACTTATACTGTCAGACATGTGACAAGGAAACCACTTTCCATTACTATTGTCATATAATCGCCAGGCATTGTTAGAACAATCGCCCGTATTATGAATGACGATGCCAACGTCACATTAACACGACAGCAAAAATCTGACACTTGTCTAGTCCTTGTCGAGAGATATTGACTTGTGGTAACGTGTTCTATTAATGTTTTATGTCTTAGAGAATACAAAAAGGCTGTTAATAATAATTAATTATTGTCTAAAATTATATGAAAAGTGACAATATTTTGCTGTCGTGTTAATGTGACATCAACATCGTCATTCATAATATGGACTAATGTCCATATTAAATAAAATTTTTTGCTGTCCTGTTCATGTGACATCAACATTGTCATTCATAATATGGACTAGTTTCGACAATTATATGACAAGTGACAATATTTTGCTGTCCTGCTGATGTGACGTCATTATCGTCGTTCATAATATGGGCTAATAACGACATTTGTATGACAAGAGACAATTTCTTGCTGTTGTGTTGATGTGAAGTCATCGTCGTCCTTCATAATATGGACTAGTTTCGACAATTATATGACAAGTCACAATATTTTGCTGTCCTGTTGATGAAACGTCAACGTTGTCAGTCATAATATGGGCTAATGTCGACAATTATATGACAAGTGACAATATATTGCTGTCATGTTAATGTGACATCAACATCGTCATTCATAATATGGGCTAATAGCGACAATTATATGACAAGTGATAATTTCTTGCTGTTGTGTTGATGTGAAGTCATCGTCGTCCTTCATTATATGGGCTAATGTCGACAATTATATAACAAGTGACATATTTTGCCGACGTCGTTCATAATATGGGCGATTATTTGGTGTCAGCTGAGTTTAAATTGACAGCCATTGTCAGATAAATTTCAATTATAATAAATACCAATAATAACTAAAAAAACAAAACTTCAAATTCCAACAACTGATCTGGCAAGTTTTGACAACCATCTGAATTGACAAATTTTTCTTTGTCAGATAAAATTGTCGTCAGACATTCGTTTGGCAGTGAAGTTGTTTAAATGTTTCTTACAGTCTGTTGAACTATAAATTTTACCTTAAGGAAGAACTATGTTATTGTCACTTCACTGTCACATCTTATAATATTGTAAGATCTTACAATACTGTCACATATTGCAATACTGTCACATCTTACAATCGTCTGTACTTAAATCGTCAATAGTATCTATATTATTTTTGCCAATAAAATTATTGATTCAAAAGCACCTTAAACTGCTTTCCCTTTAATATATTTAGAAAAAAATTAATGTCACAAATTCAACTTAAATTGTAGTCACTGTCATGTCCTGCGTTGGTGTCAACTGGGTAAGCAATTATGTATTCGTGTGAGTGTGTGTATATCGCTGGTGTGTGAACATGTTTAAACACACGCGTGCTTAAAACATAATCTACGAGATTTCCGTAAACAAATTTATATTTTAGGGGATGATGTTCGATTTAAGTTTCTGTTGCTGTTGTGGAAAATTTATTTGACTTGAATTAAATAGAAATAAATTCATTAACGAATAGTTTCGAAATCCGAAATCCATAAGCAACAAATAAAGTCATTAAATTGATTAGCTTTCAATAGTTTATCAAACATGTTTTATCTCTTAATGGAAAACGTTTCGAAATAAATGGTGTCTTACAGTGGGGAATGCAGAAATTTGGGAAGGTGTGGGCGTTGGGTGTGGTGAAGCGGTCAAGCGGAAGCACAGATAACCAATGCAAACGGAAAAGTCCTAAAATTTTGTATGACTGTCTGCTCTTTTTAAAGACGTTTAAAGTAAATTTCTTCCAACTCAACTTTTTCTTGCAAAAAAAGTCGATAATATTAGTAGGCGTGGCATGTCCCACATAGGGAAATTTAATTTATTTTAATATTTTTGCGGCTGATGCAGTGAGAGGAGGTCGAAAAGTTTTATAACGTGCATTCTTTTAAAGGAAAAAGTCCGTCTTGTGGTTTTGGCAGTGGTGCGTGCCAACACAATCAAATACAGGGTGTCCAGCAGCAGAATTATATTTTCAAATTTAAACAAAAACCCTGATAATTGACACAGTTTTATTAAAAGCACTGAAAGATAGATTTCCATTCTTTGATTTTTTAAAGAGTTTGACCTCCAGATGTCTCGTCGAGTTGACCACCCTGTTCGAAACGAAGCCTTGTGATCTGCGCCATGGGTTATGAAGCTTAAACCAGCGGAAATACAGGGACTTTATTGTATATGCAGAACTTTATTTTAAACATCCCTTCGCCCTATTCATAAAAACTCGAAACTACAATACAAAAAGATCCTTAAGGTCCTTCGAATTTTCTTTTGTGTTCACATGTTAATACCCAACTATGGAAATCGAAACAGTCTGAATTAAGAAGAATGAAAGAAAAAACCAGTGGAAATACTGGGACTTCATTGTGTTAATATCAGTTTGTTAGGGGTACAATTCTCGTATTCAGAAATTTTTTCTAGACAGCCCTTGAAATGAGTTATCCTACGCCTTATCGGGCAACAGGTTTATTAAGAATTTTATGACATATTTTTAGGTGGCCTAAAAAGCAGTTCGACAGTTCTGTTCTTTGCCCTTTTTATATAAAAAATCTGCACTTTTTCTGTTCTCTTCTACATACTTGACCGTATTAAACACCCTTTTCTGTAAATTTACCATAAAATTATTAAGAATTTAATGACATACTTTAAAGCGCTTTGAAAAGAAGTTTCACAATTTTGTTTTTCAACTTTTTTATATAAAAAATCTGCACTTTTTCTGTTTTTTTCTACTTACTTGACTGTATTAAACACATTTTTTTGTAAATTTATTATAGACTTGTTAAGAATTTTATGACATACTTTTAGGCGGCTTAAGACGCAGTTTTCTAATTTAGTTTTTTGCATTTTTTTATGTAACAAATCTGCACTTTTTCTGTTCTCTTCTACATACTTGACCGCATTAAACATCCTTTTCTGATTAAAAACTTATTAAGAATTTTATAACATATTTGTGGGCGCTTTAAAAAAAAGTTTCATTATGTAGTTTTTTACCTTTTTTTTAACAAATCTGCACTTTTTCTGTTCTTTTCTATTTACTTGACTGTATTAAATACATTTTTCTGTAAATTTTATGATAGGCGGCTTAAAATGCAGTTTCTAATTTAGTTTTTTGCATTTTTTATATAAAAAATCTGCACTTTTTCTGTTCTTTTCTCTGTAATTGACTATATATAACGCCTTTTTCGGTAGATTTACCATGGACTTAAAAATATCTATATGATTTCAATAGCTGCTGTCGCTGGGCTAATTAATATTATTTTAAAAATACTGTTCAGAGCAATTGTTTAGCTAAGAAACAGGCTTTTATGTTACATCCCTTATATAAAGTGCTCTTAATTATATTTTGTTACAATTAGCAGTGAGTGATGTGATAAGAATGTATTTAGTTTAAATCTTAATTAAAATTTATTAGCCAAAGAACATTAAATTTCTCATGTTATTAAATAATAAATTACGAAAAGAAAGAAAACACGAAAATAGCCATAACAAAAGGCCCCCTTAACAAAAAGTGTAAAATAGTTTTACTTGCAGCCTTAATAAGACTACGAGTACTTAATCGTACAACAATAAAGGGTGCAGCCTATTCGACACATTTCTTTGCTGCTGCTTCTCTTTGATTAACATTTTTTTGTTTTGTTTTGTCATAGAAATTAAATACTTGCAACAGACTTTGAGTGCAGCTCGTTTTCTTTTATTAACAACAATTCTTAACTAAAGAATGGGAAATGTTTTTAGGCTTTGGAACAGTTTAATTCGAGGAAGTGGTGCCTTATTAAAGTATTTTGAAATTAAAAACAACAAAAGCAATACATGAAAAGCATTCCATTGTTCTTAATTTAAGGAGATTATGGGAGTTTTTTTGGTTTATTAGCTTTGCCCTGCACTCACCCCAAAACGAAGCTGAAGAGCTGCCTGTTACACTTTTTACTGCAATTAGAATTATATAAGAAAAGATAGAGTACATATAATAGTGCAGGGCTTAAAACACTGCTAAGTGTTGCTTGCGCTCGGCCAGTGTCGTAGTGCAACATGAAACCGTTAAAACGAAAGCACGCATATGGTTTTTATTGGTATTTGAAAAGTTGCAAACAGTTTCATATTCCCCTATCAAGTTTTATGGACTAGAAACAATAAACAACTGAATTATTTGAGTTTATTTTTTTCCTGCCACTTCCATTGCAGGGACCTTAAACATTTAAATAATTTTCAGTTAAATATTTTCGCATTTCTGTTCGATTGCAATAAAACATGCAGTCAAGTGTTAACTTCAGAGGGCTTAAGTTCGTTAAGCCGTTTAACAGAGTTTGCAAATAATCGATGGAATTGTAGAATTTCTAATATTCCAGCGACGTGATGCACTGTGGTTGGGATGGTGTGGAAAATACGGGGGATGGAATTTAAAAAAAACGAGAAAAATAAAAAAAGAAAACTAAAAAAAAATTCCTAAAAAAACTGATGGTGTAGTAAATTCTTTATAACAAATAGCACTATATAGGGTGTTTTTTTAAGCGGTACTAGAAAAATTTCGTTATCCATAATTATAATTATCATTGTGTTCGTTAATAATTTTATGCCTTCTTGAGCCTTTTAAAGACACAACAACGCTGCCAAATAATTGAAATTTATTTAAAAAATATAAAGAAAACGGTTGACCTTAAAACTTATTGCCGAAATTTCCCAATAGTTCTAACAGCTCTTCTGTAGTAACGCAGTCCGTTGTGCTGTTTTATACTTTTGAGGTCTTCGAATTAAGAATTTAAGTTTTCAAGCCGCTACAACTTTTGAATAAATAAACGGACTCTCATGCAAAATTATTATAAAACAGTAGGGGGCTCTAAATATTCAGACATATAAATTTTGGAAATTCAAAAAAAAAATATATGTTTCTTCGTATTTTATCGTTCATGATGTCCCACGAACGGATTCACTGATTTCCCCCTGGTTTGTAGCGATTGTGGTTGCGGTGACGTGGTTTTTTGGTCTTGAGAGCTGATTAGTTTGACCAGTGGAACCACTTAAAAGTTATTCCGGAAAAGAACTGTGGTTTTCTAAGATATTTTGAGATTTCCTTAAATCTACGACATGGAATCGGATATATAATTTTAGAAGAATCTCTTGGAACGCCATCAGTTTGGCTCGTTTCGGTTAAGCTGTTCAAATTTTATAAGCGGTTCCCTTAACCCCACACATATATACACATATAAACACATACACATCCGCACACACATACAAACACACATATACACACACACAACAAACCACACACCCGCTAGTGAATGTGTGTTATATTCCAACAGATTTTAGAAATTCGAAGTGTCGAATGCAAAGAAAATGCATAAAAAACAGCGTGCAGAGGGGTTTTGAATGATCGCAACACAGCGGTTTATTTAAAAAAAAATTTATAAGAAAATAAAATTTAAATTAAGCCGATTGTTCGAAAAATTTCATCAATATATCCGAATAAATTACGTAAAAAAGTAATTCCTTCAATTAAAACAACTTTTTCGTAACCAACTCTTTTAAAAAATCGGTCCACAAGCAAAACACTGTTGGAATTGAAAACACCAGAAGGAAGCAAAAAAAAAAATGACTAAAACAATAAAAAACAATTTATTGAAAATATTAAAGCGCTAAAATTGCTTGCACTTGACTGGTCATACGGTTGCAGTCCTTGTAAAAGAGATAATGAAAAAAATGTGTGTTTTTCAATAATATTTAAACCCACTGTCAGACAATTGTTCACTCACACAAACACACACACACACACACATACAATATTGCACTATCGCATGCAGGATCAGCCATTAACCGCACTCCTGCTGCAAATATTGAATATTTGCACACTTTTATGCCATTCGCTTGTAACTCGATAATGACAAAATAAAATCAGTGTGACAGACAATAGAAATTCATTTTGTAGGAGTTGTCTCTTATGCCAGACAAGTTTGACAAAAAAAGTTTGTGCAACAACAAGTCCTCGAGAACAATTTTAAAATTTTTTGCTGACTCGCTTAAATTATTTGCGAGTGGAAAACAAGTTAGATAACGACACTGGGCAGCGTGTTGTTAAGCTTTTGTGGGATTTATAAATAATAATTTCTTAAAAATAAAATTTCAGTTACACTGTTCAACAAAATTCATTTTTTTGAACTCAATTGATTGTAGCAGGAAGCAGAAAAAGTAGAATTTTCTCGGCTCTTTAAAAATCAACGACTGCCGATTGCAGATCATCGAAATGAAAACGATAGACGATCTGTTCGTTGGCGTACCCATTCCGGCCGATCCGCTGCGGCTTCAGTCTGTTCAAACAGCTAAACGGTGTACTTTTTGTCCAGTGAGCGGGGCACGATCAGAAAATCTTCTATTAAAGATTCACGTTGTGTTCACAAAATCGACCGATTTTTTTTGGCAAAAAAAAAAATAATAAAAATCCACACAATTATTTCACCCTCTTGCGGAGTGTAGCTCTCCATTGTTAGTCTGTTTGTATTCTGTATTCTTGCACGTCAAATGTGATTGACTTTTTAAGTCATTTGCAAAAGCTACAACTTCTGACGATAGAAAGGTTCGTATTGCCACACCCTGTATATGCCCTTCAGAAAATAAAAGTTATTTTTTTTTAAATTTAATTATCAGAAAATGAGTTTCCTTTTGGCTAAAATTAATATTGAGAAATTTGGCATCAAGTTAATCTTCAAAATGGGTTGCAAAAACTTATAGTTTTAATTAACAATTTTTTAAATAAAAATCAGATAATATTTTCTAATTTCCGAGCAAAAAATAAAAGTCAGAAAAGAGTAACAAAATAAAAATCATTAAATAACTATTATTTTGTGAAGAATAAATAAAAGTCAGCAAACAATTTCAGTTTCTAAGTGAAAAATAATAGTCGCAAGAGACTAAAAAAATAATAATCAGTAAATAATTATTATTTTCTGACAAATAAATAAAAGTGAAAAAAGTATCACTTTTAAAGCGAAAAATAAAAATCAAAAAGGAGTAAAAAAATCAAAATCATTCAAGGACTATTATTTTCTGAGGAATAAAATTCAGAAAAAATGTAAAAATAAAAATCATGAAATAATTATTATTTTCTGAGGAAAGAATTTCAGTTTTTAGGGAAAAAATAAAAGTCAGAGAAGAGTGAAAAATAAAAATCCTTAAATAACTATTATTTTCTGATGAAAAAATAAAAGTTAGAAAATAATTTCACTTTTAAGGCGAAAAATAAAAGTCAGAAAAGAGTAAATAAATAAAAGTCAATAAATAACAATTATTTTGTGAGGAATAAATAAAAGTCAGCAAATAATTTAAGTTTCTAAACGAAAAATAAAAATCATAAAAGAGTAAAAATATAAAAGTCAATAAATAACAATTATTTTGTGAGGAATAAATAAAAATCTGAATATAATTTAAGTTTCTAAGTGAAAAATAAAAGTCTAAAGAGACTCAAAAAATAAAAAGCATAGAATAACTATTATTTTCTGAGGAATAAAGAGAATAAAAATCCTTAAATAACTAAATAACTGTTATTTTCTGAGGACTAAAAATATCTGTATACAATTTAAGTTTCTAACTGAAAAATAAAAGTCAGATAATAATAAAAAATTAAAAGTCCATAAATAACAATTATTTTCTGAGGACTAAAAATATCTGATATGCCTGGCTACTTTTGGAAGTCGCTACAGTCCCATCATCAGTACTCAGGTGAATTTTTGCTTTGACTTTTCATTAGGCGACTTAGAATTTTATTATAAATTTTAAACTAAAAAAAACGATGGTCCTAATAAAGACAAGCTCTCATATATTTTAGATGTGGGATGGGAATTGAAAAAGGACCAACGGAAGTTGTTAAAGCAACTTTGCAAGAAGGCGTGTTGTTCTGGCAGTCAATACAAAATATAGTCGATTTAATGAAAATGTTCTAGAAGTCACTGAAAGCCTTCGAGTCCTGACCCACTCCACCCATGGACTGAATTGTAAAATCCCGCAACTAAAAACAGACACTGATCTCCAAGCTGTTCATCTTATTAATTTAATATTTCTTTGCCGCCCAGTGTAACTGCTATTCATCAAGACTTTCCGTTTAACTTGTTCTGCGTTAATGAACTTCAAAAGGAGAATACAATTGATAACATGCGAGAACATGTTGCAGGGAATTATGCAGCTTAAAAAAAGCGTATTAACGCTGCTCCTCAATTTGCAGCAGCAATTTATCAAATCTGCCACCACTCACTCCCCCCGCCGGTACATTTTATTATTTTACATCTGCGTTTTTAGCTGGTTTCCTTACAATTTCTAAGCCAGTTTTTTTTTAAATATAATTTCTTTTTTTCTCTCTTGCAAATTATCAATAAGCCTGATGCATGTTTTTTATAACACGATTTCTGTTTTTATCTCTGTTCAAAAATCTCTTTATTTAAGTGCTTAAAACAACGTCACTTTTATCTTCATCATTCCCTTTTTATGTGGATTTCAGTATGTGAGGAGATTTTGCTTTCAAGTTTATTATTTTTAAAAGCAGCTCCTTTGATCCTTAAAGAGATAAGTGCAATTTTGTTGCTGCCGCTGCCGCTGCTGCTGCTGTTTGTCATGCATTTATTCATCCTTTTTCTTATCTCTGCTTTAGAGTTTCAAGAATTTCGTTGTGTCTGTGAAATATTTTTAGCTCGATTTTGGTGATTCTTTTTTTATTCATTGTTGAGTTTCTAGTTTTGCAGGATATACATATTAAGACTTTGACATGTGTTAGACTTTTAACTTTTAAATTAAAAAAATATTCCCTTTTTTGTTTGCTATTTTGTGTGTTTAAAAGATATCTCTTTTATATGTTTGCTTTGGGTATGATATTTGTTGCTGTACTTACAAATTTTATATCATTAAACTATAAAATAATTGTCTGGAGTTGAAAGGCTTTTGTGTTAAAAGGAATGTGACTGGATATAATGAAATGCGATGTAGAGGGATTTTTTAATAATTAAAGTACTGGGGGCTTGAATTGCTTGAATACGATCACACTTGTCAAACATTTAGCCAAAAAAACGTAACCAAAGCAAAGAAAATATATTTAGCAAAGAAATATATTTTGATTTTGATACTTGATTTTAAATTTTATAAATAATTGCTGGTCTGCAATTTAGAATCCAAAATTATTGTAACCTTTTTAACTCAATAAAAACTGGACTGATTTAAAATGTTTCTCATAAAAATTTAGTGGTTACGTTATTTTGAGCAAATAGTTTATTAAATGTGACGACACTTCTTAAAAAAAATAATTGTATAGAGTTAAGGGTCAATTTATAAGGATCCGCGATGCAAAGGCTTTCTATAATGTCTGTGCAAATATGCTCCTGTTGAGATCCAGATTCTTTTCAAACAAAGTAAAACCAACAATTTTGCGATCTTTGAAAATTTAAAATTTTTCTAGTTAAAAACTACCGGCCCAGTCTGTTATTTTGTTGGAAAATTTTTATTTGATTCACAAGATTAAATATTTTTGAAAGAAGAAATCCAAGTAAAGCACAGAGGACTGGGACAGCAGATGCCTCCACAAGCGATCCGCAAGTACAAGTCGTCTCCAAATATTCTAAATGATCTGGGTTTTATCATTTAAAAAAATTAATAAAAAATTAATACGATTTCCCAAAGGCACGGCCATACTTGTCAAATATTTGATCTAAAAAGCGTAACCACTACTTTTGGAAAGAAAAATATCTTTAGTTTGATACGTTGTTTTTAAGTAAAACAATTTTATAAATAACTGATACTCTGGAGTATAAAATCCAATAGGATTAGAAACTGTTTAACTCAATAAAAATTGAACTGAATTAAATTGTTTCCCGTTAATATATAGTGGTTACGTTATGTTGAGCAGATACGTACCCAAATGTGACCGCAACTTTAGGGGTATTTCTATGAAAGTTAAATTTGAGAAGGTAGTAAAAATATTTTTATTACAACTACAAAAAATTAACATTCACGAAAATTTAATAATAATTGATTTATGCTGTTCTCTGCGAAGCACTTCTTTAAGGAGTAACGATTTTTTTTCCTCTAGCGAAAAGCTTAAAGATTCACTAACGAATGGCGTTAATTTGTAATGACGTCTCAGCATATATTCGCCACCGACAAGCCTTAAAATCCTGCGTAATTTTTTATTTCTTTACGGAGCGGAGAAAGGCAAACAAATTAACAACAAAATACACAGACTGACAAAATACATTGACTGAGTGAACGGCAGATTGATACTCTCAACTTCTTAAGCAATAAGTTTAGCAAATTTGTGAGTTTGATGTTTAAAGAAACGGGTGTTTTTTCTTGAGGAGGTGTTACATAAATATAAAAATTATTGGTGGTCATATCGACGATAAGAGGTACGCTTTTACCACTTTTATTTGCAAATTTTCAAAAAGTACCAAACCAAGCTTGGAAGCTTTTTTTAGAAGATTGAAAGGCGTTAAAAGCTGTATAGCTTTATTCTATATTTTGTAAATATGTACAGTGCCAAAAAAGTACCAAGTTTATATATTACCTTCTAAAAGTACCAAAATCGAAAAAGTACCAACAATATTTCGAATGATATTGGAGCATTATTTGTGTGCTTTTGCAACTTTTTGCTTATCTGTCGTAGTTTCCAATATATAAAATTAACAAATTTACCCTATTTGTCCCTTTTTGTCCCCTTCGCAAACGAATCTTGAAAAATTTCTTAATAGCATTTCTGAGCGGTAAAAAGTCAAAATTACTGTTTGATATATTTTTTA
Source organism: Linnaemya vulpina (assembly GCA_963675445.1). Taxonomy (NCBI): domain Eukaryota; kingdom Metazoa; phylum Arthropoda; class Insecta; order Diptera; family Tachinidae; genus Linnaemya; species Linnaemya vulpina. The sequence goes on from OY776277.1 coordinate 8,623,300, forward strand.
TTATCAACCAAAAAAAGAAGCGAATAATGTACAATTTTACCCCTTTTATTTGCGAATTTCCAAAAAGTACCAAGCCAAGTTTGGAATTTTTTTTAGAAGATTAAAATGCTTTAAAAGTCTTTTTGCTATATTCTATATTTTGAAGATTTATAGAGTGCAAAAAAGTACCAAATTTATATGTTACCCTTTAAAAGTACCCAAATCGAAAAAGTACCAAACACATGTCGGTTAATAGTAGAGCATTATTTGTATGCTTTTGTAATTTTTAGATTATTTATTGCAGTTTCCGATATAAAAAGTTACCAATTTTACCCTTTTTTTTGTCCTTTTTTGTCCCCTTCGTAATGGAATTTCCTGGACCTCCCTTTTAGGGCTATTGAGCGGCACACTCAAAACTATATTTAGAAGTGTGTCTACATGTTTTTAATTATTAGTAAAAGAGTACTAAGCAGGGGTGCGAATCTCAAAAAAAAAGTACCATAACCTTTTACCCCCTACGCATTCAAATTTTAAAAAATGTCTGCTTCGTGCTACTGAATCGCAGGGATTTTTTAGATTTGAGTCTACATAAACTTGATTATTGACAAGAAAGTACCAAAAAGGGGGACGATTTTAAAAAAGTACCATATACTATTCGAAATTTTTTTAAAGTATAAAACTTTAAAAGGCTGTCTGCTTCACATTTTAGTTTTGAGAGGTGTGGGTTTTGTACTTTAAATTTAAAATTTTGTTAAATAAATTTCGAAAAATAAAAAGTCTGGCAATACAAAGTAAGTCAAGATGACTTTATAATTTTTGAGTACATTCAAACTGTTCGAGAACGCTAAGGAAAACTCCTATTCCAACAAAGGCTGTCAATTTCTTACACCAACAAAAAGTTGTAACGACAGACAAGCAGCCACTCCTGCTGGCACAAAAGCCGTCACATAGACAGACTATCAGTCATTCAGCACTTATCAATTGATTTGCAGAAGACGGAGGATGCCTTAACCCTGCTGTTAGGTTAAGAAAAACTTACGAATCTTAGGTATAGGACCATTTTGGTCCATATTGGTTTTTAAAAAGAGAAAAATAATATTTAAAATAACGGTCAAGTCTTGACAACAGGTATGGTATATGGAAATAAAAATTTTATAGGTAAGCCTGTTATAATGTTGAAATATATTGGTGATGCACCCAGTGTGTAATTGCAGCACTAGGTTGAGTTTGTTTTATATCTGTGATTCCCCAAAAATTAGTGTGCCATATTACTCGCGCTAGTCTTACTTCAGTTTATATTCAGTGTTTGACTGTTTTCTTTGCTGAAAGAATGGAAAATCGACGATTAAATTGCAATGATATTGCTCAACTTCTAAATGAGAGCTTCTCTGATATTTCAACTTGTAGTAGCGTGGACGAGGATATTGAATATGAAATCACCGGAAGAAATTCTTCTTGTTCAGAAAATGAAGAGAATGCTGTAGCTATCGGCGACGTAGAAGAATTATATGTCGCAAAAAATGGAATGCAATGGAGTTCATCTCCATTACACAATGGTATAAGAACTTCAGCTGAAAATATCATATCCACACAACCGGGGCCAACACGATTTGCCGTTTCCAGATGCCATGATATATTGAATTCGTTTTTGTTATTTTTTCCCCCAACACTAGAAAAAATAATAATTGAAAATACAAACAAGTACGGCACGGTGAAATTCGAGAAGAAATGGAAAGATCTAGAAACGTCTACTTTGCGCGCATACATTTCTGTACTAATTCTAGCAGGAGTTTACCGCGGAAAAAATGAAGATCTGCATGGTTTATTTGACGCACGTTTTGGTCGCCCTATTTTTCGAGCAATAATGAGCGAGGATAATTTTCATATGATTTCAAGTGCTCTTCGCTTTGACGATACTATGGCCCGACGACAGAGACAAAGTGATGATAAGTTCGCACCTATTCGAGATTTGTGGAATCGCTGGGAAGCTAACCTTCCAATGTTTTACAACTGTCACGAAAATGTGACTATTGATGAACAGTTGGTGGCTTTTCGTGGTCGTTGTTCTTTTAGGCAATATATGCCATCAAAACCTGCTAAATATGGTCTCAAATTTTGGCTAGCAGTCGATTCAAAGTCAGGATATGTATGGAAAATCCAACCATACCTTGGAAAACTAAAAAATGAACAGCCTGAAAAAAACCAGGGAGAGCGGATCATATTGGATCTCACTGAAGGCTTGAAAGGTCAAAATATCACAGCTGATAATTTTTTTTCAAGTTTTGAATTAGGCAAAAAGCTTTTGCAAAGGAAGTTGACATACGTTGGCACAGTTCGAAAAAATAAAACATTTATTCCTCCTAAACTGCTAATTTTTAAAAAAATTCCCTTATATACATCTACGTTTGCTTTCAATGAAACTGCCGCATTGGTTTCATATATCAGCCATAAAAATAAAGGTACTATTTTGATGAGCACTATGCACAAAGCTGCAGAGGTCGATAGCAGCGATGAAAAGAAAAAGCCAGAAATAGTTTCCTACTATAACTCTACAAAAGGTTTGTATAGCTTTATCATCAGGAATATATTATTCTGATAATTTTTTTTTCTTAGGAGGCGTTGATACCGTCGACCAAATGATTGGCTACTATAGTACAAAACGAAAAACAAATCGGTGGCCAAATGTTGTATTTTCCAATATGATTGACATATCCGCATTGAACGCGTTTATATTGTTTTCTGATGTTGATGTTTCGTGGGCACCAACGGATAAAAATCGTAAGAGAGCAGAATTTTTACGGCAGTTAGCTCTATCTTTAGCTCAAAACTATATGACCGAAAGATCTAAGCTGCCTACAAATAAATTTTCAGCTGAGCTTCTTACCGCAATAAGAACATCATCTCCGGATTGTACAGCATCTACGAGCGGCTTACCAAAAATAACAGCTACTAGAAAACGAGGAACCTGCAGCTGCTGCAAATCTAAGTGCGATAGCAAATGCATTATATGCAACAAATTTATATGCAAGTTGCAACGGAAGATAATTTGCTCATCATGTACTGATAAAATTTGATTTTTTTTCACTTAGGACCAAAATGGTCCTAAACCTAAGATTCGTTATTCTTTATTTTTCTAATTTCCTTTACAAAATTCAGGATTCAAAATTTTGCAGAAGTAATAAAATATAAAAACACTACATTAGCTAACGTTTTAAGTTGACATATTGAACCGTTCCGTAGTCAAAGCGAAAAGAAAATAAAAATTGACCAAAATGGTCCAAACCTAACAGCAGGGTTAAGCCTGCAGTCGTGCAAGAATAAGGAGACCTTTTGTATCAAAATGTATGAAAAATGTTTGCAGGATTAAAAGCTTAACAAATTTTAAAGGATGGAAAAAATTGATGCCAACGAATGAGGAGGAATGGCTGGAGAAAATAAATCTGATGAATTAAACATGATCGATATTGAAGAAAGCCAAAGGAAACGGAAAGAAGTTAAATGATGATGGTTAAGGTAGTGGGATAAATTGAGTTAAGACACCGCACACACACACACACACACACACTTGCAAAGTGGGATATTATTAAAGATAACGATTGTCATCATTATTTAATTGAAATCCTAAGAGCTTAACAAACATTTTACATTCAACTTTTTTGCATTCGTTGGCTGCTGCTGCTGCTGGTTGCTGTTCGCATTTATCTTTATTTCACTCCTCTCTTTTCTGTTGTTGTTGTTGTTTTTTTTTTTTTGTATAAATGACAGCTTTCATCAGCCTGATTTAACATGATTTGTATTGTAAATTATTTACACCGAATGCAATATAATTGATTTATTTTCTCATTTTACGTGCAGCGTCTGTCTGCGTATGAGTGTGTGTGTGTGTGTGTGTGTTTATAAACAATTTTAATGATTAACAGAGTGGTGGATAAGTCTTTTTGCGAATTTTATTTGCTAAATGTTTTATTATTCCCAGTTAATTCTTTTTTTTTAATGTATTTGCTCGCTGATGTGTTAAATAAAATTTAATGCAATTGACAATTTATTAACATGATGACGCGTGCCACGATTTTATTTGCCAAAGACATACAACTGCTGGTATTTATAAATAAATAAAAAAGGAATTAAATTAAAAACACACAACCACTGAAAACCTCAGATTGAGTGATACAAAAGCATTTAACAAATGATTTACATTAACCGCACATATTGTCAGCTAAATACTCGGCAAAACTAATGGATGCACGGACATACAACAGACATCAACAGATTTTGTGTATATATTAACCGATGAAAAATCAAGGCCATGTTTGCCGTTGCAAGAAGTACAGTGGAACATAATAGGGGCAAAATCGGAAAAACTCTGAAACTAAATTGTTATTTCGATCAGGAAAAATCAGTTTGGCGGCGGTGTATTGCTGTGGGCAACATGTTCTATTCTATTCTATTCTGTTCTATTCTATTATATTCTATTCTATGCTATTCTATTCTATTCTATTCTATTCTATTCTATTCTATTTTATTTTATTTTGTTCTATTCTATTCTATTCTATTCTATTCTATTCTATTCTATTCTATTCTATTCTATTCTATTCTATTCTATTCTATTCTATTCTATTCTATTCTATTCTATTCTATTCTATTCTATTCTATTCCATTCTATTATAATCTATTCTATTCTATTCTATTCTATTCTATTCTATTCTATTCTATTCTATTCTATTCTATTCTATTCTATTCTATTCTATTCTATTCTATTCTATTCTATTCTATTCTATTCTATTCTATTCTATTCTATTCTATTCTATTCTATTCTATTCTATTCTATTCTATTCTATTCTATTCTATTCTATTCTATTCTATTCTATTCTCTTCTATTCTCTTCTATTCTATTCTATTCTATTCTATTCTATTCTATTCTATTCTATTCTATTCTATTCTATTCTATTCTATTCTATTCTATTCTAATCTATTTTATTCTATTCTATTGTATTCTATTCTGTTCTATTCTATTCTATTCTATTGTATTCTATTCTATTCTATTCTATTCTATTCTATTCTATTCTATTCTATTCTATTCTATTCTATTCTATTCTATTCTATTCTATTCTATTCTATTCTATTCTATTCTATTCATTCTATTCTATTTTATTTTATTTTGTTCTATTCTATTCCATTCTATTATAATCTATTCTATTCTATTCTATTCTATTCTATTCTATTCTATTCTATGCTATTTTATTTTATTTTGTTCTATTCTATTCCATTCTATTATAATCTATTCTATTCTATTCTATTCTATTCTATTCTATTCTATTCTATTCTATTCTATTCTATTCTATTCTATTCTATTCTATTCTATTCTATTCTACTCTATTCTATTCTATTCTATTCTATTCTATTCTACTCTATTCTATTCTATTCTATTCTATTCTATTCTATTCTATTCTATTCTATTCTATTCTATTCTATTCTATTCTATTCTATTCTATTCTATTTTATTCTATTCTATTGTATTCTATTCTGTTCTATTCTATTCTATTCTATTCTATTCTATTCTATTCTATTCTATTCTATTCTATTCTATTCTATTCTATTCTATTCTATTCTATTCTATTCTATTCTATTCTATTCTATTCTATTCTATTCTACTCTATTCTATTCTATTCTATTCTATTTTATTCTATTCTATTGTATTCTATTCTTTTCTATTCTATTCTATTGTATTCTATTCTATTCTATTCTATTCATTCTATTCTATTTTATTTTATTTTGTTCTATTCTATTCCATTCTATTATAATCTATTCTATTCTATTCTATTCTATGCTATTTTATTTTATTTTGTTCTATTCTATTCCATTCTATTATAATCTATTCTATTCTATTCTATTCTATTCTATTTTATTTTATTTTGTTCTATTCTATTCCGTTCTATTATAATCTATTCTATTCTATTCTATTCTATTCTATTCTATTCTATTCTATTATATTCTATTCTATTCTATTCTATTCTATTCTATTCTACTCTGTTCTATTCTATTCTATTTTATTCTATTCTATTCTATTGTATTCTATTCTATTCTATTTTATTTTATTTTGCTCTATTCTATTCCATTCTATTATAATCTATTCTATTCTATTCTATTCTATTCTATTCTATTCTATTCTATTCTATTCTATTCTATTCTATTCTATTCTATTCTATTCTATCCTATTCTATTCTATTCTATTCTATTCTATTCTATTCTATTCTATTCTATTCTATTCTATTCTATTCTATTCTATTCTATTCTATTCTATTCTATTCTATTCTATTCTATTCTATTCTATTCTATTCTATTCTATTCTATTCTATTCTATTCTCTTCTATTCTATTCTATTCTATTCTATTCTATTATATTCTATTCTGTTCTATTCTATTCTATTCTATTTTATTCTATTCTATTCTATTCTAATTTATTCTATTCTATTCTATTCTATTCTATTCTATTCTATTCTATTCTGTTCTATTCCATTCTATTCTATTCTATTCCATCCAATTCTATTCTATTCTATTCTATTCTATTCTATTCTATTCTATTCTATTCTATTCTATTCTATTCTATTATATTCTATTCTATTGTATTCTATTCTATTCTATTCTATTCTAATCTATTATATTCTATTCTATTCTATTCTATTCTATTCTATTCTATTCTATTCTATTCTATTCTATTCTATTCTATTCTATTCTATTAAATTCTATTCTATTCCATTTAATTCTGTTCTATTTTGTTCTATTCTATTCAATTCTACTCTATGATATTCTATTCTATTATAATCTATTCTATTACATTCCATTAATTCTTAGCTGTTAGTCGCCCAAGCAAACTTTATCAAAGTGTCCCACTGTGCATTACAACGTAACGCACTTCCATCATCGATTTGTAATTTGATGTTTGTATTGTGTGCCAATATTTGCTTATAATGAACATAATAAAACCAACAATTTAACCGGCCGCCCAGCCGCCAACATTTAAATAATAAAAACTAAAAAAAAAATCTGTGAAAGTGTTCTTGCATTTACTGCTGCTACAAATTGCTGCCGCAACAGTCATTTACCTACAGTTAAAGTTATTTTTTTTTTTTTTGTTTTGTTGTCGCTTACAAAAAAGCAAATAATTTTAAAATTTCATCAGCAGTGCGTGCTTTTGTCAGTTTATGCGCACAATATTTTATTTTCGCTTCTCACACACTTTAATTTTATTATTAGCGTGTTTTACAGTTTGATTTCGTGCGCCAATATTGTCGCTGCTGCCGCTGTGGTTTGGTATTTAAAAACTACCAGAGTGCAACAAACGTACATTTGAATCGTTCAACCTCAAACCAGGCCTTGTGCGGACCCATTAGCAGTAGGCTTTTTTGCATATATAATTGACATGTAAATCCTTAAATTCTATAGAAGCTTTTATAAGCCTACAACCAAAACAGCCAACTGACTGACTGACTGACGGGCTGACTGGCTGACACCAGCACACATTCAATTACATGCCAATACTTCTCCATTATGAGTTTAAATTGATGAGCTGACAATAAATTTCCGTTAAATACGGCATTAGTGTTGAAATTTCCTCATGCACATTCTGCTCGCTTTAGCAGATACAATATTTCTTTTACAGGGTGTTTTCTTTAATAGAGGGACACAAGTTTAAATTGTATTAAAACCAGAAAATATATTTTTAATATTTGTAAAACAGGATTTATGTGAAAGAACATTTTATGAAACTCATTTTAAATATGATTTCTGTCAAGTGACGGCCCCGGCTTCCGTGTAAAGCCGTCATCTGGAACACCAATTTGCAACAACTTTTCGCAGCATTTGCGTTCGTATTTCGCCAATAACAGTTTGCATGTTGATTTGCAGGACTTCAATTGTTTGTGGCTTACCGACTTAAACAAGTGCCTCAAACATAACCTCAAGGAAAATAATCCAATGGGATTAAATCACACGATCTTGGTGGCCAATTTATTGGGTCAGTACGTAAAATTGTTTTTTTTATCAAAAGTATCTAGAAGTAAATCAGCGCCCACTGTGTGGCACGTAAGTACATTCTATTGGAACGGAGTTTAATCTCACGTAATTGAGGTACGACACCGTACCGTTCAGCATTGACAGCAACATTCTAAACAACATCGTTTTTGAAGACATTCGGGCCAATGACTACGCCAGCCCATAAGCGCATTAAACTGTAATTTTCTGTGGTTGCAATACCGTGTTGAGACATACCCCTTAATTGCGCAATTAAGGCATTTTTCGCAATTAAGGCCTTAATTGAACACAATTTATCATACAATAAGTCAATTAATATATTGTGCAATTACTAGTTAATTGTCTCACTAATTGCGCGAAACTCTAATAGCAACCCTGGTCATAAGTATGTTTATTAAGAATTGTGTTCACTGAGCATAAAAATTTTCTATAATGGCGATTTCTACATTTCTATTATGTGCAAGTCAAATTTCTTTTGAACCAAAATTTTCATCCATTTTTTAAATTTACAAACACGAATATTAAGAAAACAATGTTTCTATCAGCTGTCAATTCATAATTGAGTCAGCTAAATGGAGTATGTGTGAACACTAGATTTGATTGCTCAATTAAAATTAAATTGACTCAATTAAAAATGTATGTCTGAACACGATATCATTGCGTTTCGTCAAAAGCTTGTGGATTCTCTTTACCCCAAACACGACAATTCTGCCAAAATAAGCAGAATTAGTTTCCCATTCAACCGGAAATGGGCTTCATCGGAAAATAAAATTTTGATTGGACAAGGAGTTTGACGAATAGAACAATTATTTTGATTAAAAATTTCAACAATTTGCACGCGTTGCTCTAGTAGAAGTCGATTTATAATGAAATTTCAACGCAAATTTAATGAAAAAAAGCATTAGCTGTTAAAACTTGTGACACTCTTAAAAAAATCACCCGTTATATATAGATTTTTTAAATGCTTCTGCATGTTGTTATTGCTGAGTTAAATTCCTGAAAATATGTTAGCAAACTAAAATTTTATCTCGGCAGCCTAAAGTATGCTTTACACATGACAATATGTATTTATATTCTGTCAGTATTGCCAACTTGTGCATGTGCAAACTTTAGCTTGTTTGTGATACATTTGACGAGATGATACCATCCCCCTAAAGTATGCAATGTTAGATTTTGGTAATGCAAACATATTTTTTTTTAATTTAATCATAGTTTTTGTTGTTGTAATATTAAGCGATATCAAATACCTTGAACCAGGTTGTTTATGACAGCAGCATAAGAGCATCCTATAAGTAGGCTTTACATTTTAGGGTAAATAATATACTTATTTGTTAAAGCATATTTACATGTGGCACAGTTGTGACTGTCAACTGTGGCATACTTTGTAGGGATGACTATGAATTACAAAGTGTATAAATAATAAACACACTTCCGTTAGCAGCCATTTAATACCAAGATTTTTGTAAACTGTAATCAATAATAAAATGTAAGCAAACAAACCCTCTGAAGTGTACGAGTACAATCGTGTGCCAAAGGATTTCAATAAACAAAATATAAATAAATATGTAATAAACGGTAAATAGTCCTACAAAAAATTTGATCATCATTTGAAGCCACACATTTGCTCACATTCTCAATGAAAATAATGCCACTTTCAATTCAACAACTCGCCGAAATAATACAAGAGTATAAATATAAAATGAGCTCTATGAACATTTTGCTGGTATCGAAATCAATAAATACACATTCAATTCATTTTCATTTCTTACACACACACACACGCACACACACACACCATCAATTGTTGGATAAACGTTTAAATCTACTTTTGCCACCGACAACAGCACACCAAAGACGACACATTCAACAAATTTTTACAATATAAATTCTTCCTTTTAGTTAAAAGTAACAATAAAAACGAAAAACGCTATCGAAATACAATGAATATTTTTTGCTATTGTTGTTGTTGTTGTTGTTGTTATATTCTTTATCGCTCTTTTTTATGCATAAAGAGATACTTTTTGGTTTTAAATGCCAACAATGGAAAGTATTCAACAAATGACACTGAGTTATCAAAACAAAAAAAGAAGAAAAAAACATTTTAAAAAACATTGTAGTGATTTTCAAATAAAGTAAAAATAACAAAAACCAACAACAACAACAACAATAACAAATAGAACAATACAGTCAATATAACTGAAGATATTTATGTGTAGCATACAACACGCTTATAATGGAATTGACAGCAACTACTTCTTTTTTTGTCTAAGTGTATTTGTGTAAAACTTTTAAGTGTGTAGGAGTGTCATGCACAGACGTGCCATGGTTTTACAAGATGCTTGTAAAACAGAAAAGTTTAAGCGTAAAAACAATATGAGAACAATACAAAACTTGAAGCCAAATAATGTTGCCAATAATCGGAAACACATAACAATAGTTTCAAACACTTTTCTCGATTGTATTCGATATTAGTTGCATACACGGCAAGAAAAGTCGTATAAATATTTGTGCAACAAGACGTGCCATTTTGATGGGACAATATTTCAATTTTAAAGTTACATAATTCCAGTCAGCATGATAGAGACGGAAATCATTAACGAACTGAACTGCATTCATATACGAGTGTCCTGTCATTTGGAATTGTTAAGTTGGAGTGTGTGCAGGTAGTGTGAAGTGGACGCTTGCTAAACAAAACTTAAGTATATTTTTGTAACGTGTTATTTTCTTAAAAGAGTCAAACCGTCGGTCTTTTAAGGCAGTAAGGTAATAAATACATCACATTTAGTTAGTAAAAGGGTGGCGATTTAAGAATGTGAATCGAAGAACCCGGTCAAACGTTAGGAAAAGTGTGGCCTGAAAAACAGCATCTTAGAAAATATTCATATTGAATTATTATTTTTTTTAATTTACTTCGGAGAACCCCTTATTTAAAAGAAGAAAGATGAAAGACAAGCTGAAATAGAACTATTTGTTATACAACTATTTCTAAAAGTACTTTTGAAAAGTAACTGTTAAAAAAGTACCTTTTAAAAAATACATTTAGAAAATATTTGTTCAGAAAGCTTCTCCTTAAAACTACCTTTTGAAAAATACTTTTTGAAGGCTTATTTTTAAAAAGTGCCCTTTGAAAAATACGCTTCAATAAGTACTTTTTAAGAAGTACATTTCAGAAAGTTTCTCCTTAAAAGTACTTTCTAAGAACTACATATTAAGTAATTCTTTTTTAAAATTAATTTTACAAATTACCTGTCAAAAATACCTTTAAAACTTGCATTTTAAAAAGTAACTTTGTGGAAGTTTTTACTTAAAAGTACCTTTTAAAAAATACATATTAACTAGATTTTTTTTGGAAAACTACTTTGAAAAATTACTTTGTAAAAAGTAGCGTTTCAAAAGCAACGTTTTAAAAGTACCTTTTAAAAATACATTTAAAAAAGTAACTTTTCGAAAGTAAACTTAAGATTACACGCTTTATTCATAAACATATTTTTATCTTATGAAAGTTTTATAAAACAGATTTCTATACACAATTTGTTTTATAAGTTCTTTATAAAGCAGAAATATATTTTATGTATATTTTCTTAAAGTTTCTTTTAAAAAGACGATTATTAAAGAAACGTGTATAAAGTAGTTTTTAAAAATTGCTTTTAAAAAGTACTTTTTAAATAGATACTTTTTGAAAAATAGCTTTTGAAAGTTATATATTAAGAAGTAAATATTGAAGACAGCCTATTTAAGAAGTAGGCTGAAAAGTACTGTTCTAAAAAGTTACCAATTTAAAAGAAGTTTTCAAAAAGTACCATTTCAATAGCAATTTTTCAAAAAGTAATTTAAAAAAAAAACAACTTTTCTAAAGTCCCTATATATATATATATATATATATATATATATATATATATATATGAAAATGTACCTTTTTAATTGTACCTTTTTAAATGTATCCTTCAAAAATGAAATCTTTAAAAAAAACATGATAAAAAAATATGTTTTAAAAAGTACATTTTCAAGTGTTAATTTTAAATAGTTCCTTTTTAAAGGTACTTATTAAGAATTATATTGGAAATGGTGCTGCTAAGAAATTGCTTTTAGAAAAATATATATTAAAACAAGTTTTTCTATAAAACATACTTGTAGAAAAGTACCTTTTATAAAGTAGATATAAAAAGCGTTTCAAGTACTTATTAAAAACGCCCTTTTGCAAATGTCTTTTTAAAAAGTCCTTTTTGTACAGCCTTTAGCGATTATATTCTATCACGTTCCCTTTAAGAATTGAGTTTTAAAAGTTTATTTTAAAGCGGCCTTCCAAAAAGTACCTTTCTTTTGAAGAAGTAGCTTCTATGCATCTTTCAGAAACATCCTTTAAAATATATCTTCTATCGAGTATCGTTTGAGAATTTACTTTTAAAAGCAGCTTTTAAAAAGAACTTTTTGAAGTCGCTTCCGACAAGTACCATATTATAATAAGCCCAACTTTGAAAATTAATTTTTAAAGAAAGAAGAAAAATTCTTTTCAAAGGTACATTCTAATAAGTACTTTTTGAATAGACCTTTAAGGAGTGCCTATGGAAAAGTACATTTAAAAAGTACCTTAAAAATTATGTGGTTCGATACGTTCGAAATTATTCAGATTTGAGTTGAGTTCATCAATTTAAATATCTTTGAGATATGAGAGGAGTACACATGGACAATATCCTTACGGTTATGGCGAGTAGCTGTTTTCGAAGTCCGCTACTCCGTCTTGGCGGCCTGCATAAATTTATTTGCCAATTGCTCTTCAGCTGGTTTCTTAAACACTAGAAATATTTGAACTCGTTGTGCTTTTGTCTTCAATTAATTTGTTTGTTTTTTTTTTATTTCAACTTTTTACTCTTTTTTTTTTAAGACATATTTTCAATAGATTTCCCATTTTCTTGCTTTTCTATTGTGTGCTTGTGCAAATTCTTTTATTGTTTGCAAATTTCCCCAGAGCATTATGATCTTTGAAGTTGAAAATAGCTTTTCCTTGATTACTGATTTAATGCCGTAATCGTGTGTTTACAGCCGCACAGTTCAATGGCTCAAGTTCATGGAGCCCGTTGCTGTTCCTTTTTTTTTTGTTTATTTTCCATTTTCTAATAACAATCGGTAAACATTTGAAAATGCTGGAAATGTATGCGTCCTCCCACCAGCAGCTGCCTTTTATGGCGAATGGCTTGCTTGTGTTGTTGTTTGGGCCGTACAATAACAACAAAATAAGATCCCTGCTAAATTCCTTTCCTCTGCTTCTCATTCGCTTCTTGTTCGTTTCCTTGAGATTTTCATTTACAAGTTTATTTATTTCATATATTCTAATAGAAAAAGTATTACTGGAGTTTTATTTTATATATTTTTGTTGTTGTTGTTGTTGTTATAGTGGCTTAAGTTAATTTGTTGGTGTTTTTGTAATCCATTGTTACAGACGTCCATGTGTTGCAACTATTTACCATCGATAATGGTTTTTTTTTCATTTATTGCAATCAAAACCATTTCAATTCCTCCAGGAATTGATGTGCTAAAAATAAGCAAAAATTTCTTATGATAGAAAATGTTTGCATGAAAATGTACGCCAAACAAATTTTCATAAACTTCAGAGATTGATTTTATCACACACTCACACACACATACAATTGTATGCTTTGGGAAATTGGTTTCATATGAATAAAGAATCGGCCAATTATCGGAGATAATTCAAAATAGTCAGATGAACTATTATTAATTATTGGAGTGTCTGTTGATTTCATAACACGTTGGCTGGAATGGCGGTCATTTTATAAATAAAATAAAAAATAAGATGAAACATTTTGAGAGCTTCAGTCAAAAAATAAAATGATATGGAAATCGGCTAATCCTGTAAATTCATAACAATAACTTGCAAACATATTATTTATATAGTTTTTAATTTCTTTGTTTTAATATAATAATTTTAAAAGGATCAAATTTTATTATATTCTATTCTATTCTATTCTATTCTATTCTATTCTATTCTATTCTATTCTATTCTATTCTATTCTATTCTATTCTATTCTATTCTATTCTATTCTATTCTATTCTATTCTATTCTATTCTATTCTATTCTATTCTATTTTATTCTATTCTATTCTATTCTATTCTATTCTATTCTATTCTATTCTATTCTATGCTATTCTATTCTATTCTATTCTATTCTATTCTATTCTATTCTATTCTATTCTATTCTATTCTATTCTATTCTATTCCATTCTATTCTATTCTATTCTATTCTATTCTATTCTATTCTATTCTATTCTATTCTATTCTATTCTATTCTATTCTATTCTATTCTATTCTATGCTATTCTATTCTATTCTATTCTATTCTATTCTATTCTATTCTATTCTATTCTATTCTATTCTATTCTATTCTATTCTATTCTATTCTATTCTATTCTATTCTATTCTATTCTATTCTATTCTATTCTATTCTATTCTATTCTATTCTATTCTATTCTATTCTATTCCATTCTATTCTATTCTATTCTATTCTATTCTATTCTATTCTATTCTATTCTATTCTATTCTATTCTATTCTATTCTATTCTATTCTATGCTATTCTATTCTATTCTATTCTATTCTATTCTATTCTATTCTATTCTATTCTATTCTATTCTATTCTATTCTATTCTATTCTATTCTATTCTATTCTATTCTATTCTATTCTATTCTATTCTATTCTATTCTATTCTATTCTATTCTATTCTATTCTATTCTATTCTATTCTATTCTATTCCATTCTATTCTATTCTATTCTATTCTATTCCATTCTATTCTATTCTATTGAAAACATATTATTTATATATATTTTTTAATTTATTTGCTTGAATATAATCATTTTAAAAGGATCAAATTTTATGTTTCTTAGCAGATTTACTAAAGAAAACTTTCAAGTCCAACATTTCCTGTTCCTTTATTTTTTTTTTACTCAATTGAGTCCTTTAAATCCTTGCACAAATTAATTAGTGCTTCATGCAAACCATCGTATGTGTTTGTGCACGACTTCCCATCCCTGATAAGTGTTATCGCACACATACTGTTGCTCTCGTCTATCCCCTTTCAAATACTTTCAATATTATTTTTGATATATTTTTTACTTTTAATGCTTCTGTAAACACATTTGCCCAAGATAAATTTTAGTTCCTCATGAAAATCATATGAAAGGGTCATCTGTATTAGAATTAGTATTATTGTTGTAGTTGTTTTTTTTTTTTTGCATTATGGCAACTATAAACTTCTCTAGTAAAAGTATGCAATTTTCAAATAATCGTCTGAGTAGATTTTCAATTGGTTATTTGAGTTGATAATAAGTTTATTTACTACTTCAAACTTTAAATGCTTTATGCGATGATGTTTGTATTTAGTTTGTGCATGAGTGTACGTGTGTGTGTGTGTGTGTGTGTGTTTGTTTGTTAGTTATTTGATTTGACATTGAGGAATTGAAATCTTCGTCCTAAAAATGTATTAAAATCTGCTGTTAAATAGATAAATTTAAGCTGATTATTTAACGCATTTAGTCACCGAATAGAGTGATTAATAAAAAAATTTTTTCTGCTATCAAATACAGTATAAATAGATTAAAAAAAATTATATTTAAAAAAAATACATTTTAATTGACAACACTTTTTTTTTAGTGCAAGTCAATTTGTCTTCAATTGATTTGGCACTGCGGCAAGAATTAACTGACGCCTGAAAAAGGCTTCCAAATTTCGCAGTTATTTGGAAAATCATGGCTTTGATCCGAATACGTATCGCATGAATTCTGTTCACTTTCGGTCTGAATAGAGAAGTTAAGAAAAAAAACCGCTGAATTGGGAGTGATGATATACCTGAAGTCAATTTCGTGTCACTTTAAAAGATTCATCTTACTTTATTGCACTGCAAAATATTCTTTCTAAGAACATTTCTTATGTTTATTAAATTTGATTTTAATAATTAATGTGTGGACATTGTCAACGCAGTGTTAGAGATCAATTAAAAAAAAAAATTCAATAAATATTGCGAATCATTTACCCACGACTTAAATCTATATAATATTTGATAGCATACAACACCCACACAATGAAATGTAATAGTATATGTTTTCAGATGACACCACGTGTAGCATTGCCACCCCCATATAAAATTTATAGCAGACACATGAAAAATATTAATAGACAGCCGACATGGTGAACATGAATCAGTTTGTTTCACAACAAAAATTTTAATTATTTCTTTGCCTATTTCATGGGCAAATAAAAGAAAAATTTGCATATAAATTTGCCATGTGCTAAGCGAAATCAAGGCCATGGGCTACGGATATGGGCTGCAGTCTTTCCATAAACACAATCATACTCCCACACACACACGGCGGCATTTATGCTGCCTGAACAATGACGAGCGTTCATTTGTTTTACTCATCAACAGGAACAGAAAATTGAATTTATTTTTAATTTTCTTTTCATCATTTTTATTTTTTTCGTGTGAAGTGGCAGGGGCAGACAATTTTCGTTAAATAACATTTTCATAGAAACAATAAAGTTGTTGGCTCAAACCGACTTTTAACGAGACAATAATATTTTCATTTATTAAAGGAAGTGGAAGTTAATAATTATATTGCTGCAAATCATACAAACAGACATTTCAAAAATCTTAAAAATATTTCAATTTGATAATATTTTTGTTGTTGTATTATTAATTTAAAATTTCTGCTGATTTGGCAAAATTAAAAATTAAAATAGACCGCAGAATTTAGCTGACGCTAACAATTATGCATTCGAATCTTTTCAATCTCAGGAAACAACAACTACAACATGCCTTAAATATTGTTGTTGTTTTTATATCTGACGGCTTTCTAGAAATAAATTTCATGTCATTCTTAGTTTCATTTTATTTGGGCACTGCTTTGTCGTGCTGCTCGGCCATCTGAGAGGAAAATGGAAAATATGCTAATAATTTATTTATCAACACTAAACAGACCGAAAATGTTGTTGTTGCTTTTTTTTTTGTCTATTTCCAAATCTTTTATGTCATCGTGTTGTGGGGCACATAGAATTATAAATACGAGCTGTAAACGGCTTTGGAAATAAAATCAAAATATGTTTTAAAGGGGACACTCTAAATTAAAGTGGGTGGGTTTTATAAGTTGGGGTGCTGCTACAATTGACTAGGTGGCAGGTGATTGTATGCAGGTAATTGTATGATGGAACATCATTGTTATTAGTTAGTACAACAGACAGGTCGCATCTGGGGCAAACTAATAATAACATCAGCAATTGCGGTGATTTTTAAAATCGCTTTAAATAAGCGAAAGCCTTAAATTAAAAACTGAATAAAAAGAAAAAATAAATAATAATAATAATAATAATAATAATAATAATAATAATAATAATAAAAATTATGATAAAATTAAAGAAATACATATACGAGGCCCGTTTAAAGTATTTAGTTTCACTGTTGTTTTAATGTTAATTCAGTTGGTCTCGAGGGTAAACTCACAGTTGCAGCTTTTTTATTTGATGGGAGTCGTAAAAGTTACAAGTTTTTTTTTTATCTTCAGTGATATTCTGCGGTAGAAAAAAATCGATTAAAAAATTGTCATCAAATTTTGTTGCAGAAGTATTAACACTGACTTGCGGTGGTTGTATTCTGAGTGTGAAAAATGTAAACAAGTAGTAAACTTTCCAGAAGCATGAATAAACATGAATAATCATGCTCAGCTTAGACGCCCAAGCAAATCAGTAACCGACAACAACGTTGTAAAAGTAAAAAAGGAAAATTGTTATTGAAAATCCTCGAATCGTTTGTTAAGGAAGTTGTTGCAAATGCCAGCAGGTTTGGGACATGTCATGCAGTTTTTTGAAAATTTTTGTAATGGACCGTGTGACAGTGAAGTTCGTTAGGAAATTCTAAATTTTTACTACAAAAAGAAAAACTTCTCATGAGTTCAAAATACAACACTGTCATTTTATCGCAGTAAAACTTTTTAGCTGGACTATCACTCAGGGCATAAACTCTTCTTATAAAATTTATGAAGCCGGCACAATGAAATGAAGAGGTGCAATATTTTGCTTCAAAACGTCGGCGAATTCGTGCTGGGTACTGGAATGCGCTCTTTAATACATGAAATCACATGACAACATGACATCAGTCGCTGTTGCCTTCTTCGTTATTGGAACCAGTTGAAAGTCTTTAATAAAGAGAATCGCAACAATTCAGTCATATTTCAGGACTGAAGGCGTTGTTGGCTTAAGGATATTCAGCTGCAGCATCTGTGAATTCCTATTTCTAAATAGAAGGGACATTGTTTTGCGATCACTGATAAGATAAAGGCCGAACAGTTGAGAAAAATTATATCGAAACTGTTTAGCGGGTTAGAAAAAACGTTCCCCAAAGTGTTTCATATCTGAGAATGACTACTGGGAAGGAGATAAATCCGAAATTTATTAATGAATAAATATTTAAAAAAAAAAATTTATTTGTTGTGAATTTTCTTAACAGGCCTCGTAAGGAGTATCTGCTTAAAAATTTATTGGTTTTACTACTTTTGAAAAAATCTAGTTCTTATCAGATCTTCAGGTTTTGAGTTTCGTGGACGCTTCCCTCTTTTGAAACCCCGACATTATATTTGTATATGTGTTTGCATGTATGTGTGTGTGTCTGTATGAATGTGTGCGTGCTTGCACGTATGTGTGTATGTTGCATGTGTGTGCCTGTGTGCAAGTAGGTATTTGACCTTCTTATTACTTTTGTACGGCAACGTTCTCAAGAGAGTTTCTGTACTTTGATTTCCTCTGAACTGGAACCGATTCGAACCGGTAAATTTCCAGGTTATCACGATAAAATTTGGAAAAAAAAGTATTTTTTAAAGTGGTTTTTTTTAAATAAGTTTTAAACGGCTTCACCGACCGATTTCACAAACCAATCAGCTCCTGATATTTAATCACGTGGGTTGCGGTAAGCCGGGTCGAAGTCCGTAATCCCTGCGTGAGATGTCGTGAATGAAAACTTCTAAAAAAAAAATTATTATGCTTGACAAACTCCTCAACTATATATCTGATCAGTTAGTGGTCTCGATTCTTTTATAGAATTCGAAAACTCCATCAATCACCGGCTATCACGTGGGAATGGATTGATCTGAAAATTAAAATAAAAGTGGAGCAGTTGGAAGAGCTCAAAAGCATGAGGTAAATTAAAAACCGGGAGCACTTTGGGGACAAACGTTTTGTATTACATTTTATTTATTATTATTTTTATTAAGTTTTCTATTAATATTATTAAAAATTTTTTGTTTCAAACTTGACAAATTTTTCCCAACAATTGGAGTTGTTCAGAAAAATGCTTCAATTGTTACAACTAATTTATTATTCGAAGCCCTGAAATACTGGAAAAAGATTCAATACACACATAGAACAGGACATAACCTGTGCTCTAAAAAACATGTATATTTCTAAAGGATATTCAACCAAATTATTAAATACCTGGGGCAGCTCATTTAACATCATCTAAACGATTCATCCAGATGTCAGTGTTTATTAGCAAATAAACACCGAGTCCTGTCATTTTACAAAAAATTCAATATTTAAAAATTTAATTGCATCCACTTTTTGGTAACCTTTTTGCCCTGCCGTGATTGAATTTCAAACAGTTTTCATTGTTCCCCGCATTAAATGAATGTGACGAAACTGATTGACATCAAAATGTGGAAAAATGTTGTACTTCACAAGTATTTCAATTGACACACACACACACAGACACACAGCGAGTTGAAATTACATTCTAATTTGTCGATAGCCTCCTTTGACAGACACCCCCTTTTTGGCAAATGCAAAGAGGAAATATTTACACTTGTTCTGTTCACGCTCGACTGATATTCTGAATTAAACTTCTTAATGCTTCATCAACTAATTGTTTCCAGCGTTAAATCGAATTCAAAAATTGTTGCAAACATTTCAATTTTAGGTGTTTCAGATTTCAGAATGTGAAATTTGTTTACGTGCCTAAATGTTGGTGTTATATTTTGACAGGACATTAACGCACAACGAACACTTGGCACGCGTTAGACGGGGGCTTTTGTTAAGAAATTTTTTTATCAACAATAAAATTAATAATATTCCATGAATTATGAACAGCGGGTGCAGCGTAACTGCTGTTAAGATTTATTTTCCTGGAATTTGTGCTAAGAAATCAAATATCGATTTAGACTGTTTTACGGCGTAGCGGTGTATTTTAGATGGATTTTTCTAGCCACCCTTAAAAGAAATTAACCGAAATACAATTGAAACTGAAACGTTTTTTTTTTTTATTTGAACAATTTTTAAATAATTGATGTCACTTTTTTATTGTTGTTTGTTTAAAATTTGCTACGTTTTAATGTTACATTGTGATTTTAAAACGGTTGATATTGTTATTGTTATTTCTATTAATGCTGGGCCATAATCCCTGAGCTGTTCTATTTACTTTTTAAGGGTTTGTTTCGCTAGTGATTTTTTACGTTGCTGCGAAATGGGAAAGGACATTTTTCCTCCTGCATCGCTTTAAGGTATTCATTAATATGGAACAAAAGTAACATAATGATTTTCCATTTACCACTTTTAATGTAGTTTTATTTGCCATCATTGATCAAATATTTTGACATTCGCTTGATTAGGAAACCCTTTTGATGGAGTGCTGAAGTAGAATTTTCATTTGGAATGCTTTTTAATATCGAGCAAAACTTGCTACGTATTATTAATTCTAATAATCATTTCAGAAGAAGAAAAAAAACTCTGACAGCCTTCTTTATCAAGTATGAATGCCAGTTAGTTAAGGTTGCTGGGAGGGTCAATCAATGTTGGGCCAATTCATTGCGAATGCCCCTTCTTAAGTGTGGGCAAATTTGAGGTTAGGAAGTAAATTGTTTTTAAAATACACTTTCTCTTTTGAAAATTCAGTTTCATTGATGTCGATGTAAAGTTGAAATATGGGAAATTTTAATACATAATGACGGCGGGCAAATGTCCACCTCTGGCAAGTCAAAAATTCTTCAAACATATTGTGCAACGCTGCTTCTCTTATTACGTTAATGCGGCGTCTATTTTCATTTCTCAGAGTGTTACATTTTTTGTGGTTTAGTTAAGTAATGCCGGTCTTTCAAATGACCTCAGCGAGAATAACTCAACGTCGTTAAATCACAAGAATGAGACGGCCAATGGAAATCACCAAATCAAGAAATTGTCTGACCGGGAAATATCTGATGCAATAACTGAATTGCTTGGCCGGCTGTGTGGCTTATAGCGCCGTCTTCATTAAAGAAAGGCCGGCCACTGATGTCCACAATAGTCAACTATGGCCTCGAAAAATGTAGTCACTGTGACGATGTTTCCTCGCTTATTTGCGTAAAATTTCGGTTCGATGATCCCGGCTGACCACAAACCGCACAATACGGCCACTTAATTCCTTAAAGCACTTTTTGAGGGTCTTTTTAGAGGCCAGTGCAGCAGTGTTGTTTGTTTCGATAAACGCCTAATTGAAAGTGGACCTATACCCTCCATAGAGTTCTGCCAATCTCTACTGTTATATTTTATAGCCCATATTTTTATTCTGTTTTTGAATTCTTAAAATGGTTTGGTGTTTTATAATTTGATGTTGTTCATTATTGATCCCATCTTGTGCGCCTCTTGGTCTCCATTTATAGATGAGTGTACTGGAATCCATGGTTGGTTGTAGCTACTAGATGAATTTATTATAACAGAAAATCAGACTCCAACAATTTTTCTTGTGAAAAAGACTAAAAATGTACTTCCCTTCTCACTTCAATTTGAATTTTCTTATCTTAATGTATTTCATATTTTTAAGTTCCAGTTGCTCAGTGTAATTGAAACAACAAAATGTTGGCTTAAATTAAATTTTTTTTGTGTTATTTAATTCTTTTACTCAGTCATTATGGTTCTTATGTCGTCCTGCATTTATAAAATGTGCAACAAACACATCTCATTCATGTGGTATTTATGTTTTTCAGTGCAAGTCTTGTTTTTCACAGCTATTTTGGCACCCTACACCATGCATTTTAAGTTAAGTCATATGTTTGAAAAAATCTTTATTGTCAACATGAATAAAAATATTAAGAACTTCATAAAATTTATTTATAGAAGCAGAATAATTCATTTAAATTTCGATTAAATTTCAAAGAGCTGTTTATTCTAAAAATGTCTGCAATTTATAAGGACACCAGCAATATTTTAAGGCGCTTGGGGAAAGATTTTAAGGGGCGATTCGTTCGAACAACATTTTCATTTTATAAGAACACTAGAAATATTTTAAGGCACTTAGGAAACTCGACATGAGTTTTAATTCTTAAACTCAGATAGTAAAGCTGAACAGCCGTTTTCAAAAGCCGCTGCAAGTGTATTGTGCTTTTTATCACTTTTTGGGTGGCCTAATTGATCTCCAGTTCGATTCCCCACTCAGTCATGAATATGGTGTCGAAGTATACTGACCCGCATTTGAGCACAGCGCCCTCCTGCGTCGCTACCTGTAACAAAAATATTCACAGGCGAAGTAAAAAAGTAAAAATCGCTTTAACGAAATTCTCTAGCCTCTATTCTGTCTTTAACAGTCCTCTTAACACAATCTCCTCCTATTGCAGTTCCAGCGCATTGCTTATGTAGGGGACTTCCCCTAATTGCTGGTCTTACTCAAAAAAATAACACAAAAAATAAAAATATATTGATCACAATTAATCACTTTGAATTTTTTGGTAAAATTTTGGGAAAAAGAAACAGCACATAATTAAAATTGAACAGTTAAAAAAAAAAAAAAAATATTTAATAATATGTAAAAATATTTTATGGAAAAGGATACGAGAACTGTATCAGATGGATGGTAGCAGGCTTTCGTTAAGTGCCAGTGTTGCCGTTCTGATTATTTTTCTATTTTCTAAAATATTTCTGTTATCAATTTGTCGTCTTTATAAATTTTTAAAGGCTTCTCAATTTTTTCGACGATTTTGAAGAGAAGATCAGTTTTTATTTCTCGTTTTCAGCACAGGATCAATTTTCTTTTCAAATAATTTTCTTTTTTTTATTAATTTTATAATAACTTAGACTGATTAAAATTTTTGTTTATATTTTCAGGTAAGTGATTGACACGCTCTGATTCTTTTGCGTAAGTTCAATTATAATTAATATGAGTTAATAAAAAGCTTTTGAAGAGGTCCTGAGAAGAGAGTCCCTGTTTCTTAAGACAATTTTTTCGGATTTAAATTTTCTTTAATAAACATTTTTTTATATATTTTTTTAATATAATTTTTGGTGAGTAAAAGCTGTTGTTTTTGTTATAATTATAACTATTTTGTTTCGAAATATTTTAATTTATTTTCATTTTAAATATAAATTTTACAAGCGATTGTTTCCTGTCCCATAGTGACTCTAGCACTTAATTACAAATCTCCAGTATTGTAGCGTGCCCGTTGATTCGTCCGGCTTGCTGATTATATCTACGGAGATATTTTCTTAAAAATGAATTATTTCATGTCCGTTTGTGGGTAGTAACAAGTTAAAGCTCAGGCAGGTAGAGAAAAGGACGAGAGCACAAAAATGCTTTTGTTGCAAATTTCAAGTGCACAACTTGAATATCCTTTTTTTTGTTTTTGTTTTTGTTTTTAATTTATGAGTAGATGAACAGGGTCCTTTTTACTTATGCATACTTGCGCATATTTATGCACATGAATATCCCTGAATACGTACTACAGATACATAATTATGAAAAAGCATAATGCAAGTGAGTGAGTTTCTTTCACATGCTCGAAAAGGAATGTAAAAATTTAATAAAAGGAAAATAATATTTGCAACAACTGTAAAACTATTGAAATTGTTTTTTACTTAATTGAATTTTTTTTGTGTGTGTCTTATTACGAAAATAAGTCTGTCTGTTGGTGGCAAGAATTCATATAATTCTTTTAAAATTCAATTACTCGTTCAGCTGTGAAAGCAGTACGCAAGAATTTATGATGCAAAAAAGGATATATATTTTTTTGTTCTTGCAAAGAAAGTTAATGTCATGGGCCAAAAAAAATATTCAATATAAACTTCTTGGGCTGTTGTTGATATATCAAATTGGGGTTTTAAGAAAAGAATTTCAGAGCAGTTGATAGCAGCCGAATTGTTGTCACTATTGAAATTCGCTGCATCTCATAACGCGCGAAATGATTTGATTCTCTGTGGAATACCCAGGATGTGATGGGAAATTAACCCTCGCTGTTGGATTGACGGGCTATTTAGCAGCCACTGGCACTGCAAAACGCTGATATCAGTAGTATGTTTGTGGTGTTTCTGTATCACTTTTTCCATACAAAAAAGCTGCTCATGCTGACAGTGTTGCCATGTTGATTACTTTTAACCAAAATTTTTTACTTTTTCTTCATATTGTTTTTAAAATTTTTTATTTTTTTTGGTTAAAAGTAATCAATATGGCAACACTGTCAGCATGAGCAGCTTTTTTGTATGGAAAAATTGATACAGAAACACCACAAACATACTACTGATATCAAATTGAATTTTATGTATTTTTTTCCCAGGATATGCGATAGTCAACTCGTTGCCTAGACTGACTTTGTTGTTTTGTAAAGGGTGGTCCAGCCATAACTGGACTTGTAAATGAAACAAAAAAGTTTTCAGAGGATATTCTTAATGAATTTTATTTTTTTAGAAGGATCTACGGCGATTACATGTAAAAGAAACTACCATCCCATCAAAGCTTCTCCGTCTTTTATCTCTATCCGATGATCCATATTTTAAAGGGTTCTGCGACATTCTTTATACTGAATCAGCACTCAGGGGAATACCCTAATTATGCGCTGCAATGTGCCAGTGCTAGAAAGGGAATAGGGTTAAGAGGACAGCTGAAGGCAGAATAGAAGATAGAGAATTTTGCTGCAGTTACTTTTGCTTTTTACTGCGCCAGTGAATTTTTGCTAGAGTAGCCACGAAGAATGGAGCTGTATTCAGCTCTTTTAGAAAATGACGATTACAATCGTTACTCTGCTTTCGTTACTGAGATAAGCCAACTATAATCAACAAAACCGTGCGTTCATGCAGATCACAAGAATTCCACAGCGCAAACATGACTGAGAGCGGAGATGAAGTCAGGCTCTAACGCATCCTAATCTTCTGTTAACCACTTCAACCAATAGCTCCGGAGACATAATTTTAATATGGGATATACATAAATTGCAAAAATTTACTTTACATACTGTGTAATTTATTGCAATACTATTTTTAATCTTATTAAACTTTTTATGTGATTTACTTTTTATGCAAAATGATTGGACATTTTGCTTGATGTGTTCTTCAGGATTTTTAATATCCTCCCGTTGTTTAGAATGCTATTGAGACAAAACAGACCCACAGGCAGTTCTAGGTATAATTAGTTTTTAATCATTTCACTTAAGTAGTATAAAGTTTAATGCATTTTCCATTTAACAAATAAATTAAAGCTAAAAAAGTTTCAAGCAACTTAATAAAATTACGAACATGTTAAGGGCCCTCAAATTTACTTGCGGGACAAAAATGACCCAATGTCGCTTCTAGTGTTAACTTAAGACCTTAATAAATATTAATTTTAATGCGTCTGTTTCATAGACTCGAAAGACAATTTTCGTGTGTTTACTTTTAAGCCAAATGAATTGATCTAATTTGATGGCGGTTTTTTGTTTGCGGCTTTTTCCTTAACCACTTTCCGTAACAGCAGACTTTTATTGTGAAACAGTGTCATGCCTTTAAGTCCTTTAGGTAAGTAAGTGAACATTAAACTCAATATGTTGATGGATATTTCGTGACTAAAATAAAGAATTAGCGATAACAGTCGGTTTGTTTTCTTCTTTGCCATTTGCTTGCCATCGCAAAATGACAACTGCCCACATTTAATGTACATGCGAGTATTTCTTTTGTATATAAGATTTCAGTTTTTGTTTGTTTTTTTAGGCCAGCATTAGAACACACGAGCTTTTTCGAACATCATCATCAGGTTTTTACTTCTCTATCATATTTGCCGCTGTCAGTGTATTAAATGTTATTGTATTTTAAGCATTTCTATTATTTTTTTTTTTTGCAAGCACCTAAAATCACGTAGATATTGAGCTGGAGTCCCAGTAGATGTTAGTCTCTGATGCTGACATGGGTTTTAGCCTTGAATGTACAGGGGCAAAATTGTGCTGAATGAAAATCTCTTCTCTGAATAAGTTTTGCTGTACATATTTTGTTTAAAAGCAATTCCAATTTTTCTCCTAAAGGCATATAATGGCAGTGAAAAACATGTTGAAATTAAGGCAAACAAATCTTTTCGTTATAAAAATGCCATGACAATGCATGAATGAGCATGTCTAGCAGCGCCACTAACAAAAAAAACAAAAAAACGTAACCAAATTTGTGTTATAGATTTTACAATTTTTTAAGGTATTTAAAAGGCTAAAAAAATCGTGGTTAATGAATTTGACAACAGCTTGAAGGCTTTTTAAAATTTTACACAATTCGCTAAAGTAGTTTCTTTAT
Organism: Linnaemya vulpina; assembly: GCA_963675445.1. Classification (NCBI taxonomy): domain Eukaryota; kingdom Metazoa; phylum Arthropoda; class Insecta; order Diptera; family Tachinidae; genus Linnaemya; species Linnaemya vulpina. Next base: position 8,649,842 of record OY776277.1, read on the forward strand.
ATCCCTACTACAGCCGATGTGCTACTGAAGCATTAATAGAACTCTTCTCCTAAAACAAAACTGATTTTATTTAAGAATACAATTCTCCAAAAAGAGATCTATTTTCATATAAACTACTGAGACTAAAATTACAACGCTTCAAAATAAATTGAATATTTTACGAAACTCACGCCTTGACTGTTTAATTAAATAAATTATGGCGAAACTTACGCAGTGTCTTTTGTATATGCAAAATTTTCTGTAACAAAAAGAAAACTAAATTACAAAAAAAATTACTCAAAAATTAAAAGAAAATATGCCAAAACAGATAAATTTAGCGAAATGCTAAAATCCTTTATTCGCTCATCCTAGACTACAACCCCATTAATCTTATGAAATTTCATTTGTTTGCTGATACTTTTTTAAATACAACGAACATGTCAATTGAAGAACTTGACTCAATCATGCCGGAGTTTTTCTTTACCCCTACCAAAACGAAATAGTTTAAGACAGCCTTGTCCTATAACTCTCAAAATGCACAGCACAGACACGAACCTTAAGAATGCTCAATATGTTAGGCGATAACACTAAACCAGAACTGTTTTCAGTGGCAGCTTTTCATCAATGATTTTTACACTTTTCACGTGCATGTCAACATTTCGATTTATTTCACAGGCTCAGACTTGGTCAACAGTAAAAGTTAAAGTATCAATTCGATATAAACTCCAACACCATCAACTGACCCCCCCCCCCCCCCTTTTGAAATAAATAATTTCATCGAAATAGCATTCAGTTTAAGCAAAAATTTAAGGTTGTGAAATGCTATTCTTTTTTTATCCAAAATATTTTCAATTAAAAGTCAATTAATTTATTCCAATCCAAACAAAAATGGAAAAGGTTTCCATGATACCCTCAATTTTCTAGCAATTTAAAATTGCTAATTAAGTTCCGGTCTTTCTAAAGCTTTTTTATTGTACCCAACAAAATTTCATTAAAACTTTAATTTAAAATGAAAATTATAGAGCAAAACCTGCCACAGTAAATAGACGACCAGTGCATTTACACACACACAAACACACATACAGCTCACGTTAAGAGCACATAAGGACAGCTTACGTCTGGGCTAAAGCGGTTTGGGTATGAGTATGTGTTGCACGAACATTTCAATCATACAGATTGACAAAGTCCGCAGTCTTAAACTCAGGCAGACACTAATCAAACAAGTAATTTGTCACCTTCGTTTAACACACCACTAAACCTGCTGTTTCAGGTTAACCCAGTGAGCATTTTTGGTGCCAATGACACTAGAAACAACTAAAATTATGTAAGATTTTACAGGACAGTTACGGCGTTTTCTTTTCTGAAAAACATGAATTTTTTTCACTTCCTTTCTAAAAAGTTGTAGTTTTTACGAGTCCTAAAGCAAAATTTTTTTTTACGTGAAATATGTTGGCTTAGTTTGTCTTTACCTCTGTATTTTTACTAACAAAATATTGCATTTTTCTATTAAAAAGTGCAAGAAATGTTGCACTCTTTTTAGTAAAGAAAACAGTTTAAAGTCACATGAAATTTATAATGGGTGTTTTTTTTATTGAGTGACACAAGTTAAAGTCATAATTAAAATCAAAGAAGGCATAGAAGGCACCATCTGGAACACCAATTTTCAACAACTTTTCACAACATTTGTCGGTCGTACTTCGCCGATAACTCTGCGAGTTTTCATTTCTAGGCACTCAATTGTTGATGTTAATCAACATAGACAAGCGAATTAATATAATTCCGAAGAAAATAATCTTCTAGGGATAAACCCTACGATCTTGGTGGCCAACTAATTGGGATATACCAAGAATTTATTGTTTCACTAAAGTTTCTTGAAGTAAATCAATAGTAGCGCTGGCAGTGTGGCATGTGCGGCTTCGTCCTGTTGGAACCAGATATCAGCAAGATTAATGCCACGGAATTGGGCCACTAAAAACTTTCGAATCATGTTCTTCTACCGTTCACCATTGACAGTAACATCGGGAATATCATCGCTTTTGAAGGCATATCGGTCAATGACTCCGCCAGCCCATAAAGCGCACCCAACAGTAATTTTCTGTGGTTGTAATTGTGTTTCCACAAAAGCTGGGGGATTCTCCTCATTCCAAAGGCGACAATTCTGCTTATTGACGTACCCATTCAACCAGAAAACGGCTTCTTCCTAAAATAAAGTTTTGAATAGATGGAGGCACTTAACGAATAGAACAATTATTTTGATTAAAAATTTCAACAATTTGCACGAGTTGCTCATAATGAAATTTTAAAGCAAATTAAAAACAAACAGCAACCAACAGCTGTTAAATGGGCGTTGAAATAAAGTAGTGATGCCAACTCAAAGTTATGACACTCCTAAAAAACACGCCTGTCTTTTACACAACTTGCAAATATTTTTCATTCAAATTTACAGACGTTGCAATGCCTTCATTCGTTGTTATTTCCAATTAAATTTTCTTAGACTGATTCTTCGAAAACTAATTCTAATTGACAAAGTTAAGATAAATAGTCCAAAGCACAAGGAAAATGCAATATCAGTTGTAGCTATTCAATTTACACAGCAAAGCAGAATAGCTGTTTTCGAAAACCGCTACGCATCATCCGCACTCATGTATAACAATTTTACTGGAGTGCCGATAATTGTGTAGCGTTAAGCAAATTCAAACCAAATAAAGTTTGGTTTAAGAAACATGAAACGAAAACTTCACAAAATAAAACAGGCAGATCCAAGGTTTTAACAAGGACGTGGTACTACTGGATTGATATAATTCTCGTATTCTTTTTCCCAATAAAATGGGTACAAATAGAAATTGTTATCATATTTAAATAGGCCACCTCTAAAAAGTTGTTGTAAGCAAAAATACAAGTGATGAAGAAAATGTGGCGGCTTACGAAAACAACTGTTCTGTTCTGCATTTTAATTTGAATATATAAAACTGAATATTGAATTCTTTTTAAAGTGTGAGATATTCTTATTATATTTAATTCCTGTTATAATTCCATATTAATTCCCATTATAATTCTCGTTTGCTTATTAAAATATTGTGTATAATCTTGAGATTAAAATATAGAAAATTTGATCTGATGAACCTGCCAAAAGCAGTAAAAAGTTCACGAACTAAAAAATAGTAAATACGATTTCTTTAGTTAATTATGAGAGTTTTAACTAGACCAGCTTTCAATTTTATATATGAGACTTGTCTTCGATATTAATAACAAACTGATTTGAAAAAATAGTGTATCAAAAAAATCGAAAAGTTAACTAAAACTTTGTCAAACAGCCAAGATATTTAAGGAGTTCCTTACGAAGTCACTTTACAATTCGTGCAACATCGTGTCAGGCACTTCGGCAAGATTTTAACACCAACTGCAGTGAAATAAGTCCGATGTTTCAACGACTTCTCATACAAACTGGAACTCTTCAATAGATCTTATTAGCAACCGCATTCGTTTGAAAATGTTCGCTGGGCAGAAATCTTTTTTAGCCCTGATGGCACATGCATTCCAACGCTCGTGTGGGTTCGCTTTAGGTGTTATTTTTAATTTCTCCTTCCTCTTCTTCTTCTTCTTCTTTTGTTATGTACTGCTAAGTGTGGCGTTGGTATCGGGCTACTGCTGTCATTTCATTAGCATCAATACTGTCATTTAGAAATCTAAACTGGAAAGAAGATTTAATGGCTGTAGAAATGACTGGTGGTTGTTGTTGTTGTTGTGTCCTAAAAGTCTTAAGCACACAGGGAGCTGCACTGTTTAAATTGGAAGGTTGATTTTGGCAGCTGCTGATTGTTGGGGCAAGAAAGCAAAAGAAAAAAAAGGAAAAATGTTTTTTAGCTCGCCTCCTAAAACGCCCCTTTAAACAATAACAAACTTGTTAATTGCATTTTCATGTAGACCAGCCAACCAATTGGGCATTTAGTTACGCACCAGGCAACAATTGTTGGTCAAAAAGTATGTTGTGCTGTTAGTTAATGTTCGTTTGTTTTTGCGGGCTTCAGTGTTTGAAAAGAATTTTGCTTTCATTTTTCTTTCATGTCAAAATTTTTTGTGGGAATGGAATATCCTTTTGACCGCAACGTCTCATCATTAACATCAACACCAACAACAATAACAACAACACATGCTTTTGTTGCATCACAATTGATCACATTTAAACTTTTATTGTCGCTGGTATCATTAACAACATCATTAACGTCTGTTACTTACCCGTAGTCGTTGTTAATGTTTGAAAGCGAATGAGAAGTTCATTTAAAAACACTTTTCGTCAAAAGCTCTGAAAATGTGTGGTAATTTTGTATCGGCAGGTTCTTTTGTATTTTAGAAACTCTCTAGATTTGCAGATGATGGATGACGAGTCGTGGTGATTGTTGCAGATACACTGTGATGGTGGGGAGATTTTTATAGTGGAATGTAAATGTCAGCTTTTATTAACCCACTGCGGGTTGTTGGAAGGCATATGAGAAATAATATTTTATAAAAACTAAATAAAATAAATTCTCAATAAATTATCTGCCGTAGTCATACAAAATAATGCAGACTTGAAGAGTTCTTTAAATAGTATTTTGTATGAAAATAACATTTAACCCTGGGTGGTTACTCTTTTTTTCTTTTCTAGAAAAGAAGACAACATAATTCTAGCGGGGCAATTTTTAAAGTTAAAAATAAAAAAAAAAATTTTCAATCAAGTATTTTATTAAAAAAAAAATTATAAATTATAAAAAATTTTATATAAAATTATAAAAAATTATAAAAATAAATAAAATATTTTTTTCTCTTTTCAAATTTGATACGAATTTGAGCGAACACAAAAGAGTTTTATGATGAACAGTAAATGAGCTTCGTCGATTCGACGAACAGTGATCATTTAGGGTTAAAGAACTTTTCAGGTCTAAATTAATCCCCAAGAATATTTCAGTTATTCCCCAAGAATATTTCAAGATGACGATGTCATTGAAATTCAAGACAGAACCAACGCGATTACTATTTTTATTATCTTGAATTTACAATTGATGCTTTTACTACAATAATAAATAATTTCTTGGAAACATATTATGGTTGGCATATATTACCGAGAAATTCAGGTAAAATGTTAAATAAAATTAAGAATTTTTTTATAAAATAAAAGACTGTTTAAATATATTTTTTGTTGCAATTATAAATGTTTTGCTGCAAACGTAATATGTTTGCCGTATCTGTCCATTTTTCGAGTACATTTAAGTGATTTATTCTTCAACGAAACTAATGTTTGCAGCAAAAATAATATAGTTGACGAGTCCACTTACTCTGCGCAAATATTTGAATAGCATCTTCGCTAAATGAAAATTAAATAAACAATATTTTATTAAACATAATATGGTTGCTAGGATACTTAAGTCAGATCAGCTTTAATAAAAAGCAATCATGTTGGTGGCTTTTATTGTTTTTTCTGCCAAAAAAAATCCCGCTGCCGTTATTGTGAACTGCAGGTTGGAGGGGGGGGGGGGGGGAAGGAAGTATAATTCCCAAATTCAATGATGTGTGTTGGACTTTAAAGATGCATAAACAGACTCTTCTTAAGCAAGTGATTATAAACCACAAATAAAGCGTATATTTTCTAAAGTATCACAACTTTGAGTTGGCATCACTGCTTTACTTCAACGCCCATTTAACAGCTGATGGTTGCTTTTTGTTTTTAATTTGCTTTGAAATTCCATTATGAGCAACTCGTGCAAATTGTTGAAATTTTTAATCAAAAGAATAGTTCTATTCGTTAAGTGCCTCCATCTATTCAAAATTTTATTTTCCGAAGAAGCCGATTTCTGATTGAATGGGTACGTCAATAAGCAGAATTTTTGCATTTGGAATGAGGAGAATCTATGAGCTTTTGTGGAAACACAATTCCAACCACAGAAAATCACTGCTTGCTGCGGCTTATGGGCTGGCAGAGTCATTGGCCGATATGCCTTCAAAAACGATGATGGTCCCGATTTTACTGTCAATGGTGAACGGTAAAGGAACATGATTCGAAATTTTTTACTACCTCAATTACGTGGCACTATTCCTCCTGGTATGTGGTTCCAACAGGACGAAGCCACACATGCCACACTGCCAGCGCTACAATTGATTTACTTCAAGAAACTTGATAGAAAACATAAATTCTCGTTATATCCCAACTAATTGGCCACCAAGATCGTGGGTTTTATCCCCAGTGGATTATTTTCTAAGGGGTTATGCTAAGTCCCTTGTCTATGTTGGATTAACATTGACAATTCAGTGCCTGGAAACCAACATTCGAGGAGTTATCGTCGAAACACGGCCGCAAATGCTGCGGAAAATTTCTGAAAATTGGTGTTCCAGATGGAGCCTTCTACGTGACAGCCGTTGCAGCCTCTTGGGGGAATTCATATTTAAAAATTAATTTCGTAAAACTCGCTTTCAGGCGCCGTCTGTTTCATTAATATTAAAAATATATATCCTGTGTTTCGTTTCTGTAGCTGAAGTTAAAACTTCTCGCATCGAAAAAATTGTCGTCACTCTGTGAAGCACAGGATGAGTCAGAATATATTTCTTAATGCACTTATAATTTTGTTAGGTTTTTATAATAATCAACATATTTTTCTATGATAAAAATAACTATTAAGTTTTTCGATGTGACAACTTCTCACATCAGTTACAGAAACGAGGCACTGGTTTCAATATGACTTAAACTTAAGTCACTCTATAAAAAAAACACCCTTTACTTGAATGCAACTGTAGTTAGAGCTCAATAACCGTAGTCCAAAATTGACTAAACCATAAATTCATGGGAGTTCGCTGCTTTTTATATAAGAATTCTAAAAAAGGATGTGTAAGTTGTTGTTAATTTCTGATTTTGTTGTTGCTGTTGTTTGTGTTGTTGGTGTGTAATTAACAACAAAATAACATAATCAGCAGAAAAAACGAGCTAATGAAGCCCTTAAGTCTTTGGACAAACAAAATTTTATGTGTATTTTTTTTCTACTTGTTCCTTTAACACACACACACACTTGCACATTCCATATTCATTGTACAAGTACTTCCAAACACACTCATAAAATCTTTACGAGCCTTCATGCACATGCTTTGACCATTTTCATTTTGTGTATTCTTAATTCTGAGTACGTAAAATGGTGTAATAATACCTCCGGGCTACAACCATATGCCAACATATCACAACAGCCACATACTTCAGATTATGGAGAAAAAAACAAAAAAGAATTATATAAAAGCGAACCGAAACAAAGCAACTACAGCAAAAACAAACAACATGAATGGAAGAACATCATGCAACATCACCATGTAGTCCGAGCATTTTCAACAAACCATCATTAACCATTCACTCACTCAGTCATCCAACCATCCATTCGTCCTTTCTAGTTATTGAGACAATCTAGCCAAGGCAAGCCAACCCACCGCCCACCCACCAGCTGCAAAACAAATCAAACCATTTAAAATTTTTATATTGTACAAGCAAGTGTGTTAGTGTGTGTGTGTGTGTTTGTACTCTTTGTGTACTTTGTTGTTAGTGGTTACTACCTCTTGCTTAACTTTCATCTCCCCTTCCACCCCTGTTTTATTATGGGTTTTTTAGCGTTCTTGTTATTATTATTGCTGTTGTTGTTTTCTAACAATTACACCTTTTTTTATATATTCAACCCATTTTGATCTCTCCTGGATTTTGTTTTCTATTCAACAAAGTAGCAACTATTAAGTCTTTGTGAATGTTGCAAGACCAGCTTTTTCTTCTTATTTTGGTTAACCAGTTTATTTGTTTTTCTTATCATTGATTTCTAGGCAAATTGTATTCACGATGTCATTATGTTTTCTCTTTCAATTGCCAACACCAACGCTGACTGCAAAAGGTGCCGGCTACAGTTTGCGTTTAATTAGCATTTAGGCCACAGACGTGATTGTGGATAATGGCCGTTTTATTACATTCCTGAGAGACGCTTCAATGTTTTGCTGCAGTATTTTTTTGTTGTCTAAGATCATATCATAATTTGATGACTGAAATCAAAGTTGATCGTTATAAATATTATGGGAAGACACGGCGCCATCCATTTCCAGGGCAAAGGAGTGGCTTTCTTAATCTCCATGTAGCCGTACAAGCAGGGAAGATGCTGAATGAATCAATTGAAACAAATGATTCTCAATATGACTTTAATCGAATGAGAGATTGTGGAAGCAAGAGACAAATCAATGGGCCTGGTATTTTCAATTTTGAGTGATCACTTTTGGCTATGAAAAGCATTCCTGGAGATGAATTTGCAATCGTGTGACAATTTCTCCGGAATAAATTACAAACCCAAGAGGCAGACTATTAATTTATTTTCTTGAAATTAATCTACGGGCTCTAAATGAAAACTGGTTAAATTTGCAATAAAATACTTTTTAACTTCCCGTAAAAAGTTTCCAATTCCTATAGATAAGTTATTTGGTTTTACCCCGTGGTCTTATCAGATCTTCATATTTAGAAGTCTTCCCTGACTATATTCTGAGAGCCCATCATTATGTCTGTAGGTATATGTTTATGTGTTTATAACTTCTGAACGGCTAAGCCGAATAAATCCCACCCTATAGGCCTTCTAAAGAACATTTCAGAATTTAACAGTCCTGCGAATTTGAATAGGTGACTTTCAGTATATATTAGAAAAAACTTAAGGACATCTTAAAGGAAGAAATTCGAATGAAATATATTTTCACTCCGAAATTATATATCAGATGCAATTACAACTCTCGATTGTTCTATAGGAACTGAAATCTTCACCCATCGAATACTATCAATCAGATTAAAATCGGCCAATCCCTTCATATTGTAAACGAAAGTGTTCCAAAACAACAATTATTTTTTTAAACTCCGAAATTATTTTTCTCTCCAGTTAATGTTCTCCATTATTTAATAGCAATCGAAAAATAAATCAATCACTTGTTATCACGTGGCAGTCAATTGATTCGAAAATTAAAATAACTCAGAGAATGATCCCTGCATATGCACTGAATCGCGCCTCAACTACAAAAGAAGAGGATGGAGTGTTGAGAGGACAGATGAAGACAGAAAAGCTGTTTTCACTTGTTACTTCGCCGTTGACGAAGAAGGGTGCTGTATTCTGCTTTACAATACCAGACGTTGTCAATCGCTGTCGCTAATATTCAGCAACCACTGCGATGCTTTCGCCATTGAAACCAGCCGACTGCAATTAACATAGTCTTGCACTACAGATCACAAAAATTCGACACGATATTCATGACTAGAGTTCGGAATCCGACGCGTTCAAGTCTTGTCTTAACTACTCCAGCCATCAGCACTCTGTTCTATATATAATTCTCAGTCTAGGGATATCTTTATTTAAATAACGTTAAATGGAAAATGTGTTAAATTCAGCTGTTGGATCTTTATTTTTTATTGAAACTGCCGCAGTAACATCGCGAACTGATGGTCGCAGCTTTCACTTCAAGGACAACGAATACGAGTTGAAAAATTTTTAATTGGAAATATTTTCTTTTGTACGGGCGGGTACTTCAAATACTATCAAACTACTGCAGTGATTTTAGAGTGCGAATTGCAGGGAAAAGAGTACGATTTTATAGAAATTATCATCCCTGAAGGGAAACATCTTGACGTGCAACAATTGTTTGCTTTAACACAACAAATGAAATGTTTCTCTTTACACGAACGGTACTCAACGTTTGAGAAAAAAATATAATAAATTGTTAAAATTATTCTTGAAATAATGTAAATTTTAAGGTAACTCTGAAGCAGAAAATATGTATCGTAAAAGATGTTAATTTTTTGCATTTTCTAGCAAAAAGTGCAGAAAATGTTGCATTATTTTCAAGAAAAGAACACAGCATTATGTCGCTTCTATATGTCATTTTCTATTTTCTATTGGAAAAATTATCGTCATTCTGTAAAGCACTGGATGAGCCAAAACTTATTTATTTTAAGATTGTTTTCATAGGCAACATGTTGTTCCATAAATCGTCCTACAATAAATTGCAAGACAAGGATATTAATTATATTCAGTGACAGAATTCCTCACATCACACATGTTGCAGTGAAAAGTTTATAAAACTTTTCATATCAATGTTATGAAACGTGTGGGATATTAAATTCAAAACAAACGATTTATTTAAGAAAAATTTAGTCTGTCTTTAAAATCACATTTTATGATGTATTTTTCCATCTCCTTGTCCTGTTGTTACCACATCCAACATGTTCCTTTCTGTCATATAAATCTGTCGGAATATTATTAAACTTGTCAGCAGACAACATCTATTTATATGACATTTTACTTGCAATTGCGGTGGCGAAAATATTGTTGATTCTTTTTATTAAATACATGCGTTCTTTTTTTTTCTATTTATTAAAGATTTTATAAAATGTTTGCAAATATTTCGCTCATTAGAGCTGCAGCAGTGAATAAAGCGAAAGATGAAAATTTACTTTCTTTAGTGAAACACATAAAAGGAACTGTTGGTTGGCTGGTTGGTTGCATGTCTCGTTTGTCTGGCAGCAGAGAAATCTTTTTTTTTTCTATTTTATGTTTCTATTTTTTATTACATCCACTTTTATCAATATTTAAAATTGAGTGTAGTTAAGTGTCTTTTATAGCTGCAAGTGCATATAAAATCAAATAGATGGAAATCGTTTTCATTCTACGATTTTAATAAGACGAAGCAGCAGTTGTTAGTTATTTCGTTTGGCTTGGCTGTTGTTTTTGTTGTTTAAGCCACAAACTAAAGTCGTCATTAAGCAGTCAGTTTGTAATTGAAGCAAATCTTTTTCTTTTGTACAGAATTCAGCCAGTTGTTCTGTTCGTTATCGTTAATACGATTTTTGATATTAAAATGAGCCACAGAGAAAAAAAAGAAGGACAATAATTTTATCAGCTTTTGTCTACTGATATTTTGCTGTTAGAATTTGTAGTTTTCCAAAATCCCTGTGGTGGTTTTATTAATTTAAAATAATATTATCTATGAGTGGGGATGGTCTGCCATGCTGCAGTCATTTGCCGATAGTCGCACATGTTGTTGTTTTTGTAGGTACTTGAATTGTATTTTCATTTCAATTTAGATCTGCTGTTTGCGATATCGAACACAATATAATAAATAAAATTTTATCTATTTTCGATGGTTAGAGGAAACAAAGTGCAAGATTTATGAGCAACACTAGAAAATGTGCTTCAAATTTTGGTGCATTGAAACGCGGTGGTAAATGTGTTGTTGTTGTTGTTTATGTTGGTGTTGTTTACAACAGTAACGTATTCAATACATGAATGCACAACTACTAGGGAATGGAATTAATTGTTAATCGATTAATAGCTACCCGATTAAAGTGTTTAATAGTAAGCGATTTAACAAAATTCAATTCAATATTCGTGACTAATTTTTCTGTTATTTTTATTTTTATACTGTCGAAATTTGCTTATCATGGCAAACCTTCAAAGTTAGAGAAAATGAAAAGCAGCGTTTGAACTTCATTTAATTTTAAAAACCACATAAATTAATTTTATTGAAAGAAATAATTTATCTACCAAATAATTTTTACAAAGAGAAGCTCTACCCTAATGCACCATATTTATTGCAAATAAAACAAAAAAGTTTTCAGACAGTTAAATTTAAATCTGTTAAAATTCTTTCTTTAATGATTTAAAAAAAATAATGTTATTTACGGCAATAAGCCAATAACAATTGAAGAGCTAAAGACTGAGACGTTTCGTCACCTTAAATATTCAGATAATTTTCAATAGAAGGAAGTGTCGTCTGACATATTTTTAATGGCACAACTTTTTTTCATGAATTTCTCCGGAATAAAGAAAAATATTTAACATTTCATAACAACACGATATATTTTCACATGTAAAATATTTTATTTGCAATTTTTCTTACGTCTCAGTTTTAAGAATTTATTTCGCTGCTTTTGTTTCTTAAAACGTTGAGTACCGTTTCTGTAACGAAACATTTTATTTATTGTGTTAAAGCAAACAATTGTTGCACGTAAAGATGTTTCCTGGCAGGGATGAGAATTTCTATAAAATTGTACTTTTTCCCTGCAATTCACACTCTAAAATCACTGCAGTAGTTTGATAGCATTTATAGTACCCGCCCGTACAAAAGAAAATATTTCCAATTAAAAATTTTTCAACTCGTATTCGTTGTCCTTGAAGTGAAAGCTGCCACCATCAGCTCGCGATGTTACAGCGGCAGTTTCAACAAAAATAAAGATCCAACAGCATTTTCCATTTAACGTTATTTAAATAAAGATATCCCTAGACTGAGAATTACATACAGAACAGAGTGCTGATGGCTGGAGTAGTTAAAACAAGACTTGGACGCGTCGGATTCCGAACTCTAGTCATGAATATCGTGTCGAATTTTTGTAATCTGTAGTGCAAGACGGTGTTAATTGTCGTCGGCTGGTTTCAATGGTGAAAGCATCGCAGTGGTTGCTGAATATTAGCGACAGCGATTGACAACGTCTTGTATTGTAAAGCAGAATGCAGCACCCTTCTTCGTCAACGGCGAAGTAACAAGTGAAAACAGCTTTTCTGTCTTCATCTGTCTTCATCTGTCCTCTCAACACTCCATCCCCTTCTTTTGTAATTGTGGCACGATTCGGTGCATATGCAGTGATCATTCTATGAATTATTTTAATTTTCAAATCAATTGACTTCCACATGATAACAGCTGATTTATATTTCGATTACTACCATATCGTCTTAACGCAAGAACCTTTAAAATGTGCGTATTCAACGAGCCACTGATTCCCCATAATTAAAGCGTTGCACCAGGAATCTTAAAACCTTTTAGCTCTTCATCCATTTAAGTTGGATCCCAATTTATAATAAAATTCAATCAAAATTAAAGAAGTACAATATTTTTCACAAAAAAGTACAATTTTGAAAATGACTTTTATCATGCCCGTTTCCTGCTCGCCTAAGATCTCCGCAATTAGACGTCTTGCAATACTTGAGTAGTTGCATTATTGTTTAGCTAGATTTTCTTATCTCTTTGTCAATTTATGTGTGTCTGTGTGTGTTTGTGTGTGTGAGTGCGGAGGGTATTATTCTGCTTTAGTTGCAGCGTTTAGTTAAACATTTTTAAAATGTTTTCTTACTTGTAACTACAAGTAACGTGTGTAGTTAAGAGATTTCCGTTGAAAATTATTTTGCAAATCAGAGACGTATTGAACTTTTTTTTAAATCTCAAAAGAAATCAAAATGTACTGCAGTTTTAAAGCAAAATTTTTTATAAAAAATGTGTTTATATCAATAATATTTTGCTAAAAAGTAGATGTAGTTTTTCAAATTGATCAGAGAACTCGCTACGTCTCTGACTGCTCTGGTTGCGTCTTATTAAAGGCATGCGAAATAGTTCTTAAAGCAGATATTTGCTTCTCTTGCAGTTTGTATTACATATTTGTTTAGTGTTCTATATCCGGCATTTGTATCTGCTTTTCTTTAGTGCCTTTGAGGAAATTTAAGGTGGCTGAATGTCTGTGCAACTTCTTTTATATTAAAAATGTATACGTTAAATAAAACTGATTTCTCTGAAATCGTAATACACCAAAAGAAATTGCTTAATTAAGCAAAAAGTTTTATAGAACATTAATGATCCGGGCCGATACATCAAGTCAAACAGCAGCACTTTAATAAATTCTTAAAGTTTTTGTACCACAAATCAGATATGAAAAACTGCTTGTAATTAAAAATATCAATCCCAAGTGGATCCTTTGGATTCTTGAAAAATTAAAAAGAAAATGTATCAAATGTCTGGGCCCATTGCAAAAACTGGGCCGATATTAATTCAATATTCCTCTCAAATAAATATTTCAAAATTTATTTCGTGTTATATTATCCAGAGTGTTAAAGTGCGAAATGAGTTTACTTTTTTTGTGGCTTGTTTTAGAGAATAAATAACTGTAGGAAATAAAAAATTATAACGAACAAAAATCCCTCAGTTATGGGCCTTTTAATACCTGCTACGATTCTAAATTATTTTCCAGGAAAATATTGAAATTATAAAATTCGTTGATGGTCATTAAAATACATGAAGCGTTTTCGAATAGGCTTAAAAGGCAGTTTGTTACCTCTTTAAGTTCCCAGTAGGAACTTGAAAAAAAAAAATCGGGAATTTATGGGTTTTACCCGGTTTTGAGTAAATCGAGTTCTCACGTTTTGAGGTCCTACAAAACTTCCTTTTAGTACCTGATACGATTCTAAATTATTCTCCAGGAAAATATTGAAATTATATAAATTTTTGCTGGACTTATTCGGAAGAGGCTGAAAAGGCAATCTATGGCCTCTTTAAGTTCCCGCTAGAAAAGTCGAATATTTAAAAAAATCGGAAATATATTTTAAAAAAAATTAATTTCTCAACAGATCAGGTTTTCAGATCCTAGAATGCTTCCCTGATTAATTCTCAGAGCCCGAATGACTTACAAACGGCTTCTTCGACTAATTCCACAAATTTAAAAGCCGCGTTGAGCACCATCAATTAAATTACAATCGTTTAATCCTTTCATAACTTATTGTGAAGGCAGAAGTTTGAAAAAAGTGATTATTATTTTTGTAAGTCCGATATCAGATTAGTTGGTGTTTTCAATTCTTTTTTATTAATCGAAAGCCACATCCATCACCGCTTATCACTTGGAAATCTGTTGATTTGAAGCTTAAAATAATGGCGTTTTAGCTCGAAGAGATCAAAAGCATGGAACAGAACAAAAACCAAGTTCAAATAACTCTGCGGTTAAAATTATCGGGAAGTTAAAGGAATAGCCTCAACCGTTTTCCATCTGTTTTCTAGTTTTTTTTCAATTATAAATAAGGAAATGAGGACTTCCACAAGTTTAAATTTTCATGAAAATGCTTTTTAGAAACTTTTATATCATTTTTGATTGAAGCACATTTTTTTTTAATACTTTTCTTATATTTCCGTACAACAAAATTAATGAAAATGGAGTTATTACGTTTTAGAAAAAAAAGATTAAGTAAAAATTTCGACTATCCAAGACAAAAACCAATTCAGCTTAAAGCTTTAAACACAATAACGACAGCAGACTACACGAACACCGACTACAAAAGCCGTTGGCTACAATTGTCGCCTCGTAGTCAGCTACTTAAATGTTTTTAGAACGACACCACCAAATCAATAACCATGAGTTGTTGTTTGTAGTACAATTCATTTATTTAATGCTCTTAAATAGTATTATTCCAATAAAATATATTTAAAGTCCACAGTATATGACAAGAAATCATTTCATTAGCTGGGAAATATAGTTTGTTGTTTCTTTTTGTATCATAAAACAATATATTTTCCAGTTTAAAATAATTGAATTTATTTATATTAAACTGGCAACATTCATCTACTCATTGTAGCTCACCAAAATAGAAATCAGTTGAATTTGACTACAACCACAAAAACAGCAGGGACAACAACCAGTAGCCGTGTTGCCTGTAGTAGTAAAACTAATCATTCTCATATACGCTCATGGATTCTATTTTTGACAAGTTGTAGTCTGTAGCCTGCTGTCGTTATTGTGTTTAATGCTTTATTGATCAGTTGTAGTCTGTAGCCTGCTGTCGTTATTGTGCCTAAAGGACTTAAACTTTTATTGCAGTAATTGTAGTGTCTGAATTGTAGAGAAAATTATACGACTAAATCGAATATTGTATTACCGTTCCAGACTTAAAAAATCAATCAAAATAATTGCATTAAAATATATAAAAAAATTATTAATTCTGTATTAACTGAAGCCTTCAGCAGCGGCAATAGAATTGAGTGCAACCGTTTTCTTCATACTTCTCTTCTGTTATGCTCTTCCAAGTTTAAACTTCTAAATATATTTCCGGTTCTCTTCAACTATTCCGCTTTGCAGGATGTTGGTAACACAATCTTAAATATGCATCAACTGGCTTTAGCAAAGAAATATCTTCAAGCTCATAAATAATCAGCATAAATCATTATATTTGGCGCTTAAAACCATGTAAAATGTATTTGAAAAATATGCCGTTACAAAAGGATATTTTTCAAAAAATTCAAAAATAAAATAAAATGAAATAAAGAAACTACTTCGCAAAAAAAAGGAGAAGCTTAAAACACACGCTCTCATGAAAAATCATAAAACATTCTTACGTGTCCAACGGCAAAAAGGATTCGTCCATCCATAAGGATGCATGCTAAAGCCACGAATATATTTATTCAGGCTCCTGCCATGTTGCAAATCGTTTATATATTCTGCAACTATTCATGAACATTTAATACCTGCACTTATGCCTTAAAGTCTAAAACAGCACAATACCTTCTGCCGCTACCAATTATTATTATTTAAGTATTTGTGGCCATAATATATTTTGAAAGTCGACTGAAGAAAAGAGGCCAAATAAAACGGGTGCCAAATAGTGCACAGTGGCCAACATGAAGTGCAAAATAGTTGTTAGAAACTTTTTGAATTGGACAACAAATTTATTTAAAACTTGACATGTAAAAAAAGGACAGGGATTGCAGTTAATTGACAGGGAATAAATCAAGATTGGCTACAGGTTGCTCTGCTTCCTGCTTATATTAGGCTCCGTAGGAATGCCTTATTTTTGCCAATAATTTCTCTTCTATTAAATAAAATGTTCAACAGTGTTTTTAATTAACAAGGTCGTAATAAATATCCCGAAAAACAAGAGAAAGTCGATATGACTCTCTAACATTCAATTTACACAGCAGAGCAGAACAACTGTTTTCGAATGCCGCCACGCTTTCATAACTTCTTAAGTGGCCGAGTTGAATATGACAACAGTTTCTGTTTCTAACAATTTTGTTATGAAAAAGAATACGAGGATTGTAGCAAAGCGATGGTCACACGCTCTCATTAAGTCCCTGTGTTGCCGTTTAGTAATATTTTTTCGTATTTCATTTTTCTGAATTTTTTGTTCCATGATTTTTAAAGCAACATTTTTTTGAGTTTAACATTTTGCAATAAGTTATTTAAAAATCTTTTTTTCTTAAGAAACACGCGTCCAAATCAAATAACTTTTTGGTGTTTTTTCGGCAAATATTTGTCAAGTGTGATCGCATCTTTAAAAAGTTAACAAAGTTTTGCCACTTTTTCTGTTTTCAACCGCTACTTTTATGAAGATTCTTTAAACAATCAGGTAAATCTTAATTTTTATTTTTAAATTTATGTATTCATTAATTATCATATTCGGCTATTTTACAGAGCAGGCCACTTCTTGTGTTTTGCTCGGTTAGCTATACTTCTCGTATATTATTTTTTATAATAAAAATGGTGGAAATAAATAATATTATTCCATTTCAATGGCATTAAAAATACACTTGAGTAGTGAACATAAAAGTGTGGCGGCTTTCTAAAACAGCTATTCTGCTCCACTTAGTAAATTAACTAGTTAAAATTAATTTTTTACTTTCCCTTGTTTTTTTAGAATATTTTCTAGTTTATTTTTGTTTGAGCTTCTAGGCTTATTTTAATATGATCTTAAAAATAGTTTGTAAATTCTCGAATGGCTTGTGAAAGTCTATGCATATAATTTAAGTTTTCAAAACTTGGGTTCAATATATTTTTTTTTAATTAAATTTATTCCAATTTAAAAGGCTAAAATATTTTTCTTTTATATTTTCAGGTAAGTGCTGCGACATCATCTACTTCAACTTCGTGAGTTCAATTATATTAATCAATCAAATTAAGAAAAAGCTTTTTACCAGAGAATTTAAAAAAAAACAAAATGGTTTTTAAATCTTTTTTAGGAAAAAAATTTTTTAAGTGCCAGATTTAGGAAAAAGCTTCCGAAACAGCTTCTCTGTAGATGTCTAATTCTGTAGACGATTAATGCGATAATGGAGCAAATAAACTCAGATCTTTCATACTTAACAGGGCTCGTTAACTGATCAATTGAGGTCTGTTAACATGCCTGGTTTGTGTCTACAGTTATAAACTCCGTCATTTAACTTCACACATTTTGTTTTATTTAAAATTTTCATTCGGAGCATATAAATTCAGATCTTTCATACTTAACAGTGCTCTGTTAACGATTTACAGAGATCTATTAACGTGCCTGGTTTGTGTCTCGGGTTATAAATCGTGAAATTTTATTTCACAGCCTTTATTTCATTTAAAATTTTCATTTCAATGCTCTTCATGTCTTATTTAGAAAGATAAAGTCAGTGATGAAAAAAAATTCTCATCAACACCCAACAACAGCGACATCATCGGCATTCGCTATACTTCCCTTATCAATAAGTAGTGCTGCTAATTCTTTTTTTTTTTAATACCACAAAAGTTTCTATATCTGAAAATATTGCCACGTAAATCTATACCCCTACCACCTCTCAGATTTCTGCTGGAAATATTGTTTTATAATTTTCAATAAACGTGTGGTCAATAAAGCTTCAACTGAAACTGCACTTCCAACTTCAGTGACCCGGCCATTAACACCCATTTAGTGACTTCAATTTTTAATGCTGGAGCTGGACACAAACTGCTTCTTTCCTTTCAAATCCATGAATTGTTTAGAGCGCTAAAACTATTTGATATAAGAGCTTTTGTTACATGTGCTTCTCCGTGTGTATAGGTGTGTGTGTTAGTGTGAGTGAGTGTACTGTAAACATGTAGATATTAAGCAGACAAGTAAAAACATAATTTGTGTTGCATGCGGCTGATGGTCACAAAAGCATTGAACGATTATCGAACACAAAACAGCTGCTGCCTGCTCTTTTAAGTGCGAACGATTTTTTTTTTGTTGCAAATTTATCAAGAGATTTTGGCGCTAAACACAACAGGTAATTAGTTACGAAACAAGTTTCATATCAAATCTTTTATACATGCAAAATTCCCACTGTAAAAGGAAAAGAAAATTATACATCGAAGATTTATCGGATGATTTAGGAAAAATATTTTGTTTAGAGGAAAATATGTGAAAAATTGTCTGTTTGATTTGTGGAAAAGCAGCGCAGGACTTAATATACTGCGTGTGCATTTAGAGCGTCACAACTTTGAGTTGGCATCACTGATTTATTCGAGCACTCATGTAACAGCTGACGGTTGCTTCTTTTTAAGTTTTCTCTGAAATTTCCTTAAGCATTAAACACAATAACGACAGCAGGCTACAGACTACAACATGTCAAAAATAGAATCCATGAGCGTATATGAGAGTGATTATTTTTTCTACTACAGGCAACACGGCTACTGGTTGTTGTCCCTGCTGTTTTATTGGTTGTAGCCAAATTAAACTGATTTCTATTTCGGTGAGCGACAATGCAATGTTGCCAGTTTAATATAAATAAATTCAATTATGGTAAACTTGAAAATATATTGTTTTATTATACAAAAAGAAACAACAAACAATATTTCCAAGCTAATGAAATGATTTCTTGTCAATGATTGTGGACTTTAAATATATTTTATTGGAATAACTCTATTTAAGAGTATTAATTATATGCAAGCGGCTACACTGGCGTTGGAAGAGAATTGTACTCTGAACAACAACTCATGGTCATTGATTTGGTGGTGTCGTTCTAAAAATAATTAAGTAGCTGACTACGAAGCCACAATTGTAGCGAACGGCTTTTGTAGTCGGTGTTCGTGTAGCCTGCAGTCGTTATTGTGTTTAATGCTTTATGATTCAACGTTTACCAGAGTAACACGTGCAAATTGTTGAAATTTCCAATCAAAATAATTGTTCTATTCGTCAAACTCCTCGTCCATTCAAAATTCTATTTTCCGAAGAAGCCCATTTCTAGTTGAATGGGTTCGTAAATAAGCAGAATTATCGCATTTGGATAGAGGAGAGTCCATAAGTTTTTGTCGAAATGTCATTCAATCCATAGAAAATTATTGTTTGGTGCGCTTTATGGGCTGGCGGAGTCATTGGCCGATATACCTTCAAAAACGATGGCAGTCCCGATGTTACTGTCAATGGTGAAGGGTAAAGGAACATGATTCGAAATTTTTTCGTAACTCAATTACTTGGCATTAATCTGGCTGATTTGTAATACCAACAGGATGGAGCCACATGCCACACAGCGAGCGCTACTATAGATTTACTCAAAGAAACTTTGGAAGAAAAAACTATTTCACGTAACGGCCCAATTAATTGGCCTTTAAGATCGTGTGATTTAACCCCGTTGGATTATTTTCTTAAAGGTTATGTTAAGTCACTTGCCCTCGTCGATAAACCACAACAATTGAATACCTGAAAGTCAAAATTCGAAGAGTTTTCAGCGTAATACGACCGAAATGCTGCGAAAGATATTGATGAAAGTTGGTGTTCCAGATGGCGCCTTCTACGCACCATTAACGGCGGCCACTTGACAGAAATCATATATAAAAATTAATTTTGTAAAATTTTCTTTCAAACAAAGCCCGGTTTTTTGATATTAAATATACAAGGTGGGCTAAAAGAATTCATCCGATGTTGTTTGGCCTTCAGAATATCGGTTGCGACTACTCGCGCAGTGTGTGCCGTTGCTCCGTCCTGTTGGAACCAAAAGTCCTCCAGTCCTAATTCTTTGAATTGTGGCAGAAAAAACACGGTTAATATGGAGCTATAGCGAGCACTGTTCACTGTTCTCGCGTCCTCGAAAACAAAATGGCCCGATGACTGCTCCAGCGTGAACAGCGCATCATGCAGCCACTTTGAACGGGTGTAATTGCTTCTCGTGCATCACTCGTGGATTTTCGATGCCCCACAAGCGATACTTACCCGCTGATATGGAAATGAGCCTCATCTCTCATTATGATTTGGGTAAAAAAATTGTCCACCTCGATTATTCCGCGTTCTTGGAGAGTGTTGCGCTTCATGGCTTGTTCACTAGTATTCTACATTTTCTCTAGTTCACAAACGTCAAAACAGATTTGACATTGGCCGCCATTTGAAAAAATAAGAGCATCTTCCAATAGGGTGATTTCTTTTGGCCCACCTTGAATATTTCCTTTTTTTTATTATGACTTAAACTTGTTTCACTCTATTAAAAAAAACACCCTTTAGTAATGGGTCAAATAAAATACATTAAATCTATTTAATATTTTTCAAATAAATACCGTCATTTTCATAGAATAATAAATTTATTTCAGATGTATTTCAATAAAGTTTCATAAAAAGAATTTTCAATAAAATACATTTCAAATTGATTTTAAATGTCATGAATACGGGAATTAAAAATGTATGGAAAATAACCAACTGATTTAATATCCCTGAACAAACTGCTAATTTTGTCAAACTTCTCCGTCTGACTTTTGCAAAGTGAAACTTGTCGACTTTCAAAATAAATAAAATGTTGTAAAACTACATCCCCCCCATTTACACGCCAGTCCATTTAACGCAAATGGCCCCCGTATTATTAATAAAAGCAAACAGTGGAAATGTTTTGTGTGTTTTTACATTTAAATCTTATTTGCCGCACAATTTCTAGTTGAATAGACACAATTTTAGTCGAACATGGAAATTATAAAATCATATGTTTTATATGGGGGGGCTTTTGACTGTTGTTTGGCGGCTGTTGCTACTGCCTCGGCTATTTATTTGCCTCCAGCCAACTTTCTATTCATTTCATTTTGTAATTTTTCCCTGTTTTTCTTCCATATTTTATGTCGTTTCATGCTTTCAAATACGAGTTATAAAAACTACTGCGATTTTGTTTATCGCTTGAAATCGCGCGAAATAAAAATACACGATTCAATACACAATTGTTATGATTAATGGATTGGAAAATGTTTTGCAGAGTGTGTTAGTTTGTCAGCATGCAAAAGTGTGTGTGTATGTGTGTGTGCGAGTTTTGTTATTTGGGTGGCGCTAGCAAAAGTTGTAGTTGTAGTAGTAAAACTACTTCAACAATTGTTACCAAACACACACACACATACGGATACACACTTATTTGTAGTCGCATGCCTGTAAGTAGGCAATTTATGATTTGTATTTAACTGCGAGTTTGTGTAAGCAACTGTTGTAGTTGTTTTCATAAGCATTAAACACAATAACGACAGCAGGCTACAAGAAAACCGACTACAAAAGCCGTTGGCTACAATGATTGCCTCGTAGTCACCTACTTAATTATTTTTAAAACGACACCAACAAATCAATAACCATGAGTTGTTGTTTGCAGTAGAATTCTCTTCATACGCCAGTGTAGCCGCTTTCATATATTTAATACTCTTAAATAGTATTATTCCAATAAAATATATTTAAAGTCCGCAAAATATGACGAGAAATCATTTCATTAGCTGGGAAATATCGTGTGTTGCTTCTTTTCGTGTAATAAAAGAGTATATTTTCAAGTTTACAATAATTGAATTTGTTTATATTATACTGGCAACACTGCATCTACTCATTGTCGCTCACCAAAATAGAAATTATTAGTTTAACTTGACTACAACCACAAAAACAGTACAGACAACAACCAGTATCAGTGTTGCCTGTGGTAGTAAAAATAATCATGGGTATATACGCACATGTATTTTATATATGACAAGTTGTAGTCCGTAGTCTGCTGTCGTTATTGTGTTTAATGCTTAATTTGACTACAACCACAAAAACAGCAGGGACAACAACCAGCATCCGTGTTGCCTGTGGTAGTAAAAATAATCACGGGTATATACGCACATGTATTTTATATATGACAAGTTGTAGTCCGTAGTCTGCTGTCGTTATTGTGTTTAATGCTTAATTTGACAACAACCACAAAAACCGCAGAGACAACAGCCCGTAGTCGTGTTGCCTTTAGTAGTAAAAATAACCATTCTCATATACGCACATGGATTCTATTTTTGACAAGTTGTAGTCTGTAGCCTGCTGTCGTTATTGTGTTTAATGCCTTATTGTGTTGTTACCAAAGCGCTGCTTAAGCACAAGCGAAATGGCTCACAAGTCTCTCATTAGAAATCAAAAGCTAAGGAAATTATTGTTGCACAAGAGAACAAAACTTCACTAAATAGAAACTGAAATAAAAAATGAAGGCGCATAAAAAAAATTAATTAGAAAACTATTTTAAAACATTTGAAAACTGTTTGATTATTTTTGTATTGATTTTCTATTTCCTGCAAAAACTGAAGCACTAAAAAAACTGTTGATAAAAATACTTCAAATCCTGCCCGATTTGTTGTAGAGTCTCACTCGTTTTGTTAGAAGATACAGTAGAACACAAAACTTTCTTTTGAGAAGAAAAAAAAATTAAAGGATAAATTTGTTTATCCTGCACCAGGTGATTGGCCATGTTTCAAAGAAATTGTAATTCTCTGCAGAAGCGCCGTTTAAGCCACTATTTCTTAAGAATTCCTAAAACTTCAAACACAAAATTCCAACAATCCGAAGCGAAATTCACTCGACATTCACAAATCCGCAGTGCTTTCCTTGTGTGTGTCTGGCTCTGCGCTAATGCGTCTAATACGGAATTTCTAGTTGCAAGTTTGTATGAATACAACCAAGTGCTGGCTGGCATTCAAACATGTGAGTCTCTTAGCAATCTGGCTGTGTGTAGCTCTTGCCAATATAAATACATGTACGCGTGTGTGTGTGTGTGTGTGTGCAAAATGTAAGCAAATACCGTAAATAAAAATCATATTTGTTGAGTTGTATTTACGCAATCGTATGAACTCTCATACTGAACGAACGAACCCCCTGCTCAAACCAGCACACAGCAGTCCTGATAAATCGCAAATATGTTTTGTTGTTGTTGTTGTTGCTGCTGCTACTGCTTCTGCTTATTACATAAATACAAAAGTAGTTAAATACATGTTGAAATGTTATAACACAAGTCTGTATGTCAGCAAGTACGTACAGAATCGTCTGCTTCACTATTCGCTAGAATTTGCAGTGAATTATAAAAAAAATATGTTTGTTTGCATGGCAGAGTGTGTGATTTAAATTGATTGTAATCTATACAATTACATGCTTATAAAGTGTTTGAGTTTTTTTTTATATTTTCATTTATAGTTTATCAACTCGATTTATTTTTATGTTGTTGGTTTTCTTTTTCCTCTTGCTTACGCCAGTTTTACTAAATGGGAGCGACAATAAAAGTGAAGTCATAAAAGAGAAGGAATACAAGCAGGCATTTTGGTAGGAAATTTCTGCTGATGGAAAGTGTACAGATCGGATTTAAAGGATTCAACAGTTTCTCAGAACAGAGTTCCAAATTCTTACTTTATGAAGATCGCAATCGCTTATAAATCAGCTGCACAAAAATATATATATATAAATTGTCAATTTCACGTTCAATTTTCCAGGTTCGACTTTGCTTTCAGTCATGAATATGTTGTAGAATTGCTCTGCTCTGAATCACTATATGAATGCATCAGCTTTCCTCGGTCTATATCAGGATAAAGGATTCAACAGTTTCTCAGAACAGAGTTCCAAATTCTAACTTTATACAGATCGCAATCGCTTATAAATCAGTTGCACAAAAATATATATAAATTGCCAATTTCATGTTCAATTTTCCAAGTTCGACTTCGCTTTCAGTCATGAATATGTTGTAGAATTGCTCTGCTCTGAATCACTATACCCCCTTAACACTGTCCCCCCTCGGTCTATATCAGCGACGAAGGCGTAACACTGGTCACTAACCATTAACGAATTCATCTGTACTGTAGCGAAAATTCTCCGCCGTAGAAAAAAACCGAAATTTTAACTAAAAATTTTCTATCTTCTCATCATCTGTCCGTTCAACATAATCCCACGCTTTCATAGTTCCAACACAGTGCATCACATAAGTGTGACTCTTACAGTATATAAAGAAATATAATTTTCTTCCATCAATCTAAATTGTTAGATGAGAGAAAAAGTAGTCCGAAAATACTATTCGTCTAAGACAACAACCTGGATTATAAAGCATAGTCCAACCATAACACACGATATTAATTCTGAGGCCCACAGTAACTCGGCCAACTTAAGTTGGCATTTCTGTGTCTCAGTGTTTACCCGATTCAGCCATGAAGAGTTATTCAATAGAGATCATCGCATTCAATCAAAATCAAAATGAATTTTGTTTACTTCATGACATATTTCATCAGCATAATCTACTGAATTTTACTAAACCCCCCGGTGGGCTATTCCGTAATGCAATACGAAAGAAAAATTTTTTTGTTTATATATTGGGGGTTTTTCAAACTCTTTAATTTTAATTGTGTGCTAGTTCTCTTTCCCCAAAATCTAATTAAAATTTTTTGCAATTGTACACACTTCACATTGCAATGCGAGAGCAATTCCATTGGCATCGTCTTACAGAATAAGCCCCCGGGTCAGCAGGAAAATTGAGAAGTCGATGAACCGAAAATTTGAAAAGTCGACTCTTTGGTGCGGTTATCTGGTCGCACTTTTTTGTAAATGAAGAGGGTAACTACCGTAAATAGTGGTCACTATCGCTAAATGATAATTGACTTCTTGGGGCCAGAAATTCTGGATATGAACCAGGACGATCCAGCAGGATGATGCCATTTATCACTCGTTTCCTCGAGAAGTTCAATGGCCCTCACGATCATGTTGTTTGACTTTTTTCTTTTGGAATATTTAAAAGAAAAAGTGCGTCAATAAGTCAAGAATTAATTAAAAAGCCAGAGAATGAGATAATTCGGGACGTTAACGCCATTGAACCTCAATTATGTCTCAGAGTCATTGAAAATATGGACTTTCGTCTAGAGCTAGTAAGCATTTGCCTGATATATTCGCCCATATTCCATTTGGCAGCGTCAACATCGTCGTCAATATTATGTCAACATCACTTTTACTCAACATCAACACCGCGTCAACACTAATTTGATATTCTATAAGGGTTGAAATGTGACGCTGCCTGTTTATCGATAATTTAGATACACATATCTAATTCTTGGAACAGCTTGTTTGTTTTGTTTACTATTTTTGTGGAAAATTTGGTATAAAATATTAAGTGCAACCGGACCACTGATTGTTTACTCTCTTTTGAGAGTTTTTCCGTTTTGCCATCCATCGCCATATTTCTGAGGTGGGCCAAGAGCATTTAACATTGTGGAAATATTCTCCCAACACTTCCTTAAAATTATTGGGTACAGTGCCTCTGAGAAATTTCCTTGCCAGTTTAGGATTTTGTTCCATCTCCTCCACCAATTTTTCAAATTGTTTGGGATTTGTAATTTTAAATTTATCTCTATCCATTTTTTTCCTTTCCAAATAAGGCAAAAAATTTTGTCAACACAACACAACACCAAAAACATTGACGACAAAATCAGAGTCAATATTGAACAGCATCGCCGTCACATTTTCATAGAGAATATAAAAAACATGTTGACAGTAATCGATAACTTTCAATATTGACATTGGGAATGTCGATTTGCATCAAAGACTAAAAACAGTATTGTGTTGCATTGACGCTGCCAAATAGAATATGGGTGATTGTTTTACACAAAATCCCCATAGATATTTCTGTCATAATAATTCTCTGAGAACTTCTTGTTTTATTTATAAATAACCCCGTGCATTACGATTGGAGAACCCTATATAAACAGCATATAAATCTAAAGATGCTCAGTTACTTTTCATGAAGTCCAATAGCGGCACTAGAAAATATTTTATTTCTTTCAATTAATGCAACGGCATTTAAAACGATCATGAGATCGTATTATTTGTGTGGGTACGGTGGTGGTTTCAAATAGGAGATGGCATTTTTCTTATCTTAATTGAACGAGTGTTTGTGTTAGCTCTCACTGCACAATATTGATGCCATCATGTGCTAAAAGCCGCTTTAGACCACCCTATTTCGTCGCTGCTAAAAATTCTCGCACTTCTCGTATTTGTCCCCTTAACACTGTCCCATCTGTACCCTACACAATAACCCTTATTATGAATTACTACATCGACGTCAAGGCAACACGACAGAGAAAACTTGCAACTTGACATCTAATTGACGACAGTAATTAATTATTATTAACAATCCTTTGGTATTCTCTAAGGCGTATAATATGAATACAGCATGTCACCAGAAGTAGATTTTTGTCGACAAAGACTAGACAAGTAACAATTTTTTGCTGCCGCATTGCATTGACGTCGATGTCGTCATTCATAATATAGACGACTATCTCCGTCGGTGCATGCAGGCATTTTTGTAGGGGATTTCTTGTATTGGAAGTGTAGGAAAAGAATTAGACAAAATCAACTGTTTTAAAGATATTGTATATATATTTATTGCATTATTCTGCCAAACTAATTAAATTATTAATATTCAAATTAGATAATAGATTTAGGGAAATCCCCTAAATACTGTTGCTGGTTTAAAAAGAAAAAAAATTTTCTTGTATGAAAAATATATATATATATATATATATATATATATATATATATATATATTATTTTTATTTATTTCTGCCCCATGAAATAAAATTTCTTTTGAAATTCTCAGAATATTCGATTACCCGTAAAATTCATATTCGAATAACCACAACACTGGCTAATAAATAATTGAAAAATTGTTTGTGTATAGATTTTTTATTGTCATCTACAACTTAATCAATATGTATTGAATATGTAAATGTTGAATGTAAATAGGAAAACTTTATGTCATCCAAGTACTTTTTATAGGAGTGCGTTTTCCATAGAAACACTCAAAAAAATATCTATAGTAAAAAGTAAATTTCAATTTTATTTCTACACCCGTCACAGTAAAGTGAAAAGGTTTGTCACTCTGGGTGTAATTTCTTATGGGACCCCATGCAGTATATATATTCTGGATTCTTATTAATAGCGATGACAATTGAACGATGTCCGTCTGTCCGTCTGTCCGTCCGTCTCTTCATTTGTCCTTACGTGAAATCGGTTTTCCCAAGACCCCACAAGAGCTTCAGATTTCCTTGTTGGACTGATGGATTGAAAATGAACTTAAATAAAAAAATTCGAAATATGGTTTCAGAGCTGGGAAACTTACATCTATTTCTCGACGCAAAATTAATACCAAAAACCAATTATTTGTTTGTTTGTTTGTAAATTGAACCTATTTCGTGCTTTGGGAAGCCTCAACTGTCTTTTAAAAATTAAAAGAAGAAAATATTTTTTTCAGGGATGGGAAACTAAATTTTTTTTAGAACATTCAGTACTTTGTAGTACATGTAGTAACTAAAATATTAAAAAATTTTAAGTTTTTCTTAAATTAAACCGCTTTTTACATCATGAAGATTTGCGTTGATGAGAAAAATATTGAATAAATTAGAATTTCGTTTCCAGGAGTGGGAAATTTATATATTTTCTTATTTCTATAAGCAACCAAAAAGGCAACTGACATTGTTTTATTTTTTCTTTTGCTAACTAAAACTCTTTTATAACCTCGAAAGAACAAAATTGGTACTTAAAAATATATGAAATGCCAGACGTACGTTGGAGAAGGGTATATAAAATTCGGCATAGCCGAATATAGCACTTTGACTTGTTATTAGTAGAAAGTTTTAATTGCAGTTGGTTTGTTAATGCAAAAATATTCTCTTTATGAAATCAGATATATATTTTTTAATAAACAGGGAGAGCTCCATATAGTGAAAGTAATTTTCAGGAAAATCCTATACACCGATTATTTTAAAAATCTAATATACGATATAGCGAATAGTAAGAAAGTAATATCAATTTCTAATGTTTAAACAACAACAGCAAAGCCATAAAAAGAACTCACTGATCACTTCTCCTTTTTTTTATTATATTCTTACGTCTTGTTATGACTTTGATATTTGCTTTAGACTTCTCACTTAATAAAGTGGAAGTTTGATATAAATATCTTTAGTTATTTGAAGAAATGTTGGGTAAAGGTTCCCCGATGATGTGCATTAGCCCCAGTGAAATGCGCGCAGGAACTAGCTTAAATCCCTCATTTGCTCATTAGGAATTTTTTAGTAAGACTTTGAGAAAAGAGAATCATAAAATAAAGTGTAAAAAGTTTTAAAAAACGACAATACCGAGAGTTAAAAATTAAATATTTTTTTTATAAAAAATAAATGATACAACTGAGCTTATGAATTGAAATCAATATTTCTTTGTTTAGTAATTATTATTATTAATTATAATAATTAATAACCTTTGCATTAACTAAGAGGAATAATTCTTAAATAATTTAATTTAATAAATTTATTCGACCTTATCTTTTATTTAATTATTCGGTTTATTTAATTTCAAATTACGTATCTCTGAAGAAGCTACACAAAGAAAAGCCGAAATATTGAAATAAAGACATAATTTTTATATAAAAAATAAAAAATAAGAAATAAAATAGACTTTCTGCTTAAATAAACGTAATAAATTAAATAATTTAATAATAACAAAATAAATGGAAAATATATATAATATAAAAAATGTTTAAAGTTTTGTTTTTCATATATACCTAATTTTGTTAACGAACGAACCTAATAATAAGATTTAATTGTTTTAATTTGATTGCAAAAGAGAGTCAAAATATTTGAAATTTTATTTACGTAAAATAGGGGCGTCATTTTGTTGAGTGTATTCTATTGAAAATCTGGAAATATTTTTTATTTTTTTTATTTTTATATTCCCATAAAGATATCGAAATGTGTGTGTGTGTGTGAGTGTGTGTTTATGTCTACGATTTCATATGCCTGTTAAACTGTAATTGAGGCTATATTTTCCATGTACAACATTCATTCGTTGGTATTACCACTACAGCTGCACAAAAACAACAACTACTTATAATGCAAATAATGTCTTTATGTGTGTGTGAGCAAGAACATGCATGCTGATTCATGTTAACATCAATGGGTTTGTGTGTGTGTGTGTGTGTGTGTCTGTGGAGGCTTAAATGCTGATGTAGTAAATTCTATGCCACTTAAGCACAAATACTAAATACTTATTGCCACACTCACACACACACACACACACACACACTTACACACCTAAACTTATTGATATACAATGGCTGTGGAAGTTTTTAAAATGCTGCATATATCTGCAAGCAGTTTGCATTGTTGTACGTGTTGGTTTTGTTTCATTGTTGTTCGTTAATAATAATGAAAAATAAAAATGAGAAAAAAGTGTATTTAAAAAAGATTTTTTAACAAAATGGTGTAGAAATAAAAAATTTATCGATGCAATTTTGAAGTGTTTATGGAAAACAACTTAAATGGTGTGAAAAGTATTTTCATGCAACACAAACAAACAAACTAACACACTCTCATTTATTTACTCATTCATTACAACACACACACACACACACAGAGAAAATAGCAGGAAAATATGCAGTTTTTTATTTATGGAAATTTTCTCTTTTAATATTATTCTTGTTGTTGTTGTTGCTGTTGCTGCTTCTGTATTTCGTTTGCTTGCAGTTGCGTTGAATTATATTCATGTGGGTTTATTGGAGCGCGTAATTGTTATAATTTGTGTATAATATTAATGGAATATTTGCTAATTGGCAATTTTGATTTTGCTAATATCACTTCAGTGTGCAAAAATAATATCCCGTGTGTGTGTGTGTGTGTGTGTGTGCAAAGACGTGGTGTAATTAAGCTGAAAGTGTAAAGAGGTCACAGAAAATGCACAATTTTAACTTTGCCCAGCCACACCGAACGACTGCATGAAGTGAGAGGGGTTGGGCTGGTGTGTGTGGGTTATTCTTCATTTCTTTTAATAAATTGCAAACACTTTTAAACCATTTATTATCACTATTTAAATTATATTTTCCAATACTTCTTCTTAAGCTTTAAAACACTTGCAACATCTTTGCTGACTCCCAGTCAGTTCGGAAAGTGTTAATCAAAATCGAATGCAATTAGTTTCACTTATTAACCGCAAAATATTCTTGGCAATTTTCTACTCGCCTGCCATTTTAATAAACTGCAACAGATTTTTC
This sequence comes from Linnaemya vulpina, assembly GCA_963675445.1. Classification (NCBI taxonomy): domain Eukaryota; kingdom Metazoa; phylum Arthropoda; class Insecta; order Diptera; family Tachinidae; genus Linnaemya; species Linnaemya vulpina. The sequence continues at coordinate 8,680,661 of OY776277.1, forward strand.
AATTTATATTAACTTGGATTATACGCTCAGCGTGCAATTTTGCACTGCATTTATTTCGATTTTGTTTTCTGCTCTAGAATTTAATTTAATTTTATCATTTTCTAAATCTCCAAAGCACTTAAACGCAAATGGCATTTCCTTATTTTTACATTTTGCCAACATTTCGGGAGAACTCAACTCGGAAATATACTTATTCAAATGTTGTTAATGTGCACCGTAGAACCATACAAAAATATTAGAAATACATTGAAAAAATAAAAAATAAGTGACACTTTAATAGTTTCTGCTGCTGTCGCTTTCAAATCTTTTGTTCTGCCATAAAACTTTCAATGCTGCAGTTGTGATGATGCCGCTGATGGTCAATCTGGCAGAAAATTAAATTCCAATAATATGATGACACTAAGAAGCTGGGGGGAAAGAGGAGAAAGAGAAGAAAATGTATAGCGAAAAACGTAAATTGCAAATAAGTGTAAAAGTGTTCAGCTCCAAGAGAGTTTTATTATACTTATTTAAAGGAAATCTATAAAAACGCTTAACAATGAATCAGCATTAAATACTCGTCTAGATAAAATGTTTTTGACATTTTATCCGACGCGAGATGGGGACTATTTGTCAACAATTTTGCTGGAGTTATAAGATTTTAAGGGAAAACATAATTAATATAAATTCTAACGAAAATAAAATTTGGTTTGTTTTGGGATTTTCTTTTAAAGAAATATGTCGGATATTATATTTAATAACTAAAAGAAAATGGTGTAGGGTGTCTCTATGTGTAGTCCATGAATTATATTTCCAGTTAAGGTACAGGGCCTGTTCTTTTTAAAATTTAAATGGAGTGGTAAACACACGATGTACCCTATTCGTGCAATATATTATGGTACTTGAGTAAACAAAAATGTTTTAAAAAAATTCAATATGTCGGGTACGATTTTACAATTATAAATTCTATTTAGAACTGAAGTTAGTTAATCTGCTACTAAATTATAGAAAATCCCTTGTAGCGTTTTTATTCTCTATTTCCTTGGCGATTTTCGGTTACAGTACTGACGAAAAAGGGTGCTGTATTCAATTCTTTTAAGGCATGACGCTGTTAATCGCTCTTGTTAATGTTCAATATCCAGTGATTTGCTTTCGTGATTAAAACAACAGGCCGACATCAATGTCTACAACCATGCACTACTACAGATGGAAAAAAAACCATATTCGTTGATGGGTCCTTTAACCAGGATATTTGGCTTCGTAGTCCACGCGCAAAATAATTAAGCCAATATCACAAAGAAAAAAATTTGACTGAATTTTTTTCCCGATTCAGTCGAAACGCTTTTTTTAAATGCCAAATCGTAGCTGATCGTATTACCCAGCATGAATTCAATATTGACTATTTCGATCTTTAAATTATAAACTTCAATTTGTCACACTTTTTTTTTATTTATCATGGAGTGCTTTCATTCTTTCAGATAAATATATTTAAGGTTATGAGATAAAAAATCGTTTACACGCAGAAAACAACAGAGTTTTTTTTTTAGCTGGACTTAAAGTGACTCCTAACTAAATGGATTTAGTGATGTGTGTGCTAGTGAGAGTAGTCACCTTTTCCTTGTGTAATTCAGAAAGTGTTAGTCAGGTTAGTTAATTTGAATTCAGCAAGCGTTAATTGTAAGACAGATTATTGAAAAACAATTTCAAATAGTCCTGAGAGTCCTTTTAAAAACAGATTCCTATTAAATTGTGTCTATAAAAATATATATATTTTCACAGTGTCACGTGGGGGAATTTCTATCATCGCCACAAGTAGGAAATATAATTTAAAAAAAATATTAGATCTCCCTAATTTCATTTTTAAATTCCCAAAAATAAATTTTAAAACTAACGAAAAAATTACCCTCATAAAAAAGGGGCTTGACTCCAGGCTTCCCGCTAATTTTAACCGCTAAACTACCATAAAATGGATTGTTGTGCAATTCTATGCTTTTAAGCTCGTCTATTAAATTTTTGTTATTTAAGTTTTTAAACCGTTAAACCTTTTAGGATAAATCAACCGGTTTCTAAAAAAAATAATAATAATCATAAAATAATCTAGAATACCAGCTGATCAGGTCTGACATCATCGCGTTCGATACCGATCGAAACTTCAATACTATTTAAATAAGAATTTCGTTCGACATCCAGTGTCGTAATTTGCCCCGGATAGTAGCATGTTTATACCGGTTCTGAACCACTTTTTCCATACAAAAAAAGCTGCTCCTGTTGGCAGCGTTACCCCAATAACAAAAAATGAAACAAAACATAAAGAAAAAATAACCAATTTGGTTTAAAATAATCAATATGGCAACACTAGCAGTGTGAGTAGGTTTTTTGTACCAAAAAAGTGGTACAGAACCGGTATAAACATACTACTTCGGTTATATAATAATAATTCTAATCCTACAAGCAGACTAACCTATTTTGATCAGTTTTGAAGTGTTTGAATTTTTATTTTTTTTTTACTTCTAAGAGCTGATCAGTTTCTGCGATCCATCAATAAATCTTTTTTAAAGTTATTCCAAAAAAATTTTGGTCTATATTTTTTGGAGATTTCTTAAAGTCTAACGTTTCGAATCGGTTCGAATTTACTGAAAATTTACGTTTGAATGAACCTCTAGGGCGCTACTTCTACGCTTTCATTAAATATAAAATCGGTTCCCATATTTAGACACACGCACACACATACACACAGACATAGTAATACAGGGGGTATTAAAATAGGTCAGAAACTCTTCCTAGTTATTCAAAGTGTACACGCTTACAGGCACAGTGATACCCTTTAATAAATAGTCAGCAATGTTTTCCAGGGCCTTAAGAGCTCCTAGAGCTGATGAGAGTTTGATTTTCCCAAAAGAAATTAAGACCAACAGCTTCCCAAATTTTTAAAATTTCTCAATTCCCTGAAACTATTTATAAATCTTCTTGTTCAATATGAAGTTTTAAAAAAATAAATTTTCACGAAAACTGCATTTAAAATACAACTTCTTTTGTTATCAATTTCAATAGCTTCTATTGTATTCATTTGTAGAGCCATTGTGTTTTACAATTTGCTGAATAATAATATATTTTTTATGCAGTCTTCAAGGGCTCCTGTTCATTTCGAGATATCCTGATAGATGAAGTGCCAATTCTTGGCTTCATCTGAATTTCCTAAGACAATGAAAAATAAAGATTTGTACGTTATTCGTATTATTGCTTTTCCATAATGCACTTGCTGGCATTTTATTTTTATTATTGCACTATGGGACTGTTGTCAGCTGAAAGTTATTACACTAATATGATAGTAAATAATCTTTGTTTTGAAATTAGTTCATCAGCATTATTATAAGAAGCCTAAGATCCCGGGCTTGAGTCTGCACTCAGTCATGATTGTACTGGCCTGTTTCCATGACGAAGGCATAGCGGACTGTTGGCTAAAAATTAGTTACCATGAACGCTTTTACCACGTACTAAAGAGCGTACTAGAGCACACATCTTTGTCGGTACTTTAGCAGAACAACGAATTCTGCATCTCCTCATTGCGGCATCGTAGCTTCGGTTTTAGGCTCTGTAGTGTCCAGCAACGGTGGGCTTGGGAACGTATCAGGGAAAAGAGATCGAACTTGGGTGCCGATTTTTGTGCAACCCTGATCTATTCAGTTCCATGAATAAACCGCATTTAACCCACCGACTCCTGAATAATTAAAGGCAGCCTTAACGCAAGGAAGCTGATTTGGCCCAACATTGAAGATCACGAGATTTTTGAACCGCAAAAGGAAACTTGAAGTGCGATTAAATCAAGTGATCTCAAGCTTTAAGCCGTGTTTAACTCTTTCCCTTATTAAGCACTAAAAAAAAGTCCTGCAATATTTTCGTTATTCGCTTTGAAACTGTTCCTTATCCCCACTTGCTTTCACTTACTAGTCCTCTTAACCTTTTTTAATCTCTCCCCATTGTGCAAAATTTGTTTTGCTGCTTAAATGTTTCGCATTAACTTTCGCAACAAAGCACTTCCTTATCACAAGATTTTACTTTCATGCAAAAAAGGAAAAAATATTTATATTTTTTCTTCTTCTTCTTCAATATCTACTTTCAATTGTTTTCCACGATTTGTGCGCTTTTACTTTTACAGCAGAACGCTGGGTTACCTAAAAGTGGCATTAACTTCTACTTAAATATCTATTCCGCTGGTTATTATTTCACTTCTTTTTTTCCTTTTTTCCATAATATTTTTTCATATTTCGTTTTATGGTATTTGATTATTTCTCTTTTTTTTTCAAACTGCATTCGCTGGATTTTTTCCGCTCTTGCGCTTCTCTGCCAACAATTTCTTTGCATTTGATGTTTTATTTTTATCTTTGTAATTTGAACGTTTCTTTTTTTCTAGTTTTCTATTTTTTAACGTTTTTGGCTTAACACAATTTTTTCTTTTCTTTTGTACACAAAAAAGGATTTTCCTTCCAGAGATTTTAGTTAAGAAGTAGTGGAGTTTTTCTCTCCTGTTAAAAATATACAAGCTGACAAACACATACATACATATATGAAGTCGTGTGTGTGTGTGTATTTGTATATCCTTTGATATTATGTACATATATAATAAATCCTGAGGGATCATTCAGCACGTAATCAATTATGTTACGTTTCACGTTGCATCGCTGGCAATATTCGCGTCTATTGGGGAATGTCAATGTCTTGAGAATGGTGGGATTGTGTAGTAGATTTGTTTCTATTTCCTGGTGCTTAAATGCTGCCGTTGAATAAGGATGCTATTCTTTGTTGGCTTGTGAAAGGAATTCAATAGCTAAAAGCGTGCTGGAATTTTTGCTCAAATAAAGAATTTCTCAAATAAGATTTTTCTAATTGAAAGGAAGCGATAAGCTAAGATTTTTCTTTTTTTTTTAATACGTATGCAAAGATAAATTAAACACGATAAATGGAAGATGTACTGGAAGAAAATTTTAGTCTCTACAGGATTTAAAAGTAAGAAGTTTATCATGCGGAATTTAATAGAAATTAAAAATAAGTTATGATTTCGTGGATTTGAGCTGGAGCACAAATAATTAATTCTTGTCCTGATAAATAAAAATTTATTTTAAATGATTTCCCTACGATTTCAAGGACCACTATTGGGTCCATTGTATATATTGAACAGGCCAGGAGAAGTAATTCTCGGTGTACGATCCTTAACAACACTGATATCCAGTTCACAGTTTGTTGAAGCGACATTAATCTCTGCCGTATTGTCCTGCTACTCCTCTTCTCTATCCTAGTAAAGCTCTTCTAAGTCTGAAATTACATCAGAGATTTGTGATATACATTCGAATTTGATACCTTTGCTTCCCGTTACTGCATGAGGGCTTCTCCGAGCTGGATCTGTCTTCAAACTGACAGTTCTGAAAGGTACACAAGGATCATCGTCTAATTGATTTTGAATATTTTCATTCTATGGCATATAAATAAAAATATGCTGGATGTCTTAAGGATATGGCATCAACTGGTGAGTACCCTAACGGGCTACTGGAACCTAGAGGTGCACGCAAGAAGGACGGGCCTGGTTTATAATGCCTACTGCAGAATATCATATGATGAAGAGAAGGAGGGTGAAACGGTGATCCATCTTCCATGTCAGTGTCCTGTAGCAGCGCTGGGTTGTAACTTTCCGCCAGGATCAAGCAGCCTGACGTTAACACATAGATATCCTTTATTTCAGGACATTCCACAGAGGCCGATTTTAAGTACCCAAATAAATTATCTACAAAGGCAACATCCCTTAAACCCAACCAATCCTTATAAAAGCGGAATCTTTTAATTGGGATCGGGCAAGATCGCTACATATGAGGTGCAGCGTGGCAGAACTAGAAAAAAGGAGATTTCTTTGAAAGTGGAAATAAAGACAGATGAGAATTTAGAAAATATTTTGGAGCTCCTTTTATTTATAACATCGCCAAGGAGATTAGCATTTTCGACTTTATTTTTTCGTTGAATTATTTGTCTCGATCACACGACTACTTTTGTAGAGTCATAAGTATTAAATAAAATTTGCCTCCTCGCCAACTTTCTGCTGACGAAAAAGAGACGAATTAAAAAAATTTTCATAAAATGTAGAAAAATAGAATTAAAAGCAGTTGAAATTAAGACAGTTTGAGAAGTATTTGCATGTAGTACAAGTTGTTTAAAAAACGCCAGGATATAAACTACGACCCTAATCCTGAACGAGCCTTTACAGAAAGTGGAGAAAAATGTTATAGAGAATCATCGAAAAACTGCTAAAGAAATTGCTGAGGATGTTGGCTTATGTCCTTAAATTTGTTTTTGGGCATTCTGCTTGTGGCAGCGACGTCCCGAGATTCTAGAATTTTTACATCTGCTGAAAACAACACCGTAGTCATTGAAGAGTCATTGTATTTACCAGGTATGACCCCTTGACCTGCTTCCAAGGTTAACGAGACACAAATTTGCCACCAAAAAGTTTCTGCAGGTATTAGGATCATGTTGAAAAGCTTGCAGCTTTAAGGAGTTAAAAACAGAATCCTTTAGCGTTCTCAAGGACACACCAAGAAGCACAGTGTGTTGAGGATTAGAAAAAACAGTGACTTAACTATTTTATTTTTAAGTTTTGCCTCTATGAGGCAGAGAAAATTTAAAAATTTATTAATTAATAGATTTATACAATTAAAAAAATTTTAATCCACTTTTTTAACAGCCCTTTTATATCAATACATATTGTGTGGTACACTTTTCACAGTCGTATCGTTGTTAAATGCAACTTAATTGCAGATGATATGAAAGATTTCTCTACGCACACTTGCACAATATAATTTTTGTATGTAATTATTTTACATGTGTTTTAGTGGTACCCTTTGGAATATCTTAGTGTCCATCAATATCGTTGCAATCTCTACGATTTGAAGAGTATTTTTGCTAACAAATGTTCTTTATATTTATTTTTTAAAATTTCTAGCATTTATTTAATAAAAGACAGTTTTAAATTTCGCTCTTTTTGTAGCAAAAAACTAGGATTTCTGTTTTTAGATATAGTCCAAGATCATGGCATTTTAGTAGGACGATTATATTAAGATGTGCTTTAAGTAACTGAAGTTGCTTACGAGATTATTTTCTGTGTAAACAAGAAGCTGTTGGGGGAAATTCTTTTCTAGTTAAACTGCACAGTGGCATGAAAAAGCATTCTCTTTTTTCTTATTTTGTTAAAAATTATTTCCTTTAATTCCTCTTTAAATGCGTCTTGCCAAAGGCGGAACAGAAAAGGATTTATTGGCATATTTGAATGGTATATAAAACGCAATTTTTTATGGTAAATAATTAATAATAATATTTGTCAACATTTACATAAACTATTAAGGTCCTGCCTTAGAACTCCTTGTTAGTTAAAAGCAGGATTTTGTCAGTAGTTTTAAAGGCTTTTCAGTATAAACATTTTACTTAAGCCTAAAGTGATCAGCAAGTTCTCACTGAATTAAATCTACCTGGCAGATTAAAGATATGCGCTAAAGAAGACAATATATTTATATATCCTGTAAAATCCTAGTTTTGACTAACATGAAGTTCTAATTTTTAATAATTAATGTATAAAGACATATACAGATATTATACATCCTATAAAATCCTAGTTTTGACTAACATGAAGTTGTATTAAGGACCCTGCAAATAATTCTTTGCTGTCACGTTGTAAAAGATTTTAAAAATAGTTTCTTCAAAACTATTTTAGCAGTTTATCATTCAAAATATGTTTTTTTTATCTACAGCAAACAATCGTTATCCTTTTAAAATTATTACTTTTATGAAAATTCATTCTTCAAATCCCCCAGACTGCTCATAATACAATCCAACATTCAATTAATGTTGGCAGATCTTTTCTGTTGAAATGGCAGCTGAAGATGTTTATACCAGCATCATCTCGTTGTATTATAAAACCAAACAAAAGTGTGCTGAGAGTTTAAATAAAAGCTGAGAAACATTTGACTTATTGTAGACTAAAAGTTTCTCATGCACTTCTTTTTGTATGACAACTAACTGTTTTCTTTTTAACAACTCCCTTTTTTACTGGCAAGTAAATCGACTGCAAGCAAACAAAAGTATTAGGGCTTGACATTTAACATTTTCGAAGATTGTTGTTTGCAGCAGAGTTGTTGGAATTTCGTAAAGAGGATTGTAGAGTGTGAAATTTGGTTTCAATATCGTTTGTTGAAATTTTTATTACATATTTTTTTGATATTAAGAAATTTTAAAACAATAGCATCCATTAATATTTTTTAGTTTAAGGTCTCTTTATTTTTAAAAATTATAATTTGTTTTTTCAACATTTCTTCGCTACTCTGTGTGACTTCCCCAGGAAATTAATTTCTTAAAAAGAAGTATCAACAAGTGACTAGACCAGGACTATAAAAATGTAATTATTATTATTGTTGTAAATAATTTAATATTGAGTAGTTTATTGTCTTTGTTTTTTGGTTAAGAAAATTGTAATTCCCTGAAGATGACCCAGAGAGTTGGTCGAACTATTGGAATAAAAATATATTAAAAGAAAAATTTAAATATTATTTTTTTATAAAAAAGACTTCAAGCCGAAAAGAACAACACAAACAAACACATTTCTTAAAAACTCTAAATATGTGTATTCATAAATATTATGTGGAACGGAATATGCAGCCAAGAAATTGTGTCATACAACTATAGATTTCATCAGTAAAAATTAAGAATAAAATCACTTGACTTCCTAAAATAGTTCTTTCATAAGAAATTCCCTGCTAATCTGTATTTGGTTTAGTGAGACTCTGTAAACAACTCCATAATAAGTTGTTACGAAAAATTTTATTCTATTGACAACATGATAGTTTTCATGTGACAAAGAAATTAATTTCATAATTTTCAACGAACTTTTCATGGCACTTTAGAAAAGTCTGTTCGCTTTTTATAGTGACTGAGTCATTCCCATAGAACATCTATTTCATATCATGAAAATAGTGTCCATGACTTGTTCTTTTGCAATAATTGGAAAAATTATTAGATTTCTAAAATTCTCTCTTTTAATAAAAATTTCATGTGCATCGAAAAATGTGTGTAACAAAAACTCAGTTCAATGAAAATAATTTCTAACACCCGCAAATTTAAAAAAATCGGTTGTGTAACTAAACAAACTGTGAATTTCCCTGTTAGATCTCTTTAAAATAAAAAAAAATATATATATTTTGTTCAGTTTATTCTCTAGTGTGGAAAACAATAAATTACACAGAGCAACGGAAATACTGTCAAAATGTGCTGAAGTTTTCTATTTGAATGAAACAATTTACAACAGCAACAACGAGAAAACCAGCCAGGAAGGACACCTTCATTTACCAACGAAAAGCAAATAAATTTCTATAAATAAATTTATTTCTTTCTGTTCGTTGAAAACTTTATTTTTAGCTCACTGGAGATACAATCAAAAAGTTTGAGCCAAAAATTGTTAATATTAAAAAAATCTTCTCTTTAAGAAAACTTCACTTGCGAACATGTGACTGAATTATTTCTTGTCTATGGCCGCAAATGATGAAAGATGTGACTCAAATGGCCAACGGAATGCAGCTGATAATGAAAGACTTGTAATTTTGGGAGACAAACTTTTAACAAGATTATGCATGTCACTGCATGTCTGAGATGTGTTTTTGTTAGCAAGAGATTTTAAGCTTAAGCGAAGAGGCAAGTTTAGTGTTTAAGCAAATATATTGTGTTACCTGGGAAGCATAAAAATACAAGGGCACAGATTTGATATATAATGGGTGTCTTTTTGATAGAGTGATACAAGTTTAATGTAAAATTAATCCAGGAAATATATTTTTAATATCAATGAAAAGGGCTTTAATTTTAATTATAAGCTAGTTCCTTTTTCCCAAAATTTAATAAGAAACTTCAAATTGATCAGTTGAGGGTTTTTAATAGTTTCTGTGCGCATTTCACTGGGGCTAATGCAGATCATCAGGGAACCTTTACCCAAAATTTTTTACAATAATTAAAGATATTTATTTCATACTTCCACTTTACTAAGTGAGAAGCTTTGAAAAAAAATATCAAAGTCACAACAAGAACTCACTGATCAATTTTCCTTTTTTATTTTCTAACGTTTTTTTCTAGCACATACATAATTAAATTTAAAGAGCTTAAAAAACCCCAAAATATGAACTAAAAAAATATAGAAAAGGGCTTTATTTGAAAGGAAATTTAATGAAATTAAAACTTAAATATGACTACTGTCATGTCGCCGAGATGGCTGGCGCGTAGAAGGCATTATCTGGAACACCAATTTTTTTTTTTAAATTTGCGTAGTATATGCGGCCGTATTTCACCGATAACTCCAGCATTGCGCTGGAACTGGAAAGGAGGGGATAATGTTACAAGGACAGATTAGAAGATTCAACTGTTTGTGGTTCATCGACGTGACGACAAGTGACTCATACATAATCCCAAAGAAAATAATATAAATGGGATTAAATCACACGATCTTGGTGGACAATTAATTGAGCCATCACGCGTAATTATGTTTTCATCAAAAATTGCTTGGATTAAATCAATTATAGCACCCGCTATGCGGCATGGGGTTCCGTCCTGTTGGAACACATGTCAGCAGGATTAAGGCCACGAATTTTCGAATCATGTTCCTGTACCCTTCGCCATTGACAGTAACATCGGGATAATCATCGTTTTTGAAGGCATATCGGCCAATGACTCCGCCCGCCCATAAAGCACACCAAACAGTAATTTACTGTGGTTGTAATTGTTTTTTGACAAAAGCTTCTGGACTCTCCTGACTCCAAATGCGACAATTCTGCTTGTTGACATATCCATTCAACCAGAAATGGGCTTCTTCGGAATATAGAATTTTGAATGAACGAGGAGTTTGACGAAGAGCACAATTATTTTGATTCAAAATTTCTAATAAGTGGTGGCTAAGTAGTTTGTCTGGGCGTAAATATAAAACTTTTTCGCTGAACCACCTGTTTTAGTCAATTGATTTAGGAATGTTGATGGCATCGAAAGTAGTTTATAGAAACAAATTTAAAAAATAATCAAGTGACGGATGGTTAAATACGAATGTACTGCAATTTTTCATACAAAATATATGTGGGTCTGGCCAGACCCACTGTGGTACCAATATGACATAGATTTCAAAATATCCTTCTAACTCCTTTTTTGTTACCTTTTTTGCCCTGTTTTTTCAAGAAAATTTCAGAAGGATACCTGAAAAATCAAATCTCTAGCCATATCGCAAGCATGCTTAAAATGCAAAATAAATTTGAAAAGGTCTGGCCAGACCCATGACTGTGCCGGAGGGTTAAACAAAAAGCAATTATCAGCTATTAAATGGGTGCTCGAATAAAGCAGTGATGCCAACTCAAAGTTGTGACACTTTAAAAAAAAAACACGCTGTATTTCAAAGAAAAAGTCTGCTTTGATGAAAATGTCATGAAACTTTTCATGGATCTAAAAAGCTAATAATTTTAATGCCGATCGGTAGTAAAGTTCTCTAATTTCATTTCTTCTTCTTCTTTATAGTCATGCTAACATGCAGAGTTGCTAATAATAGTACTCAGGCGTCTATATGGGAACTACATTATAATTTCTATTGAAATCTTTTCCATAAGATTTTTGGCCTGAAAGTGGCAAAAGTATACAAGAGTTAATGAGAAAGTGTGAATATTCGTATAACCTTTTTTCCTGTGTAAACGCTCTGTTAACAACTACACATGAAAACGCTTGCGATTATTACTTATTTGCATTGACAAATTTCCGTGCTAATGAGACCGACAATAAATTTTCACAAACATCTAACAAGAGGCGTAGACATCGAATCGAATCATATTTGCTGCCCTAAAAAAGTTTACAAAATTGCGTTGCTATTCCGCCAGGCTGGTGGTTAAATCGAAAATGAAATTTATGCTTATTCTCTCTGCTTAACAAATTGATCCAAATTTAAATCAGAACCTGAATGCTACACCGACATCGACATGTTTCGAATTACAATTTTGCATTTATTTTCTGGATATCATTCGTTCGCCACCCTCCCCCCATCGTGCTCGTTTGTTAAATATGTTTATTTGTTTGCCTCGAGACATTTTTATCTCTCTGCTAACATTTTGTTTTTGTTAACTAAAGTAAAAGCAGTTTTCGAACTAAAGAAATTATATGCAAATACTTTAAATATGTGACACATCCATGATAGAGTCATGTATAGAATTTTTAATACTTTTTTGCTGCTCATATTCCTTTATCTCTTTCAAATAATGAAAGGCTTAAGAATATCAAGAAATGCTAACGCAAGCCAACTACAGTGTGCCCAGTGGTAATTCGGAAAGCGCTTATAAGACACCGCTTCTCAACTCCGGCCGACATGTTGCAGTTTTCAAAGAGCGAATTAATAAAATCTTATCGATTTTCAAATATATAAACTTATTGTTTTGAATAATTTTAGTTCAAAAGAGATATAATTCTCGTATGTGAACATTATTTTCTTGCACTCTGTTGACACGAACAATAACAACACCAACAAGCGTGTCAATTTGGAATTATAAAAATTTCTCCAATAGAATTTTAAGTAAAAATATTCATTTCATATCCTGTCAAAAAGATAACAAAAAGGAAAAAAAAATAAATTTACAAAAAAAAAGCTGAGAAATCAGAAGAGCAAAAACCATTTCAAATGTAATCTGGAAACAACAAATGAAACATATTGTTGTTGTTAAATGCCACATCAGTCTCTTCGGTTAACTTTATTTGTTCGTAATACACACGTCAGGAATTTATCCTTAAGCACGCCGAACAACACCTGGAAGGTGTTTTGTTGATTTAGAAGCCTGTATTGTGTGATTTGTATAATTTTTATATCTTTTTATCCGCATACAAATTTAATTTTTTTTTCTTGTGGTATTTTCATTACAGCGTGTTTGGAACACAACGACGTGAGTGAGCAGCAACACAATAGAGTTGGAGAGTTTAACAATTTTACATATTTATTTGAGCACTTTGTTCCAGGGAATGTTGTTCATTTAGTTTATTTATATTTTTTTTTTTTTTGCTTTTTGCCACCAACAAAAACAAACGAAAAACATTAAAAGCTGCTAAAAGAAAGAATCAGTATTTATTTATAAAAAAATACTGTGTAGCTGTGCAATTTAGCCTGAGGCCGTCAGTTCTTTTAATGCTGCTGATGATGCTGTGATTCTCCTTCCCAACATTTTGTTATTTAAATACATAAGAAAGCGTTTTCATGTGAAAATCAAAACAGTTTGAGCCAACGGTAACAATAGATCTTTATTATAAAATCAACCAGGAAACAAGAATCGCTTAAAACGTGTATCATATAATTTTTATACTCAAGTTCAGCTCTTCTAACTTCCCAAGTGATAAACGGTGGGTGATGCAGTTTTTCATTATCATAAAAGAATTGAGAACACACACTGATCGGGTATATAATTTCGCAGTTAAACAAATTTTTTTTCCAATATATTCAGTCTTTCACATTGGCTTACAAACGGTTTAACCGATTTTGAAACGGTTTAACCGATTTTGAAACGGTTTGCATTGATTGACATATTTTTTTTTCTTAATGCCAAGAGCCGATAAATTTTGATACTGATCGCTAAAAATTTACTCTAAAAAAAACACTTTTAAAAACAATTTTGAAATGTTTTTTTGGGATATACTGATTTTTACCGATTCGTATCAGTTTAAAATGTAAACTCTGGATTTAACTCTGGATTTAAACTTTAAATCCACGGAACCCTCCTCTTTCGATTACTATAAACGATTTGAGAACATTAACTGATCAGATATATAATTTCCCAGTTTAATAAAATATCCGATTTTTTTCGAATATATTCTTTCACAATATCGTACGAACAGATTAACCGATTTGGAACCGGTCTGTGTTGATTGTCATAATTTTTAAATGTTAAAAGCTGGTAAATTATGAAATTGATCGCTGCAAATTTACTCTAAAAAACACTCTGTAAAATTCATTCTTTAGAAGTTTTTTTGATCCACTCTGAAATCTGCCGGCTCGAATAAGTTCAAATCAGTTCAAATCCACAGGAAAACTTAGCTCAGAAGCCTCCTCTTTTGATTGACATAAAAGAATTGAGAACACTAACTGATCGGTTAAATAATTTTTCTGTTAAAAAAAATTGATTTTTTTTTTGGAATATATTCTTTCACAATATCTTACAAACGGTTTAACAGATTTGGAACCAGTCTGTGTTAATTGATATAATATTTTAATATCAAGATCTGATAAATTGTGAAATTGATCGCTGAAAATTTACCCTAAAAATACTTTTCAAATGTTTTTTTTTTAATTTTTTGAATTTTGCCGGTTTAAATCCACAGAAAAACTAAGTTCGGAACCCTCCTCTTTCCATTACTATAACCGAATCGAGAACATTAACCGATCAGGGTGCAAGTTACGGCACTCAATACCGATCGAAATTTGTAGCAAAGTTTCATTCAAATTTCGATCGATATCGAATGCGGTAATTTTTACCCAGATATATAATTTCAAAGTTTAAAATAAAAAGCTCACTTTAGTCTAATTTTTTTACGAATTCTTACCAACGGTTTAACCCATTGTGTTTCAGTTTGCGACAATCGATGAAGCAGTTTACAAATTATGAAATTGATCGCTGAAAAAATTGTAAAATTGATCGCTCGAGAAAAACACTTTGGAAAAGCTTTTCTTTTCTAATATTTTTTTTTGTTACGATATTTTGTTTTTTACCGGTTTATATCGGTTAAAATTTATAGGAATTGTAATATCAGAAATGCTGTTCAAAACGTTGTCAGTTTGGTTTAATTCGGTTCAGCCGTTCAATATTTATAACGAGTCATATACTAACACTCATACACGCGATGTGGGAGCATAGAGATAATATGGATTCCAGGACATCAGGGAATACCTGGAAATATTGAGGCATATAGGCTAGCTAAGATGGGAGCATTAATGGCAAACATTACACTAGATAACCCAAAGCCATTTCAGGTTTTTAAAAACGAACGTAAACAGTGGACCATAGAATTGCATACAAGGGACTGGCAGCACTCTACCTTAGGTAGGGTGACCAGAATGCTATGGGGTGATCCAGATGGTAAAAGGAGAAGAGAGATCCTAACATTGAGAAGGCCAGTACATCGGAAACTGGTTCATTTGATAACAGGACATGCAGAGTTGAGGACTCACCTGGCACGCATGGGTATCGCGGTTGACATAATATGCAGAGCTTGTCAGGAGGAGGACGAAACACTAGAGCACTACTTGTGCCACTGTCCAGCTTTCAACCAGGTCAGAGGACAAGTATTTAATCAGGGGATAATACAAGAAATGGAACTTTTTAGGGACTCCAACTGGAGGGACTTAAGAAGATACATTGAAGAGACTAGGTTCCTGATGTAACCAAATCCTAAGGTTTTATTTTGAAAGGCACCGGGGAGGTCCCATAGAATGGTGACTTCTAACTATAAAGTGCACAACAGGCCTATTTTTGCGGCCTAGGTGTAATCCTTGTGGGATTGGGATGATCATGCCCCTCTTTTCAACCTAACCTAACCTAACCTACTAACACTTATTCACAAGAACATACAGACTTAGTGACGAGTTCTCAGAATGAGCCAAAAAGCTTCCTGAGACCTCAAAACGTGGAGATCTGATGAGAACTTGTAGTTTTTTAACTTTCAAAAATCCAGTTATCATCAGATCTCTACGTTTTAAGGTTCTTCCCGAACGAAGTGTGAGGACCCATTATTATGTGTGTGTTTGTGCGTGTGTATGAGGATGTGTGTGCACATATCTGACCCGCTTATAGCTTTTGAACGGCTTTAGCGAATTCGGTCAAACTGCCGAATTCGCTGTTGTTATGAAGACCATTTCCGAAAATAAATTCCTGTAAAATTTTTACGACACCGAATTGATAGATTTTATCTATATAAAAAAGAAGACTTTGAAAAATAAATATTTTTCAATGTGATTCTCTTCGAATAACTTCTTGACTGATTAACCGATCGCTTTCACAAACGGATACGCTCGTAATATTTAAGAACCACGATAACAACCGCCAACGAGGTGAGAAGCAATTATTCATTTCTTGAGAAACGTACAGGAAAACAAGTACGAAAAAATTTATCCCAATTTTAAACTCTGAAATTTTATATCTGATCTCGGTTCTTTTCTAGTAATAAAAACTATATTAACCCTTTTTATTTCAATCACAATTTTAATTATGTGCTGATTCTCTTTTTTTTCCCAAAATCTTACTAACAAATTCAAAGTGATCAGTTGAGGGGTTTTAGCTAGTTCCTGTGCCCATTTCAGTGGAACTAATGCAGATCATCAGGGAACCTTTACCCAACATTTCTTAGAATAACTAAAGATGTTTATTTCAAACTTCCACTTAAAAACAAACATCAATCACTGTTTATCACTTGGGAATAGGTTGACTTGAAAATAAAAATAATTGAATTTTCGTTAGAAAGTCATGGAGCTAAAGAAAAACCAGGTAACGAAAACTTTGCGGTTATTATTAGCGGGAGGTTGGTTACAGGGTTAGCCTTTAGGATTAAACGTTGGGCATATTTTTTCCAATTACTTTTATAACGCTTTTTTAAACTCATTCGCTAGAATCAGTTAAATGAAGTAACAACAAAAAAGTGAGTTGATAGTAAATAATATTAATCGAAAAATTTAATCGAATAGCGGATATATTTTTAATTGTTATGATCATCACTAATTTTTTTTTTTACTTTTATATTATCTCTTAAGTCCCTATTGAAAAAAAAATATATATACTTAATACGAATTTCTTTACGATATTTGTCTTATAAGCAGCTTATAGGCAAAGAATCATTTTTTATGAATAACATGTTTAAGCCGAACTAAGTTTGAATTATGTAATTCAGTGGCATTTCATTGAATGAATGTAAAATATATCTGAATGTTAATTAAGACTGACTGTAAAATATTTATTTATTTTGTAGGAATGGAAATTTCATTTATTAGTTCTGGCTTTAATGACTATTTTGGTTTTACCACAACCCACCAATTATGTGGTTATTCCGATGAAAAGCTTCTAATTTATTAAACAGCAGCCAAAGAGTTTCTGTTCACTAAGCCATTTTGAAACGCTAATTTCTGCTTCATGTCTGCTGTTGTTTAATCTTAAAGTTGCAAATATTTCTTAACTTTAACATATTTTTGTGTTCCTCCCAACAGTAAATAATTTTTGGCTAAAATCAGGGTCACTTGTTTCACCCACAAACGCATGCTTTTGCAGGGAAATTAATGCGAAAAAAAAAATTAATGTTGCCCATGTGATTACAGAATTCGGGGTTTTATTAATGCGAATGAATGTATCAAATTCATTTTGGCCAATTATACGTTAAGCCTGCAGTTATATTTTGTGTTTATTTATTATTATTATTATTTTGTTTTTCTTCGTCCTTTTCTCTCATGTCCTTGTGCTTTCATTGTATTCTTAGAAATACCCAGACTTGTTAGGGTGTTTTGTGAAAATATAAACTCGTATGTAGGCCATAATGGTGGATCAACATGAGATTATTTTTGTAAAAATAGGAAATGTGTGTTTACACTCACACACACACACTCTTATAAATTTTTGTTTATTTATTTGCTTTGCAGCTGTCAAAAACACTTGTTCAAAAGTGTCAACTTAACATATTCCCTGGTAATTATTAAATATCATTTATTATTTTCTTACTTGATGTTATAATTGTAAAAGATTTTAATGTGTTGTTGTTGTTGTTGTTTTTTCTTTTAGGTAAAGTTATAAAAATATCAAAAATAAAAGAAGAACATAGAGAAAGTCGCCTTATTTGGGCCCAGTTTTTGTCATAGAAGTCATGTTTATTTGTTTACTTTGTTGAATGTATTAAACAAATAATAATTCAATTATTCATGTTTATTTGGGAAATTGCAATGAAAATTATTATCAAAGCAAAAGTAATTAAAAAAGTCTGTTTTTGATAAGAGTTGCTAGTTGAGGTGACCACCCAGATGGTTGTTGAACATGATGATACTCAGGAAGGAATGGAGAGATCGATAAATATGATAAAATAAATTCAGTAGAATTTGTAGGACAATTCGCTCTAAAAAATCGCTGCTGTACTCCAGTAATACTTTTAGTAGCCGTGCAACATTAAAATATTTCCTATTGCAAGTGGTTTTGATCGTATTCGTTGTGCTTGGAACTCACTGTTTTCCCAAAAATTTTTGAAATATAATTCTTCACGAACTCTTTTTATTACACGCGAATGTGCATCATTAAGGACGAGAATCTCCTTCTATCCAACTCTGATATAAAATTTTATTTACACAAACGATTTTACAAGCCCCAATTAAATTCAACCTTATTCCGTTTGTCGTTTTTCACCTTTCGTCAATTTATAATTAAACCCCAAAGGCTACATTTTTCTTTAATCCATCACAAATTGTTTAGTTTAAAAGGGAACCCGCCCACCGTGATAAGGCTGATGTTGGTTTCATTTTGGTCTATAAATTTCATAGTGAATTAGAAAATTCTTCAGTTCCTCAATTTTAATTGTGACGATTATTGTTTCCCCAATTTGTATATAAAAAATTTAAAGAAAGTTTCAGCTAATTCCCGGGCCAAGCCTGAGCATCATCGAACTTATATCGAACATTTTGTACCAGATTTCCCGTTTGTAATGCGCCCTAAAAGGAATTTGACAACTTTTACGTTCTCCATCCCTGAAAAATGACTTCCCAGTGAAAGAAATTGGCAGTAATTTTTCATCAACTACCTTTTCTTCACTGCGAAATTAACATTAAGTGGCTATTTGCGACTTATCAGGATCTTAACCCTGGATAGTTACTGTTTGCCGAATTGACGAATTTCTTATCATAACAACTCCTTTATTTTGCTCAAATTTGTGCCCAGTTTTAAGAAAAAAAAGTTTTATTTACATATTTTTATTAAAATACTTAATTGAAAATATTTTTGTTTATTTTCAAAATAATAGTTATTCCGCTAGAACTATTTTTGCAAATCGTTTGTCGTTTCAACGAAGAGTAACCATCCAGGGTTAAGGCATTGCTCAACTGTGTACCTCTACATGATTAAAATTGCCAAACACTACAACAAAAACATAATAATACTAGATAAACTTAAAACATTCTGTTAGAATGAGACTTTGCTAAAATATATAACGTTACATATGTTACGGGTATGTTATAAGGACAGAGCTGTAAAGGAATCTATTTTGAGAAAAATATTCGAAATATTGAAAAAAACTCACTTACCCGGTCCTTAAAATAGTTTTTTATGTTAATAGCAAATATATTATGCTCAAGTCAACACAAGCATACCCGGGTGTGCTATGAAGTCAGAGTTATAACAGAATTAATTTTAAACCAAAAAGCTCCTATTATTAAAACCGACTTATTATGCGGATTTAAAATATTTTTTTTAATTAACATTAAACATGTTATACATAAGTCAACGGAAGCATACCCGGGTATGTTATAAAGCTAGAATGGTAAAAAAAATCATTTTAAACCAAAATGTTATTAAAACTAACGCATTCTCCCGATTTTAAAATAATTCTTAAGCCCACAGTAAAAATATCATTCATAAGTCAACGGAAGCATACCCGGGTATGCTATAAGACCAGAGTTGTAAAATAATTTATTTTAAACTAAAATTTTCGTGTTATTAAAACAAACGCATTCTCTTGACTTAAAAATAAATTTTTATGTCAACAGTAAAAATATCATACATAAGTCAACGGAAGCATACCCGGGTATGTTACAAAGCCACAGTGGTGAAAATAAGTACTTTTAATCGAAATGTTAGTAGAACCAACGAATTACCCCAATCGTAAAATAGTGTTTAAGTCAACAGCAACAATGTCATACATAAGTCAACAGACGCATACCCGGGTATGTTAGAGCCAGAGTTGCAAAAAATTGATTTTGAGCTAAAATTTTCGTATTATCAAAACTATTGCATTCTTCCGACTTTTAATTTATCTCTAATAGTAAAAATATTATGTATTAATCAACAGAAGCATACCCGGGTATGTTATAAAGCTATAGTTTTAAAACAATTTCATTTGAGCCAAGATGTTCATTCTCCCGACTTTGAAGTTACTTTTATGTCAACAGTAAAAATATCATACATAAGGAAGCAGCAACAGGAATGCATGAAAACTATAATAAATTGTATCAAAATTTTGAGATCAGGAGCCGTGAACCAGTAAATATTTACCTGCAAGTTGTCATGCCCACAGTGCTGCTGGCCCCTCACTCTCCTCAGGCTACCTTTTTGTTTTGATTAAATATTGCCAAAGTTAAACCAACGACGTTGAAGAAAATTTTATATGAATATGAAAAGTGAGTTCAACTTATTCTGGACCATTTTCTTGTCCAAAATGAAAATACGCACAAGAAGAAGAAGAAGAAAAAACAAACAAAAAGTCAAGTACTAGAAGCAGCGAACATTTCTGTCAAATTGTGGCAATTTATGGCCAAAGTTTTCTGACATCTCTTAATAAAAATACGAAGGAGAAGAAGAAGAAGAAAAATTACACTGTGCGTAAAGTGTTTTTCATAAGTATTTTTCATTTAATAGTTTCAAAAAGTTCAATAAGAATAAAAACCAAAAAAAAAAACGGGAGGAATAATAATAAAAAATTATATATTTTTTTTCGTGTGCAACCTCCTGAATTTCGTCTTAATGCTGCTGTTGGAAAATGAAAAAAAAAACAACAAGAAAAAAACAAATTTATGCGCATACTTTTCCAAATGAAGCATTTAGTTTTCACACACCCAAAAATTGTTGCTTTCGGAAAAAATTCGACAATTTAATTAAAAACTTTTATTTAATATGAAATTTTTTTCTTCTCCTCGTTTTCTTGCCATAAAATTTTCTGAATTGTAAAGTTTCAGATTTTTGTTGAATGCATTATTTTTGTAGTTCTCCTCAAACTTGCTCGTTCGTACAACTGACATCGACATCTGACTTTTGGCTCATTATGGGTTTGTAATGATGAAAATCTTCAACTTCAACTTCAGCTTCAATTGATTAACTTTTTCTGGTTGCTACACATGACCCTCCAGCAGCCAGCAGTCACTGTGATGCTCTATTGTTTTAAACTTATTGAAAACGCATTCAAGTTGATTTCAACTTTGGAAAAGTTGTTTGAAATTTATTTCTCTCTTCTTTTTTTTTATCTTTTTTTTTCTGTGCCAAAGAAAGTTACAGTTTTAACAAGCATAAGATTATTTTTCAGTTTATTAATAATCAATCATTTTCACCTTTTTCTTGGGGGCAGATTCATGAGCTGGTTACATTGAAAGAAAATGTTTCGTTAAACATGTTTTTTAAATAAATTTTCTTAGGAAGAATGTTAGCGCCTGACGATGAGCTTAAGCCTTAACATCGGAATCAATATGTCACTATTTTTTTTAAGCAAATTGTTTGTCTTTTACAGGCTGATTTAAAGTCTTGTAGTCTGTTGAGAAAATGGTGTTGCGTAACTGAAAATGTTGTCTCGTCTGTTAAAAATTTTTTTAAATATAACCTGTTTTGAAAATATTTACAAACACACTATATCAGACTTTGAAGCCTGATCTCCAGTATATCCTGCGGCTTAACCTTAAAAATGTCGCTGATCCATTGTGGTACCACAAAAAAAAAAAAAATTTAAAGCCCTCAAACTCTTCGATTTTCTATCGAACTTCATTAAACGTTTTACTTTCATCAATTTTGTGTTTTAATTCATTAAAAAATCTATTAATTTCATATTAAACTTTATTTTAAATATTGTAATTAAATTTTAATTATACCTAGAACTAACGCTGGGTCATTCTGGTCCCGACAGTATGGCAAACAGTGGAAAATAAATTAAGATTTCAAAGGAAAAATATACATTCATCTGAAATAAATAAAAAATTATAACAGAAGTGCAATTAAAAATCAAATTTATAAACAAATTTATAAAAAGTAAAATTGCGAGATATCAAATATCAGCAATAAATTCCCTAGTATTCCATTAATCACTCGTATTACAACTATAACAACTTTGAAAGTTTCAGCAGATCGATATATTTTAATGAAAATGTGTGCCATATTCTAAAAAACGTTATAAAGGGGACGAAATTTGTCCCAGTGGTAGCTTTGGGAGGATTGCAACGTTTCACTGCTTCTAGGGTTAAAACTTTCTGATATATTTCCCTATATTTTTTTCATAAAACATATATAATTTGTAAAGTAATATTAAATTTAATTACATACACTTAAAACGGTTATGCATAAGTGCCATTATATACGAGGTCTGTTCAAAAAGGTAATTTTAAAATTTTCTAGAAAAATATTAATTTATTCGCAAATTTCTATATTGCGCTCTTCAAAGTAATTGCCGTCAGGTATAAAACACTTATGCCAGCATTTTTTCTTATTGTCGAAATACTTATGTAAGCAATTTCTGTAAGTCTTTAACCCTGGATGCACCAAAACTGTTCGTCGAATCGACAAAGTTCATTTACTTTTTTATTTAACTCATAATTCATATATTTTTATTATATTGAAAAAGAGATATTTTTTTTTTCAACTTCAAGAATTGTTCTGCTAGAATTATTTTTGAAAACTGTTTGTTGGTCCAACGAAGAGTTACCTTAATGTAAAATATGAAGGGAAACCATTCAGAGTTAAATTATATCAGAGATTCGGTTTGTATCTCGTCAAAAGACAAAAAAAAAATTGCTTTCTCTTACCTCAGATTGCTTAGGTTGGAAAATATATTGAACGCCGTGGCTGAGGTTTGATGACGGTGTAGTTTTTGGCACGAAAATTCACTTCTTTTTTTTATTTCCAAAGACTGTAAAAAAATTTCATGGCATGACCCAGTTCATGTGCTGATATCCTCAACAAGTTTTTTCCCTAACGATTCAAGGATTCACTTTCCCAACATTTTCGTGATATTATCACAATTTTCAATAGTTGTAGGAAATGTTGCTGTGGCATTCAGACCGAACGTCGTCATTCACATTATTTGGACTCTCTAAAAAGTGTTTGTCTTGGGTTAAAATCATCATGTAACACGTAACATGAAAAATTTTAAAAACTTAATTTCATTTCTTACAAAAAATTATTTGCTGCCAATATTTTCAACCATATTTTTCGAGAGGAGAAAATTTACTAAATACGCAAAACTCCTCTTTCTTTTGTGACTCTCATAGACAAGAGGAAACTGTGATCATCTATTCCATAAACAACCATAAACAAGTTTTAGTCTTGCAAAATAAATTATTTTTAACTCCTGCACAGCGTTAAATGTAATTTAAGTATATTTTCGATTGGTATGAAACACAATATTTAACAAAAAGTAGTTGTATTATAATATATCAAAAACATGTGTGACGCACGCTACAAAAATCATAAGCTATTTTAATTAAATTGCACGAAATATAGTTCTTAACACGAAGATGCATATAATAGAACTCTAAATAATCTTAATAGCAGCTAAAAACATTCACCAGTTTATATCAAAAGCCGCGAAGTTTTTGTGACGCACGCTACAGGGGGCAAGCTACATTTTCCTCATTTAAGCGATCTAATTATCTTGTAGAATCTAGAGGCACAAGACTTTCGTTAATGTATTTAAAGGCCTGGTTGGAATATTATTTATACAATTTTTCTTTTTGCTTGACCGAAAAATTCTGCAGTAGAGTGTCCAAGAACTTCAAAATTGTGCAAATTTTATAAATTTCACTCTGATCATAACTTTAGTCGTTTATTTACATGAGCTGCTTTGTTAAGTTACCCAGTATTAAAAGTCTTAGAAACAAGTTCATTGTTATTGTATTAAAAAGATGCTATTTATTTTCACACAACTGTGTGTGTGTGATCCAAAACATCATCAATTTTCCCTTTGATGTATTGATATGCGAAAAACTACTTTTTTTTCGACAAGTTAAGATTAATTTAATTTAAAGTTCAATAAAACTCACAAAAGTTTCGGGTTTTTTTTTGTAAACGATACACTCGCATGTGCGAGTTATCAATCACTTAATTTCTAACGTTTGTTATTGATGTTCGAAAACGCAAAAATGCGAATAAAGGCAAAACTCAGTGTTTAATGAAATCAACATCGTTTGGCGTTGGTTGATATATATATATATATTTTTTTCTTGGACTTAGAAGCGAAAGATTCCAGGTTTGATGCCGCTTTTAGGCATTAAAATGGGACTAAATTTTTCTGATTTGCGTGGGTGTGCCAACTATAAATTGGAGGGGAGTCTTAAAAGGACAAATAAAGACAGATAAAATGAGTGTAAACGATAGCGTTAATTGTTGCCATTAATGTCAAGTGATCTGTGCGTGATATATATCCGTGGGAAAATGGCAACAAGAAAACAGTGGGATTTTGGAATTAGATCGTATACACCGAGAATTCGTTATAATGGAGTCCGCTAGAAGCGTATTTTACTGTATAAAGTGTTGAAAATTTCGGTTATATTTTCAAGGCGAATTTAATTCAATCTATTTTCAAATGTGCTGATTGTTTATCTCGAATATTTTCTAGTAGAATTTTTGTTTACTTTGCCTACTTAATTTCATTAATCCAACTTGAATTCTTCACACGATATTTAACTCTGCTTTTTACATTAACTAAATAAGAGTTCTAATAACATCTCCACCAAAAATATGATCCCAATTTAAGTAGTTTATTTAGTTATTCAAATGGACTGCTTTTTGAAATTTTTGAACACTCTACTGCAAAAGTTTTGGGTCAATTAAAAAATGATTATATAAATAATATTCCAACCAGGCTTTTAAATACAATTAACTACTAATTGCTCAATATATTAATTGTCATTCGTAAGATATGTTGTGGTCAATTAAGGCCTTAATTGCAAAAAAATGCCCTAATTGCACAATTAAGGGCAATTAGATTCTAGAAAATAATTAGATCGCTTAAATGAGGAAAATATAGCTTGTGTTCTGTAGCGTGCGTCACAGAAACTTCACGGCTTTTAATATAAACTGGTGAATGGTTTTAGCTGCTATTAAGATTATTTAGAGTTCTATTATATGCATCTTTGTTTTAAGAAATATATTTCGTGTAGTTTAATTAAAATAGCTTATGTTTTTTGTAACGTGCGTCACAAATGTTTTTGATATATTATAATACACATTGAGGACACTCTCGTCTATTAGTTTAAGCTTGAGGGGCACATCAGCTGTTGTGGTATAATCCCGCATGTATATTTTTCGTTAAAGACCTTATCATAATGATTTATTCGCTGTGTTTCAGTCACACCGTGAGTGGTCTCGTAAGCAACATTTGAAATGAATGGAAAGTAGAAACTTTTTCCTATGATTGCCTTCTCTCATTGACCGGCACATTTTGTCTGATTGCAATTTACATACTCCTGATGTGTCATAATTATCTCTTCGTCCACATCATTTATTCATTTAGAGTTCTGCAGAATTTATGACATCACTCATGTGCCAATTCTCATGCCATTTATTTGTTACGTCAAAGAGATTCATATTTTGTGTTCTAATTGGAAAATATAACATTGACATTTTGTCATAAATCTGTCTGGCTTAAATATGGAAATGAAAATTTAATACTTTATGACTTCTATTTTTGTTTTGTTTTTGTAATGATGTGACTTAATGGAATTTCTTTTCAAATGCCATAAAAGATGTTTGAATGTCTGGCATAGAAAAGGCAATTCTCTTTGTTAATTAAAATTCTTTTCTTGTGCTCTGAAATCTATAACTTGAAGCGATTTGATATTTTTTATTTTTTTTAATTAAGAATATGCTCAGACAATGCAATTCTTACTGATAGGATTTTTACTTATTATTCTCTAATTTATCTTCGATAGTCACAAGATACAAGTGATGTTGTTGACAAGTTGGTTGTGTGTGTTCACATGCGTGCATTCTAAATGAAAAAGCAAAAAGTATCGTTAGTAAATCGTTAAATTCCTTTATATCTTTTATAAATTCATGTACAGACTAAACATTTTTATTGCAGCAGCGCTTAAATTTATTGCTAAAAAGAGCCCCCCATCGGAACAGAACTAGTACGTATATCCATTTCAAAACACTCGCTTAATACAGCGTAGTTTTTAGAGTGTCACAACTTTAAGTTGGCGTCACTGATTTATTTGAGTATCTATTTAACAGCTGATGGTTGCTTTTTGTTTAGTTTTCTTTGAAATTTCATTATCAGTCGACTTTTAGCAGGACAACGCGTGCAAATTGTTGAAATTTTTAAACAAAATAATTTTTCTACTCGTCAAACTCCTCGTCCATTCAAAATTTTATTTACCGATTTAGTCCATTTCTGGTTGAATGGGTACCTAAAAAAATCAGAATTGTCCAATTTGGAGTCAGGAGAGTCCACAATAGTTTAAACACAATTACAACCACAGAAATTTACTGTTGGATGCGCTTTATGGGCTTTATGGGAGTCATTGGCCGATATGTCTTCAAAAACTATGATGGTCCCGAAGTTACTGTCAATGGTGAATGTTATATACCGTGTTCAGACATATGCCTTAATTGCGCAATTACAGCTTTTTTTGTTGCAATTAAGGCCTTAATTGACCACAATATATCTTACGATATGACAATTAATATATTGAGCAATTAGTAGTTAATTGTATGACTAATTAATAGTTTTTAAAATTTACAAACGCGAATATTCACGAAACAATAAAAACTATGTTTTTTTCAGTTGTCAAATGATAATTGAGTCAGCTAAATTGAGTATGTGTGAACACTAGATTTAATTGTTCAATTAAAATTAAATTGACTTAATTAAAGATGCAAGGCTGAACACAGTAGTAGGAACATGATTCGATATATTTTTTTGTACCCCAATTATGTGGCATTATTTGTCCCAATAAGTGGTTCCAACAGAACGTAGCCACAAACAACTGAACGTTTGGAAATTAACATTCGAAAAGTTATTGCTGAAATGCGGCTGCAAATGCTGCGAAAATTTGTGGAAAATCGGTAGTCCAGATTGCGCCTTCTACGCGCCATTTGGGGTGGTTACTTGATAGAAATCATATTAAAACATTAATTTCATAACATTTTCTTTCAAATAAATCCCTTTTCATTGATGTTAAAAATATTTTTTACTTTTTCTATTATGATTTAGACTAGTGCCACTCCATAAACAAGCAGCCATTATAAGAATTGCTGCAACAAAATAGTTTTAACATGAATCGTGACTAGCGTTTCCTATTGACTTAAGGAGTTGGAACTTGGACTACATTGTGAAATAGCCCGGGCTTATTTCCGCACTCCGTCATGAATATGATAACCGATTTCTTTGTATCTGATTTAGTTCAGGATTGTGTTAGTTTTTGTTGGTCTAGTTCCATGACGAAGGCATGACACCACTGATCGCTAAAGATCACCAAAAGCTATTTACATAATTGTGTACTAAAGAGCGCATTACAGCACTCAGCTTAAGCGATGTTAGATATAAAAGTAGCTGCAACAATTTCTGTACCTCCCATCCATACGATCCTAAAGCGGTTAATATTAATTTTATCGCGAAAATGCTTATCTTTACAAGAGAGGAGACTCAAATTCCATTTTAAATTCATATTTTATGTGGGTAAAATTGAAATTAAATTCAAAAAATTATTATTATTTTCTGAGCAATAAATAAAACTCAGAAAATATTCGTTTAAGTTGAGATTTGCTTTTAAACAAACAACAATTAATGCACCAAAATGTCGCCCATGAGATCGGGATTATTTAAGTCTATTGCCGTGCTCGTAGTATTTCTCTTTTCCTTTTTTTTTGGTTTAAATTTGGAAATTAATCTTTATTTGCGGTCACTTCCTAAAACTAATAGCGGAAAAAATGGGTGAGGGAAAGTTCGCAATAAAATGGGAACATAAAATCTACCCTTAAAAAAAAAAGTGAAATGGAACAGGTTTGTTGGGGTTAAAAATTTAAAGAAAATTTCCCTTAAAGATAGACGATCTATTAAATAAATTCCGTGTGAACTTTTTTCGCCCCTCTTCATTCAAATAATAATTGTTTGTGTAGTCGTGCCTGGCATGGCTGACCGGGCTGGCATAAGCTAAAATGCATTTGGCTAAAAGACGATTGTTGCATTACCGGATGTCTTATGTTGGTATTAAATTCTACTTGTTCATTTCGTTTTGCCCAACATCTTTTATGCACTCCGTTTTCATTTTGTCGTTGGGTGAGAAATTGCTTGTTCGTTTTGTTTGTCGCTGCTATTTTTATTCTCCTTCTATTTAATCCGTCGTAAGTTTTTAGCGCTCCAGAAAGGAGCATAAACAAGAAGAAGAAGAAGAAGAAGAATAAGACCTGTGCTTTTCTTTCCAGACAATAACACGGAGCTGAAAAGAAAATAAAGGACACCGTCATGCACTTTTATCTGTTTGGACTATTTTGGTTTTTTCTCCTTTCGCTGCTTTTGTTGTCTTGTAGACATTCGTCTTGAGTGTTTCTTTTTTAAACCTAAAAAATTATTTTTGTTGTTGTTTTTTCTTAATTTTTATTCTTCTTCTTAACAAACTTGCGTTTACCTTTTTCATTTACTTTTTATCTGCAGGACATTTTCCATTCTATTTTTATCTATATTCTTCTTTTTTTGTAATTTTCTTTTATTGTTGTTTGTGTTGTAAAACATTTTATCATTCGTCTATATATATTATTCACCGTTTTTAATGTGCACTTTGCTGCTCGTTTAAATGCAGGAAAAATAATGCAGCAACCGTAAATTTTAATAATAATTTGCCAGCATTTTGTTGTAAAAATATAAAATGCTTTTAATGTAATTGTTTTGAATTTGTTTTTGTGTTTCTTCAATTTAAGGAAACCTCTGAAAGCGATTTGAATTCTTCAAGTTCGATGGTTGCGTTTTTTGTTAAATATCAAGGACTTTTTGTTATGAGGACTAAATATTAAGCAAAACACTCAATACCCAAACGCTAGTAGTTGCTTTGACATTGACCTTTTGAACTACTCTTGAGATAGTCGCTGTCGAAAGAAAAGCAAACGGTTGACCCTAAAGGCCATTGCTGTAATATCCCGCTAACTTCGGCCTCAAATCTACTGTAACCAGGTTTTTGTGCTCTTCGAGCTAAAACGAAATTAATATAATTTTCAAATCAACCGATTCCCACTTGAGAAGCGGGGATTGATGTAGTTTTCGATTACCATAAAAGAATTGAGAACACCAACTTATCAGATATATAATAAATTCGGAGTTTTACAAAATTATGATTGACCCTAAAGGTCATTCTTGTAATTTCCCTTTAATTTTAGTGGCCAATTTATTGTAACCTGGTTTTAGTGCTCTTAGAGCCAAAACGAAATTAATATAATTTTCAAATCAACCGATTCCCACTTGAGAAGCGGGGATTGATGTAGTTTTCGATTACCATAAAAGAATTGAGAACACCAACTTATCAGATATATAATAAATTCGGAGTTTTACAAAATTATGGTTGACCCTAAAGGTCATTCTTGTAATTTCCCTTTAATTTTAGTGGCCAATTTATTGTAACCTGGTTTTAGTGCTCTTAGAGCCAAAACGAAATTAATACAATTTTCAAATCAACCGATTCCCACTTGAGAAGCGGTGATCTTATCAGATATATAATTTCGGAGTGTTACAAAACAAATCACTTTTTCGGCCTCACGAACGGATTAACCGATTTCGACATGGTTTGCGATTTCCTATTTTTAATAAATTTATGGAATCGACCGGAGAAGTTTTTCTCAGCTTTTTAATGTTGATTTCTTTTCTAGAAAATAATGCGACATTTTTTACACTTTTTAACAGAAAATGGCAACATTCTCTCTTTTGAAAATGACAAATTTATTAGAAATTTATTCAACATCCCTGCGGAAAAATTATTTCTGTTTTAAACGCATCCAAACTGCCACCTTTTAGAGAAAAAGTAAAAAAATGTTGCCTGTTTTACAGCAAAGAAAGTGTCATAAGATATCTTGAAATGCACTGGTTCGAATCGGCTCAAGTGCACTGGAAATATAATTTGGGAATAAACTTTTTTTAATTTTTATTTACTCGAGAACATTAACTGATCAGATATATAGTCTTGGACTTTTTCAGGAAAACTCTGGAATCGATCGTTGATGCAATTGAAAAGTTATTTAAAAAGAAACACATTAAAAATGTTTTTTTCTAAGTTTTCTTTTTAAATTATTCTTAAAATCTTTAATGTGGAATTGGTGAAAAATTACAGGAAACTATTTTCAGAAATGCTCTCTAGAACGACACCAGTTTGGCTGGATTCGGATAAGCCGTTAAAACGTTATAAGCAGATCACTTAATTAAAACATACTAACGCGCACTCACACACACATACAGATGCAGACTCACACACATACATACACACACATACACACACACTACATACATACATAGTGACAGGTTCTATAAATCAGTTGGGGAAGCTTTCCAAGACCTCAAAACGTACAGATCTGAGGAGAGCTAAATTTTTTTCAAAACCGGACTAAATCAATAACTTTCCAATTATTTTTAAATTTTCCTATCGGGAAGTTAAACAACTTCAGCAGTCGTTATAGTCCAACAGTATTTGTGTTGACTGACTTCAACTTCTGAATATATTAAAAGCGTAATTAAAAACTGTTGGAACAAGTCGACTGCTAAAGTTCTTTGCAGTTTATAAATTTTAATTATTTCGCTTTTACCTTGACTGCAGCTGTTTGTATAAGAAGAGGTCAAAATCAAAGCAACAATTTGTATATCTCCAGTAAAATATTGAAAAGTCCAGGAAATAGCAAAATCTCAAAAGTTTTGTTACTTTAACTGATATTTTTTTAACGCTGCAGCAAATCACTAAGTTCAGCGTTTCTGCATTCCATAATCAGTTGCGTTAGTTTCAATTCTTCTCTATATATTTTTTTTCTTTCTTAAGCATTAAACACAATAACGACAGCAGGCTACACGAACACCGACTACAAAAGCCGTTGGCTACAACCGTTGTTTTTAAAACGACACCACCAACTCAATAATCATGAGTTGTTGCTTGTAGTGGAATTCTCTTCATACGCCAGTGTAGCCGCTTTCATATTTGTAATACTCTCAAATAGTATTATTCAAATGAAATATATTTAAAGTCCACAGTATTTAATAAGAAATCATTTCATTAGCTGGGAAATATAGTTTGTTGTTTCTGTTTGTGTAGTAAGACAATATATTTTCAAGTTTACAATAATTGAATTTATTTATATAATACTGGCAACATTGAATCTACTCATTGTCGCTCATCAAAATAGAAATGAGTTTATTTTGACTACAATCACAGCAGGGACAACAACCAGTAGCCTTGTTGTGTGTTGTAGTATAAAGAATCATTCTCATATACGCACATGTATTCTATTTTTTGACAAGTTGTAGTCGGTAGCCTGCTGTCTTTATTGTGTTTAATGCTTTAAGACTGAAATTTATAAATTCTCAATATGGCTAAGTTTTTTCAAATAACAATTCGAATCAGAGTTGTTGAAAATAATAATATAGAAAATAAAATTATAAATAGAACTCAAAGTTTTTCATTATAAGAACGCGGTGTTCACTTTGCTTTCGAGTGAAATAATTAATTAAATGAATTAAAAATTTACTATTTTTGCCTATAAATAAAAATAGCTAATTTAGATAAAAAGGAACAGAAATTATTCACGGAATCTTTCACAATCATAATTTGCTGCTCTAAAAATTTCTCCTACAAAATCGTATTTCAAAACATAAATTATTTTTAAGCCAGGAAATATTTTCTTATTTTCCTTTTCCCATATTTTTTTAATTATTTTACTCTCTTTCGCCTTAACATTATCCAGCCATCAGCCAGCTGTCAGTT
Organism: Linnaemya vulpina; assembly: GCA_963675445.1. NCBI lineage: Eukaryota > Metazoa > Arthropoda > Insecta > Diptera > Tachinidae > Linnaemya > Linnaemya vulpina. The sequence goes on from OY776277.1 coordinate 8,712,600, forward strand.
TATTTAAAACTGTTTAGATTTTTCTTTTCCAATTCTTTGCTAAAATTAAATTCATGCAAATTCGAATATGGGGTTTTTTCCAACTCCTTCGCCGTTTTTCCTAAATAACAGCCATCCAATTTAAAGTAGTTTTTATTTATTTTGGAAAAGTTTATTTTTTTCGCGCAAGATTTATGTGTTTCCATTTTAAAGGTCACGTCCACAGACGAAAACACCATGAATAGGTTGGGTTTGCAAAAAGGCCAAATAAGTTGTTTCATATACACACATACACATATTTGTTGTTTGTATGTGTTTGTATTTGTGTGTATGTATACAAGATGCTATTCCCATTAACTTTGTGTTTGTTTAAATGTTTTTCTTATAAATGAAAACGGACCAGCTGTTACTCTGTTACTGGCCATGTTAAACACAAACCACAAAACCATTTTCAATCTTTTACTCTTTTATTTCCATTTAATTCATTTGCTGACCCCACAAAAACAAAAGAAACACATACAAAAAAAGAAGAGTTGAATTTGCTACTAAAGAATGCAAAACGCGATGTTACATCTCGGTCTCAGGCTTAGCAGAAACTAAATCCGAGAACTTGGAATATGTTGTACAAAATGTTGGTCCTTTTTTGCAACGTTTTGGCAGAAGTCATCAAGCAGAGCCACCGACCAAAAGGACAACACATCCGAAAGTTAATGTCGTTAGGAAAAGTTTCTAAAGTTTAATAGTCTTCTATAGTTGATTATGGGGTATTTGTTTTAGTTGCAAGAGAACTAACGAAATCGATAAAAAAAAAGAATGTCAAACGTTGCCTTTCTTTTCAGCAACTTTTGGCAGGTGATAATTTTTAATCACGTACTTTAACCCACGACAAACACACAAATATGTCGTACTAAAAAATTTTATTTTTCCTATTTACATATCGCTGGTCCCCAGTAGAAAGGCCTCAACATAATTGTAACTTAAACGAATAAATCATGACACTTTCACAACTCCAATTTTTACTAAATCTTTTCAAAGATAATTTTCCTTTACAAAATTGTAAGAATATATTCCACTACTTTACCCGTCAAAGTAAATCAGTTAATTGCAAGCCCTAATCACTGGCTATTACATTGGCCAAACCAAAAAAGAAAAAGAGAAAAAAAATTTATATGAATAACAGAAGTTTGTTCACCCTCCTGCAGGACTTTGTTTTCTTATTTATGCATTTGAATTAATTCATATTGGCCTGACTTTGTGCTGCTTTCTTTTTTTCACGGATACATGAGTTCTATTTTTTTATTTGTTTTGTTTTGTTTTCCAGAACTCGGACCAGGGGTTAAAAGAAATCAGAGGAAAAGCAAAATTAAAACTGTTTCAAATCTGTACACGTCTTTCGCAAAAAAATACAGGCAGCGTGTTTCTATTTAACCTGATTTAAGCCTTTTTTCCTTTCTCCTGCTTTTATTTCAGTTTGCCAAACCAAAACTAACTGTTCATTTATTAAAAAATCATACCACAAACAGGCAGTTGAACGAAAAAGAATTTGTTGCTGAAAAAAAGTTTATGTAAGAAAAATGGTTTATTTGTCAAAAACAAAAAAGACGGGTGTGCAATAGTTTTTTATTGCCATGAAATCCGCTGGATGTGTTTTGAATGCTGCTCAACTTAAATATGAATTTTGTGTTTTATAAAAGAGGCACGTGTGATATTTCATGTTCCATGTGTGAACTTGTTTTTTTTTTTAGATGGAAATACTTTTACGTACAACCTGCAATAACTGTTTTATAACTTGATTTCAGATGAAATATTCTTTGATATATTCGTAATCCCTACTTGTCCTTTTCGTTGTGCGAAAGCACTGTCTAAACCTATTGTTATTTGCAGAGACGCTACCCACAACCTTGTCCGCTCGGTACTGCGTTTTTTACACCTTTTCCTCTTAAAAAACGGCAACATTCTGTTTTTTTTAGATATAAACAGTTTATTAGAAATCAGTCCAACCTCTCTAAGGAAAAATTATATTTGTTTTAAAACTCCTCTAAACTGCCGTAATTTAAAAGTGAAGTGAAAGGAATGTAACACGTTTTTCTGAAAGGAAAACGCCATTCAAGAAAGATGATAGTGAATGATTTGGAAAATGTAGCGACTTCCTACAACTTCATGCATCCGTTTTGCTGTACAAAAGGTTTCATTAACTTCATCCTTTTAATTCTATCTGAATTTTGAGTCATCACTTAAATGATAGTTTACAGGTACGTTCACGTTTACTCCCTTAAATAGAGATATAAAAATAGTACAAATGCTATATTCGCCTGTGCCGAATCTTATATACCCTTCACCCACGTACGCCTGGCGTTACATTTATTTTTAAGAACAAATATTGTCCTTTCTAAGTTATAAAATAGCTTTAGTTAGCAAAAAAAAATAAAAACAATGTCAGTTGCCTTTTTGGTTACTTTTAAGACTGAAAAAATAAATCAATTTCCCGCCTCTGCAAACGAAATTTTAATTTTTATATTTTTATCAATGCAAATCTTCATGATGTATAACGCAGTTTTATTTAAAAAAAAACTTAAAGTTTTTAAACGTTTTAGTTCCTACATGTACTACAAAATACTGAATGTGCAAAAAATAATTTAATTTCCCATCCCTGGTAAGAAATTTTAGTATTTTTAGTTTTTAATAGATAATTGAGGCTTCGCAAAGCATGATATATGTTCAATTTACAAACAAATAAAAATAATTGGCTTTTGGTATTAGTTTTGCGTCTATAAATAGGTGTAAGCTTTCCAGCTCTGGAACCGTATGTTTTAAATTTCAATACCACACTATTTAAGTTCATTTCCAATCCATCAGTCCAAGAAGGAAGTCTGTAGCTCTAGTGGGGGCTTGGGAAAATTTATTTCACGTACAGAGAGACGGACAGACGGACATCGGTTTTCATAAGAATCCAGAATCTATATACTTTTTCGGGTCCCATAGTAATGTCGAAGAAATGACACACGGTATGACAAACCTTTAACTTTTTTGTGAAGTGTAAAAAAGAATTTATTTATTTATTTTTATGTTCCAGGAAAAATAAAATTAATGATGTCTAATTTCTTTTGTAAGATTCTGTTTACAGACCCATTTTTATTGTTGCGTCTCTCTTTTTATCTTTATCTGTTTAAATTTAATGTCTCTTTTAAGTTTATTTGGAAATCCTGTTGATGCCTGTTTATTTCAAAAGGACATCGTGTGTAATTTTTAATAGTTTTTTGTTTCTTTTGCCTTAAAATTTTAGTGTCCACATATTGTAGATTATTTCCATGCATAACTGAGTAAAACCCTCAATTACCCAGTGAACATTTGTTAGACAAGTAAGTTTGGAGGACTAACTCACAATAGTCGGCTGAAGCAGTGAGCACAAGACTACGATGCTTACAATCTCGAGTTCCACTCCACACTGAGACACGAACATGGAGTAGCATATTTCTGATCTGAATTAATACAAGACTGTGTTAATTGTTGTTGGCTTGTCTCAATGACGAAGTGGTCGCTAAAAATTATCGCCAGCCCTTAACATCGTCAAGTGCGAAAAGCACAAAATTAAGCATCCTCCTTCATCTATTCCTGCGGAGAAATTTCAATTCATTTACAACAAAAATAAAAATTTTATTATCCACCACAATCTCATTTAAATTCTTTTAGCATTTTTGTAATAAATTTTTTTTTATTCCTTCCAAATAATTGATCTTCTCAACACCCTCAAATCAGGCTTTTGTTTAGCTTCGACTCGAATCTCTCAACCACCAGCCAATTCTTTGGCTCTGGAAAATGAAAATATTTTATGGGGCTAAATCAATTGTTAACACTTTAAACAATTCAAAGAAACATGTTTTTTTTAAACAGGCGAATATTATTTTTTTCCCAATTCTTTGAAAAAACCTATCAAATAAGTTTATTTCTAAATAAAATATATACTAATTTTGTCATTATTTTTTGGTGTAGTGGCCTAATGGGACATCACTTTTTTTTAGCCATATAAGATCCTTTCTGCTTTAAATCAATATCGAACCAATCTAAAAGCTCTGAATGATATTGACCGATTATGGCTCTCCGCTTCTCTAAATAAACTATGCGAATGATAACGTGTTCATCCCAAAAAAACTTGAGACCCTGATGACCCTTCTTGGACTTCTCTGCCATATATACAACTGGTAACAACCACTGCCTTGGGATCTTGCGATTGATCCCTGTTAAGCGTTCGCTTACATGAAAGCGTAGAAATACATGGGGATTGCGGTAGTTGATCGCCAAACAATGCTTTGAAGTGGTCACGTAGTCTCAAGATCGAGTGTGATCTTATGCGGTACCCCTGCCGTGGATTTAATTATAGATTTTAAAAAAATTATAGATTTAAAAATGTGTTGTAGTTGCTCAAATGAAATGCTTACCGGCTCATCCGTGCCTTGTATTTTCATCTCTCCATCATAATGAAATTCCATTAATCTTATCAACGATTTTTGTATTCATTTATTTAAAGCTGATTTCTTTTCTGGAAAAGAGTGCAACATTTTTAACACTTTTTAGCAGAAAATGGCAACATTCCGATATTTGAAATTAAGGAATTTATTAGAAATTATTCCAAAATCACTTATGAAAAGTAATTTCTATTTTAAAACTCCTCCAAACTTCCAGTATTTCCAAAACAAATAAAAAAATGTTGCATTTTTATCTAGTAAAGAAAACGCTATAAGTTTCATTCATTTGTTTTTGTTGAAATTCTCTAGTTTTAATGCTTTTATGACCGTCAAATAAATGCGATTTAAATAACGAGGTTCGTCCAAAAATTTTTCAGCAGTCTATCAACAGAAGCTGTTTGGCAGCAGCGGCGTTGCATTTAAAATTAAGATTAATTAGTCGGGGACCTATCAAAAAATGGAGTGTTGATGCCAAAATGTTTGCTGGGTTGTATGCAAAATCGTGTGTGTGTGTGTGTTTATCTATCAATTGTTAAAGACATGGTGACTACACATTTTAATTTTGTGTTGACTATTATTTACGATTATTGCCATAATTATGGGCTGCAATGCCTCATGTTGCTTTTTATTATAAATTATTTTCATTTTCTGCCACTTTTCTTCCCTCTTTTGTTTTTCGCTATAAAAATTTCGGTAGCAGCCAATGGCTGCGGCTACATTAGGCGAGAATATGGCTCTCAATATTAGCACCTATCAAAAAAGCTTAAGCGCCTACAACACAAGACAAGCAGGCTTTTATTAGATGTTTAAGTGTGTTTGTGAATTTATTAGTTGTAGTTGTAAGTATGTGTTTAGCATTATAACACCTGCATATATCATTTTTTGCCACTCGTATGCTTCAGATAGGAAGGCAAAAAGGACAAGTTATTTGGAAATACCACAACTAACAAAACCCTGACACAAAGCCAAATAGTACATGCAAATATATTAGCATCCTTTAAACATATCCTTGTGTAAACAGGTGTGTGTGTGTGTTGTTATGCAGAGGGTGTTCCCTATATATTACATGTGTATGCTTATGTGTTGGCGTTTATTTGGGCTAAAATATATCTGCTGTTTGGTGAAAGTTCTTTAGCCAGACAATGAGTTATACAAGTGGTTGTGATAATTTATGGCTTCAACTTTTGTTTTAACATTTAACAGCCTGTTTTCGTAAACAGGCCGGTCTCTACCTGAATATGACATAAACAATGGCCAGGTTATTTAGTCAGTAGTAGGCCATAACATGTTGGCTGTTGTTGGGCTTTTGTTTTTATTTCGAGTGGCTGTGAAATAGAATTCTTATTTGTATGCTGCTGTTATTTTGTTTGTTTTTTTTCTAATCCTTTTTTAAAATATTTACAGCAGCTATTAAAACCTCTGCTAAGCTGAAAAGGTTGCATCAATGAAACTTTTCAAAATTAAAACTGAATTTCCAAAGGATTTATGCTACTTCCGGCGGAAAGCAGCACAAACTTTTACACGCCTCGAAACTTTTTCTTAAATCCCTTCATATTTCCACCGCTTCACTGGAATTTATCTAAAATATTTCGCAACATTTAAACTTCACAGTCTTCGTTCATAAATACTTCTTGCCTTAACTGCTGATAACCCTTTTTTTTATCAAATTTCGTTTGCTGTTAACCCCGATTTAATGACCCTTATTGACCTTTTATTACATTAAACTAGTTGTACAAACTGCCATGGGCTACGAACATGCTGGATAACAATAAACGAGTTTGTATGCGAGAGCAAAAGTATAAAATTTTATTACACTTTAACAACTTAACAGCTCATTGATTGCTCGAGTAAATGGCATTATTTTGCATTCATAAAAAAAAAGAAGATGAAAACTTTGCTGCACAATGCCCTGATATTCTATAATAGATATTGATTTCTTTTTTTGCATCACTATTAAAGGAAATTAAAAAAAAAAAGTTGCTTAAACTATATATCACATTACTGTTGCTAAAGTATAGGAATCAGCGTGGGACGCTGCTGTGATCTTGTTAGTCGTGATCGACTTTTACGTGGGAAATTCTGTAAATAATTTTCGAGTAACAGTGACTGCTGCTTGTGAAAACTTTAATGAATCATGCAGGCGACTGAAACTTTTAAATTTAATTAATCGTTTTTAAACGAGTCCACAACAAAAGCCAACAAAAATCTATCTCACATTCGTTAGCAATAAAAAAAATATCACATCTAACAGAATTGCTTCGTCTAAACGCATTCTTGGATGTTGTTGTTGGAAACCTGATGGAAATAAGTAACTTGAATTAAATACGAGAATGCAATTATTTCAGGGAGTGACATATTTCTAAATTAAAGAGACCTGTCCAGTGGAAAATTGCCAACAAAAATCGTGTTTGGTTAGAGAGAGTTGACTATCTTTCGTTTACAAACCAGCTGCACAGTGGTCCATGATTTCGGCAGGTAAATTGCAGATCTTAAATTAACCTATTGGAGGAATTTAGAAATGAAAAATTAATTTTTAAGTTGAACAAAACACACATAAAGTCTTGATATCGTTGAAATTATTATTACAAAGGCTGGACACGGCTGGTCTGTACTTAATATCCATATATTTTATCATTATAACTCTCGATATCGCTTACTGTGTCAAAAAATTAGGGCGGCCCATATTTTCATTTAGGGCATTTTATTTTTTTTATAAGAATGGCCCAAAACTTAATTTTACTCTTAACAATACAACATTTTGGTATCATTATGGTTGCCCATACTTTCATTAGGGTGACCAGTATATTCAGTAGGGTACTCAAATTTAAATTCATTTTCCCAAGCCCCCAGAAGATTTAGAAAGTTCGTTCTTGGACTGAGTGATTGGAAATGAACTAAAAAGTCTTCCGAATTACGGTTCCAGAGGTGGGAAGCTTGCACCTATTTCTCGACGCAAAATGAGTATCAAAAACCAATTATTTGTTTGTTTGTTCTCAAATTCAATCTGTTTCATGCTTTAGGGAGCCTCACTCAATTGTGTATTAAAAACTGCAAAAATAAAATTTTTTTCCAGGGATGGGATATTAAAAGTCTCTTTTTTTTGGCACATCCAGTATTTTGTAGTACAAGTAGCAGCTAAAATTTTTAAAAATTTTAAATTTTTCTTAAATAAAAAACCGCTTTATACATCATTATGCTTTGATTAAAAAGGATACTAAAAAAACTAAAATTTCGTTTCCAGGGGTGGGAAATTTACTTTTTTTTTCATATATAAAAGTAACCATAAAAGCCAATTGACGTTTTTTTTCCTAACTGAAACTATTTTATAACTTAAAAAGAACAAATATGATACCAAAAACTTAAAAACATAAAATTTTCCAATCCAGGGATGGACAAGTGCAATATATTATAGTATATGAAAGAGGCCAATATGGTTAAAATTTTAATATTTTTTAAATAAAATTACACTATACCTCAAGAAGAGTTGCAGGGATAAGAAAACTAAAGCAATTAAAATTTCGCTTTCAGGGTTGGCAAAACGAAAGCTTATTTTTTGGTACGTGCAATATTTTGTAGTAGATGTTATAACCAAAATGGTAAGAAATACCGAGTTTTTCTTAATAAAACCACTTTTTACATCATGAAGATTTGCATTGATAAAACAAATATTTAAAAATATAATAATGATTTCGTTGCCAGGGGTGGGAAGTTGATTTATTTTTTCATTAATAAAAGTAATCAAAAAGAAACTGAAATTGTTTTTTTTTCAACTAAAACTATTCTATAACTTAGAAAGAACAAAATTGGTTCATAAAAATACAATTAACGCCAGACGTACGTTGGCGTAGGGCATATGAGATTCGGCACAGCCGACTATAACACTTTTAATTTTTATTCTTATGTTTCTGTTTACAAAATATATGAAATTAAATTAAATTATGGTTACAATGTTTTAGTTTTACAAGTTCTCTTTAAGTTCTTATGCCTGAAAAATCTTACCCGATATTTCTTGGCTCTAAATATTCGTTTGAAGCGAATAACAGTTTGACTTTCAAAATTAATAGCTTTTCCTCATATTGAATTTAAAATGAGTTCTAAATATATATTTTCCAAAATTTTTAGATAATTTTATTAAAATTTTTTATGAATTTGATTGATAAATTTTTGTTTTTTTATATTTTCAGGTACGTTGTCTGTTATCAGCTACCCGATTTTTGTAAATTCAATTACTTTCAATATGAATAAAATGAATAAAAAAGCTTTTTAACAACAGGTGGGAGGTGCTTCCAGGTACTTTAAATTTATTATTGTTACTTCAAAAAGGAATTAAGTTTATGTGCTGAACGTTACCCATCTTTTCCACACTTGCTTCACAATAGTTTTCAGAAAATTTGTGCCTTTTTTGTCAATAGCTAACGAACTCAATACTGATCAATATCTGTAGGTTATTTATATAATTGAGACAATGGGTTGATCAAAAGTAACAAGTAAACTTGTCGTAGAATGGAAATTATATGGTTGGCAAAATGCCTGTAAATATGAAATGAAGTTGCCAATAATACTAAATAACTTTCCAGCCATAATATCGCTATATTGCCATCTCTAATAAATTACTAATCTAATAAGGATATAACTTTAAGGGAGTTTTACGTTTTAAGAAGACGATTAATATCTTATTCTCCTTGTCTTGGGATAGAGGAAACATCTGTCATAATACATCCAGCCAAAGGAATCCAATAAAAAAGGGAACTGATTGCTTTTAACCCTGGCATCCGTTTAAAACTTCATATTTATACTTTTAAAGACGCCTGAAGCCCTATCATTTCCTTGTGACGATCCACTGTCCTCCTTTGATTCGGTTAGAGTTGGTATTGACAATTTTATAAATATATATCCCCTCGTAAAGGGGTAAGGCGATTGTTATGTGCCCGCCATTGCAGGTCCCATGACGACTACAGTGTTCTGGATCTCCAGTGGCCAATAAAAACGATCTTATCCTCATAAACCAATTGATTTATAGTCTCCATTTACAGTTGATTTTTTAATTTTAATATTTGTTGCACTACAAACATTTTGTTGCTGCATTTCAACTGAAAGTCCTGTTAAACTAAAAGTTTATTAAGTAAATGGCTGCTCTTAAATCTTTCATAAGCAAATCCATTATAGTTTCTTACTCGGCAACAAACAAACTTAAATCCCATTCCAAAACACCCAAGCGAAAAGCTAGAAAAATGTAATCAAAATTGGCTGGAAAACAAGAGTAGAAAATATTTCCGTTTATATGATTTTTCTGCTGCCCACAATTCTATTGAAATTAAAGTGCTCTTTTTACGAACCAAAACTTATCCTGCCGCACACATGCCAAACAAAAACACTTCCCACATCCTCCACTAGTGTTTTGATTTTTTCCAAAAATATAACCAAAATAGAAATAAAAATGGAAAAAAAATATCTAAAAAAGCACAGAATTTTGATGCACTCGTGAGCTTTGACGAAGTTTGTGTGTTATTTTTGTTTTTCGTTTTCCTGGCTGCTGCAATTGTTTATTGAGGCGGAAATGTATTGATTCCCATAGCAATTAAGGCAATTGCTGGTGCAATAGCAACAACAATATCAATGGCATAAATAAACAACAACAGCGACAACAACTCCTGCCGCTGTAGTTAAAACCAGTTAGAAGTGCAGAGAAATGGGTAAATTAAATTTCCTTTATCTAGCCTTCGTTTTGCATTTTTGTTACGGTTCACTTGTGAAATCTTTTTCCATGAAACGGGTGTTTTTGTTGTGGTTTCGGGTGGCTTACATTTGCAAAAATTTCTTTTGGAAAAAAAATATATCTTTTTCTTGTTAATTTTTGTTTTCGACTGCAGGTAAAGTTTTCTTCATTTGCAAAATTAGCATCTTATAAGTTTTGCCCATATTTATTTCATTTAATAACGCAATTTTCTAATGCTGCTTTGCCAGGGCCAGATTTAGTGTTTAAGGAAGTTGAAAGAAATATTGGGGCAGGGGACAATTTGTATTTGATAATTTTTTGTAAAACGTCGTAGAACTTAGAGGAGTCAACACGTGGCTTTCTCCATTCTGTATTATTATGAAATTTGTTACTCGACCTGTTGTTAAAATTTTATTGTAAAAATAAATTAATTTTTTGGTAGTTATGGAATCCCCATAAGAATTTCTTTGGTGCTTTACCAAATCGTCAGTAGACGTCAACCACAATTTTAAACATCTTCCAGCCTGGTCTTATGCACAAGCTTTACCAAACCATATGAAAAGTCATATGAGAATAATACTGTGTTCAGACATGCATTTTTAATTGAGTCAATTTAATTTTAATTGAACAATTATATCTAGTGTTCACACACACTCAATTTAGCTGACTCAATTATCATTTGACAGCATAAAAAAGGGGAAAGGGGAGAGAAGTTCTACCTTTAAGAAAAATTTTTTTGTTTAAACTGTTAATAACTTTCTAATATTACAAAACCAACTGTAATTTTACACTGTTTAAAAATAGAAAAGACAAGTTCAAAATTTAATTTTATAGCCCCTCTGGATATACTGTATAAAATATTATTACAAAAGGAGCGCCCGTTGTAAAACTGGCGGCCCACAGGATCCTTAAAGAGAAGTGTGGCTAAATATTGTGGAAGTCGTTTAATCTAACAGAATTATTTATTTGTTTCGCTTAATTCTTCCATTTTAAGTTTTGACAGAAATTTTAGAAAATATTTGCTAAATTTAAAAACAAATTTTATGTCTCTTGCAAATACTCTTCCCCAATTTACTTGTCTCACTGTTTCCATTTTATTTTCTTAAACTTTAATTCCAAAAGGAAAGGTGTATAAAACATGTTCTGCAAAGAAAAACCTAAATTTATGTTGTGCTTGATTACACTAGAACGAGTGCAACTTTCTCTGCATGTTTACCTGATATCGAAATGAGATTTGCAACTTTGTCATTAAACCATAAATAAAAAGGAAAAAAAATATAAAATTTTACTCTATTTCTTATTCAATATCATGCAACCACAAGATGTAATACGAGCAGTAACTTGAATATATTCAATAAATATTAAAAGTTTTTGTGAATACCCGTAATTAATATCCACACAAACGAGTAAGTAAATATGCTTCTTTTTGTATAACAACTTGCATTTATCTTGGCAAGAAGAAGAAGAAGCAAAATAAAAAAAAATAAAAAACAGGAAACAAATTCAGGGAAGGATATATAAGTTTAAGATAAATTGCAATTTATAAACACTTTATTTGAAATAGAAAATATATATATTTTGTTAAGCAATTTAATAGTGATTTAAATTTAAAAAAAGGACTTTAATGATCAGTTTCGATTTCTTACACTTGGAGAAAAGAATTAAGTCTCAATTTGGGTAACAAATTTCAATGAACTGGTAAACATTTGGTGCAAAAATGTAGCGACAAAAGTATGTACCCTTGTTCGACACTAGTGTACACTTATCCCACTAAACTTTAAAGCTCTGGCCTATTACATTTTTTAATACCATCCTTTACCCAGATTTACAACATTAATTGGAATAGTTTTGCCATTGAAAAAATTAAATCAAACGTCTTCGCTCTAATCAATTTAAAAAAAATCTTGCAATTTTTATTAAAAAAACATAACAAATATTCCACAGCTCAAAGTAAAATCGACGTCAGTTTGAAATATTCAAGTAACATAACAAAGCAGAACAGCTGTTTTCGAAAGCCGCTGCACTATTATCATCAGTACGTTTGTTGAATGTAACAACAGTTTCTATTCTTAAGAATTGTATTACTAAAAACGAAACGACGACTGTTTCAAAGCGATGGTAACACACACACAGGGATTTAGTATTACCGTTTGCTTATTTTCTGCATGTCCTATTTTCTAAATACATTTTTTATTTCATGTTGCTTTAGGCAAACTTTTTTGGTTTGAATGTTTTTAAGTACAGATGAATCTTTATTGTTTAATGAGTGTTATTAATAAAAATGGGCATTTACCATTTTATTGATATCAAAAATCGTAGTGCCGTATAACTCGTGTACATTCGAGAGATTCTGAAGTACGCTGCCTAAGTGTTGGTGTGCATTGTTAATATCTACTGTACACTAGAAGACATAATATTTAGAGTGCCACAATTTTGAGTTGGCATCACTGGCTTTATTTGAGCACCCTTTTAACAGCTGGTAGTTGTTTTTTATATAATTGGCTTAGAAATTTCATTATGACTCGACTTACACCAGAGTAACGCGTGCGAATTATTCAAATTTTTAATCAAAATAATTGCTCTATTCGTCAAACTTCTCGTTCATTCAAAACTTTATTTTGCGTTGAAGCCCATTTCAGCTTGAATGGGTACGTAAATAAACAGAACTATCACATTTGGAGAGAGGCGAATTCACAAGGTTTAGCGGAAACACAATTACAACCACAGAAAATTACTGTTTGTTGGGCTTTATAAGCTGGCAGAGTCATTGGTTTATATGCCTTCAAAAACGATGATGGTTAGAATGTTACAGTCAATGGTGAACGGTGTAGGAACATGATTTGAAATTTTTTTCGTTACTTAATTACTCGGCATTAATCTGGCCGATTTATAATACCAGCAGGATGGAGCCACATGTCATATAGCGGGCTCTACAATTGAATTACTCAAAGAAACTTTTGAAGAAAAACTAAATTCACGTCATGGCCCCATTAATTGGCCACCAAGTTCGCGGGACTTAACCATGTTGGCTTATTTTCTTTGAGCTTATATTAAGTCACTTGTCTACGTCTATAAATTACAAACAATTGAACAGCTTGCAACCAACATTCGAAGATTTATCGGCGAAATGCATCTTTAAATGCTGCGAAAAGTTTTTGAAAATTGTTGTGCCAGATGGCATCTTCTACGCGCCAGCCGTAGGGGCCACATAGCAGGAATCATATTTCGACATTAATTTCATAAAATTTTCTTGCAAATAAATCCCGCTTCAATGATATTAAAATTAAATTTCCTTTCTTTATTATGATTTAAACTTTAAACACTCTATTATAAAACGACATGTTGCTCAATCACCACAAATACAAAAAGTGCAATTAATATTTAAAATTTAATATTAAAATTTTATTTAACTAAAATATCATTTAAAACAAAAGATTCACTTTCACAACTCTAAATTCAATAAATTAAAAAAATTTAATTAATTCAATTTAATTTAGACGTACGTTTTCTTTCAATGTGGCAGTAAAAACAAACGTTTACTGGCCTCATTGTAAATGTGTGAATAAATTTGTGTGTGAGTGTGTGTGTGTGTGTGTGTGTGTGTGGCAGCAGCTTATTATCTTTATAATAACGTTAACAACACCCTAAAGACTTCATGTGCAAGTCCTTTAAAGGAGCACAAATGACATTAAAATTGTAAAAGAAATGAAGAGAGAAAAAACCCAACGATTCGAAACACCCATAAAAAATGCTGAAGAATAAGAAAAAGGAAAGAAAATATATTAAAACAAAATAATCTAATAAAAATGTGCAAAAATTATATACAGAGGACATTATTAAAATGCAATATTAACGCGTAAGTAGGCAATAAATAGCAGCAGTACAACAACGAAAAAAAAGTGGTAGAAAAAAGGCAGCGTTGCAAAACAGCCAACAAGACAAGACAACAAAAATATAAAAAGATTCAACTAAATTGTAAGAAAGTAGGGAAATAAAACATGATAAATATTTATAAAAAAAAAATATTATAAAAAATAAAAGAGATACAAAATGTAAAATACACAACAACAACAACAAGCAAGAAACAAAAATAAGGTGCAAAAATGATTACAAGTCAAGTAGCTGAAACACAACAACAACGATCTAAAGCAGAGAAAGTGTGCAAAAAGTCAGTAGGAGTCACTTGAATCACTATGGCAAATGCTGGAAAAGTGAGTTTGGCGTGTTTAAACGAACATGTAATTCCAGGTTTCCTCTTTTATTTTTCTATTCCAAATTATATTATTTTTATTCTATTGCCCGTACGAAACAAACTCGAACCGATAGGAAGCATATTTCGAAGTAGATGAAAATGACGTTAACGGAATGGTGGAGCTGCGACTGCTACACAAAAGTTGAAGTTGCTGCTCTTTATGATAAATGATGAAATAAAATGCACACCGTTCAGCGTTATAGAAGCAGCACGGAAGCGATGGTTGGAGCTTTTTACAGAGAGAAAAAAATGTTGTTGGTTTTTTATACATTTTAATCGGCTTTTCAAAGTTCTGTATGTCTTAGAAAAACATTCTATTCGCTTGTAGCCATGCAACCGAATTGATATGTGGTACAGTGGGAGAAAAGTTTTTGCAAAAATAAAATATTTTATATATTTTATAACGTTAAATTTTATAATAAAATTTTAATGTGAAGTGCAACATGTTATCCGTTGTGAGAAGCTACATTTTTAGTTCTTTCATTTAAGCGGTAAAAAAATTTATATAGTAACAAGTTAACAGATTAAAATGTACCACAAAAATACTTTTCTGGCAGTGTAAATCTGAGCTTACGTAAACCCCCAAAGTACAGACTTACCTGAAATAACAAAAAAATTAAAAAAAAACTTATATTAAATAAGGATCAAATCAAGTCTTGATAAGTTTTAAATTTTTAAACTGAATTTTCGGTTCAAAGAAGAAATTCATACAATCAATTTTTGTACAAGATTTCAATCGAGAGAACCACTGTTTCCAAGTAGTTTGTCTCAGCTTTTTCATGAGCGGGACAAAACGGACTCTAGTTATGGCACTGTGCCTGTCAGCTAGTAGTGCCATTGTTCTCAGGATATGAGTTGGTTTCTCTTCAGACTCCGAGTGTCCTTAAGATCAGCGAATCGGGGAATTGTTATATAAAAAAGAAATTCATTCCAGCTTGAAAATCTTTTAACTAAAAAACTACTAGTGAAGGCTAACTAAGACAATGTCCGAAATGATGATCCTGAAACTGCCATAAAATAGATCAAAGGAGCGATAAATATATTGGTCTTCCCTACTACAGGGTAGTCCAATCATGGCGCACGGCATTATTTATAAATATGACTACAAGTTTCAGCGAAGATTCCAAATATATTTTATTATAAATAGAACGATATATAAGAATTAAGTGTGAATGAAACGATCAGCCAAATAATTGCCTCAGCTTCGCTGGCTTACCTCCAGGCGATAATCCATATTTTCAATGACTCTGTGACATACTTGAGGTTCGGCGTCGTTACTGTTCCAAATTATCCAACCCCTTCAATATTGAATTGTTCGTGGCTTAAGAACGTACACTTTTTCTTTAAAACATTCATAATGAATAAAGTCCAACGGTGTCAAATTACTTGAGCGTAGCGGCCAGTTAATATCGCCACGTTGTGATATAATACGATCCATACTTTCTATCAGTCTGACACATAATTATGTTTCAAAGTGGCTAATGTTCCGGATTCACTCCTCATTCACTCCTTGAGTTATTTTGGGCTTATTGAAATAAGGCTTTTCTTTTAGATATCCTTAAAAAATAAATCCAACGTTGTCATATCAAATGATTGTACCGATTAATGAACATCGCCAAGACGTTAGATAACAAGGAGACCATTGAATTATTCGGGCATAAGCGGCATTGTTTCGTTGGTTGTTTGGCATATGACACCATCCTCTTGTAGCCCAAAAACGTTCAGCACCATATCCTCAGTTTCTGGTGACAAGATTCCCGTTGTCATCTCGCTATAGTGAATATCACTTGCGGTATCTGATTGGCCGACTTTATGTCGAAGAAGTATGATCCTTTAAACCATCTAAGCCAGCATTCAAAAATTTTTTTCCTGTGCCTTACAGACCCGGTTTGCTTAAACTTCCACACAATTCTTCCGATTGTGCACACATTTGGACGATTATTTTGAAAGAAAAAAAATTAATTTTAATCACGGAGTGAAAGAAATGGATTTGGATTTTCACACAATATTTTGGGAAAAAATAATCAACACGAAAACGAGATTAAAATTAAAGCATTTTAAACGACAATTTCCAAAAAAAGTACTGATTTGGAAATGCGTTTTGATTTGAACGTTCCTTTTTAGTAAAAGACTTTTACAATTTAAGAGGCTGCTTAGTTGTGTAACCCTCCTTAAATAAATTTGTCAAATACTGAAGCCAAGAAATATTAAATTAAGTTGTACAAAAAACTTATCTTTAAGCTGTGCCTCTTAATTATTATCCTGCGTTATATACGGACCATCCTTCACAATTAACTGTGGGCCTCAGCTAAATAAATTAGAAAAAAATCTCCTCTACTATAGGAGAGTTGTTTTTCTTTAAAATCATAAGTATTTATGTTACGTTCCCACTTGGGAAATATTTGGTCAAATAAGCGTTACCACTGAGTACTAATAAAAAATGTTTTTATTCAGATCGTGTTTAATTTAAAACACTTTTTTTTATAGAACTATTGGACAGTGTTATAGAATTGAATATGAATGGAAACTGATTACCTCCATAAATACATACTTACCTGAATTGAACGGCTTTTTATATTAATATTTAGTGGTTACGCTTTGCTAATCAAGTATTTCATAAGTGCTTTAGAATTGTTTCAGCTAAAGAATTGTGAATAGTAGTAAATTTATGGCATTAATAACAATTGAAATTTTTATAAAATGTTTGCTCGAAAAGAGTCTGATATTTTGAATACAGTTTTACGTTGTTAAGTATTTAGAAAGTTTACGTTGTTAAGTATTTAAGGATCTCATTCCGTTTGCATAATATATTTCTTTCAGTGCAAATATTACCCCCAGTGTTATACGAATTTACACCGTGTAAATTCACCTCTGCACATGAGTGTGCATGTGCTGGTGTAGGTGCGGATGTGCTGCTCGAGCACATGGTGGAGTCCTTGTGCCGTTAACTTTAATATTGTATAATACAAACTAATATCATCTCTGTAAATTTAGTCCATTACCCACGGAAAACAAGATGAAAAAGTTGAATAAGAAGAACTTGTTCAGCGAAATTTAGTTTGTGAATCTGAAGCACTGGGAGCCTTAATGCCGTGAAAAGTAGACAGTTTCCGTTGTACGTTTATTTTATTATTATATTTTCTGCTACAATATTTTTGTTCGTATACCAACACATTTCAATGGATGTAGATTTTTTATTTTTTTATAAAAAAAAAACATAAAAAAGATAGAAGAAATACTCGTCGTTTCTATTCACATTTCGTTTATTTCGTACACATGTTCTGCTCTCGAAAATATATTTTATTGCTTAAACTACGGCTTATAAATGTTATAGACTGAAGTGGCAGCGTAAGAAAAAATATGCAGGTTTTCTGGCTTTTTTTATATTTCTTAAAGACCAACAAACAAATAACTTCTAAATGTTCGTTAGTGATGCTTTAAAAGTTGTCCTAAACAAACTCTTTGGGGGAATTCTCTTATAGACAGGCCACTGGGCATATCATCGTATTTATAAATTGATAAGTATGTTATGAGCTTAAATCGGTCCGAGAATTGGATTAGATTGGAACGACTATATCTTACTAATACCCATACTTTGGTTAGCAACTCAACATTAGAAAATAGAAGAACTCTTATTTTTTTATTTTGCATAACTTGACCAACTAATTTTAATATCTTTCGTTCTTCATTTCTTTACAGACAAATTTAAATATCAGACAATATAATTTTCTTTTACAAAACTTTTTTCTTACCAGTTTTTCAATCTGTTATAATAAAAAATATCTTTTTGACGAAATTTTTTAAATTTCATTTAATTAAAGTCATATCTTAATGTCAAGAATACTTTAATGTCAAGGTAAACTTTCATTAATGGGATGGATATATTTCATTGATGTAATGAAAACTGTATTCAAAATATCAGACTCTTTTCAATCACACATTTTATAAAATTTCCAATTGTTTTTAATGCCATAAACTCACTACTATTTGTTATTCTTTAGCTGAAACAATTCTAAAGTACTTATGAAGTATTTGATTAGCAAAGCGTAACCACTAAATATTAATATAAGAAGCCGTCCAATTCAGGTAAGTATTTATTTATAGAGCTAAACTGTTTCCATTAACATTCGTTTCTATGACACTGTCCAATAGTTCTATAAAAGTGTTTTAAATTAAACACGATTTCAATGAAAACATTTTTTATTAGTACTCAGTGGTAACGCTTATTTGACCAAATATTTCCCAAGTGGGAACGTAACATAAATACTTATGATTTTAAAGAAGAACAACTCTAACTTATAGTAGAGGAGATTTTTTATTTAGCTGAGGCCCACAGTTAATTGTGCAGGCTGGTCCGTATATAACGCAGGATAATAATTAAGAGGCACAGCTTAAAGATAAGTTTTTTGTCCAACTTAATTTAATATTTCTTGGCTTCAGTATTTCAGAAATTTATTTAAGGAGGGTTACACAACTAAGCAGCCTTTTAAATTGTAAAAGTCTTTTACTAAAAAGGAACGTTCAAATCAAAAGGAATTTCCAAATCAGTACTTTTTTTGGAAATTGTCGTTTAAAATGCTTTAATTTTAATCTCGTTTTCGTGATGACTTTTTTTTCCCAAAATATTGTTTGAAAATCCAACTTCATTTCTTTGATTCCGTAAATAAAATTATTTGTTTTTTTTCTTTCAAAATAATCGTCCAAATGTGTGCACAATCGGAAGAATTGTGTGGAAGTTTAAGAAAACCGGGTCTGTAAGGCACAGGAAAAAAATTTTTGAATGCTGGCTTAGATGGTTTAAAGGATCATACTTCTTCGACATAAAGTCGGCCAATCAGATACCGCAAGTGGTATTCGCTATAGTGAGATGACAACGGGCATCTTGTCACCAGAAACTGAGGATATGGTCCTGAACGTTTTTGGGCTACAAGAGGATGGTGTCATATGCCAAACAACTAACGAAACAATGACTCTTATGCCCGAATAATTCAATGGTCTCCTTGTTATCTAACGTCTTGGCGATGTTCATTAATCGGTACGATCATTTGATATGACAACGTTGGATTTCTTTTTAAAGGATGTCTAAAAGAAAAGGCGTATTTCAATAAACCAAAAATAACTCAAGAGCTGAATGAGGAAATAATTCGGAACATTAGCTACTTGTAACCTCAATTATGTGTCAGAGTGATACAAATATGTATCGTGTTATATCACATCGTGGCGATATTAACTGGCCGCTACGCTCAAGTAATTTGACACCGTTGGACTTCATTCAGTATGAATATTTAGAAGGCAAATTGTACGTACTTAAGCCACGAACAATTCAATATTGAAAGGGTTGGATAATTTGGAACAGTAACGACGCTGAACCTCAATTATGTCCTAGAGTCATTGAAAATATGGACTATCGACTGAAGGTAAGCCAGCGAAGTCGTGGCGATTATTTGGCCGATAATTTGCTTCACGCTTAGTTCTCATAGATCGTTTTATCACAATAAAAAATATTAAGATAAACTTTTCGTTTTATTTAAAAATTAACATCGTGTTTTATGGTGGGAACACCTTTTCCATTATGTTATGACATGTCAAATTATGTTATGACATGCCGCACTCGGCTTTGTGTCACAACTTACGAATAGGTCGGAGCACTATCCTGCATCTCGGTTGGCACAAACTTTCTCAAAAGAATAGTATTTTCCAAAAATTATTTTTATTTTTATTATTATTATTATTATTATTATTATTATTATTATTATTATTGTTATTATTGTTATTATTATTATTATTATTATTATTATTATTATTATTATTATTATTATTATTATTATTATTATTATTATTATTATTATTATTATTATTATTATTATTATTATTATTATTATTATTACTATTGTTGTTGATGTTGTTCTCATTGTTGTTGTTATTTTTATAATTATTATTATTATTATTAATATTATTATTATTATTATTACTATTGTTGTTGTTGTTATTCTTATTGTTGTTGTTGTTCTCATATCTGATGTTGTTGTTGTTATTATTATTATTATTATTATTATTATTATTATTATTATTATTATTATTATTATTGTTGTTGTTGTTGTTGTTGTTGTTGTTATTTTTTTAATATTATTTATATATTTATATTTCTTTGTTGAGAATTCAATTGTTTGAACTTAATTGTCTTTTCACATACAATTTTAAACGATACAACAACTCTTATGAATTGAGTGCCGGAAATATCAAATAAAATGATTTTTGTTATTCTTAGATTGAATATCAAACACTTGTGCTTGCTGGGTTCTGGTTATATATGTATGGGTATGTAAGTCAATATTCTCACAAGTATTATTAATTCTGTATGCGTAACAGTTGTAACTTGCGGCGTTTTTCAGGCTTAAATTGTATTTTCCTCATCATCAAAAGGATTTATTTAAACTCAGCCGCTGTCATTATGGCGAATATGAATGTAAATTATTGTTAATGTGGTGCTGTTTGTACATGTTGGCCTTAAGTAGCGATTTCTTGTGTACGAACTCAGTTTATTGCACATTTAATTCGACTCTTTAAACAGTTAAATATGGCAAACGAAAAGGAAATTGATGAATAAATTGTTTTCTGCATAAAATATTAATATAATTCAGTTAATATGATTTACTTGAAGGTAAATAATACAACTGTTTTCTATAGGTGAAGCTCGAAATTGCATAAAAATTTTATTAAAAATAAGTCAAATAATTTGACCAGCATGAGTTTTGTCAGATATTTAAACTCTGGGAAAGAATCGCTGCATGCTGCTCAACGCATAGATTTTATACGAAGTTTTGCAATAAAAATATCAAAATTTTTTAAAGATATATATTAATTAATAATTATTCTACTATTCATTCGATATATTTATAATGCAATTTGCAGAAAATTCGATTATGTGATTAAGTGCGTGTGTTGTAAAGTTGTATCCTCAGATATTCCCGGAACCCTTTTGTTACACATTATTTTTTCTTATGCCAGTGCAATTATTCAAAAGCCATTAATTACTTAAACCAATTTTCCTAGAAATCGAAAAACAAAAACGGAATTTAAAAAAGAAATTTGGTCATATATTTTACATAATTAAAAACGGTTTTTTTTTCTTTAAGATTTTTCCATGCCTAAATAAATTGTGCTGCCACACAAGTGCTGCAATTAATTTATTAAAAAAAAAAGAAACAGAAAAATTATGCTCGTTTTTCTTTTCCCATTTCTTTACTACTCTGCCTCTAATTCTCCATTTACGGAATTGCCATTAAACGCTTCACTCGAGTGTGGGTGCTGCCAAGCATGTGTGTTTTAGTACTTATTTTTGTGTATCCAAGTGATTATGTGAATGTAATTTAAATTGTTGTGTGGGTGGGTGTATGGGGTGTGCGTGTGTTTTTCGGGATATTAAATTAAATATAATTTCCGGCAAATCAATTTACGAACAGAAATAATTACTCCAACTGTCTTTTATAACAGAGATGTAAAACTTTAGCGATATATAAAAGCTGATATCAATACTTTTCTCTTGGGAATTTTAATTACACAAAAAAAAAAGTTTAGAATTCTTTGTATTAAATAGCTAAATAAGGTGGCATGTAAAGCAGCAATTTAAAGGAGTGCATTCATAATGGAAATTAAGAAACATAATAAAAATTTACAAACAATAAATTAACCACGAATTTGAACGCGTCTGGTAAAATCACCTGGCGGCCAACATGAAAGCTTGAGTTAATACGAAATTTAGTACAGTCTCGGTATCAATGGCGTGGCGTAAGTATGCGTGATGTCAAAAATATTATGATAAACTTTTGCCTCATCTTACTTATTAATTGCGTTCTCACTGATTTATAAAATACCATGTTATCATAAAATAAAATGATAATATTTGTTCTGAACTTTTATTAGAAGCCAAGTGTATCGCTTAATGTGATGTTCCGTTTTTCTCCAAACTGGCTTCGTTTGTCCTCCCAAAATCAATCTATTCCATTCTATACTTTTGCCATCCTGCAAGGCATGAGGGTTGTTTCTTATCCGA
Source organism: Linnaemya vulpina (assembly GCA_963675445.1). Classification (NCBI taxonomy): domain Eukaryota; kingdom Metazoa; phylum Arthropoda; class Insecta; order Diptera; family Tachinidae; genus Linnaemya; species Linnaemya vulpina. The sequence goes on from OY776277.1 coordinate 8,735,063, forward strand.
GTGTTGGTCACAAATAGAAGTACTAAATGAAGATACAAGGTCTTTGATATTTGTTTTAAGCTTCTCTCTTATTAAAGTGAAAATTTGAAATAAATATCTTTAATTATTCCAAGAAATGTTGGGTAAAGGTTCTCTGATGATCTGCATTAGCCGTAGTGAAATGCGCATACGAACAAGCTAAAACCCGTCAATTGATTCCTTTGAATTTTTTTATAAAAGTTTTAGGAAAAAAGAATCAGCACATAATTAAAATTAAAGAGGTTTAAGATACGAGGTCCTTTAAGAAAATATGAGTGTTAAAAATTCGCGGGTGTTATTTGACGTTGGTACCCACTTCTAAAACGATTCCTCACACTTTCAGCTATTCAGAATCTTTAGTTTGATTGTCAGAGTTATAAAACTTAGGAATTTTTTTGGGTGTTCAGCGAACGTTGCCTATGGAAAAGAACTTATATGAAATTTTGTGTAAAAATGGCACTTGAATTTATAAAAATTTCTTGCTGTGATTGTCCTTTGATTCTGAAAAATATTTCAGTTACAAGTGGCACGAACTTTTCCAACAAAGTTGAGCGTATGTGAATGCCTGGACTTGTTGTGCACGTCCCAGTATAACAAGAACCGTTCAAAATATTGTGAAGAAAGGAGAAAGTAAAAGAAAAGAAAGAGCGTGAGAGAGAGAGAGAGCATCGTCGCATCACTTTGCTAAAGATATCGCCTTGTCTGTAGGCTGATGCCCTGCAATTTTTTCTGCAGGCAGCGTGGGAGAGTCAACCTTCTCAACCAAATTTTATTTTATTGTTTTTATAAAAAAGCAACATCCAAATAATACCCCGTCCAACATATTCACCAGGTATGGTCTTCTGAGTATATTTTCTGATGAAGAGGTTTTGAGACGGATGATGAAGGAGACATAAAGCGAGTTCATGGAATTGCTTAAGGACATAACAAAAAGTATATTTAAGAACTGATTAGAGAATCGCTAAAAATGCCGAAACAAATTTATTAGAAGTTAAGGAAAAAAATTCATTTTTTTATAAAAAATTTTTTATATATAAAATTCCTGTTGTGCTTATAATCGACCGTGTTTGGCTGCAATACAAAAAATATTAACCGAACATAGAGAGTCCTTTTTCAAGGATATCAGTAGAAATTGTCACAACTACTATTTAATAATTTCTTGAATTTTGAATGTCTATAATTTAAATATTTCAGATATTTAAAAAATCCAATAATTTCGCTTTCAAATATAAAGGATATATAATTTTCTTGTTTTCTTTAAATGTAAAAGAGGGTAGAATCTCAAACTTTAGTAAACTGCAGTGGGTAGTATGTGAAGTGCAAAACATTTTGACAACAAACATATTTATTTTAGAATACGATAATTGTAAATACTACCACCAAAACAATACCCTGGTCTAAGCAACACTCAGAGTAATACCCATAGGCTGGCACCCAAAAATATTTTCGTTTTATTTAAAAATAAAGAGATTTTCAAAAATGTCATATATTCTGCCCGGGAATGGATTTGATTCCGTTTTGAATTTATTGTTGTTTATAATAATTAATTGTTTCAAGAAACAATATTAATTACAAATTTATTGGCTACAATCAAGTAAATAAAGATGATGCAACACAAATCAGTTCCAAAAATATTAATTTTCTTCAATATATATTTGGAAGAAAAAATTTTTCAAAATACCTGCTAAACACCCTTTAATCATTTTCTTTTAAAATAAATTTATACAAATTTTTTACTAATAAAATGTAGTCTTTATCAAGTATTATTTACAAGGTATTAAAAGTTTCATTCCTGATATTAAAAATTATATCATTCTGAATATATTTTTCCATTTTGAAATTTTTATAAAATATATTTTTGCCTCTGATTAGCTTGTCTAACAACTTTCCTGTTCTAACATTGTATTTTATATAAAATTATAAAATTTCTATCACAAATTTTATTATAAATCTCATCATCAAACTCTTATTAAAGATTAAATGCCAAAATAATAACAATTGAAAACAGTTTAAAATTTAATTTATGTCCATTAAAAATAACAATCAAGTTGAGCCCTTTTTATTAAATGCATTTAAGTCAATTAGCAAATATTATGAAACTAGAAATAATGAAATTATAATATATTCAATGTTTTGCTGCTCTGATGCAAAGAATTATGGAAGAAGAATTATTCCAGTACGTTCAGGGGGAGTGGGGAAGGAATGTGCAGGGATTTGGTTTTAGTTCTTTTAAACAGGAATTTATATTAAAAATTAATAGAAAAGCAAAATACAGGATTTAATATCGTTATAAATAAATTATAATTTCACAGGAATATGAAATCGTATATTAATTATTTAAAGGGTGCATTAAAAGAATATAATTTTTCTACAGTTTTAGTTTTAGTTTTAAGAGATAAAGTAAAATGTGTATTTTTGAAATATATGAATGTTAGCTATTAATGCACAGGGCATGGCCAAGTTAATGGGGTTTTGGGAAATATATTCCGTCGAATAAGAGGTCGTTGTGTCGGATTTACTTTTATTTGCCAGAAGCTTTGCCATGATGTAAATTGGTCGTTGGTAGTCGTAGGTTATGAGATAAGTTCTACTTTTTCTCTTTTCATTATAATGAAGAATATGAGCACACCCTACAACAGGCATTTAACTTGCGTCAATATAACATTTTTGTGTCTAATTTTTCAATATCGCATATAAAATATTAATGTAAAAAATGTCAAAACTCAAGCTAATCTATTAATTGAGTCAATATAAGTTTCAAATTGATACAGTGCTCGTACATAATTTTATAATAAGTCAATTAATAATAAACGCTATTCATATATAAATGACCTTCATACACTGAACGAATTTTCCTTATAATTTCTATGAATTTTTACAATAACTCAATAAAAAGTTTTATTCAAATTCAATTCACGTCACACTTTATAGGTTTAATGAAACAACTTTCGTTAAAATTAGTGTAATAAAACTTCGTGATATCAATGAAATTGTTGCGTTGCTGCAGTGATACAACGACATTATTTAATTGATAAATGCAAGTGAGACAATGAAATAATTTCATATATTTAATGTAATAACTTCATTGATAAATAAATGAAATAGTGTCTTTGATTTAATGGAGCTGGATCGTCAACACAATGAAATAATTTCATTGTTACATTGCAGGATTGCACAAAACAATTTTTGTTGACAATAGCCCAAATAAGTTCGTGAACGCACTTAATATGATTGACCTTCATAATATCAATGATATGTGCATTGAAACAACGAGTATTTTTCATAGATACAACGAAATTATTATTATATTAATATTTTCAGTTTTGAGAAGTTTAAGCAAAAACTTAATTGTATTAATGAACAGCTATTTAAATATATTTAAACACGATTTGAATATCTTTTTTTTTTATATATAAAGGGGTTTCTAAAAAGATGCAAACTGGTGTTGTTATTAAGCCTATGAAATATTTTTATTAAACTATGAAAGTCAATGAAGCATTTACAATAGAACTGTTCCTTACTGTTCGTGAAGTATTAAGTATAAAATTAAAAATGGAATGACATTATATCTTTGGACTTATAAAGTCCAAATTTTTTTAATTAAATAAATGCTGGCGAAAAACTGCACACGAGAACTGATGATGGGAGCGTAGCAAGTTCCGAAAACGACATTGTTCTGTAGTACTGCGCAAATTAAAAACGATAACGATGTTGATTCGAAAATATTCTGCGACATTTTATACAACGCATATTTGCTGTCATTTGAAAACTGATATTCTAAAGGAAACAGATCTTAAGAAAATATCAGAAATATAATTTTATTTTTGCTTTTAGTGCCACAAAGTTCCGCAGTGTGCTCTCGGCTTTAGCTTAACAAAATTATTTGAAATTATATAATGCAAAAGTTTGTTTCAAAAAATATCGGCTTAAAAATTTCTCTATTAAAAAATAAAAGCATTTAAAGGTATTAATTTTATTTAAATATTTACTTAAGACAAACAATTATTTAACAAACAAAAAAATCCAAGATTCTCTGTTCACACTTTTCAAGTCACCCTTTAGACAAGTTCGTATATGAAAGAGAGTTTGTTTCACGACAAATATATCTGTTGCTTGTATGTGTATGTTTCTTTCGTTAGTTATTGATTATGTAATTTCAGCAGCAGGAATAGTTAAATTGCTAAACCACATTTTTCTTGAATGTTTTAATAGTTCGGTTTGCCAATTTGTTAAACTCGTTGTATATTTTCCCCGGAATATGAAAAACTAACAGATTTTTTTTCATCGTTTAATATATGAAACCAGCACATAATTCTATAGCTTAAGGGAAATTTATTACAATAGAAAAATAATAAGTAGATTCACAGAGAATATTTCTCAGAAATTATTATCACAGTTTATTTAATTATAAGAGAATAAGAAGACTGACTGGGTGGGCTGGCAACAGATGTGACAGGCTCAATTGTAATTTTAATTTCGTTGTCTTTGCAAAGAATTTTATTAATATTCTTATTAATAAATTGTATCATTTAAGGCAACAATGTGCTGGCGGGCTTGTTGCTACTTAAAATAATTCGGAAAAAATGTTTAGCTTTTACTTTTCATTATAATTATACAGACTAAAATATTCAGGTTAATTTGTTTTATTTTTATTCAAGAATCTCTTGTTGAAAAAATAGATAATTAAGCTTCTAAAATGGAGAAAAACAGTATATTATACATAAAAATAAAATTAACTTGGCTTTTTGCAATAAATGTTAATAAAAAAAATTTTGTGACACTGGATTTTGCAAGAAGTGAAAGAAATATTCCTAAAAGAAAGCGTCTTTAACTTTGTAAGCTTTTTTTTTAGAATTATTTATTACAAAGACTTCAATTTTGATAAGTCAATACGGTGTTTTATACACATACACATTTAATTGAGTCAATATTTACTTTATTGGCTCAATTATTTTTCGGTTCAAATATACACAATTAAATTGATTCAATTATCGTAAGAAAACTGAGATTCCAAATTGGAACTTGGAAGGAGCCAAGTCCAAATCCAGGAACTCTCTACTCTATTTAACTTTTTTATTTTCAAATTACTTATATATAAAATATTAATAAAATTACCTTCTTTAATTGAGCTCTTTTTCTATATGTTTTAGGTGAGTCCAAACTAACTTTATTCAATGAGTTGTGTGTTGTTCACTACACCCATTTTCCAACAAATCAAAATTTGTGATTTAATTCATTATTAAAACAGTTTCATTTATATTGAACAAAAATTAATCGAAATTTTATATGGAAAATAATGCTGTTAATTGCGCTGAGCTCAATTAACGTGCATGTCTGAACGCCATAAAACTTCTTTTCTGATATTGAAGTGATATCATTCGAAAATATTATATCTTTGGAGGCTAGTGTTTGTATTTAATTGAACTCAGAAAGACTAGAAAAATATTTCAAGATTTAAAATTACATTTTCTTATTCACACAGCAGCGCAGAACAGATGTTTTCGAAGGCTGCAACACTTTCGTATTCAGTATATAATAAGAATTTTTGTTTATCGTTACCCATTGGAAGGGTTGCACTGAGAACACTATATGGCATTTTGTGGCCTCACACTTCTGCAGCCATTTGGAATTTTACGAAAATGGCAAACTTTGCCATTAGTACATACTTGTACCAGAGCTTGCGATGGCACAAAATGCCATCGTATTTATATGTAATTTATAACAAATTTATTTTAAAATAGTAGGCAAAAACGATATCAAAACTAACCCGGATGGTAGCACACATTAAATCCTGGATTAACTTTTTGATAATTTTCTTTAAGTTCTATTTTCTGAATCTGAATCCAACCTTTCAAGGTTGTAATTTTTTTAAACACAAGCACATGTCTGAACATTTCCTCTCTGTCTTTAACTCAAGCCAGCAGTTTCAATTTTAATAAAGATATTTGAAATATTCTAAAATAAAAAAATTGTTGTAGTCAGTAGCTCATATATAATTTCATTTATCACTTCTTATTCGGTGGCTTAAGCTGATATTCATATCGTTTTTGTACGGTTATAATTTTTTGCTTTTATTTGAAGTGTTCGCCCATAAGGAGTTGGATAGTCTGCTTAAATTGGTTGTATTTTATAGTTGTTAATCAAAATATACTGCGATATATCCGATACTGAGAAAAATTCTATCAATCACATATTGTGAAGTAAAAGAAATAAAAATACTGGAGGACATATAGAATTGTTTATAACATTAAAGAATATTTAATGCCAGAATCGTTCGCGTTTTAGAATATGATAATGTTGTTCTCTGCTTTTTTCAGACATACATTTTTAATTGAGTCAATGTTCACTTAATTGACTCAATTAAATTACTGTTCATAACTAATTTAGTGCAATTATCGTAGGAGAGTTAAAATCTGAGATTCTTTAATTATTAAATATTGCGCTGTTTTTTTTGTCTCTATATTTTTTTTAAATAAATTGAGTGGCTTTCGCTATTTCCTATGCTTATTTCACTGGGACTAATACAGATCATCAGAGAACTTTTACCCAACATTTTTAGAATAATTAAAAATATTATTTCAATTTATATATACACTTACAAGTGCGAATAAATAATTATGAATTTTAAATATATATGAAATTCATAACAAGAACTCAGTGATCACTCCTCCTCTTTATGATCTTGAGGACCCAAGTTCAAATCTAAAAACTGCTTTTAATTTTTAAATTTTTAATAAACTTAATATTAAAAAACTTACATTGATTTTGACCCTACATATTTTGTGTGAGCGTTTTTTTGTCTTTTTCTACGTTCTTTGATGGTCTCGGTTAACTTTGGTCAGTGAGTTGTAAGTTGTTTACTAAACATAATTTTAATAGCTCTAAATTTATAATTTTATTCAATATTTAAGCAATTTCATATTACTTGAAATTTTATATAAGAAATTCAGCTCAATAATGCATTAAATTTATAAATTGTGTAAGTCTGAATATCATATAAATGATCTAAAAGTCCTTTGAATTCAGAAAGACTTGAAAAATATTCCAAAGGACATGGGAATATAAACACCAGTTTTAAGGATTCTTTTTCTCCGCCTGTTACTTTCTCCGTTTCTCTTTCTCTTATCTGTAGTGCTTAACCAAAAGATCTATTAGTAATTCAAGTTGTATGTAATAAAAATTATTGAGTCTTTTTCTTGACAACAAATTTAATATACAACATGCGTGTGTAATTTTAATGAGAGTTTCGTTTTGTTTTGTTCATGGCCATTTACTGGCTTATGCAAACTCACAGAATAAGTTCATTTGGAAACTCTAATAGCTGGAATATGTTAATGCAGTCGGCATCGTTTGATAAGTTGGTGGGTGTTGTTAAATTTTGGCTTAGAAAATCAATGAAGTGTTGAATACTGTCGTGCACGGAGATATCAGCCCGTATTCGTTGCGTGTGCCAAGTAAAAGGAGCAACTTAATGGAAGTAATAACAGCAGACTATGTATCTTATAAAGTTGTTGGTATCACTCGCAAACGCCCAAAACATTATGAAGAAATGAGTGACAAGCTGGCTGGCATGACTGAGTGACTAGATGACTAGATGGCTGGCTGACTGGCTGGCTGGCACAGAAACTAAATGATTATGGCTACAAGTGAGTAGATGACAATAAGGAAAACATGACACAAAACCAAAATTTAAACATGTCCCAGCAAGAATATGTGTTTGTGGTTTTATATGGTCAGAGAGGAAATTTTCTTGAATTACAAAACACAAACAATCACTTAGACATCCGCAACTATAATCATGCACTTCATATTCATATGTGTGTGTGTGTAAACTAAACTTGTTTTCTTTCCGGATATGTGTTAAGGAAATCGTCCTTTTATTGGATTCCAATATACACTCTGACACGCGCTGATCCTGTTGCTGGTGTTGTTATTGCCATTGATGCCTGTCGTCAGTGTTCGATTATAAGTAAATGATTATGTGGGCATTACACACGCACACATGTAAAGACAACAGTTACGAAAATTTAATATAAATCCATATCGCCATCTTATGCGGAAACACAACAAGTTGTTGGCCGGATATGATATTAAAGTTGTGCTCATGTCGTCCATCCACTGCCATTTGTAAGGCTATTGATGCTACTGTTGCCGATACAAATATTATCTTTAATTCTCTATATCTGTTTATGGTTGCTTACATTATTAGTGCAAGTTCCGTCAAGAGATTATCATCTTAGAGCTCATTGCACGAGTCGGAGGACTAGTAAATATATTTTAGAATATGAGTGCTGTTGTACGTACTCGTACGTTCATCGTAAACGTGTCAATGTGTTTGTGTATGAATATGTAATTGTGTATGGCCAGAGCAAGCGGCTAGATTCGAGTGTAAATTTATACTACTGTAAGCACAGTGTGACTGATTTGAATATGGATGACAAGAAATGTTTGTCAAATGATGAATACTTTTTATGTCAAATTGATTGCCATAGACAGCTACGAACTCTCAGATTCTTGCAAGTAATTTGAATCAATAATGACTCTGAAATATATTTAAGAAAATCGATTATTCTCGGGGTTGAGTGAAGTTCCGTTCGAAAACGAAATTTAGTCCGTAGATTGTTTCCTTAGAAAATTTCAAATATCTTTACTAAAATTGAAACTGCTGGCTTGAGTTAAAGACAGAGAAAAAATGTTCAGACATGTGCTTGAGTTTGAAAAAATGGCAACCATGAAAGTTTGGATTCAGAAAATAGAACTTAAAGAAAATTATCAAAAAGTTACACCAGGCTTTAATGTGTGCTACCATCCGGGTTAGTTTTGATATCGTTTTTGCCTACTATTTTACAATAAATTTCTTATAAATAAATACTTTTATCACATTTAACTAAAAGCGAAAACATACGATGACATTTTGTGCCATCGCAAGCTCTTGTAAAAGTGTGTACTACTGGCAAAGTTTGCCAGTTTCATTAAATTCCAAATGACTGCAGAAATGTGAGGGCACAAACTGCCATATTGTGTTCTCAGTGTAACCCTTCATATGAGTGGGGATAAACAAAAATTCTTATCATATATTGATGACGTAAGTGTAGCGGCTTTCGAAAACAGTTGTTGTGATCTGCTTTATAAATTAGAAAATGCCATTTTAGATCTCAAAATATTTTTCTAGTCTTTCTGAAATACGAACACTAGCCTACAATAGTTTTTTCGAATGATATCACTTCATTATTAGAAAAGTTGTTTCGTGGTGTTCAGATATTAACGTTAATTGAGCAATTAACATATAAAGTTTCAATTAATTTTTGTTCAATATATAAGAAATTTTTTTAATAATGAATTAAGCTACCAATTTTGATCTGTTAGAAAGTGGGTGTAGTGCACAACACACAACTCATTGAATAAATTTAGTTCGGGCTCGTCTAAAATATAGAACAAGAGCTCAATTAAAAAATGTTGAGCCAATTTGAAGGTAATTTTATTTGATATTATATATATTTATAGAGTATAAAAACGAAAAATAAAATTAAGTAGACAAGTGCAAGTATAAAAATTGGGATTATAAACAATTTTAGTTGTCTTGCAATAAAAGAATGATAATTAAATTAGAAGTAAAATAATTAGGTCAATAAAAGAATATTGACTCAATTAAGAATAATAATATGAAAAACCATGAAGTATAAACGACTAAAGTAAATGGGATAAGAAATAATTTGATAAAAATTTAAATAAAAAATACTTGCTGTTTTGTAATATAACCCATGATATCTTAGTTAACCGTTTGAAAATTTTCCCACTTTGCCCCACTGTGCTCTTTTGTATTACGCTCAAAATGTTTGTAGATTTAATATCACGAAAGCATTCCATAGAATAGAAATTATAACTGGCAGAGTGTATAAGTGCTTAGATTTAATGACATCTATGGTTTTAATGTTATTGATTTATATCTGTCTCCAACGACGTGCGAGTGTGTGTGTGTGTGTGTGTGTCTGCCTTTGTATGGGAAAGAATATATCTGTTCATACATCTTCATTAGAGCGAGCCTGTGGTTGTGTATGTGTTTTAAAAAGGAAATGATACAAGATTAATGTGCTTTCTTGTGGTATTGTTTACAACTAAAACTCCCAACAACAACAACAAGAACAACAAAAACGCACAAAATCTTTAATTAAGTGGCAAATGTTTATGTTTCCTTTGCTTCTATTGGGATAATAAATTACTTTCGATTAAATTTAACAGTTTTGCAAAAGCAAAAAGAAAAATTAATAAATCGATTATTATTTAATAAGTATTCAATTTAATGATTTGGCAAAGCAGGGCGATTTATTTCTAGTGTTAAGGAAGCGTTGAAATCGATAGCTTATTTAAGTAAACAATATTTTAATTATTATAGTATATATTAAAAATTAATTAGAAGCAGTTTAATGAAACACTGCAGCAGTTGCTGAAAGTTGTGTGTCTATTAAAATATATTTTTATTAAAATAAATACAGGAGTAACGTAAATTCTTGCTGCGAAGCTCTTGACAGTTTTTGCTGTTTCGAGCGTTCTCTGTCAGTCAGCCCGGTGCACAACTACAAGAAGTTTCGCAAGAAGTTTGTTTATTAAAGTTGCTAATTAACCGTCATATTTTCTGCCAGTGACATTAACTAAACAACTTTTAATAACGTGCAGTCATAGATTTTCCTTTTTTTTTTATTTCGAGTTCCCCCCCTTTCGTTTGCTTGACTTTACAAAACGTTTGAGTAATTTTGAAAATTCATTAGACATTGTGGAAATGCTGCCTTAATTATGATTGTTTTTCAAGTGCAAGCAGGCACTTCATTTGATGCAAAATGACTGAATGAACATGTTCATTTTGTTGTTGTTGTTGCTTGCTTTGCTCTTTACTAATGACGCAACTGTATGATTCAAATTGGAGTAGAAGTCGTGGCAGCTTATGACTTCAAATAGGGAGCAGGGTAGCAAGAACAACTACTTCGGGGGAAATGACAATTAATTGCCACACCGTAACAGCACAGAGGAGAATTGAAGAAACTGTGAAAATGAAACTTCAGCCATACTCGTGTGCTTACAGCCACCGACTTCTTGTTGCATAAATGCAGGGAAATACACTTGAAGTACTCCTGTGATTGTTTCAACAAGTTGGTGTGAATTAGTGCTGGCGAATTGTACGATTTTTATTATTCGATGGTACTGAATTTCATGTACTCGATATCACACTAAATCTTTAACAGTTTCTTTTTTCGAATTTTCAAGCCACGCTTAGCTGCTTTTGAGTGAATGACTCGAATATGTGTGACGAGGACTTAATAACTTTCAAGATTGACAGGATATGACTCGAAATTCGATTTATTTAGAAAGACTTGATAACAGAGTGGCTAATTTAGCGCTTCTGCTGCTGCATACAGCGCTTTTTGACTGTCAAGAAATTGTACTTTTTATTTTCATTTCCTTATTAGGTTAAGTTAGGTTGCTAGGGCCATTGTCGAAACAATGCACTTGGATCCGTTCATTCAGTCCCCCCTAAAGCAGGGACTACTCATGAGTTGCCCTCTGCCACCGTAAGCCATCCTGTGGGCGCTAGAAAGGCCGATATTCTAACAAGCTCCACACTCGCCAGGCTATCTAGATCTGGCAGAAAGTTGTAGCGCAGTGCCACTGCTCTTACACTTTTCAGGGCAGGACACTGACAGTGAAGATGAAGTACTGTTTCCTCCTCCTCTACAACATTACAGCTTCTGCAGAAGTCGTTGTATTCCACACCCAACCTTCTTGCATGGGTCCCAAAGTTACAATGTCCAGCTAAGACATTCACAAGTTGACGCAATCGTACCTTGGTGAAGTTAAGAAGGTCACGTGTTCTGCGTAGGTCGTAGCGGGGCCATGTGGTCCTTGCCACGCGACAGTTGATCACGTTTTCCCATCTTGATCGAGCGAGTTTGTATGATTTACACTGAACCAAAGATAGGAGAATGCCTGTGAAGCGACAGATCAGAGAGTTGTCCAGCTCCGTCTCTTCCCTGGCAATTACGTCAGCAATGAGGTTGCCAGGACAGTCGGAATGTCCCGGTACCCAGCTCTTTATTAAAGTGCGCTAAATTTGGGCTTCTCTCTTCATACATTTAACTTCGATTTAGGAGAATTAAAAATTTTCCGAAAATTTCGAAGTTATTGGTTTTAACATGTTTTAAAAGAAATTAAGCTCTCATCAGATCTTCACGTTTTGAGGTGGTCCTACGGAGCTTCCCTGACTAATACTGAGAGCCGGTCATTATGTCTGTATGCATTTGCGTGTGTGTGTGTGTGTAAGTTTGTGATCCGCTTATGAACTTTTTAAATGGCTGAACCGTATGAAACCAAACTGGTAGCGTTTTGAAGAACATTCCTGAACTTGAATAGAATTTTAATCTGAAGCCAGTTTGAATGGTGAAAGAAAGCAAAAAAAAATTCGAAGCAATTATTTTCATAATATTTCAACTGCTTTCATAATCGATTTTACAAAAGTTTCATTTTCTAGCATTTAAAAATCACTTTGATCACTGTAAACCGGGTAAAATTTTCTTAATCCCTTCGTGAGATATCAGGAACGAAATATAAAAAAAAATGTGATTCATTTTGAAAAACTCGAAAATTATATATTTAATCAGTTAATGTTTCCAATTATTTTATAGTAGTTGAAAGCTTCATCCATCACCGATTATCACGTGGGAATCGGTTGATTTGAAACTTAAAAGTGTTTTACCTCGAAGAATAAAATAGACCAAAAATCAGGTTACGATAACTTTGCGATTAAAATTAGCGGAAAGTTGCAGGCATGGCCTTTAGGGTCAAACGTTTTCTATATCATTTTCAAATATTTTTTCTTTACTTTCATCAGAGTGTAGTGGAAAATATGGCTTTAAAAATATGAAATCACTATTTCATTGCCTTGACTCTGCAAATATTCGTAGCCAACACACGCTACTCAATACTTTGCCAGCTCTAAACTGCCTGCGTATTTGTTTGTATGTTCATGTGTATGCTGGCTTAAGTATCCAGATTGAAATTCTATTCAGTGCGATGATGTGGTGAAACACTAAAGAAAACTTCTTTCACGGTGCGTTTGCATACAATTAAGAAACAACTGCGATGGTGTGTGTTAAGAGTAGGCAGGTGCAGTTTTTATTAAAAAGAAAAATGGAACCTAAACAAGTTGGAAAATAGTAGAAAATGAAGTGCTGCTGAATTTCCATTAAACACTCACACAATCACTAATAAAACGGAGTGCGCGGATGTATAGAAACAGAGTAATTTCGTGTTGCAGAAGTTAAATATATTTCACGAATATCCTGTCATATATAATTTAATTTATCTGATTGATTAATCAATTCGAGTTTTTTTAATTAATTACGACACTTTCATCGTGAAGAATGTGCAGGAGATGGTTATGAAAATAAAACCGACTTCAATTGTTTTGAATATAAGAGTATCAGCTTTAAGAAATGACTCCCTGTGGCTTCGTCTATTCTGCAACATGGATGGTTTTTAACTTGTAATTTTTTCAATAATTCTGTGATTTCGATATTTGGAGTAGGCCAGCAACAGTTAACTTAATAGTGGCTTAAAGCCGTTTAGAGAAATTCGATGTGAAATATTTAGCGGAGTGGGAAAATGAATTCTTGATCTGCAGTTTCATAGTCTACGCGTTGGTTTTATCCTGAAATCACGGTACTTTTCAGAATTATTTTTCTTACTTCTATTGGGATCAACGTTACATTGCTGTTACTGCTTTAAGCCACTGTTAGGACCTCATCCGGTCCAGGATAATTAATATTCCTTTCAAAAATTACTTGAAAATATTTCATTGTGTTGCACATTCTAAAGAAAGTGTGTATGTGTTGGGTGCCACACAATCACCATTTTTGTCAAATATAATAAATTTACTTGATGTTTTAGTTCCTTATGATTTTTGCTGTTGACTTGCTGTCCTGCAGATGACACGCCAAATCATTTAAAGGAAATGGCGAGTCTGCCACAAAACTTATTTATCGATAACTAAATTTATGAGTGAACTTCCAGATATTAATCGAGATGCATATTTGGAAAATATATTGCAAACGAAAAGAATTGTGAAACGCAATCTCACGCTGAATGGTTTCTGTCGTATTTTTGTTTCAGTTGGCCATCGCCCAAGTGTCCTTAATATCTTTTATTCACTCTAAAAACGTTTAAGAGTTGACACAAGATGTTAAAAAGTCGTGAAAGTCATTTGCGGATGGACGGACTCATGGTTGCATAACAATTTTGTTGTATAACGACACATTTTCCTCCCCTGTTGCGTCGCAACACCCAAATGGTTTGTTAAGGATCTAATTTGCATTCCCTTCTGCATTCCTGTTTAGTTATTGTACCTTCATTTTCAATTGAAATTTTTGACAGGACTTATTTTGTCACTAAAGAAACGAGGAGTGCTTTTTTTATTGCCTTCAAATTATTTCAACTGATGCTGCAGTCTTTTGCTGCTTCACTTTGTGGTTGCTTACTCAAGGTGATGATTGCTTATAATTATGTTGCAACATCATTATAGCAACACTTCCAATAGAAGCAAAGGAAGTTTTTAGTGAAAAGTAACAAGAAATTACAAAGTAAATGAGACAACAAAAACTTGAAGGTAAAACAGCAGAAAAGGCAACAAGAAAATCAGCCAATTGTAGGAAACGACATAAACAACAACTTTAATTTGTGTTGCACACACAAGAAAGGTAAAGAGTGATATTTTTTACATTAAAACAATTAAATTTTGTAATTAGAATAGTGTGTGAGTGGGTGCACGTTTGTCGGAGCAAAATGAATAATTGAAACTTAAAACGAGGTGCAAATTATTATGTTTTTGTTTTATATACATATACGCGAGCGCAGAAACACACACTATTGCAAATATATTTTTCTGTTGCGTATGTAGTCTAGGAAATAAAACAAATTAATATTAAAAGTTGTAGAGCACACAAAACGAAAAAGAAAAATATTCTGTTTCACTGCTCATTAATTTGTTGTGTTGCCTTCCGTTGGAAGCATTTATATGTGTATGTGTGTGTGTGTGTGTGTGTGTTGTAAACGCTCAAAAAGAACCCAACAACAGCAGCCAACACAATAGAAACAAAAACTTTTCTTAATGTTGATATAAATTAATTGCTTTAAATTGCCAATTATAACACAAGCACCTTCTAAATGCAGTGCCATAAACACTAACGCAAAACAAATACATAAATGCAGACTGGCAGTTTTATAACCCTCCAGCTTTCGCAGTATTGTTACACTTGGAGAAATAACATGATATCAGCATGTTTATAGTTACACAACAGGAAATTTTATAGTTGTCGTAAGAATTTTGCTAATTATTGCCGTGCAAAATTGAATAAAGAAAATTATAGATGAGTGCTGTTGGTGACAATGTAGCGGTTTTCGAAAGCAGCTGTTGTGCTCTGCTGTGTAAATTGTGGAGTTAAAACTGATGTTAATTTTCTCTTATGCTTCGTAGCATTTATAATGTCTAGCAAAACTGAATTTGTTATTAAAAATTTATCATGTTTAAAATGCGATTTAAGAATGCGATTGGAAAAGAGTGAACGTTTTATGTGACTTTAACAATTTGTATATTTTTTAAATACTTGTGCACACCTACACAAAAATACCTAACAAAATCAAATTTTTTTAGTAAAATTAATCGACAACAAAATATATGAAACTGTACCACAAGTATGCATGGGACATATAAGACCCTTTTGGGACAGTGTTTGTCGTTTTACTAACAGTTTTTTTTTCTATTGTCAAAACTGAAATTAATGTAGAAAATTTTTTATGTTGATTTTGCGTGTACATGGTTGCTTAGAAAAGTAAGAACGAATAAAATGTATACAAAAAAATAATTCCTCTTGTTAAAAATTTTTCTTATAAATAGTTGTGCCGATCCTCACAAAAATGCCTAAGAAATTAAGGGGGAACAAAACGCTTAAAACTGTACCACAACTATGCTTTGGATATATAAGACCCTTTCGGTACTTCAGTACTGCCAAGTTTTTTTTTTGTGTGAAGGAAATGAAAATTGTGGCAGCACTGGACAATTAGTTTTACAGGAAGTGTAGGATTACTACAACCTGCTGGAGGAACGTTTCTCAAAACTCAATAGATGTACGGCTTTTAATGAGCCAACAATGATAAGGGTTAAGGTGACCAGGGGCATTACGGAAAACAGAGCAGCAGCTGATACTCGCAAAACAAGAATATGATGCAAACGCTTTGCGCACAAGCATCCAGGAACTACACTGAAATATGGCACGACTAGTGTCCTGAATCTCTAGTGAATGAATTCCGAATACCTGGAAACCTGGCTAGAGGAGATGATTGTGTCCCACGCAGTGACATTGTGACTATATTTCTCCGAGACCATGATTGCGGAATACCTCAAACAATTTACCTACATGGTCTAATGAAAAGGACGACACCGTTTCCATTTTATTATTGTCAAAATTTATTTTACTGATTCTTGCAAAATATTCTTTTTTGAGGTATTCAGTCGAGGGGAACTAACTTCCCCAAGTGTAACCAATCCTCCATCAGTGAAGAATATTTACAAAAATTTTTATATTATAAATTCTTTAATTTTAATTATACGCTGTTTCTTCTTTCCCAAAATCTTACTAAAAAAATTCAAAGTGATCAATTGAGGGGTCTTAGCTAGTTCCCATGTGCATTTCACTGGGGCTAATGCAGATCATCAGGGAACCTTTACCCAACATTTTTTTTAATAAGAGAGAAGCTAAAAACACACATCAAAGCTATTGTATAAAAGCCACTGACCACTTTTCCTTTTTTATTTTCTAACGTTTTATTCTACAACAGGTTGATTATTTTTATTATAGTTTTATTTATCTTCTTTATTTATTTCTAAAAAGAACTTGTTTTTAGTGGTACTAAATCTCCAACTCCTTGACCTTTCTCCAACCGCTTGTACTGAAATGTGCTTCGTTGCTCATATTTATATTATGAAAGAGGTTATTCGGCTTATAAAGTTCCACGATATGGGAACGTTGTTGAATTCTGTACATTTCGGTTTGGAATTCCCCAAAAACGAAAAGGGTGCTGTTAGCAACTCTTGCAAAAACATTAATAAGAGCTATTTATCAATGCATATATCGTTAACTGAAAAGCAAAATGGCCTAGCTAACCCATCGATCATTTTGGGGAAGATAAAAACAATATATTAAAAATTCTAAGCTGTTAAAAGCGACTAAAATTGAGGACGCTGTTGGCTGAAGCAGTGAATATAAGTCCACGATGCCTTAAATACCGGACTCAACTCCGCACTTGGTCATGAATTTTTCTGATCTGTCGAATGATGGTACCGAATTTTTCTGATCTGCGTTAGTGCAGGATTGTCTCAGTCATTATCTAAACGACGAAGACGTATCACTTGTCACACAATATCGACATCGATCAGCACTACGATGTACTAAAGAACGCATTAAAATGCAGCCTCCTTCGTCTTTTTCGTTTATAAAAATTCACCGGCGAAGTAAAAATAGCTGCAATAAATTCTCTCGTCTGATCTGCCTTCATTCGTGCTCGTAACACTATCACCAGGTTTCTAGTTCTGGCACTACACACTGCAGGGAGTGGAATCGTCTTCTGAATTTAAAAAATTAATAAATAAATAAAAATAATATTTTTATAAAAGTAACTGCTGCGGTAATTTTTAGGCTTCTTGTAGTAAAGTGGACGCTAATCAGGTGACATGGCGATCTCTTAATCAGTACTGAAGTGGTTGTGTTATAATTATAAAAAGTTATTCAAGGTATTTCATTCTTAATGAAAAAAAAACTATTGAATTTAGAACAAATTTTTTAAATAATAAATAAATTTTAAAATCTCATATTTGAACTGAAGCCCGAGTTATAGTGGGCAAATTAGTAGCGATACAATTTTATGTGTTCTTGTGTCGAACACTCCTTTTGTATTATGCATCCAGGCGTCTACTTAATAATACTATTAATAACGTTAGTCATACGTCACATTGTAGTTGCACATTGTTCTTATCTGGTCACAATGTGCAAGTATTTTTGCACCCTTTCGAAGTACATCAAAATAAAACATAAAACTTTAATTTAATTGAAAAAAATAAGGAACTAATGGCGTTTTCTTTTCTGGAAAAAGTGTAACATTTTTTCACTTCTTCTCTAGAAATGAAGAGTTTAGAGTAGTTCTTAATTAGAAATAGTTTCTCGTAAAACATTTTGGATTAATTTCTAATAAATTCGCTATTTTCAAATTATATAATGCTGCCATTTTCTATTAAAAAAAGTGTAAGAAATGTTGCATTATTTTTTACAAAAGAAAACAGCATAAAACATAGAAATAGATTTTAAAATAACCTAAAATAATAAGGAGCCAAACTAAAAGTGTTCTTGTGAAAAAAAGGGTGAACGCCTTTGCCCTGTTTTTCGTATAGCGAACCCCCCCGACCGCAATATCGGTTCATTATTGTTTTATAATTATTTTCATATATATTTTAAATTTTTTTACTCGATTTTCTTTAAAAGCGTGCTCTTTTCATCTATATTTCTTTGTAACTAATTAACGTACAGCAACTGTACTGGATATCAGTTGTGTAGGATAACTTCCTTTTCTTTTATGTGGAAAATTCGGTAGCTCGTTTAATAACTTGTAAAACACTCTTCCCAACGTTGTCTAGTTGATGTCGATGTATATAAAAAAAAAATATATATAAGATTCTTACCAGTGTGCTGTGCTGCTCACAAGAACTAATAAAGTTTTCGAGAAAAACATGGTGGGGTTGGCATGATTGTTTTAATAAGTTGTACCTTCAAAATGAAATTTAATTTTTTTTGTATTTCATTAACTCATTTAAACAAGTTGTAAGTACTACAGTTTTCTTTGTGTTTTTGTAAAGAGTCGTAATTGCATTTATTAAACATTTCAAAGAAGTTAACAACACATTCAGCTTGTTTGTACAAAATGATAGGAATTGGCAGTGATTTCTTGTTTTAATGACGGGTAGTTCTGTTTGGAAAAGCATATTCCATGACTTTTGAAATGAAAACGTTGAACATCAGTTTTCCCAGCAGCTCAGTTAAGTTGTTGTTTTTTTTTTGTTTGTTTTTTAATGGAAATTAAATTCCATCATTAAATTTAATACTCTGCAAAGTACAAAATAATTGTTAAGTTTTAAAAATTCTTTATAAATAAGCTGCGAAATATTTAAAATTTTTGCCCTCTTTAAATAAAAAATGATTTAATAAAAAGATATTATTTTGCCAAATCAATTTCATGAAACTAGAGCCCAATAAAAATGCCAACTTTTTCCATTAAAGCCTTTAAACCAGCCTACTTGAAGTGTTGAGAAAAAAAGAGTAGGGAAGGGAAAAAAGCATAAAAACTCGTAACTCCAACATTTTGTATATTAAAAATTTCACTGTGTTTGAGAGAGAAAGAAAGAGAAAAAACTGATTTAAATACGAAAAATAGACGTGTGTACTGAATTGAAGAAAAAAAGTTTTTCAATTTAACACTAAAATACTTTGAAATGCTTTAACTGCCACAAATCCACATTTGTTTTATTGCATTTCACTACGATTCCTTTTTTTTTTTTTTTGTTGGCTTAATTTCTTGTTGCTGTTTGCATGTGAGCGAGTGTGAGTGTATGTGTGTGTGTATGTGTGTGATTTTGTTTCTATTCCTACATGTTGATTCCAAACACTTATTTACTTTATATGCCTGAATTTCGTAATGCAATTGTGTGTATGTGTGTATGTGTGTATGTGTTGCTGTGTGTGTGTGTGTGTGCAGTATTTAAAAGTATTTACGTACATATACGAGCTCTGCATATGGTCATGTTTGTTAATGTGAGTGTGTTTATAAATTTAGTTTTAAACGGATAAGAGTGATTTGAAATAAAATTTACAGCACTTGCCTACATTTGGAAAGTCTACTTACACTTCCAGGGAAATACAGGCGTTTACAATATTGGCTGGAGCCAAGAGTCATATCCAACGCTGCTATAAGAATCAGCGATTTTAGGAATATCCTTGTGTTAGAAGAGGAATATCCAAGAATTGAAGCTGACGTTTAACAACACAACATGTTGATTGATTTTGTCTCATTAACCCTGTCAGGATCACCAGAATAAAATAATTTCTTATGTGAGGAAATTATTTAATTCTGGTGATCTTGAGAAGTATAATGATAAAACTAAGCAACATATTGTGTTGTTAGCTGCTCGCCTTAAGTGCACCAAATTTTAACTAAATCTGTGCTTTCGTAGCGGGAAAGATAACAAGTCTAAAATAGTTGGTGACAAGCACACAAACATACAGGTGGAACTAATAAAAGCTGATAGTTTTCACCTGAAAAGGTTATGAAAATTGATATCTGCGAGGACACATCAATATGTGATAAATTTAGCAGGCACAAAATCCAGTTAGCACAGCCAACAACCTCATAGTATCAACTATAACCCAATTTGTGTTACTAGTCCCTTTTCGGAGAAATGCCAGAAGTTATCTCTCGCCATGATGGCAATAAAAATTTATAATTTTCAATTGAAATCACCATAAAACTTGATATTTAGCGAAGACACATCATTATGTGATCTTCCTAGCAGAAACACAATCCAGTTAGCAATACCCATAACCTCTTAGTAGTGACTCAAACTCAATTTATATATGAAATGCTTTGGGCAAAATCCCAGAAGTTACCTCTCACCTCCCCACATACAAATGACGCTAATAAAAAATAATAATCTTCAACTAAAAACCCTATAAAAATTGATATTTAGCGAAGACACGTAAATATGTGATAAGTCTAGAAGGAACATAATCCAGTTGGTACAGCCAACAACCTCGTAGTTTCAACTCAAACCCAATTTGTATTGCACATCCCTTAGGGCGAAATCCGAGAAGTTACCACTCCCCAAATACAGAAATAAATATTGATAATTTCCAGTTGAAATCGCCATAGAAAGTGATATCGAGCGAGGACAAATCAATATGTGACAAGGTTAGCAGCAAAACAATGCAGTATACAAACCCAATAACCTCTTAGTAGTGACTCAAACTCAATTTATATTACAAATCGTCAGAGTTACCTCTCACCCCTCCCCATACAGATGATGGAAATAAAATTGATAATTTTTACTATATTAAATTTTTACTATAAAAATAAAATCTTAGAAAGACATGATGATAAATATTCCTAGGTACAAAGGACGTCAACATCAGTTTAATTCAACTTACACAGCAAAGAAGAACAGCTGTTTTCGAAGGTCGCTACACTTTCATCTTCAGTGCTCATGTGTATATTGTGTTTATCACCACTGTTTAGGTGGCTTAGTTGAATGTGATAACAGTTTTCTATTTACACAAATTTTATTGTGAAAAACAATTCGAGAATTGTGTCAACCTGATGTTAACACTTGTATGTTATAATACCTGAGTTACCATTTGATTATTTTCTTCATGTCCCATTTTTCTGAATTTTTTTTTTTTTTGATAATTTTTAATTGAAATTGTGATAAGTTTGGCAGGAACCGAACTCAGTATTACCGCAGCCAATAACCTCTTAGTAACGACTGAAACCGAATCAAGACTGCAAATACATTGTGTGAAGGAAAAGAAATTGCCCCGCGCTTTACAGAAAAAACCAATCGAATAACCATCCTCTTTTTTAATTCACGACCTCAGCACTGATCAAACTTCTCAAATTTTTATATTAACACCGGTAATTGATAAGTTCGGATATATTAAACTAAATTAATTATTCATATCGGATTTAAATTTGACAAATTAATTGGTTTAATTAAGGAAAACCATATTGACGCTGCAGTAGTTAACGTATTTTCTATCCCCAAGTCAACCAAGTATGGTTGAGCTAAATCATATTTATATTTGACAGACATATAACTGATCGCTCAATAATACTGGCAATCATTGAAAATATAATGTCATGAGAACCACTTCACAGCGCCTTGATATGTCGGTATTGCAATCATTTCGATACGGAAGTAAAATAAATAAAAAACTCTCCCTTCTTCTTAGCCTCCATGATGCAGCTTTTACCCTCGGGCTTAAAAAGTATCACATGAGCCGCATTATTTAAAGACAAAAATTCTTCAAAACTTCATATGAATTTCCGTGTACGATTGCATTTAGAACATAAGCAAAATGATGCACTTTTTAGAACCAAAAGAGTCAGTTAAATAGTTGTCGTGTCCACGGTAACACTGAAGACAGCACTCTCTGCAAAGAGACGCAAGTGAATTTTCTTTAAAATTTATTATCTCTTCTGTATAAGAAAAATAAATATATTTTTCTTAAGCGCCCATCAAATTAAATATCGTTTAAGCGATATGCCGAACTCAATCTTGCTCCCACCCAATATTAAATAGTGTTAACAAAAAACAACAACTAAGTGATATAATATACGGGGCTTGTTTTTGTTGCTCTTGCCGCTTGTAAATTACAAAAGTAATGTTTTGTAAAAGCTTGTATTTTAGTGGTAATTTTATTTTTTCTTCTTATTCCTGTTTTCTTTCAATTCGTATTTCATATTGTTGCTGCATGCATTTATAGATGAAATATTTATATACGATATGCATGTGTGAGTGTGTGAGTGTGTGTGTGTGTGAGTAAGTGTTGGTATATGTGTGAATATTTGTTTTTTATTTGAATATTTTGTTGAATGAGTGCATTTCCGTTTCCAAATCATTTAGAACAAAACTTGTGCTTAAAAATTTTAAATGGCCCTTTTTTCCTCTTTTGCCATTTTTAACAATTTATTTTGTTGCTGCTGAATCTATTTTTTACTTCATTTCTCTGTAGTTGTGTTTTCCCATTTTATATATGGTAAATTGCTTTAGAAGTGCTTTATTTTAGAGAACATTCGGGCTCTGTTTTACTGCCAGCCTTCATGCCCTTCAACATAATTGTGAACAATTCAAAATAAGCCAATAGAGCACCGTGTTTAGAATTTGGGAAAATGTTCAATTTTATATATATTTTTAAATTATTTATTAATTAGTGGAGGCTTAAAAATTTTTGGTAGAGACAAGGATCCGAAGGAGGGGCAGTTGCTTTGGATGCTATTCAAAACTGGGAAATGAAAAATATTTGCCACGGAAGCCACTGTCTTTAATAAGACTCATGTGTGTTGGTGTATTATTATTATTTTTTATTTTTACTCTGTAGTGGTCCATAAGCTAATTTAGTTTCACAGTACTCTCACACAATAAAACAACAAGGATATTAGCCCTCACACACACACACACACAAATACTTACACATTCACCAGCAAAGTGTTTTAGTGTTTATTTGAGGTTTTTGGTTTTAAAAGCCATTTCAACTGCTCAATTTTAATTTATTTATATATTCCAAAAAACAAAGAAAAACTTTACCTTTAAAACTTTTATTGAGCTTTGCCTTTAAACGTATTAAAAGCTTTAAGATTATTAAAACAATTTTTTAGTCGGTATAAATAATATTTCGTTTGTTAGTTGTTGGAGTGAAAGATATGAAAAAAAAAACAACAGCAAATAAATCTGGAAATATTGATGCATTTAACTGTTAACTGTGATTGTCATTTGGCTGTATTGTGTCTCTCAACAACAACTTTGCGTTTTACACTAATCGAATTTACTTTATATCGTACAAAATTGACACTTGAGTGACACTTAATGAACATCGAGTGGCCGTAGTGGAAGCGTAAAAAAAAGGTTTGATGAAAGTTCGGATTTTTGTTTAAAATAATATTGTTTTTATTTCTTTGGGGTTAAACAATTCTAAATATTTCGAGATGAGCGCTTCATGCGTGCGTGAGTTTAGATTAATATTTACACTTAAATGATTTGTTATTTAGTCAAACAATTTTGTGACGCACGCTACAAAAATGAAAGTGTTTTGATAAATGAACTGAAATTTTGTTAAATGCAGTGAATTATGCTTTATAAAGCACATGAAATGTAGTTTTTTCACAAAAATTATCATATCGTTAGCTAAAACGTCATACGACCTGTCAAACAAATTATTCAGAATGCCAGATTTTATAAATTGCCTGGATTCTTATCTAAATAATGAGTCGCAAAGAGAATGAACTTTGCGCTAAAAAATACTGATTTTAATACAGTCATTGTAACAGAAAAGTTCACATTTAAAGTTTTTAGTCAAACAATTTTGTGACGCACGCTACAAAAATAAAAGTGTTTTGATAAATGAACTGCAATATTGTTAAATGCAGCGAATTATGCTTTATAAAGTACGTGAAATGTAGTTTTTTCACAAAAATTATCATATCGTTAGCTAAAACGTCATACGACCTGTCAAACAAATTATTCAGAATGCCAGATTTTATAAATTGCTTGGATTTTTATCTAAATAATGAGTCGCAAAGAGAATGAACTTTGCGCTAAAAAATACTGATTTTAATACAGTCATTGTAACAGAAAAGTTCACATTTAAAGTTTTTAGTCAAACAATTTTGTGACGCACGCTACAAAAATAAAAGTGTTTTGATAAATGAACTGCAATTTTGTTAAATGCAGCGAATTATGCTTTATAAAGTACGTGAAATGTAGTTTTTTCACAAAAATTATCATATCGTTAGCTAAAACGTCATACGACCTGTCAAACAAATTATTCAGAATGCCAGATTTTATAAATTGCTTGGATTTTTATCTAAATAATGAGTCGCAAAGAGAATGAACTTTGCGCTAAAAAATACTGATTTTAATACAGTCATTGTAACAGAAAAGTTCGCATTAAAAGTTTTAATGTTTTCATAAGTTATTGTGTCCTCCAAGTGCCGTAAAATTATCAAAATATTTCTTTATTCAGCTCGACTAATTTGTATAATAATATAATAAATAGTAGCATTCTATATTGGATGCTAAACGCATAGTTCTTGCTCATAAAAAGGGCCTAAAAGATGATTTGATTAATGAAATTAGCAAAATTGTCACGTGCGTCACAGAAAATTCATGACATTTGTTAGAAACCCACTGAATGGTTTCGCTGCAAATAAGTTACTTTAAGTTCTTTTATGTCGTTTATTAAAACGCAGAATCTTTTACCCAACATTTTGATAATTATTAAATAAATTAATGGAATAGTTAACCTGGTCTTTGAGTTGTTGTTGCTGAATAGAAAAAATTTAGTAGGCAGAAGAAATTTAATTTTTAAAATTATTCTCGAAAAAATTTACCAAGTTAATGCTGAAGTTCTGATTTTAATCGCAATTAAGTACTGCGAAATATAATCACTCCCGTCGTGGTTAGCGAATTCGCCTTCGAAATTCGACAATTTGTAATAGATTAAAGATAAAAAGTGAAACGTTTAATCTATTGAAATACGACGAATTTAACTGCGAAAAACGTGAAATGCGATTAGGGTGAATATATTCGTTGAATATTAAGATCTGCTTTTATATGCGCAAATCCAGTTGAGCAAATTTGAGGTTAGGAAGTAAATTTTATATAAAATGATGAAAAGTAAAGAATTTAGGGTTCGTTTTTTGTTATTCTTTTAGTAAAAGGTTGGAAAATTTTCTAAATGCAACGTTTTACTGATGAATAAAATATTTTAATAGTGATAATTTATTATCATTTAAATTTACTATTTGATAAACTCAGCTAAAATAAAGAATTTTTCTACAAATTTATATTAAGTGATGAGAGACATTTTTGTTTGAGCGCCTCGTTCTTTTGGTTTAAAGCCGCTCTCTAAGGTCATTTGCAAGGCCAGAGTTACGCGAACAAACCACCAACAATTAAGAGATGAAACTTGAAGAGCTAAGGGAGGGTTTGTGGCAAAATGTGGCTAAAAATTTTGGTGTAATAAACGCATGTCTGCCGACGTATTAAAGGCAGGAAATCGCTTAACTAAATATTTACTTATTAATTCCCATGTCTCTACTTTCCGTTGTTATTAATAAAACTGAATTTGTGTAAAACGAAATGTGTTATTACGGCTTTTTACTTCCTAACCTCAAATTTGAGCACTTTTTAAGTTGCCTTTTCCTCAGTTGATCCTTAATAAATTGCTGGACTAAAAACATTCTCAAGGACATTCAAATGCAACAGTGAAGGCGGCTTATTTTTTACAATTTTTATAAAATTTCAATAGCATCAATAGCATTATAATGATCAATATCAATATAATTATTATGTTGCTTAAACTTTTATATTGAATTTCATGTCCTACTCTTTAGAATGTTTTAATATGCCAACTCCCTGCCGGTTGGCTTGAGTAATGAATGCAACGTTTTAAAAGCCATTAAGAAAAAAGTCCTTTTCAAGTTTCATGCAACCTCAAAACCACAACTGGTTGGTGTATGGTGTCTCATAAAAGTCACACTCTCCCCAACTCCCATCAATAATTTACTGTCTTGATTTTATTTGTTTTATTAATTTCTTATATCCATCCTTTTGATTGGCTTTTTATTAAAGTCCTTCACTTAATTTCTTCTATTTGTTTCGCCTCTTTGTTGGCCCCTTTTGCAGTTGCTTGAGAAAAAGTATAATCATTATTTAAACCGCACTTTGTGTAATTTAAAGTTTTTGGACTTTTACCACAAAATTGTTTGTAAACTTCAAAGTTTCCTAACAAACCACATGGACAAAATTCTATATGTTCGTTCAAACTGAATGTCTTGATATACGATGAAATTTTCTTGCTGCTGCTTGCAAAAAAAAAAAATGTATGGCAGAGTGTGTGCTGTAAATATTAAAGAGTTAGCCAGAGTTTTGGCCTGTGGAAGTAGTATAGAAGCTAACAAACAACAACAACAACAACAACGACAATGTATAGATAACAAATTGTAATCAATTCGTGCGTGGTGCACAATTTTTCAAAAGAATTTATAAAATTTCTTTGAATTAGCTGCGACTTGCATGCAACCGCTCCACACCCACTCTGCCCTCATGTACAAAATTTACTTGGGAGCATCATTTCAAGGCTTCCAAAAATAAATAAAACAAAAAATAAAATAAAATAGAATGGAAATATTTAAGTTCGTCTTTTAGACATGAACATTAAATGCATTTTTGCCACACGTTGCAATTAGTTTGTCCGTTTGTTTGTGCCAAGTTGCAGTCTTTTCTAGTCTTTAATAAACTTTAGAATTTTAATTACTGCAAAATATAAAATTCTCACAAAATAGAGAACGAGCAAGAATTTTAATAAATATTAGGAAAGGGTTTTCGTTTTGAGTTAATTGCCAAAAGAAAACGTTTTTAATTTTCTTCAATTAGTGCTCCAAACATACGCAACGCAAGTTTGTGTTCTTTTCATTTTCTTTACTTGTCACTAGTTTATTTCCTTTTAAATTTCATTAAAACAATGCAAAGAAATTTATTTAATTAAATTAGCTCTTGGGTTTTTTTTTCTTTGTCCTTTTGGGTCCTCAAATTAAAGCTACTCGTGCCTGGAATTTTATGAACGACTTATTTCTTTCTCGTTGTGTAGCCGGACATTTTTTGTTGGTATAAATTTTTGTGTTTCTTAGTTCAACACTAAAAAAATGGCTGCTTGACACTTTGCATAGTGTTTAATTAAAAAAAAGGCAGGTGAGTCCATATCTGTGAATTTCTTTTAGGGATCGACTGTAGCATTTGCTGAAGCATGTTGCCTAATTATATCCTACACTTTTTATACTCCACAAAAAAGTGAATACCCCGTGTCTTTCCGTATGTAGTTTCTTCGATAGTAATGTGGGACCCCATAAAGGATATATATACTGGATTCTTATGAATAGGGATGACGATTTAGGGAAGGCCTTCTGTCTGTCCGTCTGTCTGTAGGTGAAAACGGTTTTCCCAAACCCCCAGAGGAGCTAGAGACTTTGTTCTTGGACTGATGGATTGGAAATGAACTTGAAACAGTGTGATATTGAAATTAAAAAAATACGGTTCCAGAGCTGGGAAGCTTGCATCTATTTCTAGACGCAAAATTAATACCAAAACCAGTTATTTTATAGTTGGTTTGTGAATTGAACCTATTTCGTGCTTTGGGAAGCTTTATTTGTCTATTAAAAACTAAAAAAAGATAAATATGTTTCTCCAGGGATGGGAAATTACAAGTTTTTTGGCACATTCAGTATTTTGTAGTACATGTAGTAACTAAAATGCTTAAGAATTTTAAGTTTTTCTTAAATAAAACCGCTTTATACATCATGAAGGTTTGCGTTGGTAAAAAAAATTTTTAAAAATTAAAATTTCGTTCCCAGAGGTGGGAAATTGATTTTATTTTCATTCATAAAAGTAACCCAAAATGCTTTTGATTTTTTTTTATAAAAGCGCTTTATGCATCAGGAAGATTTGCATTGAATATAATTTAAATTTCATTTCCAGGGGTGGGAAATTGTTTTTTTTTTTTTTCATTTATAAAAGTAACCAAAAAGGCAACAGACGTTGTTTTTTTTTTTTCTTTTACTAACTAAAACTGTTTTAAAACTTAAGGAGAAGAAAATTGCTACCAAAAATTAAAAATAAATCAAAATTTCAAATCCTGGGTTGGACAAGTGCAATATAATGGTTAAAATATTATTTTTTTTAAATAAAACTACTTTATACCTCATGAAGTGTAGCACGAATAAGAAAACTAAAAGAATTAAAAATTCCCTTCCAGGGTTGGCAAAACGAAAGTTTTTTTTAATACATGCAATATATTGTAGTAGATGTTATAACCAAAATGGTTGAAAAAGCTGAGTTTTTCTTTAATATAAATACGTTATACCTCATGAAGATTTGTATTGATTAAAAATTTTAAAAATTAAAATTTTCCTTCCAGGGGTGGGAAATTGATATTTTTTTATTCATAAAAGCAACCAAAGAGGCAACTGAAGTCTTCTTTTTTTTAAACTAAAACTATTTCATGACTTGGGAAGAATAAAATGGGTACATAAAAATATATGTAACGCCAGACGTACGTTGTTGAAGGGTATATAAGATTCGGCCCAGCCGATTATAGCACTTGTGCTTGTTTTAATTTGTACACATTCGCTTGAATCTTCGTGAGCCACAAAGACTTTAAAGTAGTGAACGCTTTTAAAACATAATTCAATTTTATATGAAAAGTATTTTATAAAATTTAAATATTTATATCAGTCGAATTAAGCCCCAATTTCGTGGTCAATATGATCACATCTTTAGGTAGAAATAAATTGTGAATGAAAAAATACTTAAAAATTTATTTATTTTTAAGTACTCCGAAATTCTCGAAATCGGTAAAATTATTAATTATCGCTTATCACGTGGAAATCGGTTGATTTAAAAGTAAAAATAATAGTGTTCTACCGTGGCTTGTGGCCAGCGATAAGTTAAAGGGATGGCCCTTAGGGTCAAAAGTTGTCGCACCTTTTTAAGGATATGAAACTTGAAAAGTATATCGAGCGCTTATAACTTCCATATATTTTTAACCATTAAAAACTATCTGCCTCATAAATTTTTGTACTATTCACAAATTGTAAATTATAAATTAACCGCCACAAATAAAAGGTGTATTCACACACATTTTCCAACCCCATGAGCATTTAAATCAACTTAACTGCTGCCATTCAATTGCACACGCTTGAATATAATTTTTCCAAACTTTTTACCACAAAGTCTTTGCAAATAACATATTAATTCTGCAGTTTATTCATAAAATGCTCTCTTTTTTATTTTACGTTGGCGATTTTTAATGCCTTGTCTTTTATTTTTTGGCATTTCCTTTTGCAATTTCTTTTTAATTTATGAAGCTGGAGGCAATAACTTTTTCTTGCTAAATTTAACAATTTCATTTGTAACATTTCATTTTGTAGCCCAAGAAAATATATAAAACAGTTGTTACTTTTATGCACAAACCATTTCATTTTATTTTATATTTCAGTTTCTTTTTGGTTTATTCTTTCTTTGGTTTTATTGATTTGTTTTAATGTTTCGTTTTCTTCAAAAGTGCGTTTGCTAACTTCCGGCTATTCCTTAAGGGGGTTGTTTTAATATTCAACGGTTTCATATCAACCAGCCAGCCAACCGGCCAGCCAGCATTCAGTCAAAATTCTATTTCCTTAGCTGCCATCAATACAAAAAAAAAAAAAAACAAAGAAAAGAAATAATAAAAAACAACAGCACAAAACGTGACCATTTTCTACGATTTTTTCAACATCGCCTTTGCAAAAGCAATTGACTTTAATAAAAAAAATATAATTCCTTTTAATCGTGTTCGCTGATACACTCAACAACTCAAGAAGAAAATTTGATTTTCATTGTTATTTGCCGTGTTTGTTTGCACTTTTCTTTAGTCCATAAATATCTTGCCAGCCACCACTAACAAAAGAAATAAAAAAAAAAGAAATACTGAATAAATAGGGGGAAAAATAGCTAGAAATCGGTTAGAAATGATAGCGAGTGCAGAGGGAAATACAAATAATATGCAGCAAGAATTTTTTGGTCAGTCAGTCATTCATTCGTTTATCAAAGAAAAATTGTCAATAACAGAGAACTCAAACGTGGGTGCGGTAATTGAATTTACAAAAAATTTTTTGTTGATTTGCTATACAACAACAATCAACAAAATCATGGATCGCGAGAATATGCTTTGGAATTTTATACAATAGAGTGGGCAGGCGCATGTAATGGAAAATGCTGCCCGAAATGGTTGAAGGAACAACAAAGTCGATAAATCAGGTTCTCGATGCAGGCACAAGCTTTTAAAAATTTATTATTTTATGGTGTAAAATATATTAAAATGTTTTTGTAATCACGGTTCAATAGTCATTTCGAGCTGTTACATTATGTTTGTTACACTTGATTGAAAAAAGTGCTACATTTTTTACCTTTTTTCACAGAAAGTACACATTCTGAGATTTGAAAATAAGGAATTTTTACGACAAATTATTCATGTCTTAAAACTCTTTCAAACTACAACTTTTTACAAAATAAGGGAAAAAATGTTACACATTTTTGAGAAAAGAACATGCCCAAAATTTTAGTTTTTCCACTTTTCAAGGTGTTACTTGTCAGAAAGAATGCCAACTATTTCACCAACTTTTTCAACGAAATAGAAAATGAGAATTAATTCTTCTTTTATTTGAATACACCAGCCAATAAAATCCTTGAATCTCAGCAGCTGATGAATTATGTGGAAAAGGCACAGGGGAAATGGGATATACGGAATTAATAACCATCAGATATTTAGAATATCATATTAATTAAAAATAAGTCGGCTGATAAAATGCATATAAAAAGCTCTGGATTTCAAGACAATTTTTAGATTTGAACTAATAATTTGCTATTTAGTAATTTACTCAATAGCTTAAGTGAGAGTTAAAAATAATCTATAACTTAAATAAAGGGTTTCTTGTTAAAATTATATAAGGCAAAATCCGCTAAATATCATTAAAAATTTTATACATTTTCTTTCAATGCCACGATCAGCTATGGGTTCACTGGGTGGAGTACTTCCAAAATGTAAAAACTTTTCAATATTCTGGCTTATAAATCGGGCTAAATTTGACCCACATTGGCAATCAATTTCTGTTTCCGTTTTAAAGTATTTTTGGATGTCAACAAATAAAAAGTCCTTCATCAAGCGCTTCTTATCTTTAAATGAAAATGATATTTTTTATTCGTTTGAAAGAACTTTTGAGGAAATTATGTGTGAAATATAAATTCGTTCAAGGCTTCTCTGAGTGGATCAGATCCATAATGTATAATTTTCCACAGATCAGACCGAATATATTGCCTTTAAGGACAACTGCTAGTGACCAGGGGTGGCTACTGGGGAAAGAAAACAAATAAAATTGCTTGAATAAACTGCAGTTAAGAATGTTGCACTTGTATTTCGTCTTATGTAGAATTCTAAAAATGTATAACCCAAAACCGGTAACGCTGGATCCGCTCCTGGCTGTGGCTGCTTCGCATGTAACTGCCGATTAAGAAAATCTGACAAGAAAATATCTAACGGAGTTAAATCTCACGATCTCGGCGGCCAGATCGTGCCATAAAATCAGGTAAAAAATGTTACACCTTTTTGAGAAAAGAACATGCCTTAAATTTAGTTTTCCCACATTTCAAGGTGTTACTAGCCAGAAGGAACACCAACTATTTAGCCAACTTTTTTAATGAAATATTATTCCTTTATTTGAATACAACAACCAATAAATTTTTTGAATCTGAAGCTGTCTGGCGCGTAGTGTTTTGTTGACACCAGATGTGCAGGCAAGAAAAAAAATTGTAACCACCGACTATAGCGCTGGGCTTTGACTGTAATCGCCTGCTCAAACTGCTCTCAAATTAATATGGAAGAGCGATTATGACTCCAGTTCAAAATGAACAGCAAACAACGACTTTTTCGGAATATATTGGACGCGCTTGCATCTCAAGGCGAGTGCTATTTTTTATTTTTTTTTAATTGGCTTCGTTGCTGAACATGAAAATTGGGTCTGCTTTAGATCCCATTCAGCGAAACCATGTACTTGCCTATGCCAGTTTATGTTCCTTTCTGGGATTTAGTTGAATTTTTTACGGTTGCAGGCCCAAGTTGCGACGTGATGCAGGCCAAGTTGTTTGCTGCGATGGCCGAGTTTTAATAAGAAACTTGAAATCGACTGCCTCAGATTTTACTGCTCACTATCACGGCCAGCGGCTCTTTCCTGGAAAAAACTCGCATTTTGTCGACTTACGAGTATTTGCGAATATTCCACTCGGTAGTATAATTATGATGACAGTAAAACTAATGAAGCACGTAGTACGCTGCCACGAGCACGTATTGGCTTAAAAAAATTTATATAGTTATAATTTTTGTTTGTTTAATTATTTATTTATAATTTTTTTATTTATATCATTTTTTTGTCTTACCCCAGCACTTATGGGAGCTTCCCTGCATATGCAGTGCCCTGTGCTAGAACTGGAAAGGAGGGGATAGTGTTCAAAGGACGAATGAAATTGATTATAAAAGTAAAGAGTGTGCTCTTGTTGTTCAATACTTTATTCGTTCATAGCGATTCGGCAAAACATACCGAATAAAAGACCACTAATTTGGTAGATGTAGCGCCAACAAGATGGCTTTTACCAGCTGTCAAAGTTTCCTGTTGAAAGACCATTCACATATTGTGGTACACTTTTAATTGTCCCATATTCTACTAAATTGGCAAAAGGTATACGATTTGTTAGGTTAGTTCTCGTAGATATGCAACATTCAAAAAGTTTTTTAATATCTTTGCATAAAAGTTGTAAAAAGGGGTAGTTTAAATACAACATAATTTGTAAAAATTTTGTATGGTTTTTGGTTACTTAAGATTTTTATTTAACCTGAAGTTTCAGCTTTGCTTCTTCAAGATCTTCAAATGTCTTAAGTTAGTTCTGCCACAAGACTGCCACTTCATATTCAGACTTGTATTGGCAAAGTTCAGCAAAGATTCTCTTTAAAGAAAAATGATTTTTGGAACTTAAAATTATAATAACATCGTTAAAATATATGAATTCCCACAACTTTATTGCTTTATTTTCCTACAAACTTCTCGCTCATTTTTCTTATTTGCAATTGTTGTGGTATTTTATTAAATTCCTTCTATAAACTCTTTAGCTTTTCCTTAAATTTTGTCCTGTATTTTAATACAATATTTATGTGTAATTTCTTCCTAATAGGTTCCTTATTCTTTACTCCTTTACAATATTTTGACACGTGACTTTGAATTGAATATTTAATAATGTCTTTTGCTGTGTGTGTTTGTATATGTGTGTGTTGGTATGCTTGCAAATTCTACACAAGATATCCATAATCAAAATTTCTATAAAGAAATAAAGAAAAAAATAATAATAACAGAATTAAATAAACTAAACTTATATATTAGGAAAATCCCCTGGTTATAAATGTCATTCATTCTGGCAAAATCCAACTCATACTCGTATAATCATAATTTATTATTTACGTAATAGCACAAACTACTTACATACGAGCACGAGTACGAGTAAACGACAGCAGAAGCACCAACGCAATTATGCCACCACATAAACAAGCGCACAATAACCAAAAAATTTTGCCCAGCAAACATGACCCATTCATTTTATTTTATATTTCAGTTTCCTTTTGGTTTATTTTTCTTTGGTTTTATTGATTTGTTTTAATGTTTCGTTTTCTTCAAAAAACCGTTTGCTAACTTCCGGCTATTTCTTAAGGTTGTCGTTTTAATATTCAATGGTTTCATATCAACCAGCCAGCCACCCGTCCAGCCGGCCAGCCAGCATTCCGTCAAAATTCTATTTCCTGAGATGCTACCATGAGTTAAGCATTTGAATTGACCATTTGAGGGGGGCTTATGAGCATTTTAGTGGGGCAAAGCAGATCACCAGGAAACTTTTACTTAAATTCTTTTAGAGAAGTTGAACATGTCCCTATAATTCTAGAAAAACTTATCGCATTTAAAGTTTTATGGGAAAACAAAATTACAAAAAAATTAAGTTAAAAAAATAATATATATATATATATATATATATATATATAAATTAAAACGGCAACACAGACACTTAACAAAAGAGTGTGACCATCGGTTTCGATACTGATCCTGTATCCTTTTTTCATTAAAAATTTGGTACAAATAGAAACTTTCAACACGTTCACCAAGTCCATCTTAAAAGTAGCAGTAAAATAAAATATACATAAGCAATCATTATAAAAGTGTAGCGGCTTTTGAAAACAACTGTTCTGCTCTGCTGTTTAAGTTGAATATATAAAACTGATGCTGACTTTCTTGAGTTTAAAACAGTTTTCCAATCGATTTTAGCATTTAAAAACCATGACAATCGCCGCAAAACAGGTCAAAAGCAGACGATTTCGTTCGTGAGATATTTTGAATGAAAAAAATTTAAAAAAAGGGATTTTGAAGAATAATTCGATATCATTAATCTGATCAGTTGGTGTTGCCGATTCTTTTATAGGACTCTAGTAAGTCCCCGCTTCTGATGTAGAAATCGGTTGATATAATCAAAAGTTATTGCGGTTTGGCAATTAAAAAAATAGTGCTTTAGCTTAAATGCATAAAATAGCACAACAAACCAGGTTACAATATCTCTGCGGTTAAAGTTAGCGAAAGCTTGGAGGGATGTTCTCTAGACTCAACTCTTTTCCATACAATTTTTTAAAGTGATATAAAGTGAATAATTTGGAAGCGCTTCTTCCACGTTAATTGAAAAATATATAAAAAATTATAAAAAACAAATCGGTGAATACTTTTAATTGGCTATAAAAAATCAACGTAAACGAACTGTCCCAACTGTTTAAGCCTTTTGATTAGTTAATGGTACACCTTCATATCCCATTGTACTGAGTCGCCTTATATTATTGTTGTTACACAGTGTAATAAGAAAATTTCAATATTTAAAAAAACGTTGGTCAATATGTTTGCTGGGTCATCATGAATTGTACTTACGAGTCTTATTCTTCTCAACGTTATTTCATTCCATTTCATATACGACTCCTAAATAATACTTGTAAACGCAACCTTTAGATTATTTCTGTTCAAATCATTTCGAATTATAATCTTAGTTGTGTGTGGGAATGTGTGTAGGCTTGTGTGTGTGTGTGTGTGTGTGTTTGTATAATGTTGTGCCTTTGAATTCATAAGTATTGTATAACGATGTTTGTGAGGTGTTTGTTGCTCAACTAATACTTTAATTTTTTTCTTTTTCACTTTGAATGGTCAGCAGGACTATCCCATTAATATGCTGGCGAACACAAACACATACACATGCACACATGTAGGAATGCGTATGTGTGTGTGTGTGTTTAAGCACAGTTATTCATTCAATTACATGATGGACATACTTGAGAACATTTATTAATGCTGTTATACAGTGGCATGACTGTTGGATCAAAATCTCAGTTATTTCATCAGCATCTATCGTTTGGTGGAAAAGTGTTTTAAGTACACATTTATCGGATAAGGGGAGAATATTTATGAAATATATATTGCTTTTCCAAATAACTATATGATTATTTTATATGCATGAAAGGAAATAGTTTATCAGCATTTTAATATTTTTTTTGTTATGGCGTTTTCTTTTCTAGAAAAAGTCTAACATTTTTTACTTCTTTTTTAAAAAATTTACAGTGGGAAGGAGTTTGGAAACAAAAATTACTTTTCATAAGAGATGTTGGATTAACTTTTAATAAATTTCTTAGTTTCAAATGTCGAAATGCTCGCGTCTTCTCTTAAAAAGTGTAAAAAATTTTGCATTTTTTGTAGAAAGGAAATCAACTTAAATTTGAAGATCTTGGGGTCAAATCCAAACTCAATTGTAAATATGGTGAAGGCTTAACACTGGTGGTAGAACTTTACCGTTAGCGATTAACATATTCAAGTGGTACAGAGAGCACTGTAGCAATTTCCCTTGTCGGTACGTTGTCCTTCTCCAACTGTCCTCTCAATGATATCCCTTCTTCTGTTATTTTCGGCTCAATGCGAAATAAAGTTGTTGCCCGTCTCTATTTCATTTATG
This sequence comes from Linnaemya vulpina, assembly GCA_963675445.1. Taxonomy (NCBI): domain Eukaryota; kingdom Metazoa; phylum Arthropoda; class Insecta; order Diptera; family Tachinidae; genus Linnaemya; species Linnaemya vulpina. The sequence continues at coordinate 8,771,601 of OY776277.1, forward strand.
GGCCTACAGTGCTTTTGTGTTAGTCACCTCCTTAAATATTGAGATTGAGGCTCTGGCACTAAAAGACTCTTGGCTTTTTTCCAGACATGCAACAAGACAAGAAGTTGATGGAACCCTTTTCTATTCGGAGGGTCTTTGAATGTCTCGAATGTGGCCAGTGAATGTCCACTTATTTTTTTATTAGTACTTTTGGATCGCATTATGTCTTGTGGAAGTGTAAACTGGAAGCGGTCTGTGCATTGCGAGGTGGTTTGCTCCCATCTGAGATTTTGTTAGTGGAGCTAATCAGACGGGAATCTCCTAATTTTCGCTTGTAAGTGGTGTCATGCAATACTTTAATTGAGAGGTGAAGTATGACACATCAGCTCCATTTGGTACTTCAGTAGCGTTCTCTGGCCCAGATCTTTTGTCTCTTATCTGTCGATCATGAGTACAGCTCGTACCGCTTTACGGCCCGTAAAGCAACAATTCTTTTCAGTACTTACAACACTTCAGCAATTCATTTGATTTTGTTTCGCGTTTCTCTAAGTTTGAAAACACTGAAAGTCACGGTGAAAATATTTCAATTGGTCATATCGTTTTGCTAACGAATGGATAAATATTTAGTTCCACTTTAATGACGTTCAATTATTTCGTAAATTAGCAAAACACAAATATTGTTGTAGTCACTGTATTTTTGCACTTCTGAAATGCTCATGCTGCACACACACACACACACATACACATATTGCACCTTGGATTACTTAAGTAATTTGTGTGTATGCGTGCAAGTGGAATAAAACATCAAACACATTCACCACAGCAGGGTAACGACTACAACGACTGCAGCTGGCCGCCAGGAACAGTTGTTGCTGCAAAGTCGGCTACTGTATTATAATTTTCTAAGCTAAATTGTTGGAAATATATTTTGTATTATGAAAGCCATGATTTATAATCAAAAGCAATAAATAGTTCGATGCAAATTAAAATCCTATCACTCTTGCTAACACACTAAAAAGGATCACCGCGCTTAAAGGTACTTGAGAGACAAAGTTTGACTTAAAAATCTTGGAAAACAAATTCACAAAAATAGGACATGAAGGAAAATAATCAACTGGCAACAAGGGGACTTAATAAAAGCGTGTGACCGTCGGTTTGTTGTTATTTTCTTACTCTTTTTCATACTAAAAATGGTTCAGAAATTGTTATGGCATTTAATTAGGCCACCTGACAAGTGGTAATAAATAAAAATTCACATAAATACTAGTGAGGAAAGTGTGGCGGCTTTCAAAAACAGCTGTTCTGCTCTGCTGTGTAAGTTGAATATGTAAAACAGATGTTGGCTCTACCATGACTTTTTGAAATAAAAAAATGCTTCGAACAATTAAACTCTTAAACTTAATTTTATATTAAACTAAATTTGATTTTGAAAATATGATAAAAAATAGCATGGACAATAACCATTAGCGGTGTTGCCCGGTGTTGTGAACCTAATCATTCTCATTTAAAACTCATGCATTCTATTTCTGCCGGGTTGTAGTCGGTAGCCTGTTGTAGTGTTTGTGTTTTCATTGCACAAATCCGAACTCGCCCTTATTTGTATTTATGTTCAGTTGCATGTATGTGTCTATGTGCTTATGAATGTATTCATGCATCTTAATTAGTAAAGCAACTAATTTTACTCGAATTTGTGGTTGATTATCTAACGTGTTGATGGTTCTCTGTTTCATGATACCCGTCGCTCTATGCGTTGTGTTGTGTTGTGTTTAATAATATTTAATAATTATTATTGTTGTTATTGCATATTCACAAAGTATGTGATATCAGTATTTAATCAAATACTTTTGTGTGAGTGCAAGTATGAGTGTGCGTTTGCTTATGTGTGGGTTTGTGTAAGATTAATGCCGGAACCGATTTTGGTTTTGTTGATAAATTAAAATCCCCATTTAAAAATTTATTTACCTCAGAGAAGTCTTATTTAAGTTATGAAATAAATTCGAAATTGTAAGTTGTGAAAATGCTATTAAAGGTTAGAGTTGTTTTTTTTTTTCTTTTACAAAGTCTTGGCAGTGATCATCCATCACAGAACATCATTGGAATCCTAATTGGCGCTGCTCAGAATCTTGTGAAACTAGTCCGGCATCGTTGCATTTTGAGAGAGTATTTGAGAGCTTTTTCAATGTATTGTTGGCCTACAGGGTCAAAGTCGGTATATTTCGACTCCCTGCAAAGTCGGACTATAATTCTCACCACAAGGGGGCACTTGAAGTTCATAATATGACCAAGTCTATATGCCTGTAATTCATTGGCTCTACTGATGTTTTGTTGTAACATCCTGTGCAATTCAGTCATATAAACATGCTTAGGACACAAGAAACTGACAAAATATATTTAATAAATTACATTAAACTGCCTGCTTTTTATAAATGAAATAAATATATATTCTTTTGCAATTTTTTATATAAATCAAAAACAAATTTGAGCTCTTTTTGTTGGTTGTTTCATCTCCCAAACGAAAATGTTTCGGTATATCCAAAATCACACGATGAGTTTTAAGACGTCTAGTTATCGATGTCATATTTTGTTTGGGAGGAAAAGCTGTAGTGAAGGAAGCGGGATAGAAAACTAGACTTGATATCTGCTTTCATGTTTTTTTTATACATTGCGTTATTTTTGTTGTTATAGGTTTATTTTAACTTCCCTCTAGAAAATTCTAAAATATAAAAAAATTGCGATTTTATCGGTTTTACGTCATGTTAAAAAAAATTTTTAATTCCCCTCAGATCTCCACATTTGGAGGTCCTAAGAAACTTCTAGGCCCGTCACTATATCTGTATGAGAACTCGTCACTATGTCTGTATGTGTGTTTGAGTGGTTTAATATCATTAAACCGAACTAGTAGAGTTCTGATGGGCATATCTGAACTTATATATCCTGCGAATTTGAACCGACTCGAGCCGGTAAATCTCGAATTATCTTAGAAGACTAAAAAAACTATTTTTAAAGTGATTTTTGTTAGAATAAAGTTTTGGTTTCACCGCTCCACTCCACAAACTATTCAGCTCTCAAGACTTAAAAACCAACGATCAACGATCGATTCTAGAATTTTTTTTAACCTGGAAACTATATATCTGGTGAGTTAGTGATCTCAATTCGCTTATGATAATTAGAAAAAAAGGCGTTCCTGAACTTATATTTCCTGGGAACTTGAGCCGACTCGAACCGGTACATATCAAGATGTCTTCAAAATACCTAGAAAAGTTTCACTGGTTGATTCCACAAACTAATCAATTCTCAAAAATAATAAATCGCAAATCATGTCAAAATCGTGTAACCAGTTCGTGAGATATTGTGAATGGAAAAGCTCGAGAAAAGTGATTTGTTTAAAAACTTTCCTGAAGTTATATATCACATCAGATAATGTTCTCAATACTTTCATAGTAATCCAAAACTACATCAATCACCGTTTATCATGTGGCAATCGGTTGATTTGAAAATAAATGTTTTTTACCTCGAAGAGCTCAAAAGCATGGCCTTGCGGGTAAAATTAGCGGGAAGTCTTAAGGAGGACCCTTAGGTTTAAACGTTTCCATATTTTTTTCTTTTGGAGTCATACAATTGCATGTGGAACTATAAGAAATTCATCGTAAGAATACCTAGAATTTTTCGAAGCGATATTAAAACAGATTTAAAAAAATTATGCTTTGTAAAATTTATCGTATAAATTAGATGTTATTCAAAAAAAATCTTTTTATTCTTAAATGTTGTTTAAAATCATGGTGTAATTCGAAAGGATTTGCCATCAATAAAAACCAGCAAAACTCAAACGAGAAACTCGTAAAAAGATCAAAATCCTAATTGAAGAAATAATCCAGAATTCAGGACCCTAAATAACTGATTAATTTAAGAATTGATTAACTTAAGAATTGGAAACACTTAGAATTCAAGTTTAATCGAAGGAACTAGTTTTCATTAAAATTAATTAAAACAGTGTGAAAAATTACTCATAATTTATTAGATTTCTTAGCGAGCTTTAATTCCTTACACTTCGTTTTAGGCAGTACAAATACCCACTGAAATGAATCAGTTGTTGTTGCTTCTGAATTACATGACTCAATTATTTGTAATTCGTATATTTGAATTAAAATTAGCCTAAAGAGAAAGAAGTTTTAAATTAATTATAAGAAAATAAATTAAACTTAATATCAATAATAGTGGGAATGACCGTGGCCGTGGCCATGGCCACGCCCATGACCATGCCCGTGACCATGATTTCTTTGATAAACAGAGTGCGGTACATAATAACCGGGCTGATTTTGGTGTTGAGGTCCGGAAGGTCCGTGTATTTTATGGATGACGGTGTGCAAAATGGGAACTTTTATGGGCACCGGATAGTAGACCGGCTGGGCAATTTGCTTCTCCACCGGATAGGGTACTCTTCTTTCGACTATATACGGAATGGGACGTTCCACCGGAAACGGTTTGACCTTTTCAATGGGAATCTTAACTTCTTGTACTTTTGGCACAGCCACTGTTCTTGTTACCGGTATTTGTATGGCAAACGGTTTGCGTATGGGCGTTATAACAGGATCGGGAATTTCGATAGTAATATTTTCTCGGTAGGGTATATGGACCTGCCGCACCTGTGGTATGGGTATGTTTTTTATTATCTGAGTATGTTTAGCCAAAGGAGCGCCGGCCAAGGCTTGCAAGCTATGGGGACTATGATGCACCGTATGCGTTATGGGCGGGAGCGTAGGGGCTGGAGTATTTGCAATATGTTTTTGTATTTGCAATTGTTGATCGTGATCAATTAATTGATGTTGCAGCTCTATGAATTGCTGTTGTTGTTGCAGCAATTGTTCTTGTAGTTTTTCTAGTTGTTGGAATTGGGCGTTGGAAAGTTCATTGGAACCATGATCTAAGGCGTTGTGATTCTGTTCCAGTAGAGTGTCATAACTGTAGTTGAGTTCATTCACCTCGTGGTTGTTGTCGTGACGTTTACTTTTATTTTTTGGTGACTTTTTAATGCGGGCATTAAACGAGGTTTCTGCTGTTTCGGGCTCATGCAGCGAATGTTGTTGTTGTTGTTGATAGTGGCCGTTGGTATGTGTTTGCTGTTGCTGTTGTCGATGCTGCTGCTGCTGCTGCTGAAACTGATAATGTTTTTCTGCAGTAAATTGTTTTGGCTGATAGTCGGCCGCCATATGATTTTGTTTCCATGTGTGGTAATTATCATTCATCACCTGTTGTTGTTGTTGTTGTTCCCGATTCTCCTGATCATCATTTTTATGTTGTATGTAGGCTTGAAAATATGTGGCGGGTGCTGGAGTGTTTGTTAGAATTTCTAGGTTTTTATAAACCTGTTGTTGCTGCTCTTCGTGATGTTGCTGCTGCTGCTGTTCTTCGTACGGCTGCTGTTTTTTATGTTGGTATTGCACGTATTGATCTGGTTGGAATTGTAATTGTGGTTTTTTCGCTGGTTGATGATTATTTAGTGGGTAATATTTGGGCAGATTTTCTATTTCGTATCCAGCTGTAGCTGCCACTGATTGTGGAAAATAATTTGCAAAAGTTTGCTCCTGTTCAGATTGGCCATCATGGAATGGTGTTTCATGATTATAGAAATTCTGTAGCAACGATGATTGTTGTGCATCATCTGCATAAGCCAGTGCATAATTTTGCATAAGTTGGCCAGCGCTAATTGCAGCAACGGCACCATCGTCATCATCAGCGTGTGCGTTATGTAAGTCTGTAGCAGTTGTATCGCCGGCAGTGGCATCAATAGCACCGTTTTTCTGGTCACCATAATTCGATAATCGCCTAAACAAACTATGGTGCGCTCTGTTGTTGTTGTTGTTGTCATCGACTTCTGCCGCAATATTGTTCTTGTCATTGTCGTTGTTGTTATTCTTGTTGCTATTGACATTTCCATATGGCTGCTGGTTCGCATGTAAATTGTTTTTACTTGCTGCAGTCGTGACATATTGATGCAGCTTATTAATTTTATCTGCGGCAGTTTGTAGACCAACTAAAGATGCTCCGTAGTGTTGGCCAGCAGCCGTGAAACGTGTAGGCACAAAACCACCATCGTAAACATTAAATGCATCTTCACCCCCTGCTGCTGCTGCTGCTGCTGCTCGAGTATTAGGCGAATTTCCATAATTATTTGGCTGTAAACCGACAAAACCACGGCCAATAATACCAGCAGCACCCAAATCTACCGAATGGCCCATTTTCACTGCAGCACTAACAGCATCATTTTGGTGGTGTTGCTGGTATTGCTGCTGCTGTTGTTGTTGTTGTTGCTTAGGTGGCTCTGCCTCACTTAGTTGATAGTAATTTTTCATGTTGTATGTAGAAGTGGTGTAGCCGTTTGATAATCCTGTTAGGGCAGATACCATGTCGGAATTAGGACTGGCTCCATCATAATAGCCAGTTTGTTGTTGGGCAGTTGTTAGACCCCACGTGGTTGTTATCAAAAGCAATGCATTGATAACAAATGAATAGATAAACGTGGTTGTTATTGTTGCTAGTGCATTTGGGGAGGAGAAGGTCCTGGTGGCATGTTGTAAATTTATTGTTCTGTTGCCGTGGTGTTGTGTAGGCTGTCTAGCCTTTGGCTTAGGCCACAACAACACTGGCAACAATTGCATTTCTTTTTCAACTCTTTCCTTTTTTTGTGCAGTAACGTTTTGTTGTGATTTGTTTCCCCCAGCTGCTTTCTCTCTTGGGTTTTATTGTTTATTTTTTTTGGTTGTTCGTTGCTGTTGTCCTGCACGTTTTGACTTCAGCCCAAGTTTTTGGCAGTTTGTAGGAATTTGTCCTTAACAAATAGGCAACATTTTGTTACTCATAATTGTACGCCAGACAGTTGGCTGGTTGTGTTGGTTACTGGAATGGTTTTAAATTTTTTATTTTTTTTTCTTTGGCTTGTATGTTGCGTAGAGCTGCGTTGTGGGTTGTTTACTTTCGGTTACTTTTAATTAAAATGTAAATTTTCTTAACTCTGCCCCAGCTTTTATATGGCGAGTCAGTAGCCAGCCGTTCGATTTTCTTGAATTTTCCTCTTCGCTTTTGGTATATTTGGAGTGGTTTATTGCAAATGCAGTTGAAAGGGTTTTTAATTTCATTAACATGCTGTTATTGTTTGTTGGACTTGCCGCTGTCATATTTGTTGTAATATGAGTTACTTTTTCTTTCGTTTAGTTGTGTTCAGCCATGACCAACACCCATGCGGCCTGAACATTGTCATTGTTGTTAGTTCAACCACCGTGTACATGCCACCCGATACATGTTTCATAACATTGTCAAGGCATAACATGTGCGCGAGTATAATGAAAGTGAAATGAAAGTTATTAATTTGCATCGTTGGCAAATGTTTGCAAGAAAACATTTATAATAGAGCTGCATTGTTTTTAAAAGGTTGCGAAGGGTAACGATTGTTGAGTACTTAAAATACAAAATTTTAAGCTGATTTGCGGATTTTTATCAAATAATAAAATGACTACAAGAAATTGCTCCACGTGCCATCTTTTACCACTTGTCCTCTCGCCACGATTGCCTGTTTTAAAGTTCAGGTAGAACGCCTTTCAGGGCTAGGATCCAGCGTCTGTGTCCCTAAAAGCAAAAAATATGAAAAACGGGTGTCTTTGAAAGGCATCTAAGCAACTTCCGTTTAATTTTAAAAGCAAAACGATCGTGTCGTAGTTAATCATGCAGTTCTATGCTCTTGGGCTTCTTGAGCTAAAACAATATTATTTTAATTTTCCAACTTCAATAACTCTCGAATAGATCAACACGTTTCGACATGAAAAACGGTGATCGCAAACCCCAAGTGTTTAATAGATAAATTAAATTTTTTTTTAATTTCTTTATTGTTCATTTCTTTTGATGACAAGAACGGCCTTTTGGCTAAAAGCTGACTATTGTATGGACTCAAACGGAAAAAAGCCAACCAAATGTAGAATAAAAACGGAAGAAAATGAAATAGGAAAAGTGATCAGTGAGTACCTATTATGACTTTGATATTTCTTTTAAGCTTCTCACTTATTAAAGTAGAAGTTTGAAATAAATATCTCTAGTTATTCTAAAAAATGTTGGATCAATGTTCCCTGATGATCTGCATTAGCCCCAGTGAAATGCGCATGCGCACTAGCTAAAACCCTTCAATTGATCACTTTGAATTGGGAAAGATTTTGGGAAAAAAGAATCAGCCCATAATTGAAATTAAACAGTTTAAGAAAAAGGAATTTGTGAAAAAATTTTTTGTTAAATTTTGTGGGTTTTCGAAATCCCCCAGCCTGAATCGGTTCCAAATCACGGAAAATCTAAGTTTGACAGAACTATTTTGAATATCAACAGTTTAACTCGGTTTATTCGATGCGCTTAAGAGTAATAAAAGAGTTACAAAATTTGCAAAAACACTAATACACATATACAAATCAGACACATAAATACACACACAGTGACAGGCTCTCAGAAGTACTCGGACTCCGACTTTTCTTTTTTTTTATTTCTCTCGTTCACAAGATCTCAAGAACTAATTGACAGATTTTCACTGGATTTTTGGCCCAGAGCTGACCAGTTTATGGACTGCAACAGAAAAGCCGATAAAAATAAAAAAAATGCGTAAAAGCTTTTTGTTATTTTTTGTGGGTTTTTGAAATCCGTCAGTCCTGAACCAGTTCAAATTCACAGAAAATCTAAGTTTCTTTGAGATATTTTGAATGCCATCAAATCAATTCGCTTTTGTCGATCCGTTCAGATACTTCCAAACATACGCACATCACCATTTACAAACACAGTAACAGGCACTCAGAAGTACTCGGAAAAGCTTCTGACTTTTCACTAGATTTAGAGCTTTTAATGCTCTTAACATGATGAAATTAAACTGAAATAAATTGGTAATATAGACCAGATTTCTAGAAGGTATCGGGGCAGTCAACGTGTTAGGTTAATTGGAAAAAGAAACTTTTCCGAAGAGAGTGAGAGAGAGAGAGAGAGAGAATTTAAAAGCGAACTGCAACTTTACCAGAATCTTTTAAAAAATACTTACTTAATCGATGATAATAATTACAAACATTTGCTGGGATGTGCAAGATACTGTGCCCTTGTAATTGCCCTAAAACATCAAGAAAAAGCTAAAGAAAGCGTCAATACTTTATAATAAATTTTGCTTTCAGAAACTCCCAGCCAATGCGAAGTGCAACAATAACAAGTGCGCTATTGCAGCATGGAAATATGAACTCATAGTTTTTGTCATCTTTAATAATTTCACTCCAGTCGCTGGCATTAACTGAAATTTAAGATGCATTAAAACGTTGCGGTTGAAAGAGTGAGCAGCGATGGTCCACGAAAGTTTTTGCTGATGGAAATTGCGATTTGTAATTAAAGATGCCGAAGCGGTGACAAACGTGAAGGCATTAACACACACCCACACACACACACACACACACACACATACATGCTCTTTACATCTACATGTGTTTATTCAGATTTCCATCAAATGAATATTTAAGTGGAAACTACAGTCTGTGGTCAACATAATTAGATTCTTTTTTAACCAAAAAAATTTCAACACAACAAAATTTCGTCTCTTCTCTATTAAACCCTCTGATATATTCCCAGAAATTCTATATCCTTTTCCAGCACATTTCGTCTTGTGCTTCCAACTTTTGTCCCCTTAAACTTGGCCACATGGTTTCTCCAGCGCGAGTGTTCCAATTGTGATAGCAACTTTTACTATTCACACCCTTCTTGCCACGATTGCGAAGTGGTTTGTTGCAAGTAAATGTAGAATTACTAAAGTGGTTTGCAAGCTGCACGAAACTGAAATCATTTATATCACATTTTTTTTATATATATTATTTTTTTTCTTTTTATTTTTTATTTCCCTGGCAATTCTCTGTCATTGTCATACATCGCAACGGAATGCAAACACTTTTAGTGAATTATGTAAAATAGTAAAATTAATTACAGCAGCATTATTTAACAGTTTGTGCTGGAATATTCATAAAACTGAATGAAGTGATACGTTTGTATTGTTAAATGGTTTACAAAAAGAAAATTGTAAAATTATATGCAAAATTGATATCGTTTTATTCCGTCATATTGTTTCGCATTGTAAAGTTGGATGTTTCTTTTCTTTTAATATTTTTTATTCTTTTGCTTCAAGCAGACTTTGTTGCAATAAATTTAACTTGGAGTCATCACCTTTCTAAATTTTATATAAACAATTTTTAGTGGCAAGAAGAAAAAAAGAGTTGCTCCATGGCATAAGATATTCTATTTTCTTTTCTTTGCCATGGAAAATTGCAGATATTCTTGCGCTATACGGCAGCTTTCAAGTCGCACATCAACAATTTCGCGGTTTTTCCTTTAAGAACGAAAACATTTCATATCGTTAAGCTTGACAGTGGGGCAACTAAGAAGAGGAAAATATTTTGGCAGGACATATTTTCAAAATGGACTTGTCAAATTTCTCTCTGCACTTTACCTACAAATCTAGTGTTACCCTGCTGTGGTAAAAGTCAGACTAAACTTTATTCTCCAAATTGTTTATCTGGCATCATAAACTTATAACGCAGAGAAACTTAAGGCCGCTATTTATTATCACCTTCAAATGGCCTGAGTTACCTAAAAGAGTCATCCATTTAAATAAAATTTTCTCTGTGAGCCAACTTCTTGCACCGTAATTTAATTACATATTCCATTTTTTACAAAAATTATTGCTTAACAAAAAATTTCATCATAGTAAATTGAATTAAGATTAAAAGGCCATAATTCGTAGGGTGTTGTTGACTCAGAAAGACATTATAAATCTTCAAAGATACAAGGAAAAGTCCTTATTTATTTAATTATTCAACTAACATGAAAGAGCAGAACAGCTGTTTTTGAAAGCCACTGCACCCGAATCATTAGTAGTCGTATGCGTTCCACCGCAAACGGTTTGACCTTTTCAATGGGAATCTTAACTTCTTGTATTTTTGGCACAGCCACTGTTCTTGTTACCGGTATTTGTATGGCAAACGGTTTGCGTATGGGCGTTATAACAGGATCGGGAATTTCGATAGTAACATTTTCTCGGTAGAGTATATGGACCTGCCGCACCTGCGGTATGGGTATATTTTTTATAATCTGAGTGTGTTTGGCTAAAGGAGCGCTGGCCAAGGCTTGCCAACTATAGGGATTGTGATGCACCGTATGCGTTATGGGTGGGCGCGTAGGGGCTGGAGTATTTGCAATATGTTTTTGTGTTTGCAAAGATACAGGGAAAAGTCACCATTAATATAACTATTTAACTGACATGAAAGAGCAGAACAGCTGTTTTCGAAAGCCGCTACACCAGGATCATTAGTGTTAATATATATTTTTATTTATGACCACTGATTAGTTGGCCTTCTTCAATACGATAACAGCTTTTTTTTATAAAAATTTTTTTATTAACTAGAATCCAAGAACTGTAGCAAAACAATGGTAACACACTTTAAATACCAGCGTTGCCGTTGGACTTTTGTATCAATGAAGTCATATAAATTTTGTTCCTCAAGAAGGCACAAAATTTGTAGGGAAATATTGAAATAAAAATATGACCCCAGTGCTTAATAAATCAGTAAAAAAATTTTTTAAAGAAATCCAATTCATTCGGAATGAAAACTTTTTTCTAAAATGTTCAATTTAAACTTGGCCAGAATGTGACCGATGTGAGCCTGAGGAACATACCGGAATCCATGTAAAAGATTTACAGAATTAACCGAAACTAGTGGAACTATTAAAAAACTGAAACGATTAAACATGAAACAAGTGGTACACGGAAAATTGTATATCCATTTTACACAACATTCAACTTGCGAAACGATTTTTTCCTGCTCAACTTTCTCAAAGTGTCTTTTTAACGACATCCCGAATTTTTCTAAATTTCTTCACACTACAGAACAAGAGAAGGAACCCTCTAATTAAAGGCTTTGGAGATTAAAAATATGCATTAAATATATGAAATATTCAAAGATCGTTACTCGATCCCTATACAACTCTAATAGTTTTTTGTTTTGTTTGCATTTTAGCCCAACCCGCCCACTGTGTTCTTCTTACCTTCCATTTTAAATCCGCAGCCAACGTACGTTTCTTTTTATTTGATTTCTCTATACCTCAATATTTAAACAAAGAAATACTTAAAGGAAAAAAGTATTATATAAAATTTCATCTTGTTTGGATCATGACAGGATTTTACCCCTCTTCTCATCACATCTATTCGTCTTATTTTGAACGTTCAAGTGTTCCCACACATTTTGTTGCGGTGAAGTGTTGAAGTTCAGATAAAACAGTGTCGCGCACAAGGGAACAGAATGCAAAAGCAATTTAAAAAACATTTTATGCACTCAATTCTTTTGTTGTTATAGTTTAAATCATACGTTCTGAATATTTTACGACTGAGTAGAAGAAAGTCTGTGTGTGTGTGTGTATGTGTGGCTTGCTTGTTTGAGCGAAATTTGTGTGTGTGTAGAGAGGAGTGTCTAACCTGAATGATGAAAAATGTCTCCATGAAATATTTTATGTAGATATTTTTCTGCATTTTCGGCGAAAGAAGAGGGGGGTGCATGTTTGGCTTCCGCAGAAGAGAAGGAAATAACGTTTCTTCATCTATTCCATAGTTTATTCATGGTGCGGTGCTACACGATTTCTGTGTTGTCTGTTATTATTTTTCTTTTTTCTCTTATTTCATTTTATTTTCGCTGCAAGACAATAAATAAAGTAAATTTTCTAACGCTTTTCAGTTTCTTGGTAGCTTTTTTTATTTTTTTTTAATTTCACATTTAAAATCAAGGTAAATGCTTTAATGTATGTCTTAGTCTCGAGTATGCAAAATGTACTTGTGTTGTATATTTTTAAGCTTTTTTTTTGTAATTTTCCTGCACTTTTTCGGAAGTAGAGAATTTTTTTTAAAGGTTTTTGTTACTCTTGTCGTTGTTGTCTTGTTACCACGATAATGTTGTACAGGATGTAATTAGAATGGAACTTTTTGATATATTTTCCCCTGTTGCCATTTATTTAAACTACTTCAATGTTTTCTTTTCTCTCCAATTCTTCTTTTTGAGCAACATTTTGGAATTCAGATATGGAGATATTAATGATGTTTATTCGCAAGTTTGCTGGAAGCGTAACTAATTGTGGTGAAAAGATATCGTTATATTTGTCTTGCATGTATTTTGTGTCATATTGTTTTTCAAAATTTGTCTGAGATATACGACAGTTAATATATTTTATTTTTAGTTTTGCCAGATTTAGTTAATTTTTAAATTCACTTAATCTCATATGAAAAAACTAAGGCCAGTGTTCAGTAGGATATAAATAAAATAATGGAAAATAATCGGATATTTTTAAAAGGTCCTTTTGCTTACAACTAAAATCTAAAGCTGTGCCATGTACTACTCCATTAAAACAGCGAAAACTTTCATATAAAAGGCATGTTTTATTTTTAAAGAGTAACATTTTCGAGTTGGCATCACTTTTTTATTTGAAAACGTAACAGCTGATTGCTTACTCGCTTTGAAATTTCATTACGAATCGACTTACACCAGAGCAGATGGTGCAAATTTTTAAAATTTTTAATCAAAATAATTGTTCTATTCGTCAAAGTCAACCATTCAAATTTGTATTTTCTGATGAAGCCCATTTCTGCTTGAATAGGTGAGTTAATCCCATTTGAATTATTTTCTTTGGTGTTCTTTAAGCAGAATCGTGGCATTTAGAGTGAGAAGAATTCACAAGCTTTTATCGCAACACGATCACGTCCACAGAAAAATACTGTTTGGTGCGCTTTATGGGCTGGCGGAGTCATTGGCCGATGATGGTCAGACTGTGAGCGGTGGAGGAACACGATCCAAAATCTTGTCGTACCTCAATTAGGTGGCATACTGATATGTGGTTCCAACAGGACCGCGCCATATGCCACACAGCAGGCACTACAATTTGAATTACTCAAAGAATCTTTAAAAAAAAAACTAAATTCACGTAAAGGTTCAATTAATTGGCCACCAAGAGCTCAATGGATTCTTTTCTTTAGGGTTCATATTTTAGTCTTTTGTCTACATCGATGAACCATAATAATTGAACACCTGCAAATCCAAATTCAAAGAGTTATCGGCGAAATAAGGCCCCAAATACTGCGAAAAGTTGTTGAAAATCGGTAACCCAGATTTGCGGCTTCTGCGCACCAGCCGTGGCAGCCACTTAACATAAATCATATTGAAACATTAATTTCATAACATTTTTCTTCAAATAAACCCCGTATCATTGATATTAAAAATATATTTTCCTGTTTCATTTTGATATAAACTTGTGTCTTTCTATAAAAAACACCCGTTGCTTTACATAATTCAAACCAAAAAAAAATGTTTGTTTTAAGAAACATGCAACAAAATATTCAGAATATAAGACTAGAAAAATATAATAAACCGCAACACATTGACTAAACAAAAGTATTGTGTAACCATCATTTAGAAACAACTCTCGTATATTTTTCTTTTTAAAAACGGTGCAAATATAAACCAACTTATGAGGTGGTAACTAGGCCACCTCATAAGTGACAATATATAAAGAAATACATATGAGCCCTGTTGATGCAAGAGTAGCGGCCTTCGAAAACAACTGTTCTGCTCTGTTGTGTAAATTATTATGTATATTTAATTAGTACATATTTTTTGGGAATTGTAGTTCTTAAACTCTTTAATTTTAATTATGTGCTGTTTTTTTTCCATCCAAAATCTTACTCAAATAATTCAAGGTGATCAATTGAAGGGTTTTATCTAGTTCGCATGCGCATTTCACTGGGTCCAATGCAGATCATCAGGGAAGCTTCCCCCAACATTTCTTAGAATAACTAAAGATATTTATTTCAAACTTCCACTTTAATAAGTGAGAAGTCTAAAGCAAATATCAAAGTCATAACAAGAACTCACTGATCACTTTCTTTTATAAAAACACTTCTGTAATAATTAACCTATCAAGGCTAACTTGGACATAGATTCAATGTTTATGATATGAACTTAATTTCAATTTAATTTTTATTACCCGAAACTGCTTAATTATTTAATTAAATTCAAAGGAACTTTAAAAAAATATCAAGTGATTTGCCAACAATTCGCTAACATATAACCCACTGGCAGAAAAAACTTTTTTTCTTTGTAGCGCTCAAAATTATTATACGACGTGTTGTAAACGTGCAACTACTTAAGATTAAAAAATAATCCCTTTTCATTTTGTTACTGTTAAAAATAAGTGAGTGCACAAACAATAACTTTACAGAAGCTACAGTGGCAGCTGTTGTGTTCTTTGTTACAGTAACGTTTAAACAGTGTTTGGCAAAAGAAGTCTGCAAGTAAAAATAATTTTTATAGTGAAGGATTAATTCAATTTTAATTGAGCAATTAAATCTAATGTTCACACATACTCAGTTTAGCTGACTTAATTATCATTTGATAGCTGGAGAAAACATGGTTTTCATTTGTTTTGTGATTATTCGTGTTTGGATATTTTAAAAATGGATGCAAATTTTGGTTTAAAAGAAATTTTACTTGCATATAATAGAAATATGGAGCTCGCCCCTATAGGAACTGTTTCTGCTCACTGTACACAGTTCCTAATAAACACACTTACTACCACAGTTGCAATTCGAGTTTTACGCAGTTAGTGAGACAATTAAATACAAATTGCTCAATTTATTAATTGACTTATTGTATAATAATTTGTGGTCAATTAAGGCATTAATTGCAATATATGCCCTAATTGCGCCATTAAGGTGTATGTCTGAACACGGTATAAGATATTTTTTTGTGGCCAGTCCACTTACCATAGAGTTCACTCTACACTGTTTATATTGTTATTATATGAAATACTTTTAAACATGAGCGTTGCCATATATTTTATTTATGTTTTGTCCTAAATAATTGTGAAATACCCAACACGTTTGCTGTGACAAATATATTGAGGAATGCAGCGAAAGGAGTGAATATTGTTGTAAGTGCCTAAATGAATGTTTTCATTAGTGGAGACTATGTATCACTATACGAGGGTAGTTTAAGCAATCATTGTCTTAGTTATTTATATTTTTAACAACAATATTAGACCCTGCAATTTTTTTATTTTTATGTCACTAAATACTTTTCCATTAGAGGGAAACCTTGTGCATAATATCGGTGCTAAAAACAACTGCTATCATAATACCTCATTAATATACAGGGAATGGATATTCACATTTTCGAAATTTTAAAATTTTTGATAAATATCAAATAGACGCTGTGCTTTCAGTTGTCGAAATGATTGTTATTTTAAATGCTTTGGGATGTATTACAAACTTTTTAGATGTCATTGACAACAAAAAATCATCTCTACCGACCCGACTTTTTTATTATTTGAATGACTAAAAAAGTATTTAATAATAAAAAATAAAATAAAATTGCAACATTTAGGGATCGGAAGGATACTATTTGCTGAAGTAGTGAACACAAGACTACGATGTGGACCACGGGTTCTACTCCGTATCCTTTTGTGAATAAGGAGTCGACTTTTTCTAATCTGCTTTAACTTTAGATTGAATGAATTGTTGCCGGCTGGTCTCAATGACGAAGGTATAGCACCGGTCGCTGAACATGGCCCACAGCCATTAACACTGTCTTGTGCTAAAGAGCAAAATACAGCGCTGCCTTCCGGTGAAGTAAAAAGGAACAACAAATTTTCTATCTTCTAATCTGTTTTCATCTGTCCTCTTAACACCATTCCCTCTCCCCTCTAAATCTAGCACCATACTCTCTCTGCCTATGTAGGGGCCATTCCCTGAGTGCTACTCCAAGACAATAACTAAAATATTTAAAAACTTTCCTTTTATTATCGATAACGGGAGTCACAACTGAATGCAGCCTTGGAAACGAGGACAACACTGGACAATTTCTTAGGAAAATCAATAGCGAGCACTAGAGAACCATGATACGCCTGAGACGGAAGATATAAAGATGAATAATTCTCAGTTTCAGCTGGTTGGCAGGCTGGTCATATTAGACAGCTCAAGAAAACACTATCGATCGTACTGTAACTTATTTGTATTTCGCCCACTCATTGTATGTTCATGTGATCACTTATAACTCCTTTTCTTTAGAGGCAAAATCGCAGCAACTTCAGTTTGAAAATTACTTGTGGCATCACCGATCTTTATTTACTTGACAAATAATAACGAATTGTGTTTTCGGCATCCAGATCCTTAAGCAACATTAACAAATAAAAGCCACTTTATTCGAGCTTTCTTTACTTTCTTCTCCTAAATTGTTGTTTATCGCTCTATTTTCTTTTCTTGTTTTTTAATTTAGTGCTCCTTTTTTGCAGTCGCAAGCCATTAACAAATTAAAGCCTAAAGTGAAAAGCACAACCAACACTAATAGAAACAAAAATTAAAAACAATACAACAACAATAAAAGTGTGTGTGTTAAGTCTAAAGAAAAAATAAAATGTGAGGAATAAACAAAAACTTGCATCAGGATAAAATAAAATAGCAAAACGGCAGAATAATTGCCGTAGAAGTTATTAGAGTATTTGCAGAGCGGCCGGGTGGTAAATTCGAAAAAAAAACAAACATTAAACTCCAGTCAAGTTGCACTTGCTGATGTACCACACGAAACTGCAAGTTTTTAATGTAAAAAAAATATTTGTTGTTTTTGTTCCATGTTTTTTTTTCTTCTTTTAATTCAGTGAGTCTAAATGTGTGTGTGTGTGTGTGTGTGAGTGTGTGTGCACTTTAGAACAACAAATGATTGTTAGACTGGTACTTCGCAAATTACTATCAACAATATACGGCATTTAATGTCGGAGAAAAGGAAAATTCATATCTCGACTTTTTTCACTCTCGTTTACGTTCCGGTTGAAGTGACTTAAAGGGCGTAAGTTAAGTAGAGTAAATGTATGTCTGTTACTTGATGTCGAACGCCATCAAGTGAAATGAAATATATTTTTATGGTAAAATTTGCTGCTTAATTTTAAAATGTGTTTTTCATTCTCTCTACTCTTCGTCAACCTGTTAGAATATCTCCACGTTATAGTTCGTTAACTGTTACATATTTTCCTTGTGTTTTAAGTTTTTGGAGTACACATTTAGTTGACACAAGATAAATAATGGATGGAGGAATTTGAAAACTTTCAAAGTTATCAAGATGAAGCGAAAGGAAATAGACTAAGACTTTTATACCCTTCACCAAAAAGTCATTCTGGGGGTAATTTCTTCGGTATTAATATGGGATCCCATGTAATAAAATGAAAAATATGCCAACGTAAATGCTTGTTGTTTAAAAGTATTTCATATAAAAATAATATAAACAGTGTAGAGTGAACTCTATCGTAAATCGACTGGCCACAAAAATATATCTTATACCGTGTTGAGACATACCCGTTAATTGCGCAATTAGGGAATCTTTTGCAATTAAGGCTTTAATAAAGCACAATTTATCATACAATAAGTCATTTAGTGAATTGAGCAATTAGTAGTTAATTGTATCAATTATTGCGTAAAACTCGAATCGTAACCTTGGTCATAAGTATGGGTATTAAGAACTGTGTTCAGAGAGCAGAAAAATTTCTTATAAGGGCGAGCTCCATATTTATATTATATGCAAGTAAAATTTCTTTTAAACCAAAATTTGCTTCCATTTTTAAAATTTACAAACACGAATATTCACGAAACAAATAAAACAATGTTTTTTCCAGCTGTCAAATGATAACTGAGTCAGCTAAATTGAGTATGTGTCAACACTAGATTTAATTCTTCAATTAAAATTAAATTGACTCAATTACAAATGCATGTCTGAACACAATATAAAGCATAAGAAATTTTTATATATATTAAGTAATTGTTTTTCTATATATTCCATTAACGCAAAGTGGTTAACAAAATTAGGGCCTTCGTTTCCATTAAAATAAAAGAAAATTACTGAATAATACTCGCAAATATTATGGCTGCTTGCTGTAGTTCGTTTACGACCAAATTTAAAAACCACAAGTGCCAGATAATCGACAAAAACTTAAATTTGATGCATGAATATGCATGCAAATACACTCTGCAAAATGACCCAACATGAATGCAAAGAAAAACTCTTGCAATCACCAGCCATAAACTACATTAAAATAAACTTCTTATCTTTAGTCGCCGTTCTTTATGGGGGATAACTAAAGCCAACAACGACGAGTGGTCAACTAAAAATGGAAAAAACAATTTGAAAAAGTGTTGAGTTTAACACTAAAATATTTATAAGATAAGTTTTTGATTGTTTATGGCTGGAGTTCGTAATGGAAAAGAGTGCTGGAAATTATTCATGATGGCAAAGCTCTGGCATTTGTATGAAAAAAGTTTTATTATATTGATTTGTTGTATTTCATTAGAGATTCGTTAGTAAATATTTCGTTTATTTATTTGCAATTGTGTGTTTTATAATTTTAATTGTTAGACCCTTAAAGTTTGAGTGTCTATTGAACTTCAAGGGTCTAACAATTAAAATTCATTGTGAGTTTATAAAATTTTAATTGTTTCTAATTTATAAATAACACCACGTTATCGCTTAGATTTGATTTTATATTTTTCCGTCTAATTATAAACGAAGGTACGCCTGATGGCAGGGGCTTTTCGCATGTCTATACTGAAGCGTATTTAAGCCAGCCCCAGCAACCGTCTAACCAACCAGCTAATAATAACACTGGCTACACATTAAAATCAAATGATTTTTGCCCTTTTTATGTAGCAAATTTTACAACATTTTCATAGTGTAAAATTGTATTTTATTACTGCTGTTACTAAGCGAACATTTAAAGATTATAATTAATCTCATTAATTACGGTTTTCGTTGCACGTTTCTATTCTACTGTTAATACGCTCATATTTACTGTTGCTACTTCAAATCTCACTGTTTGTATTAACGTATTTGTTGTTATTGTTGTTTTAATGGCACTTAAAGTTTGGCATGCAAATCAGATGCTTAATGAAAATTCAAGAGCCAAATACTCCACGTACCATAAATAATTTAAAGACAAATCAAGTAATTAGTATTTAAGTGTTATGGCCAAGATGTATTGGCAGATAAAGAATTTCTTTCGGTTTGAATATAATTGGGATATTTTCAAGGCATTCCAGCTGTCAAAATATGTGCTGGTGTTATTTTTAACCATAATTGGCAATACAATTTCAATTCAAAACAATTTAATTTATTTAGCTCAGTTTCAGACATTTGAAAGTTTGGTTTTAATGTATTAACAAACATCCATTTAAAATTTTAAATTTGAATAGGTATTAAAAGAATAACTAATTATTTTTTTAAATATGTGGTTTTATTGAAAAGGTTTAATTTTGGCATTTATAACTACCACGATCAGCTCGACATGAACCCAAAATTATTGTCAATGAAGAGCGAGAAATGGTATGAACGATAAAGAGTTGATGTTGTTGGATATCCTGCTTAGCCACAGCAGCAATAATTTCGATTGAAGGCATTGCTCGAGACCGCACGTGGATCGATTTCCCCAGTAACAATCCATTTACATGATTTCACTTCACCATTTAATGCTCTCACTGAACTGAAGACCGATCTCTCGAATTTATGTTATTCCACCCAACAAATTCAAAATAGCTGGTAGTTCGTATTTAAAAATTTTAAATAGCCCACCCTGTAATACGCAAAACGTATAACAGTTGTTTAATAGATATTAACAGAATATAATAGTATATTAACCCTGGATGGTCGCTCTTCAATGAATCGACGAATAATTTTTAAAAATAATTCTAGTGGAGCAATTTTTAAAGATAAAAATAAACAAAAACTACTTTAATTTTATTAAAAATATAATAATAAAAAAAATATTTCATATAAAAACTTTTTGAATTATGTGCTGATTCTTTTTTCCCAAAATCTTGTTAGAAATTCAAAGTGATCAATTGAGAGGTTTTAGCTAGTTCCTGTGCCCATTTCACTGGGGCTGATGCCGATCATCAGGGAACCTTTACCCAACATTTCTCAGAATAACTAAAGATATTTATTTCAAACTTCCACTTTAATAAGTGATCAATTGATCATTTTGAAATTTTTTGTAAGATTTTGGAAAAAAAAGAATCAGCACATAATTAAAATTAAAGTTGGTATTCTAGTTTAAATAATTTTTGTGGTAAGAATTTTTAATATATTTTGCAAAACTTGTATAATAAAACCTAAAATATTGATCTTGGAAATATTGGGCATAATACTGTGGTGTCTTAGATCCTCATTTGAACCTAGCACTGTCATGAATGTGGTGCCGAAGTTTTCTGTTGTGTACTAGTGCAGGACTGTAATAATTATTGTCGGCTTGTCTCAATTACGAAGGCATAATATTAAACATTAACGACATCGATCAACATCGTTATGTATCGGGTGTTTTTTATAGAGTGATACAAGTTTAAATCACAATGAAACATAGTAATATATTTTTGATATCAATGAAATGGTCTTTATTAGAGAGAACATTTTATGACATTAATGTTCAAATATGATTTCGGCCATGTGGCCGCCACGGCTGACGCGCACAAGGCGCAATCTTCAACATCAATTTTTATAAACAGTAACATTCTGACCATCATCGTTTTTGAAGACATGTGGGCCAATGACTCCGCCAGCCCATAAAGCGCACCAAATAGTAATTTTCTGTGGATGTGGATGGTGTTTCAACAAAAGCTTGTGGATTCTTCTCATTCCAAATGCGACAATTCTGTTTAGTTACGTACCCATTCAACCCAAAATGGGCTTAATCGAAAAATAAAATTTTGAATGGTTAGTCCACGATAAGTTTAATGAATAGAACCATTATTTTGATTAAAAATGTCCACAATTTGCACGCGTTACTCTGGTGTAAGTCAATCCATAATGAAATGTCAAGGCAAACTAAACGAAAAGCAACTATCAGCTGTTAAATGGGTGGTTAAATAAATCAGTGATGCCAACTTAAAGTTGTATCACTCTATAAAAAGCACCCTATATTAAAAGAACACAATACAACACTCCCCTTTTTCTGTAGCCCTGTAACAAATTATTCCTTAACCCTGGATAATTTGTTCATCGAATACATGAAGCTCATCTACTCTTTAGCATATAACACTCTTATATTTGATCAAATTCGTAGCAACTTTTAAGAGAGAAAAAGTTTCTATATTAAATAGTTTATTATTCTTATATATTTAATAAAATTAAAGTAGTTTTTGTTCATTTTTAACTTAAAATATTGTGCCGCTACAACTAGTTTAAAAACTATTCGTCGTTTTATTGAAGAGTAACCATCCAGGGTTAATATACTATTATATTCTGTTAATATCTATTAAATAACCTTTTTTTTTCTTTCTATTTCCAGGTGAGTTCGCAATTCAATTACACTTTAAAAGCTTAAGTTTTGGGTAAGTGTTCGCTAATGCTTCCTTCTGCTTAATTCATTTTGTATGTTTGGGCAAAGATTTTAATATTTTTAGTATTTTATTTAATAATATTAATGAATCACAAGTGTCCCAGGTGTTTTATATCTCTGCTTAATTGACCATAGATAAAGGCAGGGAACATATTAAGTAACCTTTAAACAGAATAGCACAACCCCCAATTATCAAAAAAAAAAAATAAAAGTTTTGAAAAGTTGGCCAAAAAAACCCCCTATTGCCCGTAGCAAAGTTATGTAGTAATAACTGAAAATAAAAGTCTACAAATTTATAATAAAATATTATAAATGTTAAGGATAACTATTCGGTATAAGAGCATCATGCAGACACACACACACACCCCAGTTAGTTCAACTTTCTAAAAATTTTCAGGCAATTTGAAAAGCAAACACTGAAACACATACAGAGTGCCTTTCATATATATAAATTGAAAGGATTTAACACAAACAGGACACACACACACACCACTCCCTATGAACGGTTGCGTTCCTGAGTTTGCTACTACATGTGAACCATTAAAATATTTGTTCATTTGCTGGGGTTGTAGTAATAATAATGATAATGTTGCCTTTTTTTTGTTGTTTTTCCCACAGTTTGTGTCACTATTTGCATAAGCACAACTCCTCCAGCTCTGCATTGATACCAGCCGATGGTACAGTTTCCTTGAATTCGGTGTGATGGTATGGGAGAGTGGTTGTAGGGATGTGTTTGCCTGTCGTAAATAGAAAAATGTTTGTGGTAAAACTTATACAACATTTTTTGTTTTAATTTAATATTTTTTTTTTGCAAAAACTTAAACCACTTTAATGGCAATTATACGCTTCAATTGCTTGTTCATGAGCAGTTAAAAACGGCAAAAATTTTGTGAGATATTTGAAAAGTAAAAATAGAATTAAAGCTGATACTGTTTACAATGTTGTTGTACTTAGTCTCATGTTTGTTGTTAAAAGCAGCCGACAGTAATAGAAAAACCAGGTTATCTGCTGAAGTTTTATTGTAGAGGTAGTCTTTTTCAAACAATTTAATTTCTTCTATACGATTTGGCAAATATATATACAAGGGGAAGTATTCCTAATTAAACTAATTCTGGCATTTAATAAATATACATTTTTTTAAAATTTGTTTCAAATGAAATATTGACATTAAAGTATAAAAGGTGACGCATAATTAATCAAGAGTCTTAAAATAAATAATCTAATTTTGGATAACTTTTTGATTTAAAAATATTTTTATAAAAGCGGCCAAGTTTGTTTCATACAGCCCTCGTTTTCTACGCAATCGAATTATATCAATAATTTTGCTTTATTTAGTAACGAAGTTATTCAAAAACAGAATTAAATTAATAATATTGTGTCACGGTGATTTATTTATTCCAGTTTGCAACTATTACTTACACTGCTCAGCAGCAAAATGCCTGTTTAATAAAACTATGTGGACTATATAGATTTTGATGCGCTAAACTCAAATCAGTTTTTGGTTTTTTTTCCATCAAATTGAAATTTTTTTATGGGCGTGGCAATTTTTCCCCTTCAAAATTAATCAGATACGTAGATATATTTATTTAAAGGAGAGACAAAAAATTATTTTTTGCAGAGCAGTGTTATATGGAATATGTATGAACGAAAAAGCAACAAAATATTTAAATTCCCCCGGTAATTTATCATATAAGAGGAATCCCCTGTGCTGATGAAACAGAGTGCATCGACTTCCCGCCAATTTAATCCCTTGGTTATCGTCACCTGATTTTTGTGCTATTTAATGCTTTTGAGTTCTTCAAACTAAAACATTTTGAAATTAACCGCTTCCCACGTGAGAAACGGTGTTTGACGTGGATTTCTGATCACCAGCTGATCAGAGATATATAATTTCGGAGTTTTAAATTAATCACTTTTTTCATATCTTTAAACCGTTTAAAACCTCTTCTAAACACTTTGAAATTTACTGGTTGGAATCGGTCCAAATTTACAGGAAATTTAGGATCACGAACGTTTTGCAGAGCAGTACGTGATCGCTTCATCTGTTTTAAAGTTATAAGCGGGTTATATATATTCATACACACGCATTAACACACTCATACAAACACACACACACATATACATACAAACACGCAAACATACCCTTTTACAGATTAATACAGACGTAGTGATGGACTTTCAGAACTAGACAGGACCCTAAAATGTAAAAATCTGATGAAAACTAATATTTTCAGAACGGGTTAAGACCAATAATTTCTCGATTTTTCGAGAAATTATTGGTAGCGGGAAGTTAAAAAATAAATCCATCTAAAAATATTTCTGGCGTGAATTAATAAAAAGTTGTACTGAGAAAATTCGCTGCATAAATAAATAGGATTTTATTTCTTAATAATAAAAATAGGGATTACTTCCCATAACACTACATACACACACGCTCATACACATTCCCACACACAAGTACATAAAACAAACGTAGTGACGGGCTCTCAGAACTATTTTAAATTTTTCTAGCGAGAAGTTAAAAAAATATATCTAAAAAAATTTCTGGCCTGTACAAAGACATTGGATGCACGAATTAATGTTAAATTGGGCCGAGAAAACTCGCTGCTTCATCAAGAAAAGAGGGATTACTTCCCATAACACTACACACACACACATTCATAGGGATAAGTTAACATCCGGCATAAACTCTCAAATATTATTTACGCAGACTTATCTAAACGAACACTTAAAACTGCTCATACAAAAATGCTTACAAACACCTGCAATCAAAACGAATTATACGTTTACCAAGAGTGCCAAATATTTTTGATTCCATTCTAAATAGTTTAAGCTTCCATATTATAACTACGACTTGCCATAAATCTCTGTCACTATTTTTCATATAAAAGTGAAATTGCACATGACTCCATCGCTCTCGGTCCAGGCAAAATAACTTTTCCAACAAACACCATGCCATTTTGTTTTAACTAAAATATAATCTTTTATTAGATTTTGTAGTCTGTTTTATATTTACTTTAATAAAAGCTGCCTTCATGCATTTGCCTCTTTCAGAGTCGGCTGCAAAAAGACACCAAAATTTTACGGTTTTTGTATGTAAAAGTGATTCTTAATCTGCTTGTGTGTGTATGGGTTTAATTGCATGTGTGTACTTTTATGTTTCCTTTACAGGGGTTTGTAATTGTGTCACTAAAGCTTTTGAATAGAAGCGTATATATTTACATGCACAGACATGTATGTCCTACCAACCCAGTTGACCAAATCGTTGTAGATGACATTGTGGATTAGGTTTTCTAATTGACAATTTCAAGGATTGACTCAGCAATGGCTCATGATTTGTCTTCCATAGAACTTCTTGTCGACTTGTGTGACCTCGACGCCATTAATAGATGAAAGTTTCGTCCTCGATTTACATTGAGCTGTTCTCAGTACGTCTTCCACGTCATACTATATTATCGTACCCCTCATCACCGATGTCTGAAGGACTTGGTCACCTGGGATACAGCATGTGTATGTGCATATTCTTATAAAATAAATTATCAGCAAATAGTTTATGCCATAAACTATTATCATAAAAATTGTTGAAAATCTTTATAAATATATTTTGCTTCTTCTCTATTTTGCCAGTCAGTTTCCCCTCTTACACTTTGAAATTTAACAGCAACACAATTTATATAAAAAGACTTTAGCAACATTTAAAACCATACGAAGCACAAAATAAACCAAAAAAAAAATTTAAATAAAAAGAAAACTATTCTTGAAGTTTCAGATTTACTACAATTTTATTCATTATATTCGCACGATGTACGGAGATCGTGTACAGAAATGTATCCTGCATAAAGGAAAGATTATTTCAGGTTTTAGTGTTTGAAACTTGTAAGTAATTAAATAATTTTGTGAAATACTTTGTGTGAAAGTGAATATAAAAATGAAGCATGACATGATAGTAAATCTTAACATTTAAGATAATTCTTGGTTATTAACAACTATAAAAAGAATATTATAAAATTTAGAAAATTGAAATAAAAATGACAAGAAAATTTTAATATCTTCAGAAAATTGTCTGTGACTTTTTCGAACGATGAAGTCATTGCACATCATCACTTCTGGTATTAAAATTTTTGTCTTGATTTTTTAGTCGTTAATATTTGATAAAAAATCAAGACATAAAAATCTTCAGTCAGTGTTCTCACCATTGACAGCAACGCATTTCGAAAATTATAATGGCCAATAATGCCACCAGAATTAAGTCCACTAGGATTTTAATAGAAGCTCTCTATGAACATCGCGAACACATATATTATCAAAATAATTAATAATGAATTTATTTCATTAGTGGACCTATTTTTATATATTAACTACTGTGTTCATAATAAAAAAATTAACACATCTAAAGTGTCTTAAAACAAATCTTTTTGTTAAAATATACTTAAAGTACACTTTAACTTTTATGAATACCGCAAAAAGTCAAATTATATATTAAGAGTGGAATATTTTAAATATATTTTATTACATTTAAGGAAATGTGACAACAAAATTTTAATATCTTCCAAAAATTGTCTATGACTTTTTCGAATGGTCTATAAAAAATGGGTTGAATTAAAACCCATGTGAAGTCAACGCACATGGTAAAACTGTTATCAAATTTATTGTCTTAATTTATTAGACGTTGATATTTGACGGACTAGATTTGGACACAAAACTTCAGTCAGCGCTCTCACAGCAACGCGTTTCGAAAGATATAGTGGCCAATGATGCCACCAATTCTGTCATAAAAGCTCCCTACGAACATCGAGAATACATATATTTTTTTCAAAATAAATTTCTATAATCAAACTGTTTTTATATATTAACGGCTGTTTTCATTAAAAAAATAACACTTGAAAAGTGCTTTAAAACAAATATTTTTGTTAAAATATACTTAAAGTACACTTTAGTTTTTATGAATATCGCAAAAAATTACTAAGTCTAGTTTATATATTAAGAGCAAAATATTTTTTATACTCATCAAATTAGCAGAGCGGATCACTACTAATTTGCAGGCCACCATATCATTTCATCAGCGGTTAAATATATCCACTTCGGAAGGTGGTACTAGTCAGTAGGGATATCAACTATTTAAGCCATATTTGAAAGAAAACTTAATTTGAGAATTTCTTGAATATATTTTTACATTGACATAATTCTTGATCAGTATTAAACTCACTAACTGCTATGATTAATATTCTACTTCCCTCAATACGATATAACATTCTCCAGAGTCAAATCTTAATCACCGATTTCTCTATCCCCCTTCCCACAACCTGCTTTCCTAGTTCCATCATAATGTCTCGAACACCCAGAGGTCATCTCCTGAGTGCTAGTCCAAGATGAAATAGAATCTGTTTTCTTAGTTCCGTCACAAAGTCTCTAATACTAGGGGTCATCCCCTGTGTAATTGTCCAAAATAAAAAAATAAAACCTGTTTTCCTAGTTCCGTCACAATGTCTCCAATTTTTACGGGTCATCCCCTGAGCGCTGGTTCAATATAAAATAGAACCTGTTTTCCTAGTTACGTCACATGTCTCGAATATCTAGGGGTCATGTCCTGAATGTTTTTCCAAGACATAAAAACTAAATAAAAAGTTTATAATAAAAAATTTATCGATAGTTCTGGCGTAGCGAAAGAAGAAACAGCCGATATATAATTTTCACAAATCCGCTCATATTTCTTAAACTGGAGATCGTAACCAAGCGGCTTTAAAAAATTACAGTGGGCTCTCCCTACGCTTACTGTTGTTGGCTTATCGTAGTTTCAAACATGGTTGTAACTGAATAGTTTATTTTATATTTAAAAAAAAAGGCCACAAGTCTCACACTAAGAATTTTAAAATAAAAGTGGTCCAATCATAGCGCACGATGTTAATAATGAGTCATACCTTAACGTCAAAATTGTTAGCTCAAGTTATAGTGTGTTCTTTTCTGGAAAACGTGCAACATTTTTTCACTTCTTCTCTAGGAAGCAACAGTTTGAAGGAGTTCTTCTTTAGAAATATTATTTTGTAAAACATGTTTAATTAATTTCTAATAAATTCGTTATTTTCGAAGCACATAATGCTACCATTTCCTATTAAAAAGTGTAAGAAATGTTGCATTATTTTTTAGAAAAGAAAACAGCATTAACTTCTTACATTTTGTTTGTATGGTGGACAAATTCAATCATGGAAAGGTATACAATATAGCAGAGGATTAAGATTGCTGAAGCCATTTAGGAAAATGGGTGTTCAATTCATAATGCATTTTGCGGACTACATGATTTTTTTATCAGAATAATCGACAGAATGTTATATCAAGAGAATTGTGGGCTTTTTGCAAACCTGGTCTATGGAAAATATGAAAACACGTGGGCATGTTCAGCCAGTTTGTTTTCCGGAAATCATTGCTGTTCTTCTCGAAAGCAATTACCGACAATCCTCGCCCAATTTGTTCGCCGAAAATTATTGCTGCTGTTCGTGACAATAGTGTTGCATTAGACCCATTAACAAGTTACCATGAATGCTCGCCCTCTTCTTTTCCGCAGTCAATGGGCTGTTGGCGTTATCGGGCCGTGCTGCTTTGGAAATGGTGTCGGCCAAGCAGTTACCGTGAATATGGACTTATTGTGGCCAGCTATTGAGGACATGATTCTAGACGATTTGTAATTCCAACAACATGCTACCACTTGCTGTGCTGACAACGAAATAATGGCTGTTTTAAGAGGGAAATTCAATGGCTGTGTTTGCTCCTGCCGTGGCAATGTTATTTGGGTGCCAAGAGCATGCGATTTGACAGTGTTGGACTTCTTTCTTTGGGAATATTTAAAAGAAATAGAACAGGTTAATAAGTCAAAAATAATTCCTGGGCTGAAGTATGAAATATTTTAGAACAGCAACGGCATTTCAACTCAATTATGTGTCAAAGCTATTGAAAATATGGACCATCGGATAGAGGCTTCCCACCGAAGCCTTCACGATCATTTGGCCAATATTTTATATAACAAATATTTGTGCAATAATTGTACAATAAAAACGTAATAGAATAAAAAAGGAAAAGTGATCAGTGACTTCTTGTTATGACTTTGATATTTCTTTTAAGCCTCTCACTTATTAAAGTGGAAGTTTGAAATAAATATCTTTAGTTATTCTAAGAAATGTTAGGTAAAGGTTCCCTGACGATCTGCATTAGCCGCAGTAAAATGCAAATGGGAACTAGCTTAAACCCCCCAATTGATTAGTTTGAATTTTTAGTGAGATTTTGGGAAGAAGGAATCAGCACCTGATTAAATTTAAAGAGTTTTAAAAAACCACAATTCTTAAAAAGAAATACTGATTTAAAAATAAAAGATGATTTTCTGCAAAAATTTTTTGCTTTATTTTTCTTAAAATCGTGTGTGTTTGTGACACCTTTTTTATTTATTGCAGATAAATTTCTTATATATAAAATTACTTTTTATTTAACACAATTCAGTGAAATCAGCAGGAAACCTATTAAAATTAACACACTCCAAAACCACAATGTTGGCAGTACAATAAACTAATGCTGCCATTTACCATATTAAAACAAACAATTATCTTGCGCTTTTGCTTTGTCATGGATATTTAGTTAAATGCGGTTTGCAATCAAAAAAAAAAAAGTATAATTAAAAAATTAAAAAGCAGATAAAACAAATAGTGATTTATTTTTGAACAATTGTTGTGTTTCATACTTGTTTTTGCAGCAAACAAGCGCTTGTTAAAAAGCCACTAACATGTCTACAAATTTAATATATTTTCTTTTTTTTTTCGCTAATGACAACTGAAATGTACGAGTATACGAGTTCTGGCGTATGGTGATTTGTTGTTGTGTTTAGTGACTTCCCCGCTCGTGCAAATACACGGCGCTTCCCTTATAAAACTAACAATTTAATTCAATAGTTTTTAGTTATTGTGTTTTATTAACTTGGAAAAAAGAACTAGCATTTTAGAAAAACTTAATTGCTAAAAAACAAAGTAAATAAAAAATAAAAATGCCAGCACTGCCATAAAATATAACAACAGAGTCAGCAAAATTTTAGCAATTAAAATAAAAGTTGTTGGAGTAGGGAATAGGGCAGTGTTGATTCGATAATAATTACAAATTAAATAAAAGGTTCTTTAAATAATTTATTATGTATGCTTTCCTTTTGAAAACGATATCTATCTAACTAACTTTAAAAGGATATCTGGAGGTAAAGGAATAACTATTCTCTTCCTGTTAAGTAAAATTGCGAAAATTAATAATTTTTCAAATGCTATCGGGCATAATAATTTTTGTGAGTGTATTTAGTTGCAAATATGTGCAGACAGCCAGCAGCAGCAACAGCATAAAAATATATAAGTGCAATTTATAAATTTATAAATGGAATAAAATGCTCATACAGACAGATTTTGCACAATAGGAAAGCAGCTCCACTTTCCAATATAATAAAATTTAAATTGTCTGTCGACCATAAACTAACAACCTGTTAAAATTCCCATTGCAGCCGCAGTAAGTTAAACAATACCACAATTATGCAATTAAATGTCATGCAACAGACATACACATTCAAACATGCCATACCGTAATTTTACATCTCACACACACACACACAAACACAATTTTCAGCCCACTTCCCCACCTCTAACGTAAAAATATCACTCGATTCCTTTACATAATTATAATGCGAATGGAAACGTGTGCTAAAACTCCACTTCCCTGTCCGCGTGCGCGTGCTTTTGTAATTTAGCCCAGCATTTATTCCTCTATTATTTTTATTTCTATGAAGTATTTATTTAAAATTTGCTCTGGTAGTTGTTGAATGCCATTAACAAATAAATGGAGAAAATGTATATGAACTTTTGTGTTAACAAGAATGTTCTTTTCAGTTTTAACAAGTTTTTGTTCCATTTAATTTCTGTGTGTGTTTGTGCATCATTTTCATAATAATATTATTTTAGTACGCATATTCACAGGTGCGTTAGATGAATTTTTATTCTAAAATTTAAAGGCACTGTGGTGTGATGTACAAATAATTACTTGTAGTATTTATAAAGCATGTTGTTCAGAATCATATAGGACAAAACTTATGATCGTTGCGGTTACTGGTTCTCAGTGAATTGAGAAAAAGAACGAATAATTAAATATGTATATTAAATAGACTGTTTTTGTAAACGCATACAACTTTAAGTTGACAACACTCTTTTAATCGGCGGTAATTTTTCCGTCTTTAAAATACCTTTTATTTATGTTAATTTATTTTCTGGGAAAAAGTTCAACATTTTTTACACTTTTTAATAGAAAATTACAACATGCTGTCATATAAAAATAAAGAATTTTTTAAAAATATATTCAACCTCCTTTACGAAAAAAAATTTCGGTTTTAAAACTGCCTTAAACTGCCACATTTTAGAAAAGTTATGATAAAATGTTACATGTTTCCACAAAAGAAAACGGCTTTAAATTAGTTCGGCATTTAAACGGAAATAGACTGAAGTTTTTAACAACGATTGCAAATTGTGCAAAATATATTTTGAAAATGATGATCATCATTCTGTTTATTCGAATTTTATATAGCGATTAATAATAATAATATAAAATAATAATAACAAGACTTCCGCATGTTGATCGATAATAATTCTTCAGTGTATTTTGAGGCATCCAGAAAAACTGGCTCTTTAGTGTGACTTATTGGTTGGTGGGGTCAATGGTTCGCACTTTTTTGAAAAAGTTGCAGTCAATGGTGACTGCTATAGAGCCATGGTTATTGACTCTTTCGGTCCATAACTGAACGACAATGATCATGTCATTATTTACATTTTTCGATAATCAATTGACCAAACCCTGATAATTTTGAAGCGCTGAAATTCAAACGATTGAGTGCAAAATGTCACACAGCTCGCGCCATAATTAATTTTGTGAAGGACACGCAAAAAGAAGTTGTTGGTTAATCTAACCAACGGTAGTTGTAAATTAACAGTTGATATAAATAAACCTGATAAAAAAAATTTGTTGCTGGGACTTTTATAATAACAATATCTCTGTTGGTTAAATTAACTATGTTACAGTAGTAACTGAACTATAAGAGTAAATTGTTTTTGGGATTTTTTGGAAACAAACTAATTTTCTTGATTAAAATGCCAATTCATTACAGTAAATTTACTGCCAATACAAACTGTTGTAACAATTTCAGCAACCCACAAATTTTTGTTAATTAAAATAACCATAAAACGGGGTTTCAGAGCTCTCATTGTAAAAATCTATAACTTTTTAACTACCGTCATTAGTTGAAGTAACTAATTTAAATTAGCTAAGGATTTTTTATTATAAATTATTATATTATTTTACTATTATATTGTTTTAATAATTTTGTTAATTTTCATCAATATTTAAGTTAAAATTAAATTAAATATTTCTCTGCAAGCAGTTAAAACAACACTTCGAAGCTTAACACACTGAGTTCGACTCTGCTTTCAGTCGTGAATATCATATGGAATTTCACTGATCTGCATTAATGCGTAGTTGTGCTAATTGTTGTCAGCTTGTCCCAATATAAAAAAGATCTACTTTGAAAAATTTTACTTTACAATTATAATTGTAAGCAAAGATAAATTAAACAATTCTATTTGTAGACTAACCACAAAAATTGTATCGTTGACATGTTTTTTATAAATTTTTATTTTACAATAACTGGGCGGCTGCTGTTACTATTTTATGTTAATTGGTACAAATTCAACCAACAAAACTGGTTAGATCTACCCATATTTTTTATTTGATATAGTTTCAGCTTTGGACCTGCCAATTGGGTTTCAACATCGTGCGATCTAAAGTCGCTGGACTATTTTATGTGGGGATATGAGAAGTCGCCATTATTAGCCGCTGATATGCGGCCGCATGTGTTGAAAAACTTCTTTGGAAATATGACCTCTAGAAAAGTCTTCGTCCGAGCCAGACATGGCAGTCGTATTTAAATTATAATTCCAGGAGGTTATATTCCGAATTAAATAAATTTTATATATCAAATTCAAAGTTTTATATTTCTATAAAATAAATTCACTAAATGCTATTTTTAAATTACATTAGAGAAATTGAATAGCTTAACAACTTTCAATAACAATAACAAAACATATAACCGAAATGCAAATCATAACAGAACTTCTGCCAGTCTCTCTATTATAAAATTGCCGGCTTTGCAAATTAGAAGAAAATATTCTTGTCGTCGCTTTCTTTGTAAACTCGATGATTTGTGGGTGCTGTTGGCTAAAGTAGTAGAATATAAGACTCCGTGTTCGACTCCGCATTTAGTCATGAATATGGTGTGGAATTTTTCTGATCTGTTTTGGTGCAGGATTCTGTTAATTTTTGTCGCCTTGTCTCAATAACGAAGGCTTAGCACTGGTCGCTGAACACTACAGTCACAGACTAACACTGTAATTTATTTTAAACTCTCCTTCATCGGGTCCTGTAGCGAAAATTGTGTCCGAGAAGTAAAAATAAAATAGCTAGAACTAATTTTCTATCTTCTAATCTTTCTTTATCAGTCCTCTCAACTCTATCCCCGGCAATACTAGTTCCGGTACAGTGCACTGCATATGAAGAGGTCCTCCCCCGAGTGCTGTTCCAGGACAAAAAGAGATAGCTCATTTTGTACAGAATTCCTACTGATAGAAATCATCGTTAGTAATTCTTATAGATATGCCCAGAATTGTGCGTCACTTCATCTTGAATACCTCAAATCTATTATGAAAAGGCTGACTCACTTTTGGGTATTTTACAAAAACTTTAATTGAACACTCTGCCAGCGTTAATATCATAAAACGTTATCTTATTTTTTCCTTAAATGTTTAATTTTACTGGTCTGCAGGATCATCTTTCCGCAGACCGTGATTAAAAGATACAAAAGGAAAAAAGAACACGAGTTTCCATATAAAAACTTTTTTTAAACACTCCCCTTGAATATATTTTGTTTTTGAAACTCTTTAATTCCTTCAGCTTAAAAAGAAAACTTGTAAAGGTTTATGATAATTTCTATTAAATACAGCCTCCATTAAAAACAATACCTGAAAAGAAAAAGCCTTCTCAATGTCGTCGTAAACAACATATTTATTAGCTTTTTATTTCATTTGTTTTTCTTGTTTGTTACTCATTATCGTCCCTTAAAAGTAACTTTGGCAATTTTATAATCATCAACACCTCGTTTCTGTGAGTGATTAACACCTGCTGCTGAAATAATAAAGGACTTACAAAAAGTACAGGTAGAGAATAACCCTTTTTAATGTACACAATTTTGTACTTTCGAAAGCAAATTAACACTTGAAAAAATGTGCAAAGTTTTGTTAATCTTAACTACTTTTGCCAATTACGCACTCTCCCTTTCACACAGTCACACGCACACACACACACACACACACACACACTCCCAAAGCCGCACACTTTGTCAGGGTTAGTGGAGATGGCAAGTGGTCATAAACTATTTAAAAACCCTTTCAGGGAAAAGTAAAATTCCTTTTTGCATTTTTTCGGGTGCTTTGCTCAGGTGATTGTTCAAGTTGATGGACGTTTTTGTGTCATTATCGGGGAGAACACAGAAAAGTGTAAAATATGTGATTAAGTGCATGAATTGATGGTGTGCGTACACGAGTTGGTGTGATGGTGTTTGAGGAAGGGAGTGTATTGAAATGAGTAACATTATTTTTTTAAATTCTTAAATAAGTAGTTAATGGAAATCTCTTTCAACTGGGCCATAAACGGTAGCAAAAATATACATATTTTTTACTAAATTTTTGGTTGAAAATCAGTTTTTTATATTTAAATTTATGTTAATTATTAAAACTTTAAATTTTTATTCACAAACAATCGATTCGCCTTTTATATGAAAATATTTAATGAAAATTCTTTATAAATATTTTCTTTTTAGCACTTGTCAAATTCAAATCATTTATTTCTTAAGGGCGAAAAATCAATCCATCCAATATTGATTTTTCACTAAAGAAAAACAAGTAAAAGTGCTGTATTCGGCTATGCCGAATCTTATATACCCTTCACCAATGAACGTCTGGCGTTGCATATATTTTTAAGAACCAATTTTCTTCTTCTTAAGTTATAAAATAATTTTATTTAGAAAAAAACAACGTCAGTTGCTTTTTTGGCTACTTTTATGAATTAAAAATATATCAATTTCCCATCCCTGAAACGGAATGTTAATTTTTTAAATATATATTTTATCAATGCAAATCTTCATGAAGTATAAAGCAGTCTTCATTAACAAAAATTTTTCCACATTTTAGTTGTTACATGTACTACAAAATATTGAATGTGCCAAAACAATTACTTTTAATTTCCCATCTCTGGAAAACTAATTTTATGTTTTCATTTTTAATAGGCAATTGAGGCTTCCCAAAGCAAGAAAAAGATTCAATTCATAAACCAACAATAAAATAATTAATTTTTGGTATTAACTTTCCGTCGAGAAATAGTTGTAAGATTCCCAGCTCTGGAACCGTATTTCAATGCCACTCTATTTAATTTCATACCCAATCCATCAGTACAAGATCGAAGTCTTCTGGCCTAACGAACCAAGATTCCAGGTCTTGCAACGTTTTTTACGTATCAATATAATTCCATATGTTTCAAATTTGAAAAAATAACACACTTTTAGTATCAATCTAATTGCTGAGATATAAAGTTACCAAAAATACTAAATAAGTTGTTTTTCCATATAAATATTTAGCTTTACGCAGCATCATGCATGTGTTCTAAAATGTTGGGATGACTTTTTAGCCGCGACATATGTAGAATTACACTGCAACATATTGAACAATGAACTTGTATTTATTTGTTTTTATTTTAAAGTTTTTTATTTCTCTATTGTATTACTGGCAATTGGCCAAAAGCTTAATAAATCTATTGAATTTATTATTGCAAATATGCTGCTCACAATCATTTCGTATGTGTTTATTAAACCCACACAATCATATGAACTGACTATGAAACTCGTCAGGGCGTAACCAGCTGGAAAGGTTTGAAGGCGCTTTAAACTGAGGCCTTATGTAAAGAGTGCGTGGATATTTATTTATAAATTTAAAATCTTTTTATTATATGGTAAAAAAAAGGCTGCCTCGGCTATTCTGTCTAATGAAATGAAGTATAGAGAAAAAAATTTACTGAAATTAAAAGACAGAAGAGAAGGATTAAGACAATTTAATATAATTTCCAAAGCACAGGCCAAATAACTCCAATTCCTTTATAATAATAACAATACAAAAACAAATTTATTTGAAAAATAACTTAAAACAAGAAATATACGAGTCTTCCAGAAAGCATTCGTACCATGTTTTTTTCTCCGCTGGTGTTTATTTTAGCTGTAACACATCGTAGTCGATTGTTATTGCAATCTTGTTTGTATTCAAACTGCCCCAACGTGCAGGCGTGTTTTTCTAAATTTATTTGGAATGCATAAAAAGGCAAAGCAAAAATATTCTAAAATCGACAAAAATCATATTTCGTTTTTATATTCTGTTTATTTTCAATTTACTGGGTCATCATTGTGTTGATTTTAGCATCATTTTAAATTCAATATTTTTAACAACAACATGCTTGTGCAAGCGCATACACACACACATGCAAATAATTATTAACCCTCATGATGGTTGAGTGCACATGCAGCAGTTGATATCAAATGGAATTGGATGTGAGAGCTGTTTAACTTGTTGAAATTGCCGATAAACTATCAATTAATTCATGGAAAGCATCAAAACTTTTATTGTATCAGTTACTTAAATTAATAGATATTTCGCTTAAATGTCAAGTGGTGCCACATCAGTTTTCTCTGTTGTCACTAGGCTGGCCAGGTTGTTAAGTTGTTCGGTTTTATTAACTACTTCATGTGTGTTTCTGTCAAAGCATTCAACATGCAAAAATAAAATCCTGGTTGTGGCAACTCATTCTGGTAGAGAGAGACCAAAAGAGAATTGGCGTTGGCGTTTCGCAAGATCACATTAAAATTTTATTTATGGGGTATTTTAGTTTCCCCTCTTGGGATATTCATACAGCACATCGGCATATGCTTTAGCTTGTTATTTCCATGTGAGGTGGGGCGTAGACTCTGCAATTTCGTAAAAAATATTACAGCAAATATTATTGTGGAAAAGTTTAACCCTCTATAGTCGCCATATAACTATAATTCTAGGCTCGTTTCCAATGAATTATAAATAACGCATCTATAAGGTGGGTGTGTGAATAAAAATGTGCTACAAAAATGCTAACACCGAAAATGCATAATCGGTCTTCTAAGAAAATTAAGATCCAGCCTTAATTTGTGCATCAAAAATCATTGAAAATTCAATCTGAATTAATTTAATCTTAAATTACAACAATAATGATATTAAAAAAGATGTGGAGAACGGTTGATTTTAAAAGACGTTCCTGTAACTTTCCAATAATTTTAACCGAAAATCTATATAGCCTGGTTCTTGTGCTAATTTAAGCTTTTTAAAAAAAAATTAATTCAGTTTTCAAAACTACCCATTTCCACGTGATAAGCGGCGACTGATGTAGTTTTCGGTTACTTTAAAAGAATCGGGAATACTAATTGATCGGATATATAATTTCGGGGATGAAAAATAAAACACTTTTTTCGTATTCTTTCGTTCAAGTGACCCTACGAATGAATCAACCAATTTTGAACAGCTAAATAGATTGTGAAATCGATCGGTAAAACCGTTTAGAAGCTGTTCTCAAAAAAACTCAAAAAATTTATTTGTGTTTCAGAGCTAAAATTTACCAGTTCGTATTATCGGAAATTGACAAGAATTACAAGGAAAACTCTTTAGAATGTTGACAATCTGGTTCAAGTGGGTTCAGACGTTTCAAACCTATAAACGGTTAATATATTTTCATACTCACACAAACACACGCATATACATATATACAGTATATATATACAGTAACTATGTCTAGCAAAAAGTTTGAACGCTTTTTCGAGCTTTAACGATACCTCGACTTTTTAAAACCTTAAATTTTTCCAGCGTGTAGTTAGAAGAAATTGAAAAGGTTTTACAGTGGCTTCTTAAAATATAAATTTTATTTATTGATTTTTTAAGAATGTATCGATATTATTCACGTATCGGTGGTATACATTTGAACATTTGAAAGCAACTCTTGATTATTATAAATTAATTTCGTCCTAATCTTTATTTAATAAATAATTATAAGTTAACTTAAAGACGCTTATTAATCGTGAAATGAAGGATGTTATAATTTTTTTTAATTATTATTATCATTTTTATAATATTTTTCGACATCGGCACGTGAATATGAAATTCTGAAGTAAAAACCAAATTTAGTAGGCTTTTTTCTAATAGTTTTTAAAAATATACACTTGAATTCAGTCACTAAAAAAACACTACAGTTGAAAAGAATTAAGAACGTAAATTTAAAAATAGGAGTTAAATTGTAAAAATTTAATAAAATTAAAATTTACATATTAGAAGAGCATCAAAATGACTGCACTGAGTGTTAGAATATTATATAGAATTATTCAATTTATTTGCTTATCTCAAATACAGTCTGGGCTTAGACGGGGATTCATTTGGAAGGCAAATATTTAGTTGGCTGCAAATCACGGGTGGGTAAGAGGTAACTTTTTTTTGTGCTCGTGTATATATTCTTTATTGGAATTTATTTTGCTTTTTCAAAAATATTAATGGAATAGTGCCGTCATTACGACCGCCTGTGAGAATTTAAAAATAAGAGAATTCGTAAAATTTTCTTAAAAAGGCAGATATATTATATGTAATTTAAAATATTGTTTGTGCCACTTAAGTAGCATACTGTTTTATACTGTTGACCTAGAGCCTGAAGAATAATTATAACCAGAATTTAAGTAAAAAAACAAGGTCGAATAAAATACAAAAATAATTGTTGAATATATTTATTTGCTTTCGAAGTTGATATATTTATTCATGTTTGTGTGTTTAATTTAAAAGCTTTTATTTCAAATAATAAAAAAGCCAATCATAATTATAGAAATTTCAAAAACCACTTAATTAATGTCTAAAACTAATACAATTGAATTAACAATAAGCAACTGGACAGCGGAACGTATACGCTACATATTATGGACACATTTAATTACTCATACGCCATGATAGTGGTTATAAATAAAAAATAGATGAAGCGTAATAAAAATAAAATAAATAAATGTTTCTTGCATGCTAAAACTACACAGGACTTATCAAACGCTTATTAAGGAAACGTACACTAACTATTTAGTTTTTCTTTTTAAAGAAATTTAAATTTTAAATTGATGATTGGACTGATCGCAGGAGCCGGATAGCAGAATATAAAAAATAACATGAAATTGATTTTAATTTCGTATTTATTCGTTTTTTCCTAAAATTTCAGTAAAAAAATTAAGCTGATCAATTTGCTTGATAAAGATCACACGAGCTTCATCGTTTCGACGAACTGTGACCAACCAGGGTTAAGGACCATTTCTTTTTTTGAAAAACCTTTCTAAGGAATTTCGAGGACGAAGTGTCTTTGAAAGCTTTTTGGACTTTTAGTTTGCCAGGAAAACAACAGATATTCTATCTTAAAAATTATAGTCTTTTACAAGCACTCACAACATTTCCTTTTTTACAACAAATACTTTTATATGGTCCACAAAGTTAGATAACGAATAGTTACTGTTTCAAATTACCTACTTGTTCACAATTTTTTTTTTCTCCTTGTTTCTTATTAACTAACCAGAATGCTTTTCTGCTTCGTTACAAGTAAAACGTAAGAGTCAAATCTAAAATACTATTTACCACACACGTACCGTACAGAAGGCAATACAATCGCCAAATTTTCGAAATAACCATAAATACAAGCAAAGCAAACAGAGCAAAACTTCCTCATAACTAACTAACTGGCAAGTGTGTGTGTGTGTGTGTGTGTCTATTAAAAAAATTCCTATGCCACCACTACCAGTACAATGCAACCTTAACTTGTGTTTATGACAAATGAACTTATAAATACGAGTAGATGAAAGAAACTTGTACATGCAATTACCCATGTGCACACAGTCACACGCCTGGGAAA
Organism: Linnaemya vulpina; assembly: GCA_963675445.1. Lineage (NCBI taxonomy): Eukaryota > Metazoa > Arthropoda > Insecta > Diptera > Tachinidae > Linnaemya > Linnaemya vulpina. Next base: position 8,812,131 of record OY776277.1, read on the forward strand.
ACCAGTTAAGAAATTGAGGGTGAAAAAACTTTAACTATAAGACACCAATACAAAAGCAAAGCTGCTGTTCCATTTCATATTGCACGAGGAGGAGTGCAACTGCAGCAAACATTAATGATTGCTTGTGATATTTAGTTACCCACTACTTTGTTAGTTGGAAACTTAAATGGCAGAGAGTGCAGGTGTTTGGAACAACTGAATAGAGGAATGAATGAATGAATATAAAAGATGTTGCAGCAAAATCCAAAAGGAGAATCGAGTTCTGTGGGTGGCCCACAAAATATCAATTTGTGCATTTAAATGTGTCTGTATTTTATAGACAGAAGAACACGTTCGAGGCATAAATGTACGACACGAACGGAAAAACTGCACGTGTACGTGTTTTATGAAAATCATGTCTTTATACGGACCGACTTTCCAGCTGACATGAGTGTGTAACTTTAAAATTGCATAAATCAACAGTGGCAAACAAAAGCATGAGTGTGGGAAATATTTTTAAAAAATATTTACACTCAACCTGCTTAATAATTCTTAATAAGCCGAGCTAAGTTTGAATTATCTACAGTTTTCTTTTATTTTGTAAACCAAAACTAAATTCAATTCAGATTCATAGACTAATTGTTCGAACTTAATTTAAAAATCCGAAAGACATGATGCTAAATATTCCAAGGCACAAAGGAAAGTCAACATCAGTTTTATTCAACGTACACAGCAGAGCAGAACAGCTGTTTTCGAAAGTCGCAACACTTTCATCACCAGTGCTCATGTGTATATTGTGTTTGTTACCACTTCTTACTAAATTTGTTCTTCACTGCACTCTCATAAGAACACACAGACACAAATGCAGCATGCAATCATTTAAGTGTATGTAGCTGAACTGTATGCAACTGTGTGGATGTGTATGTGTGTGTGTGTCTGCGTGTGTATCTTTGCACAGCTACTTAACTTTGGCAAGTTTAAGTTTAAATTGTATAAAGTTCGTTGAACAGACATAAACTAAAACTGCAGAAAACAGGAAAAAACCCCCACATAATCATACAAATAATACGAACACACACACATATATATACATACACACAATTGTACTCAACTTTTATAAATTTTGTGTGCAAGAATATTGAAGACATTTTTATAAGCATAACGAAACACACACATTCACAATTGCATGTGCGCCTTACCAACACAATCATACCGAAACACATCACGAGAATATATTCATTTGCTGCCGTTTACAGACCAACATTTTTGACTTTAACTGACGACAGTAGCAACTCAGCGGAAGTGCGGTGCATATAAACATTTACAAATATGAACGGCATGTAAGAAACCGGAAAAAAAGTGCCAACAATAATGAAATGCAGGTATGCACAGTGGAGATAAATTTTAAAAAAAGTTTATGAAATTTATTTTATTCAAAAGGGGTATTATAATTTAAATATGACTTCTGGCATATGATCGCCACGTCTGGCTCCATCGTAGTCCAATTTGGAAGTTTAATTTTTAATGAATTTTACCAACACATGGGACCTCATCGACGTAGGCCAGCGATTTCACATATCGTTGCAGAAAATATTCCAGTGATGTGAAATCGCACGATATTTGAAGACACTTCCCGGGTTCCAAATGAGAAACTATGCATTTGCGCAACCTTTCCCTCAGTAAATCTATTTCGGCACCAGCTGTGCGACATGTTGTGTCGTCTTGTTGCAAGCATGGCTCTCCAGATGTCGCCATTGACTGTAACATTCTGACGAACATCGCTTTTAAAGAAGGGTGGACTAGGGATTTCAGTAGGCCACAGAGCACATCAAACATACACTTGAGGATTTCAATCACTGGAAATACAGAAATTTTGTTCAAACAAAAATTAGCTTCAGTGCTAAACAAAATTCAAGCGGTACATATTTCGAGCGGAGCCATAATTTTCTATATAAATTCGTACAATTAAGAGGCGTCTAGTTTATTCTTGTTGAAATGTTAAAGTAATTGAAAGCCGACAAAATGCCCGCCAGTTAAAAAAGCTCTACAACCTAAAATTTTATACCTCCACATCCTTCATTAAGAGACTTTTGCGTTGGCATAATTAGGATTTACAGAACTCATCTCTATCTGACCAGCAGTAATAAATTCAATATTTTATACAACGTGTTTTTCAGGCTGTCACAACCTTGAGTTGGCAGCACTGCTTTATTTGAGCACCCATTTAACAGCTGATGGTTGCTTCTTGTTTAATTTGCTTTAAAATATTTCATTATCTATAGACTTACAACAAACCAACGCGTGTAAATTGTTGAGAATCTTAATCAAAATAATTATTCTATTCGTCAAAGTCATCCATTCCAAATTTTATTTTTCCATAATCCCTATTTCTGGTTGAATAGGTGCGTAAAGAGGCCAGGATTCATTTGGAGTGAGAAGAATTTACAAGTTTTTAACGAAACACAATCACATTTACGGAAAATTATTATTTGATGCGCTTCTAGGCTGACGGAATCATGCGCATGGTCTTCAATAACGATGATGGTCAGAATGCTACTGTCAATACTGAAGGGTGTAGGAACGTGATTCGAAATATTTTCGTATCTCAATTACGTAGCATTTGTCTTTCTGATTTGTGGTTCCGACAGGACGGAGCCACATGCGAGCGCTAAAATTGATTTATTCAAAGAAACTTTTGATGAAAAGTGGCCTAATTAAGTTCGTGTGAATTGACCCCATCGGATTATTTTCTTCAGGATTATATTTAGTCACTTTTCCACGTCAACACTCGAATAACTGGAAATCAATATTCGAAGAGCTATCGGTGAAATACGAAAAGTTGCTGAAACGAAGTGTTCCATATTCTTTCCGCCTTCTATGCGCCGGCTTGGCGACCATATGGTATAAATCATATTTAATATTAAAGTTTCATCAAACTTTCTTTCAAATAAAATCTATTTCTATGATGTTAAAAATATTTCCTTGTTTTATTGTGTTTTAAGCTTGTATCACTCCATAAAAAATACCTTTTAATTTAGTCTCGGTCTTGCTACGCGCCTGTACTCAACCGTTGTTTTCCATCGTTTGTAAAGAGAAGAATAGAATATATTCCCACTGTGATATATTAACTATATGATAAATATATGAACTTGTTATTTACACACACACACTCACACACATACACTTGCAACACTAAATGATCGAACTTTGTCTTTATGTTCGTTTTGTGTTGGTTTTTTTATTACTTCATGAACCTCTTTTCTAAATTGTTGCAAACTTTAAGATATTTTTCACTGTATACGGAGTGTGTTTAAGTTTCAGTTGAGTCCTTTTCTACGTCCTCCTCGTAAGCAACTTAATTTATTAATAACGGAAACTTGCACGTTGATGTTTATGTACATGTTGTTGTATGTATGTATATACGACTGCCAACTTTACACAAACAAACACACGGGCGCATGGAAAAATGTGCATTCAGAGCTGTTGGTTGTATTATTATTTCGTTTGCAAAGATTTTTTAAGAAATTTATATATTTTTTTCATGGAAGTTGCGCGTGTGTTTCAAGGAATTTATTTGATGAAAATATTTAAAAAAAGAAAATACAAAAAAAGTTCAGCATTTGTATGGCATTTTCGTGTACACCTGCGTTTTATTTTTCATTTTCTTTTAATAAATAAATATTATGTTGCATGTGTTTGTTAAGGCATGAATGCATGTATGTATATGGCTATGCAAGTGTGTGTGTATGTTTTTAATATTTAATGGTTAAGTGATTTCCTTGAATTTTGATTTTATTATGTTAAACAGAACTCCACCCCATAAATAATTATAATATTATTTTACGTAAAGCACACATCTGCTTGAAATGAGCTTATAAATATTTAAGTATTTCTTGTTTCGAGTGAAAGTAGTTAAGCTTAATGTTGAGGATAATTGCGTTCGAAGAAACGGGTAACGATTGCAGCGAAAATAGATCATCAGCAATTAATTTACTGATGATGGATTTGCTATTAATTTGAATTACCAAAGACTTACTCAATACATAATTAATTAAGCAACAAAAATGGTGTTCGTTAAGTTGAATTCAGCTTAAATTTATTTCAAAGAAAAAAGTAGGAATTCGAGGAATAAAAAATTGGATATGAAATAAGCGGCGGAGTTATTCAATGAATACTCCAAGGATTTGCAACAAGATATATATTTTGATGGAAAACATCTTTAGAGAAACCTATAATTAACTGCATTAAAAAATATATGACGTGCTTATTTTTATTCGCAAGTAATAAGAATTAGGATCAACAATTATCAGATCACTTTTGCCCAAATTAAAACAGAGAATAAGAAATTATTATGCAGTCGTCAAGTGGTTTCTCCTCATACAATCAAAATAACGCACAGTTTTATTCCCATTTTTATTAAAATCTTTGATTTTGCAATCGGTGAAATCTATGACTTAAGTCATAAAATCATGGCTTCACTTATACTTGGGAAAATCTTTTCGTCCAAGCCAAAAATCTAAAGCACAAAAATGAAGAACTTGTAAAAATTTGGGCAGCAACATTTGACGCAAAAATTATACGAGGTTTGTTGTACTAAATAAAATCTATTTTCATTTTACTTCAGTCTTGTCAAAATACGGTTTTATAACAGCCAATGTCATGATTACCTTTTCGTCATAGGAAACGTTTATAGCAGAAACCAACTCCAGCCAGCTCATCCGTTCCTCCTTTATTTATTAACCCTAATCTGGGTTTCAGCACATATTAGAAAGTTTTGAAAAATGTAAATCGCCGTCAGTATTCTTAAGTAATAAAATCGTATCCTCATACAGTTCAGACAAACTCGATGTCATTAATTTTCTTGGATGAGTACTGACTGAAACATACGAACTTTGGCTTGATAGTCTTCGTGTGAACTACTTCGGAGAACAGCTGATGACTTTGATATTTGTTTTAGACTTCTCACTTATTAAAAGAGAAGTTTGAAATATATATATTTAGTTATTCTAAGAAATGTTGGGCAAAGGTTTCCTGATGATGGGGCATTAGCCCCAGTGAAATGGGCATGGGAACTAGCTAAAACCCCTCAATTGATCACTTTGAATTTTTTCCTAAAATTTTGGGAAAAACGAGTCAGCACATTATTAAAATTAAAGACTTTTAAAAATGCAATTTAATTTTCTTTGCTATAAGGCAGTATAAACCCAGACAACAACCAGTCTTTTTAGGCCACTCTTCAGTGGACTTTCAACTCAGACAATAACCACTACTCTTAAACACCTTTTCAGTGTAATTTGACTACACAATTCCCATGCAGAAAAATATATATTTTGGCTCCTAAAAAATTTTCTATATATCTCTCATATTTCTGCGTCTAAAACTACTTCAATGGCTCAACACTTCCGTTAAAATCATTAATAAGTTCAACCACCCCGTAGTTTATAGCCCACTTTAGTGTTTAAAGCAAAATCGCAATAATAAAAACCCATTTATCAGCCTAATCAATCTCTACTGTTAACTAACTTAAAATTATAATAACGGCCCTTAAAGTTTTTGTTAGCTAATTTTAAAAATTTTGTTGACGATTTTAAAAGAACGTTATAAATAAAACTTTGCAACATGTGCACACTTCCAAAACTGTTCAAACCTCAATGCAATAGAATTAAAAAGAAAACCAAAAAGAAAAAACAAAAAAAATAATAAACACCAAAACATAAACCAACGACCAGTCAGTTCAAACTCATCTCGTTGCAACATCTGTTCAAACACAATCCAATATTGTAGACTTTTGAACCTAAAATGTCTAGAAACAATTTCCAGAGCACTGCAGCAAACTACTGAACTCAAATACCAATACAATTTCGGATGGTAATTTCTGTTCAAGCATTTATTCAGTGGACTGTTTTTTCTGGTTGTGTAATATTTATAACTAAAATATAGCAAAAAGTTTCCGCACACAGCACACACAGCAGAACTTGCATGACCAGGGTTGGGATGCTTCATGTGCCAATTGAAAGTTGAAGCAGATGTTGTTGGGAAAATTATCATCAGCGATATGGTGAATATCTGCCTTATGACGATCACTGTTCTTACGAAGTTCTGGAGGCTCCGTTTTATCTCTTAAATTTATAGAAAACGGTTGACCATAAAGGACATTCGTGTAACCACCTGCTAACTTTCACCTCAAATCTATGACAACCGGGTTTTCGTAGCCTTCTATGCTCTTGAGCTAAAACACAATTATTTTAATTTTCAAATCAATTGCTTCCCACGTGCTAAGCGGTGATTGATATAGTTTTCGATTAATATAAAAGAATCGAAAACACTAAGTGATCAGATATATATTCTCGGAGTGTAAAAATTCTTACACATGATGGGAATATAAGAACCTGAACCACACCAGCAACCTGCTAGGAGTACAATGTGTCGTATGAGTAATATTATTAATAGTATGAAGTATACGCGATGAAGCACAAACACAAAAGTAAAACTTATCAATGCCATACAATTTTGTGAGCTAAAATATTTAACTCTACCACGGATTTTGTTGTGTTCATTCTCCTAACAAAACTCCAATGCCTCTAAAAAAAAAACCATCTCTTATAGACGTGTTATCCATCCCTGCCTCAAACTGACACAATATTAATGTTTTTCAAATGGCAAGTGACTTGACATGAGCGTTACATTGAACAAAAAAAAAAAAAAAAAGCACAGCTCAGAGAGCAGGCTGAGATTCAAGGATGTTGAAATGATTTTTATTTATGGCCAACAACAGCAGCAGCAACAACAAAACCATATGCTAAACATTGCAAATAACGCAACGCATACGGCATACGCCCAGAGGAGGAAATTCAGTTGAAATAAAAATACGAAAAGATTTTCGCAAATAACAAACAATTATTATAAGTAATTGAAAACACTCACTTGTGTTTGCGAGCAGCATAAATATTGAATGTTTAGAATACGATACATAAAATTTATTAATTCAAAAGTACTCCTGTTTGCGGTGCTCACAACACTCCTGCTAAAACGAAAACAGTCAGGACATTTTTGGATTCACCTAAGTTGAAGTAACTTGAACCGGCAGTAGTGACAGCTTATTTAGATAATTTTTAACAATAAAAATTATAACATCGTTATTTCTGAAAAGAAGCAGATAAATCGACAAGAAGGAACCAGGCATTGTTTTTCTTATATTGAAAATTTTTTCAAGCATTTTATATCGAACTGTTTATTGTAAAACTTTGAGGTGATAATTGTTCGCAGAGTGTTTCTAATTCAGAAAGGCATGATCAGTATGTCCAATGAAACTCAATATGAGTTTTGAATATTCAACTAAAACAGCAGAGCAGAATAGGTCTTTTCAAAAGCCGCAACACTTCCTTTATCAGTGCTCATGAGTTCAACAGTTCATTAATTTTTGTCTTAGAGTATCAGAGGATGGCCCTTAAATATGCCCTGCGTTGTACCAGAACTAGAAAGGACGGGATAGTGTTGTGAGGACAGATGAAAACAGACTACAAGATAGAGAATTTCGTTTAAAAAATTTTTATGTTTTACTTCAGCAGTGAATTTTTTGCTACAGGTAACGACGAAGGAAGCTAATCGCTGCCGCTGATCTCCAGCGACCTTTGCCATTGAGACAAACCAACAATATATTCATGACTGAATACGAAGTCGAACGCGAGATCTAAGACATCGTAATCTTGTGTTCACCACTTCAGCCAACGAACGATTTTATTTCAAATCAAGTGAATGATAATTCTCAATATAGAAATAAATTGATAATCACACACCAAGACTATTAACTTTCAAATTAGTACACATTTTGGGGAAATGTCGTTATTTAAAACCTTTTAATTTTAATTATGTACTGATTCTTTTTCCCCAAAATCTTAATAAAAAATTCAACGTGATCAATTGAGGGGTTTTAGCTAGTTCCCATGCACATTTCTCTGGGGCTAATGCAGATCATCAGGGAACCTTTACCCAACTTTTTTTTAGAATAAGTAAGGATATTTATTTCAAACTTCCACTTTAATAAGTGAGAAGATTAAATTAAATATCAAAGTCATAAAAGGAGCTCAATGATCACTTTTCCTTATTAATTTGCTCACGTTTTTATTCTACAATTTGTTGGATTTTTTTCTACTCTAATTTTAGTTGTAAGAGAAATAAAGAACAACAACAAATAATAATTGTTTTGATATAAAAATAAATTATTTAGATCACTTTGAATTTGTAAGTAAGATATTGGGGGGGGAAAAAAATCAGCACATAATTTAAAAATAAACAAAAAAAATTAAGACTCTTAAATTCAATTTTGGTAGGCTAATTGTAGAAGTGTCTTAAATTCCGAAAGTCGTGATGAATATTCCAACTCACAAGGAAAAGCCAGTATCAGCTTTAGCTCTTTAACGTCCTTAGCATAATAGAACAGCTGTTTTCGATAACCGCTGCATCTTCATAACCAATACGCAAGTGCATTTCTGTTTCTTGCCACTTGTTAGGTGGCCTTGTATAATGTGATAACAGGTTTTAGTCATTACAATTCTATTATGAAAGAGAATACGAGAAGTCTATCAAACCGGTGATAGCACGCTTTTATTAAGTGCCAGTGATAACGTTTGATGAGTTTCTTAATATCCTATTTTTCGAACTTCTCGCTCCAAATTTCTTAAGCCAAATTTTTTTGATTTGAGTTTTCAAAATTATATAAATTTTTACTTGCATAAATAAATATATTTCAGCAGTAAGATGAATCTATGAATTGTTGAAATATAATTGTGTGAATTTAATTAAATGCTCTGTACTGTTTTTGTGCGTACGTCAAAAGGACTCTACTTGCAGCCAGACTGCAATTAAAATTTGCTATTAATAGAATATTTAATTAGTTTAAATAAAACGTATTAATTCATTTATTACCTAGTGAATTGATATGTAAATATTACAAATAAATTCAATAGTAAAATACATTTTTATTAATTTATATTTGTTTTGTTCCTTGAGTTCTAAGAAATTATGAAATTGTTAAAGATAATTCCAGGCAACAGAACATCGATTGTGCTCAATATTAAGTTATTGTTGGAAATGTGTATTTAATTGTATTTAATATTGAATCTAGGCAATTGATTTGAATGTATTTGGAAGAAATTCATTAACAATTATTATTTAATATAATATCACAATAGTTTTCGAAAGCTTTTATTTATGCTTTAGTTTCATGTCTAAATATATCAATGAGTTTAATTTAATAGTTTCAATTATTGAGGGAGTTGTATAGCAAACAATATTTAAAAATAATGCAGGACAAAAATCAGGCACATAAATGTTTCCTGTCATTAATATTTTCGAAGTCCTATTTATCAGTGCACCCATTCAACCGGAAACGGGCTTTATCGAAAACTTTAAACGGATGAGTTTGACGAACAGAACAAATATTTTGATTAAAAGTTTCGATTCATAATGAAATTTTAAAGTAATCAAAACAAAAAGTAACCATCAGCTGTTAAATGGGTGATGCCAACTCAAAGTTGTCACATTCTAAAAAAAACACTCTGTATTTCGCACAGACCTCGTATGTACTATATTTCACTTCTTTATGTTATTGACAACCACAAAATTGTTCATGTTTTAAAAATTTGAAACAATTAACTTGTATGTTGTGTGACACAAACAGCAAAACAGTTAAGAAAACAAAATTTTAATTTCTTATGCAAGTGTGTGTGTGTGTGTGTAATAATATTTTAAGGATATTATATTTTTAATGTTTTGTTTTTGCTTGCATATTTAAAACATTTCGTAATATCATTTGCATAAGTTTTATGAAACATGAATGTTCTTGTCATCAGCAGAGGCGTAGACGTGCTTACGTACGTGCTGGCACAAACACGAGCATGTATTTTAGCATAAACAAGTATTTTTTAAAAATTCTTAAACAAAAACGAATTACGAAATGAAATTCAAAAATTAAGATTCATAAAGATCTTCATTAATCACGTGATCTCGTAGTAATTCTATAGACTACCAAAACAAGCTTCGCTTCGGCTGCTGTCAATATGACATACTGACTTGAGTGATTCCCCGGAATATCAGAAAAAAATACATAAATTTAAATGGAATTATTTCCAGCTTTTCAGTTTATAAAACTCCTCTTAAAGTCATCTGTAAATTTTTTTTTTTTAAATAAATTTTTTCAGTTTCTAAATCTTCCCTCTTTTTTTATCAGCTGCTCGTGAATAAATTTGAATTTGTGCGAGTTCAGAGTTTCATACTCTGGATTGTAAATCTTAATATAATTTCAGTCACATATTAAATAGGATAAAAACAGAAAACATGCTGCCATAATTTTGTTTTTTATTTAAACATATTTTTGCATAATTAAATTGGTCTCATTTATTTTGTGCCATGATGGAAATAATCCTTCATTGTTATATATCTATTGCTCTTGTTGTTGCTGTTTGTTGTTGCATTTATGCTTGCGTTTAGTGTAAACATGCTTATGAATAGTGAATAGTAAAATAACTCTCACATTCTTAGACAATTTATGTGCATTTATTCTCCAAGTGCTGTTGATATTTTCGTTGCTCCTTTTCATGTCTCTTTTTGTAACTAAGTGTGTGTGTGTGTGTGTGTGTGTGTGTGTGTATGTGTGTATCTATTTTTTTATCCTGATGTAGCGCTTGCAAAGGGCTGCATTTAAGCAAAATATGTTGATGATAAATTGCTTAACTTAACCACAACATTCATGTGTCAAACTGAAAGGAGAAAACCCCTTGAATGCGAGACACTATTAAATACTACAAACGATGGCAACGAATGAATTATATTAACAGTGGCGATGAGAATAATTATGACATATTGCAGCGAGTTTGAAGTTACAAATAAATAGCGTTTTAAAAAGTTTCCCGGAATTTAAGATCTATTCAAAAGTCTTATAACTAGACTGTGAAAGAAGTGACTGCCAAAACGCTAAAAAAGTAAAGGATCTCAACGCTTCGTAACTTAGAATTGTGAGATGTTGGTTAGTGTAATTTATATTAGACTTAACTCAGAAATTTGTGCTCCGGAATCAGCGAGATATTACCACGATTTGTTCAGAATAATTGCCTACGGCCGCACTATTAATGTGATATCGTCAGCAGATGTTTTTAAACATGAAATGGAAAATAGTGAAGTTCGTTTTAAAGTTGCTGCATATTTTCAAAAAATTTGTTGGCCAACAACAGCACCACTATCCACTTTTAATTCCCGAGATCGGAATTAAAATTTTTCATAGCTTTTGAATAGAGAATATTTGCCTGCAGCATCGCCAGTAGATGTTGCTTTGTAAAATGGAACTTTTTTTAGATATTTTTGAAAATAAAACGTTCTAAAATTGTTACGATTTTCAAAAAACAAAAACAAAATTACGTAATTTTTTGGCCAACAACAGCACTGTAATCAGCTCTTAGTTCCAGAATTCGGAATTACGATATTTTGTTGCTCCAATTTTAAACTCATTCGTATCGACATAAAATTTTCTTAAACTATTTTTAATAGGACTTTTTTTAAATTTACGTATAAGCCATTATTATATCCTGTAGGATAAACAAACAACCGAGTTTGAAAATATTTTCGTACACAAAACTTGTAGATCTACTGAAGATTAAAACAGTCAAAGTGCGGGCATAAAAATTTTTATATATAAAATGGGTCATGACAAATATAATCAAGCGACTTGAATTACGATTGACATCAGTTTAGTATTGATGCAGTTTTTATATAAAAGTTTATTATAAATTTTTATAATTAAAAACTCAACTAATCCACCGCATAAAAGTGGTGGCAAACAAGTACCAACGTGGCTACTGATAATGGGAATATAGCGAATTCCGAAAACAGTGTAAACGTTTTTTTTTATATATAGGGTGTTTTTTATAGAGTGATACAAGTTTAAATCATAATAACACATAGTAATATATCTTTGATGTCAATTAAACGGTCTTTATTGGATAGACAATTTTATGACATTATTGTTTAAATATGATTTCGGACATGTGGCCGCCACGGCTGGCGCATACAAGGCGCAATCTGGAACACCAATTTTCACACACAGCAACATTCTGACCATCATCGTTTCAGAAGACATGTGGGACAATGACTCCGCCAGCCCATAAAGTGCACCAAACAGCAATTTTCTGTGGATGTAATGGTGTTTCGTAAAAAGCTTGTAGATTCTCCTCACTCCAAATAATACTATTCGGTTTATTAACGTACCCATTCAACCCAAAATTGGCTTCATCGGAAAATAAAATTTTCAATGGACGAAATGCACGATAAGTTTGACGAACAGAACCATTATTTTGATCAAACATTTCCACAATATGCACGCGTTGCTCTAGTAGAAGTCGATCCTTAATAAAATGTCAAAGCAAACTAAACAAAAAACAGATATCAGCTGTTGGTCAAATAAAACAGTGATGCCAACTCAAAGTTGTAACACTCTATAAAAAACCCCCTATATATAATTTAGTTGTGATTATAACATTCAAAAATATATGCAACTGTTTTACAAATAAAAATTCATGGCAATTTCATTTCGAAGAAGTTTTCAAACTCGTTTGTTTGTCTATCACAGCGGAAATGGGAATCACTTGAATATAAATTTCAAAAAGTCTCATGTAAAAGATTTCAAAAAAACATCTTATGTGATACGAAGAAGTTTTATATTTAACCAACAAAAATTTTGCAAAATTTTAATTCCAAACTCGGCAACTATAAGTCGAGCCAACAACGTTGGGTGAATCGCCGGTTTCAATGGCCGCTTTGTTAGTTGCCGTCTCAAGCCTTTCACGTTCGACAAATCTATTCCTACTTTTCAACCGAGTGTGGTCTCTGAAAATTCTAGCGAATTCGAAGGCATCAAAAACTTCTTGATGTTAAAAACAATAACTTTTATGAATAATAACTTATAAAGTTTGAATTCACCTAAACTTTAATCACACAGTGCAACTTGGACTATAAGCGTAAACGGAAAAGGGACTACAGTAATCACGCTCACACACACACATACACCCATTCATGTCATCTTTCCCATGCACTTTAAAACAATACAACTTCCTGGGCATTTTCCATCCTTTTTGCCTTCCAACCAGACACTCACACAGGCATGCAGGGGCATGCATGTAGTCCTAGAAAAATGCATTTAAAGGCAACATCACATGAATAACAAACAAGACATCATCATTTTCATATCTGTTGTCGTTGTTGTTGCAGAAGATGTATTTTCATGATGAATGTCTATACGCAAGTGTCTTCATTAAAAAATATGCATGCACATACAAGTGAGTGTATGTGTGTGTGAATATAAATGCCTGAGAGTACAAAAATGTGTAGAAACAACAAAAGCAACAACAACTAGTGCCCGCACTAACAGCCAACATCGGCAGTGTGAAGGACTGGTGAATTCAGTGTTTTGTATCAAATATCAGAGTGATTCATATTTTATATAAATTTTTTTTCTTATGGCGGTTTATTTTATTATTTTACTTTTTATTTTAAATGTAAAATGTTTTTTTCTTCTTCTTTTGTTTCTGCTCAAAGTTGTTATTAAAATGTGGCTTCGACTGAATAGAATGTGAGTGCGGAGAATATTCGTTTAATGTTGTTTGTTCGTTTGTTTCTTATTTGGTTACATTTTATAATGTTTTTAATGTATTTTATTGTATATATTTGGTTTTTATTCTCGTACTTTTACTCACAAGGTGTTGCAACGTTACATCATACAAATAAATATAAATTTTTATGTATCCCCATTTCGCTTTGGTTTATTTTATTCAATATTTAACTGCAGACAGAATTGTCTGCGTTCAAGCAACACAAATTTAATCAGACTTTGACTAGAAGCTGAAATTTAAGGGATATGTGTCCTTTGTGTGGATGTTCGGTAAAAATGAATGAAACTTATATATTTTTACGAAATATATATTTGAATATTATTAAATTTGGTGCTACTTCAATAGTTGCGTGTGTGTAAAAAGGACATTGAGACTTGTTCTCATTTTTCTGCCAATAGATGACCTCCACACTACAATACACCCGGAATTAATCTATCAATTTGAATTTGAAATTTGTGAGAAGGGAATGAATGCTTCGTTCCTTACCCCTTAAGGCATTATAAAATTTAAATTTCAGCTCCTATTATTTCAAAACTGAACACTTTTTCGAATTTATTTTTTTCAAATCAAATAGTATTATTATTATAAAAATTTCATAATAAATAGGAGCGGTCAATCCAATCCGCAGAAATATTAGAATCCGCTCGGTAAATCAGATCAGATATTGATTGTTCCGTTGGTAAAGATATATGTTAATGTTATCAAAATAGAGCTTGAGATCACTTATTTTTTTGATATTTAAATTTTTTAGTTTTCAATATTTCGATATCCTTTCAATATCTTCTTTAGGACATATATTTAAAAAATAATTTAGAAAATCAATGTTTTAACGGAATACGAGTATGTTTTTTTGACATAAAAATCTAATGAAAAAAATTTAAACAATTTCAAATAATTTTTTCGGAATATAGACAAGAAATTATTTCAATATTTTTTCTTTGTGGTGCTGCAAATTTCCTGCTTCTGTTTGCCGTACGAATTCATATGGCCGATATGTGCTTCAAAACACATAAGGGGGATTCACACTGTAGTCATAAAGTTATAAGTCCTAACATAATAGCACGAAATATATGACTAGTGGGAACAACCCGTCATAAGATAGTCTGCTAAATGAATTTTTGTATATAAACTACAACAGCTGCTGCTTTAATATGAGCTGAATACAATATTTTTGTTTTTGCGGGGCGTACCCTTAAGTGGCTGCCAGCTACGTGAGTTAAACGAGAAACATTTTTCACTTGTGCATGTTTAGTTTTTGCGATTTATCTCTCTTTTAATTTTTTTATGTTATAAAAATTTAACTTAAATGTGCAGGCATATAAGTATGAATACGTTTTACCCGTTTTTTAGTCGTGAATCATATATAAGTAACGGCGGCAGACATATACTATCGCCGTCTCGCCTAAAGATATTCAACCGTTCGACTCAGATCTCTGCACCTATTTTATGACAAAGCAAATATTTACCTGAAGGGTGCTATTATTTTATGACTTGTTTGTATGCAGCACAACAACAACTATTTAAACTGGTCTATAATATTATGACTTTATGACAATATGACTAAATATCACGGTGTGAATACCCCCTTTATTTCATTTGAAATCATGGAAACTTTTAAAGATGAAAAGAAATCTGAAGCTTCCATCGTATACTTGGCAGCACTCAATTTATCACAGACAAAAACAGGCAACAACAAACTTGTATTTCATAAAACTCAATTAAAACCAATTCAAATATGGTTTTAAGTTGGTTTTAACAAGATCATTTTGTGTCGCAAAAGCAGACTTTAACAAGTGGTTTTAACATTAATACCGGCATTTATTAAGATTACGTCAGTGTAAAAACAGAAGCACTGCGGTAGCTAACAATGCTCCCGTGTCGGTGCATGAGTTCGACTGCCGCCAAACCCTAGAAATCCCTCACAAAATCTTTCTTTGTTACTTGAAAATAAATTTTCCAATAACAAATTTCATTACAGAATATTTTATTTTTTATTATTGCCAAAAAAATCATAAAAATCGCTGCAAAAATTTTCAATAATTTAACAGAAGTAACTCTCATGCAGTGTGGACAGAGACTTACACTGCATTCACTACTCCAGCTGAAGGGCGAAAAAAAATACTGCCGACATGAATGTGTTCGTCCATTCACTTAAAGTAAATACAAGCATGTACAATAATATATAAATATATAAGGAAGTACACACCCACACACTCAACCACTCACATGATTATATGTAAATACAAGTATTATTGTTGCTGTTGTATGATATTCTCGTAGTTGTTATAACTTTTGCTGATGGTACTTCATTGCCAACATTGTTGAATCAAGTTGATGTTGCGGCTGGTGCTTTACCAGTGCATTTCCTTCACGTTGACGATATTTTCGTTGTTTATTTTTTTAAGAAATTTTTTGCTTTTGTTGCTTTCTGGATGTGGTTGTAAATTTTATTTGTTTCGTTTAAGGTAGAAAATTATATCCAGTGTTTTTTTCCATTCGGTTAAGCTTTTGCCAGCAATAATATATATGTTTTTGTTGTTTTTATATATGAACAACTTGCGAAATATTATACCGTGTTCAGACATATCCCTTAATTGCGCAATTAAGATATTTCTTGCAATTAAGGCCTTACTTAATTGAGCACAATTTATCATACAATAAGTCAATTAATAAATTGAGAAATTAGTAGTTAATTGTATCACTAATTGCGTAAAACTCGAATTGCAACCCTGGTCATAAGTATGTTTATTAAGAACCGTGTGCAGTGAGCAGCGAAATTTCCTATAATGGCGAGCTCCATATTTCTATTATATGGAAGTAAAATTTCTTTTAAACCGAAATTTGCATCCATTTTCAAAATTTACAAACACGAATATTTACGAAACAAATAAAAACAATATATTTATCAGCTGTCAACTGATAATTGAGTCAGCTAAATTGAGTATGTGTGAACACTAGATTTAATTGTTCAATTAAAATTAAATTGACTCAATTAAAAATTTATTTCTGAACATAGTATTAGGCAGTTTTATTACTGAAAGAGGACTAAATTATCAATTATATATAAATAATATGACAACTGAATTTTTGAACATTTTTAATATCATTTCCTTGTTACGTTTTGATACGTTCTTTTAATATAATATATCGAAAATTTTTCCGTAAAATAGTCTCCCCTCGAGTGCAGTATTGGCTGTGGATATATTTTATATATCTATTTTAATATATATATATATATATATATATATATATAACAATATTTTTAAGACAGTAAGAATTGCCACGCTCCTGCTAGACTTCCAGTAACTTTTTAAAAAGCTTTCTTAATATATTGATGTTCTCTGAGACCTCAAATCGATGACTTGGGTCATGTATCTCAGATATAATATAATTAGACAACTGCAGTAATTAATAATTAATGTCGAAAAGACAGGCAATAAGTCTAACCCAAAAATATTAATAAATCTGTTGTTGTAAAGTTGTCATAAAACCAAAATTATTAAAATAAATATATAATCCAACATTATGCGAGCACGAAAACACTCGATTTTGCAAACGTCTTGGCAATTTTTTAATAACTCAATGGTGATGATAACTGAAATAGTGAGCACAAGACTACGATGCTTTAGATCCCGAGTTCGACCTCTTACTCAGTCTTGAAGATGGTGCCGAATATTTTTGACCCGGTTTACAGTAGGATTGTATGAATTGTTTTCGGCTTTTCTCAATGGCGAAGATATAGTCCTTGTCGCTGATCATTACCGACAGCGATTAACTCCATCATTTACTTAAAGGCCAGAATACAACACCCGAAAGTTCTCTATCTCCAAAATTTTCTTTTCACCTTCTACTTGTATCACAATGCCCTGCATTAGGGGTCATCCCCTGGGTGCTAGTCCAAGACAAAAAAAGCCCAGCTTTTCTTAAAGAAATATAAGCGAAAATGTTGTATTGTCGTATCCGTATTCGAAATGAAATAACTCCAATGTTAAATATGCGGCAGGAGTTGCCAAATATGATAAACTTAATCACACTGTTAACAGCCATGGAAAAAGTATGGCCACCTTTATAAGTAGGAAGTACAAAAAGTTCTTTAATTTTAGAATTTATAATGCTGCCAGTGATAAATCTGAGCCGTTCAACTTCAATACTTAACTTTAATGAATTTGAGCAGTTTTCGAAGCTCATCACAGGTATTTTTAATTCATTCCCACGGTGCAACGACCGCAATCAGAATGTTGTTCATTCACTGTTGCTGTGGAAAAATAAAAATTATTTTTACTCCCCGATCAAATACACAAATAAGTAACAATAAATGAATTGAATGAACGCCTAATGATTGACTATCTTCTGTTTTATGTGGTTGCAGGTTGATATCCTTTCTTAAGTCACACTGCTGCATGTGTGTGTGTGTGTGCATGTGTGTTATTAAGATGCAGGAGATAATATGGCTACCGGAGTGTGTGTGTGTGTGTATGTAATACGAATGAAATAAATGTGCTGACTTCACATAAAATGTTGAGTATTTTCTTATTTTTAATTCATCACAATAATAAAAATTTCGCATTAATTTCATTTAACTTAATTGGGGTTGTTACTCTTTTAAAATCGAATAAATTGTGTAAATTTAATGCGTTTGTTTATGGGTTTTTCTTTTGTATGTGCTGGTGGTTTATTTTAATTTAACACGACTCAGGATTATTAAACTTTAATGGTGTTGATGTTTTATTGGCCAAAGCAGAACGTGAATGGTGTTTTTTAATATGAAGTACTTCTGATTTAAGATGAGTAAAATATTTGATTTGAGTTTAATTAAATTACTGCAGTATTAAAGTAACCTTAATAAATAAATCTATTTTTAAAGAAATGTTCATTTATCGAAAAGTTATAATATTCTCTAAAATATTTAAGCTTAAGACAATATATATTTTTATTCTTCTATATTTCGACACTGCTGTAGTGTGACTTCTTCAGGATATTAAATATTTTATTCGATTTCAAAATTTTATATGATCACAATGAAATAGTTTTTTGCTTGAAAACCAGAAAACTAGTATTATTTTTAAAGATCTACTGGCATAATGAAATGAGCAGCAAAGAATTGCTTTTAATAATTTCTAAAAACTTGAAATCAATTTCATCTTGAATGCCAACCTTTTCGAATATTATAATCAAAAGTTTTATTTTCCAACCTCAACATCACAAACCCATTCGGTTTTCTCTATTTATAACTAAAACATTTCCATATACAATTTAATTTTCTTTTATTAACAGTTTTGTTGTGAATAAGTTTTGGCTTTCATGTGTTCCTCTTTTTCGCCTCCGAAAATTAGTATCCGGGGAATTTTTAATTTGCTTAATAATGCCTTAAGGGAAGTCTATGTTATCATTAAATATTTAATCCATCGAGTTAATTTAATGCTCGTGTTGTATTCATACAACATTTAATCTTATCTAAATTTTTGTGTTTAACAAAATTTTACCGCTGCTTTAACTACACGAATTTAGTTTTATTTTATAAAAGTTTGTATTGAAATTATTAACCTTTTGAGGGTGGTAGGCATCAGATATGTTTGCGTGCAATAAGTGAATAATTCTGCAGCAAGAAGTCATAGTTAAGGGTAACGCAATGAATATTGAAGTTTGTAGTATCTGAAACTAAATGTGTGTCGGCCGGCAGTAAAATTCCTTATTTTTTTCATTGAAAATATGTGCACTTTTTGTCACTTAGTGGTCGCTTATTTTGCCGTGTACAAAATTAAATCCATTTCAATTATGAAACTTTTACCAGCAGAGTCTTATACATTTGAAATGATTTATTATTAATAAATAGTTTAGGTAAAAATTATATCCTTATAAAAAGTTTTGGGTATGAATAGTAGTGACGATTAAAGGACTGCTTGACTTTTTCAATAGTAAAAATATCAATATTGAATATATAATTTTTGGTTTCAAAGCGTTATAAATCTGCTTTTTTTTTGTCATGTCTGAAGAGGTTAAATATTAGAACGTTTCATTCATGTGGTTAACATTAACCTCTTTATGGTTAAAATACATCCCCACAAACATTTGAGTGCCGTATCAAAGACAGCCGTGGCACGTGTCTCTTTTTTATAAATTTTAAAAATACTAAGTTGTTGAGTTGAAAATTATTAGCTTGTGAACTTACGAATTACTTGTTACATTTTTCTATTAACAGCGCATTAAATTAGCACTATTTTTGTTTAATAACTTTAAGATCTTATGGACTTCCTTAGAGTTTCATATCAGGCTTTGATTATATAAGCTGATATTTGAAGTGTGTGTTGGGTTATTGCAGCAACAAAAAACTTAACGAAAGTTAATAAAAACTAAATTCGCGTGTTATGTTATAGTTACGAATTGTTAATTAAGATAAGTATACAAGATTTAAATTATAATGAATAGTACAAATTAGTTCTCACAATACAAAATAAAATATTCATTAAAATGTATACGGAAAGTTTGGCAGGCTCAGGGCACAATTTTTAATCGATAGAACTTGTAGAATATTTTCGCAATTCTAAGATCGATTTTTCAGTGCAAAAGTAGTTCTTAAATTTAAGCCTGTGAATTCTTGAGTGGCACAATTTCCCTTATTGGAAACTCATAATATTTTTTCCCAAAATTTTACTAAAGAATTCAAAGTGATCAATTGAGTGGTTTTTACTATTTCCTATGCGCATTTCACTGTGGCTAATGCAGATCATCAGGGAACCTTTATCCATCATATCTTAGAATAACTAAAGATATATATTTCAAAATTCCACTTAAATAAGTGAGAAGTCTAAAACAAATATCAAAGTCATAACAAGAACTCTCTCATCTTTTTTCCTTTTTAATTTTCTTACGTTTATTCTCTTGATATTAAGCGTTTTTTTAAATTTTTGTGGAACTAATTTCATGCCTACTATTTTGCTGTTTATAGTACTTTCATAAAAAAATTAAAACCTGATTTTAGCATTAAGACCATGTGATCTTATGTTCAGACTGTGGATTTAATAAATTCAGTATTTAACAATATTAAGTTTGTCCAATAAATTCCATCACAATAAATTAAATCTCTCTTAGAAATTAGTATATTTACTGTTGTTTCCTTTTCTAGATTGTACAATATTTAATGCACATACTGTAAAGCAACTGGTTTTTGTTTGTATAAAAAATACGAAACAATTTAATTACAATTTAAAACAAGAATAATATTATAATTTGCAAATTAATATGTTAAAAGTATGAAATTATTTATACAGAGTGAATAAGTGCTTCGAAAACACAGAATTTCACATAAAATCATTCAAATTCTAAAAGAAAAAGCAAAGATCTATAGCTTGGCAGCACTTAACTTGGCACGGACAAAAACAGGTCAAAATAAGGTTGCATTTCATAAAACCCCCTTAAAATCAATTTAAAAATAATTTAAAAATTTATTTAACAATATAATTTTTTTATGGCAAAACCAAGTTACTTTAAACTTAAGAACCCAGAATTTATTAAAACCGTGTCAGTGTGCAAACTCTATAATAATGATTTCTTTTCTAGAAAAGAATGCAACATTCTTTACACTTTTTAATAGAAATTGGCAGGATTCTTTCAATTAAAAATTATTAGTTTCTTACATATCTCTTCATCATCTCTTGCGAAAAAAAACTCCTCGAAACTACCACTTTCTAGACAAGAAGTGTAAAAATGTTACATGTTTTCCAGTAAATAAAATATCATAAGACAATAATATAAAAATTTCTTCCTCTTCCTAAATTAATATTCGTGAAATATTTCAATAACTTATTTTCCCGCTCTTATCTTAAGAACATGTTAACAAATAACTTTTATCTGCAGTAGTTGGCGGCTTAAGCATTTCCACCGCAAAATCTAAATGTTAGTTTTATGGAACATTTTGTTAATCTTGTAAAAAAAATTCTTTACTGCCAGTTTCATTCGTGCTGGCAGGGTTATAAAATATACAATATTAAAATATACAGTTGCCTGTTCTTTATTTTTTTGTGCCCTTTTACCGTGTATATGAACGTTAATTGATGTGTTTCAGTGTGTGAGTTGGAAAACATATTTTATACCCATTTTTTAATTCATTTTTTCTACGCCGGTTAACCATCAAATGTTTCATTAACTTGGCTGAACTCGTACATGATATAGTTGCAAGTTTATTTTAGTACAAGATTTTACTATTTTCCACGTTGCTTTTACGCTGCTTGTAAAGGACGCAGGTACCGTGTACTAACTTTCTGTAAATGTTGGCATTTTAGTTGGTTGTTCTTGCTTAAGCTCATGTTAATACCTCATGTTGTTGGTTTTTGTGTTACAGTTTTTCCCTTATTAAATATGCGTGTTTAGACCAACACTTATAATGGAGTTGAAGAAAATAAAATGTGGGCAAAAAGAACTAAATGCTCAACGGTTAGTCGTTAGCCATTTGTACGGAAGGTGGAAACTATTCAACTAAATTAAATGGGCATACAAATTTAATACAAAAAAAAACTTGTTTATGATACATATTGAGGCAGAAGGGGCAGAATTTTTTCTTAAAGTTTTTATTATATCTTTAACGTGAAACTTAAAGTTTGTTCTTTAAAGATGAATCATATAAATAAAAGATATCACTCAAGTGTAATTATGAAGAATTCATTATGTGATAATCGTAACAATCAGGGGGATGGCTGCTCCAATTAAAAGATAACCGAGCAAATATTCAGTAGCATAACAACTGTTGAGCTTCCATACACGTTTTCTTACTTACAAAATTATCATTTTGAATATATTCTAACTTTCTCTATAATAATGGTAAGAGTCTTTATATAAACAAGTCATATTCTTAAAGCAAAAATACAATAAAAATTAATCACACTTTAATTTACTTATAATTGAAATGCAAGTGATTTTATATTAGAAAATTAAATAACGAACTAATAGAATCATTTATTGAAGATACATTTTTCCACATCACGTAGGATTTATTAATTATGCAGTTCGCTTTGACATTTTTCTTGGGGATTTGAAATCATTTTTATTTTCTGTTCTTTTCTATTCACTAAATATTTAATACACTCTTAATTAAATAACCACATAAAAAGGACAAAAATAAAAAGTATCACCAACCCAAATGAGATGTAAACGTTATATGAGCTATCAAACTTAAGCGCGGGACAAATATGGTACGGCAGCTTTTCTGGGGTTTAGGTAATTATTGGTTTACTCTCACATGTCAGCTATCCAACCCTTTAAGGCAATTCACTCGCCTACTAAAGTGAACATGATGCACGATAGCTGTTTAGTATCGATTCATACAGTGGGCATCACTTTTTCTATATAATTCCTTTGAAAGCTCTTGGGTAAGCGAACAGCTGAAGGGTTAGGGCTTAAGTTGTTCACCTCTTCACATTAAATATTTTAATTCTATTTGACAAGAAACTAGTTTTCCCATACAAAAATTGGGTATGAAAGAGCACTCCGGATGTTCATCTGGCTGATATTTCGAATATTGGATGATTTTCAAGAGTTCATCAACGTGAATACTTATTTCGTAACTTCTTATCTCATTTCCTTAAAAAGGCAGAATACCTGTAATAATTGACTCAATATTTAGTAATCAAAAGAAGTTGATGTCGTTGGTATAAAAATCAGTATGATGTTCAGTGAAGTGAATAGTTTTCTCAGGTATCAGTAGAACTTGTTTCGCTCCATCTAATTTCTTTTCTATTTACACTTATTTCGGACCGAAAGTAGGTCACATCTCTCGCTCATGACAGGGGCCTTAAACTGAATTTAACGTGAAAACGAAGAATCTCATTAGACAGTAGGCAGCCAACTCTATATATTTTTTGTCTTAGACCAACACTCAGGGGATAATTCACTTGAGCGTTGCTGTAATTTGGGTTGCGTTTCGTCGTTTTATAGGCACTAGAATGGGATGTGTTGTAATGAAATTGTGGATTTCTCCCCCCGAAAGCCCTGTTGGCTAAGGTAGTTAAAATGTTGGCTGATAGTCGCGGGTGCAATTCTACACTCAGTTTTGAATATGATGTCGAAATTTTCTGAGCTGCTTTATTTAATACATGGTTTTAGTAATTTCTTTTGGTCTATAAGATGAAAGCATAGCACTGGTGGCTGAACAGTTCCGACAACAATTGACACCATCACATCCCAAAGAGCGCAACTGCACCCTTCTTCGAAATAGAGAATAAGATAGTCGTAATAAATTCCCTGCAATCTCATCTTTTTTCATCTTTGTACTCAAGCATATCCTCTTCATTCATAGACCCGCACAATCATTGCGTAAGCAGGGTTCGGACTCTCTGAGTGCTGGTCTAAGTAAACAGGAAACGCAAAACTTGATCTTTATTGAAATCACAAGCATCTGCCTGGAATTCGCGAATGAATCGTACGAAGTATTTAAAGAAAACTCATTCTTTGTCCGAACTGCCTGTATTTGGAACAACTTCTTTATAGAGATACTTCGTGTCATATTTGAGATACGAAAAATAAAATGTAGTCATAGTGCCAAGAAAATGCATCGCATAAACAAAATATATTAAAAAAGTTGTTGTCTAACAAAAGGCCTATAAAGAAATTCAATTGCATCAAAGGTCACACCATCAGCTATTCGTATTAGAAATTGTCCTGCACTTGAATCATTTAGAAATTCTTCCCACCTGTACGGCTTAAGTAATTACAAAAGAGTTGCTGATAAACACTATTACACACACTCACACACACACACACATAAAGAGGAATACTATAATCGTACTAAATATAACAACATTTACAATCATGTTAAACATGCAATAATTTTGTGGTTTCCTTTTAAATGAAACTTAAATAAAAGGAATACGTACAAAAAGTTTAGTCAAACTGAATTTTTTATTTTATTTTCTGCTTTTCTCTACGTAGTATGAAATGTAAACTATTCCGTTGGGATCAGGGCTGTGACTTGGAAACTATAACATTAAAGTTCAGACCTTGTGGTGCATTCATTGTATTTGTCTTCAAGTAGCAGCAGTCAGGGGAAGACCCTAATTGTGTAATGAAGAGGCTAAAGAAATTGATAGTGTAGAGAGGATTGTTAGTGAAAATTGAGGAAGAAAATAGATATATATCTGCACTTTTGTTTATTACCTATCTTAAATCGCCGGCGAACTCAACAAAATATAAATAAATTCAAATTCTTGTGAAGTATTTTAACTGGCTCTGCTCTAAAGTTTTGTTTACGCTTTAGGAAATATTACGCAAAAAGATTTAAATCATTATAGAGGATCAAGTTGTCCGTCTCTGCTTAACAATCATGTTCGAGTATGAGTTACTTAATATCAGAATACACCAGCAAACATTGTGTAGAGCATTTAATACTTATGACAGCCATTTTTTCGTTTATCCTTGGAAGGACATGCCAAAAAAAATTTATATCAGAACCGCTGGAGTATTGGAAAAATGTATGTTCAAAGTGTATCATATCTGAGAGGTGCACTTTGAAGGGAACAAAATATAAATTGATGTATAAATATTTGTTTGAAAAAATTTAAATTACCCGAGTTCTTTAACGCACCTCGTATATATAGATCCTGTACAATGCTCCTGTATTCTTAGTATATGTATACAGTTGGCCTTAAATCATCTTAGCTATGTTTCCTGGGTTATCACGAACTAACTCGTCTACATGGGAGAGTTAGTGTGACAACGTGTGTATGTGTGCTGTTGTTGTGTTTAATCATTTGACAACATGTAAGATGTCATGCTTTTGTTAATTTCTTTAACCTTTAAGATAGCACAATCATACCAGCCAACAAATAAATGAACTCAAAACAGAGGAAATTTATATATTGACACACACACACAAGAATGAACTTACCCTGCAGTTCGTATAACTGGAATTATTTTTTACTTGGTCGCCTCCCAACTTTGTTGTACTCCAATTAAATTTTGTTTTGAAAGTGCCCAGGGATTGAAAATGGAAATGAAGTTTAATGAATGATCAGGGGTTTTTAAGGTAAAACTGAAAATCACTTTTACAGAATTACTTATCCATTAGTTTTACGTTATAAGTTGTCATATACTCCTGATGTCTGTCAGATTTATTTACAGACGCTTGATATATGTTTCTTTGCTTTTGTGGAATTATCCTCGCAAATTAATATATATTCGCGAAAGACCTCCTTGTGTCAAGGATAACGACATTGACTTTTCAACATGCTTTAAAAACATGATTACGTCAGTCCACTTAAGCGTCAATTAAACAAAAATGCATTATTAATAAATAAAAACAAAATCAAATACTGTAAAAAAAGCTTCTTTGGAATGTAAAAAGAATCTTGTTTTGCCAACACGACTTACGATATAGAATGCGGGCTCTTCTTAATTACTCTCAAACATTTTTTTCGTTAATCGTTGCTTTTGTACTACAGGGGCTGAGACTATGTAACGTGTATATCCCTTTAAGGCTATTTCGGTAAATGCTATTTGTTGCCATAAAAATTCCATGTTATTATATTTTTTTTTTTTCTTTTAGTTTTCAGCTTTAAATAGTTGGGTGTGTCCTTCGCTTTTGTTTCTATTTAATTTGATTTTTATAATAATTTTATTATTTTTAATTGTAGCCCGTTTTTTATTCAACTTTATTATTTTACGATTTGCTACAACTTATTATTAGTATTTGTCGTTGTTAGTGTCGTTTTTATAGCTTCTTTTTCTCGTTCATTATGAATACAATGGATATTGTTGAAAAATATAAAAAATTTATGTTGAATGTAATAATTCTTATTCTACAGGCAGCCAAACAAATTATTTACTTGTCTGCCGCATAAACGTTGATGTTGTTAAATATTTATAATTGAATATTTTACAAAATGGATTATATTATTTATAATGTCTTTAATAGAGTAAAATATCTAAATCGGCAACACGTTTTGCATAAAATAACTTAAATTTAAATGAAATTTGCCACAAGATACAATTTTTAAATCAGCAGTTTCATCTTGAATGCAATAAAATATTTGTGTGTGTGTGATGATATCTTTTCAATATTCAATAGTATCGAAAACTCAAGGGGTTCAAATGAATCACTTTCACAATCATCCAACTACAAAATCCTACAACGATTTAATGATCAAGAAAAATTGGTTGCTTCTTATATTTTTACACATTCTGGAACACTTGAACACAGAGGAAAAATTTTATTGTGGAGTAAATATTACAATTATACAGAGACTTCTGATGACATAATTACAAGGACTATATTATGATTATGGCAAACATTATATGCTTGTGTAGAGCAAAATATTGTTGTTTTTTTATCATATTGGAGTTAAAGGCAATCCTTTTTAGAAGAAAAAAATTGATACCATCAAAGAAAGTATTCCGATTTTTTTCACAATATTTAGGAATCATTAGTTTTCTTTATTAAAATAATTACAAAAATAGAACGCAACTTTAAATAAATCTTAAACGCTTAAACAATTAAGGAGAAAAACAGAGGCTATTGAAATAATCGAAACGCCTTAAAAAGAAAACAATTGACAAACGAAAAATATTTCTTAATTCTAAAAATACTGAATCCTCAACCAGTTGCACCAAAAACGCTCGTTCAGGTGCTGCACACGGTCTCACCACCAGCCCTTAACTTTGTGCAAAACTGTTTTAAAAACTGGCACCTTAACGGGAAACGGACGTGGTATTTTGACGGGCACATATTTCACGACCGGATATGGTACACGTTTTTCCACTGGCACGGGTACGTGCTTTTCCACCGGATAAGGCACAACACGTTCCACAGGTATTTTCAATTCCTGTTGGACGGGCACTTGAACATTTTGTGTTACTGGTATGTGTATGGGCACTGGCTTACTAACGGGTATAATCACAGCGTGAGAGACGGGAATTTGAACCGGTTCACGTACCGGCACATGTTGCTTCTTGACAACTGGATATGGAACATAGTTGATGACATCGGGTTGTTTCTCTTGCTGTTGGTCATGCTGCTGGTAGTTGGGAAAGTGTCCACTTGATGCTGAGGGTGGATAGTTGTTGCTATCGTGCTCATGTTCATCGGCATACGATGAGGATGTGTCTGTTTCCGTATGTTCCACACTATTGTAAAAGTTTTCATGCTTTTGTAGTTGTTGCTGCTGTTGCTGATACTCGTGTTGGGGTGTGTATTCATTAAAAGCGGAAGCTGAATCGTAATGATGCAGAAAATTGCCTTCAGAGATTTTGTAGTTACTATTGCCATTACTGGCACTATGGCTGCCACCGTCCGTAGCATAAGGTGCTGGTACAGCTTGTGCAGGAATAAATGATGTTGAAAGTTTACCAAAGTTCCATGATGGCAGAAAGCCATCATTTCCGCTATTACTTGCACTACCACTACTGCCACTGCCACTGCCAATACCACTTGGGGCCACAGCTGTATTATGCGTTCCTGCAGTTTGTAAATTGTAAATTGCCGCTTGTAGAGCTGGTGCACTAGCAACACCCGCGCTGGCATGTTGGCCATACATGGGCCCATTGCCACCGCCAGCCTCCACATAATCATTTTCCTGTTGTTCTTCGTAAATGGGTTTCGCTTCTGTATATTGTGGATATTGATGATTTGCTAGTTGTGGTGCAGCAGCATTTGTATTTCTAAAAGGGTGTTGTTGTTGTTGCGATGCACTCTTGAGCCCTGCAAGTCTATTAAACGTGCTTGATGCCCAACCTGCATCAGTGGAAAAACTTCGTTTTATTTTTGAATTTTCTAGTGATGATGGATCTTCAACTTTCTGTTGATTTTCTTCTTCATTTAGTGGTTGTTGTTGTTGTTGCTGCTGCAGACCTTGAACTGTATGACGTGGCAATCGATTAAACTTCTCAGTCATCGTCGAAGGCTTATTTATGTGGGTGAAACTGTTGGCATCCAGTTCCGTTCTTTTTAATGATGATGACGCTGAATTTGCACCAACAGCAACAGCAACAGCCATTGCATATTGTGGCGATATTGTTGTTGATGATAATTCATAGACAATTAACATAGTTGCCACTAAGTATAACAATTGCTGATGCATTTGCAATATGAGTTTGGAAACAGAAATAATAGAAAAAAGAAGGAATACAGAAAAAGAGAAAGAAAATTATGTTTCATAATGACGATGATGTGGTTACAGTTGTTGTTGGTTAAATGTAAATTTATGTTGTTTTATCGTGTTTAAATTTATATCTGCAACTGAACTGTTGGAAAGTATTAATAAGAAAACCAAATGACAGCATTGTTTCTCTGGTTTCTTAGATGTCTTCCTATTGCTGCATTAAATATTTTTAAAGTACATCTTTATGTTATTAAAAACTTTATAAAAAATAAGCAGTGAGAAATTATTTTTTATCTTCCTGTCTTCATTCCGTAATTATGCAACTTTTCTTTAAAAAAAAAAGCTTATAAAATATAGCGCATTACTCAACTCTTCTAAAGTAAGATATCTTCTCAATACAGTGAAACTACTTATGCCCGAGATAAAATGTTCCTTAAAAAATCCTTATGATCGATTCGCTGCTAACATTTTCATAGAATTAAAAATAAAATTATTAATTTTCCATCTCCTCCGACTCCTTTAAGATTTAATTTATAAATCTAAATTCTATTTGCAAATTCAAGAGCAATTAAAATCCAATTTTCGTTCCCACTATTGCAGTTGCTTAGATTAAAGGATTTTAATAATTATTCTCCAGGAGACGAAGCCGTGTCCTGCTTTTTGCTAAAAGAAGCATTTCAATCCTAGAACAATCCCCAACAAAGTTGATTGGTGTCACTTCTATAGTCGTAGAGATATGGGATAATTAAAAATCATTTTGTACCAGAGGTGCCTCTTTCTATCACGGTCCTGCTAAGAGATGCATGACATTCTACAAGTTACCCACATCAAATTTACAGACTTAACCTTAAATTTATCCCCAGAATAGGTATTTCTTAGTTTCACCACAATTTTGTTTTTCGTAGCAGCAATTTATCTGTGATCATTTCAAAAGGATAAATAACAGAAATCAATTAACAATTAAAACTATTCAGTAGAACACAACAGAAATATTTTCACAGGGCGCTATACTCGCATAAGCAGTTCCGAAGGCTGCCATGTACCACATATTTCTTACATGTGACATGCCTAATTTTCTCCTTGCAAAATACGTGCAAGTCGTGTGTGACCCTTAAAGCAGCGTAAAGCTCAGAGTCCAGATCAAAGACAACATTTAAATTACAACGTGTTCTTTTTTCTGCCGACAATCCATCTGCCATCAACTGTTTTTGTTGGGAAACTATAAGGAAAATAATTTAAATTATGTAAATATTTTCTTTTGACATCAATTATTTCTACCCAAGGTAGTGCTTTGAAACCCGAATTATTCAGGTGAGAGAATAATTTTTAAAATATAATGGAATGAGTATATTATTCTCTATTTTAATTAGACTAGTACAAGGGGAGCATTGAGATAAGTGTGCCCTAATTAAAATAAAAACTTAATAGAAATAAAATAATTAATCGGCAACCCAGGCACTTAACAAAGGAGTGCCACCATGCGTGTGATACAATTCTCGTATCCATTTTCATAATAAAATTTGTAAAAATAGAAACTCTTTTCAGATTCAACCACGCCACGTAACAAGTGGTAATAAAAATATATGCACATGAGTGTTAATAAAGAAAGTCTAGCGGCTTTTGAAAACAGCTATGCTGCTCTGCTGTGAAAGTTGGATACTTAACACTGACGTTAACTTTTCTCTGTGCCTCCTGAAATTCTTCTTCACATGCGATATTTACACACTCCGAAATTATCTCCTGAAGATGTTTCTACATTAATGCAACTATTGCTACGAATCCTTTCAAATTTAGATATGAATCTTTTTAAAAGTACTGCAAAATTATGCTCTCATAATAATCATAATAATCCTCGTACAATAACCCTCGTATAGTGTTTTCTATTTCTAAAAACAATTTCAATTCCACACCCCAAACTTGTGCTTGAACATGTTCTGTTTGCATGAACGTGTGCCCGTTGTAGTTGTGTGTAGCCAACTCCTCTTTAAATCCATAAACCATTAACGTCCGAGCTCTCCTACTACAATTATTGTCTATTATCAACTGCTATCTGTTGCCTGTTATGAGCCCATCGTCATCTGTTTAAAGCTAAAGTTTATGTTGGCTTATGTTTGCTTAGTTGATTGATTTAAGTTTGCAGCTTTTGTGGTTTGTGATTTGTTGTTACACTCATTCGTGCACTGCCTCACTCCTTTCACTCCAGCTGAAAGTTTAAATTCATGCAACACCCGTGTGTTGCAGGCATTGCTGATGACGATGATCATGATGATGATGTTGATAATATTGAGGGCAGTGTCATGCCGTTCAATAGATGCATCTGAACACGTAAACCCATATGAAGTTGTGCATGACTGGCCGCATGATTTAAAGATTTTAACGTAAACGAATTCACTTTTTCAATATTCCGCATTATATTTTTAGATATATATTTTAAACTATTTTTAATGCTGTTATTGAATTTTTATATCTAAACTTTTATGGTTTTCAATTTTCACTGAGTTGTTTGGTAAATAAATTTCAAATGTTTGTTTCTTCTTACCGAATCTCCAAATCTCATTTTAAGCGATTTTTTATCACCGTTATTATTTGAAATTTTTGTTTATATTCAAAAACTATAACTTTATCCCTTTTGTGGTTTCCAAGTAAATGCTGCTGCATGTAGACTTTGCATTTGAATTTATATGATTTGGAAATATTTATTTGAAGGAAGAAAACAGTTCATTTCAAACATTTCATTTGGTGTTTTTGTTGTTACTTGTCGCTGCTTTAAAGCCAACGAAGCAAATGAAGCATAACAAAAGATTCATTGTAGTGGCAAGTAGTTGATTTGTATGTTGCATTTGTTTGTGTTAGTATTAGTGGATGTACAAAAAAGAAAAAAAAACAAACAGCTCTCATTTATTTCCTTTTCGAAATGCATTTGTTTAACTTAAATGAGTGTTACGAATGTATCTTCGCCAAGTTTAGGAGTTTGGCGCCATGGGATGAACGGATACAAGTTTACCAAAATTATTAGACAATTCATTCATTCATTTGCTCAGCGAGAGCCAAGTTTTCTACACACAAAACACATACTTATGAACACACTTTTTACTCTACTGGTAGAGAATGCAAACTTTTGCAAACAACATTCAATGGAAAGGAAACCAGCTAGACAATAAAGTTAGACATGAGGTCTATTAACAAGAAGGCATGGCATTGCTATCAGCGAAGGGCAATCATATTTTATTGAATGTTGCAAGTGAATTGTAAAATAATGAAACAGAAATCAGTTCACTTACTGAGAAACACAAGCCATCCATTGATTTTCGCAGCTGAAACTCTGCCTAGAAACTTCAAATATATTTTAAAGAATCGCGGCGGATTTCAAATTAAATTAATGTCACAAATTTTGGGAATTATCTACAAAAAAATTCAAATATTCCTGAGCTCTTTTATAAGAATGTCTAGCTTCAGGCTAATTTCAAAGTGGCCGCTAGAATCGATGATATAAAAATATATGAAATTAATGTTTATATATGATTTCTTTTATGTGGGCGCCATAACTGGCGCTTAGAAGGCACAATCTGGAACACCAATTTTAAACAACAGCAGTTGCGGCATTATTTCGCCGATTACTCTTTGACTGTTTATTTTGAGGTGTTCAATTGTTGTGATTCAGCGACATAGACAAAAGATTCAAATATGAACCTTAAAGAAAATAATCCATTGCGATCTTGGCGGCCAATTAATTGGGACATTATGTAAATTTATTTTTTTTTCAAAAGTTTTTTTGAGTAAATCAATTGTAGCGCCCACAGTGTGGCATGTGGCTCTGTCCTGTTGAAACCTCATATCATTAGGATTAATGCCGAGAAAATTTTAAATCATGTTCCTATCCCGTTCAACATTGATAGTAACATCCCGACCATCATCGTTTTTGAAGACAATGACTAGGTCAACGACCCCACCACCCCATAAGGCGAAGCAGACAGTGTTTTCGACAAAAGCTTGTGGATTCTTCTCATTCCAAATGCCATTGACGTTTCCATTCAACCAGACATAGGCTTCATCGGGAAATAAAATTTCGAACGGACGAGGAGTTTGACGAATAGAACAATTATTTTGAATAAAAATTTCAAGAACTTGCCCGCGATACTCTGGTGTAAGTCGATTCATAATGAAATTTCAAATCAAAAAGCAACTATCAGCTATTAAATGCCTGATGCCTACTCAAAGTTGTAACACATAAAAACAAGAGCTTTATTTTGGACCCTTCTAATTGGTAACCCTCTGATATAAAACACCTGTGCAAAGCACTTTCTGGTATGTACTTGAGGTCTCTCAGCGTTTCGGTATGTATCTCCTCAATCGTGGCACAAATAGTTAGACACAAGCCTACGATGCCTTAGATTCCGAGTTCGACTTCGCTCTCAGTTATCAATATGGAGTCGACAGCTTGGAAACAGTCGAAGTTTGCAGTGGGCCAAATCTGGTGAATAAAACAATAATTTTGATCAAATTTTTTAACAGTGTAAGTCGATTCATAATTAAATTTCAAAGTAAAACTAAACAAAAAGCGACTATCAGCTATTAAATGGGTGCTTAAATAAAGCAGTGATGCTAAGTCAAAGTATGACACTCTAAAAAAACACGCTGTAGTTAAAAATATATTTCCAAAGCAAACATTTTTATTGCAAAATAGTAATTTAAAGGGCTGTGACTGAAATTTTCATGCTAAAATTTTTTTAAATCAAAACCGCTGCATTCATTCTTGCCTATATAATTTGTAAACTAAATATATACAATGGATATGAAAATCTGTTTGTATAAAAAATCGTTCAATTTTTCTTTCAAGCACTTTAATAATGAAATTAGTGAAACTTATCCGGAGGGATTTGCCTACTATTTTTCATAAAAGTAAAGATTTAAGAATATTCATTACAAATATTTATATAACATTAAATAAACACTTTGTTCTTTTTATTTATTTTATAACATGAAAGTTTGTGCTTATCATTCCTCCTGACTTTCTAAATCTAATAAAAAAAAAAAGTTCACTTGACACATTTTCCTATACTTTTCAAGCTCTATTCACACTCTAAAATAAACAACTTAAAAGTTAAAACATTCGGGCCAGTTCCTTCCTTCTTTCACCTAAATTACAAAATTGCAAACACAACAACGGCAACAACAAATAAAGAAAAATGAGTGTTAAATAGTATTACAGCATAATCCTCTTGCACTTACTCAATCATAATTTCTATTCATAATAATTCGTTTCTTAGAAATGGCAAGAAAAGCAGACCAAATCGTTTAAGCCTAAACAAAATAAATGAAAAAAAAAAACCTGTTGTATTTTATGTTACCATTGAAAGCGGCCCGGCCGCATACAAATTGGTTTTTGCAAGTTGATAGCGCATGCGACATGCGCTGCTCCCGTTGCCAACAATCGCTTTAGAAATGACTTAAGAGTAGCACTTGAAACTTGGGAAGTTCAAAGTCATTAAAAGAGCAACAGCCATAAATAATTGAAGACAATAGTTGTGAAAAATAATGCAACAAAATTATCATTGTAATACAATGATAATGTAACCGAAAAGACCTTCACTTATTTATCTCAAATATACGAGTACACATAATGTTGTTGTTGTTGTTGTACCTACAAAGTGGTAGACTGGGCTTTGTTGCTGTGTTTTGTTTGTTGGCAGTTGTAAAGAATCAAGGTTTTTACTTATTTTTTTTTTCTTTCTAATGGAAAAAAGCGTAGCCAACGTAATTTAGATTGTTGCAAGCATTTTTGTTAAATAATAAAATGCTCCATGGTGTTTAAGGAAAGTATAACAATCGGCTTTAATTAAAGTTTGGCTAGTGGTTACACTTAAAATATTTGCAAAAGTCTATGGGATGTTGAAAAATTAAAAATTATTTCAAACACAACAACATAAAATTCATTTCTCCTCTGCAGGATTTGATATACAGATATTCTTATCAAATTTCTCAACAATGAAATATTCCATATTTGTATTTGGGTTACAATTGAAGTGAATGAGAATTATATTTATTTATTAAATTAAATTTTGATAGACTAAATATTCAAAAAGTTTTTTTAATTAATAATTTTTAAAATTCCTTTCTTCTCTGCAGGAGTGGATATACACATCTTCTTATCAAATTCCTCAACAATAAAATATTCCATATTTGTATTTGTATTACAATTGAAGTGAATGAGAATTATGTTTATTTATTTATTTAAATTTTAACATGCTAAATATTCGAAAAGTGTTCTTAATTCTGAAAGACTTGATATATATTCCAAACCTTAAGGGAAAGGCAACATCAGTTTTAATTATTCAATTTGCAAAGTAGAGAAGAACAGCTGTTTTCGAAAGCCGCTATACTTTCATCATCAGTACTTATGTCTATTGTTGTTTACTACAACTTGAAAGGTGGTCTTAATCAATGTAATAAAAGTTTCTACTTGTACCCTTTTTATTATGAAACAGAATACGAGAATTATATTTTCTAAAAGCGGAAATAATTAAAATAAGTTTCTATTAATTGTTGTTGTTTACAAAGCTATACAATTAAAAGAAAATAATAATTTCTGGTAGAGAAAGTAAATAACATAATTTGCTTTGCCTCTTCATGGAATGTATCTCTAATTCATTACAATAAAAATCAAACTGCTTAAAATTTCTTTCAGTGTTTAGCTCTATTATTATTTAATTCCTAGTCGAAAACCAAATTTCCTCGTTACAATTTCCCAAAATATTTGGTAAATAATTTCGCTTGATGGTTATTTCACTGCTAAATTTAGGACTATTGTTGTTTCAAATCATTTCTTTGAGCCTTAAACGATAACATACAAAAAAAATAATAAAATTAAAAACAAGAGCATTTAATTCTGTTTAAAACTTCAAGCCCAACATGAAAAGCGTTACTGTTTTCTCTGGCCACCACAATGTGTTGCAGTTGATTTATAAAGAAAGAAAAGTGAACGCCTTTTTTCAGGCGTTGGTGCACCTGCAGCAAAAATTTCAATGGGTTTTTGTTAAACAAAAATTTTTTTCTCGTTTCCCTGCATTTCCCCGATAAATGTTTAAACAAAATTTCGGTAACATGCATGCTTGCGAATGAATCAACGAACAAGTGAGTGACTGAACTGAATTCAATCAAGTACGTCGTAGTACGAGTAAATTGAAATTGAAGGGGATAAATAAAAAAAAAATATTTACTTCTTCCAAATATCATAATATTTTTCTCCACTGATGACTAGTTGTTGTTTTTGTTTTTTAAGGGTACTTAAAGTTTAACTTCTTTTTAGTTGGTTGGTTAAACTTTTCGCCATGGAAATAGGATTTCATTCATATTGTCTCTAGGAGTTAATTTTTGCTTGGCCTGGAATGCTGATATGATTTTAATGAAATGTTTTGTATGAGGAAATAATTTTGATATAATTTGATTTTTATGCGATTTTTTTTTTCAAGTTGTTTACTTTGCAACTTTGTTTATTATATTTTAGAAAAAATATTTTTGTTTCTTTATATAAAGCAACATAAATTGTTTCCTATTTTGTAAGACAGTTTTGTTTGTGAAAATAGGGAAAGTAAAATTTATGGAAAAAAAACTAAAAGAATTGTAATAGGAAACCATTGATATTTAACAATGGCTACGTTTTTTAAATTAAAATATGAATACAATAATTTGAAGTCTTAAGTTTTATGGAGAATATAAATTGTGTAAGAGCAGGAGGAGCCGGCAAGTCTTTTCAGTACAATAAATACGATTTTAGTTTTCCTATAGAGCCTGCCTTCAGCTTAAGCAACGTACCGTCAGCTTTTTAATGTCTAATAAAAAAAAATTGCATTCAATGAAGGCAGCAAGTTCCTAACATCAAACAATTATAAATCAAAGTTCAGAAAATAATTGGGATGTGATATTAAACTGTTCCGTCTGTGCTTTGAAAACCTTAAAAGTGGAGCATAATTTGTAGCCACTATGCCGCAATGCAATCATGATGATGTTTTTATTTCCGGTCTTCAATAAAGTAACAAAAACATTTCTGTTATATTTAATAATCCATAACAATTAATATAAAATCGCTTATTGATAAAAGAGGAGAATGTAGTGTTCTTTGAAAATTGTTGGTTGTCAGAATAATTAACTCGTCTTTATCTCTTAAAGTTGTTCTATATTCGGAAACTCTTTTGTTATAGAATCAATTAGTTAAACAAAAGGAAAATAGACTAGTTACAATTGCTTGTCAATAATCAAAGTTTGTTAAACCAATTCAATTAAGGATATTTGAAAAGAATATAATTTAATTTAAAGTTACCAATCTCAATGTATTAATAAATAAAAGTCGATTTCACTTGCAAAGACGTTCACAAATTAAAGCAAAATGTGTTTGATAATAAATTTGGGAAAAGCGTGTGTATATCGGGTGTCTTTTTAGCTGCATGACATAACATTTCCGTTGATAAGAGTTGATAAAATGGTGGCAATCTTATCCTTACATTTGGCTTTATTTACTCGACTGCTTGTTTATGCGTTTGGAATCATCTGGATTACTTTAATGGGACTTTAATAAGTCATAGCATAATTCAAGCCATACGGCTTGAAATTAGTAAAACACTGGACCTATCGAATAGCCGTGACGGACTTACGATTTTTCATATAAAAATATGAAAAATGGTTAAACCCCTTCTTGTAACATGCAACATTTTTTATGCTCTTTCATGCTTTTGAGATCTTCGAGCTAAAACGTTTCAATTTTAATTTTCAAAACAACCAAATCCTACGTGATTGACGTAGTTTTTGAGTCTTAAAAGAGGATGGAGAACTCTAACTGGTCAGATCTACATATAATATCGAAATTTTTCAGAAAAAAAAGCACTTTAAGTAACAATCTAAGTAAATTATTTTAGTTAGTAAGGGTAAGGTGCATCAGGGAACCTTTACCCAACATTTCTAAGATATATATTTCAAACTTTCACTTTATTAAGTGAAAAACTCAAAAGAAATATCAAAGTCATAACAAGAACTCACTGATCAATTTTCCTTTTTTATTTTCTTACGTTTTTATTGGTTGCCTTTTGTCCGACTCGAATCTATTAGATTATTGAAAAAAATTTGTTTTAATATACTAAGTTCCCATGCAGTCAGAAAAATCACCCGATATAAAATTTTAATATGAAATTTTATTGTAAAATATTTAAAATATTCAACGAAATAAAATTGCATATTTGTTGCTTGTCTTCAAATAAATTGTTGGATCAAAGAAAAATATTAATTGAATTATTAAGTATTTTAAAGAATTAAAAACTCCTTCTCAATTTTAATAGATATTTTCAATACTTGATGATATATATGATATTTTACTGTAGTGCTAATTAACGTTTCTTTATACAAAAATAATTAGCAAAAATTTAAGTGAGTGCTTTCTATGCCAAACATCTGCCCAAGAACTATTACCCAAAGCACCCAAATGTTCAATCGCCCACATCCGTTTTGTTTTGTTTTTTTTTTTTCCTCTCTTTTCAATTGAGGTAAGAATTTCATTTTTATTTTTATTTTTATTTTACCATAAAATGCCTTAATATGCATTTTGTTAGAAAAACAACATTATTTTCAGTTTATTTTTCATTTCGGTACGGATGATATTTGAATGCCAGGAGCTATTAGTTTTAATACATTTTCCAATTGTCATAATGGCAACGATAGCAATCAAATTCCACCCAAATACACACAAAACTCACAGCAGCAGCAGCAACAACAACAACAAACCGCTAAAATAAAGCGCGCATCATTGTCATCAGCAAGATGATGGCGATGATACCATGGAGAATAGGAACATGACAAAGACAGGCCGCAGCATTTAAGCCAAAATATGTATGGATGGCTTTTTTCGTTGTTAGTGTTTTTGAAATTTTTATGGTTTTTATTTTAATTTTTATTATGTTTAAAAATTACTTTTCAAGTTTTTACTACTGGTTGCTTTTTCTTCTTCTTTCTTGATATTTGTGCAGCCTGTGGAATACAATTCGATTGGAAGTTTGTCTCAAGCATTTCCTCTAGAGATCACACATATAAAGGCTTTTACCAAAAGTCTCCTTAATGTGTTTTTTGGTATGTAAACAAGCCAAGAAACCCAGTAAACAGTTTTGTTAAGGTTATATGCCAAAGATTAGAAAGAAAGTTTCCTTTTCATTGCAAGGAACTGAAACAATTTTGTTTACTACATTTCATTTCATAATGCGTCGTTGTGGATGGTGTTTAAGCAATTTAGAACATTTTTATTTTAAAGGTTCTAATCTAAATTGCAGCTAAATTTCCACAATATCTGTATGCAATAATTATCTTTTACGACACTATCTCTACTACACCAGAGGGATGCATTATTGGCTTGTTAAACTGTAACGCATTCAAAATATTTCCAATAGGAATCTCATATGAAGAGCATTTAAGGCTCTTGTGACTAATAACGAAAAAACTTTTCTTCGAAATATAGTAAGACTTTATAAGTTCAACGATTAAAACTGCTCCTCTGCGTTATTAACAAGAGGCAACGCTTCAATATTCTGTCTTTTGTAAAAACCATCTCTCTTATATCTATAAATATTTAAAACTCCCCAATAAACAAATTCTTAGGACACAACTACGAGGGGAAGTAAATAAGTTCTTTCAAGACACAATTTTTGTCAACATGATGTCGATTCATGCCTCGACTTTTTTAGGTATTTCAATTAAATTCAGGTGGTTAAAATAACACACTCAGGAATCTTGGCTTTTTCTAAAAAGATGGATTCATAAATCGATTGTGGACTATAATCGAGTATCAGCTGATTTGTCTAATTGCCACGCAGCTGTTGAGAATACTCGAGCAACTAAAACGCTTGCAAACACGCTTTAAGCACAAAATAACAAAAGCAAAAATAAACAATATTTCCAGAGGCAAAATGAACTCTCACAGGGACTAGTAACCGGTTCGATATCCAATACTTCACATGGCCTAGTCATTGTCACAATTAAGATACTCGATGTCTACACAGAATTAAGGCGCTGGCTCTTGACTTGTACAAGTTAAGGTTTGTAGCTTTCGTGGTTTCATAAAACTGGTAAAAGAACTTTCTTAGAGTAGCCTGTCAGGATATTTTATTAATCAGTCCCATTTTCAGCAGTCGTGGTACAGCTATATCCGGGAGAATCTGTACAAAATAAGTACAGAGAAATTGAAGAGTGTTCAAGGAAGAACTGTGCATCGTTTCTGTAACTGAAGTGGGAACTTCTCGCATCGAAAAAATTGTCGTCACTCTGTAAAACACAGAATGAGTCAGAATATATTTCTTAATGCATTTAAAATTTTTTTAGTTTCTTATAATAATAAATATATTATTCTATGGATTACCCCACAGTAAAAATAATGACAACCACGGTTGCCACTCTAAATTTTTCTTCGGGACCAAAATCCATAAAAAAAGAACCAAAATAAAAAAGGAGAACCAATTTTTTCAATTTTATTTGCATGCCAGCATAATACAATACCTTTTACACTGAAGTCAAATTGTCAATTTCTGACTTGTAAATAAAAGTAACAATCGATCAGTGTTGCCAATATAGCTTTTTGATTTACTACTGTGGGTAGGTAATAATCGATTACTATCAAGTGCTGTAAACGAATCAAATCTGTTACTTTATGTGAAGAGTAATAATTTTCGTAAATACATTTTTACAGGCATGATAAAACTTTCAAAACTTATTATATTATAATCGTTAACTTTTCATGAAAGAAAAAAAATGAACCAGCGAACCAAACGTAAAAAAACAACCATTTTTTGTTCAATTGTACCACAGTGGCAACTGTGATGACAACCATAATTATTTCGTTTTTCGAAATCACATCAGTTACAGAAACGAGTCACTGGTTACAAATGTGTCATCTTTCACAGGTCACATTTGGAGTCAATTGTGATCAACTAGAAACAGTATTTTTTATGTAAATTTTCCTGTTGGCTAAAGTAGTAAAACACAAATCTAATATTCCGAGTTCGACTCCAGACTCAGACATGAATATGGTGTTGAATTTTTCCAATCTGCAGGGTTGTGTTAAGTGTTATCAGCTTGTCTCGAAGGCATGGCAGTGGTCGCTGAATATTATCGACAGCGATTAACACCGGCATGTACTAAAAGAGCAGAATATAGAACCCTCCTCTATCGGTGCATGTTGCAAAAATATTCACTGACAAAATAAAAAGTAAAATATCTACAACAAAAACTCTATCTTCTAATCTGTCTTCTTAACACTATCTTTTTCTTTCCCAGCTCCAGCGCAATGCACAGCATATGAAGGGGCCTTCTCAGGACTGCTTATCCTACTCATCAAAAAAATTAATCTTTCAATAAAATCACCGATAAATTTAGTTTCAAATCCAAATAATTGGCCTAACACTAACGAGTTTCGAAATGGGCTTTCATTTTAATAGGAATTATTTTTATCATAAAATACAAAAATATTCAGACTTTTTATAATATCTTTGAGAACTTTGTGGATCATATTAAAGAGTTTCATTTGATTTTGTTTTCTTCACATTATTTAAATAATTAGTTTTCACTAAAGTGAAAAATATTGATGACTTAATATATTTTATAACCTTTTCGAAGACGTTTTATATCCTTTTACTTAAAATTTTTTACATAATTGAGAATTATAAATATTTTGAAAAACCCCCCTTGTGCACAATATAACAGAGAAGCGATTTCCTTATAAAAATAATAACAACTGGAAAAAATCATCTGATAGAAATTTGTGGCGACCTCTGAAAACAGTTAGTATTACATTCTACGCAAGAGCTGTCTAAATTTTTAATCTATTTCTTTATTCGTTTTTCAATACAAATTGCCCTACTCCACATGCTAAAAATATTATTCAAATAGGGAACGACTAACAGTCACCAACAACTGTTCACTTGAAAATATCCAGCGATTTATTATAACTTTTAATAGAATCAAATTAGCTGGAAAATACTAGTTGAAAGAATTAATTATTATTTCAAATATTTGCACTGCGTATAAATAGAAATGTTACCTACTTCTTTTTGGAAATGAGTACGTGTTGAATAGAAAATGTACAAATTCGTGGAATCAGTCGCTTAATATTTATAGTTCTTGAAAGTTTTTTTTAGTAAAATGTGCCTTCTACTTTGCCCTACTTTTTCCCTATTCCGTTTTCAATTGAAAACGTTTCACTAATCATCCTTTAACAAAAAAGTTTACTATTGAACGAACATATTCCAAAGGCTCTAAGCAAACATACTCGTACATTATTTGCCGTTCTTAATGCCTTCTAACGTTTTGCTTGTTACAAAACGGATATTGTTAACAGTTGAAAAGACCACAAAATGCCAACAAAATAACAAGTTTTATGAAAATTTTCCAGAATAAAAAGTGTTTAAACTTCTTGGAAAACAATCAATTTAACAATTATAGTTCATGAAAATACAATGTCTATTATTTGTGGAAATAACACACACACACACACTCAAGTAAATGACACACATTTAAAAGTGCCATAAAGTGTAGATAAGATGGCAGTTGGGGGAGTGAGATTGGTTGGAGGATATCTTGGCAATGGCTGGCAGGCACTGTTCTTCTTAATTTCCCCAACCAGTGCATCAGCAGAGCATTGAAAGAAATGTGTGCTGCTCCACGTTTGTGGGTGTTAAGATGTATGGGTTAGTGCTG
Organism: Linnaemya vulpina; assembly: GCA_963675445.1. Taxonomy (NCBI): domain Eukaryota; kingdom Metazoa; phylum Arthropoda; class Insecta; order Diptera; family Tachinidae; genus Linnaemya; species Linnaemya vulpina. The sequence continues at coordinate 8,854,573 of OY776277.1, forward strand.
TTGTGTGCATGTGTTGTCTGTTCCATTTTCTTTTCTCTTGTGCTATCGGTTGGCATTAGAAGTTGTTTAACAGTTAATACCTATCGATAACTAGCAATCAGTTTAATGTAAACTACAATTATTATTGGTTAAACTGTTGTTAGTTTTTGCCATATTCTTTTTAAAATTTTACCATTTCTTTTCAGTTGAGTGCTTGTGTCTGTGTATGTGTGTGTTTGTGTGTGTAGTTAAATCTGCCATTACAAACAGTATTATCTGGGGAAAATTGTGCAGTTTATGCCTTTTCATTGTCTAGAGTTCTTGTCATCATGCACTGCAGGGAATATGCACACAAGAGCTTACAGTGACATAAACTAGCACACGCGCTGAGACATATACATGCAATAACCCAGCAAGCCTATGTGTGTCTGTTAAACTTTCGAAGAAATATATATATGATTGACTGTGCAAAATGCAGTTTGTAAGTTTTATAAGGCAATTAAAGATGCCAATTTAATTTCGATTGTCCGGTATAATCGATGGCAAATAAAAATTGTCTGCTTCACCAGCTATTTTGTGATTTTATGGCAGCCATAAATAATGGGTGTTTTTTATAGAGTGACACAAGTTTAAATCAAACAAGGTAATCTATTTTCAATGTAATTTTATAAAATAAAACGCCAGCTAAGAAATGTTGGGTAAAGTCTCCCTGAAGATCTGGGGGCAAATTACAGCACTCGTTATCGAACGAAATTACGAAATATTTCAATAGAGTTTATATGGAAATATTTTAAAATTTCGAATCGTATCGAATGCCATAATTTGCCCCCTGCATTGGCCCCAGTGAAATGCGCATGGGAACTAGCTAAAACCCCTTAATTGATCACTTTGAATTTAGTAAAATTTTGGGGAAAAAATAAACAGCACATAATTAAAATTGAAGAGTTTAAAACGCCAGCTGAATTACCATCAATCAACTGATCGATATGTTGCTGAGCTACCAGGAGGTAGTGTTCTGAAGGCTTTAGTCACTGCATATGATCACTGGAATTTAAAATTTGTAAATATCCAAATGAAAAATTAAGAAGATATGCCACCCTCTTGTGTCGCATTCCACTGACTACTTCGCTCAAGAATAATTTGCTGGGATACGAAAAAAGCCATGAATTTATCTACACTTTCACAAATTTTTCAAATTAAAACAAATTTCAAGCTTTAATCAAAGCTAAACTTAGTTAATAATTTATAAATTCAATATCTATTCGAAAGCATCATACAATCTTAAATTGTTTCATAAAAAAGCTCCTTTTAACTTTCACAACTTTTTTCTCCGTGTCAACCATGTGTGTATGTGTGTGTGTGTGTGTGGGAAAAGACACAACTTTTAAAAAGCACAAAAACGAACTTCATATGCAATTTTCTTTCATTATATTTTGTAATATTACAAAAGTTTTTTTTTAGTCTCGAATATCTTTTTTTATTGTTCTGTAAACTTTCAACCTGCAAATAGTACGTCGTATGATAATAAGGTTTTTTTCCCTGCCGCGCTCACTCTTGTAGTATTTACTTGTACAACTTTTAATTAAAAACACTTCTACCAGTTTGTTCTGAGACTTGCATAGTGATTGTAAAATATCAATTATGAATATACAAAACAAAAAATGGATGAATAATATTTTAGTTTATTTCAATACCAGCAGCTGTAAAAAGTGTAAAAAACTTAAATAAATTACACAACATTAAATGTCTGCTCAACTAAATACAAACGATAAAAATATATAACAAAAAAAACAAGAGAATTAAAATTGTTCCTGGTTTGGCGGCATAAAGCGGTTACTTCCCTTGGAGTCACAGGAAATAGCCGAGAAGTGTCCCTCGAACTTGGAGACCAATTGACAGGTCCATTTCTCGAATTTTATTATTCAGCTTATTTCGATTTCCATAAGTCGGAGTTTGCTTCTGCTGCACACTGGGCCATTTATGATTTTTTATAGAAATTTTATAACCAAAATTAGTCTCTTATCTCGAATAATAAATTAATCTTAACTATCACAACATTTTTAACATCTTTCAAACTAAATGTTTGCATAAGAATATTTTTAAAACTTCCTTTTTGTAAATTCATATTTAATTTTGAGTTAATACTTGTTGCCATCACACTATGCATTTCATTATGAACTTGATTGTTAAAGTTTTTTTTGCAATTTAATAAACACAAAATTAATATGTGAAACTATAATAACACTTTCATATATCGTTTATGAACAACAGTTTAAGCCAGCAACAACTAAAATATATGAAAATACTATGCAAAATAAACTAGATTCTGGGTTCAGAGCTAAATAAATTGTTTTGGATGCCAAATTGCCACCGGTACTTATATCTGCTTGACGATTAAAAAACGGCAAAAAAAATATATGTCTGTATAAGTGAAAAATTTTTCTCGTTTAACTTACGTAGCTGGCAGCCACTGTACGTTTTTCCGTACACCGCCGTAAAATAACATGCATTCACCTCATATCGAGAAAGGCCGTTGTTTTATTTTATGTATAAAAATATATTTAGCAGACTAAGTTATGGCGGGTTGTTCACACTAGTCATATTATTCGTGCTATTATTTTATGACTTATGACTTTATGACTAGTGTGAGTACCCCACTTATATTTTCTTGTGTTTACTTAAAAGAAATTTTGTTAAAATAAAGTCTGCTTCTTAAGACGTTTATTCACGAGGAAAACAATGAAAAGAATTATCAATAATAATAATAATAATAATTACAAATGAAACAATGAGTGTAGCCAGCTCCGTGCCAAATATCACTCCCCTCTCATACTCCCAACATGAGCAGCAAAAGTTGTCCTGTTGGGACCAACATACTTCAACATACTTCTTTTAACGTCACTGTTGAGCTTCTATACAAAAAACCATAAATTCCACGTAACAATTCAAATATAGGGTGTTTTTAATATAGTGATACAACTTTGAGTTGGCATCACTGCTTTATTTGACCACCCATTTAACAGCTGATAGTTGCTTTTTGTTAAGTTTGCTTTGATATTTCATTATGGATCGACTTACACCAGAGCAACGCGTGCAAATTGTGGAAATTTTTAATCAAAATAATGGTTCTGTTCGTCAAACCTGTCGTGCACTTCGTCCATTCAAAATTTTATTTTCCGATGGAGCCCATTTTTGGTTGAATGGGTAGGTAACTAAACAGAATTGTCGCATTTTGAGTGGAGAGAATACACAAACTTTTATGGACTCACCATCACATTTACAGAAATTACTGTTTGGTGCGCTTTATGGGCTGGCGGAGTCATTGGCCCACATGTCTTCAAAAACGATGATGGTCAGAATGTTACTGTTTGTGAAAATTGGTGTTCCACATTGCGCCTTGTACGCGCCAGCCGTGGCGGCCACATGGCCGAAATCATATTTAAACAAAAGACCGTTTAATTGACATCAAAAATATATTACTATGTGTTATTATGATTTAAACTTGTATCACTCTATAAAAAACAGCCTATACATTAAAGTATCTTATTTTCATGCTGGAATAGATGTTGGAAATAAACATTTTATAAATACAAATACTAACTCGGATACTTGCTTAGACTTCGAATATAAATACATGCAACATATAAAATAATGAATACATTTAAAATGCTATAGAATGAGTGTGTTTTTGCTGAAAGGAAAGCCAAAACAATTCCACACAAATAATGTTTTATACGCATGTTTATTACACAGTTTTTGATGACTGCCGTTGTCCTCGAAAAACCCATCACCATCATCATCATCATCATCATCATGGTTGTCATCATCATTAACTTCTTCGTGATCATTGCCTTCAATGTACTCCATTCACATAACTGCTGGTTTACTTGCAGCACTGGCACGCATTTTAAGCTTCAATGTCACATTTAGAAAAAAATTTTCTGTGGTTCCGTAATACGTTGGGTCCCCGTTTGCGTCTTTTCGTTTAGCTCTTCATACTGATCTATTATAGTGGCATGTGTGTAAGTGAGTGTTTGCTTGTATGTGTGAAATGTCCTTGTTGAACATAAACACGCTTAGACGTACACATGCATAACCAATTTCACATATTCACACAATTTTATGAATTTCGTAACAGAACGGAATTTAATCTCACACTTCCTTTTTTGGTTTTAGCCTTTTGTATCTATTTTTATGAGACTTATTTTTCCAGCTGCTTGTATGTACGAGTAAATACGCGCACTTACAGACTTAATTCATATGATTATTTTTCATTTCACCATGCTCTTCTTTGCGATTTTTTCTTTCTTTGTTGTTGTTTTTGTTGTTGTCTTTTTTGATAAAGTATGAGTATTGTTGTGTTTGTGTATGTACTCGAGTTGAGCTTTAATGCAATTTTATTTATATTACTTGCCCCATTATTATTAATAATAATAATAAATATATATTTTTCTCTTCCTTGGCTTTTCTTTCTATTCATTTCCTTCCCTGTTATGTGACCATTTTATTAGTCATTATTAAGTGTCAAGTGCTTGGATCCGTTGACGTGACAATGAAGACTCTGTTTATATGGTTTATTTTATTTGAAAAATAAATATGAACTAAGAAATTAAAAATAAATTTAAAAAAAACCTTAAAACTAAATTAATTAACTCAAATAAAAGTTTAATCTTGGAAAAGGAGTCGGGCGCTCTATATGCGAAAAATAGGACACAAAGCGCCTACGCTTTTTTCACAATAATAGTTGTGTTTGTGTTCTTGATAGTTTAAAATATATATTTACAATAATTTTCTTAAAAATCGTTTTTTAAGTTTGTGTAAAAACATTTTCTTTTGTAAAAAAATATATTTTATTTTCTAAAAAGTAAGGATTTGGCAGAGGTTTAAAACAAAAATAATTTTTCGAAAAAGATGTTTGATTAATTTTTAATAAATTCTTTATTTTCAAACGACAACGAGAATGATGCCAGTGTTTTTTAAAAAGTGTGAAAAATGTTGCACTATTTTCTAGGAAAGAAACCGACATTAATTTCAATTTATTATTTTTAAGTTTAATGTACTTCGAAGGGTGTAAAAATACTTACACTTTGTGAGAAGATAAGAACATTGACCTCACCAACAACTTTGCACGATTTCCATGAATCTTATGAGTAATATTATTAATAACATTAAGCATACGCATGCAAGCACAATCCAAAAGGAGTGTCAGATACCAGCAAACATACAAGTGAAATCAAAAAAAGGCGTGCAAAAAAGCTTGTGAAAAGTTTAAAAATATGAAATATCAGGGAAAGCAAATGTATTACTTCGATAAAATTTACTACAACAGTTTGTATTACATTTTTTGGTTTTTTAAACTCTTTAGTTTTAATCATGTGCTGTTTGTATTTTCCCCAAATCCTACTAAAAAATTCAAAGTGATCAATTAAGGGGTTTTAGCTATTTCCTATGGGCATTTCACTGGGGCTAATGCTGCTTATCAGAGAAACTTTACCCAACATTTCTCAGAATAACTAAAGATATTTATTTCAACCTTCCACTTTAATAAATGGGAAGCTTAAAAACAAATATCAAAGTCATAACAAGAACTCACTGATCAATTGGTTGGCCTTTTTCCGACTCTAATTGTAGTTGTAAGAGTTTTAGTTTAGTTTTTCTTAGCGAATACGCTTTAAGTCTTTCAAATCTGCTAGTGTTTAAGCCACCAGTCGCAGAAAATTTTTCTCATGGTAGGTTGCCAAATTTTACCTCTTTTAGCCCTGCTGCTGCTGTAGCTAAAGTCTGTAGAAAAGGCTTGATGTCAAAAGCCTGGCTATTTTACTATTCACACAAATACACTGAGGCTCAGAAGCTTTTTATATATTACCATTAGCTTTAAAGCCGCGTTCTTGGGAAAGTGAGTATTTTATTACATATTTTTGGGAATTGTCGTTTTAACTCTTTAACTTTTATTTTCGTGCTCATTCTTTTTTCCCAAAAGTTATTTATTAAAATTCAAATTTTTAATTTTTAATATAATTTCATTAGAAAAACTTTAACACAACCAAAACTTTTCTAGTAAACTTATGGCGTGTTCTTTTCTGAAAAACATGCAACATTTTTCACATCTTTTCTAAAAGGTAACAGTTTAGAGGAGTTTTAATAACAAACAACTTTTCGTAGGGGATACTGGATTAATCTCCAATAGCAAATTTTAAATTGTTGTAATATTTTGTTAAAAAGTGTAAGAAATGTAGCATTAAATTTCAGACAAGAAAACAACGTAAGAGGGCGATAGAAAGTCGTAATATTTGGCAAAGAAAACAATACATAAGGGTTCGAAAGAAATTCGTTCACTAAACAAAATTGTTAAAATATATTTTTTATGTTTGGAAAAATATTATTTTGTTGTTGGCCTGCAAAATCATGAATAACTAATGCTATTTACAAAGAAATAAATGCTGTTTTAATGCCGCATAAAAATAAGTTTTAGTACATTCAAGTCTTGAAAAGTGTTCTAACATAAATATATTATGAAAAATAAATTTTTTTTTTAAACACTAAATACACGCAACTTATGACGCCAAGTTGTAAAATTAATTATTTTGGTATTTATGAAAACGGCATTAGCATAAAGACGAATTCCAGTTGCACAGAAGAAAAAAAAGAACAAAACAGCTAAAGAAAAGTTAAACAAATTTACTTTTACCACGAAAACATGCTGGGTGAATAATAGGTTTCAATTTTTCTTTTATTTGTTTCCCAAATAAAAGGGGTTTTCTCCAGCGACCCCCCTTCAACTGATGAAAATAAATGGTTGACTTGAAATTAAAGTTAAAGCAAACAAAAATTTTTCTGGTACTTCTTTTTTTAATGTCAAGAAAATGCTGGTTAATTTGATGGACTTTGAAAGTTCTTTAATGACTTGTTTTTTTCCAGTTCGCAGCTTTAATGAAATCAAATATGATTTACTTAATTTAAATCACAGTGGAATTATAATTTGTGACTTTATTTTAGATGGAAGTACTCCTTAACCAGAATGGCTCGTTCAGTAATTTGTAAAGATTTTCTTCTTCAAGTTGGGAGATATTAAAATGGCATATTGTAATAAAAACTTATTTATATAAATATTATAAATATTAATGGAATTAAAAATAGAGGAAAATATCTTCAGATGGCTGAAATAGAAACAGCGCTGCCTGTGATACCAGATGGTACGCAGTAATAATAATACTCTCAGGCGACTTTATGCTTGATATTTGCCCGTATGGCAATTCGAAGCGATTTCTCCACTTCCAGTAATTTCATATGGTAAAAAAGTTTTAAGTTTAAGCGATTTCTAAACAAGTTTCAGTAATAAAAATATTAAGCGAATGAATTGTGTGTCCAAATGGGAATAAAATTTGTTATAATTTAAAAACAAATAGTAAAATAAAGGATATATTTGACCATATTATAAATGACGACGTCGACGTCTCATCAAGACGACAGCAAAAAATTATCACTTGTCTAGTATTTGTCGAGCAAAATTGACTCCTGTTAACATGTTTTATTAATATTATACGCCTTGGAGAATACCAAAAAGGCTGTTAATAATAATTAACAATTAAATGACAAGTGAAAATTTTTTTGCTACCATGTTGATGTGACGTCGACGTCGTCATCCATAATATGGGCGATTCTCTCCATGTGCTGCGTAGAAATTAAGAAATAGTTTTAACGTGCCAACGATTTCATTTTGCAAATATTATTAATTTGAATATGAAACAGGATTGGACCCAAGTTTTTGCTTTATTATTTTATTAAGTTCTTAAAATATTCCTTTCTATATATTTTTATTGTGTCAGCTACCAACTTTGTTACACTGTGCACCCTGCAAAAGAAAACCGGTGCTTATAAGTCAGTAACTCCGCTTGTACATGTCCATCATATTCTATCATATTACGATAGCATTTCATTACGTTTCTCCAGTAAAGATTGCACGGAAATCCCCAGATATTGAAAAGGATATAAATTTCTTCTAAATATTATTATTAAAAACAGCTTTTGATGCAACTAATTACTGCTCTGTGGCACATATTAACTTGTTCATATCACTCTTTGAAGACTATAGCACAGCCGATCTAGCCGTATAGCACTTTTGCTATTTTTAATAGGATTTTAATTGGAAATTGTTTTCAATTTTTCATTCTACCATTCAATTCAAGCAGCTTTTGTTTCTAACTCAGGCATGCGAGTACCCAGCAAAGGAAGAACAAACAACGATGCAAACTTTTCCGTTCTTACTTTTCATACCTTTTTTTCCTTTCAATAATATATTGTTTACTTGGAAATAAGAAACGAAAAAAAGGAAAAAGAACTCCCAGCATATTTTGTTTTTAAGTTCTTGTGCATAAATTCATTTGTTGGTTCTTATTTTTTTTTTTTTATTTTTTATTTTTTATTTTCTCCCACAAAACTTATGTGTGTAATTTAAACTATTTGGAAATTTCCGCTTAACTAAACAATTTATTCTTGTATAAATATTGGCAGAAACATTTTGCTTGAATAAAATTCAGATTTTTCTAATTGCAGCAGTAAAACTAAAACAAAAACTTATTTTAATCCTTAAAAAGTAATTTTTATTAAATTTTCTATTTACTTTCAGGTAAGAGAATGTTTTCAATTTATTTATGAATATAAAACTGAAATGTAATAAAACAGGAAATGGTGAGTTTGATAAAATAAAAATTTTTCTTTCCTTGTTTGAATAACACTTGCCGATACACAAACATGTAAATATTTATATTAGGAAAAAAAAGTAAAAGTATTCAAGCAGCACTAATTATTAAAACAAGTTACACTGCTCAACAAAAAAAAAATACACGAAATTTTAATGACTTATCCGGCGGCTAAAAATGCGGTCACACTTATCAAATATTTGCTCAAAGAAGTGTAACCACAACATTTTAAAAAATATTCGAGTAACTTTCCGCTAATTTTGATCGCAAAGATATCGTAGCCTTGTTTTAATGCTGTTCTTTGCTTCCTTCACTAAAACAGTATTATTTTAATTTCTTAAATCAACCGATTCCCACGTGATAAATGGTGATTAATATAGTTTTCGATTACTATAAAAGAATCGAGAACACCAACTGATCGGATATATAATTTCGGAGTTTAAAAAACTTCACTTATATCGAACTCTTTCGCTCATGATATATCACGAACGGGTGAATTAATTTTGACCCGGCTTGCGGTGATTGACGTTGGAGGAATCGATTGGTGAAGTTGTACAAAAGTTGTTTTAACCACTTAAAAAAAATTTTCTTTTAATATGTTTTTTTAAATGCCTTGAAATTTACCGGTTCGAATCGGATTAAATTCATAGGAAATTTAAGTTCAAAAAATTTATTTAAAGGAAAATTGGTTTGCTTTGATTCAGTTCAGCCGATGAAAAGTTTATACTTACACACACACAAACGCATGTGCCTCAGATTTAGCCAGGGAATTTTACTAGGGCCTCAAAACGTGGAGACCTGATGCGACTTCTATATTTTCAAAATGGGGTAAAACCACTAACTTCCCGATTTTTTTAAACTTTCAATTTTCTTAGCGGGATATTAAAAATTTTTTTAAATTTTACACTTTCTTAGCGAAATATTAAGAAGATATTTAACTTGATACGTGTCTTTTAAGTAAAAGAGTTTCTTTCATAATTAATAGTCAGTGGCGTAGAATCCATCTATTTAACTCCCTTGTCTGAATTAATATGTTTTTCATTAATAATTTAGTGGTTACGTTCTTTGCAGCAAATATGTTTCCAAATATGACCCTACAACTTTATTATTCATCAGTTACGATATTAAATATCTGTTTAATCTATTTTTCTGTTGCACTAATAATATTTTAAATACTAGAAAAATTATTAAACAATTTTTATATCTTAACAAATATTTAAATGACAGAACGAGAGCCTTCAACATTGTAAAAAATTTAGATGCTATTTTGCTATTCAGCAATAAATTTTGCTGTTTTGAAAAAATTCCGAGAAACAATTTTCTATGGATAATAACCAACAGATATACTAATTCTATCATTAAACAAATTCCTTTAGTTAGCGTTATCAAGGGAATACATTTTTATATGAAATTTACCGACAATGTCGCACCGTGTGTCTTGCATACTAAAAAAAAAAAATAATACGGCAGAACAACTATAATAACTTAAAGCATATTTTCAAAGTGTATAAAAATCTTATAACTCGTAGACCTACAACGACCTACAGTCGTATGAAGAGCTTCAAGTCCATAACAAATTAAAATTGTTGAAAAGTTTGTTTCTGAAAATGTCTCAAATAAATTAAATAAATTTGTATGAAATATATATAAAATTACTTTTTCAAAACGATTTGCTTAAGTTTAAAAATTGCCATTGTTGTAATTACATTTGTAATACATATTTACGTCGTTATATATTTATTTGTATTGTTGTTGCTATTGCAAACGTGTGGATGTAAAAAATAAATGTTCTTGGAAAAGTTTTTCGTTTTAAACATGTTTTCATTGTTCTTGTTGTTTTTTTCTTTATGCTTTAGCCGGAAATTGAAAAATAAAATTACCACTAATGCGGTCTAAGTGCGAAGTTTATTTTTCTCCAATTGTTATTTAATTGTAATTGAAATAATATTGTGTTGCGAGTTGAAAAGATGTATGTTTCTGTTTTTATATATTTATAATGTTATTTTCTCCATATTGTGAAGTAGGGGTTGTGTAAATTTGTTGCTATTTAGCAGTTGTTTTTTTTTCTTTTTCTTGTTCTCACTCAGCTAATTTAAAGTTATTGACCAAAACGTTTCCAAGTAATTTAGATTAATGTTGAACACTTTTCTGCTCATACTTTTTTTCGAATGCTTTTAATAAGTAACAAAAAAGGAAAAGAAAAACTTTGTTATATATAATTAATTTTAGAGATTTACACCTCAGCCATTTGAAGAGCAAATATAAAAAAAACGGGTGCTGTGCAACAAAAGGGTGCTTTGAAAGTAGGACTGGGATTGAAAATAAGATTTTACAAATCGCATTAATGTTAGAGAAAAAGTGTAATTTTTGCAAGTCTACTTGGCGTTTTCTTTTCTGGAAAACATGTAACATCTTTTAATTTTTTCTTTTTAAGCGGCAGTTGAGAGGAAAGTTAAAACAAAAATAGCTTTTCACAAGGAATGTTGAACTAATTTCTAATAAATTCTTAATTTTCAAATGACGGAATATTACCATTTTCTGTTAAAAAGTGTAGAAAATGTTGCATTCTTTTCTTAAAAGACAATCCATGAAGTTCTATCCGAAGAAACGAATTTCCAGTATCCCTTTTAAAACAGTTCTGATTAAAATAAAGTGGTGGCCTTCAAATTTCCAATATTTCAATTATATTTCTTTTCAAAACTTCCGAGTTTCATGTCAATACTATTTTCAATATTATATCAAAATATGTATTTTTCAGACTATATTTATATAGTCCATAGGGGCATGGTTGCCATTATTAGTAATTTTTTAATATATTTATTCCTGTAATGCAATAAAGCAGGGAACGTTTAGAAGCAGTTCTAAACTGTTTTAACTCTCCTTTAGTGCTAAAGAGTTACTCTTGTATGATTTCTTGCATCCTTGATTCAAATCATAAAACTGTTCAACTGTTCAATGAGTAGAGTACGGTCTAGTTATTAAAGCTTAATAGCTTGAAGACTGACTTCTGGCCAACGGTACCAAATATCCAGATCTACTCAAAAGTCAGTCATTGATTTCCACAAAAAACATTTCTAAAAATGCTTTCAGTACTTTAAAGTTGTGTAAGAGGAAGCATAAACGAACTGTTTGTGATTCAATTACAAAACTAATGCCGATTGAAGAAAGAGGGACACACAGCTGTTTCTCTATTGTTTCAAATGCTCACTTTTCCGATTGTCCCGCTTCCGCTCTGAGCTACCACCGTTACAATTATTTTCGTCAGACTGAAGTTAACAACGAGACTAAAGCTCGACATGGCTGCCTATATCGCTAAACATACCTCAAGCCGTTTTCTTTTCTGGCAAAAGTGGAAAAAATTTTCACTTCTTTTCTAAAAAGGGGCAGTTTGCAAAAGCTTTAAAACGGTAAAAAGTGTAAGAAATGTTGCACTCTTTTCTAGAAAAGAAAACGGCATCAGCCACACATTTAATTTCGCACTATTTTAACTGCCTTAAGTAGAGACTATCTGTCATTTCATAGATTTGGTTCGAAATGGATTTGATTCGTTAGTTTTTTTTTTCAATTCTTGCGAATTAATTTGTGATGTTTCAGACTCCAATCGTTTTCAACAATCCAAAATATATGAAATATTGTCTTCTTTCATTATATTTTTGTAAGGAATTATAAGAAATTTCCAAAGAAAAGGCTTTAAAAATCATTTAAAATAAATATAATTTATTTATGGGTAAAACGTAGTTTCAAATATATATTGGCACTGTAAAATAAGGAGTTAACAATTCTGCTCATGATACTAAAAACGATTGCATTGCGAAATTCATTTTTCGTTATTTGTTTCCTGAAAAGCCGAGGTACGGAATTAATTCTGTTTCGGAATGGAATTGTTTTCTGTGACAAGCTTGACATCGAAATGAAATATTGTATCGTTCTGTTATTAAATGCTGACACTCAGTACCAAAACTCGGATTCTTAATAACTTTAAGCAAAATTTAGTTTCATTAGTCGTCTATATGACGTTACAATTGCTGCTGCTTTCTTGACAAGTGTGCTTCTGAAATATGAAAACCAATTAAAAATATCTGATTCGTATAATAGAAGGAGAAAAAACTCAATAAATTAACTAAATTAATAAGAAGCAGGATTTCCTCTTTTATTTAGCTCTAAGATATTATTATTTTACTGCAAAAAGAAATCGTTAAATATTTTTTTATAAAATTCCCAAAAAATTTTCTTTCTGGCAACTATCGAATAATTCATCCTCCAACTGTATGCTGAGACAGGAGTGAGAACACTGAGCAACTTAAAGTAGGTCAGGTCTTTTACACGGTTTGTGGTGGCCAACAAAAATGTTTGGTAAAATATTCGCCTTGAATTGCCAACAAAAATGCAGCAAATCGTAACTCTTTTGTTTGCAACTAAACTCAGACTGTGCACGATAACAATGAAAAACTCAAACAACAGAACACGACAGGCATCTCTTTTTGTTTGGATTTGAAGGATAAAGGAAGCAAACAAATTCAAGTCAAATATTTAACGTGGCTTAAATAAACCACCAAAAGTGGTGAGTTTGCTCTCTATCGAATGCAACATGCTGCTGTGCTTTCTTGTTTAGTTGCCAAAAAGCATGCTTGGAAATTCGGAGTCAATAGTTTTCAACTATTATTTCAGTGTGTGGTTGTGTTGGTATGCCTTGGTTTCATGTATTATTCAGTTGGAATCGCGTGCTGCTGATTTTGTAAATAATTTCAAATGTGTATCACATAGAAGGAAAGTGGCGAAAATTTTGGCCAAAAACTTTCGGCCGGCTGGACGTTATTTAAATCGTGTTTTGTTTCTAGCACGTCTTTTAAAGTTTCAGTATTTTCTATTTTTTAGAAGGAAATATAATTTATGTTTGTATGTTTCTTATTTTGTTTCTTCGAAGCTCATAAATACACGTTAAAGTCGAATATAAATAATAAAGCATCGCGTGCAAATGGCTTCTTTAGCGTTACTGACGCAAATGAATGTTTTCGGTTTTATAAAACTATACAAATTCTTGTTTCACTATATTTTTTATTTGCGTTCCTTCTTTTATTTTCTTATTATGATGCCGGCTCTTGTAGCAACAAAATTGGCTTTTGATGTTGTAGCCTTCTTGGTGGCATTCCATTACGTGGCGTCCTCTACACCATGAAACCAATATCTCTGAGTAATTGCTTAGTTTTGTGATTAAGCAAATGGCTTCAGTATAGTCCAGGACACATTTGATTTCACAAAAAGATGCTTTCAAACTTTAAAATGAAATTCATACGGTAATTGTTTGAATGGAAATAATTTATTTCTTTTATTTAATAATTTCATTTGAAGCTTGCGTGCTTCTTTCAGGTGTCTATAATTATATGATTTAATTTATAACACTGAAGCCTTAAAATATAGCGGATAATAATACTGTTGGCCATGTTTCACATGTTGTTTAAAACAATACAAGCAAATTTCATTTATTATAAGAATATGACAACATGATAAATAGTAGATTTCACCAGATATTTGTTAATTTATTTTATATACATCTTTTATAAGGCATTAAACACAATAATGACAGCAGGCTAAGAACTATAACCTGCCAAAATTAGAATACACGCATTGAAATGGAAATGCCTATTTTGGCGACGACACAGCCACACGACTACCGACCACCGTTGTAGCTGTAGCTAAAATTAAACTAATTTCTATTTTGGCGAGCGACAATGAGTAGATGCAATGTTGCCAGTATTATAAAAATAATTTCAATTATTGCAAACTTAAAAATATATTGTTTTATTTTGCAAAAAGAAACAAAAAACTATATATCCAAGTTAATGGAATGATTTAAATAGAATAACAATAATATTTAAGAGTATTACCTATATGAAAGCGGCTACACTGGCGTATGAAGAGAACTCTACTACAAACAACAACTCATGATTATTGATTTGGCAGTAACGTTTTAAAAATAATTAAGTAGCTGACTACGGGGCAACGATTGTAGTCAATGGCTTTTGTAGTCGGTGCTCGTGTAGCTTGCTGTCGTTATTGTGTTTAATGCTTAAGTATCTTTTAACTTTGGAAATGAATGTCTATGTTATTTTTCGAACTTACAGGACTGAACGCTAGGTCAAAAATCATTATTCAGGCGCAAGTTCATACCCGCAATTTTAAAATAATTTTTAATGTGAACTGAATTCAATTTTTCTTATTAATATTTGAATATTTATTATAATTCCTATACCAGCAGAACGGGTCAGTACTGATTTCGAGGCCGGTACGCCATCTCATCAGGGTTGTTTGTTCAATTTTCCACTTTTCATGGTGTTACCAGTCATTTGGAATATCAACCATTTAACAGAAATTTAATATGAGAAGTTATTATATTAATTTTTAAGTTAAACAATACGAGAAGTTGTTATATCAAATTCTGAATTAAATTACTTTTGGTTAGTTCAAAATTTTCCAAATCCTGATGAGTATTTTATAAAAGTATTTTCTTTTGTAGAAAACATTTTTTCACATATTTTTTTAAAAAGTGGCGATTTGGAAACGTTTTAAAACAAAAATTATCTTTCATGAGGAATGTTGGACTCATTTCTAATAAATTCCTTATTTTGAAATGGCAAAATGTTACCGTTTTCTATTAAAAAGTGTGAAAAAAATTTGCATTATTTTGTAGAAAAGAAACCGATATAAACAAAAATGTAATAACTGCAATTAACTTTCAAAATTTTTTGAATGAAGTAGTTCTCAATCAATTATCTGGATACAGGTGTAATCACTTCCTGATAGAGTAATTGAGACTTTAGAAGTTAAAAAAAAGTAGTTCTCCAAAACTGACTTCCCATATATTTATTTCACTGAGTTTCTTAACACATTTTTCCATAAAATGGTTCATCTATTTTGAACAATTTATTAATTCTTTTACTCAACTTTTAGAAAAGCTTTATCATGTTTATTTTATGGTTTTCATAAAAAAAATGTATATAGATTTTTACTTATTTATAACTTAAACCAAAACGAGATTTATATGCGTTGATTTCCTTTTCTACTTACTTTTGCTCTTCTAAATCATAAATAATTCAATATCTACGGTTAAGAGAACATGAAGTACGTGAAGTGTTTTCTTGTTATGAATTCTAAAAGAATATTAAAATGAGCCACAAGAAGAAAAAAACCGAAATTTAATAACCCAAACAACTACTCTTTTGGTCTAAAGTTTATAGATTTGCTAACAACGAATTTAAATTTCTGTACTCTACTCGTATTGGAAAAGAAGAAAAAAACATAAAAGACTGATATCTGGAACATGTAAACCATAAAAATTATGTATTTATTCAATAATGAAATTTCTTGCTAGAATTTATAATAAAAGTTGGGATTAGTTTTCACATCATATCAAACGTTGATGGAGAGACCGTAACTGGCAGTAATTTATTGAAATTCCAATTCACCTGTTTAGAGTAGTTCGAAGATAAAAGATTTTAATTTTTATCGAAATTTAAGTAAATTTTTCACTTGAACCAAGATTGCAAGCACTTGGGCTCCTTTCGCTTATTTACCAGAAATGGGCTTCATCGCAAAGTAAAATTTTGAAAGGATGAGTTTGACGAATAGAACAATTATTTGATTAAAACTTTCAACAATTTGCACGCGTTTCTCTGGTGTAAGTCGATTCATAATAAAATTTCACAGCAAACTCAACAAAAAGCAACTGTCAGCTGTTAAATGGGTGCTCAAATAAGGCAGTGATGCCAACTCAAATTTATGACACTCTAAAAGAACACTCTGTACAATGTAACTAGCGATCGTGCACGTTAAGGAATTTATTATGAAAAATTTATATATTTCCAAGAAATTAAAATAAGCCTCCACTCATGATTGTATTCCCTGGCTTCTAAAGGTATTAATTCTTTTTACATATTAAAAATCCGTACAACGAATACATACACATAATAATTATCGCAAATGTGAAATTCAAATGTTATATTTTTCTCTCGTCCTTGATGTTTGTTTTTATGCGTTAATATTTATATTTATAAATTATTTGGCGCTGTTTCTTGTGCTTCTTTTGTTTAATTAGTCAAATGTATGCGTGTAAACACTTTAACTTGGAATGTAATTAAAAATTTGATTTTTAATTATTGTTTACACACATGAAACACACTGACTTACCTCAGTTGCGAGTGTTGTGGAAGAGCCGTAGAGTGAAAAGTTTAAAAAACAAATTTCATATTCAACTCTTTCCTTTAAAAGATGAATATCTGGAAATTAATTTAAAGGGTATTCGAATACAATTGAAAATTTCAATGTAATCATATTAGGAAAAATAACATAAAACAATGCGAAATAATAGATAATTTTAAAAATATATATATATACTAAAATAAAATAAAATTATACAAAATATTATTGGATAGAGGGTTAACCAATAAAACGTATCTTAAAACTCTTTAATTTTAATTATCTGCAGATTCTTTTTTTCAAAAATTCAAAGTGATCAGTTGAGAGGTTTTAGCTAGTTTCTATGCGCATTTCACTGGGGCTAATGCAGATCATCAGGGAACCTTTACCCAACATATATTAGAATAACTAGAGATATAAAAGAAAACAAACAACTTTTTCCAAATCGGTGCAATTATACGACAACATTACATGTCTTCTGTAAATGTAAATGGTGTAAAAATCAAGCCATGTCATGTCTTTTGTAAAAGTAAATGGTGTAAAAATCAAACCAGAAGTCTGTTCAAACTTGTTAGTCAATTAAGTAGAAAGTTAAAATAAAATGGAACTGATTGTGAATAACAAGTGAAATTAAAGAAACCTTTCAAAAAATATATAGTGGTTACGCTTATTTCGTCAAATATTTGATAAATAATGAACGCATTTTTACAGTAGTTGATCACTTTGCAATTGAGCATTCCGCAACAGATTCACATAAAGATTTTATTTTTAGTGCTTTCCAAGTTCAAGTAACAAATAAATTTATGTTATTTTATATTGTATATATATTAATGCTCCTTTTGGAAGACCCTGTAAGCGTAAAGTTAAGATATGGAAAAATGGAAAAACATCATCAGTAATGTAAAACAAAATATCTTTTCATCCCACAACAATCAATGAAGTTGTCAGCAATTTCTTTGCTTAAACTTTTCGAAATAACACAAACTGCGGACACACTCTTTAGGAGGGTGTGTATAAAAGAAGAAAAATTTCTTATGTATAAATTTTAATATTTTGTCTTTGTTTTGTGTACGACATGTGCTGCTTATTGTTTAAAAGTTCTTCTAAACTTTTGGATTTTATTTAAATTTAAAAGTTAATTTTCATTTCGTTCTGCCGTTTCTATTTTCCAAGTTAAACAACTGATGTATCGAATCCAAACCAGTCAGCTTTTAAAGGAATAGGTGCCACTTTTTAAATCGAAACAGTACAAGTGCGGAAATAGTTCTAGCTATTGAAAATTATTTTGACGAACTGGTTTTACGGCTGTCCATGATAATACAAGAGTCGTAGTTCAATTGTCCTTTTTATGGACTTCTCACTTGTGAAGGGAGCTTCGGCAGCCTTCGTAGCCCCTCTCTCTTTAGAAATGTTTGCTATAAAAACAACTAAATGTATATATACTTTCCATTCCTCACTCCACTAGGATTTGAAAAGAAAAATATTAAAATTGTAGAGTTAAGTTAGATTAGGTTTAAGGGCTTTTGTCTTTATATACAATTCACTTGTGTCTGTTGATTCGTTCTGTTTGTGATAACCTGGAGTAAAGGCCCTCCCTCGTATGGGTTATTCTCCCTCACCTTAAGCTATTCTTTGGTCCTTCAGAATAATGATACCTTGAAGAATTGTACGTTCGCCAGGCTATTTAATTCTAGCAGAAGGTTAAAGCCCAGCGCCGCTAGTTAAGGCAGGGCAATGACACAGAAGATGGAACGCAGTTTCGTCCTCCTCTTCATCATTTTACATTAAGAATTTCAATCTGAAAAGTCTAGTATCAGAAAGGGCACAAGCCACTGTGATGTATTCGTTGGAAGGAACTACAGAGTGTTTTTTATAAAGTGACACAAGTTTGTTATAATAATTCAAGGAAATATATTTTTAATATCAATGAATCGGCCATTATTTGAAAGAAAAGTTTGTGAAATTAATTTTTAATTATGATTTCCACCATGTGGCCGCCATGACTGGCGCGTAGAATGCACAATCTGGAACACAAATTTTCAATAACTTTGCGCAGCATTTAGGGCCATTTTGGCCTAACATAACCTCAAAGAAAATCAGTTATTGGTGGCCAATTAATTGGGCCATTACGTGAATTAATCTTTTCATCAAAAGATTCTTTGAGTAAATCAACTGTAGCACCCGCTGTGCGGCTTACGGCTTCATCCTGTTAAAACCACATATCAGCACCATTAACGCCACGTAATTGAGGTATGAATCATGTTCCTGCACCGTTCACCATTGACAGTAACATTCTGACCATCATCGTTTTTGAAGACAATGACTGTGTTAATGACCAGCCCATACAGCGCAACACTAATTTTGTGTGGACCGTGTTTCGACGAAAGCTGGTGGATTCTCCTCACTCCAAATGCAACAATTCATTCAACCAGAAATGGACTTCACCGGGAAAGAAAAATTTGAATGGATCAACTTGACGAATAGAACAATTATTCTGATCAAAAATTTCAACAATTTACACACGTTGCTCTGGTGTAAGTCTATTCATAATGAAATTTCAAAGCCAACCAATCAAACACTTGTCTATCGCTGTTAAATGGGTGCTCAAATAAAGCAGTGATGCCAACTCAAATTTATGACACTCTAAAAGAATACTCCATACAATGTAACTAGCGATCGTGCACGTTAAGGAATTTATTATGAAAAACTTCTATATTCCCAAGGAATTAAAATAAGCCTCCACTCATGATTGTATTCCCTGGCTTGCACAGGAGCTGCTTTTGGCACCAGGCCGTGTTAGAGTCATGAAGCTTTTGAATCAATAATCTTTTTGTTTTAATTTACCCTTCATTATAGCCTTTCAAGAGTACAAGAGTTTTGTGATTTTTTTATTATTACTGAACCTAAAAATTATTTTATCTCAGACCCCTTTTATTACTCCGCTAAAAGTATTTCGTTATTTTGCCCTTTTATGGCTACAAGTTAAAAGAAGAAAAAAAGCTTTTTGTACATAAAAATCTTGTTGCAACATTTTACGTTTTTATATCCCGAATTTGTCAACGAACATGTTGTCATCATCAGCACTGGATACGCTTGTTATTAATATTGATACGTTTATCTGTTTGTCTGTCTCTACGTTTGTGGGCCTGCATCCATATCGGCTTATATGAATATCTCTTTCAATGTAATATTTTTGTTTCTTTTTTTTATTTATTTGTGAGCCCATCGTTGTTGCGTTTGTAATAAAGACCGCCTTTTGTTTGTAAAATAAAAGTAACACAACAGCATCAACTGTAAAGTGAATCGCACTTTGATGACTGTTAGCCAACCATAAATGTAGATATAAGCCTTAATACACAATTTATTGGCATCCCAGTATTGTAATAAAATCGATTAAATAAAAAAACAAGTCGCACAAAAAATTAACCAGGGGAGCGAGAGATTCATGTAAATTTTTTAGTGCGATAAATATCTGCTTCAGTTTTTTTTAGTTTTGCAAAAAACATGTTTCAATTAAGTTTTATAATTATATTTTATTGAATTTCAAACTCCATTTTCTATCATTTTTATAGCAAATGAAAGAAAGGGATTTTATTTAAGACCTTCATGCGATTGCAATATAAATATATTTCATTTACTACACGTTTATTAAATAAAAATATTGGAGAACAATTAATAAATCACTATTTGTGGCGACAAATGAATATATAAAAATAAAAAATGTTATTTAATTTTTAAGAAACTGTTTTTACAACGCTTTCAAAATAGTGATAAGGAATGTTACTTTCAGCGTTGTCATGCCCTAAAATTTCAAAAAGCTCTAAGACCAAGAAAAATCGCAAAATCTATCTTTAAAATTTCTAATTTTATTTTTTTAAAATCATATATACGAAATAAAATTATAGAATAAAAATTATAAATAAAAATGTAAATAAATTTAAATGTAGTGGCAGATACAAAATATCATATAAATATTGTGTGCAAATATATTTCACTTATAAATTCAATGTGGTTATCGGATTGCAGCTGCGTTCACATCTAGCAAATGTATGACGCAATAAGCGCAACCAAAATTTTTTCAAACACGTTTTTTTAATACTTCATGTGAGAAGACAATACTGATTGTGTATTCAATTTTTTTTTTTAATATGTTACTAAAATTTAAAAAAAAAGTTAATCGGAAATCAATGGTTAACCTTCTTTCGTCAAATATTTGATTGATGTGAAGGTGGCTTAAGATTTGTAAAACAATTCTTTGAGCGAATTAAATAGGAAGGACAAAGGAAGAAACAAGAGAAAATAATAACAATTTAGTTAAGTCAAGATACACACCAAAAGGAAAAATTAAGATCCCGTAAGTCATATTCTATATATTCGCAACATCAGTGCCACTTTCTTACAGAGAAAGAAATTGGGTGCAATTACAGACTTGGATTTTAAAATTAGTACATTTTTTTGGGAATTTTCATTTTTGAAAACTCTTTAATTTTAATTATGTGCTGATTCTTTTTCCCAAAATCGTACTAAATATTTCAAAGTGATCAATTGAGGGGTTTTAGCTGGATCCTATGCGTATTTCACTGGGGCAAATGCAGATCATCAGGGAACATTTCTTTGAATTGCTAAAGATGTATATATATATATATATATATATATATATATATATATATATATACACATCACTCATCGCTTAACCGCTTGTTATAAATTAAGACATTTCGAAATGTCCTTGTGAATGCATTTGTCTCACAAGCAGCTAACAAACACAATATAAGTTTTTAACTCTTAATTAATATTGTGCGAGAAATGGTGTAAACATGATTTCTACATAAATTGCTTTTTTATGTAGAAACGCTAAGCTAGCAAAGCCAATCAATTCTCACATCGGGTGTTTTAAATCCCATCGTCAAATAATTTCAACTAAAGTACTTTAGTGTAGTAACGCCATATAAGCACGCTAGGATTTGGTCTTTGCTTATCATAATGCTTTTCTTAGTATTAGCTTATTCCACCACCATTGTGTTTGTAGATGCTAAATAATTCGTATAGTAAAAACTTCTTATTATATACAAGTGTTCTTAACCGATTCAAAAGCTGCTTTTGACGTGTTGAACTGTTCTCAAGCAAATGAAAGGAACTTGCATGGGATACACTATATCCAATTATTTATAATTAAACAAAAAACTGGATAAGTCGTCCTTTACGTACTTATCCACACATACATGCACCCAAATATATGTATTTCGATGTAAACTTTTATGTCCTTTTCTTTGTGTTATGGATTGTTCTGTTATAAATCCGTTTTAGCCGTTGGATGACCCATTTTAAAAGAACAATAAAAGGAAATTGCTAAACATGAAACATGGAAGACATGGACACCTCCTTCTGTTATTAAAATTGTTGCAAGTCAACCGCTTTTCCAACTTAAGCGAGATACCACCCTACATATTGCAATGAAGTTTTGTCATAAAACTTTCAACATATTTGGAAATATTTTGCTACACAAAAATACTTGATAATTTAGAGAAAAACATTTAATATGTTAAAAATGATTTTGTCTACAGAATTTTTAATTAACGGCACCATTTAATTAAAAAAGTTTTATAGAACTCTCGTTACAAAAATTAGCATAACATATTTGACAGTATTGATTATATATACGACCTCTCTTGCTCTTTATTTGTTGCAGAATTAAACATTTGGTGAAGCTTCTTAGTAAATAACGTTCTGCATTAACTGAATTGTAAGTCATTTTTGGTGTCCTTAAACGTAATAGAAGACCAATATATATTTTATATTATTCCGACCTTTTATTTTATTTCACACTTCTGTTAATATATATATGTATTAATATTTTTTTGTTTCTTAAACTATACAAAAGATTTATAAGATAAAAATCTAAAAAATTTTATTCACAAATACCGGTCATTTTTAAACATCAATATGTTGGTGCGATTAGGGTTAAAGACAGGAACACTTGTGTTTCTTAGCTCCAGTCTAATTCTCATAAATCGTCTCACACAAAATGCATTGAAAGTAAAGATCACAAAAATATAACGAGGAAAATCAAATACATGAAACAGTCAAGTCAGTAATTAATAAATTTTTGCAAAATATTGTTTTTTAATTTCAAACATATTAAATTTTATCTCTGCTTCTTTACTTCTATAATAAAAAAATAGTTTCGCTGTTAATGATTTAGTATTTCGTTTTTCCCACTTCTTATCAAGTTGTGTGTACGCAAATTAAAAATATTTATTTATTTTCTGTTCCAACTTGCATTCTTTCTATTATGTTAATTAAGAGCATTTTTATGATAACAGTTGTATTTGTTCTAAAATGTTTTCAAGTACTTCATTTTTTCATTCTTTAAATTGGGGTTAAGGCCTCAAGCTGTCGCTTTGCTTACTTTTAAGCTTATCTTTTGTAAATTGTTTGTCTAAAATAAATACATAATTTAGTTACTTATTTGCTCACTTCATAGTTAATTGACAACTGTATTGGCTCAGTATAGGCGATGATTTTGAAAAAAACCCCAATAGCATGATTAATTATGCAGAGTTTATTTCTTTAAGTAAAGAATTATCATCACACCAGATATCAAATATATTTTTATATAAATATTAAATACACAGCAAATTATACAGAAATTTGGAACATTTTAAACTATTTTCATATTCATAAAAATATATGCTTTAAATCTACTTGAAGAAAATTTGGTATGAATAATATTTTATAAAATATATTTCAAACTCATATAAGAGGGTTTCTACCACAAATTATGTATCCAAGAATATAATATATCTTAAAAAATGTTCGTTAACTATTACAGCGTTTTTTTAAGAGCAGTTTTAATAAAAAAAATTGTTTAACATTAAACTTTCAGTCACAGCCCTTAAATTACTATTTTGTAATAAAAATTTTCGTTTTTTAAATATTTTTTAACTACAGCGCGTTTTTTTAGAGTGTCACACTTGGAGTTGGCATCACTGCTTTAATTAAATACCCATTTAACAGCTGTTGCTTTTTGTTTGGTGTGCTTTGAAATGTCATTAAGAATCGACTTTTAGCAGAGCAAATCATGCGAATAATTGAAATTTTTATTCAAAATATTAAAATTTTATTCAAACTACTCGCCCACTCAAAATTTGATTTCCCGATGATGCCCATTTTTGGCTGAGTGGGTACGTAAATGAACAGAATTGGGGCATTTAGGATGAGGAGAATTTACAAGCTTTTGTCGAAACACCGTTTCATCCACAGAAAATTTGTCTTTGTTGCGCCCTATGGGCTGCCGGAGTGATTGGCCCATATGTCTTCAAAAACGATGATAGTCAGAAAGTTACTGTCAATCGTGAACAGTGTAGGAACATGATTCGAAATTTTTTCGTACGTCAATTATGTGGCATTCATTTTGCAGAGATGTGGTTCACGCAGGACGGAGCCACTTGCCACACAGCGGGCGCTACAATTGATGTACTCAAAGAAAATGTTGATGAGAAATTGATTTCACGCAATGGCCCAATTAATCATGTGATTTAAGCCCATTGGATTATTTTCTTTAGGATTGTATTAAATCACTTGTCTACGTCAATAAGACCACAAACAATTAAACACCTGGAAATCAATATTCGAAGAGTTATGGGCGAAATGCTATCAAAAGGTGTTGAAAATTGTTGTGCTGGACTGCCCCTTCTACATGCCAGCCGTGGCAGCCACATAGAAGAAATCATATTTAAATATTAATTTCACAAAGGTTTCTTTCAAATAAAGCCCGTTTCATTGATATTAAAAATATATACCCTCGGTTTGATGTAATATAAACTAGAGACACTCCATAAAAAACACTCCTAAAATCACACAAACAAAAGAAACACAAACGGCGAATACATCTCCAAATATGCGGGATTAATTAAATGTTTATATTAAAGACGAAAACATTAAATAAAATAGAAAATCAATGATCTCGAAATGACTAACCTTTCAAAAATAACGATCTCTTCAATTACATTTTGAGGCATAACCTGGAGATAAAATACATTTTTAATGATTTCATGCTTTTAAATAAATAAATAATGAAGCCAATTTCATTACAAAACACTGGGATTAATAGTGTTTTGCTTATTAACGCTCTCAAGCGTTTTGCAATAAATAATATTTTTATAATTCATTCGATCGAATTTACCAGCAATAAAATTAAATATTTCAGCTATTTCGCACTTAATGCATGTTTGGCTTCAAAACGATTTCGTTTAATTGCAATCAATTGAATTTGAAAGAAATATTAATTTAGTTGCAACACGTGTAAGCCTCTATTAACTACCAACTTCCGTCACTTTTCGTTTTATTTTTTTTTTCATACGTACACGTTTGTTTCTGAACCAAAAACAGAAAATTAATACTATCAAAAAATCTACGATATATAATGAAAACAAAGAGAGAGAAAAAAGTATTAAGCGATTTACTTTTATAATTGTAGACACACATGCAATTATGTTTTGGTCTAATGAACCCCACAAACTATTTATTCCCCAACACATTCACTCGCTCGCTCGCTCGCTTGGCGCAGCTTGAATATGAAATTTCACTTATTGCAAACTGAAAGATGTGATTTAGATAAAAGCATATTAATATTTTTCCCTTTTTTTTTGTTTCTCTTAAAACAAAATAGATTAATTTAATTAAAAGAAATATAAAAAAAATTTCACTTTTTTCTCACTACCAAAAATATTTTACATGTGGAAAAGGTTTTCTTCTGGTGTGAATTATTACGAAACTGCAAGAAACAATTGTAATAATAATAATAATAATTGTAAAAAATAGCGCTAAAAACATAGACATTAACATAAAAACAACGAGATGAAGAGAAACATTAATTTATCATTCATTAAAAATATATTAATTTTAATACTTCAGTTGAGCATCAATCCATCTTAAGTGAAAATAATTTGGAAAACGAAAGCGAATGCAGCACTGAAACATTTATCAAAGCCTGCCTTGGGTGCAAGTGTAATTTATCGACTTTTTTGAAATTTTAGAAGGAATTTCGGGTACTTCTCTTAACTTAAATTAACACTTACGAAAAAGGCAGCTTATTGCCAAGGAATACTTTGCTACGTCGCGATCAATGTTTTAGGCATGCTTCCTTTTAGTATTATTATTTACTATTATTTGTTTGGCTAGCAAAAATAATAATTAATTTAACCCTAGATAGTTACTCTGCTTCCTATGGAAGAAGCTCATTTACTCTTTATCATATAATCAAGGAATACTTTTCTAAGTTACGATCATAGTTGTTGGCGTACTTCCCGTTATTATTATTATTATTTGGTTGAGGCAAAAATAATCACTTGACCAATTAGGGCATTTAACCCTAGATGGTTACACTTTATCTCGCATCTACTCTTTATCATATAACTCTTTTATTTTGCTCAAATTCGTCGTCGAATTTTAAGAGGGGAAAAAAGCTTTTACATTATATAGTTTTTATAATTTTTTTTAATAAAATACTGAACTAAAAATATTTTTCTCTATTTTAACTTTAAAAATTCTTCCGTTAAAATTAATTTTAAAAGTTGTTCATCGATTCAACGAAGAGTCACCTTCCAGGGCTAATATGTCAATGATAACTAAAAGCGATTTATGCGAAGAAGTGGTCTAAGGCCAAGGAATAACTAAGTTAAATTACGATCATAGTTTTAGGAATACTTCCCTATATAATTATAACTATTTCCTTGGATTTATCGAAAGAAGTGGCTTATGGCCAAAAAATAGTATAAGGGATAGTATGAGGGATACTTCCCTTTTTTATTTTTTTGGTTAAGACTATAATAATAATTGGGCCAATTAATGCATTTGAAATATCAATGATGATTAAAAACGATTTATTGAAAGAAGTGATTTGTGTCCAAGCAATAACTTAGCTAAATATGCGATCATAATTTTAGGGATACTTCCCTATTTCGCTTGGCTTAGGCAAAAATAATTATACAGCCAATTGGGGCTCTTAAAATGTCGATGATGATTAAAAGCGATTTATCGAAATAAGTGGTTTATGGTCAAGAAATACTCTGCAAATATAAGATCATAGTCTTAGGGATACTTCCCTTTTTATTTTTTTGATTAAGACTATAATAATTATTGAGCCAATTAGGGCATTTGAAATGTCAATGATTATTATAAACGACTTATCGAAAGCAGTGGTTTATGGCCAAGAAATACTTTACAAATTTAAGATGATAGTTTTAGGGATACTTCCCTCCTTTCCCTTTTATTTTTTGGTTAAGACTATAATAATTATTGGGCCAATTAGGGCATTTGAAATGTCAATGATTATTATAAACGACTTATGGAAAGAAGTGGTTTATGGCCAAGGAATACTTTGCTAAGTTTTTTTTTATTAAAATGTTCCATCTCTGGAAATACAAATTTTCTGCAGTAGAACAAAATTTAATTATTGAGACAATTAAGGCCTCTTAAATATCAGTGATTGCTAGAAACGATTTCTTCAAATGCTGTTACGGTCGAAAACTTTACAGACATCGATCGTACTTGCTCCTCTGAAGAGAGACAACGCACAATTATTTCAAAATATTCGATAATAGCGACAAATTATTATTTAATTTATTTGTTTTTATTTTCTTTAATTTTTATTCTTAGTATTATAATTTTTTTTTTTTTTTTTTTTTTTTTGTGAAGGAAGTAAGAAAGGGAAGTAAATTTTTCACAAAAAGTTAAAATTGAATAACTTGCAAAAAGATCGATTGATTGATAAACTGTATGAAGTTAGGCTCCAAACTACTTAAACCACGGATTATCTAATTTCCTATGAGTCCATAAAAAGTGCGTTATTATGCTTCTCTAGCGGTCAATGTAGACTCAACTGGCATTTGCAGCAGCCTATTGGAAAATCTCCTCCTCAAAATACCGCCACTCTTTTGTAAATGTGTTGGCTTTATTGATGGCCCACATGCTGCAACATTACAAACAGATTTAACCAACTTTACGAAACTACACACTTTGTAGTTCGGAACACAATTTCCATCTACAAATATTATTTTCAAACGAACAGACAAATACCCAAATACAAACGTATCGTTTAAGCATATAAAAGTCAAGACTTGCATACAATCGAATGTTAATCGTAGATGTTGCCATTCTGTATCTCTTCATAATAATACGACATGTCTAACAAATACCGTATTTTTTTTATGAGAAACAAATAAAATATTCACACACTAAATAATTAGTCGTTGTGGAAGTCTTAAGCTGACAATTCTGACACCTTAAAGATATTTATGATTTGAACTCTAAAATCGCTTTTTGATTTAATCTCTGAAACTGGCAGCAACGTGCGTTGCATTACAATAAACATTCAATTGAATGCCAGCGCATGCGTCCAACCTTGTGTTTTAGCTGCATATTTCGCGTATTTTAAGGAAATAAAAAGACATATCAACTCTTATATGCATAAAACTCTTTAGTACATAAAAACTATTCTGCGAATGCGTGTACGTCCATAAAAAACTTGGCGTCTCCATTTAAAATAAATTCGTAAACTTTTTACTTGTTTTCTCTGTTACTGAACTGTTGTTAAGTGTCAAAATTGCGCAACGTTGACTATAATGCACGTAATATTCGGGGAGTTTAAGCAACTCACAACAACAAATTAACTGTTTCAATCGCACTCTATTCGTAGCCAATGTTACCTCGAATGCGTTACTTATTGTTTGATTTTGTTGAGGCAACTGAAGGCGAACAAAACTACAAATGAAACAAAAAGGTAAAACAGATCTTAAGTCTGCCAAACTTAAAGATACAATTGTTTTCAAATACAAATGCATTCAGACCTAACATTTGTAAACAGTGTGACCATGTTGGCATTTTACCTGCATAATATTGTACATATAATATTGATTAATACGTTAGTTCTGCCACAATGCGAATGTAGTGGCACCAATCACTGGCAATGATGATGAAAATGAGTCTAGTAATTAAATGTTTATAAATTTTTAAATTGTTTCTTCTAAAGCTGTACCATTTCTTACTTTAATTGTACAAAAGGGTTTTTTTTAAGCAGTTTTAGAATTGGTAGGTGGCAAAAACCAATTTAAAATTTAAGTTTAAATGAATCTTTGTAAGAACGAATGAAAAATGGTGATTGATGTAGTTTTCCGATACCATAAAATAATAGGGAACACTAACTGATCAGATATATATAATATCGGAGTTTTTCATAATAAATCACCTTTTTCCAGTTTTTTTTTTGTTCACGATATCCAATGAACGGATTGACTGATTTTGACCCTGTTTACGGTCATCGACGTGGCTTGTAAATATCGAAAGCTGGTTAGTTTTAGAATCGATCGCTGAAACCTTTTAGAAGTTATTTCAAAAAGCCACTTTACGCAATTTTCTATTTTTGTATATATTCTGAAATCTAAAGGTTCGAATCAATTCAAATTCACAGGGAATCTAAGTAAGTTTTTCAGAACGTTAGCAGTTTGATTGGAGTCAACCTTTCAAAAGTTATAAGCGGGTCAGATACCTACACTTACTTAGACACACACATACATACAGAATAGTGACGCGGTCTCAGAATTAGTCAGGGTCCTAGGACCTCAAAGCGTCGAGATCTGATGATAATTTGATTATTTCAAATTTTCAATTTTGATTTCTTAATCTTTATTTTCCTAGCAGGAAGTTAAAAAAAACTTTGCTTAATATTTTTCCAGAAAGTTTTAAACAATTTTTTATTAGTCTTATGTCAAGAAATTAGAAGGGTATTTATGTTGTGAATATCTATGCTAAAAAAAACTTTTAGAATGAGTACATTTATTTATTATTTGTGGACGGTAGAGTACTTAAAAATGTACCACAAAAATGTGCGTCGTATTTGTATATAATATATTTATTAAAAATGCCACAAAAATTTTATTTTTTCATACTTTTATAATATATATTTATTAAGGAGTTAGTTAAGTCGCTGTGCATTGCATTTGGGCTTTTGCCAGATCTTCAGTAAGCTTCTAGCACAATTATGAAAGTTTTTAATATAATTTTTGCTCTTCTCAATAATTTTCCATTCAATAACTATATATGTGACTAACTATATTATATATAACTATATTATGTGACCCGATTTTGAGTTATAGTTTCTGTAAATAAAATAATCATGTTTGTTTCGGACTTTATATTGAAAACTGATACATATTTGAGTTTCATTATAAACCTCCACATATTCACATGATTTACAAAAATATTTACTTAGTCCCCTTTCACACACATCAGGTTTTTTTGAGTCTTTCTATAATTTTCTCTTAAACCTGCATTTATGTTCATACACGAACATTTTGTTTCTTCAAGTTTCAGTGTCTCTGCTTTCAGCTTTATTTTTTGATATTCTGCAGCCAACTTCAAGTGTGAAGACTCTTTCCATACTCTTCTCCCCTTGCTCCTATAAACTCAAGACTTGATGAGTCGAACTTGATATGTGTTAAAGGGGGCTTACTTAAAGGTTATTATTTTTATGCATATCAGATTCGCACTCTGGTCACACTGTTTGTTTATTATGTCATTTCATTAGTATTCGCTCTCGAACTCTGTAATTTTATTCATTAAACTTTTGCGTGTTATGAATTGTTTGTTTTGTTTTTTCACCCTACACATTAACAACAATAACATTAATACTTGTCATAAACTTAAATCGAAGAGTGTCTCATATTATTACACAACTGAGGAAACGTGTTATGAAAGAGAAGATAGAAGAAGATTTGAACATCTTCGAATTTTGGGTGGAAGGAAATATATCTATAGAACGTTTATTACAATTTGAACTATTCTGATAAATAAGTAATTTTCTCCTTAAGCCATTTTACGATTTACTGGATGTGCTGTAATTTAAAATTAAGAATATTCAGCCACAAGTTCCCTAATATCACGGGCTCTATTGTAGTATCGATAAAACGGCGAAACATAAACCCCTTTGGGTCGAGGTCCCATTAAGCCAATAAATTGCCCAAATGCGAGCTGTTTCGTGCTCAACTGTACACTGTCGAAATAGTGCAAAATAAAATTTGGCAGTTGTATTACACTTTTGGTTAAATGTAGGTTTAATAAATAGTAGAATATATTTTACACTGACATGAAATAACTCCAGCTCTTGAATGCTGGTTTTGTGACCTGAATTATGTACTCGGTCAGAGATATTATACCAACAGCAATAGTATATCCAAATTGGTTCCATTATTTTTCTGTTTTCTTTTTCGAAAGTGTCCCAGGACATGCAGGCTTTTGTAGATGTATCCCTTTGCTGTGCTGGTTTTTTGTAAGAATCTTTAAAGTAAATGAGAATTGAAAAGGGTCATGTCAGATTTAATGAATCTGAATTTGTGAAAAATATTTTCTTCGAGAAAATTTGTGAAATTGGGTATAGCACGCAGCAGATGTTTAATTTTGCAGCATTTAATTGTTTTTTTTTTCTTTCTTTCCTGCAGTTTGCTTTGTTAACTCCATATTGAGCAAAATTGTTGAGAGCTTTAGGAAAAAGGCCCAAATAAATCACTTTTATAAATTGTATCTACCATTTATGTGTGCGGTATGTGGTTGCAAAGGTACACAATCATAAATGCACACACTATGAAAATGTATCTCAAAGCCCTCTCCTGTCCATTAATCGCTTCGGCCTTTTTCGTCAGAGTTGCTGCGAGTTTTTGATATTCATTCATGCCATTGTTAGTTGATGGATTTTTTTTCTTCCAATTTTGTTGTAAAATATATTTTTGTTTTCCACAAAACTTTATAGTTTATTTATCTTATACGTATGTTTGTTTGTGTGTATGTTCATAACGAATGTAGTTGCTGCTGCTGTTAACTGTGTTTATATCCGTTGTTGGTTTACTCAACCATATTTCATCTAACTGTTGCTTGCTGTTCGCTGCCTTTTCGATTTCGTTTGTTTATTATTTTGTTTCAGTTACAAGCCACCAACAAATTTCAATTTCATTCAGTTACCTCACGGTACGGGTACTGAACTGTTGTATACTTTCGTATTCAATCGAACTTTAAATTCAAAATTTTTTTTTTTGTTTATCGATATAAATTTTGACAACAAAAATACTTAATTGTATTTTGTACGCTGTTTATCCTGTTTTCGCAACAGCAGAGACGTTTTCGAAATTGAAGTGTTTTGAAGTTTGTGTAAAGTGAGTTTGAAAGAAAGTCTAAAATTGAGAACTATTTTCAACAAAACTAAAAATCTAAATGTCAAAGAAATAATTTATTGGCTATTAATCTTTGGCTATTGAATTTTTAATATTATTCAAAAAATAAATAATGTTGGAGACAATAAAAAGTGCTTGAATTGTTTTAAAAAAACTGTCATGATTTATTTGAGAATTGGTAGCATTTTTGGTTCAGGATTTTATTTTAAATGAAAAGGTTGAAAGTAATCAAAACTGAAACTATTGCGAAAAATGCAGTCAATATGTCGAGACTGGAAATTGTATAACGAAAACAAAATTGTTAAAGAGAATTAGAAAAATAGATTTAATAAATATATATATAGTCCTTTGCAAGGTTTATAGCAAACAAGACTGAAACAGATTAATAAAATATTCCTCTATTTGATATATATTTTATAACAAAAAAAATTTTTTTTAATTATTATTTTTATACATTTTAGTTATTTATATCTTTTTATCTATGAAATATTTTTTTACAATTTAGGGCGGACATGGTTTGAGTTGTATTTCTTTTTTAATTTTAATAAAAGCGAATATATAGAAAGTCAAAACTAGAGATGTGCAATCTCAGTTTGAGACCACATCTACTGACCTACTTAACATGATTGTGCCTGTGTGCACAATGGGCTTGTGTGTGTAATTTTTGCTTTTGTTTTTCTACTTTCGTTTTTTTTTTGTTTAAGTATTTATTATCTGTTGAAATATTATTAAGTCTTGGCTATACACTTGCAAAATTGCAATTTTTTAAATATTTTCAATAGCATTTGTGTTATAATCTACACATTTCTTTATAACTTTTTTTAATATTCGCACTGAAAAATAAGAACTGTTTGTATTCTGTAATAATAGAGCAACAGTGCATGTTTAATATAATTCGTTGCTTAGACTAGTGCATAAGATATTCAAGCTCCATTAAGTCTGAAGCTACGCAGCTTATATATTTTTTTCGTGCAACTATAGCCGTTGTATTTTCTAACCGCCTGTTTTTATAAATAAAATTAAGGTTAACATTTGAAACATGTTATTAAGAGATAAAAAATTGTGTTATCTTATAAACTTCCAGACGAAATTTTGTATTTTATTTATAAAAAATTTAGTAGGATTGATTTCTAACGCCACTCTGGAGAAAATATATTTAGGATTGCACAAAACGGCTCAGGCGATATTAAACTAAACTTACAAGCAGTTTTAGTTACATCTGAGGACAAGTAACTATTGCAATCCTTTAAAGTTATTATATTATAAATGATAATTTTAAAAATTACTTGCACAACACCGAAGTAAGCGCTCAAAACAAATTATAAAAATAAAAAGTAAAAGTTAACAATAACATTCAACTGTAATATAGCAAACAGATTTATGTAAAAGGAACATAAAAAAAATTAGGTACTGTAATTAAGTAAAAGTGCCAACTGCGGCAAGTTTAAGAGTGGTAATATCTGTCGGCCCAGGGATTACGATCAAAGTAATCACCTCTTCCATGAATACTTTTGCCATTGAAATGGCTCCCCTTTCCTAAAGCAACCTTAAAAAAGTTCCCGTGGTTATTCATGGGAAAAATATTATTAACGATCAAGGGAATATTGTAGTATTAAATATTATAGCATTAAATTATTTAGTGCTACAATATTTAATGCTACAACATTCCCTTGATCGTTAATAATAATTGTCCCTGACTTTTTTCTGTTTCTCTTAATTTATTCTATTCTATATATGTTTTCTCTTTAATTTATTCACTTTATTTTAGTTGGAAGAAAGAACAGAATATTTAGGTAGTTATTTTTGTAATTGAAAACTATCACAATATTTATTAAGGAGTTACAAACGGATACACAGTTTTTAAATTTTCAATAGTTGTAATTCTCTGGTATTGTTGGGTTCTCAGATAATCAGATTATTGTGTTATATACAAATAAAAAAATGCAAAAAATTAATGTTGCAATCAATTCACAAACGATTTTTAAAGTTAATGAATGCTTTAAGGGAAAGATCCCTTAAATCTTTAATCATATCTTTAACCATATAATCCATACTTTAAATCAATTTTAATTTTAATAATCGTTTATGAATTAGGGATGTCTTATGTTTAAGACATCTTAATCTTAAATAACTTTTAACTTCCTTGTGTTTTACATTCACTGAGAACTGATAATTGGAATAATTTTCCACTGGTCATTCACAATAGCATTTGTAACTTCGAGGGGAATACAAATTTTGTGGCAACGAAAACTCCACACTATTTCTGTATTTTGATTAAAAAATCTCATTAAATTTATTTGTGTTAATATGTTTATTAATATATAAAATATATATTTTTCTTCAATTAAATTTACTAAGAACTGACGATACAAAAATCTTAGGTCGATTGTGGGATAACAATTTTTGCCTGATATGAAATTACAGATGAGAGTATTAATTATGGCCAACAATTAGTAATGAATTAGTGTTGTGCAGTCTGCAGAAATGAAAAATTTACTCATAAAAATTATTTTGGATGCGAAACGATTGACAAGTAAATATATTATGAATATAAAATGTTCACATATTTTATTATATTTGTACCACAAAAAATTTTAACACAATCTGATCAAACATGACAATCTTTAAAAGATATTCCCTTCATATTGCTTTTCGACCTGTTTCAGTATGAATAAATGAAAATTACATAATTAACTTTACCAACAGCATTGCAAAGGCCATGTTAGTGTATATTAAAATCACTTAATGTTGGCAACTTAAATGCTTTAAAACAAAAAACAAAAAAAGAGATACAACAACGCAACTGCAACTAACCAGCAATCATTTATTTTGTAATTGTCACAAACTGACATGAATAAATAAACAAATAAATGGACGTTAATGCCTTCAAATTAAATAAATAAATTTAATATTATTTTACCAAAGTAACAGCAACGTGAGTAGACAGATTGATGGGCGGCGGCAAGTGCTGAGATAAATAAATACAATCCGCAACTACCGTTTGTTTAATGCATTTAGAGCTGCAAATGGCAGCAGCTTAAAAGCCAACAGTTCAAGAAATAAAAGAAAAAACAATAATAAACTTATATTGTTAATAAAGGTTAATAACACTTTCTTTTTCCAATTGCCTGTGACAATATGTGTATGACCAAAGACCGCGCCACACCACCATCATGAAACCCACAGACGGAAAGTACTTCAAGTAAACGAAAACAAAAACAAAATCGAAATCAAATTCGAATCTAATAAAACAAAAATGCATGCAGTCGTACATAAAGTGTTGTTTGGTCTGAATACAATGAAAGTACTGCAGCTCCACATTTCAAATTTACATACTTCGATTCCACCACACCGTAGATTTATTAAATAATCGTAATTTAATGCAGCCGTTGGATTAAACTCAAATATTCGTAACTAAAAACAATGGAATGGATTATAACAAATGCACAGCGTTAATTCATTTGCGAGCAGTTGTGTGCATTTAATCTGTAATATCGAAACGTCAAAGATATAACATTGATAATGACAAAATTTCATTTACACACACACACATACACACACATGCTTATGCATTACTGTGAAAGTCATTAGTGTGACATTTTATATCAGGGTTGAATGAGATTGATTTGAATTGTTTGGTGGCTTCATTATGCTTTTATTTTTGTTTGAGTGGCTGTAGGTGATAATGACCGAAAGTTTAACACTGTAACCCTTGAGTCATAATTTTAAAGAAAATAGTACGCTCGTGCCAATCTTTGTACTGCCTAAAAACATGTTCTGTTTTGTCCTTATTAAACCAATTTTGATCTGGTCAACTGATATCATCTATTAGTAATTGGTTGCTATAACACGGGACATCTTTTGAGCACAACATATGATTAAGTCACATCCGATAATAATCAAACTAAATTATATTTGATGGCTCTGATTGGTATCTTACTTGGGGCCAATATTACAACTTCATATTAACCTAGTCGAGGTTAATATATTGAACTTTTCCAGAATACTAAAAACAACCACAATTAAATTGTATACCCGATATATTAGACAAATACGAGATCATTTTCAATTGGTTGCTAATAATCTGTGAAATTAAAGGTCGTTATTAAAACTTCTTGTTAGCTAAAGTTATGACAATTTCACTTAATTTTAAAAAGAACAATAAGTTGAAGGCACGATCATTTTAACTGGTTGCAGCTGTAATAAAAACAAGCTTCTTATTAAATCCTAATTTTAACTATTATGAATAATATAAATATTAATTATTTAAATTCAGATCCATTTAAGTAATATATCTGCTTTAAAGTCAATAACACTCAAGCGTTTAAAAGAAATTCAAGCGATTAATAAATAAATAGCGAAACTGATCAAACGCTCTTTCACAGGAATTACAATTGGAAACGGTTTAGAAAGCTAATCAAACTTTTTTACGATGTACGATGATGGATTATGCGAGCCTTTCATAAACTTGAAGGGACTAGTAACAACAACAACAAAAATAGAAAAAAGTGTCATTTGAGCCGCACTTAAGTGCACACAGACACGGCTTGTCTGTCGGACTTGCTACATTGTGATGGATCTTAATTGTGTTTTTGTGTTTTTTTTTCTATTTCTTCCATCATAATATTTGTATGTTTCCCTTGTCATTATGTATTTTTCAAAGTACATTAAATACTAGTTGTTGTAAAATGAACACACAACATTTGTTATGTATCTGAATATGAAGTTGCTGTTTGTGTAATTGCATGTAAATACAATTTTACACAGAGATCTTGTGAAATACTGGCTGGCAGTTTGTCTTTGAATCTTTTACGGATGATCATCACTTTTACTTTCAATTATTATGTTGACTTTATATGAAATCTTTAGGGAAAATTTTCACACCGTCTCACAAGCGTAGATGCATACAAAAGGGGGAACCACTCACTCTCTCACTCGTATTATAAACTTTAATATGGTTGCTAGTTTTTCTTCACCCGGCGTTATAATGTTTTGTTTTTAATTAAAATTTTTTACTATGCAATTCTAATTAAAAATATATGCTATAAATTTAAGTACTTGGAGTTTTCTTTAATAATTAAGAGCTTTTTTTTCATTGTCTACCTGTTTGCTTTTCGCAAAATTTCTCATATTTATTAAGTTTTTGTTTTTAAATGTGGGGTGTTTGTAAGACTTCATTAAGACTTAAATGCTTCTATATTTCTCTTTTGTTAGTGTGAAAGAAAAAGTTATTATGATGTGATTTGTATTAAGATAAATTACTTTCAACAAATTCAAAACACTTGAAATATTTTCCTAAAATATTAGCAAGCATGACACAGAATATATTAACAGCATTGATTTTTAGTTACAATTCAAAAATAAGTGCAATAAATCCATGATATTGTTTAAAATTTAAGTGCCTTAATTATAAAATTATAATTTAAATATCAACAGATGATAATTAGTCTCATTAAACTATTTTATGAAAAAATTTTTATTTCACTTAGTTTTTACAAATGCTTTTAGAACAAGAGCAATATTTTAAAAGTTGTTATTGTCTTATTGTTCGAAAAGAAGAAATATGTGGTCATTGTGGAATAGGCAGTTAAATATATTTCAAACTTAAATTAATTCTTATGATCATGTCAGTAATTAAGTGGGGTTTGAGTTCATTAAAACTTTCTTTAACAAGAAATCATTATTTTGTTTTTTCAATGCAATAAACTAATGAAGAATATTTTGGATATGGCTGGGAAAGCTTATATCTCGCAAGCGTTGCCTATTTCCTGCTTCGAATATTCGTGTCCCTTCCTAAACGATTTTCACAACTTTTCGGAAATCCTCGATTTTTGTTGATTTCGTCGCGCATACTAGACTGGTTCCAGGCTTTTTAATACAGATTGTGTCTTCCGAATAACCCTAAAGGTAACAGTCTGGAGCAGATCAACGTGGAGGACAATCAAAATCCGAGTTACGATGATTTTTATAAATCAAGACCTGATTAGTTTGTAAAATCGACCTTTGAAGCATTTTAAAAGTTCTGATAAGAAACTTCTCTATATTTTTTTTTCAAATATTTTGAAACCAGTTCGAATTGGTTCAAGTTTATAGGAAAGCTGACCTAAAACGCTCTTCAGATCTTCAGTTCAAAAAGTTGCAAGCGAGATCATTAAATTGTTTATTTTAATGCAATAAACTAATGAAGAATATATTTAACTTGGCTGCGAGAACTTATATCTCGCAAGTGTTTTCCACTTTCGGCTTCGCATATCATGCTCTTTCCAAAACATTTTTCATAACATTTTATAAAACTTCGGTTGTTATATTATTGATTTTGGCGCGTATACTGGGATGGTTCCAGACTTTTTAACACACATTGTATTTTTCAAATAACCCTAAAGGTAACAGTCTGGAGCGGGACAAAGTGGAGGATAATTAAAATCTCTTTTAAGCTCTTCGATCTAAAACACTAATTAATTCGTGGAATCAATCGGTAAAGCATTTTAAAAGTTATTCCGAAAAAAAAATTTTCTAAGTTTGTTTTCAGATATTTTGAAACCAGCTCGAAGCGGTTCAAGTTCATAGGAAACCTGGCTCAGAAACGCTCTTCAGATCTTCGGTTTGATTATGTTCAGCCTCTCAAAAGTTACAAGCGGGTCACTTAATTACATACTTAAACACATACACATACATGCATACAGACATAGTGACAACCTCTCAAAATTAGTCAGCAAAGCTTTCTAGGAATCCGAGCCATCGAGATCTGATGAGAACTCAATTAGTGAAAATCGGAATGTCTTCCCGATTATTTAACGTTTTCAATTTTCTTAGCGGGAAGTTAACAGAACATGCGATTTTAATTAAGGAAATGGCAAAAGAAATACAGAGAAACAGAGAGAAACTAAGATGTAAGAAAGAGAGTGCCATAAACAAGTAGAAAAGTGTTAAAGGGATTTATTGAGAAGAGAACAATGATTGCAGATGGCGGAAGCCGATCTGCTTAGAAATCAAATTTTATGTAGAGCGGGAAAAAATTTATTCAAATTGATATACAAATAATAAATCATAAAAATTTCAAAATAAAAAATTTATCAGTAATTAATTGCTCCCGCAAATTCAAGCTGCATGTGCTTCTTATAATTAATTACTACTCTTTGCTTATGCATTGCATATGATCGTATGTGTGTAATGAAAACATTGAACTGTAGCAAATTTCATTGTGCGAGTCAAACGAATTATTAGATTTTGAAAACTAAAATCATTATTCAATTGTTTATGATTAAGACAAAAATATTTGCAATTTGATCCAACAAAAGCCATAACTAATTTCAATAATAAGTTAATTAAATAACACGAGATTGCAGCATCTGTTATTAACGAAGTCGGCTGCTTCACGTGCGAATTGAAAATAATGGCTAATTAATACTAAATCATACATTCGTATAAGCCAAATAGCTGAGAGAAAGAATTGAAATATACAAATTATACAAACAAGATATTTAATTATAAAATTATCTACACTGGATTGTATATAAATTATAACCGTAACAATATTATCGTAGGCGATATAAATTATTCACTTTCTTTTATTCGTCTTTACTGACCACAGACAATCAGATTCATTTCATGAGCTTTTAATGAACTCGTCCAAAAGGTCTGCCAACAATAGCAGTTAATGACTTGGCTATTGTGTTACGCAGTATTAAAGATAAACCAAAAATTACCATGTGTTGTTACGTGTAGTACACTTAGGAAAATAGTTGTTGCGGCAAATATCCAGCAGATATTAAAGCGATGTTACACAATATTCCTGACGCTATCGATTATAATGAATTTTAATTTACAGATAAATATATACTGATATTATTAAAGCAAAAATTAATGCAGAACTGAAAGTAAATATATTGTGGCAATACAAAAAGAAAGAACATGGCATTTGCTGCCGCATAAGAGCTGCTGTTTTATTGTTATTATCGAGTACATATACAAGATTATTTGTACTCAGTTTCACTACTTTCTATGGCCTGTATATTATTTTGAAATTAACGACGCTTTTCTGTGCGTGTACATAACGATTTCAGCAGCATTTGAAGCATTACTTTTGCAGGCTCGTCTTGTCCTCATTTTTTGTTTCTATGTTTGCCATCAAAATTTGTTACGCTTTTACCACAATAAAGTTTCAGTAAAATATATATATTAATGGCTCTTATATGCACATACACACGTCCTTGTGTAAATATATTTAATACATGCCGTTAATTACAACAAAAAGACTCAGTTTTTTTAATGAAAATAATTCTTACTGATATTATTAAAACAAAAAAATTCGAACTCTGTCTTTAAAAATTAGAAATTTTGTTAAAGCATTTGTAACACTTTTACTAATGCCTTTGGGCTTTAATTTGATTTGCAATACATTTACAAAAACTTATTCGTGCCAAAAATTCATTCAGTCTTGACTTTAACATCAGCCAAGTGATTTTGTGTTTTAATTATCATGAAAGAATAACAATGTAAATATATTTTTCTTTTTTTAGTAATTAACCAATTTTGTAGGAAAAAATACATGTATGTATATGGTTTTCTCATAAAAGTTGCAACATACACGCACAAACATGCATGTTGCTACACTAGTGTTGAGTTGCTTTTCAAGGCCGCTTGCCATGACGATCTACCATTAAAATAACATGTTAATAGCAGCAATGAAAATCCATAGTAAACTTTTAACAGAAAGTAGGCGTGTAAATTTAAAAGAAATGTTAAGAAAAAGATTGTCAAGCGTATCTTTAACAAAGCGAGAAAAAATCAGAAACCATATAAACCCAAATACGAGTATGAAATATTAAGTTTTCACATAAATTAATGCAGAAAATGAAAGAAAGAAAAAAGAGAGAAAAGAAAAAAAAGTTAAACCAGAATCCACAATAACAAACCATAACTAATTTTCGTTGCCAAAACAGCTGATTAATACTTTCACTTTCGTTTAGTGATGTGCTCGTAATATCGCACGTCCACTTGTGATTTCCATAAGCTGAAAATTTAACTACAGCCTTATAATTACAAACCATGTGTTTAACATATTGACTTTCATGAGCATGATTTTGCATGCTTTCAATGGATGAATCCCATCCATGCAAATACATTATTTCGTAACTATGAAAAACAGTAAGAGCAAAGGCGGAGAAAAATATATATATTTTCGGTTCATATTATTACTTTTCCCGCTCCAACCAGCTGTCGTAAATTTTTAAAAGTTGTTGCTTGTGCATACTTCCAAAATAAATACATTTGAGCCACTGTGAATTGCTGCAATACGGCAACAAAAAATATAGGAAAAACAATAAATAAACAGTTCACGTTCATTGTACGTTTTTTGTTATCCAATTGTACTGCTTCTTTCTTTCGAGTCTTTGTCTGGTTTAACTTAATGATCGTTTGTAATCCATGTTTTTTTTTTTTCTTTTTTTGTAAAATGAAATCGAAGTTGCCTCTTTTTGCCATGGCTGTATGTGCTGTTATGGTCATTTTGTTTAAATTTTGTTTTGTTTACTTCGCCGGTTATTTAATCTTTTCACAGTCTTGGCTTCACTCTCAATTTCGATTAAACTCTCATTTTATTTTACTTATTACATCACATATAATGGCAAACGTCGGTCAAAGTCATTTAGTTTTTAGTCAAAAACCGGAAATGTTTATTACACTGAACGAAAAGTTTCTTTATAAGCTTGATATGTTTCAAACACTTCAATCTGATTATAACCGTGATGGTTCTTTTTTTTTCAATAAATTCAAAGTGATGATTGCTTTTAATTAGTTCATTATAGAATAATATCATAAGAAAATAAAAAATTAAAAGTTACTATTGAGTTTTTGTCATGACTTTTATATTTGCTTAAACATCTTATTCGTTTAGTTGGAAGTTTAAATTAAGCGGCCTATTTGCAAAGTCAAAATATTCTTTAATGGACTGAAGATTGTAGAACTTTTGGAGGCCACAAACGCGAATCGTAAGCAGGCTGAAATTTTTGTAAAGATTCCCTTATGATCTAGATTAGCCCCATTGAACTTTTTCGAGCTACAAGACTCTTATTAAATTTTTAAATCAATCATTTATCATTTAGGAGTTAAAAATAATTATATAAAATTTTTTCGTTCTCATGAACAGATAACAGATTTTGACCCGGCTTGAGGAGACTTTTGCTTTTACATATCAAGAGCTGGTTAGTTTTTAGGATAAAATTCATAAGAAATCTAAATTCAGAAATGCTCTTAAGAACTCAAATATTATGAATAAGTCACATAATTGCACACATACATACAAACAGACATAGTGACGGCCTTTCAGAACTAGTCAAGAAAACTTCCTGGGACCTAAAATAGTGTTGATGCGAAAAGGGCTCGATTTTTTCAAAACGGGTTGAAACCAATTTCTTCGAGCTACAACACTCTTATTACAATTTTTAAATCAATCGATTATGATTTCGTAGTTTAAAAAAAGTTATTTCGAGTTTTTTCGTTCACGTTTTGTCATGAACAGATTAACCGATTTTGATCCGGCTTGCGGAGACTCGGCTTTTAAATGTCAAGATCTGGTTAGTTTTTACGATTAAATTTATAAGAAATCTAAATTCAGATTTTTTTTAATTTTCCAGCGTGAAGTTAAAAATAGATTTTGAATACTGGAAATTTTGATTTGTACCTTTTAATTTGTTTCTTTTTCTTATTTTTTATTGTTTTTTTTCTTTTGTTTGTAAAGCAGACAGCTGATAAGTAACTGTGTTACATTCCTCCGCCCGTCTTGTTGTATTCACCGCTTCCATTGCAGCTCTCAGTTAATAAGTGATCATATTATCTAATCTTTTCTTTCTTTAAAGTTCCATAAAACTATCTATTTAACATTTCATTTAAGACTTTCTACAAAAAGATTAGCTGTTGTAACATATTGTTATTAATCGATCAAACCATTAACCATTCGCAGAAACTACTTTCCTTTTTTTTTTGTTGGAATTATGAAAATAAACCTTTACCTTGGCTTTAGCATAAAAATTAACTTTCAACTGAACATCCAAATGATTAGATCAAATATTTGCTTGAATTCCCATGCGATGTTGTTGGCTGAGATACAGAACATAAGACTACGAAGCCTAAGATCAATTGATAATTTTTTTATTTTGATTTTTTAGTAATATTTTGGGAAAAGAGAATCAGCACGAAGAATCGTGCCGAATTTATCTGACATGTATAATTGCAGGATTGTGAGAATTGTTGCCGGCTTGTCTAAATGACGAAGGCATAGCAGTGATCGCTGAACATTAACGACAGCGCTTATCACCGTCATATACATGAAGTAAAAGTCAAAATATTTACAAAAAAGTTCTCGCTCTTCTGATCTGTATTTGTCTGTCATCTTAACACCATCCCCTCCTTTCTAGTTCTGGCACAATGTACAACATTTGTAGGAGACATCTCCTGATTACTATAAGTATTTTAGGTTTCACGACAGTATGTCAATGAATTCCGATAATAATTTTTCAGTTCTTATAGCGACTTGATAATTTTATCTAATTGCGATTGA
Organism: Linnaemya vulpina; assembly: GCA_963675445.1. Taxonomy (NCBI): domain Eukaryota; kingdom Metazoa; phylum Arthropoda; class Insecta; order Diptera; family Tachinidae; genus Linnaemya; species Linnaemya vulpina. The sequence goes on from OY776277.1 coordinate 8,898,222, forward strand.
AACGTTATTTGTTTAGCTCTATTCCATCAATAAAACATCATGGTCGGAATTACTACCCTATTGATCGATTAGCAAAAAGTTGTTTAAAATCGTTCAAGTGGAATAAGTCATGTATGGCGACACCGAAATCTATAGGTTTCAATAACTGTTTTCAACTATTTTTCTTTGTGATATACTCAATAGTTATTTATGCTGAATTTCTTTATAAAGATAAGCCGCTTGATAAATTTAATTAAATTAAAACTAATTAAATTTAATTTAGTAGTTTCACGTTTTATTTAGAGCGTGACAAATTATGCCAAAATCGTTAATTGGTGAACTATTTTTATACATATTTTTTTTATTTTGTTATTTCGAACAACTTAAAGCAGTCAAGCACTTTTTATTGAAACACCAGCTCCATGCAAAGCAACTATAAAACTTTTATAAATTAAAAATATATCTATTATATTTACAGAATACTTGTGTAATTATATTACATTTTTTCTTTTTGCACAACATCCCAAAGCCCCAAAATCCAGCGTTACCACAATGTCTGCTGGTAGACTTAATATTCAACTCGTCTTGTTCCTGTTAAGTGTCCCACTCAGTCAATATGTTTATGGTCAAGTTGGTGTCGGCTCGTATACGAGACTTACAAACGTTCATGGTTTGCCTGATTATCATCCTATAGCAAAGTCTGATGTAACCACAGCGAGAAAAACTTATAGTCCCACCCATGTACAAACCGAGTTAAGATTTAGCCGGGCTATGGATCCCGCCAAGGAAACAGTTGTTACCGTCAAAGGTAGCAAAGGCGAAGATGTAAATTTAGTAGTTGGAAGAAACAGTCGCAAAGGTAGAGCTGGTGAATCTCAAGGTTTCTTTCAACGATCTTCTCGATTGCCAAGGCCGCAACTGACAAAGCGCTCGCAAGAAATAGATGGCTTAAGGTTCCAACACACCCCAACTCTATTGGAACAAGCTGAAGCATCAAACCGATTAAAAAGATACCAGCCGGCAGATGAGCCATTGACTAATCAGGAATTATTGGAAATATTAGGTTTGGCTAAACCTCTAAATTTGGGGCAACAAAGGGACAGTTTATGGCCATTCGGATCAATCAGAGATGGACGCAGTGTACGATATAATAGACCAGAAGCAAATAGTTTGTACACCCAGCAATATTCAGATAACATGTATTTTCTTCCCGAAGAAGCCAGATTAAGTAAAAGAAAATTATCTTATATACCCCTAATAAGATCAAGTGATTTTGCGCACTTCGGTAGTAGGGAAGGCGCCTTCGTGCCCTTCAACAAACGGAGCAGTTTTGTACCCAAACCGGTTACAATCACATCTTCAGCTATCGTTCAAGCAGCACAACCACAAGCTTCTTCCACATACAGCACTGTCGTTGAAGGTCCAGCTGTTACTGTTATCGAAGGCGTCCGGGTACCCGATGCACCAGAGGATGAAGTGAAAACCTGGCGTAATGCTCGTGTTCTAAATAACCAATTGGTGCCATATCCCGACGGCTACATGCCACCAAGAGTACAGATACAGAAATTTGACAGATAAGAACTAAAATAAATATTCTGAATGTGACATGTGACTCCGCATATTTTTGGTTTACTTGCTATTTTTATTTGCTTACATCTTGTCAAAATTGAAAAAAAAAATCAAAATCTTTACTTACAGGCATATTATCACTAACATTTAGTACGGATAGTTGTTGTATTACTTAATTAGCAGTTGTTATTTATTATTCATTATCAATATAAAAGTTACTATGCAGTTTAATGTGTAAGAAATAGTACGTTAATCATAATAAATATTTATATGTTAAGTTGGTTAAGACTTTCATTCAGATGTGATGAAATACAGTTTTCTATAATGCTGCACAATGGGATATTTTGAAAAAAAAACAAAGTTGATAATTTTGCAGTTTCTAAATGAGTACGCCTTTAGTAATAAAATTTGTAGAGTTGATAAATTCAATGTCAAATTATTTTTTATCGTCTTAAGGCCACCATCTTGGTGGCATAGGCTTATTTATTTATTTATTTATTTCATTAATGTAATACAAAATGTAAAGTGTAGACTCAGGAATGCCTTCTTAAATGTTATTTGAAATTTTATTACAAACGAGTTTTTATTACAATCGGGGTCTCGTGACTTTTTCTTTTTTAAATATTAAAAATTCAAAACCCAGACTCAGCAATGCCTCCTGGAATGTTATATGAAATTGTATAACAACCGGGCATCCCATTTAGAGCCTCCCATGCAGAGCTTTTTCTTACTTAATTAACTCTCTTCCTTCAGTCTACTGAAATCCTCCTGTCTGAACATTCACAAAATACTGGGATGAAGATATCTCTCAAGAAGTTTATGTCAGTTGTGGAACTATTGGCGATACATTTTCAAAAATAAATATCACAAGTCTGTTGACAGTAAGACTGCGTTTGACAGTTCAAAATTCGTAGGGCGACATTTTTTTAATTCTCTTCTTATTTTCTTAATTCTCTTTTTTAATTCGCTTCTGGTCTTGCCTAGTTCATTTACAATCACGAAATCAATAGTCTAACAGATCGGTTTTGTTTCTATATTGCAAAAAGTAAGACAGGGAAAGAAAACATGTCCAGTACAGAGGATCATGCACTGCACACTGCAACTTCTTCTGCGTTTTTTATACCAATAAGCTTTATGACATCTTAATTTTGGAGACCTGTAAGAGAAAGTTTTTGTGCTCAAACATCATACTCTCTACCATAAAATATATGGCTAAACAAAAAAAATTTCTCTACAAGATATTAAACAATTCTTTAATTGATTTTCATGGCTTAAACTGATTAACAGTCATTATTTTTATATCATTCTTGTTTAGTTTGTTAATACACTCTTTGGCTTCAATCTGCAAATGTAATACCATAATGGGGGACACCAGCATAAAACCATTTTGTGAAAAGGAATACTTTGTTACGTTGTATTGATTCGGTGCAAAGTCGAGATAGACAAATACTGCAGGATATTTTGTAGTCAAAGTTAAACTGTAACTATTCATTTTCAAACTCTGCCCGCTTTTGCATAAATTGGTATATGAAACTTTCAGCTAAAGAAAAATTTAGATCGGTTACATTTCATACAATAAAAGAAATATATTATGAAAACGTTAAACCTCAATTTCTGGATCCTTAACCACTTGGGTGAATAGGCCAGGAAAATAGAAGGTGCGAGCCAGATGATCGTTATTTCGCTGTAAAATGAATTCTAAAAAGCAGTTGTTATTGTCAAAAGGTTCCTTGATTACATCAGCGATGGGTATGATTTTGTCATAGTGGACACCATTCGGTTTCTGTTAATGAGAATGAATAACTTGTCTTGCATTTATGTTTAAGTGAGGAAGAAATTACCAAAGTAGCTGCCCACAGTTGGCTGTGTCGGGGAAACAGTTCCGTCCATTTATATATATTCATAGTTACAAATAAATCTCTAGTATCCACCTTAAAGAGGTCACATATTAAGGATACATTTAGAGTCTGTGTGGAGCTATCAAACAATGCCGTTATGGATATGGGAGCCAAGAACTCCTTGGACCAATAGTGCAACAACTACAAAAAATATTTAAAATTTTCAACCTATACAAGTCAAATTATGATGATTTAGTTTAAAGAAACCTTATAATTGCCATAGAAATCTATAGCTGACCATGAAGGTGCCACCCACACGTCATTCAATTGCCAGTACAGCGCTCCCATAGTTCTATGACGAGTATCGCGCAGACTTCTATACAACTCGGTTTCCACTTTGGTAGCCATGGCTTGGGATATTTGACTGAAATATATCAACGCCTCTAAGTAAGCAGGATCCTCGGGTAATGGCAAAGGAAAATGGCGTCTTACTAAACCGGTTATAGCCAACATGCCCAAAGGGTGATGCTGTCTGTGATTCATCAAGTCCTGTAAACTATCGGAGCTATTCATTGTTTTTAGCCAAGAGGTCATAGCGGGCAAAGACTGAAAACCATATTCCGAGGAAAATCTAGGCCGAGGATATATATTAGGACTCCAGCCATCTTTGAAAATGTCATAGAAATGAACTGAAAAGACAAGAAAAAAATAAAAATTTGATATAAAACTCTCCAAAGCAAAAATATGAAACTCCTTTACCGTCTCCATAATTAGGATCTTGCGGCTGACTGGATATATAATTATCTTTTTCCGACTCTTTGCCATTCGAAGGCGATGAAACTAGTGGCCTCGGCCTACTTGGATACTCCAACACTTTAAGTTCATGTATCACTGTGGCCAAGTACAATTGCCTGTAATCGGCCTTAAACTCTTCCTCTCTATACTTGGTTTGATACCAATTTTGTACTAATGCCACTTCGTTCTCATTGTTGGTTGCCAAACTGGCATGATATCCAATTCTTTTTGCATTCTGCAAAATCTCTTGTCTTACAGAAGCTAAAAACTCCTCATTGGCTGGATACATGGCGCAAGCAAACATCATGTCTTGCCAAATTAAAATACCCAACCTATCTGCAGTGTCGTAGAAATGGTCAGATTCATAGATGCCACCACCCCAAATCCGTATCATATTTTGATGTGTATCTTTGGCGGACTGCAACAGATGTTCAACTGAAATAAGAGTAAATAATTTTATAGTTTTCAATGTTTCCCTGAATAAGGAATTCCTTGTGAGAACATTTGTTAGTAATAGGTGAAGGTTATATATGTGAGGACCCTTTGACTTTGGCTATATGTTCACCGATAACTATCTTTCGATGGAATAAATAACATTGTAAATAAAATTTCACAATTAACGGACCCGAAGCTTAAAACAATATATTAATTTTAGATGGCTGCGGTATTTCCCATTTGTGTTGCTGTTGTCGGGAACATTTTCCTTTGTATGGAGAATTTGTAGGAATGAGTAAGTTTTTATTTGGGGCGTGGCGCTGCCTAATACTTTCATCATATTGAGATTTATTGTATAAAAAGTTAAATAAAAAAGAATTATTCAGAAAATAATATTCCCTTGTAGGTATAACTAAGCACTTCCCGACTCATTGAATTGTGTTGTTAGAGAAATTTATTTGTACCTCCTGGATCTAATAAAACAACTTTTAAAGGTTTTACTACTTTCTAAGTCCATCGACAATAATTAAGTCGCATTTGGAATGAAAATTCCGGTTAATGAGAAGTTCACTGCAAGCAGAATAATAGGTAAACAGCTACTTCTGCGGTCCATTACCCGGATCAAAAGATCCAAGGGCGTTTTATTGGGTTTGATACGTCATATATTTAAGCAGATTTAGTTTTATATAAGAGAATATAAGAAAACTCATTTCACTACTAGTTTCTTGGCCCGATTATATATGTATACCACCTGTACAAATTCTGCTTTCTGTCCATGTCATTATCCGCACTGTGTGGATAGAAATTTATAAAACGATAAAAATCAAAATTTTGTTTACCAAACAACTTCTATAGTTTAAGCTGATATGATATATGACGAGGAAAAATAAAGCAATAAATAATTAACTCACTTCTTGTCTTATCACTGCTCAGCTCTGGTAAAATATGATTGGGTATATAATTGCTGCCCTTCATAAATATTTCTTCTCCGTTCACTTTAAAAAGAAAAGTATTGCCAGTTCCTGGAAAACAATAAAGTATGAGATCAAAATAATTCTATAGCAACTCAATGTGAGTTAAAATTTACCCTCAAAGACTGCTTCTTCCACTAGTTCTATTGTTCGAAAACCTATTTTGATTGACTTCTGGGAAGTGGTCTTGTCTCGTAAACTGACTTGTGCCTTATTCCACCAGGCATTTAAAGTGAAATGTAAAGGATACAGTTTTTGATCGCCATAACCATTCGGCCACCACAGACTCACTTGATTCTGTAAAATTGTTTTATATAAAAAGAAATAAATGAAATATTTGTTTAGCGTGTCAAACTTGCCAGCGGTATAGCCACATCAAACATAATCATGGGTGCTTTATAATTAATAATTTTTTTAATGGTTAAAGCCTGCTTAAGTAACTCCCTGCATTTATAGAAAAAATTTAGTTAATTATTCTTAAAAAAAAAATATAAAACCAAAACTTACACTGCATAAAAAGTCAATTCAGCTTCGAAATCCTTCTGACCACCGCAGTCCATAAACACCCTGACATTCATATTCCAGTGGGTTTCATTTTTACTGAGTGCCACATCCACATCGCGAATAATGGCCACATCATAATATTCCAAGACTACCGGCTTCCATATGCCCACCGAAGGGGCAGCTAAGCCCCAATCCCAGGAGAAACTGGCCTGCATTTTGCGCAACATATTCATGTGACACTCGCCGTGGTAGCGTTGATTCGGACAATTCGGTGGTATCGTAATATTTTTCTCTTTTAGTGAATTGGCTTTCGCCAGAGCAGCATAAACGGGCGATTTTATCTCCACTTCTAGTAAATTTTCATCTTGTAAAATTTTCGTTATGTCATAACTATAACGTACAAACATATTGTCCGGTCTGCCCAATAAATAGTGATTCAAACGTATTTCGGCCACTGTATCGATGCCATGAAATGTTAAATTTACAAAGCGCGCTGATTTTAATTGGTTGCGGTCAACTGTTATAAAAAACTTTCATTAAATACTGATTACATATATTCATATATATTTCTGAAAATTACATGTAAAATTATTAGTGTAAGTCCAGTTGTCGTAAGAAATCCATCTTAAGTTTACATCGTTGTAAGAATCCAGCACTTGTTCACCGTATAAAGTGGAATAGACACCCGATGGCACTGTTACTGGGAATTTTGTTATGGCTGAAATTATAAATAAAACTTTGTAATAAAATTTTGCAAATTGCACAACGGCCATATATATTGATACATTTGCACTATGGGACCAAATGTTGTAAATCCAACAAGCACCAATAAATAAGCAGAGTACAGTAAGTAGAAAACAAATTTTGAATCAAAATTAGATCTGAAAGTTGTTACCAGATGCGTTTGAGTTCGGATAATTTGTCATCAATCACATGCTGATATTTAGGCGTACTTAACTGACAAAATTAAAGAATATATTTAAAACTATTATTAATTCCTTAGAATTGTATTCATTTCATTAATTCATCGATTTAAATTGGAATTTGACCATTATTTATATAAGACTTTTCAAGCAACAATAAATCCCAAAAACATACTAACTTTTATATTAAAGTTTATGAAAAAAACCATATATTTATTTATCTGATAATGAAAGCAATACTCACTCATATTAATTTATTTTTTTGAAAATATGATCAAGTGGTCATGATTAAATTTTTTGCTATTAAAATTTTGTTTGCTTGCATTTCTTGTGGGACATTTAATCTATTTGGTCTTGGAACATAAATAATTAAAAAGAACCTTTTGGAAATAATGAAACAGTCGAAGATTTTGTAATTATTTGAGTTCTAGTATATCCGATTTGCTATTTTCTTTCCTTTACGGATGTTTCTGGTTTTATATATTTATATTATTATAGTTTGTGTTTTCTTTAGAATAGTATTTGTCGTCCTGTTATTATTGTAAAAACTTGCTATTGTCCTGTTAAGGTCCTTAAATTAAATTTAAATGCAAATAAACGAAAATATTGTATTGTTCTGACTTTGAGGGCTTAACAACTTTTATGACAAATAAATTTTCATACAGAAAATAGTTATTGGCTTTTACAAGCCGCAACTTAAGGTTCTTCCTTTTAATCCTTTTTAATAGGGCTTTCATTTATTACTCCAGTTCTAAACATTTGCCTAATTGAACTCCTCGTCTAATACTTCAAAGCAACATAAGATATTTGACTGGTGGTGAAATGTATCGCGGCACGAAAAATCTTATTCTTGCAAAGTAACTCCCAACCTCTGTGTAGACTAAAAAACTTCAATTACCGATTATGTTTTCTTCAAGGCTCATCGAAACGAAGTCGATACTTTGCACTGTGCAAATGACATTTTTAGAATTTTGGAATAGCTGTTACCGGATCTGACTTCTAGTTTCATTTTGTTAGCCGTTATAAACTCATTATATTTAGGTTTTATTAAACTGATAGAAATTTCGCTTACGAATTGCCGGTCGAATAACATTTTATTACTTGAGCTGACATTTTTATTGAATATATAATATTTCAATAAGCCGAAATTGGAAAAATGAAGACTGCAGAGACTTTTTTATATAAAAATATTTCTATTAACATAGAATAAAAAAAGTTAAGTTTTTGCTACACTTGCCTACAATTATCAACCACTACCAATACGTTGCTTAATACCAGCTTCTATATTTTAAATTAACTTCGAGTGCTCTTTTTACTCTGTCGCATTTATAACTGCAGCTTCCAGTGCCCGAGACTGCCTGTAGGCGGCTAAATTAATTGCTCACTTATTCTCTACCTAAAACTTAATTTTATTTCTTTTTCAATTTGTCTAATTCTGGGTAGTCCATTTGCGATAGTCGTATATGCTGACGCCTTGTTTAGCTACCAGCGCCATTTGAAGTTGGAAAGTTATACGAACGACGAATCATTTTGAAAATAATGTGAAGTTAAAAATATCAAAAGATATATTTAAATTGATCAGAGTTAAAAGAGATAGATATTTATGCGTTGCTATTAAAAAATCTTTTTTTTTCACTGCTATACAAAGATCCTTCCCAGTGTGCGTCGTTACAAGCTCAACGTTAATGACTATAAAATGTTCTAAATGGTGGTATTTTAAGACGTAAGATTGCATATCGAAAGATTTCTAAATATCTGAGTGGCACAATAATTCTTATTCTGCTCTATGTATAGTCCTCTAGTCCACAAAGTTTTGCTGCCACCAAACTTAGACTGCAGTCATGGATTGAAACTTGTTTCATATTTACTTTGATTTATTTGCTTTTTATATTCCGAAGTAAACTCAATATCTGTACGGGCTATTTAAATCATCTTTTACTATCTTCTAAAAGAAATCAAAAGCTTGTCTGCTGCTTTTATGTTTCGAAATTTGTATGAAATTGGATTTTACTACCAAAACGTACCTAAAATATCTTCTATATAAATCTGTCCATTCCATAACATGGATTGAACAATTCTGCTAAAAATGTTTCATCACGTCTACGAGATCTCCACATGCCGTATACTGAAAACTTTATGACGACTGCAGTTGTATCAGGGCATATTATTTCACCAAAATGTTTGAAAATTTCTTTTGGAACTCGTGTTATATTCGGCACGTATTTTTGTAATTTTTAAATAAACTTCCACAGTTAGGGTAGGTCCAGTTTAATGGGCGTGTCTGTGTAAGCCTGCCTTATTAAATGTGATGCAGTTTGCAAACGACACACATACATGCAATATAAATTTAAAAAATAATATAAATGCTTTCGTCATCGAAACTTAATATCTGCATGTCGAGTGTCATGTGAGAACATAACAACTTAATGTGTACAAATACAAATATTTAATAATATAGTATTTGAAATATTCCATGCAGTCAAAATTCATAAAAATTTATACTTCTCTAATCGATATAATTAAAAGGAAATCATTAATAATTTGTAGCTCTAAAACTTACAATGATTTTGATTTGTTAATGTCCAACGTCCGCCTAAATTCACATAATTTGCTGAATCCATCAAATACATGTGCGGCAAGCAAATTAAAAAAATCCAAGCGTAAATAATGCCGGAATTTTCTATGAATTTGTTATTGACTTTCATTTTATTGTTTTTATGTTATTTAGTTTATATTTAAATGTAGCGAGATCACTTTGTTAATTTGAAATGTTTTGTTGCATTATGGGTTTCATATGTAATTCCTTGGATACATAAATACAATTCCCATGTATCTTTTTACAAGCAATTGTTTGTTGGAAATGTTTTCGAAAAATGTTTACGCTGCAGTTTAAATTCTCCAGCTTTGTGTGACTGTGATAAACAGCGTGTAGCGTTCGACTGATCGTTTGTATTTTTATTTATATAAAATTAAACTAACGAAAATAAATTATAAAGTGTGTTTGTGGTATTATAAGAATAAGAACTTAATTATTGTTTGTTTGGGCCTGTATATGAGAGCGAAACTCTTTGGGAGAGAAAGTTCCTATAGAAAGAGCTAAACAGTATCGATCATTGATAAAAGTGTGGCGAACTTAGTGGTTTTGAAGCGATTTCCAAGTGTTATTCTTTATACTCAGTATTTATTATGTATATCCACAAAGAATGATAACGATCCATTATGTTCATTAAATCGTTTGTTGGATATCTGATGTTATAATATTGTATTTAAGAAAAATATAGAAGATAATGCAACCATGGGACGGTTTATCGCGTTCATTTTTATAAAAAGAAAGACCAAACCAAGTGTGAGTCGTGCTAACTTTGTTTTAACTTTGTTTATTCAGACATTTTGTTTGAGGCCGTGGTTCATTATTCTACACTATCACACGATTCATTCATTCATAGCAAAATATTGCAGAATCAAATCAATATCGATTTTCAACTTACACTGCAAACCAGAATAGCGCTGTTTTCGAAAGCCGCTACACTTTCATGACTAGTATTGACATGTTTTTTATTATCACCACTTATCAGGGGTGTAATCTAAACAGCCTTATCTCTATAATTTGTATGAGAAAATAGTACGATCGGTTGTCTATTTTGAAAATGAAAATGAATACCGATTTTCATTGCAGCTTATCATATCTTTTTAAAGATAATATTACGACTTTTAGATTATAAAATTCAAGATATAACAAAAATGCCTCTAAAAAAACTTTTGTTTTAGGAAAAACCCATGACCGAAATGTGTAGATCATAACAATTCTTTAAACTACACGGCAATTTATCTTTGTCTCAAACTTATTTTCATACACGGACTTAGACAACTTTCACAGCCACCGACTTATGTATATTATGCACAAGAAATGTTCTTTTCACTTAAACTGCCATTATTATCTAAACCTTGAAATAAATTAAGTAGCAAATAGTCAATGACGAATTTTTTTTTTATTCAAAATAGTTCATATTTTAAAAATGCACTCTGTGCGTGTATAAGCCAGTGACAATAATTAAAAAATAATCATTGGACTTTTATTCTGTATATTAGCACAAAACAATAAGTAATCTGAATAAAATATCAGTAAATTTGCTTAAGAGCGTAGCAGCTTAAAAATACAACATAAAAGCATAACGATCATAAAAGCATTTTAGCAACTTCAACACATAAAACTACAGCAATAATTGTAGCACTCATACAAACCCAATACTCAGATAGTGGCGGGGATCACAGAAAATATCGAAATCGAAATGGAAAAGATTTTTTTAGTTATTAAAGTTCTTTATTTAATAACATTTTAAATTAATTTCTCTGCGATCATTAATAATGCTAAAACTAATTTTTCAATATTAATTTCATTCTGTAGCAAACTCAACAAGAGTAACAATATCGTTTCTAATATCTCCTGTTTCTCGATATTTCTCAGTTGAAGTGACCTCAACACCACTAGAGGCCGTTGGCAGCGTTTCCACAGATTTGGTTGTATAATCATTTGTATCACTAAACAGCAGCTCATTTATCGTCTTAAGACGTACATGATCTTTTGTCAATGTAATACATTTTGAGGTTTTCGCCTTAATTTCTAATTGTACAACTTTAATCGGCTCCGTTATTATGATACCATTTTCCGACAATTTATATCTCTCAACATCAGGATGGAAGACTTCTAAATAAACGAATATGGCCGGACTTTGGATCGTTATTGTAATCGTGTGATATTGTATGTAATCAGTGGACTTTTCTAAGCAATAACGTGAACTTAGCCCGTACTGGAAAGGAGAAAAATGCACAAGAAGTTAGTCAAATATATAATTATAATAATAATAATAATAATAATAATAATGAAGAAAAAAAGTTAATTTTTGCCCTTAAGCTTGACATCCTACATACGATGAATAAAAAAAGTCATTTTCTGTGTCGGAACTATGAAAGTGGGCGGTAGTGTTGAGACGACGAATACTGAAAGATGGGACGATAGAGAATTAACTTTTTTTAATTTTGTTCATTTTTCTTATGCCGTATCGACAAAGGAGAGAATATATACCATTTTCGAATTCTACGCGATGTGACATTATTTCATCGATTGTTGAAATATATTGCAGCTGACCTTGTATCTCATAATCAGGGCCCCCAGCCTACAAAAGCTTCGCTAAAATAGTCGGAAGGCAGGTGGTACCAATCACGAACCCATCCCTGCTCAGTTTTGTAAAAGCACTTATTCTTCTGTAATTTTATACTTCCGAATGCCCTCACCCTTTTTCTATGATTTTCTTGTGCTTAAAAAACATTTCTATTATCTCTATTTGTATTGCTGCCTACTGAACTATTCCTACACAATAAACTTTTTTTACAAATCCAATGAAAATTTCACAAATTTTGTAAAAATTTTACTAAAACTTCATCATTGACTTTTCGTATAAATATTTCGCTGGATTGATAAGCAGAACTTGTCTTTTTAGGGACCGCTGTTTTGATTTCTAGCGTAAAAATACTTAAACATCTGTTCTGTGACACAATTAAATTTTTTGTTTATTAATTCTTTAAAAGTGAAAATATTTAAAAAAATCTAACAAGAATTTATATAATTTTATATGATTTGAAAAAACTTTTATGTAGTGAAAATATTATAAAAATTAGTTATTTATTTTTGTTTATAAAAGTTTTTCAAATCAACTTAGATATTTAATTTCCTGAGGAAGTCACAGAAGTCAGCCTGGGGCAAATTACGGCATTCGATACGATTTGAAATTTTGAAATATTTCCATATAAACTCTATTGAAATATTTCGTAATTTCGTTCGATAACGAGTGCTGTGATTTGCCCCCTGATTACGGTTGGCGTTTTTCGCCCACAAATTCGACAGTTTGTAATAGATTAAAGACAAAAAGCTGATTGCTTTTGTAATCTTTTACAGATACTTTAACTTCAAATGAAGCGCATTAAATTAAAAAGCAATTAAAAACTAGAAGATTGAAAAAAAAGCAGAATAACAAATACGATATTTTTTCTTGTGTTTTCTAAAAATTTCAACATCAGTGCTTTAGCTTATAGTTGTTCTCAAATAGTTTTTGAAAATTTTTGTATACTATAAATATCAGGGGGCAAATTACGATCGACATTTTAACATAAATTGTATTGATATATCGATCGATATCGAGTGCGGTAATTTTTACCCAGACTCCTACTCTACCTACGATCAAATCTGAATTTTCATTAAATTAGTATTTTCTACTTTTGAGCGACGGTCAGTAGCAGATTTTATGCCAAAAGCTCTTGAGTGGTAGAAACAGTGGAAACTTAGAACCGACTGTAACCCTTATAAATATGAATGCATTAACATCATGCCCAAAATATTGGAAATCGGTACAGCGAAAAATTGATTTCTTATAATTATATACTCACAGTTAACTGGGGATTAGTTATACCATCTGCATTAGAAATTATTCCGGGAATTAGGAAAGTACTCGATATGGTTTTATTAAATTGAGTTAATACAAATTTAAAAAAACAATTGTCACGATTGAATGGCTTATTGAACAGGGTCTGCGTATCCAAAAAGTTTGTATTTATGCCATTGGCGCCCTAAGAAAAATTTTATTTTAGAAATCAAAAAACAAAGTTGTTCTTGCAAATAATTACCACGGATATTTCCCAGCTAATGCTTCGTCTCTGAAACAATTCAGACCACAGAAATGTATACATTGTGATATTATAAATCTCTGGCCTTTGAATTTCGCCGACATGCTCCTCTTTGGTTACGGTCACATTAATTTTGGAGTTTTTCTTATCCATTAAGGCTATAATGGACGTAGGTGCCATAAACTCTTTTGACCAGTTCCAAACGATCTATTAAGTAAAAAAAATATATAGTTATTTATGTCTTCCATAATATGTGTACAATTTGCTTGCCTTGTAGTTCCCAAAGTAATCGATACTAGAAGAGGTGGGTGCTACCCAATTGTCATTAAGTTGCCAATACAATGCTCCCATTGTTCTTTTGTGGATTCTGTTGGCTCTAAATACATCGGTAGCAGTTTTGATAGCCATGGCCTGTGACAATTGTGACAAATAGATCAGATCTTCAATGTCATTCTCCCAGTCTGAAATTTGCCACGAGAAATGTGTTGAAATCAATTTTAGCATGAGTGCAAAGCCTTGTGGATTATGTTGGCGATGCGTCAAGATATCCTGATAACTGTCATTTCCATAGAGAGTACGGTTCCAAGAGGCCAATGCTGGCAAGCTTTGAAATCCATATTCGGTAAAAAAACGAGCACGCGGATAGATGTCAGGATCCCAGCCGTCTTTTTCGTTTTCCCAGAAATGAACTGAAATATATACAGTTTAATTAAAAAAAGAATAAGCATATTTTTCATATATTTTATACTCACCATCCCCATAATTTGGACTTTGAGGCTGAGTTGATGTATTCTTTTTACTTTCCTCCACTCCCATGGATGGTGTGGATACCATAGGTCCGGCCCGGGGATTAAAATCATCGCGTGATATGACATTCAATTCATGTCGTATATTCTCCCTAAACATTTGCTTATACTCCTCCTCCAAACGTCCTGAGTCCATACCAAATTCGGTCTTATTTCTGGTTAAATACAACTCAATTTCATCGTTGGTAACCAACATGCATAAGCTCGGATGAAAAGCTATACGTTTGGCATTTTGCGAAATCTCTTTGCGCACAGATCTTAAAGCATTTCGATTATTAAAATCCTTATATAAAAGAAAAAAGCCAAAACTTACTCCATAAATGTCTCTGTAAAAGGATATGTGGCCGATGTAAATGCCAAATCCTGCCACACCAAAAGACCATAAGCATCAGCTAAATCATAAAATGCATCAGATTCGTAAAGACCTCCACCCCAAACTCGTATCATGTTTAAATGGGTCTCTTTGGCCGCATTTAGTATATGGTGCAACTGATTTGCTCTATAAGAATATTCTGGCAGGACATGAGACGGTACATAATTGGCTCCCTTTATAAAAATTGGCTGGCCGTTTACTTTGAAATAAAATGCTCTACCAAAATCTGTAAAAATAACATGTAAAATTGTGTTAAACGAAATTCCTTTAAAAATACCATCTAAATCTTCCTGCAGCTCAATGGTTCGAAAACCGATATCGAAGGTTTTCTCAGATTTTGTTTTTGATTTAAGTTTAGGACCGAACGATCCAACCAACAATTGCTGATAAAATGTAAAGGATACAGCTTTTGTTCACCATAACCATTCGGCCACCATAATTTAATCTTTTCCTGGAGATAAAAGAATATGATAATAAAATATTTGAGTTTGTTAAAAGACTTTTGAGTAATACCTTCGGTATATTCACTTTAAAATCAATTTCAAGTGACTTGTAGGACACTTCGCGTCTAAAGACTAAAGGATGATCTAAAAGTTCTCTGAAAATTAATAATAACAACTTAAAGCTTTTTTCAATTCAATGATAGAGAATAAAAGAGTACTGAAAATTCTATAAAGAAGATCTTATCAAGATGATCTTATCACTTCTCTATTAGGCACTCCTTTCCATAGTGTTGGAGCAGTGCATTGCATCAGTGTGGGTCAGCCCATAAGTGCCAGCCTATTTAATAAAGACCCATATTTAAAACGTTTTTGTATGGCTCGCCGTAGTATTTCCGTAGTATTTGAAAAAACAATTTCAGAAAAAATTTCTCAAAATAACAACGTATTGCTTGTAAAATTTTTGGTTTAAAAAAATTCAGTTTGGAATTGTTCTTTTCAAATACTACGATGTGCCATACAACAGGGGCCAAGTCAACGCATTCGATATCGATCGGAGTTTCAATACAATTTAAATACGAGATTCAATCGATACTTTGCAACGTATAATTGAAATTAATACGCTTATTATGAAGAATGTTAATTATGACTAGCGAGTGTCTGAACTGAATGATAAGAACAGAGTTACAACTTGACTGCCGGCATAAGTTGTGTCACAACAGTAGGTGAATCATTTATTAATTATACGTTCAATATATCTTCAATACTTACACCGCTATAAACGTCACTTCACAATAAAATATTTTCTTTATATCGGAACTCAGATAAATTCTCATATCCAAAGTCCAATGAGTGTCGTTGTGGCGAAGCGCTACATCAATATCTCTCATAATGGCTGCCTCATGGTATTCCAAATCAACTGGCTTCCAAATGCCCATTGATGGCACTGCAATAGTTTCCCTTCCACCGAAACTTGCTTGCATTTTTCGCAACATATTGCGATGGCATTCACCATTTTCGTAACTGTTTGGACAATCGGGTGGCGTATTTGTACCGTTTTCTTTGAAATTCTGCGCCAGAGCTTTTGCAGCCAACACCGGCGATATGATTTTGATTTCCAATATATTTTCGGCCTTCATATAGGGCAAAACGTCAAAGGAATAGCGTGTAAACATATTATCTGTCTTACCAATTTCGTAACCATTGAAATATACGATTGATACGGTATCGATGCCATGTAGGGTCAGATTAACTTTTTGCTCGTTATCAAAACTGCCTAAAAGAGTGCACTTTCTATTGTTAGTACATAAATTTATATACGTATGAGTGTATGTGTATATATTTGCACCAGAGCATTACAAAATTCATTTTTATCTATAATACACGCAACATTCATTGTCGAACGGAACGAACAAACATCTTAACCCTGGAAGTCTGAGGGTAATTAAAACCATAGACCTACTTAAGCACCTTCTAATTTTTTAAAAGGATATAAAATTAATAGCTAATATTATAATGGCTGAACAATTTTACTTCCATGAATGCCAAATAATTTGTTTGATTATGTGTGAACAAATGCCCACAGCCGTTCTCTGATGCGCATATACATTTATTTTATATATGATTGTTTTTTAATACATGCCACTGAAAATGGTTGAGAAAGTCCAGTTGTCGTAGGCTATCCATCTCAAGTTATCATCATTTTTGGAATCCAAAACTGAACCATATAAATCCTTTAAAGCGCTATAAACTCCAACAGGAGCATTCAGGTTATTGACATGAATTGCTAAAAAGACATGGATTTGTTTCATATTACAAAAAATAATAGAAGGCAATTTGACAAGGTGTTTGAAAATATCCCTGAAGAAGCTACACATTGTTGGTAGCGAAATATTGGATACAAATAAAAATGTGATAATTAGATATTTATATAAAAAATATAAAGTAGATCTTTTGTTAAAAAAATATATCACAAAATACAAATACAACAATAAGATCGTAAAATTAGAAAACGATTGATTTATTTGCTGAGAAAAATATAGTTTCAATTATTTACACTACAGGGTAAATAACTGCTCAAATATACGTTACCACTAAATCTTAATGAGACACATTTCAATTCAGGCATGTGTTTATTGAGTTAAACTGTTGCAATAATTTTGGATTCTACGCCACTAACAATCAAATTTTTTGCAACTATTTTACTTAAGAAAGACCAAAGCATATCAATATACTTATTTATATATACTGTTTAGTCGTTCTGCTTCTTTGGGCTAATATTTGCCAAGTGTGACCGTACCTTAAGACAAGGAATGAACGATTTCGGTCATGATATTAAGAATTTATTTAATTAAAAAAGTCAGATTTCGTTTTCGAAAGAGTCAGACTACGGAATAAAATCTGTTTCTGAGTGGAATTAAATTATGTAATTCATTTTGTTTGAGACGAAAGTTATAGAAAATTGGCTTGGAGTCGCCAATACGGTCGAATATTTTACTAACCAGTCAGAAGTTACAAAAAGTTTCATATTAATTGATATATAATATATTCTTATATAGAACTATTATCGGTTGGCATTATGATTGTCTACACCCAAGAAATCATATAAAGAAAATTAGTTAAATAGTCTAACACATATTTTTTATTATATAGATTTCGTTGAGGAAAAAAATTAACGGAATTATTAAAATATTATCGCAACTTTTACTTATAATTGGCAAATAATTAATGAAAAAGAAGAAGAACATTCAGTTTCGCACGATAAAACATATAAATTATTATTATTTATTTTCTTATTTCTTATCTTATCACCAAAACACTCTGCAAATCACAAAGTGTTAAATTGAACATTTAAAAGTTTTATTGATTGCAGAGTTAATCGTAAAGAGAATAAAACTTAATAAAGAGTGACTATCAATTTTATGTTATAACAACTTCAGTACTCTTTATTTTATCTGCATGAAGAGTGAACTTCGATACTAAAAGAAACTTTCTTTCGAATTATGATCGCGTTTGTACCGACTATTCGTTTAAATAGGTGATCTTTATATATCTATATCTATGATTTGCCCAAAGTCGGCGTAACTCTCTCGCTTTGGAAAGTTACTCTAAAACATATTTATTACCAATAAAAAAATTTTATATATATATATATATATATATATATATAAAATATTATATATATATTTACTATTTGATATATTGTTGTCATTGTATTACAAAACTGTGGTTGAAGTCTACTGATGATTTGGTATAAAGCGCCAATGAAATGCATATAGACATTGCTTAACCATCCAACAAATACATTTCGTATTATTAAAATTTTATAAATTTATATTTCATTACCAATTACAGATTTAATAAAATTATATTTCTTATAAAACATGACTATTATAAACATGACTATTTATTACTACTTGACGCATCAATAACTTGTACTGATTGCTGAGCTCCGAAAGCAACTTTTTGGTAAAAGTTTTGCATGAAAAATCAAAATAATAAAACTGGCCTCTATCACCTTATCAATCAGCCTTGGATATTATAAATTACTTGATTAGGAACATAATTTAAATTTAAAATAGAAATCATTTAAAAACTCACTTCCATTTTCATTTGCTAAATTCCATGTTGGTAAATTAATCACTTTAATTTTATCACCATATATTTCTTGACTTAATTGAAACACAATAAATAATATAATTAAATTTTCTAACTTCTTCATTCTGTTGTTTTGTTTTATGGCAAGTAAATACGTACTTGCCTTTTTGTACGACTATAACACACCGCGATTATTTCACTCCGTTCTCGCTAAGAGTTTGGCAAAAACTGTTTATTTATCGACTGTTATCAGAACTCATTGTGGGCTTTTGTTGTTATTATTGTTATTTTAAAAGTAATCAGTTAAACAAAATATTTTAAAATCAACTGTAATCGCAAACTAGCTCTCTTTCCTTATTATACGAGGGTTGCTTGATAACTTAATATGCAACACTGCTGCATATTAAGTTATGCATAGAGAGTGTGTAAGTAGTCAATTTGTTCGTGGCCCGATCCATAAATCGGGCCACGAACCTCTAAACAATCCATCATAGTCTTTAGATTTGGTTTCCTGCGACTACTTTATTTTTCCAGACCTGAAGAAATGGGTAAGATGGTAAGGGATTTGTGCCGAATGAAGAAATCACAAGTGAAGATATTACTGTTTTGAACATCTTGAGAAAAATTATTATATGGAAAGAAGTTTTTGACAAACGCTGAATTAAATGCATTCATACAAAATCATATTATATTGAATAATACTATTCAATTAGTCACGGAGTTATCAAACGAGCCCCGTATCTTTATATAAGAAGAGAAAATTTTTTTGTAGTCTTCTCGTTTTCGAAATCATAAAAAATTTTATTTGCAATTAAAAATATTAATTACGTATAATTTAAATAGAGTTTTGAATTATTCAACTCGGTGAACCATCACATTAACGTATAAAATTTAGTTTAATTCGAATTCCCTTTAACTTGAGGCAAATAAACTCTGGACCATTTAAGTGTATCACTTCATTTCTGTTTATTTAAATTTGTCTTTTAGAAACACAAAAAAACACAATGACGATCGTTTTGTAGACAATAAGAAAATGACACTCATCATGAACATATTTGTTGATCAATTTTACATCCTAAGTGCTAAAAATTATATCAAAAACTTAATATGTATAAAAGTTGGCTGAATAACTAAATAATAAAGTATTCCAAGCGTTTATGGTCAGGCCAATATAACCCAAACCGACTGCACCCTCATTTACAAAACAATTTACGTTGTTTGAAGAAACCGAATAAACAACTTCAACATACGACAAAGTCAAACCAGATCCACTCTTTGGGCAACGTAATTTCAACTGAACATTATGAGGAGAAGGCCATGAAGTGCTGTCACGGGCAGTGCACGCCAAGCGATCTAGCGAGTATAAAGAATTCATTTAGTTCTAAACCATAAAGATAAAAGGCCTTATTCACAAAAAATAGTTAGTGTTTATAACACGTTTTCTCTTTAAAAAACAAATAAGTCTTATAAACAGCTTATAAGCACAAATTATTTTTGTGAATAAGGCCTTAATTATTCAACTTACTTGAGCGGTATGTTCCCACCGTACATCTATAGGTATAAATGGCATCACCAGCATCAGATTTTATGGATTTTAATTGTGTCAAGACTGCAATCTCTGCGGGATTTGTGTCTACAATATTTGTTTCGATATCAGTAGCATTAAGGCTTTGATATTCACAAGTGGCTAAACACAGTAAAGACATCAATGCTATCACGAATAAATTACTTAACGTTAACATTGTGGTTTAATAAAAACTGTTTGCACGATATAAATTTCTTGAAAAGACTACTGACAACTAACTTCAGTCCATGGGTATTTATAGGAGTGTTTTCTTTGTACAATTTGCTCAACAGTATGTTGAATTGATTGCTTATCTTGCTGTAATCGCTAAAGATGTGTAATAAATTGCAGTTAATTACCAATTTAAAGTAAATTTTATTATATATATATATATATATATATATATATATATATATATTACGACTTATTTTCTGTCGACCGAAATTCTTGCGAAAACTGATAAAGAATAACGATAATCACACACAAACTAATATCAGATATATTTTTTAAAATGATATTGAAGTTATATTTTGATTGCCGTATTAAACTGTTATTAAATTTATTTATTGTATTATTTATTATGTATCGACTAAACTATTGACAGTAGTAACGTGCTTTCTGTAAGTGAAAAAAGTGTTTAAATGGATGAGAGAAATGTTTGTATTTATATTGATTGTTTAGAATTACACATTTCATTAGGGCGGCTCAAATGAATGTATGGTTTTTTGAAAGCCCAATACTAACTAAAAAATAATATAGCAAATTAAGTTTAAGTTGCAAAAAAATGTTGAAAGAATACATTGAATTAACTTATAAAATTGATGTCGGGCACATTGGCGATACCTCCAATTTTGACCAACGTTTTTTTGAGAACTTTGGGAAGTATGTCAATAATAACATAAAAATGTCGACTTTCAAGCCGTCAATTAATGCTAATTTATCAATATAAACATGTAGGTTCACGTGTTCCGAAGCCAAATAGTCAAGATGTACCCAAGCGCTATTGGGACCTATTGAGTCTAATTTCTAGAAATCATATTAACGTAAAATTCATTGTGGACTTCTTATGCCCCAATTTAGTTTATTGTCTGAGAATTAGTATCATCGTCTAAAATAATTTCGTGATAAAGTATCGTATGTAAGCTGCGGGATCAGTTACTCATAATATCGGTAATTTTGCAGACCGTCTTGAGAGCAGCAGCACATTTTACCACATGCTTTTACTTATTATATGTAACACCCAGCAATTTATACGATGATGTAAAAGTCATGTCGCCAATTCTCTTTAAACTCTGCATCTAGCGGGACAAACAAGTAGTACGGATGCCCTCAATAAGGCCTTTGTACTCCTTCTATTAGATATACAAGGCCTGCTGGCTCCATGCTACACTTCTATATTTTTTACACTCATCATTGCGGGCTAGTCGTTCCTGAGACATTCTAAAAGGCTTTTTAATCATCAGATTTTATTGTTTTGCTATGGCATATAATAAAACGAAAAATGCTTCTCATGTCCCTTCTTACAGAAGAACATCATTTTTACACGGTAGAGTTGAGGCCTCTTATGAGGTATTTCTCAGCATATACAAAAAATGGTATTGAACCAATTAAACCCCTAAACAAGCCTAAATAAACAAAATTTCTTACGAGCTTTCCCGCTGGGTATATTCATAACGTGATGTTTTCATGTGTTTAAAGTTGAGTTTTTTATTCTTTTATAAAAATAATCAGAAACTTAAATGTATTTTTTTTTTATTACAAAAAGTTATTGTCGTATTGCTCTAAAAATAAAATAAAGCAGCATCTAAAAATTGGATGAAATGCAATGAAGTATAAGAAAAACTACGCCAAAGACACCGTTTTAAAAAAGTGGAAAAAATCATTGTGTGAATAGGGTGCACTACTAATATATTTAGAGTTTTTCTATCTCTCTTACTTTTATTTAGTTTATGAAACTACATATAAAATTCTTCACGCGATATAAATTATTGTGTAAAAAAAATGTTATCTAGAAAATACTCGTCGCATGAAATGTAAAAAAGGGGAGTTTTTGGAATCATACAAAAAATGTTTTATTAAAATTAATTGATAAATATTATAGTGTTATTTATATGAAAAAAACAAAAGAAAATAATATACAAACGTGTGTGTATGGAAACATTCATATAAAAATAACTGCATACAAACAAAAGTAACAACTTGCTTATTTCCCAGGTATCATTTTCGGTTTTACGTTTCAGTCGTAAGTTTCAGTTGTACGCGATGTCGTACTCCAAGCGCGCCAACTCAATGCAACCGGAGAAATGGTTTCATTGTACTATTCCATACGAGTCGTCTACAATTCGCTCTCAAATTCCTACTATAAAGACACAGTTTATATATGGAGCAAAAAGCGATTTTAACCCGGCGTCATGCAGGTTGGGTCATTATGACCCATATGCTCTTAAATTGCTGTGCAACTATTTTCAACGTTTTTCGACGTTGCTAAATTTCTCAGTAGCTGGAGTGTATCGTTTTTCCATGTTGTTTATTATTTCGTTTCAGTTGATGATTGAACGTGAGCAGAGGTACTTGACCGTCAATTAAGAAAAGGTAAATATGACCCAACCTGGCCGTCGTCGTAATGAGATTTGCTCTGAACAAATAGCTCCTTATTTCAATGCATACTCAAACTCCTTTCAGAAAGATAAAGAAAATTACACTTTTCAATATATGATTAACACCCATGTGATGAATTTAGCAATTATTTATTGTTTTGTTTTTTTAGATTTTAAGTTTATGGCATTAGACTGAAGTTCCTTTATTGTTTTTTTGAATTACTCAATTAAAAAATTGAAAACAATTTAAATATATTGTATGTTGCATATAACAAATAGCTAAAAGAGCCATGTATATAATGCTTAGAGATACGTTAATCAAATTTTGGATATTATGCAAAATACAGTGTTAAAAAACCTAGGGTCATATTTACCCACCTGACTGTCGGCGTTTCTTTTATCACCTGCCCGACGCCGGGTTAAGTAACAACAAGGCAAAAACTTCGATTGCGATAAAATAACAATCTTCCAATGGTCGTAAAAGTTATTTCGAATGAAACTTAAAGTTTCTCGAAAGATCGAAAAATAATCCAACCCATTTCGCTTGTTAACTTCATTTATTCGAAACCAAATCACATTAAAAATATATCACTGTCAATTTGGTAAATAATACATACATTTGATATAACAAATTCGTAAATCGTTCATATTTAAAATATTTTATTCTAATTAAAACTAATAAATATAAGAAGTACAAAAACAATTTAAAAAAATTACAATCGTAGAAACCAAAAACTTCAAATTCACATGTTGCAAATTTGTTGGTCCCAATTCCACATAACCTGCATTTTAATATATTCTCTAGACTATCTAACACTTACAGACTCTTATCTAAAATATCAATATCAAATGAAATTTCATATTAAACCTATAATTTTATAGCTAAGGAAAGACTTAAATAAGAAACCCTAAAGCAGCCAACGTAAAAAGCTGCCAAATACCGTTAGTCCCAATAATATTAGCGGTACTGTTACAGTTAGAAAAGAACGGATGCGAGTTCCGCCCCCAGTAGCAGCTCGATATTCTTCTTCAGGCAAATATTCACGTATATGACGAGTTTTATTCATCATCCAGTAGAAGCCCTGCATATTACCCTGACGTTTCAGCTCATCACCCACATATTGACGAATTTTCGCATTGTATTCGTTCAGCCATCGTTTCTGTAAAATTGTTTCTCATATGAAATATGTGGATGTTATTATTTGTGGTATTTACCTCTAAGGCACTTAATAAGGTGCTGTCAATTAATTTGGGCTCATAAGGCACTAACGTTACGTCATGGAATGCTAAGAATTCTGCTCCTGAAGGATGTTTGCGGCCGGTGTCTTTAACTTCTAATACATTCTTAAGGCGCACACCGTATTCTCCGTTTTTATAAAGACCAGATTCTGGAAAGTAGTTACAATTTTCAATTCAGAGAATTTTAGTGAATTATAGTTTTTATAAGCAGTGCTTAACACATCTATTTGCTGAACCAATAAAGAATATTATCGCTTATTCTGTAACTACTTGTCAATGTCACGTCAAGGCAACATCACTTATCCACTGTTGGTGAGCAATAATTAACTACTTCTGACAGCCGGTGATTACTCTCTTGAGTATCCCGAGAGGCTATTAGAAATAGTTAAATGAGATGTACTATTTTTTATATTGTTTTGACGTGACGTTTATATATATTTACGGAATAAGGGGGACATAGTTTTATTAGTTTTTCTCCCGAACGATTCAAATCAGCTTTGCTTTTATTTTAGTTTAGCAGTAAGCCTCCTACTTTAGTTACTCACCACTTGAAAAGAAGTAACCCTCTCTAAAATGAAAATGACTATCTTGTCCGTAGGCCACAGCTATGGGAGCTGCAAAAATTAAAAAAAAGAAACCTATAAAATTTGCTCTTTAAATATTCCATTAGCTTTTACACTTACGTTCCTGTACAGCACCATAAGCCCCTATGCCATGACCTGTAGCCTGGGGATAATCATTCATGGAAGACCAAACGGGGCCTCTAACTAAAGCATCGATTTCGGATAACTTCAAATCAGAAGGAATTTTCAAATGAGATAATCTTAAAATCCCAGCCAAAACGTTAGTGTAGGCCTGTTTCATATCCGCACTCGGTTCACCAAAAATAAAAGTTCGGGATACATCCGTAGTGCCATCGTAATACTGACTGCCCGATTCAATGACCAAAAGATTTTGATCGGTAACCTCAATATCCGTAACATTACTTGAGATGTAGTACGGATAAGAGGAGTGCTCACCATATGCCACTACAGTGCGCAGTGATAATCCCTTTACAGACTTTTGCGATAAACGTGAACGTTCTATTTCATATTTGATTTTTTCCTCGGTCCATTGTTCGGTAAAAAACTGAAATAGATAAAATGTTACTGCCAGCACTTTTAGAAGATATTGAAATTATAAAATTTACTCTTAATTCTAAATTGCTCATTGCCTCGCAAAGAGCTGCGCCGTCTCTGATATGAGCCATATGCATGCCTTTTTGCTCTACTGAATTCTTCTGGGCTTTCATCATTATAATGGGGGAAGTATGCTCGAAAACATTCCGCAATGGAAATGAAGAAAATACTGCCTCTGATGCACCCGGGTCTTGAACACAGGGCGCTGGGACCAAAACTCGTTTCCACACCTGCGAATAGGTGCGAATATCGTTCCAGACTTGGTGATACTCTTTAATTCTACAAAGAAAATTATTTTCAATTTTAAATGAATAGAAATTCTAACAATATTTTCTATTTCAAGGCAGTCATGCGCTCTTTTCCATGGTTACTCTCGAATACTCATTAGCACTCTCTTGACTAACAAAAGTACCATTTTTAGAATTGTGATCGGTACAGTGTGAGCTGGCTGCTCTTAACTGCCACTATTTTTATATCTTTAAAAACTATTTTCAAAAAAGAATTGCAATAACTGGATCATAATGTTTGTAGTTCCTTATATTTGTATATATTTTCGAGGAACATATTTCTATTAAAGTGACCATATTTAGGCAAAAAGTACCTCTTTAACAATATATAAATATTAAGCGTTAGCGTAGTTTTTAAAGTCATAAAATGTTTTTTTTTTTTCGAAGGATGGCTTAAACTAATCGGATGATTCATGTAGAACGTTGTTTTTTTTATATATTTATATATGATAAAATATAAAGCATTCTTTTGTAAAAATGGGCTATTTTAATAGTCGACTATTGGAAAAAAATTATCCCTGGTGGAACTACCAGAGGTTTCACCAGACCTTTATTTGTTTCAAAAACCTAGCATGACTAAAATATCTTATATTTTTCAAATAGAACAATAAACGTATACCCACTTCTTAATATAGAAAATAAAAGTATTTTAAATTTCCAAGAAGTCAAGGAAGAGTAACTAGAAATATTGCTTCTCCTTAGCACATGCCTGCCTTAAGCCTGATGATATATAAGAAAAAAAATAAGGGAATTACTTACTTGACACACATTTCGTTAAAGCAATCGGTATGCAGATGCAAATCGATGCCTAAATTTATTTTGAAACGGTCCACATAAAAGAATATGTCCTGATGGCTGACAATCAAATAAGACTGGATGTAATAAAAATAAAAGTCTCATTAATTTAAAAAATATATATATTCATTCCACATACTCCAAACTTACCTTAACAACTGGTGTAAACGGTATATCACTGCCTCTGATGTTCAGTAAATAGGCGATCTCGGTCAATGACGTTACAATCATGGCATCACAGTTGTGATGACGTAAACGCTTTCTTAACTCTTTCACTTTGTCTTCCCATTTTTCGCCCGCAAAAGATTTCTCCTGCACTTGCATCGTTACCAAATTGGGTTCTGGTCTTTCTGCTTTCCATATCAAATCAATTAAGTTGTTATTAATTTTTGTTAGCTCCAGTAATTTATCGGCTATTTGATTCTCCCATTTCATCCACAAATGGTGGGGCACCAAATGGGGATCAGCTCCAATGCGTTGATTGGGGTAAAGTTGAGACTAAAATTTTGTGTGAAATATATGAATCAATTTTTTTTAAAAGATGTCTATAAAAATACTTACACTCAGCCAATCTGCTATTGTGGTTGTATCATTTAAACGATAAATTTCCCAATCACAATCCAGTTCGCCATCGGCCTGCTGTACATAACGATTTTCTACCCACAGGGCTGCACCTTTGTTGGCTATAACGGCAAATGCATTTGTGCCAGTAAAACCAGTCAAGTAATTGAGACGTTGATCTCTTTCAGCAACTTCTTGATTCAAATGCTCGTCAAAGGATGGTAAAATATAGGCATCTATTTCAGGACCCTGCAGAGAGGCTCTGATTTGCATCTGTTCACGTACAGCAAACAGGCGACGACGATGGTCACTGACTGGTTGTAGCTAAAGACAAAAAACTGTTAAAATATTTACTTGGAACTTGCGGTTGCACTATAAAACTGTTCTAAGTCGAAACTGCTGATTTTTTAAATTAACTGTTTATAAATAATGATAAAAGTCTATGGAAACAAGTCAGACTTCCTAGTGTGATACACAATATACTGTCGTGTTATGACTGACCATTAAACATATTTGAAATTGGCTTACAGCATTATTCATAAGCTTTTATTAAGCATAAACTTGCATTGAAGCATGAATTCCGTGTAGTAAAAATGCCTTGACTTTAACAAGAACTTTAATATTTGTGGGCAATACTATATCCTTGCCTTGCAGTTAAGAATTGTTTTGAAATATAAAAATAAACTAAAACTTTTCTAAAGTTGGAGCTTTAATTAAAAAATTGTAAAACATTAATTGGTTTCATACTTCTCGTATGTGAAAGATTATTTTCCAATTTTATGTATAAACATCAATAAATATATTTATAATTGTTGTTGTGAGGAAAGATGTAAAAATAATGAAACATTTAGAATAATCCATATATCATAAACACAACTCGACCACAGGCTACTATCGCCAGACCACAAAATATATTATAGGGATCCTTTTAAATCAATGCTATCTATCATATGAGTGTTTCACTAGGCTAAGCAGCACTTGAATTATATTTTTGGCGCCAGATTTAACCAAATGTATTCTTTACAACAACAACAAAAACTATGTTTGTTATATTTTTGTTTTCTTTTTTAACTTATTCCAGCCTGTAGGGAAATTACAGTATTTGATATCCAACATATATTGAAATTCTCATTTTAAATTGTAATCGCTATCGTATGCTTTGATTTAGTCTCTGATATAATAAATTTTGTCTTACCAATTTTCTATATTTGCAAACTTCTCGAATAAATCCTCTGGGTCTTTCGGCATTTGCAGATAAAGTCAGCAAAGCTGTAATAAAGGAAGAAGTAAATGTTAAGGATTGTTAAATATTTATTTACTAATTTAAATGAATTAATAAAAAAACGAGAATAGTTTTTAATTAGATTGATTTGATTTAGTACAGCTAATTTTTTTTAGTTACTTGCAGGGAGATTCTATTTTCCGTTTAAGGTCGTGTATATAAAACTTGATCAACAATACAATAAGACATTTTTTTAAATAAATACATCAAATTTTCTTATAGATTGCGTAAAAGTTGTCTTCAATTCATTCTCGATATCTCGAGCCTTATTAAAGTTTCGCACTTAAACAGTATTATAAATTTTGCTAAATGGAGAAATTTACTATTTAAGGAAAATTATAAAATATGCATGTCTCAATGACTCAAGAGAAAAATGTTGCTAAATCGATTGCAAAATAATTTTTTAACTAAAAATTTTAAAAACTCTTTTTGATATTATATTTTCAATTAAGATTGTTGGATTATAACTCAAGATGTTATAAATAGTACCATTAACAAGAGAAAATCAAAATTAATTTTAATATTCAACCCACAAAGTAGAGCTCAACAACGCCATTTCAGGAAATCGTTACATTCCCATCATCAGTATTCGAGTTCATTTTTGACTGCCACCACTTATGAGTGGAGTGTGAGGACAAGTAACACTATTGCTTTACTTTCTTCCTGTAGCATTTATCCCGAAATTTTTGCATTTCACTTTAGCCAAACTTTGGTTTGGTCTCATTTTATATATCAATAAGTACGATTATATGTGAACTTTCTATCTTTTGTACCTTATTTCTATATAAATTCTCGCTTAATAAAAGCGATCATTACCGCCAGTGATTAACACAGAATACAACAGCACTTTCCTATGTCGGTACTTGTAGCTTGTCAAAATAGCTCATCTCTCCTCTTGACCCCATCCCCTCCTTTCCCAGTTCCAGCACAATGCATTGCATTTGTAGTGATCGTCCCCTGAATACTGGTCCTACTTATAACATAAAAATTAATATCACCGGCTCGAGCCTAAAAATCCTTGATATAGTTTTTTTTCGAATAACAGAATGATTTTTGTCCTGAGCAGCTCTTGATTTCTTTGAGTGATAGTAGAGATAAACTATTATGAAATTATATATAATTTAAAAACAGTTTAAATATTACTTAAATTTTACTGTAGCATGTTTCGACATTATTTTCAACTCGATTTTAATATTTAAACAATCAAGAAACCGCTTACGTGCAGAAACTGAAATTCTATGATTAATATGACTACTAAAAGACCGAAAAAAATTCTTTGAAATTCGTGTGCCAACAAAATAAAGTGTTTTATATTTAAAATTTCAATCATAAACTGCAATATTCTTTGAAACATTTCAATATTAAAATGAGTTCGAAATTTTCACAGAATTTGCTTTATTAAGATATAAGCAATGAATCAAAATATATATATAGTATTTTTTATAAATAAATTTCCAGCGGCCTTTGAATCATTTAAGCAAAAATATTAACAAAAACAAAATTATGCTGCAAGAAGCATTTAAAACACACAATTTTAAATTGTTTAGAAATATTTATTGTCTTTATATTCCGCTTAATATATTTTAATACAATGTCAAACAGCGTGAGTGTTTAATGATTGACATAATAAATTCTAACTCACCGCCACTCTAAAGATTTCTTCTTATGACAAAATATATTGCATGTTACTATTCCATCGCGAAGTGCAGTCTCTTATAGCAAATAATCTGTATGTTTTCGTTCCTACCCGCTTACCAAATCTATATCTTTCAAATAAGAAGAACACCTTCTTTTCGCTTTGTTTAAAAAAATCAAGTAAATCATTTATTTCTCTTTATAGATGTCTGAAATAAAACAACAATTTTTTGTGGCATGTTTCTTGAAAATTTACATCAGATTTTTTTTAATAGGAAGACCGTCTTTACACGTTTTGTGAGATTGAAAATGTATTCTATTTACAAAATTTTTTTAGCAGACGAGCTTATCTCATTAAAGTGTTTCGATTTCGACCCTGAAATAAGATACAAGAGGGCGGAAAACAAGTTGTAAGAAATAACTTTTACATTAAAGAAATTATAAAAAAGCTTTTTAATTAATGTTTTAGTTAGAACATGATAAATACTATATGCTTTTTTTCCTTCTAAAATAAATTGCACTCAAGTAGTGTTCAGACACACAAAACACATGTCCAATCTTCAATCAATAATTTACGAAAATCTATAGAAAATCATATATCTTTTTGGAAAACAAATCAATAAAAAACCTATAAAATATTTGAAAAAAAACATTTAAAACTAGATATTTCTGTTTATATTATAAATTATAGCAAATTAATAGATTAATGATCATCGATTGATTAAATTCAATGGCAGACACGACGACCCAGACAACATAATTATCGTCAATCGGCTCCCTTGAGGAGAGAATTATCGGATCGTTGTTCGTTGATTATGTTGCCGTCGACGTTCATTGCCAAAGACAAATAAACTCACGCACAAAAATAGACAAGTGATTTGCCAACAATTCGATGGAAAGAAAACATCAGAAATAAATTTGTAATTGTTTGATTTACGCACAATCAGAAATTAAATTTAGGACAAATTATGACATGGAAATAATCGAAAGAAGCATTTCGTCATACAACAGAGTGTATCTATAAAAATGACGCAACAATCATACGCCACGAGTGCTGTCGCTATTGATATCGTTAACGAAATATATTTTTAGCGAAAGAAAAAATGTTTTTTATTATTATGAATTCATAAATTTTAGCTGTTGAACAAAAGGTTGGGTTTTATTGGTTTAAAATTGTTAAAATAGTTTCCCTTTTTGGCGAAAAAATATAATATAAAAATACTTTTTATATCTATAAAATTAAATGGAATTAATAATTCTGTTGTATCATGAAATTACAGCGGACTAACAAAAAATATTCGCTTGAATCGCCTATTTTTATTAATTTTTTTAATATTCTTAACAATTCAAATAAATCAAAATTTATTTGATATGGAAAGACAAAAAATTTATCCGATTTTATATAAGAGAGTAAGTAGCTCGTGTGCAGACTTTCATAGTGTAAATGAAAAAATATGAAATGAGTCTGGACCTACTTTCGCAATTCTTCCATATTCCAAATTTAAAGGAAACGTTTGAATAAAAAAACATCTTTGTGAAAGAAGAGGATAATCTGTAAAAAATAAATGCACTTCTAGCCCTACCAAAGTATTTCTTTACAGACAATTTAAAACAACATAAGAAATCTCTGGCTGAAAAAGATCGAAATAGAAAAGATTCGAAATAAATACGTTGTAAGATTTAAATAAAAATCGTACCGAAATATATCCTTTTATTATGTTTTAGTTGTAAGTAATTTCTGTCGAACTATTTATTGATTGATTAGCAATTTTATTATAAAAATACGTATGCGTACTGATGATAAAAGTGTAGCGGCTTTCGAAAACAGCTGTTCTGCTCTTTATTGAATATATAAAAATTGCTGTAGACTTTCCTTGTGCTTTAGAATATATATCAAGTCCTTCTGAATCAATCACATTATTCGAACAATTGGCCTGTATAATTAAATTTAATATATCTTTTTATGATCTTGCCAGAATTCTAAAATTTTTTTGTGTTCGAACGATTATAGTGGTTTTGTAATGCTTCATTAAATATCTTTAAATATTGGAAGTGGTCGGTCCAAATGTGCTTCTGACTCGAATTCACAGAGTTGAAGTACATTTTGGATAAACTAAAAAAGCATTTTGTTTTCTCGCTTAATCAATATATAATTATTTATGGTTATTTCACATTCGATGTTTTTACGATCATAAAACAAAATTTTAATTTTATTTTCCAGCGATAAAAATATCGGGCAAGATTTAAGTGCTATTTTCGAAATATTATATCCGTCCAACTTTAAATTTTACTGTTGCATAAAATATTATGATAAAAAATTAAGACTTAATTTTTTTTCAAAATTGATCGCAGAAATTACGAACATATTTTTAATATTCAAAACCGTTAAAAGAATTATGGTTTTCGTTGCATAATTTTTTATGATCCCTTCTGTTTATTTCATCGATATTTTAAATATGTTGCAAGTTTCATTTTAATGTTATAAAGATTTAGCAATTCATCTAAAAAGTTTACAAACTTTCATTTATTTTATTTAGTTGTTTTTCTTTGAAATAAATAAAAATATTGAAAAAATATTCAAGAAAATTAAGAAATAAAAAACTAAAATTTTTCAAAATACATAAAATATATCGAAAAACATGTGCAGTTCTCCAAAGCGAAAATATCATCCTCAAAACAAAGAAAAAGCCCCTAAAGATAATTACAGAAATATATATTTTCTATGTATATGTAAATATGCAAGCAGATATTAAAGCATTAAACACAATAACGGCAGCAGGCTACACGAACACCAACTACAAAAACTGTTGGCTATAATCGTTGCCTCGTAGTCAGCTACTTAATTATTTTTTAAAACGTCACCACCAAATCAACAACCCTGAGTAGTTGTTTGTAGTAGAAATCTCTTCATACGCCAGTGTAGCCGCTTTCATATGTGTAATACTCTTAAATAGTATTACATATTTTAATAAAATATATATAAAGTCGACAATATATGACAAGAAATCATTTGATTAGCTTTGAAATATAGTTTGCTGTTTCTTTTTGTAAAATAAAACAATATACTTTTAAGTTTACAATAATTGAAATTATTTTTATAATACTGGCAACATTGCATCTACTCATTAGTGCTCGCCAAAATAGAAATTAATTTAATTTTGGCTACAGCTACAACGGTGGTCGGTAGTCGTGTGGCTGTGTCGTCGCTAAAACAAGCATTCCCATATCAATGAATGTATTCTAATATTGACAGGTTGTAGCTCGTAGCCTGCTGTCGTTATTGTGTTTAA
The DNA here is from genome assembly GCA_963675445.1 of Linnaemya vulpina. Lineage (NCBI taxonomy): Eukaryota > Metazoa > Arthropoda > Insecta > Diptera > Tachinidae > Linnaemya > Linnaemya vulpina. Next base: position 8,931,558 of record OY776277.1, read on the forward strand.
TGCCTAATTAGTTTAACAGTGGCAGAAGATATTTTTATATCATTTTCCTCAAAATGTGCCGTCTGCTTATGGTTACATTAAAAAAAAAACTAAATTAACTGAAAATGATTTAATAGATAAGTTTGTCTATTCGTGCAAAATGCTTTAAGATATTTTACATAATTACCCGTATTAGATAAACTGTTTTTGGCGATAATTTTTTTATACTCACCGATTATTGTTAGTGTTAAATAGCACATCCATTTGGCTGTCATCGTGGCCTGTAACTTTTTTATTGGTTACAGTCAATATCTCTTTTGTTAGTGTGTGAATGCTTTTATTTTTATTTTATTAAAATATTTTGTTCTGTTCGTTTTGCCTTTATTTTACAAATTAATTTCTAATTTTGATTCGGAATTCACGCCTTGTCGTTTCTTTTTTTTTCAATATTATTTTCACTTTTGCACATTTGCTGGCCGTATTTGTTGTTTCGTGCTGGCTGCCTCTGATGGTTGAATGCTGTTGTTTTTTTTTTCAACACTTCCGCAAATGCATTCGGTTCTTTTATTCTCAAATGTAATTTTGTTATTTTGTTTAAGGAGTGTTTCTTATTTATTTATTTATACTTTTGCTCTGTAAACAAATTTGTAAAACGTTAATGATCTCCATGCATTTAATGTAAACTTTTCTATTTCAATACAAAGTTTGTATATAATTGAGCAGCAATAGAAATTAGAGTACGAGTTCAATTATGATTATGTTGCAAGATCGTAAAATATATATATTTTATTTATTTGGATTTCTATTTATTAATAATATTTTTAGGTTGAAATAAATAATATTTAACGAGCGATTGATGTTGGAGTTGAAACTAAAGATCGTGTCTATGAAACATTGATTTCTTACGAGTTTCAAGATATAAATAATTTTAAAGAAATATTTTAGTTAAAGTTTTAATTTTATATTGATAAAGTGGAAGAAAATTAACAACTTTTTTCTCTAAAACTCTTTTGGAAATTTAATTCCATTTTAACTGCGGCTTATTATTCCAAGGATACAAAGAAATATGTAACTAATTATTTCGAAAGCAAAAGCAGAATGTGTTGCTTTCGGAGGCCATCAATAGTGTCAGTATATTTAAACAAGAATTCTTTAAAAAAAATGTGTGCTTTTATATAAAAAAGTCTTTAGAAAAATCTTAATTGTTATGTGGGGAACCCCCATTTGGAAGAATAAATTAAATATTTTAGCTTGAAACCGAATTTCTCCTTAATCAGCCATGGCTCAGATTCCGCTTCGATTTAATTTTTCCATTCCGTATGAATTTATTTGAGGTGCTGCAGGATTTAATCTTAAATTGCGGCAAAAAAAAGTCCACTGTAATATGGCAGAGGATCATATTAAGATCCTCCATTAATTTCAAGTGCAGTATAAATATTATATTTTTAGTTTTATTCAATAGTTTAATAAAAATAACATTAATTACAGATTTATAAGCAAATAATAACCAGTTCGTCTAAAAAATAATTAGTGCGATAAATTTATTTTCTTTAATAAAAACGCTGGGAAAATGATAAAATAATTTTCTTCTAACATAAATTTATTGAGAACTAATTTATTTACTGGTAAAAGTTAGTTTCAAATATTAAAGATATATATTTGCACTGTAAAGCAAGAACTTAACAATTCAGTTTATGGCATTAAAAACAATATGATTACGAAAAAATTTCAGTGTTACTTTTTTGAAGAGCCAAACTACGGAATGAAGTCCGTTTTCGAACACAATTGCACTCTTTGACATGGCTGAATATTATGAAACAATTACAGAGAATTTCGAAACGTTAATTTATATACATATAATTTTTATTAAAATAATACTTTAAGAAACCAGTTCTAATACTAAATGCAAGATGAACCTATTTTAAGGCTAAAAGACCTTTAACCCCGGCCATTCAAGTAGCTAAAATTTTAAGTTCACTGGTAATGAAATTGGCAACTTTCCATGTATGAACGTGCTGAAGATATTTTCTCTTTTTCACAATAACGTGTCCAAGAATGTTAAATTCAATCATATTCTTGTCGCGTGTCACTAGCGTTTGTTGAATTTGAAAATACATTCGCTCAAACAGCAAAAGATGAGTTTCAATATTATTATTGTTTGTATGTAAAATAATCACTTGCAATACTTATCGTACAGAGGTTTATCAGAAAGTAAGAAGAACTTAATTTTATGCAAGTTTTACTAGATTCACATTTTCTATTTGCGTTTGCGCAACTTTGGATATCAACACCTTCACTGCATACATTTTTACATTCGCATCACATAGAGAATAACCCCCTCGTGTATAGATCTGTGGCTTTCGATAATAACCGCTTATATGCATTTTATCGATTTTGATGTATACGTTGCAGCAGACTATCTGACATCACATAAGAGACTTGCATGTGTCATGAAAGTGTAGTTTTGTCACAATCAATGGAATTTACACATCAATTTGTTATGAGAAAATATAATAAATGAGAAGACTTTACAAAGTGTTATAATAATTAGAATCAGATTGTATTAAATTCTTTTGATTTGTGGGAGAACTTTTCAAATTAATGTAAAATATTAATTCAATAAATTTCAATAGATAACGAGGTAGGATTCCCGTTTTATTAGTTCATTAAAATATTGTTGCTGATAATAAAATATTAAAAAAAGAAACAGGTGATTGAGTTTGATTGCCAGCAACGAATGGCATGTTTGTCTACAGCACAACAGGCTCACCATTTGTGACAATTACATTCATATACTCGCTGACAAAGCACCTGGATCAGTCCTTATCCAGGCAGTTATTTATTAAGTGCAGCCAGATCACTGATCGTTTAGTGCAAAGCTGTCGTGACTTGGTTCTTGTGCTACTCTGTGCTTTTGATCTATTGGAAATAAAATATTGTTATTTTAATTTTTCAACCGACCAATTTCCACACGATAAGCGGAGGTTGATGTAGTTTTCAATTATTATAAGAGAATCGAGAAAACTAATGGCGTTTTCTTTTCGGGAAAACGTGTAACATTTTTTATCTTAAAACTGGCAGTTTGCAGGAGTTTAAAACAGAAATTTGCTTATCGGAAGTGATGTTGTATTAATTTCTAATAAATTCCTTAACTTCATATATCGGAATGTTGCCATTTTCTGTTAAATAGTGTAAGAAATGTTGCACTTTTTCTAGAAAAGAAATCCACATAACTGATCAGATATATAATATCGGAGTTTATTGAGTTTTGTTTTCACAATTTCTCACGAACTATGAAGAGCTGATTAGTGTGTGATGAAGCTGTTTAAAAAAGTTGTCGTAAAAACCTACTTTTGAAAATACTTTTTTCCCAAGTTTTTTTTATGTCTTGAAATCTACCGTTCGATCTTCAGAACGCCACCAGTTTGGATTAATTTGATTCAGTAGTTCAGAACTTATATGAGGGTCACCTACTTGCTAACGCACACACATACAGGCATAGTGACTGGCTCTCAGAATTAGTCAGGGACCTCAAATCTTAAAGATCTAGTGATCACTAAACATTTTCAAAACGAGGTAAAAGCATTAACTTTCTTATATATATAAATTGTATTGAAATTTCTATTCATATCGAATATTTTAATTTGGCCTCTGAACATTTTACTGAAAATTAATATATAATAAATTCTCTTTTTTATCTTTATGAAGCATTTAGTTTTATGAAGCACTTAATAGATCACTATTTAAACTACTTAAAATAATTTTAGAAATCGTTCATTATATTTATCGTGTCCGGCAAAGGTGCCGTACTCCCCCTTTTATGCTCCTGAATGTTTAGACTATGATCTAGGATTCATAAGTATGTAAAATCAAAATCTCAACGTCATGTGTAGTAATTAGAAATAGAAGATATTTTGTCCCCTAATAAAATTATTCCTATTTAAAGACATAAGCGGTTGTTCATGACACGCAAAAATAAAAGAAAATAATTTAACTGGCACTGCAAATGCGAATGTTGCAAAGAATGATAGTGACAAGTGCAATAATATTCATGCAATATTTATGGCAATTATTATTACATACAAAAACGCCCTTAAATGGCTGTGAAAACAAGTTAAGGCAGTAACGTCTATTCAAATTCATATCGAGAGGCCAACTAACATTTGCATTGAAATAATGACGTATTTGTTCAATAAGTAGTTGTTGTTTTGGCGCCCACAACTTGCAAGCACATAAATTTGTGATATTTCTGGCAATAAATAGGAAAAGTAAATACAATTCTTATGCCATTTGACATTGGCATTATGCTGCACAAAATTGTAATTTATTTTATGGCAGGCCTTAAATTATTATCTAAGTGAAAAATTTTATATGAAATCAATTATTATTTCAATTTCCTTGAAGGCAAAATAATTTAATTCATCAGCTGCAGCTTTTGGAAACCTACGCTTTTTGCTTTTAATTTAATCAGACTACATTCAATTGTTCGGAAATATTTTTTAATTATTTAATATTATTGTTATACAGTAAAATGAGAATAATTAATTGGAGTAGTTTTAATGGCAACTAAATTGTTTAATAAACTACAAATATAACGACGACAAAATGTTAATGGCTTGGCAAATATTATTTATGACAGGTTTATTGTTCAAATTTAGTTATAAAATTGAGTTAAAAAATTTAACTTTTTTAATGGCACGAGGCTACCGCCATAATCTATTAAGGCTTTTGAGGTTTCATGCTGCACAATGGGTATTTTTGCAAAATAAATAGCCTTAAATATGTAAGTTCTAGGCTTTTGATTTGTCCAGAAATTGGAACATCACTGGAGTAGGAACTGAAAGGAAAAGATTCAGTTTGAGGCACAAAAGCTACCATATCTTTTCATATAGTGAAACATATATACATTTTATTTGACCTCGCAAATGTTTGATTTTGAAATTCGCCAACATCTTTGATATTTAAAAGCTTGTAGAAGAGATAAAACTTAGGATTGTGTTTAAAATTAAATTAAATTAAATAACAGGCTTTGAAAAATATTTTTACGTCATGGGGCTTATCCCCAAATTTGTTAGAAGGGAATCCTTGCGACTTTCGAAACAATATTTGTGTCACTTAAATGGGTTAATGAAAATTAGGTTTAGGCCGGATTAGCTTTAGAAATATTCTTCATATATTAAATCTTTACAATTGGCCAAAAAAATTAAAACAACGAAAATAAATTTTATTACCTGAGAGCTTTTTGTTTAAGATTTATTTATTTTTTTTTCGATCTGAACGCTTTCATGGTTTTTTTTTTTATTCTACATGAAACTCTTCATTAAGCTTAAGAAAATTGTGTCATCTTAACGGGGTTAATTAGAATTATTAATATTAAAACGTGTATGAAATTTATTTTGTTTTAAATTTCAAACTAATCGACTGTAGAAGATCTTTCTCCTTTCAACTATTCAATACATTTTCTGAAAAAATGGAATAACATGTACGAGTTAGTGAAAGATTTGTATATAATTCATATGAACCCATTTAAAATTTTTTGGCAATAACTAAAAAAAAACACACACATTTTGTTATATTCTTTCTTTTCAAATTAATAGACATCAATTACGTTCATACATTTTCTTATATGCTGGCATTATTAGAGTTTTCGTTCAATAAGAAATACTCGAATATATTTTATTATATATTTTGCGGAAATAAATTTATAAGTTTAAATAAGAAAAAATTATGAATATTAACGTTTGTCATAACTTTTGATTGTATACAATTTTAATACATGTGAAAGAGCACATTGGAAACTACATAATGCTGAAACCGGCCCGTTTACAAATCAAAATCAACGTAGGAAGAAAGAATATTATTCGCTATTCATATAAACTCCGTCGAACAAAATGTACAACAAAGATTTTAAATGTAGTTATTAGATTTATTTTTAGATCAAATTTAATCGTCAAAAAAATACTATATATCGAACAAGATCTTTTAAATGTACCTGCTAGAGAAAATAAGACTTGATGAAGATGCAGAAAAATTTAATAAAAAATCCTAAGGGGGTGGTAATTCGACCTGATCCGTTTTACTTTTGTGATGATGTTGTTCTATTCGTTTTCGTATTTTATAATTAAACAACTGAATTAATATAAAAAACAAATATATTAAAAAGTTTGCAATTTAAATCAATTTGGAATGAAGTTTAAATATTAATTTTTAACAAATTCTTTAAAAAAATTTTGACAGGTTTTATTTTTTGGTGCACTTTTTAGTAGTTTATCGTGCATCAAAACTCATTCAACATGAATATTTCAAAAGGTATTTTTATGTAAATATGCACAACATAATTAATTTTTATGAATTTTTAGTATAAAAATAGTTTAACGAGTTTTTAATTTGCTTCAAAATCACCAGCTAAATTTTTGTTCAATAGGCTTAACTTGAAGACATAATTGATTGTGTTTTGATAGAAACTATGTGTTAAATTTTAAAGAACTATATTAAAATGTTCTTGCTAAATATTAAATGAAAACCGCATATCATTAACAAATTGAAATCAATTAATAGAATAAAAGTATTGACCCGCAAGTCGTTATAAAAATATGTCAACTATTTCCATTATTCACAAGAGAATAAAAACTACGAACTTTTAATCGAATAATCTCCAACTAAAATAACTTAACAACCCTATTATTTATTAGAAAACTATTTATTTAGTATGTGCGCAGAAAATCTTGTCGAAGCGGAAAACTTTTTTATAACTTCCGTTAAGTCGGTTTTTTTTTTCACTAATAATAAATAAAACAGAAGACATGATCTTTTAAATATGTTGATTTTGAATTTCTGATCTATGACGTTATGCCAACGTTAAGTACGAGTACATGCAGAGTATTTGAAATATATTAAAACATAAATGAACACTCTCATTCATTCCTTAATATAGAATTCATCTGCTTTATAAATTAACATAAAAATCAAATGTAAATAGTTTATGTTTCGGCGTATGTTTGGCTACAAATTAATTAAACGCCTAAAATGGCTACTGAAGAATTGATTGAATTTTAATATACATATTTAAACAAAAAATTAAATCATTATAAATGTTTATTTAATTGCTAACGTGGAACTCGGATATTTATTAGCAATAAATTTTAAATTGTTCAGGCATTTTTGAACTTAATAGAAATGAATAATTCATTAGGAAACTTCAATATAAAATATGTGTAGAATTATAAGTTTTAGGCAAAACAAAAATAGTACAAAAATTGTTAACAAGTCGTGGGAGATTTTATTGTAATTGGAGCGCTCTATTATTTGAATGGGACTTGAGCATGAGTTGGGCAACAGATAAAAAGTTTAGAAGACAAATTTTACAAAAGTTATTTTATATATTATTTTACTGCTTATTAAGTTCTACCAAAGGAGCGCTATAAAGAGTAGATTAATTCGCTCTTTTTAATAAGTGGTAACAAATAAAATCACGCAGGTGCAGCGGCTTTTGAAAACAGCTAGTCTGCTCTGCTGTGATTGCTTGACAATATTTATCATATCTTTCTGAATTAAAAACATATTTCGAACAATATACTAGTCCTGCTTCTAGCGATTAAAATAATTTTTGATAGCTGGATTCAGATGAAAGCTGGAATCACTATTCTATGAAATGTGTAGGACTTGCTGACATACTTAAAAATATATAGAAATCGTTTAGGGATTCTTAAACATCTATTTCTTGTCCATATTTAAGTAAGGAAGTCTCAGTAGTTGTGGACTCTATCTGAAATAATACGGTTTAACAAATTTCATTTCTGTTACTCAAAACTGGCAATATTCGACTTCTTTCAGCCCATCAAAAAATATCAAAACATATATATATATATATATATATATATATATATAATATATATATATATATATATATATATATATGATTTCATTTGATGCTGTCACATAAACTTTCGTACGAATTGCATGAGAAAATTGCTTGGATCATGCTTTTCACATCAATGTGCGGTAATTAATTTTGTCTATAAAAATAAATTTTCCTAACAAATATTCTTATGTTCTTCTAAAATATGAAATAATATTTAAGAAAATATTTTTACAAAATGTTTGTTGACGCAAACAACGTTTCCTTGCTGACGTTCTTTATATGGAAACCCAAAATCGTGTTTTCCTGTTGTTCTTTTAATTATAACAACAATTAAGATTGAGATTGTGTACATATTAATATATTTGGTAACTTATATGCATTAAATTAAGTTATTCATTTCATAATAAATTCAAAAAGATAAGATAAATAAATGAGGAAATATATTTCAAAACTGTTTATAATGATTTACAACCAAATACATCAAATATAAATTTATTGCCTAAATAATGTTCGATTTTCAACAAGCAAAATGAACAGCTTTAATAACACTTTTATTTGCGTTATATTTTATTTTATTTTATTTATTATATTCTCTTCACAACATTTAAAAATTATGAAATCAGAATTTTTAAATTTCATGCATGATGCCAAAAATAATATGCTTGCACACTGTTTTCAAGTAAAACAAAAGACAGAAATAAAACAAAATTTCTAAAAATTCTATTAGACAGATAAGATAAACTCATCGGTTCTGGACATGTTTTTCTAATTAAAAGATGTTTTCATAATTTTGTCATTCATGGAATTGTTTATGGGATGTTCAAATTTTCAAAATCAAATTTCGCGCACTTTATTTACATTTCGGTGCAACGAAAATTGTGCATCAATGCAAATTTTCCTATCAAATAATAAAAACGCACACACACACACACACACACACACCAGTTTGCGTCACAATCACAGTCATGCATGTAAATAATCAAGGCATGAATGACGATAATGATGCTTGTTTTCTTTCTTTATATGAGTCATATACACAATGCGACCCACTGTGCCAAATTTTTTATGTTAAATTAGTTCATATGAAATTTTGTATTTCTTTGTTACATGTTTTTTATTTATTTTTTATTTTTATTATTATAGAACAGCACTTCTGTAAAACACTTTCAAGATCATTCATTATCATGCCTTTAATACCACCGACCGTTATATCAAATTCATTTAGTGTTATATTTTTTTTTATTCAAAATATTTTCAAAATCGTTTTATATAAAAATAATAAACACATGCAGTTCTGTAATTAATTTTTTTTTCTTTTTTTGTACTTTCGTTGTGTTCACAAACGTAGCACCCAAACAACTGAAAACTTTACTTATTTTACTTTTCTCGGCACATTGTTTTTTCTTGATTTCTTTCTATATATTTTTTTTCTTAATTTTCTAATTCATTTTCAAATCGAATCGCTTCAAATGAGGCGGCATTTTGCTCATGAGCTTATATTGTCTATTTGAATACGCAGCCACGTCCATGTAAATAACTGCGAGTGTATCTGTTTTGTTGCTTTTGATTTTGCTCGGTATTAGCGGTGGCGGTATCGGAGCTTCTAAACAACTCAATGGTTGTTTAATAAACGAACGAGAACACAACTAACCAACAATACAAACAAGGCAATACATTGAAAAAAAAATCAACTACAACCAACCGCCAACAACCAACATGTGTTTGACTTTTTGCGAGCAACGTATCAACAATATAAACAACCAGCCAGCCACCAATAATTAAGCTTTTCCAAGCTATTTCTATTCTATTTTATATCAATGTGGGCCACAAAATATCAACAATGAAAACAGCTTTTATCAATTTAGCGGTTTTTTTTCATTTCAAAACTTTCTCATTCTGTATTGGGCCCTTAAATAATTAAGTGCCACCACTCATGATTAAAATTGGTAGGTCAAAATCATAAGTCCTTACAAATACATTTAAAGAATATTTATCCAAATGCAATAACCTGCAACAGTTCGAAATAAGAGAATGGAGACTATCTGGTCTTAGATGGGCAGTAGTTTAGCTTTCAGTCTGTCACGAAAACCGTATAATAAAAAAACTGCTGAAGCAAAAGTATCACCGTGTGGACCAGCACTTAATTAATTATACGAGTAGATATATTTTTGCTAAATTGTTTAAATAACAAAATTTTAATTGTAAAAAATTTAGTTAAAAAAATTCCTGTCAAATATTAAGCCACCTAACAAGTGCTAATAAAGAAAAATATAGTTGCGTATATATAGTGGCTTTCGAAAACAGTTGTTCTGTTAAGCAGTGTAGATTAAATATTTAAAGAATGATATTGACTTTTTCTTGTGCTTTGGAATTATTATCGTGTCTTTGTGAATTTAAAGGCGTTTTTTTTTTGGAGAATGTGTAACATTTTTTCACATCTTCTTAATTTGTGGCAGTTTAAAGGAGCTTTAAAACAGAAATTATTTTTCGTAAAGAATGTTGAAATAATTTCTAATAAAATTATTTATATTCAAATAACAGCATGTTGCCATTTTCTGTTAAAAAGTGCAAAAATGTTACACTCTTTTCTAGAAGAGATATCAACATAAAACACTGTCGAACAATTAGCCTATAAAATTCAATTTAATTTATACATATATATATATATATATATATATATATATATATCCTTATGTGCAGGACAACAAAATATCGCCAGTATATTTTGTTTTTTTTTCTTATTTGTTTTTTTAATTGTTATGGATTTGAAATCAATATGATGTTAGAAAACGGCTATTCTATATCTTTCCCGCGAACTTTGCTTAAGACTTTTTTGTTAAATAATAAACACAAAAATGCCTTCATCTTATTTTGTTATTTTTTACATCTTAAGTTGTAACGAGTTTCACCCTCTTCAGGTTTTTGAAAGCAATAAAATAGATACACGATATTTTTTTTTTAATAAAAACAAATTGGCATGGAAGAAGGGCAATTAAACATCGAAAAATGGGTTAAAATTATGTGTTGGATGAAATTGTTTCTAATAGCAATTATTCGCGGGTACTTACACGCTCACTTACTACCACTCGTGCATTTTTATTATCTTAAAGACTAGAATTTTACGTTTTCTTGTTCAACTCTTCTATTCGCCCAGCATGTGTGCAACTGTTACATGAAGTATGAACGCGGGAATGTAGCGATTGAACAGTTTGATGTGGCACAGTGTGGTGAAATCTGTATCGTGTGTAATTATGTAAAGTTGTAAGTTAAAAAATGTTCAATAACCGCAAAAGCCCTACACATACACACATAAGTTTCTTTGCATGTTTGCTGGTAACATATAAATTTTTGAGGTTTTCATAATTGTTGTTGCCTAAGAGCAGCAAATTATAGGTGACACGTATTATTTACAATAGGAATTGAATTACTGTTGTGTTTAGCTACGAGTACGTTTATCATTAAAACCATGACAATTCTGTGAAGATGTCATTGCATTTCATATATTCATGATGCTAAATAAGGTTTAAGGTTTCTGTGTTAAGAAATAATAATAATTCAATTAGAGATTGGCCATCGAAAGTTCAAAATATATGCAAAAAGCCTTCAACCGACCTATATTTTGCAAGTTTAAATGGAATATTAATTATTATTAATATATTCGCTTAATGAAATAATCTTAATATTGAACATATAAATTAAGCACTAAATGCTTAATACAATTGGGGCTCGACAATTAGGCTAGAAACCATTACTTCGATGTTTAGAAAACATCGGTGCTTCATTAATATAATTTTAGAAAGTTTAGTTAATCCCTTTTATTCACTTTCAGAATCTGCACTCCGAGCATGGACCCTACTCAAGCTGAGAACTGCGGTGAGACTCTAGAAGGGAGGATTTGGTGTGAGAGGACAGATGCTGAAAGTTGAAGAGAGAACACATGATGGGAATACGCCTGCATTAATTAAACTGGCCGACAAAAATCGCAACCAGATATTACTGGAGATTAGCTGAACACGAAATTGAGCCGACGATCCTCGACTTTGCAGCCACGCCTCTAAGTACTTCATCCAATAGCACTAAATATTTTTTTATAAATATGAAAAATAATATAAATATGAAAAATAATAAAAATAATATAAATATATAAAATAACCGTATCCTCTAGATATATTCTTCAGGATACATTTTCAAAAGAAAAACGGGAAAAATATTTCTAATTTTAAATGTTTTTAATTATAAAAAATAATACATACAAACATGCAATTTTATATAAAAAAAAAACAAAACAAAAGAAAAAAATGTAATCATATAACATTGTTAATTGTTGTTGCTATTATATATTGCTAATCAATATCCTGAAGAAGATTTATAAATTATAATAAATATATTTATATTATTTATTATTACATATTTCATTATAACATGCCACTAAAATTTATAGCTATAGAATTTATAAATTCATCTACAAATTTCTTTTTAGTTTATTTCTCTTATAGATTTTAATCAATATATATATAAACGTTCATGTGTTTTTGTAGCCACTGTACGCTTTATTATCTTTATATTTCTCTGAAATCTGTTGAGTTTATTTAGTTAATTATTTTCCTTAATTGTTTAGAAGTACATGTAAAATCATAACGATGCCTCATAATCAGCGTTCACTTTTTTGTAATCGCACATGATTTTTTTATTTTTTTGTTCTGTGTTTTGAGTAATTTTGTTAATTAAATGAAATTGTAAACAAAAAGAGAAAATTCAAAACAAACAAAAGCAAAGTTGGTGCATCAAAACATTTCCAAATTATACAATTGGAAGTTTGTGAAAATTTTGTGTCAAACTACGGCATTCTCATCGTATTTAATTTACAAAAAAAAAATCATATAATTTAGAGAAATGCCTGAAATCTTAATTTGAATTGATAGAACAATCTATGAAATTAAATGATTATAAATGACATTATTTAAATGGTTTATACTCTGGGTCCAATTTTGGTAAACTCGATCCAACATATCGGTTAGAATCTCACGTCCCTGCATTCATCGTCCTTCAAAAAGTGTGGCCCAAAGCCACCTCCGACCCATAATCCACACCAAAGAGTACATATTTCGGGATGCATAATTTTGCAAAATAATTCTCAATCTTAGCTTTTTTTTAAATCAAAAATAAGCTTCTATAATAATAAACTTCTGCAGAAAAGTAAAAACAGAAAGGCCTTCGGACAGGCCTCTCTGCTTACTTCTATATGCAGCGTATGTTACGTTATTAAATACTGACTTCCATTGATCTTTTGTGAGGGCAGCAATAAAGCTTAAGTTTCAACTTTTCCATTGATTTTCTCAGAACTGTTTTATAAAAAAAAAATCCATGGAGTAAAAATAGTTGCTGTAGGTTAAAAATCAACAACATTTATGTTACTATAAAAGCAAAAACAACACATATTATTTTTATATACATTTTTTGTTGTTGTATGGAAGTGTGAATGAGTAGAATGAAAAGAGTTCCAAGCTAAGATCAATCATTGACATGCCCACAAGAACAGCGTAAAATATATAAAATATCGATAGAAAAATAAACACATTTTTTGCATGCTCCTTCATGCATTTCGCATATTAATGAAGAGAAAAGTAACGTGAAACACATTCTTGGCTGAGCGATGATAATCTCGACCAAGAAAAACTAAGTGGCAGAATTTTTTAGAAATCTAAAATATATTCCCAAATCACAAAATTTCGTTTCTTTTTTTTGCTACAGGTACCGACGAAGGCAGGTGGCTAAAAACTTCGACTTAATAAAACTCTTCTTAGAAAAGGCTGAATTTTTGTCAGCAACCTTTTTTTTGCCAGTATTTTTCAAAATAAAACATTCTAAAAATGAAATATGCTTAATTTTGAATTTCTGGAAAAATTGCAAAAATCTAAAATTTCATAAGGGGTACACCTCTTTATTCAAAAAATCGATTTTTTTAAATTTTCCTAGAAAAGGCTGAATTTTTGTCAGCAACCTTCTTTTTGTCAGTATTTTCCAAAATAAAATATTTCAGAAAGCAAAAATGCTTAGTTTTCATAAAAATTTCATAAGGGGTACCTCTTTGTTCAAAAAATCGATTTTTTTAAAATTTTCCTAGAAAAGGCTGAATTTTTGTCACAACCTTCTTTTTGCTAGTTATTTTCAAAATAAAACATTTTAAGAAGCAAAAATGCTTAATTTTCAATTTTCGGAAAAATTGCAAGAATCTAAAATTTCATAAGGGGTACCTCTTTGTTCAAAAAATCGATTTTTTAAAAATTTTCCTAGAAAAGGCTGAATTTTTGTCAGCAACCTTCTTTTTGCTAGCTATTTTCAATATAAAACATTTTAAAAAGCAAAAATGCTTAATTTTGATTTTTTGGAAAAATTGCAAAAATCTAAAATATCATAAGGGGTACGTACCTCTTTGTTCAAAAAATCGATTTTTTAAAAATTTTCAGCAACCTCCCTGTCATTGTAGTCATATGAAACAGAAACGTTCTTACCTCCTCTTTTAGAAAAGAGAAGAAAACACTCTCGATATTTGGAAGCAACTGGTTCATTTCTAATCTCTTTAACGAGATCGGGTTCAGAGAATTCGCTTTAATTAAAGACATCAATTATTTTTATTGAAAGAAAGCAAACTTATGAAAAGAAACCCCAATTTGAAAGTATGTGCAGCGCATATACTCATACATGAGCACTCTTAAGTAGTTATCACTCCCACATTTATTATTTATGTTTTTTTTTTTTTGTAACACAATATTTCATGCAATAAAAATAATGTTATTTTACCCACTTAAAAAAATCTTTAAACAATTATTTTTCAATTGATCCCTTTTCTGTGGCATTTTCAGTTCATTAAATCGATTTCATAACCACTTGACTGTCAATACTTTTCTATCTAATACGCCACTCACAACACACATCCACACTAACTTGCAATATAGGCGTACAAATATTTCATTAAAAACCAAACTCTGTATAAAGTTGATTGTTCTTTTCGTAGAAATAGATTAATTTGTAATTTCATTGACGGTGGTCGAAATAAAAAACTTAATTCATGATCAGTCGATAGTGGCTGCTGTAGATGAAAATAATACACAAGTAATTTTACATACATACATATACATATATAAATGCACACATGCACATACATGTACATAAAAATTGTTGTGCAGCAGTGGTATAAAGCTTTCATAAAAATATATTATGAATAAAGTTTTCAATTAGGGCCACTTTTTATGAAAAGAAACTTGTGTAATCGTCGAAATGTTCTGCAAGAAAATCTTTGAATGATTTTGTACAGCAAAATTTTCTACTTATTGAATTATTGAAAACAATAACGAAATTCAATTTTGTTCATATCAAAAGATATCAACAGAGTTCACCACATATATTAATAACTTTGAAAATGTTGGTACTCCTTTGAACGTCAGTGTACGCGAGTAGTGGTAAGTGTCAACATACTGAAATTGTTTTGGAAATTTAGGTCGAATTATATTCAGATATTCTTGAACAAACATTTAACTTGAAAAGTTTTTGATAAACATTTTATATTGTTGTTCTGTTTTATTTACTCGTAGATAAGTTCTAGGAGTAAGTAAAAAATTGTTATCGTCATCTTATATCAAGATCGTCAAGCATTTAACGGCACAACATGTTAACTTTATCAATCACATCTTTCAACTATTATGACAAGACTTGGAATAGATAAAAAAACATTTAATTTTACTAAGTGAACAAGTAACTATTCCTTAAAATAAAATTAAGTCTGTATGTGAACATATTCGCATTTGTATATACATATATATTTTTTCTCAAAATTAGGGCTACTGAAAAAGAAATACTTCCCCCTCAACTCTTAAAATTAATTTAATAACCTGCAATTAGCAAAATTACACTGCTTTGTTTCATATACAGATCTGCAAGATCCCACAAACGGTTAAGTTAACCAACGCAAATGAATTTCAATATGAAAGCAATGCATGATTAATTGCAATAAAACTCCTCAACAAGTGCATAATACCATGCAATGTTGATGGTGCAGTAGTGAGAGCATCAGACTTGCAATCAGAAGAACGTGTGTTCAAATCCCCAATCAGAAAGTTGAAAAATAAAATGTGTACATTATAAATATTAACAAAACCACCCAACAAGTGCATAATAGTATGCAAAGGTGATGGTGCAGTAGTGAGAGCATCAGCCTTGCAATCAGAAGGACGAGTGTTCAAAACCACAACACAAATAAAAAATAAATAAATAAAAATTAGGAAAATGTGATGGATGACCAACCGCGGCAGATGGCGAGAAGTAAAAACGACAGAGAGACAGACGCAAAAAGTGACCGAACGACAGACCGAATAAAAAGTGGCAGAACGACAGACCAGACAAAATGACAGAACGACAGACCGGACAGAGAATGACCGAGCGACAGAACGACAGACCAGAAAAAAGTGACAGAACGGCAGACCGAAAAAAACAACAGAAGGGCAGACAAGACTGGACAAAATGACCGAACGACAGAAGAAAAATACCGACGGAAAAAAAAAACAAAAAAAATTTCCGAAGCAAAAAATATATTTTTTGCTGCGCGTACAGCACGTGGTGGTGGGGGAGGTTTTTTTAATACCGTTAAAACTCGGAAACTAATGGACTGATTAGCGTGAAATATATATTAAATAAAAGAGGATGAGCAGATCTATCGATCCGAACAAAATAGCAACAGATATACCACTGATTTTCGAAAATTTCCGGTGCAGCAGTGATATTTTATACGCTTATATTCACTTCAAGTAAGCTAATTAATCAATTATTGTGTATAAATCATCATGTATTGCTTACAAACCATATTTTGTGATGTCAGCCCTCCCTAAAGCGTTGATTGTCCAACTATGCGCTGTATAATAACGTGTCATTGACCATTTAGCCTCTATCCGCAATAGTAATACCAATTTTGTAAACCTCATATGGTTTGTAAGCAATACATGATATTTTATACAAATAATCAAGTAACATGTTTAAATAAGTCTACAATGAATTTACAGTAGGTGTAAGCGCTTAAAAAATCACTGCGCTTACTGGTACATTGAAATTTCGAAAATCAGTCGTATTTCTGTTGCTTTGGATCGATAGATCTGCTCATCCTCTTTTATTTAATATATATTTCACACTAATCGGTCCATTAGTTTCGGAGTTTTAACGATATTAAAAAAAATCTCTCCCACCACCCACGTGCTGTATGTAGGTGACGCGCAGCAAAGAATATATTTTTTTGCTTCGAAAATTTTTTTTGTTTTTTTTTTGCCGTCGGTATTTTTCTTCTGTCGTTCGGTCATTTTTTGTCCAGTCTTGTCTGCCGTTCTGTTGTTTTTTTCGGTTCTGTCACTTTTTTCTGGTCTGTCGCTCTGTCATTTCGTACGGTCTGTCGTTCTGTCGCACGGTCATTTTTTTCGGTCTGTCGTTCTGTTGTTTTTTCCGGTCTGTCGTTCTGTCACTTTTTGCGTCTGTCTTTCTGTCGTTTGTGGTTCACGCCATCTGCCGCCGGGTCGGTCAATCACATTTTTCCTAATTTTTATTTATTTATTTTATTTGTGTTGTGGGGTTTTGAACACTCGTCCTTCTGATTGCAAGGCTGATGCTGCTCTCACTACTGCACCATCACACCTTTGCATACTATTATGCACTTGTTGGGTGGTTTTGTTAATATTTTATAATGTACACAATATTAATTTTCAACTTTCTGATTGGGGATTTGAACACGCGTTCTTCTGATTGCAAGTCTGATGCTCTCACTACTGCACCATCAACATTGCATGGCATTATGCACTTGTTGAGGAGTTTTATTGCAATTAATTATGCACTGCTTTCATATTGAAATTCATTTGTAAATTCTTGTGACGTGTAGATTCGAACACGCAACCTTCTGATTGCCATCCTGACATACTGCAGCTGCAGACTTCTGAACATCTGCATACATATTGCTTTCTAGGCAAACTGATGTAGCATTTTTATAGTTTTCTTTCAGGGCATTTGCATTGCGCATATCTGCACGAAAATTCCGATCGATATTGAAAAAAGCCAAAAACGTTAAAAAAAATTTTAAGCCTCAAAGTATGCTTTAGAAATACTTCACCAATAACCAGCATTGCCAGCTGGTCTTTTGTTTTTTATTGTGCACAGCGGTGTGTATTCATACAAACCTGGGGATGGTCAATAAACGGCTCTAAAATTATGTTTAATACTTTTTTTATTTTTATTTATTTTATTAATATTTTTAGTATATATAATAATTTTTTTGTTTTGTTTCAAATTAAAATTGTTGGGTTTTTATACATTTTAGATGATGTTTTCTTTTGTTTCAGTAGAGAGTAGAGTAAATGAAAATACAAGTATTTTCTATTGGTTTATGATAAATTCTTTTGCAAAAGTAATAATTTTGTTCTGCATTTCATTTTCTTTACTTTTTAAACATATTACTTTTATTTTTATTTATTATGTAATGATAAAGAATTGTGGTTTGCTTCGTTTTAATTTAAATAATAATACAATCATTTGCTCTAAGAAAGATAGCGAAGAAGAGCGTTAATAGGATTTTTTACAATTAAGGAAACTGAATTTAAAAAATATACAAAAATTAATCAAGTATATATAAAGATACGTTTATTTATAATGAAGTAATTATTTAACTAAAGCTATTTTTAGGTATATAAACGGAAGAACGGTTAATATAATTAGCAATGAAAATAAATGTAAAAAATAATTGAATAAAAATAACAATAAAATTAATCACTTTGTATTAATAACTAAAACTGAAAATGGATATAAAAATGAATATAAAATTTTATAATTTAAAAGAAGTGTATGATTGGGCCTGTTCTGATTATCAGTCACCAAGAAAATAATGTGAATTCATATTATTTTTATATATATACACACACGCACTTGTATATGTTTATTTATAACAACAATGAACATTTACATCATTTCCCTTTGGAATCATATACAAAACAGTCTCCAATATAATAAATATTTAATAATAAAATAGAAATTTATAAATAATTTACAAGACTGTTTCTAACCTAAATGTAAGATTAATTAATGATTTCTGTATCGTGTTTTCATTTGTAGTTAATACAAAAAGTACGCTTTTGCTGTTTCTCACAAGATTTTATTAACTAATAATTTTCTGGATGAATTTGTTTTTCCTGCTTCTTTATATTTGTAAGTATAAAAATCAATCATATCGCTGAAACGATAATTGTTTTATGCAGATGAGAGAAAAGAGAACTAAAAAGTTGAATTCTTTGCAATTTAGAAGAAATAATTTAAGATTCTATAATAATTATGTTTTTCTTCTTAATATGTTTGTTTCTCTATGTAACTTTTAATCAGTTTAATATCCTTTTCGTTAAATTTACTTTTTTCATTTGTATAACTTTAAGCAAGTTTTGAATATAATTGCTTGATTTCAGTATGACTTGAGCTTGTTTGAAAAATACTAAATTTGTATTGTATTTTGTAGCATGAATGAATTAGATGTATTCCGTTTTAAATTATGTATAATATATAGAAAATAATTAGATTATTACTTTACAAATATGATACTACTTTAATAATATTTGTATTATTTTATATATTGCAACAAAAAACATTTACAAAGCTTTACTTTTAACCTCTTTTTTCTTACTTAAAATAGAGTTCATTTGTTTATTTATTAGAAAAAAAAATTAAAAAAGAAAAACATTAATAATCATGTTCGTTTTTATAAATCAGAAGAAGTCTTATTTCTTTATTTTTATTTTTAAATTTTCCTCTGAGCCCTAGTTCAAAATCATTGTAATCATAAGGAATAAAATTCACCTAAAATAAACTTCTGATTTTCTATAATATCACTGGAGAGAACTTAAGATGTCGAAGATAAAATACGCATGTGGATCTAACTAAACTACGCAAAGATTTTAGAAATATTTTGCTTTTGGATCTATTATTCTTCGAGGGCAGGATTTTTCAACTAATTTACAATAGCAAAATATTTTTTAATGGGAGAAGTTCTCTTTTTGAATGTCTTCTTGCAGCCTATAAATAAGTTATAAATAGTTTACAATTTTTGCTTGTTTTGTTAATACTTATAAATTAAGTCCTATAAGCATTTATGTTTTTATAATTTTGTGAGTAAATATATATAGAATTGCTTAACTAATATACAAACTCTAGTGCATAATGAAGAGGAATCCATGTTGAAAAAAGGAAACACAGGAGGGGAATGTGTTTTCTTTTCTTTAATGCTTTCTTTAAAATTTATCGCACTCGTGGAATTGTTCTGTAAAGTAAGAAAAATAAAAATTAAAACGATGAAAACTCTTCAAATTGTTCAAATCCATATCCTTTATTATAGGTGATATGAATATTGCGGCTGGTGTGGAAACTATGTTTATTGCCTGCTTTTAATTGGTGTATAAAGTAAGCACATTGCAGAATGTATTTGAAGTCTACTAGTAATTTGGCGCAACCTCCAATAAAATCTTGGCATATGCATACTTATATTATCTTAGGCCAAAAGAAACAATATATATTTTTTTAAACTTAATTCCTAGGATAATCTCATAGTATATTTAAAGTATTTCATTTTTAATTTAACATAGTTTTAGATATAAATAGATAAAAGAATATTGAAATATCGATGGTAGTAAGTACTCCGATTGACATAAAAGCCTTTTGTTATTCATCTATGACAAAAAAAAACCCCATTTCAAAATTTGATACTTTCTTTCGCCAAATTTTAGATTTTGAATTCAATCCAACTAGCACCAAGAAAAAAAAGCAGCGCAATAATTGAAATTTTCTTTTTTCTACTCATTTTTACATATACTTACTTAAGTAAAAGAAACATAAAAATGATTTGAGTGTCAACTCACCTTGGCGATTGCACTCGTTTCTTTGGGGTATTGGGTGCCGTTACGGCCACCCTGCTATTTGGTGTACGAGCCCTAGTTGTTGTATTAGCTGCCGATGATGTTGGAATTGTTATTGGCGATATTGGTATTGCAGCAGTTGTCATACTGTAACGTTTCGGTGGCTGTAAACGACTTGGGGATCTTGTTGTTTTTGTGGGATCTGCTTGATTTGTTATTCTAGCAATTTTTGGAGAAATAGCACATGAAGGTTTAGGTATTTTTGTATCAGTATTAATAAATTTAATATTTTGATATGTCTTTTCAGTCTTTGTTGTTGGTGTTGTTTGTGGGAGTTTACATTGATCAGTTCTTCTATTGAGTTAAATGTATGTAGTTTTTTAAATAAAATCATGCATAAATAGATCAGGATAACAAATGGTAAGATAGGAACGTTTGAAAAATTTTAGATGAAACCCGAAACAAAATTTTGATGGTAGTTAAGCAGGAGGGGGATGTGCAGGTAGTGTATATAAAAAAATAAATAAAAAAGAAACAAACAATTTGTATGAGAATTAAAATAAAAACAAATAGAGTTATCACATAAGTGGTGTGGCAAAAACAAAATACATACATAAGTATCTATATTTTACATATATATGTATATTTATATGTTCATAAACATACATCAATATCCCACTAGATTTTAAAATTAAAGAAAATATATAAATATGCTAAACCAATTCTACAATTAAGAAACATACGAGTTAAAAAGTACTTGAGAATTACTTACTTTCCAGCCGGATAGCTAACTGGACGAGGTATACGTGACTTTTGCGCTGCAGCAGCTGCTGCAGCATTTGCAGCAGCTACAGCTGATGTCGGTGTAGAACCTCCACTCTTTGTTTGCTCTACTTGCGCTAAATCCTTAAGCATACTCGAATCTTTACTCATCAACTCCCATTGTATTTGCAAACGTTTAAAGCGATTACTTTCTAGTTTCTGTTTTTCTAATTCGTCACGTTTAGAACAACGTCTGGCAGCAACAGGTGCTGATGATGGTTGCCGAAGTGCCAAATTATTTGTAGTGGCATTGGTAGCCATTGAAATATTTGGAGAGTTTGGTGGTGTTGAAAATCTTTGTCGAGTTTCTGTTGGCATGTGGACCAAAGTATTTGGTGTGCTGTCGGCTTCCTCTTTGTCGTTAAACGAGACTTTTTTCTGTTGGCTCAGTGCCCGTGATACCTCTTTTTTTAAGGCAGCTGCATCATACTGAACCTGTTGTTCGGAAGACTCTAATATTGATGCTATTTCGGCATAATATTTCAATTCATTTCTAGGCAAAGAGGACAAGAAGTTTTCTGCCCTTGCCCGTGCATCCAAATCTTTACGTGATAATCTCTCTGTACGTGTTTGTGGTGCGTCAGGCATTTCAGCAGTTGAGGATTCCTCTTCAAACACTTCGGCTAATTCTTCTGCCGAACCAATGTTGTAATTGTATGGTGGCTCTTGTAATGATCGTCGCTTTTCTAATTTTGTTAATTTGGAATCTTGTTCAATCATTGAATTACGTTTGTTTTTCACAGCCGAAGAGTTTTTGCGCAATATACCCCTTGGCATGGGGATGGGAGTAGAATGGATTTTGGGGCTCATTTCTACACCTGAATCCATACGCTGCTGTTCATATTGGTAGACATACATCTGCTTGAGATTGTCACCGCCTTTAGCGGCGGTATTATTGGCATTTTCAAACTCTGAATCGGTAAGTAATGTAGATGAGCCTCTGTAGCCAGATGAAGGTTGTTGACTAGAACCCGAACTTGATGATCCACCAGCGGCTTCCGTATGCTGTTCATCGCGTTGGAAGTATTGATTGCAATCACAAATATGTGTGCGATTACGTCTCACTGGCGGCGTCAAGCAGAAAAGAGGTTTTTGTGTTAGTTCTCTTTCCAAATGGCTCAAAATGCCATTCACTTCCGGAATGTGTTTTAATCTGCGTCTGTAGTCACTGGGCAATAAGGTTGCTAACGAGTGCCAGTCCATCACGTGCTTGTAGTCCATAGTCTTAAGAATTTCATCTTCATCACTGCCCGACATTAGGCTAAGACGTTTCTTGATAGAAGCGCATGATGACGCTGTCGACGCATTGTCAGCCATATTCATTTTGTAGTTGAAAGGTGAAAAGATAACATCTGGTGTGGCTGAGGTCTTGACGAAACCCAAATCGGGCAGTGCATAGTTGGGATAGATGACGTATATGGGTGCTTGATTTTCTTCGCCTAAATTATTGAGTTTTTCTAGAAATGAGGGTGGCACAAAACGGAATCGATCACTTAAACTGCTGCGTGTGCTTAGTGAACCACATGAAGTCTGCATAGATCTTGTGATCATTTCAGAAGATGAAGCATTTGAAATGGGTCTAGATGCATCTCGGCATCTTCTTTGTTTATTACGTTCGGCCGCTTTGGCAGAGGAGAATGAAGAGTATTGGCCGGCGGATAGCTGTACCTGGGTCAATTGTTCTGAAGTATTATCCGAAGATAGCAGACTAGCAGATGAATTGTTATTGCCGTTTAGCTGTAAAGCCAGATGATTTAAGGCGGGATTACGTAAAGGCATACTTCTACGTTTGTGAGCTGGAGAGTTTGTAGCAGTCAATGAACCCGTCGAACTAGAACTTGGATCGTCTTCGTAGAAAACTGTTGAATGCCCTTGATTTTGCTTTTTTGATGTAGAACCCGAAGCATCCATGTGGAATGTGGATGTTGTAGCATCAGCTTCTTCGTCATGTTTGCTTAATGCTGATCCTTTGCCCGAATCATTCATACTCTTCTTTCTCAAGCGTTGTTCCAACGATGAACTGGAGCTAGAATTATTGGCATCACTTGAAGGCCAACAACCAGACGAAATATCCATACAGGTATGAGCACTCGGCTGGTCCTCAAGAGAACAATTTGTGCTCTTTTGCTTGATAAACAATTTGACTAGATTAAAAGCTGGTGGGTTCGAAGAACCCGAAGATGCAGAGCCTGTAATATGATGGCCTTTATTTAAATTATGAGATGTAATTGTAGCTGAGCCATTGCTGCTACCCGTTGAGGCATTCGGATTATTACTTATGTTGGCACCACTGCCTACACCACCGCTGCCACAACAACATCTATGTTTTGGTTGTCTTGCTTGATTTTGTTGCAGTTGTTGCTGCTGTTGCAAACTTAAAATGTTCAACCTTTCTTCTATCGAAACGGCTGTGGAATTACATGATATTGGTATCTGGCACATGGGTAATAAATTACGCGATTTTACTTGTTGTAAACTTTGTTCTATATGTGATGTTGTTATCGCTGCTGATACATTTAGTTGCTGGTGATGCTGTTGCTTTTGTGGCGTTTGTTGTTCAGTATGTATTTGAGTTTGACTCAAGTTCATTTGCTCTTGTGTATTGTCTTGCAAATTTGGCAAACTACTGCACTTACGTACACAGCCAGTGGCCAAATGAATGGGCGGACGTATAATGGTAATAGTTTCTGGAGTATTGTTGTTATTACCCGATGGATATCTACGCGCAGGAGAAGAAAGTAAAGCATATAGACTTTTTATGCACAATCAAGTCCAAAATCACACACAGATAAACATACATATGTAAGTGTTCGAAAATTCGAATGAGGTGTGTATTAGAAAGGGAAGAAAAATAATAAATTAAAATATTTGGAAAAATTTATTGTGTATGTGTGTATGGTTCAATAAAATTAACTCGGATTTATAAAAACAGTATGCTACATATAATTAAACAAAGTTCATTTTAAAAAATAATAATTTATCATGTTCAACATTAGAGTTTAGGACTGCGTTAAGGTACGATTAAAATCCACATCTCAAAAATACTATTTTAAATTTCAAAATAATACATAAGATTTAAAATAAATCAGTTCTTTCGGTGTCGCACATTTGTGTACGGAATTTAGACACTCTTTTATTTATATTATCTATCAGAATTATTATTCTATTCAGTTAAGCATCAAATGCAAATTTAGCAGGTTTTAAATTTATGTTTTACCTAATTAAAGTTAAATAAAAAGAAATAAATGTAATTTGCATCGCATTAATAAACAAAATCGGCGATTTCAGGAACGTTACTGTTTGAAATTTTTTAAGAAACTTTTTTTAAATTTTTTATTGCATTTTTTGAAAAAGAAACGTTTTGAATTCGTATATTATAAATAACATATACATATATACTATTATTTACTACCAAAAACTGAGCAACAAACTCAGCATTTTAGTGCTGAATGATGCCGTAATTCCTTCAACAATAATCTGTTAATGTAGACAAAACATTTCTAAAAAAAAAACTATGTAAAAACAGCTAAGCAATTTCGCAAATATGAAATTTTATTTTTTTACATCAATTCAGGAAGATTATTTGAAGTACATACATAAATTATGTTAAAGTAATAAATAAAACTATTTTCAGTACATAACTTCTTTCTTTAAGTTCTGGATTACTAATCCCTTTAGCATTTTAATTAACATTTAATTTATTTTCACTTGCTTAATTGATAGTAAATAACTATTGAGAAATTCCAAGAAAATGCTTTAAATAAAGGCTAAATTGAAACACAAATATATAAAGAAAAGTGGGTAATAGCAAGTTAACTTTTTTCTGGCTAAATGGAAAATTGCTGAATTGACAGAACTGGTATTACATGATCTATTTTATTTTGCAAATTCAATTTGTTTACGTAAGAACGCAAAACTATTGCTTAATTTTAAAAATATAAAAAATGAATGCAAATTTATACAAAAAACTCGCAATACACAACAGAAAGAAATTTTTAGTCCATAACTAAATGAATACTTATTTGATGTTGATCCTCAACGTCACAGTTATAAAATTTAATAAATTTTAATTAAAGACAATTGAAACGACCTCATAAAAATTGCAATAAAAAACAAAAACAAAATAAGAACGACATATAATCATCATACAAAATATTGCAACGATGAAATGTTAAACGGAAATTGACTTGAATAGCGCTACAGTCAGTGAGACAGACAAGTTAAACAGCACGAAAGTGAATCATAATTACGATTTATAAATGACATGGAACTAAATGTTCGTTCGAAACTTATTTCTTTAGATTTGCAAAAACTTTTTCAAGGGGAGGAAATAAATAAATATATTTGAAAATTGTATTTAAAAACCAAACGAAATTAAAAGTTTCCAATTTAATAACAATTACCTTTGCAGTTGTGTGGTATGACTTTTTTGCAATTTATTACGCAAATTGCAGGGCTGAGGTTGTTCAGAACGTGACATTGAAACTTCTAAGGATTTACGTTTGACAATATCATCCAAGTTGCTGTGTAGATTAATGAAATTCTGCTTATTTTTCATAGCAATTTCGTTTGGTTCTTTGAAGGCAGAGAAGAAATAAAAAAACAAGTTTAAAAATAAAATCCATGAAAATGTACTTCATTAAAACTTACCATAAAAACTTTCATCTGAATATAAAACACTACCCTCAAAGGCAATTGTATAATTGTCCTTATTAGCCTTACATGTCAATATTATATCACCATCATCAGGATAGGCATCCATATCCAAAGAGTCTACCGATATATGGGATTCTTTGACTGGAGAAAAGAGCAATTCGGATTTACAGAACGAGTTATCTATAAGATCATTTGTTGATGTAGTAGATGTTTGAGACATGTGAACCATTTGATGTTGGCAATTGCCTGAGGGTAACATATGCTGTTGCAACATCAATGATTGTTGCAAGCGATTGCCTCCCAGACTTTTACAATACGAAGGTAATTGTGAGAGTAATGAGTGAATGTCTTCGGCCCGAAAACTTTCCATATCGACTTCGGCCAAATTGGCATCGAGATTTTTAGCGAGATCCTCATAAATTAAATCACCAAGACCATTGTAGGAAGCCGATAATGATGATAGAACGCTACGTTGCATACCGCCGCAACCATCTCTATAGCCATAGTCCAAGAACCACTGATAATCAGAATTGTCATGAGTAAAATCATGAGATGAAGCGAGAGAACAATTTAAATTGTTGCCCATATAACCAACACCACAAGCATTATTTAAAACACCACCACCACCACTATTAACACCACTACCACCACAAGTAGATGTGTTGGAAAAACCTACCAAATGTTGATGTGGCTGCTGTTGATTATGTAGCAACATATTGCCACTGGATTCGTATGGCAACATATTGCTGCGTGAACCAGGCGTTGTAGCATTGCTATTGTAATCGGATTCTGGTGTTATAGCTGTAGCCATTGCAGATAGTTTTCGTTGATGTTGTGCCAAATTTACGCCGTTGTTATTGCCTACAACGCCACAGCTGCCACCTGTCAAAAAATTCAAATCACTTTCGTCGTAAAACACACTGCTATTCGTGTTGACTTGCTCATTCAAAATAATACTGCGCAAAGCGTTATTATAACGATCCAAATTATTCAAAACAATGGCAACATTTTGTTTTAAACTCTCTTCGCTCAGTTCACTGTCATCAGAAGCGTCTTTGCTCTGTAGCAATTGTTGCTGCTGTTGTTGCAATTGTTGTTGTTGCAAGAGCAAATCATTCAGATGTTGCTGATATTGAGTGTGAGTTAAAAATGGCAATTTACCACAATTCCGGCGCTGTTGATGTTGCTGCTGTTGTTGCGAATTTCCAGTGCCACAATACGCGAATGGTGAATTATTTGGCGAATTAAAAGGCTTACGATAGTGATGATGATGCGTTGGAGAGTGTGTTACAGACGATCCATTCGAAGATGGGGTGTGTGCATTTGCGGATGAATTGTTATAGGGAAGCGTTTGTTGATTATTTTTGTTGTTATTAATGAGTTGTTGTTTCAATGTTTGTGTAAGTTGTTGCTTATGAAATTGTGCATTAGATGGTTGTGTGTTTGTGTTTGTTGTGCTATGAATGTGATAATTATTGGTTAAGGATGAAAGATGATTTGTTGTGTTTGATGATGGATTACAAATTGGATATGGTGTGAAATGATGGCGTGGTGAGTTCTGAAGCGGTTGAGATGATAAATGAGTTTTGTTGTTGATGTCGTTGTTTGTAGAGAATTCTGTCATGCCACGACAGGATTTTTGTCCTGCAATCAGAAGAAAATAATAGAATATTATTGTAAAGCATCCAAAAAACAAAATGTAAAAATATTGCTATTTAAAATGGAATTTTAATATGGACTTTAATATTCTTTTTTTTTTTTTTTCTTTTCTTTGGGGAGTTCATATAAAACGCTTTCGAGTTAATAAATTGACAAGTAAGTAAGATATATGTAAGTTGTTTTGAGGAATATATACTCCACACCTAAAATTAGAAATCGCTTCGAAGAACCAGAAAGAATATGTTTTACGATTGTTTTCTTTTACTTCAATGACATTTTAGAACACTGCAGCTCCGAGCTGAAGCAGCATCACCCAAGTCGGCGAAATTTAAAATCTTTAATTTAAGTTTATTACGAGATTGATTTATTATAAAATCTTTTATTTTTTATTACTTAAAATTTATATTAGTTTTTATTACCAGTATTAACAAAAGTGCTGATAAATTTCAATTATAAAAGAAATAAAAACTCAAGTGTATAATTTGAACATTTCAATTATTTTAAATGTTTCTTCTGTTTATGTCTTTAGAGCAATAAACGTGAAATCTTTTGAAAACTATATATATATATATATATATTTGAAATTAATTTTCGGGAGTTTCCTAAAGCATCACAGAAAGCAGCAGCATGAAAAATAAGACAACTTGTAAAAAAAAAAAAAACTCTAAAATACAATTAATTTTTATGACCTGGAAAAAACGTAAAAATTTTCATCGTAAAAGTTTCTCATCTACTTGAGGAGTGTCAACAAATAATTTTAATTTAGTTGAGGTTTCAATATATTTGAAAATTTATTAGGTTTTGTGTCAAGACAATGCGACAAAATTAATGAACAGGAGATTGCTTCAAGTGAAATGAGCAACAATAACGTATTAAAGATATTTTTCGGTTCTGTAATAATTTTGATATTATTTTTGTAAACATGTCTCCTCAAACTTTTTTAAATGTAACTTTTTTTTACAAAAAAACAAAAATTATTTTTTACCATATAAGTTGTTTAATATGTAGTATATGTACGTACGTACGTACGTAGATACATTGGATTTGTTTTGGATTAATTATTTAGTTCAAACATATAAATCATCGCTCCCTTGCCCGGAGTTTTAGAGCGTTTTAAAATTAATCAGTTGGGCTTTTGTAGTTCTTTTTCACAATTTTTTTTTTGTATTATTAACTTAAATTTATAAAACTTTGTTGATATTAAAAGAAAACAAGTGTGGCATTCGTATGTGGTTTAAAAATAAGAAATTTTTTGGTGGGGGAGTGCTATATGCACAGCTATGGATAAAGAAATAGCATACAAATCCAAACACAACACTGCACAACTTAATATGTAATTATTATATGCAAATAACTTCTTTTATCCTAATGTTTTCTTATCCTTAAATTCTAAAAATATAGTGAATTAGAGTGAATATTTAAATTGTGTGAATAATAAGGGTTATAATACTATATATATATAAAAATGTTGGAAAGAAAAGTTGTAAAGCTTAATTAATTTAATGGGAATATGTTAGTCGCAGCAATTAAAATATTAGATTTAATAAATATTTTATTTGTGCAGATCAAAAATGGCCAAACCAGCTTTAAATGCGTAGTAAAACTACTTTTATTGATTTTTTTCGATATTTTATTGATAAGTCAAATACAATTGTTAGATATGAATTCTCTCCAACCTTTGTGGGAAAGATAGATACATATTTCTGTGACCATAGATGTGTATACATATACACGTATGTTCATGTACATGTTTGTATATGTTTGCTGACACAAGTGTTAATAATCAAGTGTTTCGTTTAGATACAGCAAATAGTCGAATAGTAAGAACTGAAAGTAGTGGAAATGTCTTTAGGGAGAGTGTTCTTGATGTATACGATTGGTAATAATGAACACATGTTTTCAATAAAAATATATAATAATTTAAGACTTCTACCAACACTATTTCTTGTGAAAATAGAACTTTAGCTCTTAAGATAAAAGAAAATAAGAATAAAGCATATCAATAAAAACTAAAACTAGATAGAGTACTGAAACGCTAAGATAATTCTATGATATTGACCATTTAGCATGAAATTATCTGATGAAAATAATTTGTTTAAAAAAACTTTTAAAATTTTCTACAACTGGTTTTCAATTTACGTTCGAAATATTTAACATGGATATTTAGAGCAACTTTTTTCCATTATATATTTATATATGTTTTTCTTCTCTCTATCTTTTCTATTCCACAAAATTGTTTGTAAAGTTGTTATCTATTTTCAGTACTCTTGGAATTTTCACAATCCAATATTCTCTGCTACAACAGCTTTAGTAAGACAAATAAATATTTTTAAAATTAGACACTGGTATTACCAATCACAATAAAAATTTTTGAAAAAAATTTTATTCGTAAAATTAGTTTTTTGGTGTATAAGTTAATTGAATCAAAAGGGTAAGAACAAAAAGTTCGAGTAAAACTTTGTAAATCGCTGCAGATTAATACATATTTTATAGTAGAAACTAAAGATATATATGGCGAATACATACATTTCCTGCAAAATATTTGAATTTAGCATAAAAAAATCCACACACAACATTGACGAATATATAACAATTATATCATTCGCTGTGTTGAGAAGTGAATATAAAATATATGCACTCGAAAAGTTAAGTTGTTTGCACAAAAACAACTCAAAAGAAATTGTACTTTAAAGTGATTCACAATAAGAAATATATAGTTGAAGACAAAAAAAAACAATTTTTTATATAAATTTCTTACAATTAAGTTTTGTATTGCACAAGCTGTCATAACTCCCTCCCCATGAATAACAAAAGATTTCCATTTATGAACAACAATATTACTGAAAGATAACAGAAACACGATGGTTGTACTGATTCGTGCGTGAAAATATATGGAAGATTGGACGACTATCGCTTTTGTAAACGTGTGTCGCTTTTATGGCTGGTGAAACATGGATTTATGCCAGTGAGTTTATGTCAAAAAAAGGACATACTCTCCTTCTTCCTCTGCAACACCGTACACGTAAACTAATGATATCAAGCTATTTGCGTGACAACAGTATTCGAGGAAAAAATACAACTCAACACGCTTTATTCTGTACGACCATAATAAGTCACATGGCAGTTCCTTGGCCAAACAGTGACTGCATGGCTGCATTGATGTCAAGATATTATGTTTGTATATGTAAGCCTTGTTATGAAATGCACTACTTTAGTGATTAGTTGCTCTAATCCATGACCTGGACCGAGACTTTACATAAACAAAAACTTCTTTGGTTGCTGTAATGTTGTATTTATGTAGTCCGTCGTCTAATTTTAAGACCTATAAATTTTTATATTCTCGAAAGTACTTCAGCACAAATCCACACAGCCTTTTTTGGTAAGAAATATTTTGGGTTTACCCTCGTATCAGCGAACAAAGACAGTTGAATTAAAAGAAAAGAAGGAATGTCAAGCTCTTATAATAAAAATCTAAATGAAGCGTTAAAGAGAATGAAATGAGAGCAACAAAACTTGTGTTTCATTTGATTTTTAAAATTCATAAGTATATTAAATGTGCATGCATGCACACATACTCAAGCATATACATGTGTACATATACACACACATGCATATTTGACTTTAGTAAGTATAACAAAGTTTATTATATTAATTACAGTTCAGATACACGTACTTGCTCCTACACTGTTTAGAAACAAACAAAAAAAATTAAATAAAGTACAATAACAAGAATAAAAATAAACGGCGACTCATAAGTGGACTCAGCGTGTGTGTTGTTTAAGCATCAATATCCGGACGTATGTATATGAGCATTTCAATTGAAATGGTTATTGAAATCATCGTTATCGCTTTGTAGTCAATAAGATAAATTACTTTATATGAATAGATGCATGTCTGGGTTTTTATTAACAGCATCCATTTATTAGTCTAAATATGTAGTGAAAGCGGCAAAGGCGTTGATACTTAAACATTTCATGAAATAAAATGATTTAGTTTAACCCGTCCCTACACCTGCCCACCAAAGACAAAATTTTAGCAAAATAAATAAAATTATGTCCTTAACCCTGAATGGTTACTATTCATTTTTGTACATTAAGGTAACTCTTCGTTGAATCGAAGAACAACTGTTAAAAATCATTCTAGCGGAAAAATTTTTGTAATTATAAACAAACAAAAATACTTTTAGTCAATTGTTTTATTGAAAAAAATAATTATAAAAACTAAATTCCAACATAAAAACTTTTTTCTCTTTTAAAATTCGATATAAATTTTAACAAAATAAAAGAGTTATATGATAAAGAGTAAATGAGCTTCATCGATTCGACGAACAGTAACCATCCAGGGTTAATTAAATTTTCGTTTCCATACGAAGTCTATTGTGATGTTTACAAGAAAAAACAACATAAATTTTAATTTGTGGGATATGAGTAAACACATCCAGGGTCTTCAAATATTTTAGGCAAAAATCCAACAATTTTAAACGTACAAATTAAGTCCATATTAGATTAATTTTCATTTCTAGTTTGATAACGAAAAGCTGCCATATAGTTTTCTTATCCCACACCATATTTTAAAATAAATTTGCCAAAAAACCTTTCACTAATATTAGAAAACAAAAAAACTATTTTTTTATTCTTAGAGACTATTTTGTTTATTTGATTATTATTTTTATTTTAGAATACCAAGTCAGTCATATGACTGATTGCAAAGTAGTTACACAAGTGATAAATAGTTTATAATATGATGAGACAAATTATTGTTCTTCTTTTCCTCTCAAAAGTAAAATACAGACTAGAATATTTACATACACACACACATAAATATTTATGTACATGTTTATAAATGTATTGCTTTTAGAATCAATATTTGATTTTTTAAATAGACGAAAATATGTATGAGGTTAACACACCCGAAAATGTATTTTTTAATACAGAAAGAAAAAAATATTTAATGAAAATAATAATTATTATTATTATTGTTTTTTTCTTTTAAGAAAATGAGTGCAAGAAAATATAATTTGGCCAGCATTCAAAAAATGTACATAAACAAACACAGAAATTGGCAGATTTGAAGGTGAATTACGGGAAGAGCATTCATGGCAATATTCTATGCATACAAAAAAAAAATCATATGATTTAATTTATTTGAGAGATTGTCTCAGTTAATTTTTAAACCTGCCCATGATTTGTTTATTGTGGGTTAAGTACATCTATATATATTCCATTGGTTCTTGCAACAAATCAAATTGTGTTAAGCAAAAATAATTAAACAGACTATAATCATGCTTTTATAATACTCAATTGATCTTTGAAAAATCCCCGGTCCAGCATATTCCACAGATTTAGGACCCTGCTGCCGTTTCTTTTTTGAATCAAAAAAAATTACTGACTGGTAAGAGATTTATGACAACTGAAAAGGTCAAGGCCTTAATGACACGTACTTTTTAGAAAGTTTTATATTAAAAAAAAAAACTTTTCTAAAAGAGAATTATTTCAAAAAATGTTTATTCAAATACTCACGGAGTTATGAGAGAGCCTTCTAGTTTGTAAAAACTGTACGCGAGAAAGAAAATCAATATATAATATTGTATTTAATAATTATTATTAAGCTTTCACAATAAATTATTTATTTGTGTTTTATTCTATCTTAATCACGAGTTTAAATATGTTTGCTGCCCGTTCCAGTATTAATATGTCTCTTAGCAACATGTTGCTAAACAAAAATTATTGCCAAACATTTACGGCGTTATTTATAACAACTATTTTATATTTTATTAACTAATTAGAACGTTTTCAAATATGCTTTTAATAAAGAATAAAATGAAATTAAAATTTTATGGGAATTTGGTTACTATATTATATATATATATTTGTCTAATAGGAAGGTCATGAAGGCCTAAGACTCTGCTCAATAACTCTTGTTGACAATTCAAGTCAATTTTTATGTATTTTAGGTATCTTAAAAATTAAATAATAGTAATCAGATTTGGCAATTAGTTTGTGGAAATTGTAGCAGGTGTAAGAACTGAAATATTTTTGCAATAATAGTATATAAATGCTTATCGCTTGTGTACACCGCCATTGCTCAAGTACTTGGAAAGAAACAAGTGATAACTTGAAGGTGACTTGGGCAGAGACCTTAAAATTTGTTAAAATTAATTTATATTTAAAAAAAAATCCAACCTTCATACAACGTACGGCCACCACCATTATTTAGTTGTTGTAGCTGCATATTGAAAGTATTGTTATTGTTGTTGTTATTTAATATATCATTTAGGCTGTTGTTGTGATTTTTATTTTGAAACATAAAATTATCGACAGTTTGTGGCTGCGCTTGCTGAGGCAGCCTGATATTGAATAAGTGCTGCGGCTGTTGCTTTTGCTGTCGCTGCAGCCTTAGTTGTTTCAAATATTGTTGGTTACATGTTAGTGTTGTCATTGTTGAGGCGGGCGGTCTTTTTATATCTACTCCCTGTTCACGTAATTGTTGCTGCAAACGTTTTCTTTGCAACAGTTGCTGCTGCAGCAAATGTAGTTGCTGTTGCTGTAGCTTTTGGTAATGGCGCAGTTGCTGCAATTGTTGTGGGGTCAAAGAATGATGTTGCTGCTGCTGCTGCTGCTGATGTTGTTGCTGCTGTTGATAGTTATTTTCTTTGGATGAGGAAGAGGCTGAACTATCACAGCCCGAACTAGTGCTGCTAGAATTTGAGTTCGTTTTAGCGTTATGTTGCTGCCAACGTTTTTGTGACATGATGTAAGTGTTATTATTGTTATTGTTGTTATTATGGTTGTTGTTGTTGTTATTTATACAGCGTTTACTCTGCATCTTGGAAATGTCAGCGAATTTCATTAAGAATGCTAATATTATTAAGAACATTTAGTTTTTAGCTAAACAATTTTATAGCTGAAGATTTATTTGTCCAGAGCTTTTTTCAGATTTTCTTAAACGTAACAATTTACAAAGAGAAATGAAAACATTTTTTACGTTTGTAAAGTTGTTGCTCTACAACTGTGAGCAACATTGTTGATGTTTGTTTTTCATTTTTAATTTCATTCTTTGCTGTTTATTTTTAGTATTATTTTATTTTTAATATTTTTAACGTCAATATGTTTCCCTTTATAAATTTGAAGACCAATGCAAAGTTTTTTCTTTTATCTTTTTTGTTTGTATACGGAAAAATTGTTTAATATTTTATTTCGTTGCCATGCACTTTTTCAGTATTTGAAGGATTCATGTTTTTATTTTTATAGATGCTCATTGAGTGTATTTCTTGTTCAGTCTTTCTTCTGTTTTATGTTTAATTATTTAGAATTGTAAACACTGTTTGTTTGTGATTTTACAAGAGTTGTGCATTAATGGAAAAAATATATTAAAAATATGGATATAAACTTTTGGTACGACAATCGGGTTTGAAAGAACGTGTGAAGGTGTATATGCGAATGATACTCAAGAGTTTTCTTTAGTCATTTTTCTTTTTTCATAGAATACGAAAAAAAAAATTTCAAATGAGTCGGATTTGATGAATCTTTAATTTTCTATAATCAGTTGAGCACTTGAATGGTACCAATACGAACTCAACAACAAGGCCAAAAAGTTCAGAGATTTTTAATAGACTTAGTAAAGATTTTATGTTATTTCTCAGTAAATTTAAAATTGTCTCTCCTATGGGAAATATAGAATTAGATTAAAAATCATATTGGAATGCAAAAATATTAGCTGGTGATTTGGTATTTTAGCATCGACAATTCTAAAGTTGTGTTACTCCATTTACGTTTAAAACATGAAAATATTTTTTTTCCAAAGCTTTTTCCAAAGGTCTTTTTTATAAAGAATTTAATTGATAAATATTGAATTTAACATTTTATTTTATTTTTATTTTTTTTTTTATTTTAAAAATATTCTTTTTTATACATTATGAAAACATTTTATTATGAATTGAAACTATTATTGAATAGAAGTTGATTTTAGAAGAAAAATACAGCCAGAAATTGGAATCTATTGAAAGAAATTTTCTCGAAAATATTTATTTAATTTTTAGTAAATCTAAAACACAAGGCATTTTCTTTTCACTTCTTTTTTAAAAAGGGGCAATTTGGAGAAGTTTTAAAATAGGAATTATTTTTTGTTAGGGACGTTAGATTGTTTTCTAATAAATTCATAAATTCTTTACACTCAGGTGACATAATATTGCCAATTTCTATTAAAAAGTGTAAAAAATGTAGCATTCTTTTCTAGAAAAGAACACAAAAAAGTTTCTCTGAGAATTCACCTTTTTAAGGTAATTTTGTGAAGAATTTGTTACTTTTACAAGAGATGTTTTTTTTTAATCTGTCTTCATTTATGCTCTTAACAGTATCCTCTAGTTCTATTTCTAGTTCTGGCACAATGCATTGGATATGCAACGGTCATTCCCTGAGTGCTGGTCCGAGGTAAAAAAATATATTTTTGGATTTCTTATTCGATATTTTTTTTTTTTTTATAAAATTCAGGTAATATTTTCTTCCATAATTTGAACCGACGTATTTTTTAAGGCATTTTATTTCTTTAAAAATTTTCACAAACTGGAGAACTGATGTTGACTGTAAAAGAGTTTGGCCAAAACCATAACCTTTTCATATTCATAAAAAACTCCTGTCCCTACAGGGGCGAAGAATTTAGTGTATGTATGAATAAACAATTGATTTTTTCGCAAAATGTTGAATGGATTAATTTTAGTGCAGATATTTTAGCAAACTGCAATTTTGTGTTATTTCTTCAACTAACAACAACTTTGAAAGCGTATTTATAAATTGAATATAATTGAGTGTAGAACAATAAGGAAGACCTTTTAAGTCTCATTAAATCATCAGCACTTATTATAACGTTTAGAAAAATAAATCTAATTTAAGTTGAAAAATTTTAATTTGGCGGAAAATTTATGGCTTTTGTGTTTTTGGTGTTGCCTTCACCTCAAGTATAAAATTTATGAGAACTTTTTTTCCAACTTTTATTGAGATTTTTGTTGTTAGCGAATATATGCCTTCGTGAAACGTAAAGCAATTTGGAACACAACAAACTAACATTTCCTGTTTGGCGTGTGGCAGGCTGTTTCTTTTTTCCAAAGGCTTGTATTAAATTTAACCTTTTCGTTAGTAGTTCAGTTCAATTTTTTTTTTTTTTTTGTTTTCACAAATTCATTATATTGTTATACTAGTGCTTGTATGCAAAACCAAGTGGTTTTAAGTTTTCTTTTTTCATTAACTTATTTAGCGCATATAATAAATTTTAAAATGAAAACAAGAAAATAAAAACAACTTGAGTAGAGAAAACAGTCTTTTCGTAAGCTAATTTATGGCATCCAGATACTCAAAGGTTCGGCTGTGGCAATTATTTCTAAATAAAAAACACGCCATTTTAAAAATTCCACATACAAAGAAGTGAGTGAGAGACAGAGAGGAATATATGCAAGCAAAAAGTCTTATTCGAAATAAATTTAAATAATTCAAATCTTTTGAAACGCAACAAATATTTTTATAACTTCAAAGTTAGTTGATAACAAAACCTAATAAAAATTTGGCATAAAAATCTAGCACAAACAACATAATAAATTTTTTCGTTTAAAAAATAATAAAATTTTGCACATAGACCGACAGATAGACAGACAGACAGACAGCCAGCCCGCAATCCACACAACACACATTTCAGTAATTTCAGTTCAAGTTTATCATTTGTTGTGCTTTTGTCAGACAAAATTCTACAGAATAAACAAAACGAATATATATTGTATTTTTAAACTTTTTTAAAAAAATATATATAAAAATATTGGGAACACTGTCATCTGAAAAGTGTATTCTCTGGTGTCGGATTTTTGTCTTAGTTTTCTTTTCTTCTTGTTTGAGAATGATATTCAACAGACTGTTGGTTATTGTCCGAGCAGGTGCTGTTGCCTTTGATAGAAAACGAATCGGGATATACAAAATTATTCGTTTATTCGTTTAGATGTTTATTAAGTAAAAATATCTTATTTATGAGATCATACAATCTAGCACAGAAATAATTTAGTTAAGCAGAAAATTCATTAATTTTAAACATTTAAAATAAATATCATTTATTTGGGTTTTTATAACTCTGTTTATGTTATAATAGATGAATAACTAGAAAAAAATTTTCAATTTACAAAGTGATTTACCAATAGATATAGCCAGGACCTACAAAGAAATAGGGTGTAGCATCTGGAGAGGGTTATTTTCAATATTGTCTTATACCGTTTTATTTTCTGGAAAACATGTGACATTTTTTCACTTGTTTTGTAAATAGTGGGAGTTTGGAGGAGTCTTAAAACTAGTGTTTGAACGGCTACCAAAAAAAGTAGCTGGAGCGACGAAAAAATCCCTACTTTTTAAGATACAAATTTGTTGAAAAATAGTAGCCAATATCCATCTACTTCTACTGCTACATTCACATTTCAACAGCAAACCATTGCATACAGCTACAGCTCCAACTTTTTGAAGTAGAAGTAGCGGTAGAAACTGTTTTATTCCGAATCATTTAATTTTTCTAGCTACAGCTACTTTCCAAAAAAAAAAAAAAAAGCGGTATCTAGAATTAGCCTCTTTGCTACTTCAATTAAGGTATTGCTACGGGTAGAAAACAGCAAAAATATTCTACTTAATTGTTTGCTACAATCTGAAAAGTAGCCAAAAACGAAAACATTATTTCTAGCTACTTTGTGTGGAGTATAAACATACTTTCTGGCTACTTTATATGAATACTTTATGTTTGGAGCCGAGCAATACAAATATTTATTTCTGTTTCCCTTTTTCTTTTGTAATTTGTTTCACATATTGGGTCAGAATAAGGTAAATTGAAAATAGAACTGAAACTATAAAAATCGTGAAAGATTTCATGACATTTTTATTAATTAATTATTTAAACTCTAAGAAATCACTGCCACAATAACGAAAGAAAAATGTTTCCCTAGAGTGATGCAAAGATTCTGAAACATAATTGTATCTTTACAGAGCTGACATATAGAACAGTTCGTCAACTTATTTCTTTTGAGCCCTTTTATCGAATAAAAATTATCAGTTAGGAATTTATTGTTTATGATTGAGAGGCGCTTTTTCATGAAGTCTTTCACGATTTTTATGGTCTCAGTTCTATTTCCAATTTGTCTTGCTGTTCTGCTGTTTTTATTCTTATACAGACTCTACAAAATGAAACGAATTTGCTCGAATCTACGATCATTTGATTTTGCACTTTCCATTCGTGCACTATTTTAGTCATATTACAACCCATTGCGGTTTTTAACACAATTGTTAGACAATCTTCAAAAATAAATTTAAAATTTTATACAGGAAACAAAAAAAAACAAAAATTATAAATGATATAAAACAGCTAGTTAATAGAGCAATAAAAAAGGGGGCGGTGCTACAACCTCCACTGAAATTTGTTGCAAAGAAATTTTACAAAATATATTAACCGATCTTTTGTACAATATATTTTGAAGCTAACATGCAGATATAAAGATCATTTCGCATTTTTTTTAGAAACGAACACAAAGTTGTTCGCAGGGTAGAATTGATTTATAAAACAAATATTTTTGTCAATAAATCTCAGATTCTTTTACTAATGCGGATATAGAACTAATTTTCTTTTAAGTTCCACTAAATATCCTTTTAAAGGAAGAACTTATTTTCCACTTAAACAAATTTAAAAGGTTCAACATAAATAAATTATCTTCAAAACAGGAAAATGCGCATAGAAAACACACGATACTGACAACAAAAGCTAAATTTTTTGTTGTCTGGAAAAAAGCAATATAGAAAAGGAAGAAAAAAGTTTAGATAAATGGCGAAGGAAGCAAAAAATGGCAGCAGACATGTAATATCCTTCATTTTGTTTTTAGCTTTACTTATTTTTTTTAAATTTTTTTCCTGCAAAAAGGAATAATAAGAAAATAAACCAATCCATATACGATTAGGTGTGGTGTAAGAATATTAAAAATGAAAGGGAAAGTCTTTGATATAAAAAGCAAATGAAAATACATAAAATATATTTAAATTGCACGTATAAAAGGACCTTTAAGGAAAAGTAGACAAACAGAAGTTATATTTGATATATATATATAAAGGAGAGTAAATAAGGACAAAATAAAATTGTACTTGTAAATAAGTGTACACAGCAAATACATGCTCTTAAATATTGACAGTAGTTGCAGAAAATCATAAAATGGGAAAAGGACATCTCAAAGACACGAGAAAAATTAACAACTTGCACAGAATATTATATTAGACAACAGCGAGTGGAAAGAACACATTCATTTATATTCTATGCGTTCACTTGAATATATTTGGAAGGTAACGCTAACATCTAGCGGGCGACGCTTCAAACAGGACTCGTAATTTTTATTAAAACTTTATCTTTTGAATATTAACTACATGTTTTTTATAACAAATTTTAATTTTAAAAAATTCTTTCAAAGCCCTGCACTTGATTTTCTACCGCATTGTGGAGAAAAAGTCATAAAAATGCCATTTTCATAATAAGAAAAGCCATCATCAACAAAGTTTTCTTTTGACGCATTATTTTGTTGTAACAATAAAACAACAACAAGAAAGGAATATCTCCAGCCATGTGTTAAAGTTTACATGGTTAAAGAGAAATTCATCAACACGCTTACCCATTACCAGGATTCAAGTGAGAACAACAACAACAACAACAAAAAACGTGCAAAAGAAATTCTAATGAAAAATTATTAAGTATACGACGCACTGCCGCAATGAGCGGTGGGTGGGTGGGTGGTTGGTTGCCAGCAATAAATTGCTGAGAGAGCTTAAGACTTGCTAACAGTAGTTGCCATAAGAACTCGTTAAGAAAAAGACACGTTTACTTAAAATGCATGAATTAAGATCTTTTTTCTTCTGTTTCATTCTTTCATCTTCGTGACTGTTTTTCTGTTTTATTTCATTCTTTTTTTTTTTCTACAAAATATACAAGACAACTATTGTCTAGAAGCTTTTTCATATTATTTTTTTTTTTTTTTTTTGAAAAGTAGTTTGAGTGTAAATCAAGTTGTTATATGATGGCTTATGTGTGTACCGAATGCAGAAAATGGCAACCGAAATAAAACCGGCAACATTATTAGCAAGCATACAAATATCATCTCTACGGGAAAAAGCAGTTAGTTGGTTTTAGCATTTTAGGTGTTGGGGTTAAGGGTAAAATAAAATAAATTCTTTGCAGAACTTTTGAACAGCAGCCAATTATTAGATGTTACAAGTAAATGGGAGTAAAACAAGTGAATTTATTGCCTTTTCAGTAAAATCTTTAAAGAATACACAAGACCAGAAAACGTGATTTGAACTTGAATATTTCTAAGGAGATTTTTGTTAGAAAAAAAAAGAACATTAAAAATTGGAAACGCATATTGTTAACTAACATTAAGACCGAGAGAACAATTTGTGGAATTTTTAAGAAATATTATCTGTGCCTGGTTTCTGTGACTTTCGAGAAGTTTCTTTATCAAAAATAATTTAATATATACAATTCTCCCGCTATTTTTTGGCAAAGAAATCTATAAATTATTATATTAATTATCCTGCCGACTTTATAAAAGTATGCGAAAAATACATATTCTTACTTATATTGTATTTCGCAGAGCGACAAAAATCTTTGCGGTCACTTAGATACAAAAATGAGGTAGTGAAAATGTGTTAAGACCCAATTCAATTGAGTTTACATTTCTCAAGAGTTCTACAATAACAGACATCAACTACCTGAATCTGTCAGGATACCGTCCTGCCACACAATTTCATTTAAACCAAAGAAGAAAATGTTTGCACATGTTTGAATTTCAAATATAATTCTGGGAATTGCGGGACAGGCAATAAAACTGTACAACAGAACAACAGATCATTTGCAAATTGGCTGAAAATTCCAGATATAATTAAATTTTAGGAAAGCATATGGAAAAATCCTTTATAAATGTTTATAATTTTAAAGGATTATGACATGCAAGGAAAATAATATGGTGACGTTCTTCTGAAAACGTTGGAATTAAATATATTTTTTCCGGCGT
Organism: Linnaemya vulpina; assembly: GCA_963675445.1. NCBI lineage: Eukaryota > Metazoa > Arthropoda > Insecta > Diptera > Tachinidae > Linnaemya > Linnaemya vulpina. The sequence continues at coordinate 8,973,514 of OY776277.1, forward strand.
ATTAGAAATTTTACCTACTCAATACATCTAGAAAAATTTAAGAAAATATTTTTCCCTTTGAAATTCCAAGTGGTTGTCATGCGAATAAGAGAACATTAACAACAACTTAATTATTCATGACACACAGCACAACAAAAACTTACGAAGTTCTCGGAAGTCACTATATTCCCATCATCAGGTTTTATGTTCTCTGCTTGTTAGGACATTTCCGAACTGGCAAATGAACTTGAATGCTCTTATTTCAATAGATAGTGGTACTTGACCGCCTGTTTATTATAAATTTAAAGATATTTGAAAAGAAAATCGAAACGACAAAGAACATTCACCGTGAAAACCATGGCTTAGGTGACGTGGTTTTATGTGAAAGCCTTATTTAAACTAATTTACTTTAAGTAAATAGTTTTGAATTTCGGTTTTAATGCCACCGTCAGACGTAAAAAAGCACCAAAAAAGAAAAGGACAGAACTCCAATCTTAAAATGAATCAAAGAAGTCAGGTTTTCTCCTGACTTCGCCGACTAAGATTTGCTATATAACAATCGTAAGGAGCACTAAACAGTTTATCGAGTAAAAGCTCTCGATAAAAGCAAATCTTAAACGCTGAAAGCATTAAGTCAATGTTCCATAACTTTGTCATGGACCCCTACTCATTGTGTTTCTTGCTTAAGAAATTGCACATATTGATTTTCCCTCTCAATCTAATTTTACATTATTTAACAGAAGAAATAAAACTAAATAATCACAAAAGAGAATAAGAAACCTATTTCTTGTATAAAACGCTTTAAAAGCGCGCAACTGTACTGCAAACTCGAGATAATAAAAATTGCAGCTCATGGAAAACTGAAGAAAAAATAATAAATAAATAGAAATCAAGACAAGTGCAAACATTTGAAATGCGTATTGCATGAATGCAATTTACTATTTTAAGTGAAAATGCAAAAATAAAGGAAAAAGAATATATATATATATATATATATATATATAAAACTAAACATGCATAAAATGTACAGAGTATTCGTACTGAACAGCTCATGCAGTTTACGACTTTACGACTGAGTGCTGAAATTGAAAATTATGAAATTGAAAACATAAAAGATACAATTGCACACAAACACTTTGACGTGCGAATATCTACGCAAGCACTAGTTTCATTGGCAATCAGGGTGTATGGATGAGTATGTCATACAATAATGCGTTCGCACTATTGGAAACATGTTTATAAGAATACGTGGTAAAAAGTTTACAGTTGATATTAAAATAAAATTTACCCCAGAAAACTAATGGGAAAATTAATAATAGCAAAATTATATGCATGTTGCATATCTAAACAATGAAAAGGAAAAGTAAAACAAAATATTGAATTTGGTTGAGCGAATACTTTTCCGCTCAACTGTAGCCACGAATTAAGCATACGAAATGAAAACGCAATTGTGTGCATGAGATCATTTTTAGAAGGCAAACAACTAAATCTTACCCATGCTAAGAAACCAAACCAACATATAAATGTGGCAGAACAAAATATATTTATTGATTTGCGGACTGCCACATGTGGTAGGTATGAGTACCACAGTGCACTACAACAACATGCAAATGCAAAGTTGCAGTACTCACTTTTCTCATCGCTCGGTATTGCCACCATTGCAAATGAGAACGAGCATTGTAAAATATTTCAACAAATCATTGCGACATACCTTTGCGGCATTTTGTAAAAGTCGTACGTTGAGGAAAATACTTTTTTGTGGCTTTTCACGACAACTTGCATTGATTTAATGTGTTGACTAAATTGTTGCAACATATTGCTCTAGAATGGCGATCAGTTTACTAACTAAAAGATGGCAAAGAATCGCAAGGAGAGAAAGAGAGCAAGAGGGCGAGGGAGAGATACATCCAAAAAGTGAACACAAACCATTTGCTGCAACACCCATTTGGGCACACGAAAAAAAATCAAATAAAACATTGACAGCTAAATCGTGAATGTTTTATTTTTAAAAGGGAAAAGGTGAGCTAAAAATTTACATAAGTTTTTTAAAACTAATGAAATAAATGAAACAGTGGGCTTCATTCAATTAATAGTGGAAGGAGAAACATTATGATTAGAATCGGTTGTTTTGATGGCTCCTACGAGCTTTTGGTTAAAATATATTATAAAACAAATATTTTTGCATTTATTTACTGAAATCCTTGAAAACATTGATTAATAGTTTAATTGTTTTTTTTACTTCTACTTTTGCTTTTCGCACTGTTTTAAATTTTTAAATATTTTTATTTATATTTAAACGAATAAATGAAATGCTTTAAATTAAAAATGATTTTAAATTAAACGTGTTGAGTTAATCCTACAAATTTCGAATTGATTAAAATCTAGTTACTTATGACATTTTTCTTAATTTTATTGCTATAAGTTTAAAAGAATAAAGCAGGATATCATGGAAAGAATTATATATAAAATAATATTCAAATGTTTTTTTCATTATTTTTTTATTTATTTTAGCTTCCAAACCAAATAATTTTCAAAAAAGCCAAACTTATTTTTTAATTTATAAAATAAAAGTTAAAATTGAAAATTTTATAAGGCGTACGTACCTCTTTGCTAAAAAATAATACTATTTAGAAACTTTCTTAGAAAAGGATCAAGCTTTGTTAGAACCCTCTTTGTTGCCAACAGTTGCCCAAATAAATCACTTCGAAAAGACGAAAAAGAAGAATTTATAAGAGAAAAGTTTAAAAATCTACTATTTAAAAATTGTGTTAGAAAAGCATTTTTAAGAACACCCTCCTTTTTGCCAAATAAACCATTTTCAAAAGAAGAAAAGCCCATCTTTTAATTACGAAAGAAAAATGAACAAATTCCAAATTTACGAAAAAAAAAAATGTTAATTCAAAACAAATTCTCAACATGGTAATTTTTAAGGTCTTGGGTTTAAACTTAAGGCTGAATAACAATTCTGAAGTTAATAATTAAAAGTCGAATCAAAACTTTCTATAAGAAGAAGTGAAGCGCAGAATGCGTGCCAAACAATTTTCTTTCAACGTTCGAAAGCTAATTTCAATTAAAATTTTGTTAAAATATTTTTTTTTATTTAAACATTTTATATCTTCATATTTATTGATAACTTTAACGATAACAATTTCGTATTAATCAGAGTAGAATTTCCTACTACATATTAGATATTTGGGCAGATCTCCACAACGTAAAAAATGTAAAGCCAAAGTTATTAATTCAATTTTAGGTTATAAAGTTAGAATATAAAAAAAACAGTGATCTTGTTAAATATTCGTTTTTACTTTTCAATATTAAAGTTTTACTCAATATACATATTCAAAAAAGGATTTGAAAAAAGGTGAGCTGTGCGCAAATATTGCAATCATTAATATTTTACCCAGCACTTTCGAGGCTTTCAAGAACACTGTGCCGGGCCATATTCAAAATAGAGAGTTAAAGTTCCATTACAAACGTAAGAAATTTGAAAATGTCCATGTTTTGTAAACAAACACAACCCAAATTTATTGCTGTTTTGGCTTTTTTTTTCCTTCAACTGTTTGCATGAGCGTGCATAATTTTTAGAACAAAAAGAGAATTAAAAGAGCATAGAAAACATAAAACTAATCCGAAAGAAGCTAAAAATCATTAGAGACGCAGCCATGGAGAAATGAAAAAGAATAAACAAGTTCAATCACATTATGAACTTTTGATATTTCGAGGTAAACTGAAAACATAAAAATACTTAACGAAATGCAACAATGAGACAGCAGTTTGCTGTCGAAATGATACAACAAAAAATTGGTACAGTTGTCAATGAGTGATAAAAAAATAATCTAACGCAGATTTATAATAAACCACGACTAAAGAACAATAGTCCTAGTTACAGCAGCTGTAACATATTTCTTTTTTTTAATATCATTTTAGCCTGGTTTGTATTGTTGGCAGTTTCAATTGCTTTTAATATTTTTGGTAAATAAATATTGAAGATGTAGAGAATGTTTAAGAGATAATATGGGAGCTAAGCAAACAGGAGAAGGTTACCTAGTCGCTTATACATATATTTTTAATTTTTATCAGTTAATGAATAAAATGTTATATAATAACGAGAAACGTTTCTGCTATTTCATGTCAATGTTGTTTCCTTAAGATATAATTTCTTACAACACTATAACAAAAATCAGGGATCATGGTCTGCAGAAAAGAGTTGTTAAATTTCGAAGAAATTATATTTGTGGGAAGTTGAATATATAGATTTATTACCTTTTTGCTAAAAGATTTATTCCATTTAGGCTAAAGGGCTTTTAAAACGTAAATAAAATTTAATTTGATTTTAGTTATATATTTGTCTACTTTTTCCAGTGATCGTAACGTCTAAAGAAATTTTATTTATTTGTTTAAATTCAAAGACATAAAACAATAACTTTTAAGTTACAGCAACCAACAAGATTTGTATTAACTACCAATTTCACGATGTCGAAAGATCAATTTCTTTTGTACATTTGAAACAACAAATATTTATATAATTTTGTTTTTGCTTGAAATTTCCTTCGGTATTGAGAAAAAGTCAGTAAAATGTTTACTTGACAACACTGATTTGTGTTTGTTGACAAACAACTGCAAGGAATTAATTAAGTTTTTCACATCTATTTTCTTAACAAAAACTGTTTCTTGATAAAGTTATGAGCACGAGAGTCCCGGATTACATGAAGAAGTTTTTGCTGCTCAAATTCTTTTCAATTCCGGTTATGGAAGCTGCCCGGATCGTTCACACAGAGACATTTTTTATTTCCTTTTAATTTCGAATTCTTACATTTTTGACACTTCATTTTATTTAGTTTGTGTGAAAAGAATTTTTTATTTTATATTGTTTTTATTTGAAATGATTTCTGTTTCTTCCCGAATTTATAAAAAATGTTTCACACGGAAGCATAAAATGACAGGAAATGTCAAATAGTTATTATTACGAATGACATCTAAAAGAACTTGCCAATCACAAGCAACTGCATACCAAATACTACTTTCCTATCCCCTCTCTCCCATAAGATGAGTATCAATAACGCCATCTTGTAAAACGAAAGAAACGTCAATATATATTTAAGTCATGTTTTACAAGAGGCAATTTTTCTTAAAGCAATTCTTAATAATATTTAGTTAATAATAATAGTTAGTTAGTTTACACTCAGAATATATATCGAAATGAAATAGCACAGAAGGATTGAAGTAATTTTTCCAGTGCAAGCAGTAGACTGTACCCCTATTCTATCTTCCTTCCTCTCTCTCCTATGAACTCAGACTTGCTGCAAGAAAAACTTGCCAGTCTAAAACGTGACTAAAAGCTATATACCATCAAAGTAGAACAATGGCTTTGCATTTTTAAAATTTATTAGGTCGCCTTCCCCAGCAAATCGCATTTATATCGGTTATAAAAATACAATTTCAGTATTTTCTTTGTTGATTTTTTTCATTAAAAGCACTTTTGTGTAGTAAAAAATAAAATAAATATTTTATTATAAAAAAAAAACAAAAATTAAAATGTTTCAGTTCAATGTACTTGTTGGCCTATATTGCGTACAGCAACCACTACTCCGCTAGAAAAACTGATGCTGCTGCACCATCTTGCAACAATAACTACAAAGAAATTGCTATAAGAAACATAAAAGCATGAAGTGCAACAAAATATATACTTTTTATGTGAATTTTTTTCGACAACCCTCCACATGAACTCACTAGCATACATAATGGGCTTTTTTTCTTCAACAGAGGCAAGATGGAACGTGTAGATGTTATGAAAATGGGATGCGAGCAATTGCTTTTAGGTTGCCAAGACTTTATTGTTGTTATGTTTATGTAAATGTTATGTTGCCAAATGTTGCACATCCACAAACGTAAAATAAACAAATTTGAAGAACATAAGGTAACTTGAAAGCGCCAAATATTTACAAACTAAAAATATATTAGCGCGCCAAAAATCAACTAAATACCACTTGCCTGCAACTCCTTCATGAAAATAGAAAAAATTCAATTGCAACAGAAAAAAAAAACTAATTCAAATGGATTCTAGAGTAGAAGTAGTACATGCAAAAGATTATTGTGCACAACTAGTGGGACTCTCAACACGATCACTTTGTGAAAAAGAAAGATATAATAATAAATTTCCCTAAATGCAGCAATTGCAAAAAATTAGAGACATATGAAATAAAAAACTTTCAAGTTGTTCGCTTGCATGACGGCGATGTTCTTTCCAACCTATTGAAGGCAACTGTTTTAAGTTTTATTACTCAGTCAAATGCAGGCTGAAAGTACACTCACTCCGTCTATGGCATTTAGCGTTGGGGGTTTTGTTAAATAATTGCTACAAATTATATTTCAGATAGCAATTAAGACAATTTAAACCAATTACGAGTTAAAAAGTAAAAGTCATTACGAAATAAGTACTCGTATGAATTGAATGCATGTGTACTGACAGTATGCAAGAGTGTGTGTGTGTGTGTGTTGTTAAGGAATAAATATATCAAAGGAATTAAAACTTTATGTGGCCGTTAAATTGCTTTGAAAAATATATACATTTTAAAAATTTAATAGCAAAAACAATTTCATACATATTAATAATGTTGTTATTTATCATAATTTACTATTAATATTCTGCCACAAATGCCATGTAATTTCCTTTGAAGGGAAGAAAAGTAATTAAAATAACAGCAACAAAAACAAGTTGTTCAGTTCGTAAGTTCAGTCGTAAAAAAACAATTTTTTTAAATGCTTGTAAACCAACAAATTTCTTAGCGTTATTTGATGGTATTTTTAAATATAAAATATTGAAAAAGGATATTAAATCAAGTCAATTCAATCAAACAGGTATGAAAATTTCAATTTGAAGCGAAGGAGTTGAAAAAAATGTCAGGATAAGAAGATTGATTGCAATAATTTGAAAATCGATTTGAAATCAAACATTTACTTTGTTTGTTGTGAAATAAATACGTCTAGACATACTTAAACCACCACAAAGGATTTTTAAAAATTAATTGAGACAATAGCTCTAATAAATTGTATTGAACATGTGTAATTTATCATTAACAAGAATTAATTCTCTGATGCTAATTTCCACATATTTGAGATAATGTAAATAATATATTTCCAGATCTGATCGTTGTACAACACACATTTGAAAAATATATAGAATTCAATCGTTTAATTAGACCTCACTTTTGCATAATAATTGCCATCAACATATATAAGACTTCAAAGATAGTTTATAAATGAAACAACTATTTTATTTAAAGAACATTCTTTTTACAAAAATGATTCCAACAGCTCCAATATAACCCTTTCAAAGTGTAATTATAAATAGAGATTAAATTATTTTTAAAAAGTGTATCAAAATATTGGTTTGTTGTGGCTTAAGCTAATCGAAAGGCGTGGTGCTAATTAATGGTAATTAAAGTCTACTTAACAAACAATTTTTAGGGGACACCAACGCTAAGAAACTTATATTTTTTAAATTATATTTTTAACAAAATGTTCTTTAACATCAAATAATAAAAGGTTTATTCTCAAAAAATACTTTTAATTAATAAAAAGTTCTAAAACCAGGTTTCTCTACAAAATTTGTTTTATAAACCCTTTGTAAAGCAGCAAAATTTATTATGAATAAGGCAGTAAATATTTAAAAACACTATAAACAAAGTTTTAAAAGCATAAAATAATTCAAATCGTCCATGATTTTTAGGGGACATTTTTTAGGGGACATCAACGCTAAGAAACTTACATATATTTTTAAAATAATCTTTTTAACAAAATGTTCTTTAACATCAAATAATAAAAGGTTTATTCTCAAAAAATACTTTTAATTAATAAAAAGTTCAAAAACCAGATTTCTCTACAAAATTTGTTTTATAAACCCTTTGTAAAGCAGCAATATATTTTACGAATAAGGCAGTAAAGATTTAACAACACTATAAACAAAGTTTTAAAAGCATAAAATAATTAAGATTTTCCATAATTTTGTAATTTTAAAACCATTTCAAATTTATCTGCGTATAATAAAGGCTTTATAGTTAGTTCTTTATGTATATGCATTTCGGGAAAGCGCTTGGTCGGCGCTACACACTAAACTTCATCACTTCTTGGTGCGCAAGACTTGCACTAACTGCAATCTTAAACATTCTCTACTTCTGAATCAAAAAACTTGCTGTTTAATTTAAAAATCAAACACTTTAAATATGATCTTTTATAAAGTCTATATATTTGAAAAAACAAAACATTATAAATTGATTACTTGATGTCTAACCTAAAAAAAATTACGAAATGAATTTTGTTACAGAGATAATTTATTTTCAAAGATAATTTATTTACAATTGAACTTTTTACCAGATAATTATTGCATCTGTAACTTGTTGTTTGTTTTTAGAAAATAATTAAAGAGATAGAGAAGATAAAATAATTTATAAACATAAAAAAATTACACGTTAACTCTTAGAGTCTGTTTTCGGTTTCGGAATTTTTTTCTGCTTAATTTTATTTACAAAGCCAATTCTGTTTCAATTTGCAATGCGGAAGTTTACAGATGCTGTAACAACAACAAAATTTTACAAAAAAAACTTAAGTATTCTTTTGTATACTCGTAATTTTATTTGCAAAAAAAAATAAAAAATAAAAACAAAAATTAAATGGAGAGTAAATTTCATTTAAACATTTCAAAGGCTAAATACACATCAAAGTCCAAATGGCCATTTTCTTATATTGATTGTACGAATGGAGGTAGCAAATAAATTGAAAAACATTTCATTTTATTTCGTCGAAAATCGAGCAGTTTTGTTTATTCTGCAGTCATTTGCAGAGGAAATTTGTGCATTTTATTTTGAAAGGAAGCCACGAAATGAATATACCGAAACTACAGCGGATTGTTTTTTAGTTTCACTTTAATGTTCCAGTTTTTTTTTGTATATAATTTTGTTTAAATTATATTGTTAAAATATTTATGGAGGAAATATTATGTGCAGAACTTTGTTTATGTAAATTTCAAATGAAATTTATGCATCCACATTTGCATTAGCAATTATATAGTTCTTTTGTAAAAAGTACAATTTTTTTTATCATCAAATGCCATTTGGTCAAACTTAAATGCAACTTGTTTACATTAGGCGTATGTTAATATAAACTACAGTCGAAATCAAAAGTGTGGGTACAGCAGACTTAAAATATACAAATTTACACATTTATAGGGATTGTTTCAAATGATGCACAAAATAATTGGATTAATGAAGACCAGAATTTTAATCAAGGCCACAAAAAGTTATGAGAACGTCCGCCATAAAATTATGAAATTTCACTCCACCAGGTACGAAATAAAAAATAGCATATAAATGCAGTCAACCAAAAGTCAATATTACTAGCAAAATTTTTAATTTTCGTATATATCGTTGGGTAGCATTTATTTTAGCACGAATGCGGTGTTACAAATTGTATCATCTTTTTCTCCACTTGAAATATACTGCCTCACCCCGATGATATCGTCCTGTCCAAAAGAATACATTCAAGACAAAAACATCTAAAAAGTTCTAAGATTTTGTATTTGTTTATATATATATATATATATATATATATATATATATATATATGTATATATATATATATATATATATATATATATATATATATATATTGTGCACAGTACGATATCGAGTGAAATAGTGGGCCAGACAAATACTCCTCAAATTTGATAAAATAAAGATTTAAAATAGTGAAAGCCATCAAAATATATAATTTTTTTTTAATTTCGTACTATTAACTACTGTATTTTTAATCATTCAGATTCATGGAAAAATAAAATGATCGAAAATTTTCTAGAGCAAATCAAATCATTTGTTGTTTTATTATTGAAATTATTTTTTTTTTTTTCATTTTATACATGCACGACGACGACTAATGAAATCCTTAGCAAAATTATCATGAAAATACAAGTGAACCTGAACGATTTATTATTTGTTATCAGCAAACTGAAGAAAATATTACAGAATGAGTCAGTCACAGCAAAATCTAATGCAACAAATCCATACTATATAAATATACGATGTATTGAGAAAGTTGCGTTTTAAGAACACCAAAATGGTTGCCAAATTCGCTGTCAAAAGTTTTTCATAAGATAAAACTTTCTTTAATTTCAAAACCCGGTGTTACCCTACAATATGATTTTGTTAAAAACAACTTAAAAGGATTTTTGAATTCAATTAGGTTTTATGAATTCAACCTTATTCTTGCATATTTTTGTTTACGCTACGTTGGGTGCTGCCAAGTTTTGTGTTGGAAACATCTGACAATATTTGAAGAATGTGAGGAAAAGTTCACCACGTCTGCATATATTCTTTCAGAGTTGAATTCATTTTATATGAAATTGAGTATTTTGTAGGATTTATTCGATCTTTGTAAGTATTTAAATACTTTTAAAATGTTACTTTGCCAATTATGAACCAATTCCTATTTAAAAATTATACAACGAACAACAGCTGCAGTACAGTTTGCGCATTAAGTATTATAAAATATAGAGGAAAATACTACAAGAAATATACCGATTTCTATGAGATACTCAATTTATTGCAATTAAATTTATCGGACAACCAGTGTGTTGCAGTTCGAATTTACTAAATGTCAAAACCAGGTTTTGACTTTCAGTGTGAAAACACTATTAAATATTTTTTTAAATCGATTGCCACTTTGAATACGGTGAAGATGGTCATTATAATAATAATTATTATTATTTATTTAACCTAAGCAATTATATATTAATATTTATATAGGCTAAATTGTTCTAACTTAGTTAAAATCTTAGAAAGACATGATGATAAATATTCCTAGGCACAAAGGAACGAAAAAATTCAGAGAAATGGGACATCAAGAAAATAATCGAATGGTAACAGAGGTATTATAACACTCAAGTGTTAACATCAGGTTGATACAGTTCTCGGATTGTTTTTCACAATAAAATTTGTGTAAATAGAAAACTGTTATCACATTCAACTAAGCCACCTAAACAGTGGTGATAAACACAATATACACATGAGCACTGAAGATGAAAGTGTTGCGACTTTCGAAAACAGCTGTTCTGCTCTGCTGTGTAAGTTGAATAAAACTGATGTTGATTTCCTTTGTGCCTAGGAATATTTATCATCATGTCTTTCTGACATTTTAACTAAGTTAGAACAATTAGCCTATATAAATATTAATATAGCAAGATAAAAATGTTCAATAAAAATAAAATCACTAAACAATTATAGTTTTGATATATTTTATTAAAAACAATACCGTTTGCAACAGATGGTCAAAATAGTGTTGTCGCTGCAATGAAAATGGCTTTTGAAAAGCCGAATTTATCAATGAAAATATGGAGTATTTTAATGCAGAGTAAAATATATCGATGTTACTTGGGCCTTTAAAAAAGCATATTCGTAATCTAAAATTTTGTTTAAATTACATAAAAAAGCGCTGCGACATGTCAACTTATGTCTGATGCGGTGATAACTCCCATTTTAAAAGATTTTATTAAAATGGAGATATTCCATTTTCAAATTAATGTCGTTTCGAAAGCTATTTTTATAAATGGAAACAAAATCAAAACCACTTTTAGAAAGACGTTAGTTATTGTAAAGATAAGGGCTAAAGAAAGGTTAGACTTCTTGAGATTATGGACCCATGAATATATTGATAATTTAACAACGTTATCAAATTTCAAAGATCTGCATGATATATGAAGGATTTTTTCAAGAATTTTTTTGCTCAAAAATAGATGCTGTACGGGCACCACCCTATAAACGATATATGTATATATTGATATCTGAACGTAAAGATAAGTTGATTGTGAGAAATTGGCCTGATAATTGACTTCCAACTTTGTGTGATTTGACACCCTTCGAAAAGTTTCTGAAAAAAGATGATTGCTACTGATAAATACTCCTGTACGCATAAAAGTATCTTCAGCATAGTATTAGTTACCCTAAATTCCACATATATGTACATATAGTTTTATCATAAAAAAACGGAGATAAGTTTTTTAAAGTAGAGAAAAACAAAGATAAAAATTATGTACTTGAAAACAGATATAAATTCATACAAATTTTGATTCGTGTTGTGTTGAAAAATTTATTTTCAAATGACTAAAGAAAACTCATTCGTTTAATTGTTATTTTTTTAGTTTTTAAAACTAATAAAACAACTATAAAATACAATTTTTAATAAAATTCAAAACCAAAGTAAAATTTACCAGATATTTATAAAAAAAACATATTCACGATTGTATGAATCGTGTAATAATTTGCTTGTTACAAGTGTGTAATATTTATTATAAATTTGAATAATCCGGCATAAAAGAGGAAGATACCGCAATAATATTTATGTAGATTGATAAAAATATTTCAAAAATTTTTTTGTTATTTATGTTTAATCCAATTTTATTTCATTGAGGAAATGGAAGTTCGGTTTTTATTGTCTATTTAAAGTCGTTTAGACGTGGAAACACATTAACTTTTGCACAAAATGGGGTTTATTTTTTCTTAGAGTACAAATAGCTTTTTGTAAATGATTTTTATTTATTATTATCTATTAGTAAATGTTGTCCCAATTCATATGAAACTTTTGTCATATTGTTGAATATTTTTATTTTCTTTTGATTGAATTATTATTTCATGTTTTTAATTATTTCTCATAAAATGTTAAACTGCGTCATTTAAAAATTCCATATAAATTTCAGTTGTTAGGGGTTTATTATCATTATGAAATATGTTTGTTATTTCATTTAATCTCATAAGTATTGTATGATGTTTGTTGTTTTTCACACTTTTACACTCTCAAAATTTATACAAAAGAAAGATTTCAAAAATATCTAACTTATTCACGGTCATTTAAATTGTTTCTTTTCTCTCAATCACACAACAAACAAAATCAATTTCATTCACTGTTTATTACATTTAATCAACGATTGGAGAAAAACATTTTGTATAGCATATTTTTTTAAGAAAAAAAATAAAAAATTTTAAAGTAAAAAATAAATTTAAATAAATTTATTTGAAAAGAAATTCACGAAAAACACGCGACTACGTAACATCTATACATTTTCACAGTCAGACATGCTCAAGGAGACTAAATATGAAAATAAAAGCCGACGAGGAAAATTCACTTACTCCCGACACATACGAATTGAACACAAATACGATAACAGCAGCAAGAAATAGTATAGCAAAATGTGTACCAACAAAAACTAGTAAATGGTGAAAAAATAAAACTGAGGAAGCAACAACAACATGCATCCACCAAATGCAAACTTAAATGTGCTGGTTTGTGGTTGCTGTTTGAGTTTAGTAGAGAAAAATAAATAATATAATCTGACAAACTTTAAACAAAAAAAAAATTAACCTGATAATAATACAAACAAATAATAGAATAAAATGTATCTACGGAATACGGTTGCTTCAACGATGATGAGCTGATTTTCTTTCCTACATGATTGCATATAACAATCAAACGGATACCAAATGAGCGAGACGAGTTCCACTCCCTGTGCGAGATGTCAAATGATATTAGTGCCGTTTTACTCTGCCATAGCAAACAGTTGACTTAATTGCGATATGATCACTAACATGGAGATATTATATTTTCATTCCATTCCGTCTATAATTTTTGGAACTCCCTTCCGGTATAATATTTTGGGTATATAAAATATCAAAGAATTACTAAATAAATAAATAGGTATTTATTTACTTTGTAGAAAACCTGGACCTTCCGTTTTTAGTGACAAGAACCGCAAGCAGTCAAGCACATACACTTTTGTCGCAATTAAGTTATTGTGTCCAGAAAACTATTCTTCCAAGCCAAGAATGAGTTTTTATACAATACAAGTACACATTCTTTATCTCCTCTTTTATTGTCTCAACACTATTTTCTCTGGTACATATAACATATATCCCATAATAAAACAAAATTTTTAAAACAAATTTTTTTTCTTAACTATTCATACCCAAAACGTACACCAAAAACTGGTTCGGTACAGTTAAGAGGCCCCTTGATTTTAGTAATTTCAATAAAATGTTTGAAGGCTGTTCATAAAATTTCAAAACTTACCCTGTTCTACATTATTATTTAATTATTTCATTAACATCACTGAGATCGTAGACATAATTTCCCCTCACTTATACAAATTATTGTTGATGTAAAATTATATTAAAAACAAAAAAGAGAATTCTTATCTAATTTCTACAGACTCATGCATACTTCCATACATGCATCCGCAGATACTTCGCGACAATCAAACGAAAAACGTACTCTGCCAGTCAAGTAAATACAAATGATTTATCATTTCCAACAACAACAACTTGAAACTTTGAAAATTTTAAGCAGGGAGCACTTAGTGAGATGAATAGCACATTCAAAATTTAACTCCCTTAAATTTTTAAAAATTTATAATAAAAAAACCTATTCAAACACAACACGTACACGCTGAAGCAGTCACGCATACACAGATAAACGTAAACATGGATATGCGCGTACTTACGTATGCACCTATGGGTGAGTATAAGAGCTTGATCAAAATCGGACATGGAAAATAAGGATTTCAAAATAATAAATGTATATCAAACAGTATGTATGTTATTGTAGTATATAAACCTCAGGTTACTGTTTTATTAGTGCTTACTTAAAAATAACATAATTTACCTATATGATATTAATAAAAATTATATAATTTGCCTTTAGCTGATCTTGAATATCTGATGTCCGCTGTATGAGAATGAGACGTCGCATTGACTGGCTGATATGTTTACTTTACTTGAGGGTTTACACAATAAATGTTTGTACTTTCAAGTTTTAATACTGGGATAGTTCTGCAAAAACCCGACTTCTTAACCGACTCCAGCACAATTTTGCAAAAACTACAAATTGGAGCCTGATACAAATTTAGTTAAAGCCGGTATAACAACATATATTCAGTTGATCGTAATATCGAGAATATAGATATTGAAATATCAGCTATCGATAGTAGAAAAGTTTGGTAGCACGTATGTACAACCAAGACTATGCAAGCAGATGATATATAAACAAACAAAATATTAGTTCTGAACTCTTTCAGACTTCCAACTTAATAAAAATATCTAAGCATATATCAAATTCATGATCTCAATTGTCTAGCTTTTTCCAACTCTCTGGTTGTAAAAGAAATATAAAAACAATAGCTAACAATTGTTTTAATTTAAAAACAATTATATAGAGTGTTAACAACTTATATTTTTACTTTGTGCTGGCACTCGCACTTTAATTTTAAAATTAGTACTTTTCGTAAATTGCCGTTTAAAACTTTAATTTTAATATAATAATAATTGTTTTTCGCAAAGTTTTATTAAAAAATTCAGTTTTATTTCCAAGATATATTTTTTTGTTAACTTTTTGTATATTTTGTTAAAAACAAAGTGTGCAGTTTAGAGATGATTTGTTGCAAGAGACAATTTAACCCATACGAAAGATATTCTTAATGTTTAATTATTCTTAGCTTTCCTTCACTATATTTAGAAATATCGAACTTAGAGAATGCTTTTTATATCGTACTTTAAGTACACGTTTATATAATACTACCGAGTTTACCGTCTCTGATTAACTTACACATGCCCAGGAATAGGGTGCAAAAGCACAATTATGAAAAATATTATATATTGAAGAGTGTTAACATTCTCATAAAAAGCCAGCATTGCATACGGAAAGCTACGTGCCACATAATGTTAAGTAACAGTACTGTTAATGTCTATTCCAAGTGGATGGTAACTTTATTTATTAACCATGAAATAAATAATTGGTGGGGTATTTTTTTTTTACATATTTATTAGTGACTTATTAATTTAAAAAAAAATTTAAAACTAAATAGTCCAACTGTTTGATTTTCTCATTATCAGTACGTTTTAGCAACAATAGAAGTGTAATCAAATCTAAAATATATTTTATTTTTATGTAATAACAAATTATTGATAGGGTAATAAAGAACCGAGTTCTCATGTTAGTTAATGTTTCTTTTATTTAGAAAATAAACCAAATAAATGAGTCATTTATCGTGTCGTGGTTGAAGGGTGGCAAAGTGTTGCTTTTGAAGGAAGCAAATTCAAGGGATAAATAATTCAATGTGCCGTAAAAGTTTAACTTTTACTTTCTAGGATTTGGAAATGAGTCAGAGACTTCGTGTGTGAAAGATATATGAAAGTAATGATACATTAAGTATGTACGAGTATGTGTGCATATTATACGAGTATGTGTAGATATTATAGATAAATTTGGCAACAAACTTACTTTGTTGTGGATAAAGAACTCCATTAAAACTACATATTTTGATAAAAGGATATGAGCCTGAGCACAACTTACCTATAAAGAAAAGAAATAAAATTATTTAGTTATTTAAAGTTGTTACAAACAGCATGTGGTTGTATAAAACCTGAATAGATATAATTTTATTTATAATTTTTTTTTCAGAATTTTAAAAATATGAAAGTGGAACTATTGCCAGCAACGGATGGATTTCAAAGACTTTTATGGTAATCTAGAATTCTCATTTAGTTAACTTTGAAATTAGTATATAAGTATTTTGGATTCACTCAGTAAACTAATGATTTTCGAAGGAAAAATGGGTCCCAGCCATAATTTTGGTAATTCGGAAAGCATTGCGATATTTTATGTGTTTGAGGGTAAAATTTTGCAGACCCGGAAATGTTTTTGTTAAATATCTAATATTTTTCTTAATGGTTCCAGATTATATATACATATGATATATATTTTTTATAGCATAATTTATATTAAAAAACTATATGGAAAACGTTTGACTTTATAGAAAATTTCTGTAAATTCCCGTTGTGCTATTCTATGATTTTTCACTCTTGAAGCTAAAACATTATTATTTTAATTTTCAAATAAACCGATTTCCAGATAATACGTGGCGATTGAAGGAGTTGCCGATTACTATGAAAGAATCGAGAACACTAACTGGTAAGATATATAATTTTGGAGTTTTAAAAAACGCCCACCTTTTTAAAATTTTTTTCGTTCACGATATCTCACGAACGGCCTAACCAATTCGGACCCGCTTCACAACGTTTTTCAGTTTGATTTGGTTCAAGAGTTCAAAAATTATAAACGTGTCAATTATATATACACACAGACACACATACAGACACGTACGAAATTTAATTTAAATATGCTTTTGCATTGAACTCCCTGGGTCAACTTGGATATTTTAATAGATTGCTAATGATTACCATATTTATTAGTTTGCTGAAATTATTTATAGAAAATATTTCTGCACATATAAAAGTTTTAGTTCATCAGCAAATATTCTAAGAAACACAACTTGCCCTCAACAATAGAAAATAATTATCACAATAATACAATAATAGAAATGCTATTGAAATAAAATGCCACGTATTATCAACACTCAAAATTTATGAAATACTTAACGAAATATGTATTTACTTTTTTTATGAGCTCTTAATTTATGCAATCTTTACCTTAAATATTATATTGAAGCTCATTGAAAATCAATAAAGTTCTAATTAAAAAATTCCTTATATTTTTATATCATTCCATATCTTCAATGCATAATAATACAATTCAACAATGGAAATAAATTCATCTTTTATTATACGAGTATTTGTATTTTTAACTTTCAATTACAATCAGCGGCACACAAACACATACAAAAGCAGGAGTACTTTGACTTTTTCTTATGACGCATTGACTCGTTGTATAATTTTGTCCACACTTATTGACTTATAATAAAGTCACTTTCATCTTTATTGTAGATGAGAATGTTCCCCTTGTCGATATATTTTCTCTAATAATAATATATATATATATATATATATATATATATATATATGTATATATATATATATATATATATATATATATATATATAATAAAACTTTAATCGATTTTTTTATTAAGGAATAGAAAATATGTAAAGGGTATTCGCATGATATTAAAAATAGTTTGAGATTGATTTGCTATGGAAAGTAGGTTGCATCCATACACACACACACACACACACACACACACACACAAATACTGACCCTGCAACTACGATTATGTCTTAACACAAATAATATAAAATGCTTGATCGTTGGCATTATCATCAGCAGTCTCGTTATTGTCATATTAATTATCGTTCTATGTAAGCTCAAGTAATTGAATCAAGTGTAGATTTATTCGTTTATCGATAATGGGGTTTGTAGTTGGCAGTGTTGCCAGTTTAGAAGAGCAGATAAAGGTAAAGTTTAATATCTAAACTGGTTAAAAGAAAACATAAAAGTCAGTAACGAGAGGATAAAAAGCGTTGAGAACAGAAACATAAAAGTTTGACTATTTTTATGTGTATATCACAAGCAACCTTAACCGATTATAAATCACAAATTACTGAAATGATGGGAATGATATATAAATAAATACCGACACATTGATATTTTATTGTCTACATCGGCAGTAACAAGTGAGTGTAAAAGGGATAACAAAACAAATCCTCTAACATGCAGAACAACGTCTTTGTCTCAATTTAGTTTCCCTTAAAATGTTGGCTTATCAAACACATTTAATAAAAATTAAGGTCAACAGTTCGATGTGATTTTCATATATTGGCGGTTGGGAGCATAGAAACGATTTTTATATGTATATTTCCTTGGTTTCCGCTTCATTTACATGAACAACATTTAGAAATTCTAACAATTAAATTTGATTTATTCACTTGCTAGTCAATTGAACAAACTATGAATTAGATATTATAAATTTATCGAATCTCCCTCCACAAATTACGCAAGAATATACACACACACACAAAACAATGATTTATTTTCAAATTCAAATGAAACAACATACAACAAAAATTGATTGAAATACTAAAGAATCTACAAATCAAGATTTGTTTGGTTTTGATTGAAATCACATGAAGTTTTCCGAAAAAACTAAAAAAAAATATTGTCTGAAAGTAAACAAACAATACTGAAAACACTTAAGCAAACGTTGGGAATAGCGATCTTAATGATCAAATCAGAAAACATTCAAACAAACAACACCCTCACAACACACGATCAAGTGAGTATATTTTACACACAAAAGGATACACAAGTGCACACTTCGGTTTTGTAAAAGGAAACACTTGAACATGAAATCAGATTTAAATTACAAACCCAACAGAAGATCATAAAGTTTGAAATGTGTTTAGAAGTCTAAACAAACAAAGACCTTTAAGTCGAAGTGGAACGTGTTATGAATGGAAAATTATATCAGAAAAAAATACTTGGGAGGGGAAACATAAAAGAACATATTGTCGTCTTTAGCAGTTAGTCACGCTCAAGATAATTGTGTATTTACGAGTATGTAAATGTACTTTAAAAGCTGATCATTTTACTAAACACTCTAATGCACTCCCTCAGTTTTGGTTTAACACTCTTTTATGTTCTCAATTTCCTATTATTACATCTTTTAGTGGCTGTTAAGAATTTATGTTTTATTTTGGTTCCCATGCTGGGCAGACATCTGCTGGTCATGCGCGCGCATGTCATGTTGCTAAGCCAAATATTATATGTTCTCTTGATTCTTTTATTAGTAATTTATTTCTTTAGTTCCAAACTAAAAGAAGAGATCTATTTATATATTAATTTTTTCCATGTATTCCAATTTATGCTACATTTACAAAATATTATTTATTGGCTAGTGAAAATATTTAATGATTTTCTAGAGGAGTTTGTTTTGGTCATAAATGTTTCAAAAGGATTATTTTATCAATATTTTTAATGTGTTTTTATGTTAGAAAGAACCATTAATATTTTAGTACTAAAAGTATTCAGTACAAAAACTAGCAGTTCATTTATATTTCTATATTTTGATCAGCTATAAACTCCAAATACTTTTACATTATTATCTGCATATGTATGTGTGTATCTGTGTATATATTTTAAATAATCAATAAACCAGATAAGAATAGAACATTTTTAGTTAATGTTAGTTATCTCAGAGGTCTCAAATATTTTATTAATAAGGTTTCTTTGCCGATTAAGTGAGTGTATGTCTGCTAAACCAGCCCTGAGGGATATTCAGGGGTTAACTACGATAGTTTTCAATTTGGTGCATTCCGTACTATTTTGTGCACTTTTAAAAATTGTTTGCGAAAAAAACTTCCTAGTTGGTGCGTTCCTAGTGAAAATCTGTTTTATTTTAGTATTATTAACGCGAAAATTTTTTTAACAAACATTTATTATAGAATGGTAAATTTCTTTGTTTTATTTTTGTTTATTTTTCTAAGAATACCAAACCATAAAAGGCTGTTTCATTAGTATATTTTAAATACAAAAATATTATATTTTCATGAATAATTGATTCAATAAACATTTGAAATAAAAAAAGATATTTAAAAAATCGAGTGTTTTTTTCTAAATGCTACGTTTTTTCTTCGTCTTGGTGCGTTTAGAAAAATTCAAAGTTGACAACACTGTTAATTACATTGACACTTCTTATGTTAAGACATAAGTCGTGTACAGTCAGTCACAAAAAAGGATAAAATTCGTATTAACAACATCGCCGACATAAAGTCAAGTCACCAAGTCGGCATCGGTGCACCGGTACTGTGCAAAGTATATTTGAAATAAATAAGTTGAAGTCTAGAGGTGATTTGGCGTCGGGACGAATTTATAATGCTTTGGATATAAAAATTACTATAAATAATAATAATGAAATGAAATTTTTTACACTAATAAAAAATGGAAAAGGGTTTGAAAAGACTTAAAAAACCATAAATATCTTCTTCCAATGATAGCAGTTTCTCAAACTAGAAACCATATGGATGTGCGTTGTTCAAAATTTTTTCTGATATTTTAAAGAAAAGTTCTTATTATATAATTTTAATCACTAAAATAACTAAATTATATGTATATACACTTAAGCGAAGGCAAGCAAGTACTTTTCTTACTCCTAAATCTTTGCCTTTGATTTTCTTTTATGTATATAAAACTGACCTCCCACTATCATTTATGAGAAGCTTAAAATAATTCTCCATGGAAAAATTGTCTCTGCACTAATAATAAATAAACAAGATGTAACATTTCATTTCCCTCTTCAGTATCCCTGTTTAGTTATTTAAGTGCGAAAAATAAAACGAAAGAAAGAAAAAAGGTACGAGTTTTAAAGAAAATTACTCCCGCATCTTTGGCTGCAGTTTCTTTATGTTCGGATGTGGTGTTCTTAACAAAAATAGAAACTTAAAACAAAAGAAAAAAGAATGGTGATCCTGACAATGATGATGATGTTGGTGATTAAATTAGTATTTTAGTAATTTTAATAAGCATGAGAATCTCCTGCTGTTTATATAAATAATGGGTGATTTTATAAGAACTATCGGAAATTAAAAAAAAAGAAAACACACAAAATTCAGAAAAATGCATGAAATATTTATTTGGATTGATAGTTGGGTCGATATAATTTAATGTTTGAAGATTATTTCATGCAAATGTTGGCCGCGGCTGCGCCTCAAATGGTCCATCCGCTTAGTCCAATTTTGGCATACTCTTTCCAACATTTCGGCCGGTATCTCACGAATAATGTTGGCAATGTTGGCTTCCAGTGCGTCAATCGAAGCGGGCTTGTCGCTATAGACATTAGCCTTAACATAGCCCCACAAAAAATAGTCTAGAGGCGTTAAATCGCACGATCTGGGCAGCCAATTGACTGGTCCCAAGCGTGAAATAAACTGTTCACCGAACTCGCCTCTCAATTGGTCCATTGTTTCGCGTGCTGTGTGGCATGTGGCACCGTCTTGTTGAAACCACATGTCATGCAAGTCAAGCTCTTCCATTTGGGCAAAAAAAGTTTGTTATCATCGCACGGTAGCGCTCACCATTCACAGTAACGTTGTGATTCGCATCATCTTTGAAGAAATACGGCCCAATGATGCCGCCAGCCCATAATCCGCACCAAACGGTTGTTTTTTGTGGATGCATTGGTAGCTCTTGCAATGCTTCTGGCTGCTCTTCACTCCAAATACGGCAGTTTTGCTTGTTCACGTATCCATTCAACCAGAAATGAGCCTCGTCGCTGAACACAATTCTTCGATAAAAAAGTGGATCTTCATTTAACTTTTCAAGAGCCCATTCACCAAATATTTGGCGTTGTGGTAGGTCGTTTGGCTTCAATTCTTGCACCAGCTGTATCTTATAAGGCTTCACACCCAAATCCTTCCGCAAAATTTTCCACGTAGTGGAGTAACAGAGGCCCAATTGCTGCGAACGGCGCCGAATCGATAATTCACGGTCATCACCAACACTGGCCGATACGGCTGCGATATTTTCTTCAGTTCGCACTCTACGTAAGCGTGTTGGTGGTTTAATGTCCAACAATGTAAATTTGGTGCGAAATTTTTTTACAATAGCCCGAATAGAAGCCTCAGTAGGTCGATTAAACTGACCATAAAATGGAAGAAGCGCGCGATGAACTTTCTTAACAGAGCACGCATTTTGGTAATAAAATTCAATAATTTGCAAGCGTTGTTCGTTTGTAAGACGATTCATGATTAAATTATAGACCAAACTGAAGATGTTTGACAGTGACACAAGATACAAAACGTGCGCGAGCTGTCAAAACTAGTGTTGCCAAAAAGATAATAGCAAAAAAATCACTCTTTAGTTCTGAAAAGATGATTGAAAATAGTGCATGAAGATTTAAATTTCTAGAACTTGAACAAGTCAGAAGTTTTTTATTTTCATATAAAATAATAAATTTTATTGTTAATAAAAAGCAAAGTATTTTAGGTCTAACTTATAATTTCTTTCTGGTTTATAACAGTTTAATAAAACTAATTTTTATACAAGAATTTATTCTATAAAGTCACGTTTATACCTACCAAGTATTTGACGAAATAAGCGATGTTAAATTTTACAAAAGAAAAGTTTCTTTAATATTTCAGGTGTATGTATGTCCTACAAATTCAACGATACAAGTCAATATTGATTTTTTATTGAATTTTTTCAACAACTAGACACATGCTCATTTGAAATATATTTTTCTAAAGTTATAAATATATTGCTAGTAATTATTGGTTACGTTTATTTTATGAAATATTTGAAAGATGTAATCACAACTGAAGTCTCTTATGAATCAAAATTCTATAATTAAGACGGTTCGTATACAAACAAAGAAATTCTTAAATTATTTTAAAAGAAAATATTTAAATCTAAATGTTTTATTAGTTGATTCATAACTGAAAAATATTATATATTTTGAATTAAATTCTTTAAATTTAATTTAGTCAACATTTCTTTGGAACTCATGACCAAATAATTTTAGAACAAATAAAACATGTTCAACGATATCTAGTGGCATCATGTGACAGCTATTAAGTTGTGCCCTACTTTCTTTAAATCACTTTTCATTTCTGAAAATAAAATTCCAAATATTGTTACGCTCATAGTTGTTTTTTGCTCAATTTCTATTTATTTTTTAAACAAATTTCAAATATATTGAAAGGGAACAAATTGCGTACAAAATTAAACAACAAATTTTAAACAGAGGAGATTCTTTGCGTTCCTATAAATTCTATTAATAGCGATTTACAAAATTCGGGCCATAATTTCATATATTTCGTAAACAGAATGATAAAAAAATAAAAATATATGAAAAAGCTCTTGGAGTTCCTGCCGTAAATTTAGTTATGGACTTAATTTATCTGACAGCGTTTTTGTTTGAAGTTGTGGAGTTATTTTGTTTAAGTATCAATTGATATATAAATTAAAATAATTATTAACCGCATTAAATGCACACTTGCGTATTTATTTGTAGATTGAAAAAAGTTTTAAATTAAAATACCTGCAGCATTAAGCTCTAAACACGACAGCAGACTTCACAACTTCACGGCTTCAAATGCTGCCAACTTCAAATGCTGCTCTGAAGTCAGCTTCATAATTATTTTGAAGACAGCAACAACATAATAATCAGCTGGTGTGTAAATCAATTTCAAGTTGAAGGGATGCCGCATTTATATTTTATAATGAATAATATTAAAGTAATTGATAAAAACTGTAATAATATCACAAAAAACTATAAAAACATATACATTTATTTCTTTATTGTATTTTTGTAATGTTCTTTTATGTTTAATATTAAGAAATAAAGTTTTTGTTCTAATTTGTCCAATTTATTTATATATATATATATATATATATATATATATAACTCTATATTTGCTTATTGCTGCCCGTCAAAATAGAAAATAGCCTAAGTTGGCAGCAGCAGCAAATGCTGTTGTGCAGTCCTGCTGCTGTGCTGCCGTCAAAATAATCGTTTTCATTTAAACACATGCATTTTATTTTTGACATATTGCTGCTTGCTGTCTGCTGTCGTCTATGTGTTTAGAGCTTTATTGCTTTTTAATTTGACTTTAACACAAGCTTCAAGCTAAAGAAGTTCATATAAAAAGTTAAAACAAACTTAAAGGAAACTTTTAAATTGGGATATTTAAAAAAAAAAAACTAGAAAAAAAATTAGAAACTGCTTTAAATAGAAAGAAAACATAATAAATTTACTCGATGCATAATTTAATTCTTTCTGAATGTTTTGACGTTTTAAAACGCCAAAACTACTAACGTTTTGAAAATGAATTCGTTAACTGTAAGTGTTGCGTTTGTGTGTGTGTGTATTTAGACAAACCCTAGGCAACACTAATTCATATAATAATAAGTTGCAAATATTAAAAACATTTCACTACCGATTATGCACAAATCCACACGAAATTTATGTTCCTTGATTGCCTTTAATAAGCACGTTTTAGTGCTGAAAGCGAAATCTGCTAGTTTTCCCTTATTCTCTAAGAATTAGCAGCGAATTATAATGAATTTGTTGGCGGTCATAGTCATCAGGAAAGTAAACAACTAATAAATAAATCGCAAAAAGTGCTCAGAGCAAAGAATCCACAGACAAAGAGGTGTCAAATTTTATGTTTATTTATATGTTTCTTTCGTGGTTAGAATCTTAACTAGAAACTCCGTTTATTGCACGAGTATACGACTCTTAGATACTAAATTTTATTTGTTGAAGGGGCACAGTACAAGCAAAACAATATGCCAGCGCCAGTACATTATGCAGGCGCCCTGCCCTGTCTCTCTGTAGGTGTCGTCTAGTTTTCACTTGCATTTTTCAAATACGAGTAGCGTCTTTAGTAAATTGTTGTGTTCTTTTTTATTATGCGTTTGCCTTCTGCATTTATGACGTTGTTTGTTTTCTTTTTCTTCTGTATTCTGAAGTTATATTTAATATTTGGCCCCGGGTGTTTTTGTTTGCCTGTCAATAAGTTTTCTTTTTTAATGATTATTTAACGAGTTATTATGCTGTAACATAATAGTTTAATATGTTATTTCCAAATAGGCGGAGGGAGTCTGGATATTAAACAATAATTTATATGAAGATTTTTGAATCTCAATGTTTTGCCATAGTTATTTTGAAGTTATTGTATATAATATTTTAGAAAAAATTTATTGTTTTGCTTTTTGGTAGCGCTAAAAAAAAGATTATTTATAATGGCTTAGTGTCTTATATTTTATTTGTCATATTCATAAACTAATAATTTGAATTTTAAATTCTTTTTAAAATAACCTTTTATAGAGGCATTCATATTTATATAAAATAGTTTAAGCTACAAAACAGTAGACTTGTAGTCTAGTCCTAATAACTCAAATCTTGTTTCAAATTTTATATACTTAGAAATACACAGTGAAAAAAATTAGAAGCCATTTTTGGGGAACTACCTTTTCTTTACTTCCAAAGTTTAAATTAGTCTTATCAGGAAGAGATTAATAAATATATTCAGATAATTGATTAAGAAGTTTTTGTATAATGCGTTTTTTTATAGAGTGATACAACTTTGAGTTGGCATCACTGCTTTATTTGACCACCCATTTAACAGCTGATAGTTGCTTTTTGTTTAGTTTGCTTTGACATTTTATTATGGAACGACTTACACCAGAGCAACGCGTGCAAATTGTGGAAATTTTTAATCAAAAATAATGGTTCTGTTCGTCAAACTTACCGTGCACTTCGTCCATTCAAAATTTAATTTTTCGATGAAGCCCACTTTTGGTTGAATTAGTACGTAAATAAACAGAATTGTCGCATTTGGAGTGAGGAGAATCCACAAGCTTTTGTCGAAACACCATTGCATCCACTGAAAACTGCTTCATGGGCTGGCGGAGTCATTGGCCCATATGTCTTCAAAAACGATGATGGTCAGAATGTTACTGTTTGTGAAAATTGGTGTTCCAGATTGTACGCGCCAGCCGTGGCGGCCGAAATCATACTTAAACATTAATTTTCTATCCAATAAAGACCGTTTCATTAATATCAAAAATATATTACTATGTTTTATTATGATTTAAACTTGTATCACTCTATAAAAAACACCCATTACTTATATAAAGTTTGAAGCTTTTTGTAGTTTTTAAAAGTATTACATTGCTGTTAATAAAAAAATATTATTATTTATAAAAACATAATTTTTTTGTTGTTCTAATTTATTCAATCTTCTTATTGTATTTGTATTTTTTAATATTTTTTCTGAGCAAAAGATCCACTTTATTTTTTAATGTAAAAACTTATTATAAAAATAAAAAGTTATAATACGTTTATTAAAAATATAAAGTGGGTCTTTTGCTTAAAAAATTTTAAAATATGCATATAAAAAATTATTTATTTAAAAGACTTTAATGAAAGATTTGTACAAAAAAAAAATTTATATTATTAATAATTTTTTGTACAAATGGGCGCTATTTGGCAGACGTCTGCAGTTGATTTAATATATATATAAAACTAAAGTTGGCAAACCACACGTCCACGTCAATTGCGTCCTTGATCCTTCAAAGAATTCACTTTAAGTGACCTTTCATAACTAATTTTAAAAATTATTAGAAATTAGAGATTTAATTGACAAAAAAAGACAACTTTAAAGACGATAGCTATAGAAGAGATCCAGATTTTTACTACTTCGGGTTCATAACAATGTTATTAACTTCTTTGATAAGTCCTTTTTTACTGGGTAGTAAACATTTTTACAATGACAACTCATTCAATGCGAATGGCATTAGAAGAGATCCAGATTTGCACAACTTTCGGATCATGAGCTTAAAATCTTATTGACTTTTTTGGCAGGTCTTTTTTTCTTAATATTTGTGTAAATCTATTAATCCTTGGCAGTTTTCATAAGGTGTAGCCTGTTCTACTTAATGACGTCAAACATATTTCTAAGGGACAGTTTAATTAATAAATTTTTGCTTCTCTAAATACAGTTGTTGTGTGAAAGCAATTCCCAGTATCGTATTGCCAATTTGTTGCAAAAATTATAAATAGAATTATGAAACAGATGGCCGGCATTTATGAATAAACAATAAAGAATTTTAAAGATAATTAAAACAATATGTTTTCATAACTCGAGCGATGTTTTTCTGAAATTTGCTTCACGGTTTTTTTTATGTTTTTTGTGTTGGCGATGGAAATTTTGAAATTCAAGTAAACCGAAAACAAATTGTTGGCCCAGCACTAATTTTTAAGAATATTCTTGTGATATTTAAATATTTTACTTACACCAAGTATTTTTTTAATGTTTTCCAATTGCACTTACCTAAAAAGACAGAGAAATATTTAAATCGTTATTAAAATTTTTAGGCGAAATTCTATGTAATTTTTTAAAAATAAAATGCTTTAGTCTTTAACTTTTTAACGAAAAATTACAATATTTCAAAAATCATAATATTTCAGTGAGTTCTTGTTTTGACTTTGGTATTTGTTTTAAAGCTTTTTACTTATCAAAGTAGAAGTTTGAAATAAATGTCTTTAGTTATTCTAAGAAATGTTGGGTAAAGGTTCCCTGATGATCTGCATTAGTCCCAGTGAAATACGCATAGGAACTGGCTAAAACCCCTCAATTGATCACTTTGAATTTTTTAGTACGATTTTGGGAAAAAGAATGTTTCATTAATTCAGAATTAAGTGAAGTGAATTTATTGACAATCAAGTTGACATCTCTCATGAATATGAAGTTTTGTTTTAAAACTTCGCTGTGAGACGAATTCAAAAATATTTTTTATATTTTTTTGTAAAATTAAATGTCATGAAATAAAACTACTTTGAGTTTCAAGATATAAATATTTACCAATAGAAACTTAATTGTATAGATAAGAATTATAAGTAATAAATCTTTGAAAGTTTCTGTGTACCTCTTAAAAAAAAGTCCCGTTGTGTAAAGAATTCTCTTTGAACCAACAACAAAAACTACTTATTAAATTCAAATTGGCCACATTTTACGCATTGCAGTAGTTGTTTGCATTTAAATATTACAATTATCACAGCAACAAAAATAAAATTATATTTTAAAAAAAGTTATTATTAATTGCATAAATCATTCATTCCCTTCAACCAGTCATAAATAATCATTACAATGGCATTAAGTTACGTTGGCAGGCGTAGCATTTGCACTTCTCTGTTGTAATTATTTTCCAGTCAAGGAGAAACATATAATGACCTCCTACATGTGGATGCATACGTTTGGAGCCATCAACTGCCACATAAACTAAGAGTACAATAATGATGATTAAACAAACTACTTACACAAACAACAACAACAACAACAACAACAACAACAACAACAACAGCAGCTAAATATGAAGTTCTTACCACAGCCAAGAAGAAGTTCAAAAACAAGAGGTACTTAAAGCCAGACAAATATAAATCGTCAATGTAAATAAACATTAAACAATTCTTAACGTTGTTTATTGTTTGTTTTATTTGTTTTTTTTTTTTTTTGTTTTTCTTCTTCCGAAGTCAATTGTAAATTGAACAATATTAATCCACTGGCTCGAGTAATACGGTCTCCAGTAGCTGCCTTGAAAGGCACTACACAGTGGATGCAACATTTTTGCAGAAGAGAATAAACAGCCACGGACGCATGAACCACAAGAACCAATTGTTAGAGAAGAGTTGAGTTTTGTATTTGTAAAGTCTGCAGCTCACATGTGAGGAAACATGTGAATTTTACTGATTCTGCTTATCATTCATTTTTTTTTATTATTAAACATCTAGAGGGTGGTGTCTGCTGACCAAAGCCATTGTTGCTGCTCTAATAATGATAAGAATTTGCAAAACCGTAATACAGCCGTTGGTTTACGTCAGTCTGACAGTTAAGAAGAGTTCTGGACAATATTGTTATACTGTTTATTATTGTATTGTGAGCAGAGTTTGAAAGAGTTCAATCTTTATAAATTTACCATGTTATTAAAAATTACAAGAACAATAACTACTAAATCTAGAAAGAAAAAACAAGCACAAAAAAATACACGTGTGTGCATTAAGGCTTTGAAAGTTCACGCCGGGGATTGATTGTTGGGGGGACTTTGCGTCTTTGTAGCGCAAGACGTGCCCAGAATTTTTTATGCACAACAGTCGTGTAACATTTTTGTGGAGTATTTGAGACATTTTCAGTAGAGAGAGAGAGAGAGAGAGAGAAAGAATGAAAATGAGAATTAAGCAGAAAGCGTTATAGAAATATTTCTCATAAAATATAAAAAAAGTCTGTCCCAAACTTAACTAGAATGCCAGATATTAACACAACCAAACTTAATATAACTATAGATTGTGCATAAGTACACGAAAATACCTTGCCAACCATGTATGTGTCCTCAATATTAGTTGACGATAAGATAAATAAAAGCGTACCACAAATATATAGGAGGCGACATTAATACCGCAAGTGGTAGTAAAACACAATCAATAGATTAGAAATATTTCTAACACTGAATGGATATAACTTTTTTTTCCAAAAAACTCTTACATAAAATTTAAAAATCTTTAGAATTTTTTATCAATCATTCATCTGATTTTTAATATTTTCTGATCAACCTCCAATCAAAAGCAATCCCCTTATAAAAAGCATAAAAAGGCGAATAGTTTTCTTTTCGTTTCTCATTACAGATACCGATTCGCTAACTTTTATGGAATTTCGCACAGTATTCGACGAGGAATGTTTGCTAGATACAAATATATTCGTTCATGTGCATGTGCGTGCATGTCTTTGTTTGCAGTTGTAAACATTTCCCGTATTTCCTGTGTCAATTTTGCACTTTGTTCTTGTCTGTTTAGTGGGAGAGCTGTTTTGTAGCAACAAAACCCGACAGACAACACACTCACTATCACAAACCTCATGCAGAACTTTGTAAATCTTTTGTAATTTCTACTTCATTCATGCCACACTATGTGCTACTGTACAAAATAGGAGGAGGTATCTCTAGGGTATTCGCATGTTGTGGCAAGAAATGTTTGTATCCCTAAAACAACTTCCCAGCAGTTTTTATTCTCTGTTGATGTTGGCACAAGTTTCTTGCAATTTTATGGAATGTTGGGAAACGATGGACTTTTATTTTTTTTTTCTTGAATTATTGAGTGACGCTAACATGATTGCGGCATCAGTGCGTTGCTTTTTTAGTTTCTATATTTTTTTATCTTCTGCTTTTTTTTGTAAATCTGCTGATGTTTATTTGTTGTGCATTCCAATTTAAGTTTTACTTTTTGTTTCTGCTTTATTTACTGACCAGACTCTTGTTTTCTTCTATTTTTTTTCTTCTATTAAATTTGTGTAAATAGCCAAATGGAAATTGTAAATGTATCTACGTTACCTAATCATGCCACGACGTTTGTTTGGTATAATTTACTTTTCTTATATCAGTTTCTTAATTTCTATTGTTATTTTTTTCTTTTCCCCATTTTCATTTTTATATATAAAAATTAGTAATTCAAAATCATCATATATTTAACAAAATGTTTTTAAAGCTACAGACTAGGCAATGGCATTTTATTTTTATGCAAATCCAAGAGTATGCATTTATTATTTTTTGCCTTCTTTTCAAAACTTTTCGAATTAAATTTACCCTCAAGGCAGACTTTTTTTATTTCCATAAAGGTTGAAAATGTTTGCCAAAGAGAAGAACGAAAGAATATATTATTTTACTAGCTTAAGCTTTAAAGCGGTCATTAATAGGGGCTACATAGAAGTTGTTGTTATCCGATCCAAAAACAAACAAATTAAATCTGCGCAATCGCGCATTCTACTTTATGCTCTTATAAATACTTTTAAGAGATTTGTTTGTTACAGCAAATTTATCTAGAAAGAAAATTAGTTCTCAAAATAAAAGATAATTGTTAAAATCGCGGTTTCGAAATTGGGCCTGAACTGTAGCTGCTTCATAATTAAAATGATATTTTCATTTATTACACAAACATTTCGGATCTTTTCTTCAATAAGTTTCAAAAACTATAACGTTCTTTTGAATTTTGTGTTCCGTATGATATTGAATTTCCTTCCTGGGGTACATATAAAAATTCCGAATGATATTTGTAACACAAAGAGAGATGGGAGAGACCGAGAGCGACAGCGAGAAAGAAACAAAAAGTACATATCGTCTCTTAAAGCTTCATAGCGCAGAAGACGACTTCCTTTTTTATAACCGGAAACAGTAATCAGGGTATGACTCCTACACATGCAACGCATTGTGGCACATCTAAGAAAAGATGGGGCAGTGTAGGGTGAACAGATGGTAGAAGATGAAAAGACAGATATTTTTTTCAATGAGTAAGACCAGCACTTAGGGAACGGTAATCAGGGTATGACTCCTACTCATGCAACGCATTGTGGCACATCTAAGAAAAGATGGGGCAGTGTAGGGTGAACAGATGGTAGAAGATGAAAAGACAGATATTTTTTTCAATGAGTAAGACCAGCACTTAGGGAACGGTAATCAGGGTATGACTCCTACTCATGCAACGCATTGTGGCACATCTAAGAAAAGATGGGGCAGTGTAGAGTAAACAGATGGTAGAAGATGAGAAGACAGATATTTTTTTAATGAGTAAGACCAGCATACCTACATTCGAGTATGCATTGCATTGCGCTGGTACTGGGAAAGGACGGGATAGTGTTAAGAGGACAGATGAAGACAGTCTAGAAGATAGAAAATTTGTTGTAGCTATTTTTGATTTTTACTTCGCCGGTAAATTTTTCGCTACAGATACCGTCGAAGTAGGCTGCTGTATTCTGCTCTTGAGTACATGAAGGTGTCAATCGGTGGAGTTAATGTTCAGCGATCAGTGCCATGCCTTCGTCATTGCGACAAGCCGACAACAATTGACACAATTTTGCACTCATGCAGATCAGAAAAATTCGACTCAATATTCACGACTGAGCGCGGAGTCAAGCTCGAGATTTAAGGCATCGCAGTCTTCATTCCTTCAGCTTTACTTTTGGCCGTACAATGAAATATCTTTATCGAGTTTATGTTCAGTGCAAATTTTACAAAATAATTAAAATAATTAAATTCGTTTTAGCTTTCAAAGTGCCGTTGTTACGTTATTGATATTTCTCTTTCACATGCTATTAAAAACTAAGAGAATCTTGAATGTAAAAATTAAAAATTAGAACCGCTCAAATTTAATAATTTCTATTGTGCTTGAACGACTGTTGAGTGGCGGGCGACTTGTACTGAATGCAAGTGTCTATTGAATACAGAAATTTGATATTTATTGATTTCTATGTGCGGATTTCGTGTTCAATATAAGAAAACATCTGACAAAGAAACGTGCAAAATACAAGATTTATTGAATATAGAAATGGCTTGTGTAGCACAACACAATACATGCTGATGTCCCTGCAAAAGTTATAAGGACGAGCACGATGACATTGACTAACATGAAATCATACATATAAAATTGGAAAACTAAATCTCTTGAAATTTTTAAATACCAAATTGGTTTTGTATAAAACGCAAAATGCTTATCTTTGTTGAACAAAATTACTTTGCCGAAGAAATATATCTGTTTATATATGAATATCCTTTTTTGTGAAAGATGAAAACTTTGGAATAACCCAAACCACAATTTCTGTCCAAAAAAAAGAAACCACTAAATATTTTCTTTAACGTAAATTTTTTATATTTTTCATTTCCTGCACAAAACTTAAAGCATGATAATGAAACTATTTAATGATATTCAATATTATTTTCGTAAATTCAACTTGACCATGTGTTATTTTCCAATTAAACAACAACATAATTTATCACACGTCATCCTTTCATCATTAAAACGTGAAATTTTATTTAAAAGGCTTTTTGAATTTTTTTGCGCCAGAAATAAATAACTGAAAATTAAATGTGTTAGCAGGAAAAAAAGCTGGTTTCAAATATAACTTAACGAAATACTGTTTAAAATTTATGCGCGACAATCTTGCGACCAAACACGCACTTGCAGATGCAAATTGTTTTCGGTCGCCTCCGTTTAACTAATCGCAAAGATAGAAATATTTATAGACAAAGTGGCAACAAAAAACACTGGATTGTACTGATTTTAAAATACGAGGGGTCTTCATGGCATAGAGGAAAGGAAAGCCAACTTCAAAGTATATATACGGGGGGCGTAGGGAAAAATATTTATGAAAATATTTAAAAACAATTCGCCCATTTTCTTCAATAGTGTCATAACTCAAAAAAAAGTTGTTGGGCATAAAACACATTGAAGGTTTTCAATTTACTTTAAACTTAATGGGAATCTAAAAATTAATTTTTCTCTCAGAGCTGAAGACATTTCAATGAAATTTTTACACAATAACAAGAGAGATAGATATAGGGTGTTTTAATAGAGCGATACAACTTTGAGTTGGCATCACTGCTTTATTTGACCACCCATTTAACAGCTGATAGTTGCTTTTTGTTTAGTTTGCTTTGACATTTCACTATGGATCGAGTTACACAGAGCAACGCGTGCAATTGTCTAAATTTTTAATCAAAATAATGGTTCTGTTCGTCAAACTTATCGTGCACTTCGTCCATTCAAAATTTAATTTTTCGATGAAGCCCATTTTTGGTTGAATGGGTACGTAAATAAACAGAATTGTCGCATTTGGAGGGAGGAGAATTCACAAGATTTTGTCGGATTCATTGGCCCATATGTCTTCAAAAACGATGATGGGTAGAATGTTACTGTTTGTAAAAATTGGTATTCCAGATTGCGTCTTGTACGCGCCAGTCGTGGCGGCTACATGGCCGAAATCATATTTACACATTAATGTCATAAAATTTTCTATCCAATAAGGAGCGTTTCATTGATATCAAAAATATATTTCTTATGTTTTATTATGATTTAAACTTGTATCACTCTATAAAAAACACCCACATTTCGAAAAATTTGACTTCTTTTAAACTCCGAAATTATCAGTTAGTGTTCCGGATTCTTTTATAATAATCAATAACTATAACAATCACCGCTTTATTTTTTTTCCTTTTTTCGTAAATTTTCAGCAGAATTTTTTGCTATTTTATAAGCTTATATTTAAATAATTTTTTTTAATAATTTATAGTTTGGATAAAAAATGTAAAGGCTTTTAATATCGTACTCATAAATTTAATTTGCATATTTACAAGAAGAATATTTCTGGTTTCCCTGTTAACCAAAAACCTGAAAAATCATTAAGGAAATGTTATATATTTTCAATGCAAATTGGTCTTCTCTGTTGCCATTTACAGCAGACTCAAAATTCAACCAAATCACTTAGCCTGCAGTTATTTTTTAAATCAAAGTGTTTTTCCTCAATTCGAACTGCAAAAACATTATTTTTGATATGCTGGCACTGCAGGTAGTGGAAACGGTATGAAAATTCCAGCAACAAAATAGAAAAGAAAACACGTACACCAAACCACCATCATGCGTAATAGACGCAGAAAAGCAATTAAATTTTCATTAAAGCAAAACGCACAAATCTCGAGTTAAACGTTTCAATAATGCGTCTGCGGTTTTTTTCCACGCAACAATTTTCCTACGGTCAGTAAAGTCAAGTTATTGATTTAGGAAGTACGACTTATAATAGTGTGTTTTGAACAACTTGTTTATTTTAAAGTTTTCAAATATTTATTGCAACATGTGCTAAAACTGCTTAAAGGAGTAGTTTAAGACTGTTAACAGATTTGCCAAAAGCGATAGATTGAATACATCGATGGATGGATGGATGAATAAATGGATAAGTGCTTAAGTCGCCAGTTAAATCACATGATAAATAGACTCCTGTTTTGTCTGTAAGCGACTTTTAGCGTTTTAACAGAAAATTGTTTGGCAATAAATCACTACTTTTTTATGTTGTATGGAATTAATATTGAAAATTTCAAAGATTAAATTTTAATTGGGAAACCAGACTTTCACTTGCAGATAGTAAATTTTAAAGATTTTAATTTTGGCTAATTGGCACACAGTGAAACACAACAGTGCTTGATAATATCGAATACGAGTTTAGAAAAAAAAAGTTCTCAAGATCTTTGACTATTAAGATCCAGCAGAACGGATAAGTACTAAATACTACAGTCTAAATTGCAATTTAAATCACATTATTTATATAAAAATCCTATTATTTATATGAACAAATTTGCAGACTTGGGATTGACTCCAAATAATAATTCTTGGCTTAATAATTTAATTCCTTATTAAATAATAAAATACAAAATGTAGTATTTAAAGATACTAAAAATAAGAACTACAACAAAACGGTGTGTAAAATAATTTAAGATGACGAGAAGAAAAACATACTAAAATAATCTAGTAAAACTTAAATAAAACTTAAAAATAAATAAACAAAATTAAGAGAAAAACAATTGGTAAAAGAAATATGTGTTTACTTTGTCTAACCAAATAAGTCATGGCTTTCTATTCTTATAAAACAAATAATAATACAACATTAAATAAACCGCATTCTCCCAATCTGTGCTGCTGCTTTCAAAGTATTTGAATTGTTGTCACAAGAAAGCTATTAATCACTTTGTTTTTTTGGCATTCATATTGACAGTGTTAAAAGAAAAAGAAAAGAACAAAGCTTGTCAACAACAGCAACAAAATACGAGTATGTATTAAAAATTACCAAAAGAAAACGTTAATATTTGAGATCTAACCAAAACCAATTATTTCGCATCTTGTAAATGCAATTTGACGGACATGTCATGTTAAAAGGCTTTGATGTTGTTTGTTGTGTTTCTTATATGTTTGTTTGGATGCCTGTATGTATGTATGTTGTGTGTCCATGTGTCTTAACATGCAGTTTGTAATGGACGTGTTTTCACTTTGTTATTTGAAACATTGAAATTAATACACAAAATCACACAACGTGGTTCTAAAAGCTGTCACATCTAGTCAATGTTAGTACAAACAGACTCCCTTTACCCCAGCCTTTTTGATAGTGAGAATCAAACGTTTAGAAAAATTAAATTTGTTATGGAATGACGTGGCGAAGGTGTGGTTGACCAGCTGGTGGAGTACATTTTTTACAAATTATATTTGGATTTTTGTTTTAATTATGCACATCTAATCAGACATTTGAGGTTATTATAAACGATCATAATTTGGGAAATGAATTGTAAATTGAACAAAGAAACATCTTTCGCTTCATTAATTCCAGTCTTGTTATTTTTATGTTTGGCCTAGTTAGGAATTGGAGATCCACAATTTAAAATTAAGAATATTGAAATTTATTACACGAGAGTATTTTTTGCCGTTTTCAAATTGAATTCCATTCCCAATGAATTCTATGAGAAATGTGATTATTTTACATGGATTATATTTTTTTCCTTCTAGAAAAATTTAAAACTTTAAAAAATCCGGAAGTTCTTCATTTTAGTAAGTTTTGCGGAAATCGATCTCTCATTAGATCTCGACGTGTTGAGTCCTTAGGAAGGATTCTTGAAAAGCCGTCACTATATATTAATGAATGTGTATACGTGTGTGTATATTTGAATGTGTATACGTGTGTGTATGAATGCGCCCATGTTGGCGTATATGTGCGTGTATGTGTATGTGTGAGTGCTTGTCTCTTGAGGCTGTGTGATGCATGTAACCCGCTTATAACTTCGGAACGGCTGAACCGAATCCAACCAAACCAGTAGCATTCTGAAGAACGTGTCTAAACTTAAATATCCTCTGAACCGATCGAACTAGTATATTTCAATATATCCTTAAGAAAAATAGCATTTTTCAAAATAGTTTTTTATAACATTTAAAAACCACGTCAATCACCAGTTTAACACCAGTTAATGCGTTCGTGAGATATCTGGAACGAAAACATTCGAAAAAATTGTATTTTTGTAAACTTCGAAATTATATATCAAATCAATTAGTGTTCTGTATTGGCTGATATTCTATATCAGCCAATTTTTTGGTTCGAAGAACTCAAAAGTATAGAGTAGCACAAAAACCAGTTCACGGTAAATAAAATTAAAATTAGCGGGAAGTTACAAAGATGACCTTTAGGGCTGACCATTTTTTATATATTTTTTTATAAGATCAGCACTCATTTGCAGTGCAGTGCGTCGGAACTAGAAAGGAGGGGATAGTGTTGAGAGAACAGATGAAGAAAGATATAGAGATAAAGAATTTGTTGCAGCCATTTTGCTTCTCACTTCACTCGTGAATTTTTGATACTATAGATCATGATAGTCCCAACTGTTGGCGGTAATATTCGACGACCAGTGATTTGCGATCATCATAGAAACAGAAATACAATATTAGTAACCACTCACTAATGAAAATAAAAATAAAGCTACTCGAATTCGGGATCTTAGGCTTCGTATTAGTTCTGAGTTTTTTTAAAAGATTTTTAGCAAAATTTACAGAAACGATTATTGATATGAAAAGTATTTTGAAATTAAATAATACTTTTAATAATTTTCGGTTTAAACTTCGTTATGTTCTTCACTTCTTACCACTCTTCTACTTTTATTCTTCTCTCCAAAAACATAAAAATAAAATTGTTATTTAGGAAATGCATTTTCAATATTTATTATAAATATTTTATATTATAAAATTTGCAAATTTTCAATCAAATCGCTTTAATTGATACACATATTCTGGCCGTCTGTTCATCCATTTAGTTATTGCAATCTCTTGACTGATAAAATAATATATAACCAGTTTCGGATGACTTTTGTATGTCCGATGTTAAGCCATAAAAATCTTCTATAGTTGAGGCCTCAATTTTATCCACCATATCGTCATCAAACAGCAGCCACAGGCCATGACTCTTAACAATGCTAATATAATGACCGCGATTTGGACCCGAACCACAATGTATGACAACCGCCATTAGATCGTACAGCCGATCAGGATTGACAGCATCGTCTGAGGTATTGAAAAGTCTCAGTTCTAGGGGGAAAACCACACGATGGGAGACTTTGATGTGGCGATTGAATTGTTCCATGTATTTAAAGCGTTTTAGATGCAAAGCCAAAATCATGGGCAATTTTTTAACACGCATGCGTTTTTGGGCCTCTTGGTAACTGCAGCAGTTATCGCATTTGAATTTGTTATCTGAGCATAAAGTTTCGGTGTTGCTGAAGCAGCGCAAGCAGTGTGTTATAGAAGTATTCTGATCCACATCGACTTGCAGATCAAAGAAATGTTCATCTTTGCTGCTGACCGTTTCGCAGTTTAAGCATCTGGTCTCTGAAGTTAAAGTGCCTTGAAATATTTCGTGTACCCAAGTGGGTTCCGTGCTGGCGCTGTTAGTTTGCGTGGGCGTGGACACATCCGCAATGCCAATACCAATGCCATTTATCGAGCCAGTCGACTGGGAACAAGTGCCATTGGTGGAGGAGTTTGAAGCTGTGGTAGATGTCGAAGTGGTAGAAGATGATTTAGTAGCTGCCGTTCCTGCAGTTGAACCATTTTTATTGGCATTTCTTTCGGCCAATATAATTTCATTTATGTGATTGATGAGAAAGTTTAAAAATTCATGAGCATCTTGTTGCATGTAGTTGTCGAATTCTTCTTTTTCCTTGCGCAGACGCGCTATAAACTTTTTCGGGGCTATAGAGCCCACCTTCTTCTTTTGGGTGGCAATATTGTAGAAAAGATCAGCCAGGCAGGACAGCAGGGTCTCTTTGGGTCTTTTATTTTTTGCCTTGTATTCCAGCACCTTCTCCCGGAAAGGCTTACAAAAGTATAAGGCCTGCAACACTGAATTGCTGTAGCAGGTGTTGCCGAAATTCACCAAACCAAAATAATGTTCGTTGGGTGGAAACAGGTCCGAGCCAATTTCTTTTTCCAGTTGTGAGACATTTGCCCCCATTTTGTTTTTAGCTTTTGCTTTAACAAACTTCAAATAATTTTGAGATTCTTTACAAACAACAACAACACTACCACCACCAAATATTTTTTTGTTAGTTTTCAATGTGTTTTAGATTATTTTCATATAATTTTCTTAAACATTTTGTAGGTTACGGGTCTGAAAATATACAAGAAAAAGATTGAAGAGGGGATATCAGTTCAAAAGAAAATAAAATTCTTTTTTAAACTATTTTGCTAAACCAGAGTCAAACTTAATAAAATATTTTATTTTACACGAAAATATTTTATTTTTAAAACAAAATTATAAAAAATGAATATTTAACACACGCATACTTTATTATCCCCTCTCCAAACATTTTCATTTCGTATATTTTTCAGATATTAAAATAAAATCTAGCTGAATATATATAATAGATTTTTCTTTACATAAAATATTAAAAAAAAATTTATAAGAAATATTTAAGCATTTTAATAACAAGAAATCAAGGAGAAGGAAGAATAAACCTCTTTAAAAAATATTTATTACCTTTAGAATAACTTATTAATATATGAATTTTTACAATGTAATTTGTGGGGTAAACAACCTGATATGTTCTTTTCTGGAATTCCACATCACGTTGTACGGAATAGATTTAAAAAAAAATTCTTATATATATGACAAATGTACAAACCAAACTTTCAAACTTAGTAGGTCTTTTTTTCTTTTATGAAAAAAATTTAATAAGTATTTATTTATTTGCTGCGTATCTACACAAAAATGTCTTTAAGCCCATAAATAATTCATTTATATAGGTCGGCAATAAGATATTCTAAATTGCACCACAAAATTGCACACAAGATTACAAAAAGCATGTACTTCGAGTACATGTACTTCGAGTATCATCCTCTACCGGTATTATAGCAAACTCGCCGTTGGAATAAAATCACAAACAAAATATCTACCACAAACTACATATAGTTCTGAATATTCGTCATATATCCTTTTAGTATAGGGTGTTTTTTATAGAATGATACAACTTTGAGTTGGCATCACTGCTTTATTTGACCACCCATTTAACAGCCGATAGTTTCTTTTTGTTTAATTTGCTTTGACATTTCATTATGGATCGACTTACACCAGAGCAACGCGTGTAAATTGTAGAAATTTTTAATCAAAATAATGGTTCTGTCCGTCAAAATTATCGTGACACTTCGCCCGTTCAAAATTTTATTTTCCGATGAAGCCCATTTCTGGTTCAATGGGTACGTAAATCAGCAGAATTTGGCGCATGCGGAGTGAGGAGAATCCACAAGCTTTTGTCGAAACATCATTACATCCACAGAAAACTACTGTTTGGTGTGTTTTATGAGCTGGCGGAGTCATTGG
Organism: Linnaemya vulpina; assembly: GCA_963675445.1. Lineage (NCBI taxonomy): Eukaryota > Metazoa > Arthropoda > Insecta > Diptera > Tachinidae > Linnaemya > Linnaemya vulpina. Next base: position 9,014,036 of record OY776277.1, read on the forward strand.
CCCATATGTCTTCAAAAACGATGATGGTCAGAATGTTACTGTTTGTGAAAATTGGTGTTCCAGATGGCACCTTGTACGCGCCAGTCGTGGCGGCCACATGGCCGAAATCATATTTAAACATTAATGTCATAAAATTTTCTATGCAATAAAGACCGTTTCATTGATATCAAAAATATATTACTAAGTTTTATTATGATTTAAACTTCTATCACTCTATAAAAAACACCCTATACTACTCCTTCTCCAACTAAACTGCGGAAAATTGCACAAATTGATCCCGAAAATGGATCTAAAAAAAATAAATAATTAAGAAGTCCGGTCCACCGTACCACGGGTGCCGGTCCAAAACAAATACACAATCTATGCATCAATAACTATTTTCAAAAAAGGACATCGTTTACCGTCTTTATATTAGATTTGACGAGAATAACTACGGGTACATAGAAATAAATCACAAAGGAAGCATACGGATTCGACTTGAATGCCTGTCTAATTATATTAAAATGTTCCACTGTGCGAGTTGTTTTATTGTTTACCTACAAAACCAAAAAATTAACTTAATTTCAATTGAACATGTTTTTAACCCGCTTCTGTACTCCAAAATATTCTTGATGCATTCGAGAAAAGAGTAAATACTTTTACCAGTTTTTCGTTTTTAATTAAAACTCTTTAACAATAGATTTTCATCGAATCGAACAAACTAAATAAGACAAATAAAATTATTTAGTAGGAAGCAGTTCATTCAGCATGTCTCAACACAGCAAAGTAGATAGAAATTTTTTTATTAACAAATCATATATTTTAATAAAAAATTTTAATAAAAAATTTATTTAAAATAATTTTTAGAAATCCTTGACATTCATTTTAATTTTGTTGTGGCTCCATTGTGCAATAGTTGACACCAAAAATTTGAGGCGTTTCAGGCAAGCAAATTTAGTTAAGAATATAATATATTATGACGACTATAAAAAAAACTTAATTTCAGTGTCGCTCTTAAGAAAACTTTACGGGATGAAACTATTTATTTAGATGGAGACGGTTACATCATAGTTGAAGGCCGAATTGTGCAAAAATTTCTTCTGCCGAATGATGCCAACCATGTGCAACAGCTCAATAGCGTCTTTATTGCTGACAAATATGGATATAGAACGAAGTATTCTGTAGTAAAGGAAGAACTTATGGATATAGAAAATTTATCGGTCTCAACTTTAAAGTCTTTAGCAGGTTAAATAAAATTTCTTCAGCAAATAAATTTATAGTTATTATAATATAGTTATTATTATTGCTGCAGTTTATGTTAAGATTTTAGCAACAATAAGTTTTATTCAGTACCCAGCAAACATTTTGCTAAACAATAAGTAAGATGAGTGTATGAGGATTAAGTTTTGATAGTTTGATAAGTTCAAAAGAATGTAGAAGTATTTATACTTCCACAGCAATTAATTGTTTCACATTGTTTTTAAAAAGGTAACAGGGGACCTCGTTAACTACATCACAGCCCCGTTCCCCACCGCTATTGTATTCACCGATGAAGTAAATTAGTAAACAAAATGGCTGCCACAAACTCTTTATTGTTATCAACATTCACCATCTGTCCTCTAAACACTAACCCTCGTCACAACTGCGGCAATGAATGAATGATCATGCCATCAATAATGTCAGTCTTTAAAATATAATTAAGAAATCCCCGACCCCAGAACTGTAATAAATTGCATGAGCGTTGGTCCTTAAAACAATTATTAAGGAGTGCATTCCGCAGATTTTGGGATTATATTTTTTTAATATTCGGAATAGTTATTTTCAAAAATTAAAGCGGTTTGCCCTGAGGCAAGAATCCAAATTTCATAGCACTGAAAGGCTCTAAGCATTTCTACGGACCTGTCGTAGCGTCATTCAATATATATATATATATAAAATTTATAAATAAGAAATTCCCCTTTATTCTGTAGCTATTTGTGGACATCACATCAATACAGTCCCCTTTATTGTGTAAGTATCTGTCGACGTTACAATCAAAACGATGTCAACAATAGGACACTTAACTATCCCTTGTATATAACATACTAGTAACATCCTGTGGCCTTAAATATAGAGAGAGGCTGTTAGAAACAAACGAGTACAGAAGTGCCCCATATTTGATATTGTCTTGACGTGACATTAACAAAGAAAAAGTTACAGAATAAGGCGAAATAAAAAATATAAGACACTCACCTAATCTTTTTAGATAATAATCAAATGCTTTTGACAGCTTGTGACTATTCCTTAAGGCCCCGGATATATAGTAGAAAAAGGCTCTCACAAATTGTTATTTGCTGCAGGAAAGGATTACTCAAATGCTCTATCGTTGATATTGTCTTGACGTGACATTGACAAATAGTTATAGAATAAAGAGGATATAAACGTTACATAACATTTGTCATTTTTATTTGAAAATTTTTCAATTTTTAAAATTAATTTTTACATGTTACGATGGCTTGCGATGTCCCTATTTAAAGTTTAGAAACAAATGATTTTTAGCGGATATTTTAAAATAAATCACCAGCAATTATTTCTTATGCCAGTTATAGCGAGTTATATGCCTCACTTATGAGTCCGCCAAACTCCCCTATATCCCAATTCCAGATCCCCGCTAGCCAATATTTTCTGTTGGCTGAAGTAGTTAACACTTACGACTACGAAGCCTAAGGTCCCAGGTTAAACTCCACACTCAATACAGAATATGACATCTAATTTTTTTGATCATGGTTAGTGCACTACCCTGCATTTAAAATCGCATTCTACAATCTCCCACAAAAGTTGTATGTATACTCTGAATACTAGTCCATGTAAAAATTAAAAATAAACAGATGCTCAATTCACAAGCCTTGAATCGTTTAGAGTTGTATTTGTGAAGACAATTTTAGTTTTCGTGGTAGTTTTCATTACCATATAAATTCCAACGCGAATTGTTTTTGTTTTTTTCTTTTTTTCTAGTCATCAAAGATCTGGCTAAGACCACAGAGCTGTTGTTGCACCATAGAATTTATTTTATTTTATTGTACTTTTTATAGCTCAAAGACAACAATCTTGCTTTTTATCACCGCCAAAGGTGATCAAATAAATGTCTTTGCGGTTGAGTGAATCAAAATGATCGTGATAACTTTTGTTGCTAAAAACAATTTGCCAAAAATAATCATCTCTTAAGACATGTAAAAATGCAACAATAATAAAAAATAATGCAATTAAAAATACATTTGATGCAAAAAAAAATATCCGGCATTTTAGGATCTCTCGTTTGGCAAATTTGAATGCCACAATACACCGGCCCGTTTGAGCAGAACATCTTATGGATTTATGATATTTAAAGGTGTGCACAAAATATGTAACCCGATAATCAAATCATGTCTAAAAAAGAAGAGAAATAATCAAATTGTACAATTTTTAAAGTGTGAAATAGAGAGACAACAGCACAACGGAAGCACCGGCATCAAGACTGGCCAAATCAAGTTTTCTTAAGGTGATCTTTGTTTATCAAATCACTAGTTAGAAAAACCACAATAACCTGTTAAGAATTTTAAAATTACCATCGACAAACAGAAATAGAAACATATACAAAAAAATTTGCACAAAGAATCTTTGAAACTTTGATAAATTAGTTGCTATTAGACATTAAGAGATACAACATCAACAAAATGAAAACCCGGGTAATAAATTATCTATTGTATTAATCTATTGTTTAACAATTTGCAAACTAAATTTAACATTTACCAAAAACCTTAGCTAACTTTGTTGCTGTTGTTGGTGGTAGTTTGCTATACTCAAGGAGATTCGAAAATCTTACGCCAAGTAAAGTAAGCAGTCGTCGTCTTTTGATAATCAGAATATACTTTGCATTGATTTTTTTATTTTATTTTATATAATTTTCAGCATTTACAGTGACGATGCTTATCGCCAAGAAACCTTTTCTTTGAAAAATGAAAACTCTCCGTCTGAGGAATTGGTTATTGAAGGCACCCATACCCAAAGTATATATCCCAAGGACAATACGAATGTGGTTTATCGCATTGAGACCATTTATGTGGCTGACAAGGACGGTTATCGAGCGAAATATATATTAACACAAGAGCCTTACAGGCCAATTGTGTTGCAGTTAAATCCATCCACCTTGAAATCGCTTTCTGGTTAAATATTATTAGAGAAAAAAAAATATTTTAAAAGATTGTAATTTTCAAGACGTGTCAAGTGTAAACTTTAAAAAACATTTAGAAAAATTTAGACGATTATGTTTCGCATTATTAAAGCTTTAAATAAAAAATATATAATTAGTTTAATGAGAGGTTGAAGCGATTTTATAACTTCAATTTTTATTTAGATGAGTTTTATTTTAATAAAATACATCTCTAACAGGGAAGATCTCCAGGCGTTGTAAAAATGCTATGAAAACAAAAGTAACACAGAAAACAATTTTGCTGAAATGCAGTAAACTTATAGAGTTCAAATTAATTTTCCTTAAAATGTTGAAAATAATATGTCAATAAAAATTTTATAAAATAACTTCACTGCAAAGCTTTTTCAACACCAGTAATTTGAATGAAACTAAAACAAAGTGTAAATCTAGTGGAATATGAAAGTCTGAAAAATATAACAATTAAACGTGCGATAAACTAAAAAGTTTTCCTTATTTTCATTAAACTGGAAATTTTTAATTATATTCAAGTTTATATCCGCTAATTTACAAATAATTTGTAAGCATTCGATTTACTTTTGAAACTTTTTACCATTTTTTAATATGTTTTCGAGTCCCGATTTGTTGTCTCAGGGCTCTGCAAAATTATTTAATTTTTATTGTTTCTCTTAGTGCCCCAATGTGCGGGCGTTCTGACAAATTAGAGTTCTTTTACAATATTTGTAATGTGTCGACGACTGTTGTTCCTGTAGCTTGCCCCAAGTTGAGAGGTTTCCTCGCGCACGCGAATGGTACAAAATATCCGTAGACAATAACTTTTTCATAATGATGCAAAAATTGCAAAAAGTTTGTTTGCCAGATTAAGTAAAGCTTAAGAATATAAAAGATATGGAATATAAAGATATATTTTGTAGATTATAAAAAACTGTTTTCCCATAAAAATATATCTACAAATATTGTTGTTTATTTCATACCCTCTTTTTCCTTTAACATTTTTTAAATATATTTTGTGAAATCGTTTTACAAATCACTACAAAAATTATTTGTTTACATATTTAAAAACAAAAAAATAAAACCAACTTTTTTAAATTAAATCACATCTATCACATATTTGACGAAATAAGCGTAACCAGTATTTTAGACAAACTTATTTTGAATATGCCCGACAACTGCAACACAAGATTAATTGGATATTGATATTTTTACAAAATATAAACATTCTGAAATTCAAAATATCTTCCTAAAATAAATTACACCTGATATGAAGTGATAAGCTTAAGGTCTCTTTATTTTAATTTAAATAATTCATTTAATATTCAAATTTCGTCAGTAATATATGTTTAAATTTTTCGTAAATTTTATAAGAATTTATTAAATTTCTACACTGAAAATGATATGTATAGTTTGGGTAAATTTGAGGTTAGGAAGTAAATTGATTGTCAAATGATGAAATGTCGAGATTTGAAATGGGAAATTTTAACTTTAACTTTAAAGTGTTTCACTCTGGAATTAAGAATTTTAATTTCCAAAATTGACTATCATATAAATTTGGTGTTTGAAAAACTGAACGAAAACAACGCGCTTTTCAACAAAATCATCTTTCTTAAGATTTAACGCGATGCTCTGCGGCCATTTGAAAGATTGATTTACAAACAACAGACGCTCTGAGAGATAAAATTTAAGGAGATAAGAAAATTTGGTTAAACATTTTATTAAAAAAAGTAAGTAATTGCCCGACATCATATTAAATTATAAATTCCCATATTTCTGCTTTAAATTAGTTTCAATAAAACTGCAAATTTGCCACAAAAAAATGTTAATCAATTTCCTGCCTAACCTCAAATTTGCTCACCCATTATGCGCATATAATACTTTTTGTCATACAGCCGATTTTTTATTTTATAAAAATTTCAAACAGACTTCTTAGAAATTGAGCGTTTTCAATTATAATTTTATTAATGAAATCACGGCGTCTTCGGCAAGGCTTATTATTATTAATAGTCTTGCCAATTCTTTATTTTTCAGCCATTTCTCTCTTTTAACATTTTGGTACGTTAAGGTTGAACCCATTCAAGATCTACACGGAATACAATACAAAAAATAATACCATATCGCATAGGAACTTAATTAGTAACTAATTATAAACAAAAATAAACAAAAACAAAATTCAAGACTAGGTGATCAAGTTTATAGAGTTGATTTATGTAAACAATATTTACAAAAAAAATATATGAAATATTTATAATAAAACATAAAAAAGCATACAAGAAAAAACGAGAATCTACTATAAAATAATCTGCAAGACTTAAAGCAAATTTAGTTTCAATTAGACCTTAAGCACAACAACATGAAAATCTGGGTAATTACATTTTTATTAGATCATGTCAAAAACTAAATTTGAAAATGGATACAAAAAAAAAGGCATTTTTTAAAATTATTTTAGCTGATTTTGTCACCGTTATTGATGGCATTTTGCTGCATCCAGGGAGACGCGAAGATGTTACGCGAAGTGAAGTAAAAACGCATCATATTTCTGTTAACAGAATGAGTAAATAAAATTTTCAACTCAAAATTTCTAGTATATCCGTTGATAATTCAAATCGGCAGGAAACCTTCTCTTTGAAAAATGAAAGTTCGCCGTCAGAAGAATTAGTTATTGAAGGCACTCGTACACAAGATATGGTTGAAAAGGACGGTAATCGAATGAAATATAATAACTTACCAACCCGGAAAAGTCAAAATGATGCGATTGTAAAATTAAGTGCATCCGTATTAAAAAGTTCAGTGGGTTAATAATCACATCATAAAAAAATTATTATGTTGGATTCAATTAATTATGTTTAAGAAATGTCATAAAAATTAATTTTATGTAATAAAACTTTTCAAATATGCCTCTAATTTTTTAATAGCTTCAACATATCTTTTACTATTTATTTATATATTTGTTTAATTTTTTGGAGTTTTTACCATTTTATGTGACAATTCCAGGTGAGATATTTTGAATAATTTTATAGTTTGTAAACGGATATTCCGATTGTTGCCCAGTGTTTAACAAATTATCTAATTTTATAATAAGTAAAAGTGGGTCATGTCGAGATATATTTAAGATTTATCCAATTTAAAATTATGCCAAACTGATGAAAACAAAAGCAGATTTTCCTATTCAATAATTTAATAAGAGAACCTTTTATTTTAAGATTTCCGCTTCACATTTAGGATATATTCGCATAACTAATAGAAAAGAAAAAGTTGCAACTTTACCTTTGTAGATTAAGAGCAAAATATTTAATATTCGATATATAAAAAAGTAGTTAAAAAAATATGCGAATTATTCAGTCACAAGTTATAGATTTTAGGTTGAAACTTTCAGTTCCATCTTTTAGTCAAACGTAGAATTTTTTCAGACTCATAAAAAGTTTTAATTTATTAAAATTTTACTTAAATTTAAAGTGAACGCTAAGTTGAAGGCAGTTTCATGCTACACCTGGTAGGTTAAACAAACGTTGGACTAGACTTTTTATGCGTCCCACAAAATCCTACCTTCAACTAATATGAAATTGTAAAAATGAATATATGAAACATGTCCCCATTTTATTTTTATTTATTATTTTTTTTTTAGAAAAAATTGCGTCAGTTTTTCCTGAATTAAAAAAAAATTATTTAGAAAGTAAAACAGCAAAGTATTTCACAAAATTAAAAGCAAAGTCTAAGGCTGCAATCAATAACATTTTCATTTCATCTTAAAGTCTGATATGCTTTCAAATATTATAAAAATAAATAAAAATATAAAGAAAGTTATCTGGACCTGGCCAGAAGTAAGAGAAATACAACGAAAATATTTAAAATTCGTTTTAGTATATCGAGAGATGTTATTGGAAACCCCCACGAACATTTCAGGTTTGATTCGTATTAGTAACGACCTATCCCACGATGTCACTAAATACCGTTCTGACGGACAAATACATTAGAAACAAAAATTCATTCGAAAACCGTTAATAACCCACTAATTAGTCGCTTAAGCCGATAGCAGTTAACCTGCTGAATACCTTAACCAAATCACAGCAAGTATAAAACCTTTCGTAAGTCAACGGTTGCTCAGAGGGCTCATATCATGAATCGATCTGTGAAACACTAAATTCTGACTTTCATCACGCACAATATAATTTCGTTAAGCGTAGCAGCCCACGACTAAATGAAACCGCTTTGGATATTCCGCTAATCAAGAATTAATTGTATATATTGAATACAAGATTTCTAGCACGTGTTGAGGCTATTCATAACAACAAAATATCTTCCATAGTTATAAACATTAACACAAATAGATTTCACATGTGAATCAACAAAATCCGGAAGCTTAAAACCGGAATGGAACAAGTTCTATTTGAAGCTAAAGAAGCCAACAGAAAATATCTGGGAGTGGCGCAACAAATCAGTAAGTGTTAGGCTTTAGCAGATTCAACATCAATAAAATAAAAATTCGTGTGAAAACACTACACAACAACAAAACATGGACAATAAAAACTTATTTATTTATTTTTTTAATAATATTTATATCAGTAGTAGTATATCAACAAAACATTCTGATTTACAGCAAAAATTTATTACATCTAATTTTTCCTAAAATTTTCAAACTACGAACACGGTTAATAAAATTTTTAAATTCGCTTCCTTCAAGTCTTGAGACTTGAAATTTTTAAATGTGTTTTTGTTTAAAATGTAATTGTAACAAGCAGTTATTGTTGTTATTGTAAACTTTAAATGTAAGAAATTTGGTGAAAATATATTTGAAAGTTTAATACAAAAATTATAAATAAAATAAATGGAACAACTTTTTTATGAAATAACTTGTTTGAAACCAAAATATTTCGTAAATTAATGGCGTTTTCTTTTCTCGAAAACATGTAACATTTTTTCACTTATTTTCTTAAAAGTGGCGGTTTGAAAACATAAATTATTTTTCGTGAGCGATGTTGGACTCATTTCTAATTAATTCCTTATTATGAAATGACAAAACGTTTCAATTTTCTGTTAAAAAGTGCGAAAAATGTTGCACTATTTTATAGAAAAGAAATCGACATAATATATATATTGTTAGTCAGTAATAAATATGGATATTTTCCTACATTTCTACGAGTATTTTTAATGTGTATGTTTCCACAATCCAGCCGCTGCATTCGTCCAAAAAATATTAAAGGGAGTGCTCAACACATAAATCGCTTTTAATATTAATTTTATTAACTAAAACCAAGACTAGTCTTCTACAAGGCGCTCTGTAGTAAGCAAATATAATAAATTTTTTTATTTCTGTTTATATTTTTAGGTAATTTTTCACATTTAAAATTTTAGCGCCTTAACGCTCGAACCCATTCAAGATCTGTGCGGAATACAATACATAAAATAAAACAAGGCAAAATATAATTTAATTAGCAACTATAAACGGAAGATAAAAACCGAATTGAAGACTGTGGAATCAAGTTTATTCACTATGTATTTAAACAATATTTATAGAAAAAAAGCAATTAAATATTTATAATAAAACATATAACAACAAAAAAAAAAACATCACAAAAACAAGAATCCAACATAAAAAACAATTTGTAAAACTTATAGTCAATTTAGTTTCTATTAGACTTCTAACACAACAACATGAAAATCTGGGTAATTATATTTTCAATAGATCATTTTAAAATATAAATTTGAAAAATTATAAAAATAAGAATTTTTTTTAAATCATTTTAGCTGAATTTATCACTGTTATTGATGGCATTTTGCTGCATCCAGGGAGACACGAAGATGTTACGCCAAGTTAAGTAAATACGCATCATATATCTCTGTGAACAGAATGAGTAAATAAATTTTTCAACTCGAAATTTCCAGTATATACAGTGATAATGCACATCGGCAAGAAACTTTCTATTTGAAAAATGAACACTCTCCAACTGAAGAATTAGTTATTGAGGGCGCTCACACACAAAATATATATCCGCAGGACAACACAAATTTGGTTTATCGCATTGAAACCGTTTATGTGGCCGATAAAGATGGTTATCGAGTGAAATATAAATTAGTAACAGAACCTCGAGTATCATTTAATGTGGTTGTACGATTGAATGCGTCCACATTGAAATCTTTAGTGGGTTAATAAATTTTTATTAAGAAAACTTTCAGATAATAAATCATATTCACCAATAAGATCATAAAATACTAGTTGGTAGTTAATATTACGTTAAACTTCATTGAAGCAGTTTTAATTTTATAAGCAGGAAACAAGAAAAATGTTGTAAAAAAATACATTTTATGCGCTTTTAATATACAATAAATAAATTTACAAACTGATAAGAAGTTTTTAGTGTGCTCTGAGTCCAGTACGCTTTTTTTTAGTTTTACTTAAAACTAAGTGACGATGCACAGTGGGTGATTTCGAAAAAAAAAATTGGATATTATTTCTGATGGATATTACCTCCGATTGTTATACAGCATTTTACTGAGTTTAAGTTTAGAGTTTGAAAATTAAATCTTGAAGTGGAGCGACCTAAAATTAAAGTCGATCACTTTGATTTAATGAAATTTATAGTGTTCATTTTCATACATTTAATCCCCTATTCATAGCTCCGTCAAGAGAATTAATTAATTAATAAAATATTTTGTAGAGAATATCCGATTTCTCAGTAGTTTCATGGTTTTTTAAACATATGAAATCTAGGTACTTCCTTTAGTTTGAATTTTATTTGTTATTATTATATTTTCTTTTACCCTTGACACTTCTAAATTATTGTTTATTTTGTAAAAGCATTGTTTTCGACAGTTTCCGCTAAGAAAAATATATTTTGAGATGAGGAACTATTTAATTAAATCATTTGATATTTATTTCCTTTGCTGTAATCAAAATACTAATTTAAAAAACACTTAACAATTCCCCCAAACTCAGTCAGTGTACTTTTTACAATACGTACCTTTTGTATATGAAAAGAAAAAACTAAACCTTTAGAAATTTTATTCCAAATAGTACAAAAATTATTACATGTTGTTTAACCGTTTAATGCGTTAGTTAGCAGTTAATCGCGTGGTGAATCGTCGATTAACCCGTTAATCGTTTGTCAGTTGAATACCTTAACCCAAAGCTTAGCATGTAGGACTTTCATGAAACCATTCGTTAAACGCAAAATACTGAATTAACATATATAATTTTGTTCAGTGTAGCAGCTTTCGAGTAAATGGAAATCCTAACAGAAATCATTTTAGAAATACCCCTAATTAAAAATTATATGTATGAATACAAAATTTCCCTCTTTAATCCATATATTGATAACAATAAAATTTCCTATTCTCAAATAATTATAAACATTAACACAAATATTTTTTCAAGTGTAAATCAAACAAAATCTGGAAGCTTTAAAATGGGACTACCACAAGTTTAAACAAGCCAACAGAATATATATAAAAATGTCAGAACAAATCAATAAGTGTTAGGCATGAGCAGATTTAGCATCAACATAATAAAACCCTTCCCGATTACACTACATAACAAAGAAAAATCAACAACAACAAAAAAATACATTATAAATAAATTTAAAAAATATCAGAATTATATAGTATCAGAACTAATTTATTTACTAACTCATTCATTTTTTTGGTCTTAGACCAGCACTCAGGGAAGGATTCCTACTATAAAGTATTTGACCACTAATTTGAACAACAAGTTCTGGTGTTAATATATAGACCACTTGTGGGAGTAGCAACATTTTAGTTTCTGTACACTTTTGTATGTCTTGGATCATCAGTTAGGGAATGATCCCTACATGTACAGTGCATTGTGTCAGCAGTAGAAAGGGGGGATAGTGTTATGAGGACATACGAAAGCAGATTAGAAGATAGAGAGTTTTTGTTGCAGCTTTTTACTTCGCCCATGAATTTTTTACTACAGACACTGATGAGGGAGGATACGAGGAACTAAACTCGGCATGTTTCAAAATAGTTTACTTATATTTTAACTAACTTTTTTATATATAGGAACGTATCTATTGTACACATATATGATATTGCATATAGTGTTCTATTCACTAACCCTGTTGTATCTCTTGAAAGTTGTATTTGAAAAGAGAGTTCTAAAAAATATCACAAAACAAAAACAAATTATTTATAACATGAGTTATTTTGCAATACTTTTTTTGTAATTTCTTTGAAAATAAAATAATATGTTAAAACAATGTTGCACTTACCGTGTTAAAATTAATTTCTTGATGTCCGTAATAGTTAAGTTCTCCTTTTTTTTTTACTTCAATAGAAAACAACTCCAAAAACTTTGTAGACGTCAAAACTAATGAATTTCTATAATTTTTTACTAAATTTTTTTTTTCATTGATATGGTAAAAGTGAATGTGAATATTCTTTACGACGTTTTTCTTAACTTGTAGAAATACATTAAAGTAAGTGATTGATTACTTTCTAACAAGAATTCGAAGAATATTAGGAAAATATTTGTACTTATAGAAATCTTAGTTTGTGGTTTTCTAATTTTTGTTTAAGAATCGATAACAAGAAAATTGTATTTGCCTGAAAAGAAAATAAGATAAGAAAAACAAACTTAGTTATGAATTATTTAATAGAATATTTATATATGCGTTTCTGTGTACATATATACAAAAAAAAAAATTTTAAATCACATTAGATTTACAAGGGAAGATAAAAACATAATGACAACAGTACTTATCGCAATAGAAACTGTAATTATCAATTGCTTTCCAATTTATTTTTCATATTATTGCATTAAATATTTACAAATTTTGGAATATTGCAGAGAAGATAGAGTTACGGCTTTTTTTCATTACACCAACGACATGTACTTGTATATCCACCACGGCTGGTGCTAAGCCAATAAAAGGGCAAAAACTTTCAAATGTACTTAAGAAAATTCAAAGCAAAAAAGTTTGACTTAAGAAACATGGAACAAAAATAATAAAACCGCATCACAGTCACCGGTTGTGATACACTTCTCGTAGGTTTTTTTTTTTTTTTCATAATAAATTTGGTAGAAATAGAAACTGTTATCACATTCAACTGGGTCACCATACAAGTGGCAATAACAAATGTACACATGACTATTGTTGATATTAGTGCAGCGGAGTTCGAAAACAGCTGTTCTGGTCTGCTGTGTAAGTTGCATATATAAAACTGACGTTAACTTTCCATTCTGCTTTGGTATCTTTACCACGTCTTGCTGAATTAATAATACTTCTCGAAAAATTAGCCTAACAAATAAATTTAAATAGAACAATACGGCGAGCAAACGTATAAATAAAAATCTGAAATATAGCATTTTATAGTTATAACACTTTTACAGAAAATGCTTCAACTATTGCAGAAATTTAAATATTAACTTAAGTGCAAATATTAATCGATTAATTACTAGCGTTATTCGTTAACAATCAATCGATTAACTGCAGACCATTTTGAACATTTATATAACACATCGATAGCTGATGCAGTTCCGTATTTCTTTTCTAATTTCAGTCAACTTAAAGCTCAAGCCGTTACATATCACCATACGAAGTCTGTTCGAAAGAAGAGATGAATTTGTATTCTTTTCAAAAATATTTCTGTATTCATCAATTTCTATTTTGCCAATTATCATATGGAACCTTGGCTGGAAAAGAGTCATAAGTCAAAATTTTAAAATATGAAATATAAGTGAGAAAATTAGTCAACCGATATGCGGAAACCTTCAGTAAATTCATTAATAGCTATTCGACAAGTCTTTACAACAAATTTCCTTCACTTTCTGGCCATTTTCATCAGTTTTTAATGGGCTGGGACATCTCCACCAACTGTTTGTAGTAATTAACTAATCAACGCAATATTGTTTCATTAATAATTGAGTCTTTAATTTCAAATGCGAGTACATTCATTCACTTTGTCGGCGCAATTGTTGCTCTTAACTTTTAATTGTTTAATTAAATTAATGAAATCATTTTCAGTACACAAAATGTGCTCATCAACATATCGTCGTCTGATGATAACGTCAGTATATAGAATAAAATCAAAAATATTTCGAATTTAGTTGTATTTCAAAACGGCTGCGATTAACAACGGAAAACTAATAAGACGACGGGAAAAATATTAAAAATTAAAAAAAGAAAAGAAATACTTTCATAATGAAAAAATTTTTTGAAGCACTGTTCCTTTTCGGAGCGTGCGTTACACTGTGTGAGTGTCTACCAGTGACACAAAATTACACTCAAGACTTATTAAGACTGGCAAAGGCTTCCGAAATAAAGGCCTATTTGAATGAACAGAAGGCACCTTGTGAAAACTTTTATAAATTTGCTTGTGGTAAATGGTCTAGACTACAACCGGCACCGCCGAGAGGCAAAAGTACCAATCTTGGCCAATTAAAGAGCCTGTACTGGAGTAAATGTGGCGACATGTTAAACAGTGATGCACGGCTTGATTCCAGTTTGGACGTTAAATTGAAAAACTTTTACGACTCTTGTTTGGAGACGGGGAAAATCGATCGCATGGGCTTGGAATATATCCTGAATGAAGTGGATTTCAAAGGAGGCTGGCCCAAAATTGTAAATTACAAATGGTATGAATCGGATTACGACTGGTTAAAGGTGGTGGCTAAAATGAGAAGAAATCTGGGGGTAAATATCTTAATTGGCCTCCAGGTAGTGCCTGATTTCACAGAAATCGACATGCATCGTATTATGGTGGGAGCTCCCGATTTATACTTATCGCAGCAGGCCTATTTGCTAGACGATAAAGACAATGAACGTTTGCGAACGGCCTATAAAATAAGCATACAAACACAATTGCAGCGTTATTTCACTGATATGTCCGAACAGTGGGCTCATGAAGTAGCCCAACAAGTTCTGCATGTAGAAAAACGTTTAGCAGAAGGTTTAGCCCGACCAGATTTAACGTTGCAACAAAAATCACGCTTGAGATATACATCCGATTTGAAGGCAGCGTATGGACGTTATGTGGACATAAATCGTTATTTAAATTTAATATTCAATTCTACCATTTACTCCCAAGTGTATGAAAGTCCAATTGATTATTTTGCGAATTTAATGGATGTCATCAAGGAGACACCAAAACTGACCATCGCCAATTATACCATGTGGAAGGTGTTGAATAAATTCGATTTGGAAAAGGCTCACTATGCCAAGAGCAATAATTTTTGTGTGAATAAAGTCATGGAATATTTCCCGGATGCTTTGGAAAATATGTTTGCCCGCAACTATCACACCATGCAACTGTCGAATGACCTGCAATCGGTTTGGTCCGATATAAGAAAAACTCTACGCAACGAATTGCAAACTTCACCCAAATTATCATGGATTGGTGAAGAAACTAAACAGAAAATTATTGAAAAGTTAGATGCCATGGATTTGGAGTTGTCTGCGGGCAATACAGAGTATGCGAATCAAATGCACAATGTGCTGGTGAGAAAAACAAATTATTACCAAAATCTCATTAGCATTTGGCAATGGCAGAGCACTCAAAACTTACAGAAACTCAACGAAAGACCTACAGATCGAGAGAAGAAATTGGAGTTACCCCACTACTCTTATGAGACCAACAAAGTTCTAATACCAATAACTTTCCTACAATCGCGCTTTCTTTGGGATCCTTCCTATCCCCATGCTTTACTCTACAGCACTATGGGTTATATCTTGGCTCAACAAATGTTCAAAGCTTTCGACTCCCAAGGACGCAAATATGACAAACATGGCCATCAGAAATCGTGGATGGATACCATAACCGAGTACAGCTTTGACGACAAGGCCAAATGTTACCAACAACAATATTCGAATTATAATTTCCCCAATTGGGTGCGTGGAGACGAAAAGCAGCTGACCAACACTTATCTATCGGACAATGCAGCCTTGAGCATTGCCTACAAGGCCTATAATAAATGGTGGGAAAATGTGGCCAACAGTGTGTCAGCCGAACAAGAGTCCTTACCGCTTCTGGATAAATACTCCCGTAATCAGTTGTTCTTTATAGCTTTTGCTCAGCTTTGGTGTGCAGACTATTCGCCCGATATCAAAGAATATGAAGAATTACCCGAACGTTGGCGTGTTATTGGCGCTTTAGCGAATTCGAACGATTTCGCCAGGGAATATAAATGCGCTTTGGGCAATAAAATGAATCCTGAACAAAAATGCGTACTGTATTAATTTCTATATCGATAAATTTGTAATTATTCAACTCATATTTACTCACTACAAATTATTATTTAAATAAATTAAGAATATTATTGCTGAAATATCTACAAATATATTTTATTTGGGTCAAAATAACAGCAACAAAGGCTTCGCTTTACAAATAGTGAAATTAGACGATAACCTTTACCAGTCTCAGTTTATTTCTTAATTCATTCAAAAACACTAGTTTTCTAAAGAGAACTTTTATCAATTTATAATTATGAGTGGAATACATTTATCAGGAGCAGCGTTGCCAGCAACTTGAGGAAGAAAATGATTGTGTACTTGTGGGCAACAGAAATCAGGAGTGATGGTGAAACATCACTGAAAATGAGAAGTACGTTAAGTGCGAATTTCCTTAGATCAAGTACAGAACTTATTGGAAAAAGTAGTAAATGTTTCCCGTACAGCTCGGAAACATGCTTAGGGTGAGCCGAGCCGAGGCGAGCTATCGTAACCTGTGCTACTCTACGCTTTAAAACACTATAATTTTGAATATTAAATCAACCGGTTCCCACGTGACATGCCGAGATTTATGTAGTTTTTCGCGAATACTAACTGATGAGACATATAATTTCCGAGTTTTTTTTTTTTTATTAATCACTTTTTTAATTTTTTCGCTCATGGATTCTCACAAACCAATCAACCGATTTCGACCCGGTTTATATTTTTAATTACAAATTACATAATTTGACTACAATCAAAAGATTACTTGGAACCAAAAAAAAAAAAATAATTACTCCGGCAACTCTTCGTATCAGTAGTCAGAGAGCATCGCAGTGGAGAATAAGAGACACAAGATGCAATTAAAATGTGCTCATTAAGACGTAAAACGAAAAGCTTCTGTGTAACAGAAGATTAATCGACGAGGCAATAGTTCAGTGTTCGCAAGCCTTGAGTGAATGAAGAGAATGTTGAGAAAGGCCTTTTTACTAAAAACTATATTATTAAACGTTTTATTAACGCCATGTTCAAGGATACACGCGCAAGCAAATAATTTTCCTATATTCCAGCAAGACGAAGTGATACGAAAAGCAAAAACCAGAGAAATTCTCAATTATATGAAACTGAGCGTTGATCCTTGTGTGGATTTCTATGAATATGCTTGCGGAAATTGGCACAAATTCCATACACCGATTAATAAACAAGAAAGCCAGACACCGAAAACTTTACTAGACTCCAAAGTCAACAGGGATCTGCACAAGTTATTAGATGAAAATGTAACCATCGACGACACCACGACAGACAAGAAGGTGAAAACCTTTTATAAATCTTGTTTGGAGGCAAAGAGAAATGAACTTAAACATCAAATTTTTCTAAGTGATTTCATTAAAATCAATGGAGGTTTTCCGGCCATACCAGGTTCCAATTGGCTATTGCACCATCACAATTATGATTGGCAACAGATAGTGGCGGGTCTGCGCTACAATTATGGCATTGACATTTTAATCGGCATGGAAGTAAATATCAACTATCAAAGCATGCACGAAAATAGTATTTATCTGGGCGAACCCTCTACTATAATTCCCAAACACTTGTGCAGTTTTAAAGGCACACAAATGGTGGAATTAACAGATCTGGAATACGTGTCTATAGAGACAGAGGTGGCGGACAATTTACGCTTGTGGTTGTCCTTAAATAAACTGGAAGCCTGGAAATTGGCCGCTGATATTTTGACATTTGAATTTGAATTGTGTGCTGGCATGTATATAAACGATGCGGTGGAGCAAGACTTTGTGGGCAGCAGCAATCCCGAAATGCTGCATAGGAAATATACACGCAAAACCTTAATCGAGTTCACGCACCAGCTGCAAAATAAAATCGATTTGAACAGTTTGGTAACGAGAAGTTTCGGTGTCCCCGTATACAAACCCGTTTTCATGAAAAGTCCTCAATATTTCGAACAACTTGTCAAGGTAATGGACGTTAACAACAGTACAACAGTGGCCAATTACATTATGTACAGAGCGATGACCTACATTAATTTGCCGCTAAATGACACACTACAGTCACGCCCTTCCTATTGTCTGGGAATTGTCAAGAAGTATTTTCCCAAGATCTTGGGCGACATGTACCATCGAAAATATGCTTATGCGGTGTACCAGGAGCAAGTGGAGACCATATTTGAGAAACTTAAAGAAATGTTTGCTGCCAGTCTGCAGCAGGATTGGATTGAAGGTGGTACCACGAGATTGGGTAAAAATAAATTGGCCGAAATGAATTTATATTTTCCAACGTACGATAAAACAACACTGAACTTGCTATTTTCACGCAACGACTACTGGACGAATCTGGTGGCCATAATGGGTGAGGTGCGACAGCATGAATTAAGTCGAGTGTTCGCCACGGGTTTGCCGAGGCCAAAAGACGAAGTTGAAGCCTACGAAACAAGAATCGTTTACCGACCCTATCGCAAACGCATCGATGTAGGTTGGGGTTTATTGCAGCCTCCCAACTATCAGCCTCAATTACCCAATTCTATACGTTTTGCTATTGTTGGTCAAAGACTAGCACAAGCCATGGCTTTGGCTTTTGATGATTATGGTTGGACCACCGATATTACGGGCCACAATAATTGGGACCCTTTAACAGCGGTGGAGTTCTACAAACGTGCTAATTGTTTACGTCGCCAAATCGGCAACTATTTAAACAACGATCCCGATGCTTTTCACAATATTACCAAAACGCGAGAGTTAATAGCCAAAAGCGCTGGTCTCAACATCGCCTTCAATGCCTATCTGGACTGGCTGAGATATCAAAATCCCAACAATGATCATGGAATTTTATCTCAAGAAACTTTGTTCGAGCTAAATTTCACAAACACCCAACTATTTTTCATAACATTTGCTCAAATGCATTGCAAGGCCCTGCGTAAAGACCTGCAAGACTCTGAGAGATTCCCGATTGTTTTAAGTGTCCTCGATAATCATACTATGACAAGGTACGAGGTTAATGGTCCTCTGTCCAATTTCAAGGAGTTTGCCCGAGAATTTGGCTGTTCAATTGGCTCCGAAATGAGTCTGGCTGACAAGTGTGTTATTTATTGAGATACAAATTTATTTCGAGAATCGATTGTGGCAAAAGACAAGTTTTATAAATTTTAATAAAAATTACATTGTGAAAGACTTTGCAAATCTAAAGTAATTTTAAGTGTGTGTTTTATTTAATGAATTTAATGAAAGAATTTTGAAGATATTATCTTTGAACAAATAAATCATATTTCAAATTTCTTTTTTTTAGGCACGTTGACACTTATGAAATATTTGACCTAATATGCGTAACCAATAAATAATAATAAAAAATTTTTAATACAGATAATGAGTTAAGCAATTTCCAAAAATTTCTTTAAATAATTTTCAATTTTGACTTTTTTATAAAATCCGAGATAAGTTTTTCTACAGGCAAAAAGAAGGGCACTAACAGAAATTTAGTATTTTCTTAAACAAATTTTAATAATTTTTTTTTTTTGCTAAAAGGTTCTGCTTTGAAATTTTCAATTTTAGCTTTTTTTTAATTAAAAATAAGCTTCTATACTTTGAAAAATTTTGGCAAAAATCAAGATGCTAACAAAAATTTAGTAATTTCTAAGAAAATTTTAAAAAGATTTAGAATTTAAATAAAAAAATTTTATTTTTTTAAAGAAAAATTCTCTACTGTATGTATTGTGTAAGTATTTATTCCATTCAGTTTACAAGATACATAAACACACACACACACAAATGTAACGAGTACGATCGTAATAAAATTCAATTTAAAATGCCAACAAGCTTCAAGATCGCTTTCTCTGCTTTAAATTTGATTAATTGTTATTAGTTTTCATGATCATTTTTTTCATATTTATTTGTATTCCAAATCTTATCACTTGGAAAAAATTTGTTATCACTAACCCTAAATTGCACGAGACGTTTCAAGCAGCTAAAAAACACAACAAAATAAAAATATACTCAGAGTTAGCAAAAAAAACCGATTTAAATAAATCTTAATTATTTTCAGCTTAGTAGCGTTTCTAAACTCCAACAGTAAAAATGTTACAAAATCGCGAGCTTAAAATAGTTTTTGTTTGTCTGATAATCGCAGTGACTATCAGCGAACAGCGACAACAGAATCAAGGTCAAACTCAAGGCCGCAGAAATACCCAACAGCCTCAAATGCGACATCTAGACCAGAGAAAAATTGAAGAACGCAATCAAAAAGCTAAAGAAATTTTAAAATACATGAACGTAGAAGCAGATGTTTGCAAAGATTTCTATGATTTTGCCTGTGGCAATTGGCTGCAAGAGCAAAATCTCAATATGGCCAACGATGGCGACTTGATAAGTGTTCAAAGCCAAATGGAGCGATTAGTTAATAGACAACTACAGGCCACATTAAGCGAACCAATCAATTCATTAGATTCAAGGGAAAGCAGAATTGCCAAGGATTTCTATCGATCGTGCTTAAGAGTACCGGCCTCTTCTCCTGCCCAAAGGCAATTTATGCAGAGTTTTGTTCTGAATCACGGTGGCTTACCCGACATCAAAGGTACCCATTGGCAACCCAACTACAACTGGGTTCATGTTATAGCCGACTTACGCCGTAACTATGGCTTAGATATTTTAATTGGGCTAAAAATTGACAAAACAAATCCCAACCATAAAGCCATTTTTATAGAAGAACCTCAAACCACTTTATTGCCCGTAGAACTCTGCAGCTCTTTGGCTACCACACAAATCGACGAAAAAGATCAAGTGTTCGATACAATTCAAGAGGAAATCAAGAAAAATTTAAAAAACTGGTTCGACTTGAACGAATCAAATGCTGCGCGTATAGCAGGAGCCATCATCAGATTCGAATTTGATTTGTGTAAATATATGCGGCTCGAACAAACATCACCAGCACCACTTGACAATGCAGAGGAGCCGCAGAGATATAATGCTGGTAGAAAAGGTGGCTACTCGGCCCGCATGGTAGAAAATCCAATACACGGAGTGAGAACGAACACAGCCAACTCCTTGCAGAGTTTGAACAGATTATCTGAAAGTTATCATATAAATTTCAAAGATTTTGTTGAACACAGCCTGGATACAGCCACAGTTTCGCAAGTTTATTTCCGCTCCGAAGAGTATTTTCAACAACTGAGCGTGATAGCCAAGAAAGGTTTGCAGGCTTCATTCGCCAATTACATTATGTACCGGGCCTTGTCAGAAATAAATTTCCCCCTAAACGAACGTCCCGGCCAAAGGCCCCACTACTGCACCAACCGCATTATGAGTTATATGCCCCAGGCTTTGGGCAAGCTTTACAATGATAAATTCAATCATGTACAAGTCAAGCAGGATGTGCAGGAAATGTTTACGCTAATAAAGCAGGCCTTTACGCGGTATCTGCAAACAGATGTTAACTGGATGAGTGACAACACAAAGAGAGCCATCAAACAAAAATTGAGCAGCTTAACAATTTCTTATCCTTCGTATCCACAAGATGAGGATACAATGAGGAGTCCACCTATGAGCGATGACAGTGATTATTGGCATAAATTGCAAAACATAATGATGTACAATGCAAATCAGACGATGCTGCAGGTAAGACTAACTAACGATCATTACAATTTCATAGAAGCGCCCGCGGTCAGCATAACTCAAAAGCCTCTAACTTACGAATTGGTGGTGGGATATGGTCTGCTGCAAAAACCCTACTATTCGCAATTCTACTCCAAGTCGCTTAAATATTCGTCCATTGGAGTGGCCATAGCCAGAGAGATTGTCAAAATATTTGACCTTCAGGGTTTGCAGCAAAACAATCTGAATACCTTTTCCTGGGATTCATCCACTATGCAGAACTTTTCTGTTATCAGTGAATGTTTTCGAGTACAAATGAGCTATCACTTTCACAACAGCCCCCTGGTTTTCCAAAATGCCAGTAAAGTGCGCGAAATTATGGCGGAGTCAAGTGCCTTGAATATCGCTTTCAGTGCGTACCTGAATTGGTTAGAGCTTTCAGTTCGCCAAAGAGACGAATTGCAATTGGAAACTTTGCCCGACATAAACTTTACAAACACGCAATTATTTTTTATAAATTTTGCTCAAACGCACTGCTCGGCACGCAAGAATGCCGAATTGCCGCCCGACTTTTTGCCATTATATCGTCGCACATCGGAGCAGTATGATATTAATGGGCCACTGAGTAATAACGTGGAATTTGGCAGAGATTTTAATTGCGATGTCGGTTCCGATATGAATTTAGGTGATAAATGTTTGCTTTATTAAAAATTTGGTTTAAAAAAAAAAATTATATTAAAAACGTAATTAAAAATAAAGTGTCAGATAAATTGTAACATTAACACGACGTATTAATTTATTTAATTTAGTCACGATTCATACAACCTAACTTTTGCTGCTTAAAGTTTGTTGTTGCTGTGAGAAAGAAGGACATAGCCATATGGTTCTATTTCATTCTAACACAGAGTTGCTGTTCGGAGTTGCTTGGGACTAAATATAAACACACTAGTTCTGCTGCTTCAGTTTTTTAATTTTGACAATAATATATAAAATAATTTTGAAATTTTTTGAATTTTTCTATAATACGTATGCTATTTTAGCTTCCCGCTAGGAAAGCTAGGATCTCATCAGATCTCTACGTTTTGAGGTACTAGGAATCTGTATAAAACAAGACCTCAAGCTCTTATTAAAAATATTAAAATTTTAAAAAAATTTTAAAGGCAAAGGAGATCTTTTCACAAAATATTTGTAATAAATCTTCTTAAAACCGTCCTTTCGTTTATCATAGAATCGTTAGTATTGAGTGAAGAGCCAATTGTTCAGCACATCTCTCTATAAAACCTTCAATCATGCTGTTAGATTCCAGTCTTGGTTTTTTACTTAACACTTCTAATAAATTCGGTTTATTGCATTAGCGTCGATAATTTGCTCTACCGTCACGTCATCGTTCCTCTAAAAAATCTACCCTGTAAATTATAGTACTTAAATAACCATGTTATAGTACCATTATATGCAACCATGTCATCATACTTAAAATTATTGCCTAATTTTAGGTCAAGTATAAGAGTAAACAATATAAACAAAATATAACACAAAAAAGTTTTTATTCGTTTAGAGCTCATATTTGAATATCTTGCAAATGCAGATAAAACCTTGTGTAAATACAATTATATAATTCGCTGAGGCACGCAATGTTTGGTAGTGAAAAATAAATAAATTATTTTCATTTGAACTTTTTTTGTTTTAGTTGTTTTTGAGTTTGATTTCAGTTGCACTTCTTTTATATAAATTTTATGACTTTTGTTACAACCATTTACTCACACTCACTCACTTCAGATCGCTTTTCATTAGCGTTTTGATTGAAACAATGCATTCTCGTATCATATTCCCAAATGTCAGAGACAGAACAAAAGCCCAAATATAAATTCTTTGTTTTAATTCAAGTTTATGGTTATAGAAAAGAAAATAACACAAGCAATAATGCAAAAAAAACTTAAAAAAATTGCTATTAAATTACGTCGGGTGTTTTCTTGGCTATCGATAATTATTATTTGACATCTGAGAATATCCAACTTTGTTGACTTATTTGTTCAAAAAAGGTTTGATATATAATCATGTGTCATTTTTTTAATTTTGGAAAAGTTATTCTGTTCGCGAAGTTCATAGAGAAGACTTATTAAAGATATGTGTTCAGTAGTGAAACTCATTGCCGGTAAAAAGAAGACAACGCCGTTAATCAATCACCACTACATCCATTAAAGTTGACGGTTTGGTATGGTTAACATGCTGGCTACATCATGAGTCCATATTTCTTTCGAAATAAGCAAGCAACTGAGCCAGTTACGAGCCAGGCTGACTGAATTTTAATTTTCAAAAATTTAACGACATTTGGTTCCTAGAAGAAGTCGCATTTTGATATAGAGACCGGTTTGACAGTCCATTCAATACAAAATCCATTTAGTGACAATTTTATTTCTAGAAGTGGTGCTATTCACCGCCTCATTCGTGCGATTTAACGCCTCTGCATTCATTTTTAAAAGACCAAATCAAATATTTGGTTTATGCCGACAAACGCACAACTACTGGAGAATTGCCACGGCAAAGTTATGCATGCCATGAAATTATCTACCCGATTATAGTAAAACAACTTTAATCCAAAATATTTCTGTCTGGTATCGTAATTTTAAAGTCTCAAGCACCTAAAAATAAAACACCCCACAAGTGAACGGACTGAATGTAGTAAAAGTTATAACTACGAATACACACGGTTACCATATCGCGCATTATTCTAAAATCTAGAAATCTTTTTATTATTATAAACAAGTTATTTATAACTAATTAAATTTATTCTAAACAACATGGACTGATCATTTCGGAATGTTTCTGAATATAACATTACGAACATAAATTTACAAACAGCAATTAAATAGTGTAAAATACATTCTAACTAAAAACTAAACACAAACTAGTGGCTGGAGCTTTTTCATATTTTTAAGAATTTTTATTTAAGAATAAAAGTAACACAAAAAAGTTTGATTCTAGTAAAATGGAAATAAATTAAGAATAAATGGAAAGTAAAAAGTGAACTTAATTTGTGTTCAGATCAGTTTAATTGTCGTATACAAATTTCTCTTTAACAAAAAATGTTTATGAGTACTGATATTGAGAAAGTGGCGATTTCCTAAAACAGCATTATTGTGTTCTGTTTCATAAATTGTTAAAATATTAGATTTTCTTTCAATTTCTCTTGTTCTTGGGAATATTGATCTTTTTGAATATAGTAACATTAAGCACTTTAATCTAAACATCTAAATTGTGGTTAAGAAATTGAAGGTAGCTTTACCTGTTATTTCAAAGCCATTTACTTTATGCACAAAAATTCAATGGCTACTGCATAAGAAAAATCAGAGCAGGCTTTGAAACTTTCTTTCAAAATTGATTAATAACAAATAAAACATATTTATTATGTTTTAGACGAACCTCTTTATATAATTCGTATTCAGATTAAAATATTTCAAAAATGAACGCATATATTTTTACTCAAACTTATAGGATTAAATACTACAACAAGTATCAGTTTTCAGGCTCAAGTTCAAACTAGCGAATTTACAAATAGTTTTTAACTTATATTAAATTAGAGTTTCATATTAAGAGTGTAACATTTTGAATATTTATATTTAATCATCTATTCCGTTGGTGTGATGATTGTAATAAATATTTTAAATATTCCACTCTTAATAAAAGAAATGGAATTTAATACGAATTAAAAATTATTTAAAAATTCGCGGCCTTAGATTAAAGCCTGAAAAAAATTCTTGAATTATAAAAAATTTTTAGAAATAATTAATCATTGCAAATTGTTGAAATAAAAAAAGCCATCCGCAATCGATTTAAACAAAATAGATTTTAACGTTCCAACTATGTTTTTTATCTGTCTGCAATAGACCAAAAGTATATTTTAATCTAAAGTATGCTCTTTTCATGATCTCTATGTATTAATTAAAACAAAAATTTATATTTGAAACCGATATCTTAAAATTTGTATTTCCCATTAACAATTGGAATTGGATATGAAGCCTATTTCCAATCCACTTCCACAACGCACTACACGATAGATTAGATGTAATTTTCCACAACCTTCCAAAAATAATTTCTTTAGATCACTATATAGATAATGTTCGCTTACTTTTGCAACACAATATATAAATATAGTTATATTCAATTATTACTAGTCCACTCACGCATTTCCGGTCATTAATTTTGAAAACAAAATATAAATCCTCTCTACTAGTTTAATTGACAAAATTTCTAATTCTCCCGCCGGCAATAAATAAATTCATGAGTTAATTGAATTACCTGCAAAGAAAAGAAGTAAACAATGAATTGTTGAAAACGAGATTTTTCTTGTGCAAATAAAATAATAATAATAAAAACAATAAATTTCAAACTGTGAGATATAAAAAACAAGTCTCAAGGTAATTGAAAATAAACTACCAACGTGGGAAATAAAAAGACACTCTTAACTACCAAAAGAATTGATATTAAATTATACAATCAAAATAGTCGTATAAATAAAAAAAAATTTTATATAAAATTATTTGATTGACAGACAAACTCAATACCAATTCGTTATTAAAACTAACCAAAAACATAACCAAATTTATTTGAGTTCCAAAGCTTTTGACCTCATCACTCCAACTGAATACTCAAGTGACAGTTAAAACCTTATGTAAAAAAACTGTTTGCCAAAACTTTTGGTTATAGTTTTTATTCAATTAAAAACAAACACATTTATGGTTTACGGTATTCATACGATTTCAGCCATATATAATAATATTTTAACGCACTATTGAATAATTTGCCGCCACTTACCTCCCTACCTCCCTACCTCCCTCCCTGTCTTTCTGTCTTTTAAGAACGTGGAAGAAAACAAATTAATTACGTGACAAGCAATAAGCTAATTGTGAAATTTCATAATTAATAATCAACAATGAACAACTACTTATTGGGTTGCTGGCAATTGTAAGAAATTGCACACGCACACACATACAAACAGGGTTCTAAAATGTGTTTTTTTTTATTATTCTATAGCAGAGCTGATTTCATATTATGTTTTAAGAACACACTGTCTCAGTTAACTTATTAAACATGTGCTTTGTTTGTTGAGCGCTTTTTGATTAAAATGTATTTTGCTTTTGTTATATGATTCTCAATTAGTTATTGAAAGTTTGTGCATGAGGTAGAAATTTTTGTTTTCTAACAAAAACCGCATGATGTTTTATTTTATATTTTCCCCTGACTGTCACTGCACTACTTTTATCAATTTATAATTTAGTGTGGAGTTACTAAAAAGTGTGTGAAATATTTGAAATTTTGTCTAAAATTACTCAGAAAATGTATCTAACAATTTGAGCGAACTGCAAATGTATTGATAATCTATAGATTTATCTAGATTAAGGTTCTTTTATTAAACACTTCCTATCTTCAAATTTATATATGTATAACAAAGTTTAAAAGTCCTTTTGATGCCATTATGTGTGAAATATATAAATGACAAGTAATTTGAGGGCTGTACTTAAAAAAAAAATTCACTTTTCAACTGTGTGTGTTTGGAAGTTACTATTTTAAAGACCCTTTATTTCGAACTATGTTCGAAATTTTTCTTCAATGGGAATTAAAAAAAAAAAAATCAGGATTCAGATCGAGTTCATCATATACCACGTAATTTCGCAACTGCTAAATAATAATCAAACCTGCGACAATCGAGTTAAGCACAAAAAATATACTCTCAGTAATCCACACACAGTTTTAAGTATAAAAATTTTTTTATGTATTTTCTCCACTATCTTTTATATCTCCCATTTATATAATCGATTGCTGCAATCACTTTCGAAATAAAACCAAATCAAACGAAAAGTGGGACAGAATGGATGTCACAGGGTTGTATCGCATAGTGTTACCAGCATCATTCGATTCCAATTGAAATAGTACCCATTTTCAATAGGAAATAATTCATCAAATATTTAATTTTAATTAAAAATAAACG
The DNA here is from genome assembly GCA_963675445.1 of Linnaemya vulpina. Taxonomy (NCBI): domain Eukaryota; kingdom Metazoa; phylum Arthropoda; class Insecta; order Diptera; family Tachinidae; genus Linnaemya; species Linnaemya vulpina. Next base: position 9,041,936 of record OY776277.1, read on the forward strand.
AAATATTTAACTCACATCTTTCAAGTGTTTTGTTGCATTCGTTAACAAAATCTTTTTATAAATATTTTCAGCATAACGAATTATAAAACACGTAGTAAATGTATTATGTCGCATAATTCATAATTCATATTTTTGTATTTATTTATTCTCCGTGTTTTTTTATTGTTATTTATTTAAACACATCATGCAATTCTGAAAACAAAACTTTACAATAACAAAAGTTATTTTTTATTATTAATATACTATTGTGTTGTTGTTGTTGTGATTGTTGTTGATGTGTTTTGTTGATTCATATGGTTTTAACAAGGGCTCCAGTGTCTGCTAACCGTCAGTCAGCTGGTATGACAAGTTTAAAATACATGATAAGCCCCACATAGAAAAACTACAACAACGGCAAAATGTTGCAAATTTTAATAAATTCCAATTCTTTCTACAGTTTTTTTTTTGTTTTTTTTTGCAAAATACGTATCTAATGAAGTCATTGTCAATTAGAGTGAAAAATGTGAAGTTTGCTTTTTTTTATTATAAAGAATTTACTTTTACTTAATAAAAACATAAAAATAATATTCATAAAATATACTGAAATGTGATTTTAATTGTTAAAACTGTGCACAGAGAGAAAATAAATTTTTTCGAAAATTTTCAGTTTATATATAGATGTGAAAGTGTTATTATTCGAACTTCTAGAATTTTTTATTAAACTACGAATTATTAAGGGTCCGATTTCACAAATTATTTTTTATTTGCATTAAATTGCAATTTTTTTACAAAGTATCGGTGCACAGATACTGGCGGCTGACGGACTTTACACGTTTTATGACTTCACATAAGAAGCGGCAACGTAGTTAATCACAGAAAGTTCCTCAGAAGAATCGCACAAACATACACTTATCTGAGATACAGAAATTAACTAGTTGGAATAAGATACAAAACTCTATGGTCTAGAACCTAATAAATAATTGCCAACAAGGCAAGAGATTCTTTGCGGCTGAGAAAGTATTATGTTTCTGTAAAAAGTGCAATTAAGCCGTACATCTGCTCATGCCTGTTAAACATGGCTTTGGTGCAAATTTCAAAGCCATCCTGAATCCACTTTCAGTTGAAAATCGGCATGAGCAGCGATCGCTTACGGCAAGTAAATATACCATCATTTCTGGAACACTGACATCCGCGTTACATACACTCAAAACAATTTGTGGTGAAGCAAGAGGAATGATTGTACTTCAAGTGGAGAGTTAATGCCAACAAACTCCGATAAATTGCAGTACTTAAGAAGAATATACGAATGGAAAGCTTTCGGGAAGTCATGGGAAATGCTATAAAACTGATATATCATCTTTTCCAATTAACAGATAACATTTCATTTTAACTTTGATTAACACAATCATGTTGGCATTGTAAAATATTATTGGGTGTAAAAGAATGAAACAAAATGGCAATATGGGGTCGAATAACCACATTTCATGTCGATCAGAATATAACTCTATATCGTATGCGACTTTATTTTTTATAATTTGAATATGATGCACATCATTTATTTAATTCATTAGCCCTGTTGTATCGTCGTATCAATACCGATAGTATCAAATAAAGTCTCCCAAAACAAAAAATATTTTACAAATAATTTCTTTTTGTTTTGAGAAATTTTATTCGAAATTGTGTTTTCAAAACAAACACAAGAAGAATTATAAATTGGACAATTGTAATTATGAAAAAATTATTTTACAATAACTTTCCCGTCGCTCTATTTGATGCTGGAATAATTGGAGCCTAATATCACTTTTAAGCAGTGAGACACAGATTCACTGCGTACTTTTTGCTTCAGTTGCCAATAAGTTAACGACATAAAATTAAAATTAATATACGATGACACAATTCCACCCACAATAAAAATCAATAAATAAATAAATACTTTTTTATTTGCAAAATGACGCTCCTTTGAAGAGACTTCCCATTCAAATAATAAAATAAAAATCTTGTGGACTTAAATAACAATAAACGCAGTGAATTATTGTTTGCCTACACGATTGCAACTTTTCCACCGAATCATCTCATCTGGTTTAACAATATGCATCGTTATAATAAAAAGTTTTATTTGCGTAATTCAATACCATTTAAGCATTTATTTGAAACGAAAAAAATTTTGCTTCGACTTAGCGGACACTGTTCAACAACAAATTCAAAATAGTTGAATACTAAAAAATAAATCAAATCAAATATTTTTATTTGACAGTAACAACTAATAGTTATAGCTATTAACGCTAGTTTGAATTGATGAAATATCTTCAAGATAATTTCCTGCTTTAGTAATTAATTGTTGTATTTCAAAACATGACAAACAACAACTGCATTTAAACCATATTAAAACATTCTTTTAGAAATATTATTTTTGCACACTAAAATAAATGCTCCAAAAGAGTTTCATAGAAACAAAAACCAGTTTCACATGATTGTGCAAATTGTTCGTATTTAAACGTGTTTTTTTTTTTTAATTTCTATATGTGGTTTTATTTCAGTCTTAGAAACGTTTATAAGAAAAGAAATAGAGGAATTAACATCAGGCGAAATAACAGTAATTTTCATTTATGAATTCCAACAACTACACACTTTAAATTTGGCTCACACCAACACATTTCAGACTCAAATAAGTTAATTAGGACTAAATTCAGGCTTTAGTTAGTTTAGGGTTTAACCAATTATATTTATATGATAAGTCCGTTGTCTAAATACTGTGAATCTGATCCTGCAATTGGCAATAAGAAAATAAATAAAAATTTTTTTCTTGTGCGATCTAAAGGGAATGCCAAAAAGAGTTTCCAGATTTGGCAAAATGCTGGCGCAAGTGTTTGATTTTTGATCAGCAGAAATTGATGAGTAAATAAATATTTTTGGACAAGTAAAATTTAATTTCGTTTTTAACAGTCCTCGCACAATTAAAACCAATCGAATAAGTGTCGTATCACAAATAATTTGACATTAAGGGCTTTGGAGGCGATATATATCCTTAAACACGTCATAAGATTGTCAATCATCATTTTTGATAAAAGTTTAAAAGGTAATTTTTTCATCCGCTCTTTTATTCATGACTACAATTACGTACGCACTACCGTCGTTTATCAATCAATTTTGAAGACTATCAAAATATTTATCTATCAAATAATAAATTTAATTGTCGACAGCATGTCCAAAAAATAGGATTGCCCGCACACAACTACGTGATTGATTTGATTTTTCTTCGACTCCAAGGCCTATTTATTCATGTCACATGCGAAAACTGCGCAGTGCTATTTTCCCTACAAGGCCGACATAATAAGTTGGCTACTACACAGTGGTAATTTTAAGTATATGGTTTTGCAAAATGTGGTGTTTTTTCATATAAATTAGACCATCTACTTCCGAATTTAGGTTAATCCAGACGTAGGCTTTTGAAAATTGTCAAAATAACAAGCAAAACAATAAAAATATATATTTATGAATAAAATCGGTCAGAACATATTTCAACAGATTAAAGATACGTATTAAAATTTATTTACTATATTTTCCAAAATCAATTTATAAACCATAACAAATAAATGTTTGTAAAACAAACAGTTTAAGGGTCTAATTGTGTAAATCACAAATTAGTTCTAATGGAAGACAAAAGAGAATTCAAAAATTTGTTTTTGTTTTTTGTGAAAATACATCATAGAATAACCATACAAAAATAAAAGAAAAACAAATTTTTTAAATTTTATTACTGTTCTCAATTTAAATTTCATTTTGGTGACATGATTTATTTAAAAAAAAATCAAAACTATTGGAAATAATTAATGGTGTGATTAAGTGATGATGTTTTATTTTATTTATTTACGAAAATATATGTATTTCATAAATGTCTGCGGAAAATAGAAGGGTTAATACCCCCTTTTGTTTTTCGATTGAATTTCACTTTGTCAAGAGTGGGACTGAAATAATTGATTTTTATTTTAATTTTATAAAATTTTTTTTTTACTAGCACTACACAAGCGTTGCATTGTGCCGGAACTAGAAGGGAGGGAAAGAACATTGAAGACAGATTGTCGTTTCGCTTTGTCACAAAGCACACAGATTAGACAGTGGAACAACTATTTGTGACAAGAAAATATGTTCGGGTTTTTTTACAAAAACATACTTTCAAAATTATTTGGAATAAAGACAATTCCGCTTGTTGGAAAAATTTTTATATTAGTGGGACTGTATTTGGGACACCCCCCGGGGGGGCACAATAGGCAACTTGGTCAGTCGTAACGCCTTGTTGCAGTGCTTTCTGGGGAAAAGATAAGAAATACAGGTCGAAGGATACCTGGGTCCCGCCACACAATGGATCAAAAATCAATAGTAGGTGGCAAACCTACATTGGTTTGACCTGCGAGGCGTAACCAGTTCCCCTACACTGGCACCACGGGATCTGTGGCCAGATATTGGTTGAGGTCTCTTCATTGAGTCCATGTGGTGGTTGTGGTTTGATACCAAATGCTGGGAGAGGAGTCAGAGTTCATACTATGCTGGGACTTCGACCCAGCTGATGGTGGCCTCTAAGGGCTGCTGCGAATCAGCAGACGTTGCAGAAGTGGTGGTGTGTTGTTGGTGCTGGGACTGTCAAGAGGAATAAGTCTTATGACTTTGACCTTTGATTCCTCTTGGTGCTGATGGCATTCTTTCCTCGGAAGTAACAAGGGTTTAAGATGGGCCCGAACACCTTAGCAAGGTGCATGAAGTTGGAATATATGACGATACTAAATGATTAAAATTGCAACTTGTATGTCCTCGAGGGACACTCAGGTGACGCAAGAGGGTGACAGGGGTGGTAGTGAACATTAATTTTACCCGGTGTTAAGACCACCGTCAGGTAGACCATATTGGTAGGTACTGACGTAAATTTTAGACACAATCTGTATTTGGGACAAAAACTGTTTTGTTGAGTAAAATGATTTCAACAGTTTAAAAATTAAAAATTGTATTTGCGGTAAAGTTGCGGTCACATTTAGGCAAATATTTCTCAAAAACAAAAAACGTAACCACTAATATTATTTCATATAAGTGTTTAATGAGTTGAAACAATCTCCAATAATATTGGAATCTACGCCACTGGCTGTTAGTGATATTTGACTCTGTTTTAGTTAAAATCAAAATATTCTTTTTTAGTGTTTAGTGGTTACGCTTTTTTTGTGACAAAGATTTGCCTAGTGTGACCGTACCTTAAGACTTAAGCTTTTAATTTGCCGAATCGCATTCGAGGCAGCTGTATTTTTATAGTAGTTGTATTTGTGAAAAGCTTGAATCCTTTGCCATCACAAGATCTTTTTTTTTTCTGAGTACATGGAACATGTGACCACTAAATAACCTGAGCTGAATGTGATAACTAAATTCAGCGAGGAAATTATTATATTTTGTCAACAAAATTCAAACTATAATACGATTTTCATTCATTATGTATTTTGTTAAATTTTGTATTCAACTTTTATTCCACTAAATTTACAAGCCTTCACGGTTTTAAGAAAAATTTTTTCAGTGTACTAAAATATCACTAAATAAAAGAATTAGCAGGATTATGCATCGATGAATATTCAAGTGTCAAGGCAGTATATTTTCGAGAACCAAGAGTGACATTTTTTTTAAATAATAGCACGCTTTTGCTGCGTGTTATTTTTATAAAATTATTTATTTTGTACAGTTGATGAATTATTTTATATCTTTTATCCTTTTTCTTTTCCTATGAATTTCATTTATTATTTCCCGCTAGTTTTTTACATGTCTGATATCCAAACCACTACAAAATATCTTACCAATTTTAGAAATTTATTCATACATTTCCCTAACATTAACTCGCTACTGAATTTATGTATGGGAAATTTTCTAGTTACACTTGTTTTTAATCTTTTGAATTAATAACCAACCCTCTTGACAAAACCAGGTAAAAATGTTTCTTTTTTCTACTTATTTGCCAAGTAGCACAAAAAGCAACTGCCTCCATTCAAATTGAAATTTCAAATTAAAAACGTACATTTACTTTTTTGCTGTTTTTATCTAATAAAACTAATTATAGTCATCGTCAACAAAGTGAATAAAAATTTATGGCAGTTTTAGTTTTGCGTTTCTATTGCAGAAATAAGGAGAAGAAGAAAAAAACGCGCAGCCAAAACCTACATTTCTTAAATTTTGTAAAATAATGTTTGACACGTATTACTACTGGTTGTTGAAAATATTAAACTTAAAAGAGCAATAAATAAATAAAAGTTGGCTTTTATAATATTAACAGTGGAGCGATGCATGAATTACAGGGATTTTTATTATTTTTAGTGGAATACATCCTACTTTTTATAAAAGCATGTTGTTTAATTGAATTCAGAATGAAATAAATATTATTTATAATTAATATCATGTAAAATTCTTTGATAGAATTTACAGTATTTATTTTAATTTAAAAAAAAACTTTTAAATATTTTTGGAGAACCAACTCAGCACGAATGTAGTAAATTCAAAATTTTGTTTAACAATAATTTCCAAATTTATATATTTTAAAAAAATTTTAATATACGATAGTTTCTTTACATAATTAAAAATGTTTTTTTTTAATTTCAATTTCTTAAACACACTGTACTTTGCTTTTGTCTTCAAATGTAGGTTTGATTGGTGTTTAATTTTCTTTTTCGCTGCTTTTTTTCCTCGTTTCATAAATGGACTTTGTTTCGGCGCTTAATAACTTTTTCTAAGCTTGTGGTTTTACTTTTAAAATATACGAGTATTTTTATAAAAATTAAACTAAACTGACTGCAGACTTTTCCGAATATGGAAAATGTTTCTGTAAAACCGTTTTAATGCTGCAGCAGGCTGTTTTATTACTTTCCTCAACAAATTTAATTGCGCTTCTTATTAAGAAACACGTTGAATACTTTCTAGTAAAATCTGTAAATTCATAAAACTATTATAGTCATAAAGTCTTGTACATCTATTTCAGATTAATAAAACTTAAAAAATTCAACAACAAATTACAGCAAGTAATTTTAAAAAGCTGCACCCGTCAGTGTAATCTGTAAAATATTTAAACGTTGCGAATTCATTTAAGATTTGGAGGTGATATAATTTGTGAAAGGTGTATTCACTTCAACAAGTGATTTGTACAGTTTTTAATTTGTAAAATGTTTAACAATCAGACAAGTTGGTTTCATGTATATGGGACATAATGAAAGATTGAAATTGATATTTGTGCTCGTAATAATAGGAACAACTTTATTTGAAAAGTAAACAAAAATCTAACTAATTTCTTGCTTAAAAACTGTGTAGTGCCCCACAAATTGGTAATAAGTAATTCGCATGTTATGATGCCATCAGCAAACTTACAGGATATGAAAAAATAAATAATTAAAAAGAACTCTTTGGTTAACTGAGCAGTCTGTTTCGTGAGGATATTGCAAATTGTGTAACTGAGGCAACCAGTAGTAACTTTTAACGATTCCATAATATGTATCTACAATTAAAACTGTTTGCAGTAACAATTATCTGATTCATTAACTTCTTGCTAATTATGTCGTTATAAAATGCCATCCAGGTGACATCTCTACGAATAGATACGAAAAACACAAAAAGGAATAAATAAAAAAGAACTTCTTAAATTCAATTTTATGGGCTAATTGTTCGAAGATCTTCCTTCATCTTAACAATTCCATTTCACGTTATGAAACACGTCTATTGAAACCAACAATTGCATCAATACATTTTTTCTGCACATTATAAAAAATGTAATATTTTTACTTTTAAAAGTCCATTTTGTTTATAAATTTTATTTGATTTCAATATAAATTTTGATAATAATTTTATGGTTTTGCTTTTGTTCACACAATTCTTCTTTTGGCAGCTACTTCGGGTAAAATAACGATAAATTTCGATATATATTAGAGGTGACTGAAATTTCTACGTTCTTCGTATGTAGTTTCAATACGAAACATCTTAAAATAAAGAGCTTCGCTCTTAGAATTTGGTACGGCAAATCATGTCGATTGCAACATGATTGTAGTATGAAGCTTGAAGGCGACAGTGAAGCCGAAATTTATATGCGAGTGTGAACTACACATTTTTATTTATTGTGTGTTTTTCATACATTTCAAGTCTGTGTTTAGTCTGGTGTAATTCTCAATTGGTTTTTGCTAAGAATTTTTGTTATTTCGGAATTAGATCGAACTCTACCGATTATTTGGTGTAAGAACCAATGAAATCCATGGATATACAGACGTGCTTAACCCCACTTTAAATGAAGCGCTTGTATATTTTATAAAAAGTTTGAAAATAGTATTAAAACAAAAGTCCATCGTAGTTGATACAAACAGGTTAAGATGTTCTAGAACGCCAATTTAAAAAAAGGTGTCCATTAATACTTAGTTCAGGGAATCGCTAAGTAAGAGTCATTTGTCTAGAGCCTACACGCACTTTGGAAAGTTGCACAAGAATTTAATGCTTTAGCATTAAACAAAATAACGACAGCAGGCTACACGAACACCGACTACAAAAGTCGTTGGGTACAATCGTCGCCTCGTAGTCAGCTACTTAATTATTTTTAGAACGACACCACCAAATCAATAACCATGTGTTGTTGTTTGTAGTAGAATTCTCTTCATACGCCAGTGTAGCCGCTTTCATGTATGTTATATTCTTAAATATAGTTATTCCAGCAAAATACATTTAAAGTCCACAACATATGACAAGAAATCATTTCATTCGCTTGGAAATATAGTTTGTTGCTTCTTTTTGTAAAATATAATAATATATTTCTAAGTTCACAATAATTGAATTTACTTTTATTATACTGGCAACGTTGCATTTACTCATTGTCGCTCACCAAAATAGAAATTAGTTTAATTTGGCTAGAACCACAAAAGCAGCATGGACAACAACCCGTAGTTGTTGTAAAAATTACCATTCTCATATAGGCACATGTATTCTATTTTTGAGAAGTTGTAGTATGTAGCCTGCTGTCGTTATTGTGTTTAATGCCTTAATGGAAATTTCTACTCAAAAAGCCAATCTCCGCATAAGCAAAGGAGAACGCTTTGAACCCGGTACGAATTTACTTTCTAATTATACATACACATGATATATACAACGTAACTAATTTCCCTATTTTAGTAACTCTTAACTAAGCAAATTCAAATTCGTTGCCATAAACATTATATAAAATAAAATTTTAACGAAATTTCTAAAACACATTCTTCTTTTACTCGAGAATGCCTACAAGAAAAATAACACAACTTTCCAGGCAATACGCATATATAAACATGTATGTATGTATGTATGTGTGAATTTATGTAGGCACATAATTATTTACGTAAAAATGTTTAATAAATGAAAAGTTACTCAAATAAATTTCTTTAATTAAAGCCACTAAAAAGAATATACAAAAATTATTAACAAAGAAAAAGAAGTTGACACAACAGCTTAATAAAAGTTAAGGCTTTTCGTTGTATTTATTTCGGTCATGTTGTAAGAGAATTGTTGCATTCATACCATCAATAAAATAAAATAATTTTTTGCTTTAATCATGCCATAAAACATTCATGTTTAATGTTGGTATTAACGCTTTACAAAGAAACCCTTAAAAGCAAACAGACTCCCTTTTCAATATATTACAATTGAGCCATGCTTTAGCAAACAACCCCTAAAAACAACACATACTGATTCATGCCTAAACGTGTTGTTCATTTTAATTTCGGTTAGAAATTGGTTTGTGGCACATAAGAAATTGCTTTCATTTCTTCACAGATAACCATTTACTCACTTGTGTGTTGGTGTGTAAATATTAAGCAAAATATCAGGCTGCTTTCCCAATAACAACAAACTGTTGAAAATAAAATGTTAAGCCCTAAAAGCGAAACACCCTTTTGAATATTTAGTAGCAAATTATCGATCACAGTGCTGCTTTCGTACAGAAAGACAATCTATTTCAGGGCGCATAATTGTTAGATTTTAAGAGCTTTTGCAATTTTTTTCTTTTTTTTTTATTTATGCACAAGAATTGAAATAAAATATTGAAAGCAGGTTTGGAAAATATATACATACTTCTTTATTTTATGACCATTATAAAAAACAGAAAGCCCTGGTAGACCCCTACACTTTAAACGAAGCCATCTTACAAGGGTAATACCCCTCGTAAGAACTAAATGTAGCGGCTTTCCAAAATAGTGCTGTTCTATTTTGCTGAATTAAAGTTGGATGTTTCCATTTGATCTTTGGACTGTTGTTCATCGTGTCTCACGATTTAGTGTTCAATAATAATTGAATTTAATAAGAACTAAAAAAATTTCTAAATCCAAAATTTCCTGGCGGTAACACGAAATCCAATTTTGGCTAAGACACATAATCGAATATATTGATTTTTATATATTCCATTAAATAAGACGTGCTGCTACGACGTTACCACATTCACTATTTAGAACTGTACTGATTACCATCCCTGGTTGAATATATATCGTGAATGGTATCCTCTTGTAAACACTCATAAAAAGTTCAACAAACTTTTGTGGTTGCAAATAAAAGGGAGTCATAATGGAAACATGTGAAGGACTACAAATTGCAAAATAAAAATTTAGCAGCATATTATTAATATTATTAATCTATTTTCTGCTTTTTTTATTAATAATTATTGCTGGTTCTTTATTCCATGTAGAATGAAAATGTTCGGAATTATGGTGACTTTTATGCAAAGTTTTTATTATTTACAACAACAATGCTAAAACGATTCCTAAGATTTTTATTCCGCATGAGTTACAGAATAGATTTGAATGTAAAAGTTTGCTTGTGGGATTTAACTATTTGTCTCAGGATTCTTTCGTGAAATTAGTTTTAAAACAATTTGTTTTTTTTTCTAAATCGTGGAACGAAAAGTAAATTTAAATAACAGAGACAAGACTTAAATTTGTTTAAATCTAAAATGAAAATTTATATGGTGTATAAATATTTACAGGAGCGTAAATGTAGATTTTTATAAAAAGGGTGTGCCATTGGCAGCCTTATGACGAAATTATTCACAGTGGGCCGCCATTTCCTTACTAAATAGATAATATGATTTTAATGCTGAAATATTTTTTTATAATAAAATAAAAAAGCATTTGTTAAGGTACGATCACATTTGGGCAAATATTTCACCAAAAGAGCGTAACCACTTCAGAAAAAAGTGTTGACTGAGTTAAACAATTTCCAATAATATTCAATACGCCACTGACTACTAGTTAAGTAAGAAACTGTTTTACTTAAGAAACACCACTTAGCCCCGCTTCTTTGGGCAAATATTTGCCAAGTGAGACCGTACCTTTAGAAAATAAAGTTTCTCGTTTTATTTTAACAACTTTAGAAGTAGAAAGAAAACTTTATATTTTAACTCATAAACTTTTTTATTTATGACACTCGTTGTTAATAAATATTTTTCACTTTGTTAAATAACTATCAATTGTAGTTGACTAAAGTTCTAATGAAGTCTCCATGGTTTCATTTGTAAACAAGTTTGTTTATTCAATTGTACAGGTAGAAGAAGTACGAGTGTAAAGCCAATAATGCAGCATTTATATTTATATTTATTTAGTATCTGCAATTAATCATTGAAACTCTCACCCCATATTCTTAATTCAATACTCGCATTTCATTTTTATTTGCTTTTCCATTAAACATCTGTCTCCCAGATTTTTTTATCTCAAATGAAAATACTATTGATCCATATTTGTTTGTTAACAATTATGTGTGTACAGAGATATCCATCAAGCGGCCTATTGCACTTTATTACAACTTTTCCTTTATTGTATTTATTGTGCTAATAAATATTGGAAATACATGTTGAATATTCCAAAACACAAAGTCAGCATCAGTTTTATATATATTCAACTTGCACACCAGAGCAGAACAGCTGTTTTCGAAAGTCGCTACACTTTTATCATCAAGACTCAAGTGAAGTCCCTCTAAGAAGTAGCGAAATATTGAAAAGGAAATATATTATTTAACTTAAAATACAGAGAACTTAAGCATAAAAATAGTAGAATTCTTAATAATTATTATTTGGTCATATACTTGTCCGTATTTTTTTTTATTTGGCTGTTCTCAACCATTTTAAGAATTATTTTCTTAAAATTACTTTTCAACTGCTTTGTAGAATTGTAGAATTCTAAATAAATATTTACAATGTTTTGTATCTCATGTACACATTCTTGTAAAGATAAAATTTAATTAACACTTGACAGGTACGTTTTGCTAACCTACATATTTTTAATTACTCCCTGGTATAGAATAAAAGTAAACATTTTATTACATCCAGGAATGCTGTAATTTATTTTACAATTATCTATTCAATTGTGAAAAATAAAATTACACGTCGTGCGGAAGGAACCTCGTTCTTAGTCGCACAAAAAATTCTAATTCAATTCAGGGGTTTTCCAAGTGCAACTAAATTTAAAAATAGGAATTTTAATATTTATGCGTTTTGAAATTTGGTGCGTGTTGTTTAAAAATAAAAATATTTTTTGATTTTAAAAATTTTTCTTATCGAGAATAAAATTGCAAAAGAATGGTAAAACACTGATTTAATAGGAAATTTCAAGAGATATTCGTAAGTCCATCCGCTGATTAAACGAACCTTCAACTCTTTTGAGTTTCGGTTGAAGGACATACACATACACACACAAACATACAGTATATGTATTGCATTTTTATCAACACATTTTATAAATTTAATTTTGTTTATATACAGTAAAACTCGCTTCTGACGAACTCGCTTAAAACGAATTTTCGATTGTAGCGAATGTGTTCATTCCAAAGTCCCACTATTTTTGTTGCTATTTTCTTACAACAATTCTTCGTTATAGCGAACATACTTTTTAATAAATCCTCGTTTATAACCAGCTAGTTTTTATGGTTCCACAAAATAGAATTGTTTACATTTTTACCTTTTTATAGCGATCTTACAAAAAGGTATGTCAAGTCTATTTAAAACAGTTTCTATTTTATTCCCTTTTATTTTATAACTTATACAAGCTTTTATTTTAACATGATTTGTTTTAATTGAATTATTTTGTACAGCGTGTTTATTTTAGAGTGTTACAACTCTGAGTTGGCATCACCGATTTATTTGAGCACCCATTTAACAGCTGATAGTTGCTTTTTGTTTAGTTTGAAATTTTATTATGAATTAACTTACGCCAGAGCAAAACGAAATTATTGAAATGTTTAATCAAAATAATTGATCTATTCGTCAAACTCATGTCGAAATAATCATTTCTTCCGCATAATTATAGTTAAAACAAAAACAAAATTTTATAAATTTTGTTTGTTTTAAATGTAGTTTTGCGAAAGAAAGAGAGCCTTCGACATTGTGAAATAGGCTATTGATCCTATTAGATTATTTGCTTGAAATTTATGTTAAGTTGTGGAAAATTGGTGTTCCAGATTGGGCCTTCTACGGACCAGTCTTGGTGCCCATATTTCAGAAAAACCATATTCAAATATTAATTTCATAAAATTTCCTCTCAAATAAAGTTCGATATTAAAAATATATTTCCTTGTTTTATTATGATTTAAATTTGCGTCACTCGAAAAAAAACACCCATTATTATGTGTTCATAAATAGTTAAAATCTGTTTGCATTATCCGTTCCATTACGCAGTTCGTTATAACCAGCATGCATACATATGTATTGTATGTATTTTAATTGAGAGCGATTGTATGCAATGGTAGGCTATTTATGGTTTTCTTTTTATTGCATATACGCAAATTAATGATTGTTTTTTTTTTTTTCATTTGTTGCCTTCTTTACTTTCATTTGATGCCTTTTTCATTTATTTGTTATAATTTTCATCAATACTTTCCTTTTCTTTTGAGCATTTCCATTCTTTTTAAAACAACTTGTGGTTTCACCCATTTCAAGCGCAATTACTTGCTTTAATTAATTTCTAATTGTACAAATTTTTAGGAGTATACTCGCCCATATCTGCACATATTTTCAAAATTGTATACTTTTGCTAGAGATGTGTACATGTGTCACGCGTGAACCACGTGAAACATAATTACAAATTAATCACGTGTGATAATACGTGGTTTTTCACGCATTCAAAACAATAAATGAAGTTCTTGCTTCTTCTGAATTTTTATTTTTAATATTTCGTTTGCGTGAGCATGCGTGAAAAAAACATTTAGTTTCGTGATTGTGAGCTCAACTTTACTCATGCGCACATCTCTCACTTTTACACAACTAATTAAAATAAGATGTTTTTCACGTTTCTTTTCTTATGACTTCAATCAGGTTTAAAACTATTATTGACTGCAATGAGATGATTTCGAAGGCGAAATTTTTCAAATTGTTTTCATTATTTAAAAATATACGTTGTTATGTACATTCATATTCGTATATGCTGTAGTGCACAATAGAACCAATTACAAAATTATTGGCCAGATTTTCTGTAGCATAAATTTTTTTATAATTGATAATTTCATGAACTTTGTTGCATGTTTTGCTTCCACTTATAAAATATTAAAAATATGTTATAACTACTTGCTGCTGCTATTAGCCAAATATAATGAGGGAAAAGTCAACATACATGTTTCCATTTACAACAAAATTTATTAAAAGAAAAATCTCTAAATTGTTTTACTTTAAGCCTGTCATATACGATACGATTTTACATGTGACTTGTCAACTTGTTTGTAAGTTGCATTTTTGTCAAAATTATAGTTTTACAGAAGATTATTGCTTCTGACGTAGTCTGTTTTTTGCCAACATCCCATATTTTACTAAAATATTTTTTCCCCATTTTTTAGACACAAAGTCTTTCTTGGCTTTAAATAGGAATTTTCAATATAGATATATAAAACCTAAAAAAATTTAGCCTTTTAAGAGGAAAGGCCGTTTAAGGAGTACATTTAATAAAAGAGTACCTTTGACGAGTGCGCTTTTAAGAAAGTTTACCTTTTAATAAAAAGTACCTTGAACAAGAGATTAGTTTCTAAGGAAAAGTACCTTTAACTAGAAAGTACCTTTTGAGAAAACGTACTTTAAGAAAAAAGTGTAATAAATAGAGCGTTTTAACAGAGCCTTTAAAAATAATTAAGGTACCATTTGAGATACAATATCTTTTAAAAAGTACTTTTCAAGAAAAAGTGTTAAAATAAATACTTCGAACCAAAAGAATATTTTTAATAAACATATTTTAAGATGAAATGCCTCTTGAGGCAAAACATATCCTGCTAATTAAAAGTAGCTATTGAGAAAGAGTTTTTAGTAAACGGGGCGTCTGTTTAAAAAGTATTCATTTACTTTTAAAGTGAATTATCTCTAAAAAGTGTTTTGTAAATGCAGTGAACTTTCGATATAAATATTAAAAAAGCTCTTTAAAAACTACTTTTTCAAAATTATGTTTAAAGAAAAATTTGAAAATTAATGGCATGTAATATTTCTCGACTTCATATATGATTACATTTTTTTATTGAAAAGTGGAAGAGATGGTGCATACTTTTTCAGAAAAGAACACAACTTAAAATTTGCTGACGTAAATTAAATCAAGCAATTTAATTGATTGAAAATAAATTTCCAATTCGTATTACTTTTCCTTACAGAAAATAGTATATACACACTATTTTTCGATTCTTATTTCATATTTGGGTTTTGTAGCCGGTTGTATTACATACACATGTACGCAAGTATATATTTGTAGGTTACACACATATTATATGCACTAAACAGCTATAATTTTCTTATAAATGTAAATTATATTTTAGTTGAAATGTATTTTAAAAACCTCAAGCTTTTATGTCCAGTGTAGATATAAATTAATATAACAGGTGCTTTCTTTTAAATATTTTTATTTATCTTTGAATATCCACTTATAATTTATTAATTGATATCCACTTCCTAGCTTTTAACTAGAAAACCAGAAACACACAAACTTTAACCTGAACATGCATTTGGGGTACACTGCTTAGCCTACAAATGCGTGTATGTATGTATATGTGGTGTGTAGTGTTTGTGTTTGCTTTTTTCTATTCTACTAATTCTTCTTCTTTCATTTTTTCATTGAAAACAAGAAAGAAAATCGATTTTTACCCCAGAGTTTATATATGATGTGAGCAAAATATGGGCATGGGCATATAGAATTGGAGAACATGTCGCAAGAAATAGAACCAAATATATATGGAAATAAGCATATTATTATATTTAATAATTTTAATGAGAATATAAAAACATTTATTTAACACCCACCTTTTTCTACCTGGTGTTAAATAATTAATCCATTTTTTGGGGATACAATGTTAATGAAATCGAAGTAAAAATTCTTTACCAAAATGTATGCAACAACATAAAGAGAATGAACGGGAGAGTTGATTGAAGTGAAGGTTATAAAAGAAAAACAATTTTTATTTTTGGTTCTAATTTTCACATACACAAAATATTATATTATAAATTTATACATATTTGGTATGATTTCCTTTTTGTATTTAAATATTTTATTCAATGTATTATTTTGCGTTAAAAGTAGATTTTAAACAAGTTGAATAACACATATTTTTTATCATTTCTATATTTTTATGGTTTTTAGCTCATTTTTCTTAAATTTTCTTTCACATTTCTTTTAACTTTGTATTTTTATTGACTTAATGATTTATTATGGCTTTTTATTATTTAAATAATTTACTTTTTAAACAAATTCACTTTTTCTATGAAATAGATTGCACATTTTTAATACTTTTGCGACCGAATTTGTAGAATTGTGTCGTAAAACATAAGAACGAGAACAAGCATCTATCTCAATGAAGAGGGCGGTGGTGTATAACGGTGTAAATGTGAAAAACGAGTGGTGAGTTTTGTGGAGATACAATGAAAAGAAAAACAACAAAAAGCACTTGGTTTAAGAAATTTGGGGGGTTACTTTTAACATCAATATTCATTTAGAAATTAATGAATTAGAACACTTTTATGTACTTTAAATAGACTCCAGCATGGATATTTTTCCAACACTAATAATAGAAGAATGCTCAAGTTTTAATTTTTTAAAATAAATATTTATGTACGTACTTCTTACATTATTAAAAAATTCCTCAATCAAATACCCATCTATCCGTTCTGTTTACATACAAACGAGCATACATACATTCATATTTAAAAGCAACAAAAAAAAAAGATACTCAACGAATTGAAAAGCTACCGCATAGATACACAAATGTTTAACGATTCAAAATCAACAACAAAAACTGAAACTTCTTTTACATGTAGAACACAATAACAAAAACAAAACCGAAAATGGAAGAGCCCGAAGTGGAAAACCAGCGTTGCCAGTCTTGAGCCCGTATATTAACCAGAAGTTCAGCAAAAATTTTCAAAACCCAACTGATACACAACCAATTTAATATTTTTAATCAAAGCATGTAAATTTCGGTCAATCTATTTGGGTGCTTTTTAGATCGAAATTTATTTTCAGCAAATTTTTGAAGAAAAATGCATATCGATATGAAAGTCTCGCTTAATATATAATTCAGATGACACAATTTTTTTTTTATAGAATCATTTTTGCGAAAGTTTTCGTAAAACATTTACAAATATCAAGCCAGGCACAAGGTGTAATGACATTACAAATAATATATTAGCTCCTCACTTCATTAACGAGCTTTTACACGATTTAAGATTTAATTTTAAAATTTTCATCAATTACACGATTTTACGTTTTATATGAGAACATGAAAATGTTTGCCTAGTTTATGTGGAACAATTTTATAATATCAATAATACATAAGTTGCCATAGTGTTATAATGTAGACTACTTGCGCGAATAACAACATTTTAGTTTCTATTGACAATGTTTTTCTTTCCATTCATTCCCTTCGTGCCAGAACATTTACCTTGAAGCGATAAACAGAGGAACAAAGGAAAAGTTGTTGTTTTAATACAACAAGAGTGGCAACGCTGGATGAAGTTCCACGGATATGTGCACAATGGAGTTAAGGCAAAGACTATCTGCCAGTTCGCCGATGTCACAAGCTGCCGTTCGATGACACAACAATAATATGTATTTAAAAATAGTTTTTTTGTTTTTAATGTTACAAAAAAAAAATCGGCATTTCGCGATCTATCTAAAGCAAAATTCGCTTATAACGTCTTGCATCTGTGAATGAATTTATGACGGATCAGAGGCAAACAACCTAGAACTACTTAATCTGACAACACTGTTGCCAATTTATCTGTGCAGCAATAACTTAACCAAGTGTTATTATTTTTATTTTAGATTAGAATAGATGGTATTTATTGCCTTCTGAACAAATCATTATTTTACAATAATAAAAAATAACTCTGAAAAGCATTTTCCTCCCTATTTGAAATACACAGTAAGAAGCGTTTTTCTGTTATCTAAAGCGAGTGCGCTTTTCATTGAAAACCAAATAAAATAAACAACAAAAATTCAACTACAAATACCATATGGTTGTTCCAAAAAGAAGCATAAAAATTATGTTCAAACAAAAGCTCCCATTCGTTTATCAAATGCTCTTGTTCTCTTTACAAAAAGTCTTACAACTAACTCTCTTTCACCAAATGAAAAATATGTCAAATAAACATTGAAAAAAAAAAACAAATTTATGGTGAATTGATTGCTTGTATGTACTTGGTAGTGATGTTACAAATTTTTACCTCCACAAAGTTTTCTTTCCTACTCCAATTCTCTCACAATCCATATGATGTTTATCTCAATAAAAAAATGAGAGTTGAAAAGTCCCATTATTTAAAGTTCAGTACATATTTACATAATTTAGAATGTATTAAATGAAAACAAAACGAATTGCATCTTGGTCACATACAATCATTTTCATAATTTCATTGGCACTTTTTAATATTATTTATTCAATATGCATTAATTATTATTTCTATTGTTTTATATTTTATCGAATCACACGCGTGCCATTATTTTATTTCGCTTAACTTTTCGTCTTTCGTTGTTTGTAGCTCACGCGTTTTATTACAACTGTTGGCATATAGTATAGATTCATAACTGCTAAGGCTTAGTGAACAACAAAACAAAAGCTGACATTCGGATATAGACGACAGGCAGATAGACAGACGGTCAGCCAGATATTTTTCTTTCTTCGTTGGCTTAAAGTGAAGCCAATCTCAAACTGTTTTTTGCTAGGTTGAGCTGAAAAATACAATAATCTGAAAAACAATATATAGATTCTTTCTACTCGAATTACAAAGCAAATCAGAATTTGTAAAATATCACAAAGTATGCAGCACGAGCAGGATATACACAATAAGTTTTCAAGAAATTAGGATAACATTTTCTAGAACAAAAATGAAGTATATCCCGATATTTTCACCATTAGTACATATTTTGAAATAACTCTTTTTCGTTTATATATCTTGCGACTGCGCCACGTGGACAGATCATTATTACACAATAATAATTAAACAAGAAATTCAAAATCAGTATTTTCCTCTTCTGATGTCATCGGGCTTAAGGATTTCAACACCTATGTACATTTGGCCGCTAAAGCTTTATGAGAAGATCATTTGCCCCAAATATATGGTCAGTGTTGTTTTTTTTTATTTAAAAATGACTTGCAGTAACTGCAAACGAAGCTTTTGAAACTTATTTTACGAATAAAATCGAGTTCTCGCTGATATTTTATTAGAAATAATTGCCCGAAAAAATTAAGATATTAAATAGTTAATATACTCGTTGAGTTTTTAGCATTCGGGAGTTATTTTGTGTAAAATTATTTCACTTCGCCGCAACCATATACTATAACACTACTTTTTTCAATCGATCGAATATTTTTCAAGGACACCTCAAGAAACTCCTATAATCAGGAATTTGAAACCTAGCAGTTCAACTTTATGGAAAACGGAACTTTGAAAATATCTAAATAATTTAAAAAAATTAGATTTGAATTAATTTGAGTTCTTTCTAAAAAGTATTTCGTTGCAAAACATACAACACACTAATCAATTGATTGTTATCTGTACTGTTAATAGAAAAAGAGAGGATATTTTTGATTTTTAGACAATTTATGAATAGTTAATTAATAAAAATAGACCAACATTTTATTAAAAAAAAAAATACGTGTATGTATTTATTTATGTACTATGCAATTTCATATAACTTTTAAAAAATTATGTATCTACATATAATGACTTCTGAATGCCAATTTTATTACAGCTTTCTATTAATTTCTACTACCGCTTTACAGTGCAATTAAAGTTTAAGACTCACTGTCTGAGAGAACTTTTTCAAATGTTTTGTATATGTGAGCGCGACGGCACTGAGCAAGAATGCATTTTACAAATAGTCGCTGAGAAAAAATAATAAATAAACAAATATGCATTTAAATTTTAAAAGACATTTTATATACACAAGTTTTCGGAATATGAAAATTTATACATATTTTATCTCTTTGTCTTTGATTATTGTTCCACGTTTTTTATCTTTATTCGCTACATGTTCACACTTTATGGGAGTTATAGATACGAATTAACAAACGATCACAGAATTATAATCATTTTGTTTTCTATATAAAGACATAACTGACTACAAATACAAAGATACATATACATAGCCATGCATGTAAATACTGCATATGGAAGATTATATATATATATATATATATATATATATATATGTCCATTAAGGAGGCAGTAGTGGAAAAGAATTAATTCATTTGATAGCAACTACAATATATTATTGAATGTAACAATATATATAAATAAGTATGTCGAAATAAAATCAATTTAATATTAGTTCACCGATTTTCAACTTATATTTACAATCAATTATAGAATCAATTACCTGAAATATAGATATACATATATAAATTCATTAAAAAATAAATCAAGGTTTTTAAATCATATATAATAAGATTAAAATTATAAAATCTAGAAAGAAAGGTGAGTACGTTTGCATTCCAAATGGATACTATTTTTCACAGTAGAGTACACACGCTTATAAGGCGACGACAATATTAAAAAAATCCACAGATAACATATTTTGAACACATATTTACGCTCTCCAAGTGGGGATAGAGAAGAAAATAAATACGTTGTCAATTACAAAACTTCGTTACAGACTAAATAAGACAACTGATATGAAAAAATTAAACCTCTAGGCAAAGAAACAAACAACAATTGATATGAAAATTTTGCTGATATTACTGGGTCTTAAAGAGGTTTATCTTGCTTGGGGCAACTAATGAAAAAAATTTATGTATTGAATTATGTAAACTATTACACGAAACATATTAGGATATCAGATATTGTTATCAGTTTTTTTTGTTTTCGTGGATTCCTAAAAGTATTACAACAAAAACAATAAATTAGCATTCAAGATAGGAGAACAGTAATGAATGTTGATTTTCTTGAAAAATATATAATTAAATATTTTATAGTTTTCTTGGAAATTTTCCTTTTTCTTTAATTCGTATGGGAACTACATATGAAACAGTTGAACCTACAAATTATAGTTGGAAAAATAGATATTTTAAATATAAAAATATTAATATTATTTTTTTTTTTACAAATGCATAGTTTAAAAGAATCATCTATGAATGCGAATATTCTTAGTATAAAAATTAATGAAGACACAACCATATTTTTCCCATGTTTAAATAGCAAAATTTTGTTTTCATGTTCTCAAGATAATTAGTAGCGCAATTATGTTGTAAGAGACAAAATGCAACATCACCACGCAATATTTAATAAGAATTAATTAATATTTCTTAAGTAGCACACCATATGTGGCAAAAATTGCTGAAATTAATATACTCGCACATAGGACATACATAATTTAACTCGTTTAAAGAGGACGGCAACGAACTAAAATTATTAATGAATCATACTTCTTCTGAAGACCCCTTTTAGTTTTAATTGCTTTTAAAAATTCATAAGCTACTATAAATTAAATGAAATAAACTAACTGTAAGGTTTTTTATTTTTCTACTAAATGAACTCCATAACAGAACTAAAACTTTTAAAGAAAGTTCTGAATGAAAAAATAGAAAAATTGCAGTAATATGTAATTATGTCAAGCGAAATAGAAATTTATTTAAAGGACAACACCCACAAATTGAAGTAAATAAGATATTATATATGTATTTCGCCAACATCCTTTCACAGATGAAAAATTAAAACTCTTTCAAGGAACCAAGCCACGTTTTAATGTCAATTAAAATAATTGAGGGAAACATCACGGCGTGAAAAGTTAAAAATGTCATAAACGGTTAAATAAAAAAACCACAGACAAGTAAGAGAAATAGCCACGATAATTTACATTGATATTTTGGCAGAAGTTTCAATTATGAAAAATATGCAATAATTTGTCAAATGCAAAAAAATATTGTATGATAGATAAATATATATATGTATATATATATATATATATATATATATATATATATATATATATATATATATACATAAGCATATGTAAGTATGTACTCACCATACCTCCCTGTTAAATTCACCATTCCTTTTTAATTGTTAAAAAGGAAATGAGGAGCATGCGCTTTTATTTTACCTATTAAATATTATAAAAAACTATTATTTACAATCATGACAAGAGAAAATATTATTGCCATTTTATTTTTTATGAGAGTTTCTCTTAAGGATGTATGTTTTATTATTAAGAAGTGTGTGTTTCTCCCAAAAAAAATATTGAATCCATGCATCAAGGCTTTAATGCCAGTACCTGCAAAATAGGTAGGAGATGTGGATCAGAAAACAAGACGGTCTAATGATACAGTAAAATAATGATTTTTCCTCATATCGTGGAATTATTGTGATATGCACACAACAGTTTTAAGATCGGCGCTTGCTTATTATCATAATCTCAACAAATTGTTTATATTTATGCACACCTTTATTGGCATGCGAAGTCATCTTTACTGGGGATTTACTGATCCTATAATAACCAAGTGGTTGTACACGCCATTAGTAAGACGTATTGAGTCTGTTTGAAAAAAAAAATTATTCTGGCTTCGTAACACAACATGTAACAAAAATGCAAATCTTTCATCATATCCTAAAAACTATTATTTTATATATTATTGTTTTTCAAAATTCCTGATGATTTTTTTTTTCAATCCGTAACTGGAGTTTTTGTTGATGTAAAATACTTTTAGACAGAGTCTGCTGCGACAAATAAATATTTTTAATTATTTATTAATAGGAAATAAATCAGTTATTTGCATTGCTGCAAACTTAAATTTTTAATACATTTTACTAAAATTGTGCAATAGCGCATTTCATTCGTAATCTGTGAAGATGACAACACTTCTAACAAAGTTCTGCCTTGTAGAAAGCCAGTAAAATAGAAAACATTTTAATTATCCTTTTGTCATTAATAGGGTTGGTTTTTATATATGTATATAAATGTTTTTTTATAAGAGTATATTTATATATATTATTATAAATATACCATGCAGTATAATTATAGCTGCACCAAATATATTGTATAACAAAATTAGTTTAAAAATTTTTTTATGGGAAATTAATATAAATCAATGTTTTTTTCTTTATTTTCTAACATATTCTGCAATTGTACTCTTGCAAAGTATATCTAATACTTTTACAAGTGTAAAAACCTCTAAATAAATTAATTGTAAAGGGTATTTTAGTAAGCGATTCCTATCTTTAAATTTTAAATAAAACAAACTTGTGGTCCTGTTGGAACCACAAGTCGTAGAAGTTGGTTATCATCGACCTATAGCCCTCGGCGTTGGAAGTGATGACCGGCTAAGTTCCTCGAAGACCATTTTTCGGATAAGGTAAAGTTACTTTCATACACAAGGGAGCAGCAAAATAAAATCTGCCGTAAATCTTGAATATATTCAGTTTTTGAGGCGAATTAATTTTCATAATTTAATTTAGGATAAAATTACTGACAGTAAGATTTTTAAAATTACAATAAATTTTTTTAATTACATACATATGTAAATATGTATGCGCTGTTAAGTTTTAAAATTTTTTTACTAACAAATTTGTATTTAGTGGATATGGATATTAAATATATTATGAATTCGTCTATAGTTATCGTACACGGTATATGAGTCGTGCACTGAAACGTGATTCATTACTTTGGATTTGGTAAGGACAAGCAGAGGGAGGATACTGGTAAGCTATTGGCTGTTGGTTATTAAAAGCAAAACACGAGTATGACAAATAATTATGAGATGTTGGTGTTATGCGTTTCTACAAGTTAATAATTCAAAGATATTTATAAAGAAAGTGTTCCTAAGCACTGTTTTATATTTATCGTATTTATTTAAATACAATAATTTTAATTTAATGTGCTGGACAAAAATTAATTTTAAAATTTTTTCCTAGAATATTTATATACTTAATCGTCATGTGGTCCTATAACAGACAGTGTGACACACAAAATGTTTTTTTTTTATTATACAAACAGCAGGAAGAAAATACTTTGTAGGGACAAAATGAAAGCAACCTACTTTGTTAACTTTGCTCTTTTATTATGTTTTCTTTACAGGAAACAAGTTAAATAGAGTTTTGGCGTCAAAATAACCCAAGAGTTCTTATAACGGTTTCAAAACATATTCGCTTATAGGTTGTATGCCGTCAAAACATAATTTAATTTTATATCTTTTGCACATGGACAAATTCATTGCTTCTTTTATTTTTACTTATATCTATATTATTTTTAATAGCTTTGCCCTAGTTTTGTATACGAAGTTTATATGTATCTGATACTAGTAGAAATACTCGAAATGACAAAAATCTGATTGGTTTGAAGTTGTTGTATTTAATTGTAAAATCATACGTTAGTTGGTTTTTTCGAAGATTGGACATAAGTTTAATATAGTTGTTAACATTTAGAAATTTATAATCGTATTGTCAAGGCTCATACTGTTTAAAAAGTCTTTGGCAATTGAATAGTTTCAGTTAATTATATATGTTCGAATTAAAAACAAGAAAGGAATGAGATGTGTATACATACGATAGCAGCATTCTTCCGGTATTCCAACAATTATATAAATAATACTAATTCATAAACTTTAACAGTTGAAACGGCCATCTGTCAAATAAGTTATGATATAACCGCCTTTTTTGCTAAATCTTTATTGCATAATAATAAAATTATGAACAAACTAAATTTTTTTAATTTTCTACGATACCATTCCCACAAAAATCACTGTTTGCTGTTAATTAGGGGCTAGTGGCATCATCGGTAATATTTTTTTGAGATCGAGGTTGGCCAGACTATCACTGTAAATTGCTCAACGAGATGGTGAGATTTGACCCCGTTAAATTTTGCTCTTGAGGGATTTTGTGAAGTAGCAGATTACTGCGAATAAGTCATAAACGACAAACGATCCTCAAAGCCAACATAACTCATGCAATCGAATTCAGAAAGAATTATGCAGCAGGGTCATGGAATGCGGACATTTCGCACGATGTGGAAGACATTGGAACGGTGTTTTATTTTACACATAACGGTATTAAGAGGAGACTTTCATACACACTTTGTTTTAAATAAATTTAAGGACAAGAAGCGATTAGTGAAATACCCTTTAAAAAAGGCAGACATATACATGCATATGGCTCATTTACTAAAACAACGTCATAACTCAAGAAATAGGACTTTTTTGGATATCGTTATATACATTGTGTAAAAACTTCATAACAATATCTTGTTTACTTAACTCTTGAGAGCAAAATAAAATATTCTTTTTATATTTAAGTTGTGTGTAAATTGAAATTTTTAAACTCGTTTTCCGGCAAACCTGTTTTTTAGTTGTGATGTTATTTTCATAAACGAGCGATTTGTGTGTATGTAGATTAACTTAACACACAACAAAAATAAGTTTTGAAAACTGTTCTAACATATATTTTATAATTTAAATAAGTTTTAATTAACCTAGTGAAATAAAATTATATGAAAAGCAACTAAAGTATAAACACAACTTTATTAAAAGCTTTTCTAAAAAAATGGCATAGATCTGCTTTTTTAATACAAAATTAGTTATACTAAACGACTATACTTAAATTTCTTTAACTGACAAAAAAAAGTCAAAAGATTTGCATTTTTACTCACACATATAATTTAACATCTACAACATGCACTTCAGTTAAAGGAAATCCGATTAGTTGTTGTTTCCATTTAACAAATCTGTTAATCAACCAGTTGTAAATTGGTAAATAAAGTAATCAAGTCAATTCGCATTTCATTTGATCGCCTGAGAAAAATAATATGGTTTATCTTGCAATTTTCATTTTCGTGTGCAAGCAATTGTCTATTTAATTGTCGTATACGTTTCATTGTAAATTAAGCACAACCAACCAATTTATATTGTGATTCAAATTTTAATTTAAAATAAGAGCAAATTATAAAAATGAAAGTCTTATTTTTACGGTTGTTTCCGCTTATTATTTTATAAGCAGCGGCGCTAGGGGAGGCAATAAGGGATATATCCCATTCCAAAAATAATAACACATTTGCTGTATTTGATGATTACTGTCATCACATTGAAAAAAAAAACGTGTACTTATTCATCTACTTTAAACAGAGTATTTTCATTAACAAAAAGTAAAATATGATTTTTTTGCAAAAAAAAAATATATATATTTTCAGAAAATTTTTTTAGTACACAAGTTTGCAAATAACTCAGTTTAACAAAACCATAGTAAATCACAAGTTTAAAAAAAAAACCGAAAGCAAAGGGATTCCAACCGAGGATCCAAGGATCAGATATAAAATACTAACGTTGTTGAAAAGTAAAATGCAATTATAACGTAAGTGCAGTTTTTGACTTCAAAGTATATGTATCTCGGCGCATGTTATACAACCATTATCAACATTTATTGCTTATGTGCACATACATATAACTCGAGTATAATTTTTACGAAAAGAAATTAATTTTGTGATTCATTGTTAATAACTGAATATCAATTAATAAATACCATATCTTGCTCACATTTTCGAAATGTATAATTCAATGGTCGTTATATTCAATAAAACTTAACAGTTATTGCTATTTCCGACCATATATAGTATATGTATGTAGCTCATTTACGCAATTCTTAGTACATAATTATATCATCTTGTAACGTATTTAGTTATTTTTAAGAAGATATATATTTGCAAAAACCAATTTTTTTTAATTCCTTTGATATGTGATATCTCGAGGATCGTAAATGATATCATACGATTTAGAATTTTATGCATACGCATATGTAAGTACTGGTATTACTTATTAATTGGTATAACTACTGCCCGGCCATAGTAGCAAGTAAATAACTCATTAACACAAATATATTTTCAAAAAACAACCAATTAAAATATACAAAAACTGTACCGACGTTAAATATATTTACCCAAAATATTTAATACACACAAATACAGTTTTTAAGCTACTTTTTTAATTAAAGTTAATTATTACATATATTTTAATTATTTCGCTGTTATTATATTCAGAAAGAATTGATCATGATCAATATCCGAAGATATAAGAGAAAACCACGTAAATAATATATACTTTAAAAATCCTTTTTGAGGTTGCTTTAATTTTTAATCTGTTACCCAACGTATTACTTCTCTATATATTATACTGGTTGTAGAAGACCACATTGCGATCAAAGTTATTATTGCCTATGAATTCGCTAGAACTGAATATGTTAAAAATATAACTCCATCCCACTGTATTGCCTACTAATTGAGAATGGCAACCCAAGTTAAACTGATATGACTGAGAATTTTTTTATGCTCGATCAAGGTTGAATTTTAAATAAACTCCATTGATTGAGTGTATGTTTATAAATTGATTTATTGCTGATTATATATCAACAGAGCTTATCTTTCAACTTTAAGATTGAGAAAACTTCTATTTTCGTAAGCGATCTTAGGGTAGAAAATAAATCAATCACCCTTATCGTGTTTGGCGTTTTTCATCATTAAATTCGACATACTGTAATAGATTAAAGAAAACTTTTGCTTTTTGTCTTTAATTTATTACAAGTTGTCGAATTTTGAAGGCGAATACGCCAAACACTTTCTATAATTTTCAAAGAATATCAACGGTTCAGCCCTACGAAAATGCACTATGAAAATCATTGTTTAATAATTTTGAGTGAGTTCTTGAGCGTGGCAGAGTAATTATTTTTCCGTGAGTGGGTACGACCGATACTCACGATTCCAAGTCTACCTCCATTGAAGAAAAATTTTTTCATTTCTATTAAGGTGGCAACATTATACCTACAGCGAATACAAAATGCAAAATACCGAAAAATCAATAATGACTTTTAAGTACCAATAAAACTATGCTGTATGTAACTGTAAATCAATATTATTCCAACAAAGCCAATAGGAATAAACTTACCTTTTGGTTAAATTTGTTAAATCATCAAACACAATTTTCTTAACTGGCACTATAAACACACGCATACAAACATAGTCTTATAATAAAAGCAAGTTTTTTATATTCGGTTTCCCCTCCGTTCGTTCGTTTTTGTTTTATTTTTGTTATTTTGAGTCTTGTATGGTGGTTATTTCTAATATTATTTCCTTTCCAGTTCTGCTTTTATACAATGATTTGACCAAATTACGTATGTACATGTACCCTTTTATTGTTACTGCAAGTGATTTCGTTTTTGTTGTAGATTACCGTTTTCAATTTTACTTTTTTGTTAAATACATTTTTACATATCTACACTTTTCAAGCAATCTGCAATAATTTCACTCTAGTTTTTATATTTTAATATACATTATTTTCGCTTTTATGGATGTCGGGCTTAACTAGATCTTGTGATTTTGCTTACGTTCAATAATTTTTAAGCAATTGGCTGTTTAATTATCACTCATTTATTGTTGGTCTCTTTGAATGTTGTAATATGGTCTTTTGAAATAATATATGTAAATTTACACGGACTTATTCGATTTTAACACGACAATCAATCAGAAAATTTTTGCCAGACCGTAAATCACGTCTGTCGTTTTTCGTTCGTTTTGGCAATTGGAAGAAGTATAGTCAAAAGAGACTAGTAAAATGGTTAAGTATGCACTGTTAGCGATTTTTATTATATGTAATATTGTATATGTTTATATAGCTTCCAGCGATTTTTGTACCTAGTAAATGTCAAGATTGTTGGCTTAACTCCATACCATAAAAATTATATTTGATACACAAAATTTTTTTTTATACAATATAACTTGTTGGTACTGAATGATATTCAAAATCCAATTATTAATCCTTTGGTTGAAATGTATATGTATGCAATCGGTATTTAGAAAAGATTGGATAGATAAACTTAATATGTGTATATAATATAATATAAATATAGAACATAAGAATATGAATTCATAGTAACTACATATATAACCTAGTTGCACCCCTAGTCACATACCTAGTTAGTTAGTGCTAAACTACTTTCTACTCATATTTAAAACTTACAGCTAACGAATTTTGCAAATAACATCGCGATCTATACATACGTATATATTTATTTTTTAAGTTTTGCCTTTATTTCTAACATACTATTGTCCTCCTCGACTTTGAATTTCAAAATTTTCGAGTAAGATTTTAATAAAGCTCGCCAGTAGCATTCAACATCTTGCATTCTTAAATGGTTCCATATAAATTCATAGCCATTATTAGCTATTTCGTAAGCTAAATCGTCGTGTTGCTTAAAAAAATTAAGTAGTATTTCAATATCTTTTTCTGTTGGATATTTCCTCAAAGGTACATAGTGTATCCAAGGCTTCATAGAAGGATAGAAAAATTCCAGCCACTCATCTCCGACATGAAAAACTAACGATTTACACAGAAACAAATGTTTAAAGCGAAAACTGGCTGCTACTCCTCTAAAGTTGAATAAATATTTGTAGCGACAATGGTCTTCAAAAGACACTTCCTTTGCCGGCTCCGCATTCAATGTATCCTTGGCCGATTTCCATGCTTGGTTTTTTGTGTAATGTGCATTTACTAAGTTAGGATTCTGTCTTGAAATTAGAATAAGTGAATCCCGTTCATCAGAAGTTCTCGATCCTCTGAAAAATGCTATAGATTTCTTGGAGTTCCACGCATATTTTTCTCCTGCTTTGGAAATTTTTTCTCTATGTAAGTCCCACCTTCCTATACCGGTGGGGTGTAATGAAATCGCTGGTCCACCAGCCCAAAACGTCCATGCTGGATACATAATATCTAAGTAGTCATATGTCTTCGAAAACGAAAATACTGGTTTAATCTGATCACCAAATTTGGAATGTACTTGGGGATAATCACGAGTATTTATAACAAAATCTATGTCGGGCAAATTAGGCAGCAGCTTCAAAATGAAATGTTCTACTCCTTCGCATCTAGATGGAAACATACAATTGGATTCTCTATATAGTTTATGTTTATAGATTTTGTACCGCGTACCATAATTAGCAGCGTCCATTAAATTTTTCTTTGTAATACCATTTTCCTTAAATGGTAACAAGTCTTTACGAATAATTTCCTTAAAGCACTCACAGTTGGGATCATCGATTTTGGTGGTACATGGAAGATACCTTTTTTTCGCTTTATTCACATTTTGGAATATTAAATTACTTTCTGTAAAAGCAAAGTTAATTTTTAATCTACATCCATATATTTGATAATAATAAACTACCTTCTTCATATCTTTCATTTACTGTTGGAATGTTTTCGGTGATTTGGCAATCGCTTTTCTTTTCCTCGGAGCATTGTTCAACGTTGTTATCTTTTTTATGGTGTACGGTTTCACCGTTTTCACATATTAAAATTATTATAAAAACTAAATGCAAAAACAGCATTGTACTTAGTATTAAACTCTTTGTTTATGTTTTTACACCAACAATAACTAATTGTTGCTATTGTAAAGTGGTATCAGTGAGAAGTTTTTGCAATATTCAACTGCACCATATGACCTGTGCTGCATTATATGCAGTGCAGTGAGATGATGTTTGATATTCCTGATATTGAACGAATATTATAATGTTATTACTGTTTTAGAAAACGCTTAAAACCATATTGCTTCTAGTTAGCATAGAAAAATAAAGTATATGTACACCTACTTAATACAAGAATTAGCTGAAATTAGTTTTATTCACAATAGTCAAATTAATAAGGCAGT
This sequence comes from Linnaemya vulpina, assembly GCA_963675445.1. Lineage (NCBI taxonomy): Eukaryota > Metazoa > Arthropoda > Insecta > Diptera > Tachinidae > Linnaemya > Linnaemya vulpina. The sequence continues at coordinate 9,073,044 of OY776277.1, forward strand.
CTGGCAGGCTCAGTTTTTCTCAATCCTAATGCCAATCGCTCTTCCAAGAAAATATCTTGATAAATTTTTTGACACAAGTATAAAAAATCTCCAATGGTCTTTGCTGCAAATAACTTTTGTTATTTACTTTGTTCTACATTGAAAGTGAAATATCTTTATTACTGCAGTTTTAAGTACCATATATAATCCTAATACTTTAAGGAAATATTTAAAAATGAGTGACTTTTTTAAATCTGCTATGGGTTATTTTAATAATCCATCATCATCTAACAGTACATCAAATCCTAATAGTGGTGGTTCTTCAAACAGTGGAGCTATAAATAGCAATACGTACAAAGGATCGATAACAGCTGGAGCACAGGACAACGAATTTTGTGGCCAAGTTGTGGAAATAAATGGTCATAAGTTACGAATTAAAAGAGTTATTGCTGAAGGTTTGTTATTTTTATATAAAATAGCATGGAAAAAATCAATATCAAATATATAATGAATTTTATATAGTGGGCGTCTGTCTACATATACAAACTTTTGCAAAGAGTTCATTGTACAGATTGAAGAGTAGCAGCAATAACATCTATATGCTTTTGTTATTTGTACATTATAGACAGTTTTGCTACTTAATGTTTATTTAGGTTGCTTATGTCTAAATAACGAATATCCTCCGTTTTGTGGTAGACAACATGATGGTAAAACTCAACCTTGAGCAACCTCTTGTATCATTTATTTATATATATTGTTCTTCTCCAACAGAACATCTTGACCAAAAAGTTTCATAAATCGTGAGAAATAGAAAAATCCAAAAAATGTACGTACATATATGTAAAGTAAATAAATTAGTTTTCGAAAGCTTATCTTGGATAATACTTATGTTAGAACTTTTTAAATGCAGATTTAGTTAAACAAGTGTATTAAAAATAGAATTCACCCCCTATAATAAACTGACCAAAGTCGCAGAAATAGTATACCTTTTGAGAAATGTACCTTCTCCAAGTACTTTCCATGAAATCATGTGTTTTCTACAATGTGCTACAGCTTATGTATGGATACGGCGAAACATTAGAAGCTATTCAATCTTACAACAGTTAAGTGAAGCCCTAAAATATGGAGGAAGCTATTCCCAATAATACAAAAGAAATGTCAATATTAAAATGATAAATAAGCACTTAATTTGTTCGGCAGCTTAGATGTTAAAAATTTACTAAGAATAGGTGCAGGGGGCGCAATAATAGGAATATCTATGTATATACATATGTAAAAAATTGTTGCAAGTGTGCTGTGATTTTATAACTCCCAAACAGTCAAACCAAATTCTATTAAATTTTTTGAGTTTATTTGTATGGTCGTCTAAAGTTTACACGAAATCGGTCGACCAGTTCATGAGTTATAACTTTTCATGACAACATGTGACCTTGGCCATATAAAAAAATAACAAATACGTAGGAGCATAACATAAAAACCGTAACAGAAATCAGATATTTTAATAATGCGGGTACAAGATAAACTTTTAAATTGCATGTAAATACGAAAAATATTGCTTAAAATTAGGTACGACTTATATAAGTATAGGTATTCTTTTTCGAAATATGGATATTTTTTAAAATATACTATCTTCTCCCTGGTTGTGATACCAAATCAGCAGTCAGTAACATTACTCTTCTGAATACATATATATGTATATGTATATGTATATATATATATATATATATATATATATATATATATATATATATATATATATATACATGTATGTATGTATGTATATATATTATTGTGTTAATTTCATATTTTCTTATCGTTATGTGCAGGCGGCTTCGCATTCGTGTATGTCGCTCAAGATATTGTAACTAGTAAAGAATATGCATTAAAACGTCTTATTGGGTCTGATAAAAAAGCATGCCAGGCTATCATAAATGAAATTAATACGCATAAGCTATTAACAGGACATCCCAATATTGTAAGTTTTGTTGCTGCAACTTTTATCGATAAAACTAATGGACCACAACAGAGGGCAGAATATTTGCTTCTAACCGAACTGTGTAGAGGTAACTATGTAATTTTATAAAAAAAAAAATTTATTGCTTACTGTGTGCATCCCCTATATATGTTAGTAATCATAAGAGAGAATACGTACATTAAAATTTATAATTATTCAAGGTGGTTCATTAATCGATTGTTTGGGCTCAAATTTGGATCCACCTTTGATATTGAGAATATTTTATCAAGCCACTAGAGCTGTTTCGCATATGCATTCACTAGTCCCTCCTATAGTGCACAGAGATATTAAAATAGAAAATTATTTGTTGGGTGATGACAAAAAATTGAAATTGTGTGATTTTGGGTCATCATCAACGGAAATATATTTGCCTACTTTAGATTGGAATGCCCAACAACGTAACAGCTTAGAGGATCAGGTATGCAATAGAAATATTAATCTTAATGAAATTCAATATAGTTTTGATTTCAATAGCTAAGCTGTGTTACAACTCCTATGTATCGGGCTCCTGAAATGCTTGATACATGGTCCAATTATGAGGTGGGCTTAAAAGTAGATGTTTGGTCTTTGGGTTGCATCTTGTATGCGTTGTGCTTTCAAAAACATCCATTTGAAGATTCTGCGAAATTGCGAATTGTTAATGGCAATTTCATTATTCCAACTGATTCCAGATATATTTGTTTTCATGATATCATAAAAGGTTTGTTCAAAAGTAGTGTTTTATTTAAAAAAACAGATTTTATTGATATTTTGGTTAAATTTTAGGTTGCTTAACGGTTAATCCTGCTCAACGTTTTAATGTGGCTACTATATTGGACCGTTTAGCTGCTATATCGGAAAGTATGAATTGGTCTTTGAAGGGACCATTAGAAATAATCGGAAAAGCAGTTATTACAACCACACCGGAGCATACTTGCCCAATGCCTACAGCAGCGGCATTGCAACAGCGCATAATTCCTGGTAATTCTACTTTTTATGACGATTGTTCGTCATCTGCCACGAACCGTTCACTATCACAATCACCTCACCCTCATATATCAGCAGCTTCAACACAAAGTACATCGGTGAACTCTTCGGCGGCAAATGGTAGTTTATTTTCTTCAATACGTGGTGGCGCTGGAAGTTTTTTAAAAAACTTGAAGGATACGTCCTCAAAGGTAATGCAAACTATGCAACAATCAATCGCTCGCACAGACTTGGACATTAGTTACATAACTTCCCGTGTCCTAGTTATGCCTTGCCCATCGGAAGGTTTCGAATCGGCTTACAAAACAAATAATATTGAAGATGTGCGTTTATCGATAGAGAGCCGTTTCTCTCCTCAAAAAGTTAGTGTATACAATTTCGGGCCTAGATCATGTACACGTCTGTCGCCACCAATTCGTACCGTGGAGGCTGGAAGCATCTATGGCTGCACACAGGCAAGAGCACCAAATTTACAGGTGAAATTTGTTTTCTATATTTTTTATAATAACATTAATTGAAGTAATATGTTCCCAGGGACTGTTTTCTGTAGCTGAAGATATGTATGGCTTTTTAACGGCGGATTCAAAATCTATTGTCATTATACAAACTGGAGACGCTGCGAGCTGCACTGCTGCCACTATAGTGTGTGCTTTGTTAATGTATTCTGATCTCATATTGGAGCCAGAAGATGCTGTTCAAGTATTTGCCGTTAAAAGACATCCGGTAAACTTGAGACCTTCGGAATTCCGGTACCTGTATTATTTGGGTGATATATTACGCCCTACACCACTGCTGCCGCATTATAAAAATGTCAACTTAGTATCCCTAAGTTGTCAACCTGTACCTCGCATGACAAAAACGAGAGATGGTTGCCGCATCTACATGGAAGTGTATAGTAATGAGCGCCTACTAATGTCAACTATGCAGGATTATGAAAACATGCGTTTATATATTGCTGGACCTGGAAAGATTACTTTACCCATCAATTTTACGGTGTGTGGTGATCTTTTAGTGGTTTTATATCATGCTCGCAAGGCTATGGTTCGACCGCAGGGAGTAAAAATATGTCAATTTCAATTACATACTGGTTTTATACCTGAACCAGAGACTTTAATAACTTTCTGCACCCAAGATTTAGATGATTTGCCAGATCCTGAATGTATAGCTTCTAACTTTACAGTTTCTTTGTCACTATCTGTTACTGATCTGGAAACACCACCTGGCCGTAATCCGCCATGGTTGCCTACAAAACCACGACGTAATGCTTTCAACCTATTTAGCTCTCAATTGGAATATGAAGAAATGATAGATAATTTTGTGGCTAAACCAAATTCAAATAAACATATAGCTTCTACAAGACAAGCTCCTTCCAAACCCTCAGTTCTATTAAAAGAAACTCCACCATTAATTATGCCTGACATAACAGAAATTACGGCAGAAGCTTTTCATATTCCACCGGAACCAGCACCTCCCATAGATTTGTTGAATTTGAATCAACCAGCAAGCCAACAACAACCACCGAATGATATGCATGCCACAGTAATTCCAACAACTGATGCCAGTTTTGATTTGTTGGGAGCCTTTGGTGATGATGATTCTTCAGGTATTGGCACGGCACCCATACCCGACATATTGGCTAATAATACACAACCGAAGTCTTCAGCTGATTTAGATGATATATTTGGCCCACTGAATTCGGATACAACGCCTTCCTTTAATTTAGATTTTAATTCTTTTGTTCCACCGACATCAGTTGGAATTTCAAAAGAAACCGTAGGTGCTTCAGCATCTTTTGGGGCGCTGCCTACATTTGCAACACAAACAGCTAGTAAGGAAGCTTCACCGCAACAGGTTAGTATTTTTTAAAGACTGAAAACATAACATTAAAGCAACATTTTACAATAAAATAATATTGCTTAAAAATTATATTAATAAATTAAGATAGACTGAAAATGGTCTGCTCACAACTGCTATTTAACTTGGGTGATGTAAAACCGTTAAAACTAATTTTTATCAGTTCTCAATTTGATACTCGTTATATTGTTTTTTCTCTTATACTTAAGTGTTCATTTTTTCAACATACAAATTTTGCCACTCTGAAAATCATGATAATAAAAATTTACTGCCTGTTCGCTGATGTCGAAAGCTATCGTTCGTTCGAATAAATACCATTTAAAACAAAAACAAGTTTTAAAATTTGTTTTTGTTTTAAATATTATTTATTCGAACGAACGATAGCTTTCGACATCGCCGAACAGGCATTTAATTTCAATTAGTTCATAATCTTTGACAAACATTTCATATTTTGTTGGCATATATGTAATTGAGTGACAGAATTGCAAAGAGTGTGAGTAAAAAATATACTTCCATAAAATTTTGAAAATGTCTTCAACAAATTGGTTGAAGATACATATATAAACCTACCGACTCTTCCTAAAAAGGCAGAAAGAAGAGATAATGCAATGAGCATAATATGTCATTTCTTGGAAAACTATTTGCTTTTGTAAATCTTATTCATGATTATTATACTACCCCTTATAGAAAGCAGTTTTGAATGAATTTTTTCCTCGAAAAGTCACAGTGGGCACAAAGTCTCGGATTTATCACAAAATTTAACGAAAACTTGTTTTTTCAATTCCTATTTCAGTCAAAAGATCCCTTTGCTGATATTGCCAATTTGGCATCCAGTTTAAATATAAATTTTGCTCCAAGCCCAACATTAGGTGGAAAATCTGCTGGACATACTCCTGTGGGTAGCAGTCCATTTACCACGCAATTTTCAAGTCCGACGCATAATGCAACATCATCTAACAATATGCGTGTTCCACCAGCACAAACACATACTTCAAATACAACTTCTCCCAATCATATGAAATCGCCAAATAATTCTGCTACATTTGGCACTCATTTCACCACAACACAAAACTCAGCACAATTTTCGGGTATACCTTCAGCTGCACCAACATCCGGATCAAACAACACACAAAACCGACCAGACTATAGTCGTTCTCATTTTGAACAACCAAAAACAGCATCTCAACATTATGCGAAAAGCTCAGATATATTTGCTGATATATTAGGTGAACAAGGTTATAAGTTCACTAGCAAAGGCAATCAGGGTCCGCGTTCCATAAACGAAATGCGAAAAGAAGATTTAATTAAAGATATGGATCCAAATAAAGTCAAAATTATGGAATGGGTCAGTTAGCTTAGGCTAAACTTCATTTGATTATTTATAAATAATAAGGTATATTTTCAGACGGAAGGCAAGAAAAATAATATACGTGCTTTATTATGTTCAATGCATACTGTATTGTGGGCCGATGCCAAATGGACCAAGTGTGAAATGTCTCAGTTAATAACACCAACTGATGTTAAGAAAGCTTACAGAAAAGCTTGTTTAGCAGTTCATCCAGATAAAGTAAGTATGTATGTGTTGGTGAAATTAATAATCTAAATTTGTATTATTACGTATTGTACATACATTCAAAAATTCGAAATAATTTCGAAATTTTCAATTTCTAAATGTTTTCCAATATTTCCTTATTATTTTGTAGAATTTTTATTTGCTAAAATTTTAAGGCTCGAAAACTTCTTCCAACAAAATATATTTAATTTTCAAATTAGTACATATTTATGGGAATTGTTGTTTAAACCTCTTTAATTTCAATTTCGTGCTGATTCTTTTTTCCCAAAATGTTGGTAAAAACTTCAAAGTGATCTATTGAGGGTCTAGTTCCTATGTTTAAATTTCTCTTAAACTGCTTCATTAAAATGTTATGTTTTCTGAGTTATATGGAAACTAGTACCACTTCGATAACAATTTTAAATTCTATCAAGTCAAAACAGGTGCTAGGAGCATTTATGATTAGAAAATTATCGTTGCTAATTCGTGACGGAGAGTGGTAATTGTGAAATCTCTTAAAAACAAAGTAAAATTCTGAAATATTGAGAAATTAGGCATTATTGGCAGCAAGTGTAAAATATGCTCTGTTGCTGCTAATATAGCATGTCAATACATTACTTTTCTTGTGAGAATGTCGTATAAACCTGACCTTAAAATATTAAAAATATACTAATAATATTATTATTAATCAGGTATAAATCTGTTTTTTTTTTTTTAATATTTCTTTAGCATAATGGTACTGATAATGAAGAAATCGCTAAAATGATATTCATGGATCTAAATAATGCATGGACTGATTTTGAAAACGATGCCACTCAACAGAATATGTTCAATTAACTATATAAATTTTCCTAATAATTAGCTAAATATACATATTTTAATTTAATTTTAATATATATATTAAAGCAGAGAAACAATGTAAAATACACCGTGATGACTATTCAAAACATTCTTGGATAAAGAACAAAAAAGAAATATATAAATATATTTATACTATTAATGTTTTAAGCTTACCTTCATATAACTTAAAAGCACTGGTCCTTAGACACTATTTACTTAATTTTTTTCCTCATGGAATTATTTCAATAGAACATGTTTTAATCTAAATGCAAGTTTTTAATGTAGATGAAAGAATTCAATCAAAACAACTTATAGATATAAATAAATATCTTTTGTATTAGTTTTTTCCTTTAATGTTTTTAATATCAGTATAGGAACAGTTTTAAGCTGTAAAGCATAGTTATTAAGTTTTTATTGTAAACGTGAGGATAGTAGAATTTTATAAAAATTAAACTCTCCCGAAAAATATTACTCTGAATTAAAAATAATAATTAAATAAACAAATAAATTTTGCAAAACATCTAAATTGCAATGCATTCCAAAAATATTTTTTTTTATAAAATATTGAAAAATTTATTTGAGATATTGCGTAAAATAGTTATAAAACAAATTGTTTTGATGTGTGTTTGAAAAAGTTCAAAGTCCTAATTGCAACATATATCTGTATTTTAATCAGTATAACTTTACTTTTTTTCATTTGCTATTTTGGTCTGTATCAGTATAAATTCGAAAGCGTACTTTCCGAGAGATTCTGTAAAAAATACATTTCCTTCACATCTATATATATATATATATATATATATATATATATATATATATTATGTATATTAGTATGTAATAAGTGTAATGAATTACAAAATAGAACCTATACATTATTTAGTAGCTCTGATGTATATATATATATATATATATATATATATATATATACATATATATATATATATATATATATATATATATATTTATATACATATATATATATATATATATATATATATATATATATATACATATATATATATATATATATATATATATATATACATATATATATATATATATATATATATATATATTTATATACATATATATATATATATATATATATATATATATTAATATACATATATATATATATATATATATATATATATATATTTATATACATATATATATATATATATATATATATATATATTTATATACATATATATATATATATATATATATATATATATAAAGTTGTCCGTTTACTTGATTTGTTTGCCCGCCACATATACCTTAACTATATTACGGTCATCACCCACATAAATAAATTTTTGTACCATTTCTAATAATTTCAATACATCAGACTTTTTCCTGGATTCTTCATCAAAATTTTGCAGTGGGTATAAGCTGGTGTCCACAATTAAAGCATCAAACTCCTTGCCAACAACGAAATTACCACAAACACTATGAAGACCTAAAGCCTCTGCGCCGCCCAATGTTGCCAAATAAATAGCTTGTTTGTAATCTATAGGTGCATACAATTCATTATCTTTGTTGGGTGGCAATTTTCCAGCTCCTTTAATATCTTGTTTCTTACAGAATTCCAAATGATGAGAAACATCTAATGACCGCAAAATGGCATCTTGTATAGAAATAGAATTGCCACCAGAAACATCTATTTAAAAAATAATAGATATAGTTTTTAGAGTATTTACAAAAGCGTATTATGTGTATTACCTGTTCCTAAGCCAACTTTAACTCCATTTTTAATTAATCGTAAAATATCACAAAATCCTGAACTTAGCATAGTATTGGAAGCAGGACAATGAGCTACTGATGTTCCAGTTTCTTTAAATAATTTAATTTCTTCATCTTCCAAGTGAACGGCGTGCGCCATTATTGTCTAAATCAAATAATAATAATATGCATCTGTTATAAGAATTCAACATAAAATTCAAATTAAAGTGCCTACAACACAAGCAGCTTTTGTACTCAAATATGTCAAAGTTCGAAAGAAGTTTACTCGAAGCAAGAAACTCAAAGAGTTAAATTTCAAGTTATTGATCCTATTGAGTAAAACGAACATAACAAACCATTATATACATTGTTGATAGCTGGAGCCGGATTCATGTTCGCATACACCTTTTTTTTAATATTACAACTTTCATTACTTGTGCTGTTTTCTGGATTTACTAAAGAAGTGCTTCCAAAACAAAGAGTTTTGCACCCTTTAATTCCTTGGTGGTTTATTTTGCAATTAGCTTCGAAAGAAAATGCATTCAAACTACCATGTTAATGTCATACAGTAACCTCTCCCTGGAGGTTTGTTATTATATGTTTCCATTAGAAAATGGCAGGTTATACTTTGTTTCATAACCCTTCCATCAACAAGTTTTTAGAAACTTCCTTACCTTATTGGTTAAGAGACCAGCATTGTTATAGACTTCAGCATAAGAACAGGAGAAAAGTTGCTTAACGAAATCAATTTCTGCCACACTTTCACTTATATGACTCTGAAAATAATAAACATACATATTATAAGTATACATAAGTATTTATAATATAAATTTTTACGACTATTAGGCTTATATTTACTTGTATATGCAAATTATGGGTATTTGCTAAATCAGCTAAGCTCTTCATCAGTTCCTTTGTACAGCTTATAGCAAACCGGGGAGTAATTGTAGGTTTCACCAGATTTGAGCTCAGACTTAGTATTGCATTTATAAATTCTTTTGTATCGTTTAGAGAACATTCGGTTTTTTCTCTATTACAATAATATTATTTTATTAATTTTCAAGAAAATAAATTTGTTGATATGGACAGACTGAACAAACATTGGACAGATATATAATTTTATTATTATATAGCGTTAAATTTACGTTCACTTGTTCAAATGTATGTATATGTACATATATATAGTATATATAATATATATATATATATATATATATATATATATATATATAGGTTCTGACCGTACCAAAACAAAGCATATAACTTACACGTAGAAATCTGGGCTATTACAATTCGAGCAGACTTTCCCCACTAATGCGCGTTGTCCTTGTCTAATTACTTCTTTGGCTAAAATTATAGTACTATCCTTGTTATTGGTGCCAAAGTAGGACGCTAATGTTGTACCACTTTTAATGGTAGCTTCCTTAAAACATAATGATTAAACAATTATTGTACTTAAAATATTATAAAACATGATATAAATTAGTTTTACTATGAAAAATATATAATCATTAGAAAGTCTTATTAAATAATTTATTCTTTTATTATTCGGATATTATATATTCTTATTTTCATATTGATCGATGAAAAGCTGATAAACCTTAACAAACAGGATCCTAATTTTACAAAACAGATTTGTATTACAAACCTGTTTAAAATGTATTTCCAATATTTGATTATTGTTTTATTTATGGTGCCAAATTACCGCTTTTGGTATTGATCAAAATCTCAATACAATGTAAATACAAATTTGCCCCTAGAAATTTAAGAACATTTTAAGTAACGGAATAATTTTTGGACGGAAAACAATTTTTCAAAATATTTTATACTGATCTACTAACAAATTGATTAATAACTTCTTTCAAGATCAATCGGTCAAAATTACCTAAATAAATTGATTTATTTTTGTTTTAAGTTGATTAACATAAGATATATTAATGTGCATACACATAAGAACTACGTATCTACAATGTAAATCATTACTTATGTATGTACTGTGTATATTTCTTGTTAAGTATTTTAAACAATCGCTTTCGCAATTCATTATGATAAAGGTTATTGATAATAGTGACACATTTATGGGTTGACAAAATATACATCACTTCATTAACGTTTACATTTATTAATAAAATGCACAAACCATATTCACTTACCACAACTTTTTTATAAACTTTAGCTGCAAATTCCTGATCATCAAACTTAGCTTCGAGCGGAAAGGTGTAAGTATTTAACCAGTCCAGCAGCGGCATGTCTAGTCCCAAACCAATTTGCGCCACTTGTGGCGCATGAATATGACAATCGATAAAGCCAGGCATAATAAATTGTTCTTTACTCAATTTCACCATTTCAATATTGGAAGCAAAATCTGGATTAGATGCAATCCATGCGGGATAATCGTCACCCACTCCGACTATCTATGAAGTTTGTAACTGAATGCTAATAAAACTTAATATTAAAATTTAGATTCTAATTATTTGCATTACATTTCCATGTTCATTAACCGCAACAAATCCATTTGTATGTAAGATGAAATCTTTCAAAGATTTGGTGTGTATAATTTTTCCTTCAAAAACTTTTGCCATATTTGATATTCTTATCTTGCGTTGAACAGTAACGTGTTATAGTGCTGATATTAAATTTAATAATGATCATTTTCAATGTATCAATAAACTAAATGGTATTGTGGAAATATTTACACAGTGAGCAAGCTTAGAAAAAAGAGCATAATAATTTATTGCATATGTTTACGGAATGGGAGATGTGTGTACATTTTAAAATACCTTATGGTACTTTTATAATAAAATGGGTACCTAGGTCTCAGGCCATTACTGCATTGCACCACAACGGCATAGGCATAGAAAAATGGACATTATTCTTTTCTCTTTCCCTGCTTTCGCAAATACAGAGAAGGACCTATTACATATGAAAAATATATTGCCGGACATATACATATAAGATTGTTATATGTTATAATAATAGACAGATAGACGAGTTTGTCCACTTAATGTTTGTGTAATATTGAAAATATGTATAAAAGGGGATCGAAAATATGTCCGGTAGAGATCATCCTGTACCATACACTCTGGATCTTCGCCCTCTTTCAGCACCCTTGGTCTGTCGGACAAGAACTGTTCCATGTATTAGAGGGGATAAACATCAAGGCTAGATCAAGAGTGAATCGATTGACGATTTAGTATAACTGATATACATACGTCCCGTCTCACACGCTTCGTTCGTGCCCATATCTTGTTGACTTTGAAGCAGCAAAAGTTCAAACGTGTGAACCGGGACAACCTCCATTGTAATACTCACGTGTACTTACGTTTAGGTAAATAGCTGCATTGGCTTCACTGACCGGCGATGCAGAAATTTGTTATTGTTTTAATAGGATTTTGCAAAGATTTGTTTTATGAAAGTTGTACATAATATTTTTTTTCTAGAATAAATAACTGAAATAACTATTTTGACTATTAAAGTTGTGGCCTGTGATGAAGTGGTTTGTGAATATGTTTCTTGTTTTATTTATTACAACGAGTGTTCTACTATGCAAGCTGATAAAGGAAAGATAGTTACCAAGAACTCGAAAGTTTCCAAGCAAACTCATATAATAGAAGAAATTGGTGAAAACGGAGAAATTCAATATAATTGTACGTCATGTCGCAAAGTTTTCCGAAGTCGTTCCCAAAGATATTACCACATCAAATGTAATGAATTGCAAAACCTTAACTTCAAGTGCGAATACTGTGAAAAGGTTTGTTCTTTATTCCATAGAAATAATTATATGTTATATACTATATAGACAAAACAAATACATATCTGCATGCAATATAGTTTAAGACATTACGTACTACATATTGCATATATGTATATCCTTTTAGGCTTTCGCCCGCAAAACTCAATGGAAGTATCACACGGAATCTCACATATCTCCGATAAATGAATGTCGTAAATGCAACAAAACGTTCTCCAACCCTATAGCTTTAAAAAAGCATTTAGCTTTACATACCGTAGAACCTAAACCATGTCCTCATTGCGATAAAACTTTTAAAAAGAAAATCTCATTGGATCAGCATGTTGCTGCCCAGCATCTTAATCATCTACAGTATGGTTGTGCTCATTGCAGTAAAAAATATAGTTCGAAGTCATCACTGCAATTGCATCTCCAGACGCATGAAAGTAAGTATACAAATTTTAAATTTCGATCGATATCGTATGGGGTAATTTCATCAGGAATTTTTCAATTTCATGCAAATGCATGCAATTTATCAATAATACATATAAAAATAATGTACGAATTTAAAATCTCCAAAAAACATTTTGTTTGTCGCAGTATTAATAATGATGCACATTCGAACATTTAGTTTAAGGTGTAACAAAATAAAATATTACGTTCATAATATATAAAACACCTCGTTTAAATTTTTTTAGATAAACGTTTTGAATGTATATTTTGTGGGAAGCTGTTTCAACGCAATTCAATATTGAACTTGCATTTGAAACGTCACTACACTCAGAATGCTTACGTTTGTTCAGTTTGTCAGAAAATTTTCAAAGAATCGGGAGACTTAGCAAGGCATCGTAAAATACACGAAGGTAATGTATTCAATAAATTTTGTAAGATAAAAAAATAATATTTTTATTAATATTCAGAAAATGTTTTGCAATATTATTGCATTTTGTGCGAGAAAAGTATATTAAGAAAAGACAACATGACAAGACATGTAATAACAATACATCCGGAAGAAAAATATAATGAGATTGTAAAGACAATTAGATGTTCAATATCGATTCCAAAAGAATATAAAACATCAGAGAATGACATTTGTGAATTGAAATCTGCAAATCACAATATATTGACAAGAGACAAAAGTTTTGTAATAATTGAAAATAAATTATTAAACGAACCAAAAAGCTATATAAACAATGAAGATAGTGCAGAATATACGTTGAGAAATCAGATTAAGGTTATCACTGAACTTCCCAACTACAATAACGAAATAATTACCACCGTAAAGGAAAATAGAACACATAACTCTCCAAAACTCTTTAAAAGTTCAAATCATCAACAAGAAGATTCTCTAAACTCAAATCAAAAAATTCATTCCGAAAATAGGACTGGAATTTCACCAAGCGCAGATTTTGTCAACGTAGAAGATAAAGATATTGAGCAGAATGATATTAATGCAGGAAACATTTCGTATGTTGATCATGTTGAAAGAAATATAAACAAAACTTGTAATCAATTAAAAAAACCATTAGAAAACGAATGTGTTAATATTCAAGGATATATCCACATACAACAAAATGATTTAGCTCGTTTCGGAAATCAACAAGAATCATTAGAAAACAAACCACAAACAACCCAAATATTTTCTTCTGTAATCAAATCTGTGGGAAATGTTACGAAAAAAATAACTTCTGATACTATTCAGCAAAGTAATCAAGCAAACCAAATGTCTTTAGAATATAAGCATAAAAAGTATTGTCGTAACAATTACAATATCGACTTGTATCGTAAAATATTAGGCTGTGATGAAGAGGATGACGACGTAAATACCCCAAAACAAGAAAAATGTAATTATATGCAGAAGTCATCAACTCCTTTACATTGGCGTAAATGTTTCAAAAATAATTACGAAACAACAGGAACATAAATTGGAGTAGACACCTATGGAAACAGTGTTGTATATTCGACAAGTTTTTTGCAAAACTTTTTTAAATGGGATATGTCTGTTATATCATTATTATATATGCTATATTGATATTTTTGTATTTTGATATTTTTGTCCATTGCATAATGAACTGATCGAATAATATGATTTTGTTTAAAAAAGCTGGCTAATAAGTATTTAAATGAAATATATGTATATCAGAGTTTTAAATAGCACACCAATTCTTTCGCCACATGCACAGAAATACCAATTGTAATAAGGTTAGTTAATTAATATTTCAAAATGACTTATATTAAAAAAGTTTTTACATATTATTGAGCCATCAGGACTGATGTTTTTTATGTAAATGAAAATGTGATGAAAATTAAAAATTAATTTTACGAAATTCCTTAGTATATCTACCCAGATAAATGCAATTAAATAAACTTAATAATTATTTTTATAAAATATTTGTATCCCAAATTATTTATTTAAAAAATATCTATTTAAAACGTGCATAATAATTTTCAAATGTGCTACAATTGAAGTATATATCGTGATATGAAACGTAAGACCATCTAAGAGACAAACGTTTATGAACCTAGTTTTTAATCAGATATGTCCCTATAAAGCTTCTGGGTACTACTGCCATTCCCTGCGAGAATATAATCAAAAATAAAATATCGTAGACTAGATAGTTCTATTTCAGGAACTCTTTTCTTTTTGAAAATTTTAAAAAACTGCAGTTATATGAGTTTACGTTTTAAACGACAATGTGCATATAATTTGTGTAGCACTCTTTCTTTTGATTTTGGCCCCTATCCAATATCATAAATATTTCTGGTTGTGATTGCCATGATCAAGAACAACAAAGAAATTGACGTCATAATGACAATTATGTGCGTTGGTATTTCTAGCAGAGCTCAATTTTTATTCTCAATAATGTTATCCCCATCGAACGAGGAAGATGTTTTGTCTGAAATCTATTATTTAACGCAAGAATCTAAAAAAAATTGGCGTAAACTAGTTAAATATGGTGAAACAGTGGAACTTGAAATAAAACGGAAAATTTTATGGTTATGGCCCACGGAAGAAAACTTATGGCATATCAAAGAACTATTTAAAGAATTTAGTATTGTGAATGTTTTAAGCATAGGCTGTGGCAATGGCTTACTTGAATGGTTGTTAAAAGAGGCTCTTAGTTAGTATTGCCAAATTTTCCCGAAGATTAAAACTAATTATTTGATGAACTATTTTCAGATTTGCATGTTTATGGCTTGGAAATGGATAGCATGTGGTGGCACTGTAATTATGCTATTAGATCATTTATACCTCTTAATTATATCGATGATATGAAAGAAGGAAGTCTTCTCAGTAGTTTTCTACAGCAGTGCTGCGATAGGAAAGACTGGAACTTCGCTTTATTGTTTTGTTACTTTAACAACCGTTTAGCATTCCTGGAATATTTAAAACATTACCACGGCAGTTATATTATAATTGTGGGTCCTTCAGAAAACGCTAATATATATACCGACCCAATGCCTTTAGAACCAAATTTTCCAGAGGATTCAAAAGAATGTTGGATTTTAACGAAGTCTTTACCCCTAACAAATAATAACATTCTAGTTTTATATAAAAAATATATAAGTGTAAAGAAGTAATTTTTCACATACTCTACAACTTATGTATATGGGCGATTATTACAATTGCATATTAGTTAACAATAATATTTTTTCGGAAGCATTAAAAGTTTCCATTATTACAATTTTACTCAAAACCAGTCATAAATTGAAGACAGGTTTATTCTGCCTGGTATGTTAAGGGAGCTTTGGAATACTTCCTATAAAATCCAACTACTAATTAACATAAAGTTGTAATAAAGGCCCCGTGAATAAAAATTTATCATAGAAACATAGACAACAAGAAAATAATTGCTTATGTTGTTTGTTTGGTAAATCGTAGGGGATTTAAATAAATCAAATGTTCATACTATGCATAGTGGCTAAAAAGAATAATTTTTGAAAGTACTCATTTATATGTATACATTTTTCTCCTAACGTCTACAGCAAAACATCCATTTGTGTGAACAATATTATTAAAATTAATTAATATTAATAATGAAACAAATTTATCTTAGGGCTGTAGAAAGTAATTTGGATAGCAAGCCACAAACATATTTTAATTAAACTAAATTTTATTTTCTTTCATAAGCAATTGGTGATTTTTAAGCTCTACTAACTTCTATATGAAATTTACAAGCTGGAATTAATTGTACTTCAGCGGTAACGGTACTGTTGATTCCCAGATTACTTAATGCTCCCCTCACCAAGCCACAAGTAAAAGCAACAAACTGGAAGTACAATTATGTTTCTAAGAATAACGTATGCAGTATATATAAATGGGTATTTCAGATTACGCACCTTAGGAGCATGCTCCAACTGTTTTGAGCCCGGTGACATACGTGTTAAAAAACGAAATGCTTTATCTTGTACAACATACATTCCTTGATTATTAGTTCTTAGATTATCCACTTGCTTTTTGTAAATTATTGTCCAAAAATCGGTACATATGAATTTGATCGTTTCTAGTTCATCTTTAAAACGTGTAACATCACGAGTCAACCGCTCTATTAACCGATACCCAGTTGTAAATCCTATGTACTCTAATGTTGAGAAATCATTCTCCTGCAGAAAGTAAAGTGGGATTAGATGTTTTATACATTTGTTTTGTTTGGATCAAACCTTATTGTCCTCTAGACAATAATTCACTATTTCAGCATGTAAGCAATCAAAGGCTATATCTTCTGTCATTTTGTTTTACTAGAACTTTGGATTATATTTTATAAATGCATGCAGATACATATGTATATATATGTTTTGCAAACTATATTTTCTATTTATTTATTTTCTTTTATAAATAAGGAATATATATCAAGATGTATTTAATCAAATAACGTTCTACAACAGCTGTTTTTTATGTGAAAAAGACATGTTTCACAGTATTGTTCAGATGTATATGACAGTATGACAAAACATAGAATACCATGAGAAGGTGCGGTCTAGCAAGAAGGTGACAGTGAAAAAAATCAAATTGATTGAGAGACAAGACGATTTTTTTTGCGAGACAGAAGATCGTCAGTAATTTTTATAGATCTCATGTATCGACGACTTGATATGCTCTGCATATACCACGCAATGAAATGAAATATGGTCCGCCTTTTCAAATTCGCCAATGTAAGCGCAGTATAGTGTAATGACCCTATAGTTAAGCATTTAGGCCGCCAAACGTGATTGTGCGAGAAATCTGACAACCCTTTTACTAATTATTTGTGTAAACAACTAGAAGCCGGTAAACAATTTTTACGCATCTCGTGAAAAAATACATTAAATACAGTTAAAACTGTAATTTGCGGTCAAAACACAAATTTTTAATATTTTTGAAATAAGTTTGTGCTTTTAATCCTGTTCGCTATGAGTAATATAATTACTTATTATTAGCTTGAATACTTACCGACCGCGATTAATTTTTGTCGCTTTTCCAGTGAATCTACTTAAAAGTAAAACATGGAAACTATATATCATATAAATAACTTTTGTAATAAACAATTTTTCAAATCTACGATATCTCAAATTGTATTATTATGTGGCTTATGTTATATAAGTTATGGCCACGCTTTACGTGGAAACTTTGTCTTTGATGATACTGTAGCAATTAAGAAAAACAAAATTGTGAACCAATTACCCACCAACTTTAGTGCAATATTCATGAGTGACTTTTGGGGCTCATCTATTACGGACGATGATTCTCATAAATCGTATCGGCCGCTGACGACGCTAATGTTTCATTTGGAATGGGTAAAATGGAAACTAGATCCTTTCCATATGAAACTTATAAACCTACTTATACACACCATCAACACAATTTTAGTCTTATTTTTATTAAGACAACTTAAATTTTCTCATCTCCCACACAGAACTGCTTTAATAGCAGCTATTTTATTTGCTGTACATCCAGTTCACACGGAAGCGGTTTCTGGAATAGTTTGTAGAGCTGATCTAATGTTTTGTTCCTTATACTTATTTTCACTTATCATTTGTAAAATGCATGACGGATATGCATATTGGTGGCCGGTGCTGACAGTTTGTTTAACCGGTCTAGGAGTTTTATTTAAAGAAACGGCAATAACTATACCTTTGGCTAGTGTTTTCATGGATTATACTTTGAAAAAATTTTATAAACTAAGTTGGAAAATACAGTTAAGAAAAATATTTACCAAAACCAACCTATTTTTTGCATTATCTACAATTATTATAATCGTAATACGTCTTTGGATAACAGACTTTAAAAGTCCTAAATTTCGAAATGTTGACAACCCAATTGCACACGCGGAAAGTTTTTTGACTAGAACATTATCACAAAGTTATCTGTATGCTCATAATTTCAAAACCCTCTTAAATCCTTTGTACCTCAGTTTCGATTGGGCTTTTGATTGCTTACAGCTTGTAGAAAAGTTTAATGATTTACGAATAATTGCAATAATTCTTCTGTATGCACTAGCCATCATATGTATTTATAAATATCAACACAACTTTTCTGCCGTTTTTGGTTTATGCATGATCGTTATACCATTTATTCCCGCGTCAGGGGTCATAAAGGTGGGATTTGTTGTTGCGGAACGTGTTTTGTATGTCCCGTCCATGGGATATTGCTATTTGGTTTCATCCGGCTTTGTGCGCCTCTATGATAAGTTAAAATTTCGAGTAATTTTGTTGTTCAGTCTTATTCTACTAATCTTAGTATTCGTGATACGTTGTCGACAGCGGGCAGAAGAATGGCTAACTGAAGAAAAATTATTTTCTTCAGCTTTGAATGTGTGTCCTAACAATGCCAAGGTAAGTGGTATTATTATAGGCCTTTACATAGAAAGTTGTGTTTACTATTCTTTGATTCTTATACAAAAATATCTGGTTGTATCAAGATTTTTTTATTGTTTTTTTATAGTAATTGAACTGTTGTTCACTACGAATAAATTAAAAAGTAAAGTATAGTAATCTACTTGGAATATGTAATACTACAAACAATTATTCCTTTCTATTCATCAATGGATCATGTATGCATTTATGAAGTGTTTTTCCAATTTCCTGTTTGTTTTTAACAAAATAAACTACATACATAAGTTCTATAACACATAGTCAGAGATAGCAGATAATAACACCAATTGAAAGTGGCTTTGAATCCTTAGAATGCTTGTTTGAAGTTAAATTAATTTTAATTTATCTTAAGCGTTTCATGTTAATGGAAAACTATGTATGTATGTATGTATATTACAAAATTAAAATATAAATTAATCAGAATCTAAGATAAAACTAAATCGAAAGAATATAAGAACTGAATTGAAATGCAAACTTTAGAAAATTTTTATACGTAATACGTAACATGTACATATGTACATATGTGCATGTATGAATTTATTTAAATTCGTTTGCAATATATGCAACTTTTTATTTTTAATTTTTAGGTACATTACAACATTGCACGTTTATCTACTGATTTGAAGAATATAAGCAAAGCCTTTGATCACTATCACAAGGCCATTGAACTTTACCCAGATTATGATGCAGCTCTTATGAATTTGGGAAATCTTTATCGCGAGAATGGTGATTTAGAAGAAGCTGAAAAATATCTAAAAATGTCTCTAAAAATAACACCAAATTTGGCCGCAGCTTGGATGAATTTAGGAATTGTGCAAGCGGCTAGAAAAAATTTTAAGGAATCTCTTGTCAGTTATAAAAATGCGTTAAATTATCGTAGGAATTATGCAAATTGTTATTATAATATGGGTAATTTATATTTAGAACAAAATTTATATTTGGAAGCGTTGAATCATTGGCATAAAGCTATCGTCTTAAATCCACGTTTCGAAAAAGCATGGATCAATATGGTAACCATGCTTGATTCTAAAAATATGTTTCAAGATGCAATACGTTTATCCGAGCAAGCCTTAACTCACTTGCCCAATGAAAGCTCAATATTATTTCTACGTGCCAATGTATTTGGAAAATCGGGTAGATATATAGAAGCAGAGCAAATTTATAAACGTATCATTAGCAAAGAACCTTTAAATTACATGTACCATACAAACTTAGCTGTACTCTATCATCGTTGGAATAGATTAAACGATGCTATTGATTCGTATAGAAAAGCTTTAGATGCTAATCCTCAAAGAGCACTTACGGCAAGAAATAATTTAGATAAGCTTGTAAATAGATTGTCCAACGAGAACGTAGAAAATAAAAAGGCTAAGAATCTACTTTAGAAAAGCATGAATAAGCTTTTGGCTTTGATTTAATAACTATTACTAGAAAACAGTGGTTCAAGCTAAAGTTGTGTGGAATGTGGTAGTTACTCAAAATTTTTACCATTCACAATTGAATATACATATGTATGTATGTACATATGTATATGTAACTTCATTGCACGTATCTAACTCCCACTTGTTCTTATTTTAGAACATTTTAGAAATAAATAATATTCTAATAAATTAGGAAACAGGAAATTATTTGTAAAATAAATGACTGTTTTTATTGCAAATATAACTTAATTCAACTAACGTGCAGCTGAGGAATCAATAAATTATAACACGTTTAAACATATTTTCTTTTACATATTCTAAACAAAATTTGTTTTAGAGCCGGTACTTTTACAAGCTTATCCTAATAATAACTTTGGTTTTAAAAGTGTCATTTATTTGTTTTCGTTATTTATAAAAGAATTTAAAAGTAGTACTGTACAAAAGAAAAGATATGCAGACATTTATTCCATATGTCGAAAGAAGAGAAGTAATGGTGCAGTATTAATTTTGTTATTTTAATAGCAAATTCATGTAAGTCATTGATTCAAAATATATATGAAAATGGCGAGAGTGGAAGTCCTACCCCGCAATGGCAACGTGTGTAAAAAATATTAGCGTAGAATGGAGCAAGCACGTGTAGTTGAAGAAAAGAATATGTAGTTTATCTTGCTGGATATTTCTTAAAAAAGAAATACATAAAACAAACAAAAAAAAAACAAAAAATAACATGAAAGGAAATACTGTCAATACAAGTAAATTTCAACACAAATGAATAGTTTATGTGGGCCATAATCGAATACTTATTGAATTGTTTAAATTAGAAGTCCGAATCTTGTGGTCTGTGTTTGAAAAAGTCAAATATTTATTTCAATATTACTAAATGGATAGAAATACATATATCCATTTCTATTTTAATACAATACACATGATATTTTTTATACATGGAAATTTAACTGTTGTTGACTGCATTGAAATGGCCAAAAAGGCTTTAAATGTTATAATAGAAATTAAGTAAAAACGAAACACATTTATAAAAATTTTTTCAAATAATTATTTTTGTGAATTATTAATTAGATAAGGTACGAGTACATGGTTGAAAATGATATATTTTTTAATTTGATAAGTTCTTTACTTCTTATCATTCAAATGTATTCGGTGTAATTTATTTTCTTGTGATATAAATATTTGCACCATAATTTATAAAAGCCGACTTAAATAGATATCAAACAAATGACATTGACACACAATTCATAAATACAAATCATTCTTTGTTATATGTTTTGCTTATTTAGTAAAGTGAACTTAAAATATAAATAATATTAAAAAAATATTTTTGCCAACATACAATTTCGACAAGAATAAGTAAGCATGTAATAAATATTGTATGTATATACATATATTAAATAAAATGTATAGAAAATGGTTAATACCCAATGCGCATAAATTGTATAAATAATATTACAAACAAAAAGTTGAATTGGCATTATTAAATAGTAAGTTTAATTGAATACAATATTAATTTTAAATAGATGTTAAATAAAAGAAATAAGTAAATAAGTCTTAAAATTTTGAGATACATATTTTTACACAAAAAACGTATTTTGTATATAGTTAGTATAATATAATGGCTTGAGATTTTTTTTTTACTATTTTTAATTAACCAGTCCATCGAAATTTCCATTAAATAATTTCGACGCCTTCATGGTTTGTTACGAAACTCTTTAAGTTGAAATAGCAATGATATATAATGTCTTCCATTTAAATTGAAAAATAGCAAAAGCTTCCTAAACACTAAAATATACTCCTTCAAAGTAAAACAAATTCTTCTGTTTCACTATCATCATCATTGTTGGTTTGCATTGGTAACTCATTGTTAATTTGTTGGAGTTGCTTCTGCAGAGGTTTATATAAGGAATCGCTCATTTCATTTTGATTCTCATGCTGCAAACAGCGTCCTCTTGAAAATGAAAATAAAGGATAGTTCATTTCGGCATATTGTGATGAAGAGCTTTCTGTAAAACTGTTATTCAAACTTGAAGGCATTTGTTGTTGTATGCTGACGGTAGGTTGTTTTTCCAAAGAACCGGAAGCACAGCGCATTGGATGAAGATACTGATTGAAATTAAATAATTAATTTTATATTCGTTTACTAACTGTTGGTACAGTGATGTAAAAATTTATTTAGCAGTTAAAAATTATGTTTGCTTGACTTACCATTTGTACGGATTCTATAAAGTTATCGAAGTCTGTTTTAGTCTGACAGTAGAAGCCAATACAACAGCTTGGATCCATTTTATTTGTCTTTAGTTTTCGTGGTGATTTACAGTGGAATGAGTGTAAGGGAAAGTTCTCTTGATTAACATCTACCATCTCTTGGCAGTAATGGGGGTCTAAATGTATTAGTTTATCTTCTATAAATAAAAAAATATTACCAAAACGTAATTTAATTGAGACTTTTCGATCTATAATTTTATGAAGGTAGAAAAAAATAGATTCATTTCGAATAATTTTTGTTTGCTGTACTTTTTAAAAATCAGAGTACGGTTTTGGAAATTATTGATATACTCGACCATGAAAGAATTTCGCACATGTAATTATATATGAAGAAAAATATAAATTGCTGTTGTTTTAAATTTTTCGTTTCGTGAAATCGGAAACTAATCCTGACTAATAAATATATATACATATATAAGTAATTTACCTTGAAATCCTACAAAGTACAATGAGTGTTTTGGTCGGCCCCCAATAATACCTATGCAGTATTCTGTGCTGAGCAGTAATTTTAAACAATGAGCATAAACCGGATTTAACTTATCTGTGCCCAATCTTAATGGAATTAATATAATTAATGCTTTCCAATTTTGTTTTAGTTCTGCAGACTTTGGAGTTTCAGCTTTACGCCAAGGCACATGAGATTTGGGTGTGGGTTCGGGAATAGAACATTCGGATTCAATATCTCCTATATAAACTAATAAAAAAATTTTTAAATATTATTCTTACCAAAATAAAAATTAAATTAAACTTACTTGTGCAGTCTTTAGCTACATATATGACAAGATTATCGAAATCAGCATTTTCCTGAGATGCATTTTTTAATGCTTGTCTTTGTATGTATGCATTAAAGAAGAAAGAAAAATAACAACTAGAACGTATTATTTAAGTAAAACTTACCGTAATAAATATGACACCGACGCTGGTCCATACCAATCTCCGGGCTTTTTGCCCATTTTTTCACCCAGTCCGACTAATGCATGAATAGAAAATGGCGATGATTTGGATGAGCTATCGCCAAACCATTTAATGATTTTCTTATGCATATTGTCCTCATAGGTGGAATGTAATTGTGTTTCGGAATCATATCGCCAACCTTAAGAAAAAATACAAGAAAAAATGGTTAAGGCAAATATTTGACCATAGTTATAAAAATTAATTTATGGGTATCTTGTTTCACTTGTTTTCAAAAAATCGACTTACATATCTTTAAATTATGTTATTAGTTCAATCATTAAATTTAGTTTTGTTTGAAATATATTTAAAAACTAGCTTTATACTTGTGTATCGACTTACTACGCCCTAAAAAATGGCAGATTAACGCCTGGGCCAATAGCATTTGACCGCTGCGTAACATGCAACCCCATCCGCAGTCTGATGTGTAGTTGGAACCATTCATTAAAGGAAACTCCCGACGATATGTCATCCATATACGACTGTAGAAGTCTCTTTTAAATCCCTCGATGCCTTCCTCCCAAGGATTTTCACCGATCTGATTTTCTGTTGCATCCGTTGCTAACTCTTGAGGAACAACTATCTCTTGCACTTGTTGTGGATTTAATATCGGATATAATGGTGCGGTATTACTATTCGGTGTTATAACATCATCGGTGTTGGATTGTATAGTGTCATAGGCACTCGATACAGTACCATTGTCCTGTGTCATGCTACTGCTCATTTCTGCTGACGTTTCCATGGAACATGATGGTGAAGCCTTGCGATGATAGCATCTTCCCAACAGCCACACAGGTTGCTCTTTAGAAAAATTTGATTTTAATTTGCCACTCCATCCGTATTTAACATTGTGCCACATGGTGAGTAATTTTGACTCCATACCTTTTGTAGGAGTTCTACCAGCGAATGGTGTTAATGTGGATGTTGAAGATGCCGTATTTGCATCACTATCATCACTTTCCATTTGATTGTTAACACAAGAGCCACTCGAAGTGGTATATAGCTGTTGAAAAGCATTCATAAATCGTGAAGATGTTGATGTTTTTCTTTGTGGTGTCGTGATTTCAGGTTTGCTGTTGTCAGCTCCCTCTATATGGGGAGGTCTTTTTACACATTGTATTGTTGCTGCCTGTTCCTCTTCTATAGCTCCTTCCTCCACAGGTACAATACTATCCGTATTTCCTGTAGTAGCGGACGATCGTCCTTGAAACAAAGATAGCTTCTCCTCCGTTAACTGCGACAGCAGACCGTCATAGTTCATCTGCGAATGTTTATGAAAATAAGGAAATTTCTTTAAACGCGGATGCATTGTAATTAAATTAATTGCATTGCTTGCTAAATACTATTTGCTATCGATCTGTACAAAAATATTTTCGTCCGAATGACTAAATTGCTTAACACTTAATCACGTTCTCTGTATGACTGCTCATGGGAAACCTCAACTCTCACGTTTATCAGATAAAAAGTATTTAACTAAGTTGTATTATTGCAAATTTTGCTTACCATTTATGTGATAACTTTTTTCTTTCTTATGAATGTATATATGTAAGTGTGTTGGAAAATTTTTGTCCTAATTTTATGATTATTCTTATTAGAGTTTTGTTTACAGTAATGAGTACGAAATTTGTTTTGTTTTTATTTTATATTTCTCATCTAATATTTATTTGATTATTTTAATTCCACACCAATGATATTATGAATATCAGTGAGGAGTAAATAAAGACACATTCAAACATACATAATGTTCTTGGAAATTTTAACCTGTGGGAAGATAACAAACTTACTTGCTTTACTTTTTTCTGACATTGCTTATTGAGTGAAATAACTGAGTACATGTGGTAACGCTGCCAATGTAATGCATACGATTGGTTGTTGGTAAGAAAAAATTTTTAAAACAGTTTTTGAACTATAACTCCCAAGCCTGACTTTAAGGCAAAAATTTAATTGTACCATCAGAAAGGGAATAAAAAGGGCTACAATTTGGGATCATTAAATTCAGATGGAATAATTCAATATTTGCCCCAAAGACAGTGCCTCGTTTTTGTAACTGATGTCAGAAGTTCTCACTTCAGTTACAGAAACAAGGCACAGGTTTGGGAGTTGTAGATTGGAAATTTAAGCATTAATATTAGTTGTATAGAAGTTTTGTGGAAACTTTATTCGAAGGAGTTACAATACAGCAAAAAATATTTCCACTTTTATGCTCTTTCAGTTGGTACTATTCAATTTTCGACATTTATTCCATATGTCGAAAGAAGAGAAGTAATGGTGCAGTATTAATTTTGTTATTTTAATAGCAAATTCATGTAAGTCATTGATTCAAAATATATATGAAAATGGCGAGAGTGGAAGTCCTACCCCGCAATGGCAACGTGTGTAAAAAATATTAGCGTAGAATGGAGCAAGCACGTGTAGTTGAAGAAAAGAATATGTAGTTTATCTTGCTGGATATTTCTTAAAAAAGAAATACATAAAACAAACAAAAAAAAAACAAAAAATAACATGAAAGGAAATACTGTCAATACAAGTAAATTTCAACACAAATGAATAGTTTATGTGGGCCATAATCGAATACTTATTGAATTGTTTAAATTAGAAGTCCGAATCTTGTGGTCTGTGTTTGAAAAAGTCAAATATTTATTTCAATATTACTAAATGGATAGAAATACATATATCCATTTCTATTTTAATACAATACACATGATATTTTTTATACATGGAAATTTAACTGTTGTTGACTGCATTGAAATGGCCAAAAAGGCTTTAAATGTTATAATAGAAATTAAGTAAAAACGAAACACATTTATAAAAATTTTTTCAAATAATTATTTTTGTGAATTATTAATTAGATAAGGTACGAGTACATGGTTGAAAATGATATATTTTTTAATTTGATAAGTTCTTTACTTCTTATCATTCAAATGTATTCGGTGTAATTTATTTTCTTGTGATATAAATATTTGCACCATAATTTATAAAAGCCGACTTAAATAGATATCAAACAAATGACATTGACACACAATTCATAAATACAAATCATTCTTTGTTATATGTTTTGCTTATTTAGTAAAGTGAACTTAAAATATAAATAATATTAAAAAAATATTTTTGCCAACATACAATTTCGACAAGAATAAGTAAGCATGTAATAAATATTGTATGTATATACATATATTAAATAAAATGTATAGAAAATGGTTAATACCCAATGCGCATAAATTGTATAAATAATATTACAAACAAAAAGTTGAATTGGCATTATTAAATAGTAAGTTTAATTGAATACAATATTAATTTTAAATAGATGTTAAATAAAAGAAATAAGTAAATAAGTCTTAAAATTTTGAGATACATATTTTTACACAAAAAACGTATTTTGTATATAGTTAGTATAATATAATGGCTTGAGATTTTTTTTTTACTATTTTTAATTAACCAGTCCATCGAAATTTCCATTAAATAATTTCGACGCCTTCATGGTTTGTTACGAAACTCTTTAAGTTGAAATAGCAATGATATATAATGTCTTCCATTTAAATTGAAAAATAGCAAAAGCTTCCTAAACACTAAAATATACTCCTTCAAAGTAAAACAAATTCTTCTGTTTCACTATCATCATCATTGTTGGTTTGCATTGGTAACTCATTGTTAATTTGTTGGAGTTGCTTCTGCAGAGGTTTATATAAGGAATCGCTCATTTCATTTTGATTCTCATGCTGCAAACAGCGTCCTCTTGAAAATGAAAATAAAGGATAGTTCATTTCGGCATATTGTGATGAAGAGCTTTCTGTAAAACTGTTATTCAAACTTGAAGGCATTTGTTGTTGTATGCTGACGGTAGGTTGTTTTTCCAAAGAACCGGAAGCACAGCGCATTGGATGAAGATACTGATTGAAATTAAATAATTAATTTTATATTCGTTTACTAACTGTTGGTACAGTGATGTAAAAATTTATTTAGCAGTTAAAAATTATGTTTGCTTGACTTACCATTTGTACGGATTCTATAAAGTTATCGAAGTCTGTTTTAGTCTGACAGTAGAAGCCAATACAACAGCTTGGATCCATTTTATTTGTCTTTAGTTTTCGTGGTGATTTACAGTGGAATGAGTGTAAGGGAAAGTTCTCTTGATTAACATCTACCATCTCTTGGCAGTAATGGGGGTCTAAATGTATTAGTTTATCTTCTATAAATAAAAAAATATTACCAAAACGTAATTTAATTGAGACTTTTCGATCTATAATTTTATGAAGGTAGAAAAAAATAGATTCATTTCGAATAATTTTTGTTTGCTGTACTTTTTAAAAATCAGAGTACGGTTTTGGAAATTATTGATATACTCGACCATGAAAGAATTTCGCACATGTAATTATATATGAAGAAAAATATAAATTGCTGTTGTTTTAAATTTTTCGTTTCGTGAAATCGGAAACTAATCCTGACTAATAAATATATATACATATATAAGTAATTTACCTTGAAATCCTACAAAGTACAATGAGTGTTTTGGTCGGCCCCCAATAATACCTATGCAGTATTCTGTGCTGAGCAGTAATTTTAAACAATGAGCATAAACCGGATTTAACTTATCTGTGCCCAATCTTAATGGAATTAATATAATTAATGCTTTCCAATTTTGTTTTAGTTCTGCAGACTTTGGAGTTTCAGCTTTACGCCAAGGCACATGAGATTTGGGTGTGGGTTCGGGAATAGAACATTCGGATTCAATATCTCCTATATAAACTAATAAAAAAATTTTTAAATATTATTCTTACCAAAATAAAAATTAAATTAAACTTACTTGTGCAGTCTTTAGCTACATATATGACAAGATTATCGAAATCAGCATTTTCCTGAGATGCATTTTTTAATGCTTGTCTTTGTATGTATGCATTAAAGAAGAAAGAAAAATAACAACTAGAACGTATTATTTAAGTAAAACTTACCGTAATAAATATGACACCGACGCTGGTCCATACCAATCTCCGGGCTTTTTGCCCATTTTTTCACCCAGTCCGACTAATGCATGAATAGAAAATGGCGATGATTTGGATGAGCTATCGCCAAACCATTTAATGATTTTCTTATGCATATTGTCCTCATAGGTGGAATGTAATTGTGTTTCGGAATCATATCGCCAACCTTAAGAAAAAATACAAGAAAAAATGGTTAAGGCAAATATTTGACCATAGTTATAAAAATTAATTTATGGGTATCTTGTTTCACTTGTTTTCAAAAAATCGACTTACATATCTTTAAATTATGTTATTAGTTCAATCATTAAATTTAGTTTTGTTTGAAATATATTTAAAAACTAGCTTTATACTTGTGTATCGACTTACTACGCCCTAAAAAATGGCAGATTAACGCCTGGGCCAATAGCATTTGACCGCTGCGTAACATGCAACCCCATCCGCAGTCTGATGTGTAGTTGGAACCATTCATTAAAGGAAACTCCCGACGATATGTCATCCATATACGACTGTAGAAGTCTCTTTTAAATCCCTCGATGCCTTCCTCCCAAGGATTTTCACCGATCTGATTTTCTGTTGCATCCGTTGCTAACTCTTGAGGAACAACTATCTCTTGCACTTGTTGTGGATTTAATATCGGATATAATGGTGCGGTATTACTATTCGGTGTTATAACATCATCGGTGTTGGATTGTATAGTGTCATAGGCACTCGATACAGTACCATTGTCCTGTGTCATGCTACTGCTCATTTCTGCTGACGTTTCCATGGAACATGATGGTGAAGCCTTGCGATGATAGCATCTTCCCAACAGCCACACAGGTTGCTCTTTAGAAAAATTTGATTTTAATTTGCCACTCCATCCGTATTTAACATTGTGCCACATGGTGAGTAATTTTGACTCCATACCTTTTGTAGGAGTTCTACCAGCGAATGGTGTTAATGTGGATGTTGAAGATGCCGTATTTGCATCACTATCATCACTTTCCATTTGATTGTTAACACAAGAGCCACTCGAAGTGGTATATAGCTGTTGAAAAGCATTCATAAATCGTGAAGATGTTGATGTTTTTCTTTGTGGTGTCGTGATTTCAGGTTTGCTGTTGTCAGCTCCCTCTATATGGGGAGGTCTTTTTACACATTGTATTGTTGCTGCCTGTTCCTCTTCTATAGCTCCTTCCTCCACAGGTACAATACTATCCGTATTTCCTGTAGTAGCGGACGATCGTCCTTGAAACAAAGATAGCTTCTCCTCCGTTAACTGCGACAGCAGACCGTCATAGTTCATCTGCGAATGTTTATGAAAATAAGGAAATTTCTTTAAACGCGGATGCATTGTAATTAAATTAATTGCATTGCTTGCTAAATACTATTTGCTATCGATCTGTACAAAAATATTTTCGTCCGAATGACTAAATTGCTTAACACTTAATCACGTTCTCTGTATGACTGCTCATGGGAAACCTCAACTCTCACGTTTATCAGATAAAAAGTATTTAACTAAGTTGTATTATTGCAAATTTTGCTTACCATTTATGTGATAACTTTTTTCTTTCTTATGAATGTATATATGTAAGTGTGTTGGAAAATTTTTGTCCTAATTTTATGATTATTCTTATTAGAGTTTTGTTTACAGTAATGAGTACGAAATTTGTTTTGTTTTTATTTTATATTTCTCATCTAATATTTATTTGATTATTTTAATTCCACACCAATGATATTATGAATATCAGTGAGGAGTAAATAAAGACACATTCAAACATACATAATGTTCTTGGAAATTTTAACCTGTGGGAAGATAACAAACTTACTTGCTTTACTTTTTTCTGACATTGCTTATTGAGTGAAATAACTGAGTACATGTGGTAACGCTGCCAATGTAATGCATACGATTGGTTGTTGGTAAGAAAAAATTTTTAAAACAGTTTTTGAACTATAACTCCCAAGCCTGACTTTAAGGCAAAAATTTAATTGTACCATCAGAAAGGGAATAAAAAGGGCTACAATTTGGGATCATTAAATTCAGATGGAATAATTCAATATTTGCCCCAAAGACAGTGCCTCGTTTTTGTAACTGATGTCAGAAGTTCTCACTTCAGTTACAGAAACAAGGCACAGGTTTGGGAGTTGTAGATTGGAAATTTAAGCATTAATATTAGTTGTATAGAAGTTTTGTGGAAACTTTATTCGAAGGAGTTACAATACAGCAAAAAATATTTCCACTTTTATGCTCTTTCAGTTGGTACTATTCAATTTTCGCCACAAAAGAAGGTTTATTTATTTATTTATTTTTTTCATTAACAATCAATCGCATGCATTAGCTTGGCAGAATTGCCAGATATACTCATTATATATTGCCAAGAGAGAATTTTTTCAGGTCTCTCTAAGGGCCGAGACATACAATCCGTCATAAGTTATGCGTCGACCTTTTCAAATGACATTAACTCATTGATGGATAAGCTTGGCACAATGAGTACCTTGTTACCGGATTGAAAATCAGTTGTTTTTGTATATATATATATATGTTTTTTTAAATAATATATTATTTAACTACAAATTTTCAATGGAGTTAGACGATATTTTTGAGCTTATGTTAGTTGTTATTTTGCTCTACAAAGCTCGAACGTGTGTTGAAAAATAGAGAGAGGTTTTCAAAGTACTCAACATACGTTAAAAGTTGCCCAAATTTGTACTCTGCGTTGACGGAGAAGTATTGTATGTGATCAAACTCATAAGAAAACGTATATTTTAACTAAGCTGTCATTTAAAATATGCAAGGGATAACGTAAGACGGATTCTATGTG
Source organism: Linnaemya vulpina (assembly GCA_963675445.1). Taxonomy (NCBI): domain Eukaryota; kingdom Metazoa; phylum Arthropoda; class Insecta; order Diptera; family Tachinidae; genus Linnaemya; species Linnaemya vulpina. The sequence continues at coordinate 9,104,979 of OY776277.1, forward strand.
TCTCGGCCTTAAGTGATAATTGTTAAAAAAAATAAACGCATATTAATAAAAAGGTTGTTATCTTCACATGCACAAGTGTTTTTTATTCTTGACGTTTGCTTTGGTACTAAATTTAGCAACATAGAGAACGAGAAGACGAAGAAACAAAGTAAAAACTGAAGTTGTGATATACACATGTAGAGATTAGTCGATTAAAAATTTTCTGATTACTCGTTTGACCATTTGTTTGGTAATATATATATATATATATATATATATATATATATATATATATATGTATATGGATATATAAATATATATATATATATATATATATATATATATATATAAATTGTTATTAATCAAGCTTGTGGTCGTTTTTAATATATTATATTAAAAGTAACCGACTAAATTCTAATACTGTTTGAAGCAATTGGGTATTGATAACTACAACCATGCCGAAGAGATATAAAGCCCAATAACAACGTTGCAAAATGAGCGGTGCTCGAAGAAAAATTGCATTTTGTATCGCAGAAATTTGGAACCGAATTAAAGAATTATAATCGTGCCTAAACACAAAATGTGGAAATTTTTACACTTGGTCAAGATTAACGTCCTCATAAAAAAGTTACAAATGTAACTTTGTGTATGAAGTGGAAAGAAAAACTTTTCTTTAAAACTGCACAAGACATATTAGATATTTGTAATGGTGGCAAGAAAAAAATTGTGAAAAATTTTTTAAGTTAGAAGTGGATCTCTTATGAAGTTAATAAAAACAAATCAAATTTAACTGTAAATCAATATAAAGCATAAAAAAGATTTTAAATATAATTGACTATTAGAAATGTTTTCTATATTTTGTAAAAATATATATATTTTTCTTTAAATTTGTGTTAAAAGAGAATTTGTAAAAAAGAGGGTGCTCTGACCTCACGAAATAAAACCACAAAGAGAAAACGTGTAATTGAAAAATTTTCATTTTATCGAGAAGGGTAAATAATGTTTGTGCTTTGATTAGTGTCGTCCGCAATCTAAGTTAAGCTACGTGAAACATAATAATAATATCAAGTAATATATAAATATGACGGAGGCAAAACGTGTAACGTTTAACACTATAAGTAGTACAGTCAGCTCCTCCTTAATGACGGCTGGTTCGTCAGGCAGTATTCGCTTCGGTGCAGATTTCTTGGTCCAACCGGAAAAGTCTACGACAGCTTCCGTTGGTAGTAGAGGTTGTGGAAAAACAATACGTTTAAGTGTTGAACTTTTTCAAACCGATTCGAATAAATATCCAGAGTTTAACTATGCTAAATTGTTGCATTTGCAAAAGGTAAATAACATGACTAAATAAATTAACATGCATATATACATATACCTATATATATATATATATATATATATATATATATATATATTTGAAATGCCAGAGTTGGATTTTGGCTTCGGCGGCAGAAAATTTACTTGAGAGAATTATGTTTACATATTAAAACTTGTCCATGGTGGCTAGCAAAAGGGTTTTATTTAATTACCTAAGATTTCAATCTTGTGGCCTTGGAATAAATTTTTGGATACGGTTTATTAAGCAGGCGTAGATTATAATTTGTATTCTTTTGTATTATAAATATCAAAATCTTACATTCTTTTAAAAAGAAAACTTAAATTATTGTTTTAATAAAGTCAAACAAAGTTGTGATAGAGCTTTAATCTGTAAAAAATTTTTATTGTTTACAGAATAAAATAATATCTAGACAGTAATATATTTCAAAATTTAAATTTAATGTAAATTACAACACATTTCTATATTCCAACCCTTGAAAATGTTAACAAATTGACGAAACGTAGGGAAAATTAAATAAAATAGATTAATTTGCAATAACGACCCTAGGCCTCATTAGCTCATAGGAATACAATATTATTATCATCATTGGAACATAACAACTTTATATCCCCTGAGATTTACAAAGTGGAATTCTCAGTCCATATATATTCTTCAACATTCTTAATTCGTTATATGAAGTTAATATATATATATATATATATATATATATATATACATATATATATATATATATATATATATATATATATATATATATGTATATATATATATATATATATATATATATATATATATATATACATCCACATTGAATAAAAAAAATTTCGTCATAAAAATTTTATCTGAAAGAATAACGCGAGTAAGAATTTTCATATTAATCAAGAAATTTTTGAAATTATAGAAAAAAATAAAGAAGTTAAAACAAAAGTCAAATGGATATTCCGACCCATTTGAAGAAAATGATGACGACGTGGCGCGTATTGCAAAAGAACTTGAGAAAAAATATGGCAATACTTATAGTACAGGACGTGGAAAAAATAAACGAGATGATGTTGACATCGGAATGGGCTATGATGAATCTGATTCATTTATTGACAATACAGAAGCGGTAATTCATATTATAGAATAGAAGATATTACATATACAAATGTATATATGTATATACATATATATATATATATATATATATATATATATATATACATATATATATATATATATATATATATATATATATATATATATATATATATTGATGGTTTCAAGTAGAAAGGACCTAACTCGTATTTGTTACTAAATTGATGCTTTCAAAGCATACATATCTCACAAATACTCTTCGACACAATAATATGGTATACTAATGCCAAAAATAAAGTTATTTAGCTGCAGTTCTGAAAAGTTTTAATTATGTATATTAGAGACATTCTACTTGAGACCAACGATATATAGGTATATAAGTACATTGCAATTATTCAGACTTTTGTATATATATAGTATGATGAATTAATTCCCGATGAAGTTGAGACAATCGAAGGAGGATTTTATATTAACTGTGGAGCATTAGAATTCAAAAAGTTGCACACAGAGTCGTACACAACAAAAACCGATGAAATAATAAAAATGCCAAATCGCCCGAAAAAACGTGTGCTATCTTCATCATCAGAGGAATCATCATCTGGTGACGATGAAGAGGACGATGATGATGAATCAGATGAAGACGAAGATGATGAATCTGGTGAAGGATCCTCGGTGGAAACCAGTAAATCGAAGTCATCAGCAAGTATGAATGATAAGAAGGCCAAACTCTCTGCGACAACATCCAATCCTGCCAAAAAGAAAGCTATTGCTGTTGAAAATGGAGGAATACCTAAGAAGAATAAAGAAAAGAATCTTACTAGTGGTCTCTCATGTTCAGCATCAAGCTCTCCGAAAATGCCAGCAGAAGAGAGAGCCTCAGATATTGAAAGAAATGTAAAAAAGGTGGAAAAAACAACTACAGTTAAGGATATGCTTAAGGCACAAAGAGACAACTTTTTGAAATCACAAACTTCGTCATCAAATGGCGAATCCAAGAGTAAATCATCTGGTGAGGATGATGATTCTTCGAGTGACGACTCCGACGATGATGATGAAGATGAATCAGACGATAATAGTGATTCAAATCATAGTGCAGCTCAAGTGACAAAGGGCAAAAAATTGATAAGTGTAACTGAAGATCAAGGAAACGAAAGTAAGATTGTATTCCAAGTAAATTTATATATTAATGAAAATATATTATTATATTTCCATTGCAGAGCTAAGAACAAGTGATACCAACTTACCCGAACTAGAACGGGACGTATTATCAAGTATAACTGAATTTAGGGATAGTTCCAAATCTCAGAACTTAATTGGCAAAAAGTTTCAATTCGATGACAAATTGTCAGAAAATTTCCTAAAGTACGCTTTGAAATAAATATATTTAAATCGTTTTTATTTTCATATTATATAATTTAGGATTGATGATTCTCTCTTGTGTTTGGACAAATCTCAAAGGAATATGGTATTTGCACATTTGGAATTCCATCTTTCCTTACCGAAATACTACTTTCTAAGAAAAGCGAAACAATTGCGTATCAAAGAAGAGAAACTGAAAACCAAACGTGCTTTTAATAAATTACACAAGGCTATTACTGACACAATGCCAGGAGTTATAGCAAGTTTCGAAGCAGAGCTTAGAAAATATACTGAACTGCAGTAAGTTTTTATAACTTTTTAAACAAACGGAAATTATAGATTCGTTTACCATTGTTTTAGGGCCAAACCGAACCCAGATCAAACTCCCAAAATGCCAAAGAAAAAATTCACCTGGAACACAAATTTAAGGTATTTAATATTCAGCTAAATTATATGTAACTTATTAATATCTTATAATTCGCGATAGAAATCTTTTATATGATGTCTATCAAGTTCGATGGACGTCTTATCCTGTATTGGGAACTCGTAAAGAAACTCTTGAAGAGTTCATTACTTCCTTCATGCGTGAAAAGGTTGTAGACATTTGGCCTAAAGGTTGGATGCGATACGAGGAGTTGCAAAAAGAAATTGAAAAACGAAAAACGGCAGCTAAAAAGGCGAAAGAAAAAAAGAAAGCGGCTTCAGCAGTCACGTCAGGCCAATCATCACCCAATCCAAACGTTTCGAATAATCCATTGACAACGTTACAAATATCAAATATTTCCTCCTTAGTTGGAGCGAATATAAACACCTTTATACCCAATATAGCAGCAAATGCAACAACACAACCCGTTTCTTTCATAAAACAATTTGAAGATTTTAATAATCGATCCAATGCTAACTCTGACACAGACTCTGTGGCCAGCAGCAGTGCTTCATCAGGATTGAAACGTAAAACTACAGACGGAACGCGTAATAAAGTTTCTAAAACTAAAGCAGCTAAACTCAATGGAGATCTGACGAAGTCACTTAATAGCAATAGTAAGAATAACAGAAATACATTAGCAGCTGCAATATCGGTTGATTTAGTATCACCAAACAAAAGAACTGATCACAGCATAAATCATATAATGTCACCAACAGAGGTAAATATAATACCTTCTATGGCTACATCAATTTTTAGTGCCACTACAGCTGCAGTTTCGCAGCCATTAAAACATTCCACAAGCACACATGTCATTGATCTCGATAATTACAAAAGTGTAGGCGATATTCTACAAACATCGAAAGATATACAAGCGGCCGCCAATGCTGCAGCCTCATCGCTAAAAAACAATAAATCTACTGTTCCACGAAGAGAAAGCAGCGGTGATTCGGAAATCGAAATAGTTGGCGTTTTCCCTGCCAGACAGCAAAATAAAAAATTAAAATCAAATAATCGCAACGCAGCGCATAATTTAAATCATCCTAATACTTTGCAATCTAGTTCCCACCATCACTCCTATCAGCACAGTAATAGCAACAACAATCGCAAAAAAGTATCCAACTCAGGATTAATTAACTTACCAGGAATGGATGTAAATAAAATGGTTAACACTCTTATGGAATTGGGAGATGTAAGTTGAACTATAAATAATTTTATTATCCAACAAATATTTTAGTTAAATCTAAAATTTAAATTAAAAACTCAAAATATAAACCAGTCGCAAAGTATCTCTAAATCGGTTAAGATCAATTCTGGTTCGCAATTATTTTTTAAGTGCAGCCAGACCTCTGATCGTTTACTCTCTTTTGAGAGAGTTTTGTATGCCACTCGTAATATATGATTACGGTTCTTTCTGAGGAATTTTTCGCTTATATTTCTTATCGAATTTACATTGTATTGAAATTAATATATTGACATTAATTTCGTAGTAAAATTATTCGGAGAAATATTATAATTTCTAGTTGCAAAAAATAATATAAACAATGTTTAGAAGTTAAAAGATCCAAAATAAAAATTTTTTTATTAAAAAAGTCAAGAATAATATCTTATTAGAATGGATAAAAAAGATATTTTACTACAGTATTCATTTCAATAGAACAGTAGAAATATACAGAGTAAAACGCCATTATAGCATTTATTTTATTAAGTTTTTGCAATATTTTACTAATAATGGATGAAAATTCATACGTATTTTAAAAATTTTGTTAGACAAAGCAACGTTTTTCTAGGTTTGTCAGCCTTTTTTAACTTTGCTGTTTCATCTTATGCAAATGTATATGTCGATATAAGTCAAAAATTATGAATTTCGATAAACGAAAATTTTTTATTTTGTTACAAATCAATGAGTGGTACTTATTTATCTTAAATATTACTTTAATATACATATGTTAAAATTAGTGGTAATGAATAAGTCTCGAAGTAGTGGAAGTAAAACCTTATGATATTCTTAAATTTAATGGAGTGCAAGTTTTAATTGATCGTTAAATAGCTATTCCGGCTCCTCTAATCAATAAATAACTTCGCAGATTATTGGAATAAAAGAAAAACCCGAATAATTTAATGCACTTAATTATATGTATTAATTGCAGGAATTGCAAATAAAACCTATTTTATCATCAAGTGCTCAGCCACAAACAAAATCATCTTCTACACAAATATCTCAGGGTACTGGGTCCCATCAATGACCCACAACACCCCTGTTCAGCCTCGCAGCAAGTGGTTTATTGCCTTCGATAACTTCATCTCCAATTGCAACATCATTCTATAACCATGATCAAACTGTAGCAGCGGCCTTAGTATTATCCTCAATGTGTGGTAATACCTCAACAACAACTACCACCGGAACCGAGACCACAACGTCACTGCCAACGATTATGGCTACTTCGGCGGGAATATCGCAATTATCAACAACACCAACAGCAATATTATCCTCAACCAATAATAATTTAAAATTTAATAATTTCGCTACACTGCCTTTATTTTTAACACCACCTCCACCACCACCATCATCTATGTCTCCCATTGGTGTAAATATGAATTCACCTTTGCCGCCATCATCTCCTTCATCCTCATCGTCGCCCATCAATATGCATGCTTCAGCAAAAGCAGGATTTTTAATACCAACACCTTTTTTAATTTCTAAATCACCTTCACCGCCGTCAAAATGTGATAAGCGCTCAAAATCACCAACGACGTCGTCATACAATCTTCAATTAGCCCATCACCAGAACGTGCAGAAATAATAATTACTCTACTGTAATCTGTTTTATCAAAATGTCCTCATACTTGTTGCATGATTTTTATAAATGCCTATCACATCTTACATATACATATAAAAATCAATAAATATGATTCCGTTTTGATTTTGATATTTGTTATAGCACTATAATTTTTGTAATTTGTTTTTTTTTTTTTTAGTTTTAATCAGAATAAATATGTATACTCTTAATGAAATTCGTTCATTAAGATATGTATGTACATCGTGTTTGCGATACTTCTTTTTTAATTAAAATTGCTTTTTATAAGTTTCATAGAATTCAACCTATTTTAAAAAGAAATAAACCTCTTAGCTTCTGCACGAACTCTAAAAAAATTATTTGAGATATCTCTCACTTCTTTTCCATAAAATTTGAAGGAGTTTGCATACAGAAATTATTCATACGGGTTGTTGGATTAATTTCTAATAAATTCTTAATTTTCTATTTAAAAGTGTAAATCAATATATATATATATATATATATATATATATATATATATATTTCTCTATTTTAAATATTTTTATGGTTGCCAGTCGAAAAATAATTTGTATTAAGGTGTAAAGAAAATAAAATATATTCAAATTTAAAAATAAAAAATTTTTCACAGTTATTGAAAATCTCAAGGAGTTCGTGCATAAGCTGAGAAGTTTTGTTGATTAGGTGTTAAAACAAATGATATGCAGGCATATAGGCATACTAAACCTGTAGCAAACAAAGCAATTTTTATTAACAAATTATTTGAAGCATCTCAGATAAATAGTATTAAGAGATTTTTTTTTTATAATCATAAAAAGTTTAAAATAAAGTAATTTTTTTTTATAATTATGTCGTACACGCATTTGTATTTTTGTATGTATATGTATTTGTTATTAAGATAAAAAAAACATCTCAAGTAAGTAATCAAAGAAGATTAATCTGCCTTGTAAGTAAGGATCTATTCATGAATGCGTAAAAACAGTAATATACATGCATATATGAGTACATCAATATATATTTAATACAAATTTACTTTAGTAATTTGCTTGTATTTTTATTTACATACATATGTATGTATGTGTGGAATTTTCTTTATGGAAGGAAAAATAAACTCGAAAGTTTATTTTACATTCCTAACAGTTTCTTCTATGGAACTTATTTCGTCAAATTTCAAATCGTTGTGAGTTGTAGATCGGTAATCTTGTTTCGCATTTTCAGAGACTCACGCATTTACCCTGCGATTTGTATATGAACATCTTGTAGTTTTATTTTAAATTAGTTGTTTAATAAATCTTCGGTCTAATTGTACGTACTTACAATAAACCAATATTTTAAATTTGTTATTAATTAAAATTTAGAAATGATTCTAGTTCTTGCTAAAATAAGAAAATATTTAAAAAAAAAATCTTGTAAATGCGATTTACAGAACATGGGCCATGTATGTAGTCATATTTTTATCTTTTCTTATTGGACGGACTAGTATAGAGTAGAATATATAACAAAAACTCATTATGTATTTATAAAATGTTTATAGTTTATTTATTTTAAAATTTGTATTTAATTTAGAACTCTTTGTATTAATATTGTTGATATCTCCTTGTCTTTGAAGTTTAATTTTAACCTATTTTTGAATAGTCTACATTCACCATCAAATTAATTTATTTTCATAATTTCATGAATTGCGACATATTTATAAATAAAACAAATCGTGCTAATCAGCGAAAGTATCGGAAATATGTTTTGAACAATATTTTTACTTAAACTATTGTAATACAAATATATGTCTGCATACTATATGTTAAGTATATCTTACAACACTATTTACTTTTATGAAATGAAATTTTATATTTATTAAAATATGTAAGTATAATATATACACAAAAAACATAATTTTAAGGAAAAATAATTAGTAATTAATAAACGAAAAATAATTATTCAAGTCACAACTTACTGTAGGAGTTGTATATACATATATGTGTATCGATATATGTAAGTTTCCATAGACATTCATTTTTTTCCAAACTTTTTTGTGTAAAATATTTAAGCACAAATTACTTGAAAAAGTTTTACAAAATAATAATCCTACATTGTTTGTAAATAACACATATATATATATATAATAAATTGATTTACTTTTGTGTTATATTGAATATTTCCATCTATATTTGAGGTTGAAGAAACGAAAAATTCGATCTGAGTGTAAAACAAGTTTCAATTTTGAAATGAACTTAACCATATGATGCATGCACTACTACTAATGCATGGTTCCAGTTCTTTGAGTTTTAAAAATGTATTAATATAAATACAAGTAAATATTCAAAATAAACTAAAGTATAAATAGAAGAAAGTAAATATTTATTTAATTTTCGGTGCAAGTCTTTATGACATCTATTTAAATTTATAAAAAAAAAGATCACAGTCAACTAATAATCCTTTCCTTATCTATATTCGGGCAGAGGGAAATATAAAAAGCGATAAATTTATAAAGGATTAATTGATTTTACTTGATCCAACGCAGTAGAGATGTTAGGCGATTGGCAGCCGATGTCATTAGACCTTCGGCAATGGTGGATTGTTGTTGTGGCCCAGTTGCTGTGGGCAT